>JASFXZ010000018.1:9570075-10961477 GCA_032209605.1 Mactromeris polynyma | reverse complement strand
GGGGCGGATTAATGGATGGAAAAGATCACAGGACAAGTCGAGACAACTTGCCGCAATAGGCCGAAAATGGACAGGAAACAACCATGACAGAATTGCACAGGGGAAAGGGAAATACAAAACACATTAAAAACACAAACAGAAACAAAAATCATATAACGAACTACAGCCTTGGAACTGTCAGTAAAGACTTCGTATTTTGCCATATTTGTAGGGATGCAGCTCAACATACGTTCAATAATGTTGAGAACTCGAACTACAAAATGAAAATGCCTTGATAATTAAATATGTACTTTAAGATTACGCAATTTACATTAATTACTTCTCATTAGCTTATTATCTCATAAAAACAAGAGACTAGAGAACGTCCCTTGTGCAGAAACAGTGAATACATGTTGTTGGCTCAATTGGTGCACTAGGTATAATCTCTATTTTAAATTACGGATTTGTAAATATAGGTGGACAAAGTATGAGAAAAAAATCATTGAACTACCTGAGACAACATTGTCATATATGATTTAAGGCTGACAGAATGTAAGCATGCTTTGATTATATAAGTGCATAATGCATGGTCTTAAATTGGAAAACCGCTCAAAATTGACGAACTCTCAGGAAATGAAACAATTTTGTTTGTGTCGTATTTTTTCCATATCTTCATATTCTATGCTTATGTACTTATTGTGTTATTGTGCATATATCATCGAATAATTATATACGTATTCATAATTAAGTATTTATGAATACAGTAGATTAAGGTACAACAAACATTTGCTGTTAACTTAGTTTTTCATGTTGAATATTGTTAGTTTAAACTTATCGTTAACTAATCTAATATTTTGTTACTTTACTTCTCGCCTGGTTACCACAGTTGTTGTAGTTGTGAAAGTCACAGGCTTGTAATCCGGGCAGTCCATATGCATTATTATGTGGCTGAAAATACGGCATCTTAAACGACAGTATGTGTACCATGATTCATTGATACGCGGTATTACGTCGGTGTAATGTATTTTTTCTTTACCTTTTAATACAATATGTTTTTTCCCAGTTACTGTTAAATAATGTTTCTTTAGTGATTCATTATTATGTTGTGTTAAATGCTCTGTTTCTTAACATTTTAGTTAAGTGTTCTCTGCGCAAAATCCTGTGTTTTGCAATGGTGATAACTAGTGAAACTACAAAGTGATCAATCCAGACATGATTACCTCCCTTACATTGTCTAGTTCGTATCAGACCCAATGAGTTTTTTTGTGCTTATTTATCAATATTGAGGCAACATCAAAGCAGTTTGTTAAATGTTTTGATAAAATATTGAATAAATAACTGATTTTCCATCATGTTTTAAGAATTGACGACCCTGAGTGGTCCCAATCTACGTGTTTCACCAAAAGCAACTATGAGTTAATTCACATACTGACCGCAAGATAAACCAACTAGAGTTTCGACTTCGAAAGCATTTCATTCAATTTTTTTATTCCAAACTCTATTCTGGTGTTCATGAATTGTGATTGCTTTGCAAGGAATATTAAATACTATGTATCAGTTTAATATGATCGAAATCAGTTATTCAATGTGTGCTGATATTGCAGAGCCTAAACAGATTTCTCTCAATTCCGCGTTTGGATTGGCTATTCTAAAACACAAGGCATTTATACATTGTGCATACTAGAGCATGATACGTCAATTATAGCGATGTAACCAAAATAAATGGCCATTCAAATCTCACAGCAATTTGTCCAGTCAGCGACGTCAATTTCAAGTCTATATCGTATATGCACCGTCCATGAGGTTCGAGTGGTCAAAGTCGGATCTACAATGTATTGACAATGTCGTAGCATTGTGTATATTATATATACTAGAGCGTTAGCGAGATTGTTCATCCGACTTTATAAATATCGAGTAAAGATACGCAGCCCTAAAAGAAAGACCCATGTACAGACCAGTTTACTATTATCGTATTCATTATTCTGTATATTATTTTCTAAACCAGTTATGTACACTTTATTGATTTCCATGACCATTGTGACGCAATTCAAACAGCGGTTCCGTCTGACGTATGTAGTTCGATACAATAATTATGCGTCACACTAGACTTATAGTAATAAATAATGATTAACTGTTGAAAATGTATATGACCAATAGGATGAATGAGGTGTCACGCGATGTGTGAAAGGATTTATGTGTCTGTCAACACTGTATGTAACGCATAAACTGAAATTATATTGACAAGAGCTTCCATAACAGTATTGGTATCTACATTTATGGAAAAACAGAAATGCTTTTAATTAGTCCGAGGGTAATATTATACTCAGGCGGTCAACTTAACGTGTGAACTCGCTATTATAGGAATGTCCATTAACTTCAACAGCCGGAAATCTAAAATATCTGCACGAGGTGTTCTACACAGGTGTTGTGGGAGCATTTAATAATTGCTAATCCGTTGATATATGAGATCATAAACTATTATAATTATGATTTAAATGCATCGAACAATCGAAAAGTTCTATGTAAACCTGTCAAAATCACGTTCATCATTTCAGATCCTATTGTCAGTATGCAGTGAAGATTCTCAAAGTACAACATGGGAATAGGGGTGCAAAGAATGGTCTGGCGGACCATCAACGACAACTATGAATAATTTAGGTGGACAGCGATGGGGGAAAGTTAAATGGATGAAATACACCACGGAACAAGTCTAGAAAGTTAGTAATCATAGGCTGATGGGGGGGGGGAAACATTATATAATACATAAATTATATGTTATATCAAATAGGAGAACTGCACATGTTGAAAGGGGAACTAAACATACATTTAAAAGCATAAATGAGCGCTGCCATGGGATTTACAACCTCTTCTATTAGTGACGTAATTTCCATAAAACGCAACATGTGATATCACTTTTTGCAAGTAGCAACGATATTTACTCCATTTGGTCACTTCGTTTTCATATTGCCGTATGGGGCAACTATTGCTTATTGTCAGTACTGGAAATGACGTCACTTTGATAAGAGGTTGGAAATCGTACAGCGGCGCTCAAATAGAAATAACAACCACACAGCGACTTACAGCCTTGAAACTGTCAGTACAGATTTTGGGGTTTAAATTGATTTAACAGCTAGCTAACCTCACAGTTAACCGCTATATGATGATTGATATAAACATATTTAATATTCCAATATATAAAACTAAATTGACGTAGGCAGTAACTTTTCATTAACGGCCATTAACTATACGCAAATAGTATTATATACATTGTATACAAACCAGAACGAAGAGACACGCAGCTGTCACAGGGTGAGACAAACCCGAACCCGGGGCCTTTCGCTTACAGAGCGAATGCTCTACCGACTGAGCTACCCGGCCGCTTACACATCCTCTTCACTTATTGTGACTTAGTCCGTTCCGTGACATACAACCCTGCGAAATTGGAAATTCGTCCTCGAATTTCAGAACTCCAGCATCAAGGATGCATCTAATTTACAAAGCAAGCGTCTTAGACTGTCCAAGCAATGCTGTCACGGTACCCCATTGGGCGCCATTGTCGTCGCGGCTCGCGTCGCCGCACCATAAATGGGTGGGGTGGTGGGGCGTAACAAAGTTAGACACAAAATAAACCTCTCGAATGACGAATCGTTTAAATAACCATATAGGTGATTTTTTTCACATCAAAGATTACTTACCTGGGACATGTTGTTTCTGCCGATGGAATACATACGGACTCACAAAAGATAGAAGAAGTTTTGAATTGGCCAATCCCACGAAATGTAAAGGAAACTAGGAAATTTCTAGGATTTGTAGGTTATTACCGACGCTTTATAAAGGGCTTCTCGACCATTGCACGACCGCTCAATGATTTACTCATTGGCCGTCCAACCGGAAGTTATAAGATAAAACCGCGGACAACTCAGAAGAAAGTTCCTTTTCATTGGGGAGATGAGCAACAATCAGCATTTGATAGCCTAAAGAAAATATTAATGGAGCCACCTATACTAGAATACGCCGATTACAGCTTGCCATTTACGTTACATATAGACGCATCAACTGGTGGTCTTGGTGGCGTACTGTACCAAAAACAAGGTGGTAAAGATAAAGTCATAGCATACACCAGTCGTTCCTTGAAACCATCAGAGAAGAAATATCCGGCTCACAAACTAGAGTTTCTAGCTCTTAAATGGGCTGTGACAGAGCACTTTCATGACTACTTGTATCGAACCAAATGTGTAGTCATTAATGACAACAACCCGCTCACCTATGTAACAACTACAACCAAGTTAAACGCTACAAGTCAAAGATGGATATCGGCTTTGTCGAACTTCATTCCGAAATACAGGGCTGGTAAGCTTAGCACCGACTCAGACGGTATGTCACGAATTCCCGCCTTACTAACTATTTCATTAGTGTTTGATCACCTCCGAGAAGGAACGAGACCATCTGCTCAGCAGAACTCGGTATTATTTTCTCCGGTGACTAAATACCTGAACAAATAAGAGAAGATATGTATCAAGCTCTTCACGACGACCTGGGCAATCAAGGTAGGGATCGAACTCTGACTCTGTTCAAACAGAGGTTTTACTGGCCAGAGATTGACTCGTTTGTGCGCGATAGAGCAGCCTCATCTACACGATGTCTTACAATCTAAGAGCACTCTAGTCAATATTGACTCCACATCTCCAATGGACTTGGTTTGTATTGATTTCCTCAGTCTTTCAAGACAGGTCGAAGGGAGGTCAGGGGCATATGCTTGTCATAACTGACCATTTTGCACGATATGTCCAGGCCTGCCGACTACAAACCAAACCGCAAAAACAGCGAAAGTGCTGTTTGAGAAATGTTTCGTGCATTATGGTTTTCCTGCGAGAATTCATAGTGACCAGGGTGCCAACTTTGAGTCATCCCTCATTAAAGAACTGTGTCAGTTAGCTGGTGTGATTAAGTCCAGAACAACTCCACACCTTTATTCGTTGAACTTTAACCTTTCATTATTTTTCCACGTGACTAACTAGTGCATCACGAGTTTCCACGACAGAGACACGTATACAAACTTTGCTCTTAGTAATTAAATGATTTACAAGAGACTGCACATTAACCACTAAAACCTTATGTAAAGGCAACAGGAAAAAAAAATGTATCAAATAGACATTATCCGGTGACAGTGAAAGGGAATTTAACATAAAACAAACAAAAAACAAAATATAAAACAATATATTGAAAAAAATAAACGAAGATACCACTTTACTCAAAGACCACCTTTTGGCAGTTCATTGGTTTATGTCTTATTACAATGTCTACTGTATATGTTTTCACAATAACATGATGAGAGGCAACAACATCGGTTGCGAATACCTATAAAAGTGTTCAAGTGAAGTGTCTACACAGGAATTGCAGGTTGTTTTATAGGAAATATGTGTGCTGTTACAGTATTTATGGCTTCATGACGGACGTAAAGAAGGAAATTATATTCCGACAGCACACTCTGAGAAATCTCTAATTAGTTTATGTATCTGGTAATCGTTGTACCATTGACTGACCCAATGTTGATATAAAAAATGCCCTGTGATTAGCAAAAAATGCATAATGTATAATACAATATGTACTAGCACAATCATAAATTGTATGGCGATCTTCATTTCGGGAAATTCACAGATGCTGTCAGTGGTTTACATGAGATTTATTGATTTAGGACAATACAGTCAGCACAAATGATCTAAGTTGAACTAATATATCGTCTGAGCTTGAGGGACATTGTGTTCACACGTACTTTGTAGTAGAAGTTTAAATATGAAACCAGCATTGTACCTTCCTTGCAGGCTACACCCATTTTTGTTTGCGTTGTGTGTACCATTGGCATTTGTACTGGTTTACATGTATGCAAATATTACCCTTGTGCTTTTGTGCCGAATGTACGATTTGTATATGTCATTTGCTGCTCGACTTATTCATTACAATACTTTATTAAAGGCGTCCTTTACAATCACGACAGGTATATTAAATTGATTATTGTTCTCAATGCTCATTTCGTTAAATATAAAAGTCTTGACTTTCATCCAGACTGTCTGCCTACTTATGTGATTGATCAGTCAAAGTCTGCTTCTTAATCTAAAGTAAACTTATACAATAGCATAATAATTTTGGATATTAATGTAAACAATTCCTTGCAGGCTCATAATTAATTGTATGTAGACTTCTGTAGCGCACATACACCGAAATACTTTTTTAATTGGTAACCCGTCTTCAATGTTAAAATTGTTTTTGTTTTTCATCAAATTTGTTCCAAGTTGCAATTAAACATTTGTGATACGAGGCCTTAGGAAAAGCAACAATGTCGGTTTATTCCTCACTTGGACATGTATGTCCATGTAACATCGTCCAATTAGAATAGCACATGGTATATAAGCATGTTGCCATTAGTCCTTAGACTCGCGTCTTCTCTACGAATGTTTTGTGCTGTGTTCTGCAACGGTTCTGAAAGTACTGATTATCACTGCTGGTGCATGTGGAAATATTGCTTACACGAGTAACAACTCGGAGAATTCCATAGAGAACATTCCTGGAGGAAGAACATTTCTCATCCTTTTTTTGTAAATTGTTCCTGGCATACCATAGATATATACGAATTAGTTTTATTATATGTCAATGACCTGAAGGTTTTGGATGATTATCCATAATACACCGGGCTGTTCCGAGTATGGAATCTTGTCACGAACAAAGATGCATTGGTTGATGTCCACATTTTAAGGAAGTGGTTGTAAAAAGTCAACTGCTGAAAACTGTTTTCGTTTAGTTGAAAATAATGGATCCGTGTTAACCGATAGCAAATTTACTTTTTCTCTGCAATAGATCATCAAATGTGACATCAATGCTAAATATTTTTTTACAATGTTACCACATGCACGCGCTGTCCTCTTCAAATTGTAATTTATTTCCAGACCTTGGTGTAAATTTAGCGTTTGGAAACATTGACATTGCTGCCTCATCGAATTGAAATTTACTTGTAGTTTTTATAAGTGCATTAAAGAAACACGCTTACTCAATTTTTGATTGGGATCGATATGTAATATAAGCGTTTTCATGTTCACAACTCGGCCGTCATCACTTGGGATTTGGAGATACGTAGTAAAGGCTACGATACTTTTATTGAGTACAAAATCTGGATTTGCCTACTGAAAAATATTAGTTAACCTAACTAGTCACTTAGTATTGAAGAGCATGTCTTATATTTTTAAGAAACACGCCACGCCGATCGCCATAAAAACTAGATTTCGGTACTCGGTATCGTGCACTAAGGAACTATATGTATGACTTTAAGTATACTCTTAAATAGTCAGTATTTCAACAAAAATAACATGATTCTGAACATCTTGGATGACCCAAGAGCTGAAGTGCTGTAGAAATTAGAGCAAACACAGTCTGAGTGATGTACACACGGTCGTCTTCAAATTGAATGCAAGTATAGAAGTTTAATGCAATCGCAACGTGGTGATAGTTTGGACGCTATGGCATTTTATTATAGGTCACGGAATACATCTTACCGTTTGCCTTCGGAGCATGAAATTAATGTTAGAATTAATATATTATAATTGAAGTTGGGCCCACACATTGTTCCGGTCAATGATCTCTGAAATCACGTAAAGCCCACGAGGCGTGGATGTTAATGCGTTTTATCACCGTGCTATTATTTTCAATGATGAAAATGTCACAATGATGTATTATTTATGTTGTAAAGAGGTTGTCACGTCTTGCGGCGCTATGGGAAAAGCATTTTCTTGAGGCAAATTCTTACAATTTCAGCGATTATTACTTATTCCAAATATATATTATCATGTATACCATTAAAATGGAATTGTTACCTCAAGTATCGGTTATATAATTGACTTCCTTCAGCTTCTTGCATTCAGTAAATTATATAGATGGGAAATGTCTGTGAACTTAGTTGTTTCATGCATATCCGTTTTAATTCAGGGAAACTTTCAGATCGAGCTTGAATATCGGCTGTAAAGTTAGCGCGTGACGTATATTGTCCTGTTTGTGTTACATGACTTTTGTTTTAATATTGAACCATCTTTGAATTGTTATCAGTTGTCAGTTGAATGTGATATTACGGTTTGGTAACGCATGATACCTAGTTCGGCCATATGACTATCGTACTTAACTAAAGTGATGTTGCATAAAGGCCGAGCACCCACCCGCAGCGCCTTTGTTGTAAATGTAAAGTGACAAAGTGTTGCACAGTGAAGGAAACATTCTTAGAACACGGTTTCCCCATACCTATCCTGATAGCATTATGTATCACATAGGAAGAAAACGATAAAGATGTGAAACGTTATAAGATAAGTATTCAACTCTAGTAAGTATGTATTACCGAACAGGTGCTACAAATCCAAATCACTAGAGGTGACATTGTAACGGTCACCAGTAATTTCGATTATTTGTTGATATTGACTATGAATTACCTTGTAACTCATTTTAATCTTGAGAGTCATGTTGGATTATATATGACGTTTGTCATAGGATTATTATGGTGGTATATTACTGATACCAGTTAACATGATAACGTTTACGAATTATTTCGTGTTAACCACTTAAATATCCCGATCATTATCTAGGTATCTAATTAATATTCGTGATACTTTTTCGGTAATGTAAGTATCATAAGACTAAACACGGGCTTGAAAGTGCCCGGAACTGCCACCTGTTCCCTTTTTCATGATGTATATACACTAACGGGTTATCTAGTTATGGTTCGCGAATTTCACTTAATAAGTATCAGAATAAGTAGTTAACTAGATAAGATTCGTGTAGTAATATACCACCATAGATTATAAATAAAACAAACAATAAAAAACCTGACAGAGAACGTTGTTGTTTTATGAAGAATACCGTGACGTGTCTTACACAAATTCCAATCATACATATCTCCTGGATTCATAATAGGAAACACGTTTCGAAGTAATGGTTGTGTCGACTTGTGTAAAACAAACAATTTGACATTACCATTGAAAAGGTAATACTTAGTCTAAGAAATTAAACTGCAGACAACAGAATGCCGTTTGTCTGACAGAACATCCATTGTTGTTTAACATTTGATAAATGAACTGTCTATATTTTAATTGAATAATCATACATTCAAATTAAATTCGATACGAGCAATATATCATATCTACTATGTCTACAGCATTCAAGTTTTTTAAGGTCATTCTCGTCGTATTGAGTATACGATTTCAAACATTGATATGAATACCCACCGACCTCGTGGCTCAATGCGTTCGCCTAGGGCGTCGATTGATTGTGACGGAAGTTGTCTGAAAAGGTACATGCAATTAGTTCTGACAATACAACTGGAGTTGCATCTTCAAGGGAAACAAGTGATCCTTTCTTGAAACCTCAATTTGTCACATTCACTTAGAATGTCCGACGTTTCTGATTTTGTTAATTCATCAATCTTGGTTCAGTTACAGTGAACACGAAAAAGAACAGTTCACATGTTTCAGTTGTCTCGAGAAGCATTAGAAGACAAGATAGATTGAGTAACAGAAATAAAAGCACGTTCAGACACCTTCTCGTTTAGGAATGGTGTACAAATTGCATACACGAGTCTGGAGATTTATTTATATAAATTACACATGGAAGTAGGCAACTGTTTTCATATTTTACCACCACAAAGATGATTAGAGGACGCGCACGTTAATATCATAAACTAGTTCCAAGACAATTGTTCTATCTGATGCTCACCCAATTAACTCAGTCGGTTGAGCATTCGCCTGACAATCTTAAATATTTTAGGTTCAAACATTGGATGTGTCATATTTTCTCAGTGACAGATTGACAGAAGATGATACATCCAAAGTCAATTGTCCTCCATATTTGATGCATGTGGAGAAATTGTCAGTATAATTGCTGAAGAAAAAAATCAGGTTATAATTGATTGGTACCTCAGAAAAACTGTAACACGTAATTAACATCCTGCTGAAGAACTGAAAACTCCAACACAACAAATATTCGATATGAAATTGGTGTTTTTATATATTTCTATGAACACAATCTAAAAATATCGATAGGTCACACATAGACAATAGTTGACGTAGATATCGTAGACAATACTAATGATAGAGGTGTTCATCTATTAAATATTCCAGATGGAGTTTGTTAACACACTGCGAATATACCTTAACCAGTCATATATATTCTGAATAAGCATAGTATTTACCAACACTTTTCAAGAGCAACAGCGAAAGTTGTAAAGTTGTACAGAAAAACTCTCAGAAGAAGAACACGATTGATCCATTGCTAACATCAAGGGGCAACAAGAATATCACGTGCGTGTTACTTGTAGCTGACTGAGAGCGGCATATCTGTTATTGTGTATAAAATGCATGTTCATGGCAAGTCTGATAAATGTGAATGTGGAAATGTTTCACGTTCATGTACTTTAAGATGATTTTCTGACCTAGATATGTCATATTTCACAGTTATTTATTTGGTTTATGGTATAAAATGGAGGATAATCATGATAAAACTAATCATGTGTCCAATTTCAGTAAACATTCAGTAAATATTTACTTATCATTGGGTGTGTACTTCATCTTTAACTCGTGTCAATCTTTAACAGATTATTACACATCAACTTCGCTGAATTTTATGATTTGTATTTACAAAAAAATGTGAATATAGAAGTCGAGCAGAAATACCACATTGAAAGCGCGCAGCCACTTCATAAGCACGAAGAAAGATAAAAGTTTAATTATATATACACAATAACATTGGCAAAATGAAGGCATTATGTCTTAAAATGCGACCTTAATGGCAATCACTCGTTGATTACGTTTTGAGTTTATTCGTTACGCATGGTGGTTGACAACCGCACCATATTGAGCTTAAATGTGTATTTGAATATCCTACATCTTTGATGACAATTTTTGTTATCAATGACTTGTCTATTTCACCACAGAATAACATAATTACTGGGGTCAATTGGAACATAAGGCGATTTTATGCCCGGCAAGTCACGTTTTGTAGACTAATTCTGTTTTATGGGAACATAAATTATTGTAATTTCGTCTCTCATCGGACTGATACTTTTTTATCATATGTCGCTTAATCACATAAAAAGAATTGTAGTTGTGATATATTACCATGGTTATTATTGTCGTGAAATAAATGGTTCTGCTAGTAGATTGTATTCTATAAGAAGGGGTATTAATTGTTCTACCTAAAATGTTCTAGAAGTATCGGCATTAGTAACAATCCAGAGCTGACCTTTGTTAATCTCGTTACAAGGACATCGGTGATTACGTAAAATTACGTGGTTTTATTTCCTCATTCACCGAAAAGGTCCCAGTGGTATAGTATGTACGAGGCCCGAATCTTTTTTGCATTACACTATTTCTGTGTGCGGCAATAAAGTGATTGTAAAATTACATTGATGTGGGAAAATGAGAACTTTGACGCTATAATGACCTTGAACCAAATGTACTTACCAAATGTTTTAATGCTGTCCGGTAAAACTCTAGCATGTTCCTATATTCCAACATCACACGTATACCTAGATTTGAGGTCGATAGTAAATGCTTAGCATGAATTCGGTTGCTTATACCTTCCTAGTCACAAATCTGTTTGAAGACATCTTGCCATCGTTGAGCGTATTGAGAAATATTAGATGGCAGTTTAAGTCATTTTACACATTAAACGTTCGTGCATTTAGGAGAAAAGTTCTTGTTTCCAGGATTCCGGTGTTGGTATACGTTCCCGCAATTTATACTGCCACTGTTGAAGAATGCAGTTGTTATGTTTTATGTAACATTAGTATATAATGACAATAACCATGATTCGCACTATTGCAGAATTTATATGTAGTAATCAGTATGGCAGTAACACTGTATGTGACTATCAACGTGACATGCATTTACATTCGTTTTGAAAGTGCATATAGAGAAAGCTGGCCTCCTATGATGTGTATCTCGTATTTACAGATACAGCAGGAACGTTGTCACTAAAACTGGACGGAGAGCTACTCAACATATATGGAAACATCAGCTCTCCATCGCGATGCAATCGCCGCCACTAAAATTCCTAGCAGAACATTGAACAAAAATCAGCGTATATCACTGATAGAGGATAATTGGGGAAAGCCTAAAATTCCTCAAAATTGCTAGTCTTCAGTGAAAGATAGAAATGACGGGATGAAATACCTGTTGAAATAACATGAAATGTAAAAATCCAAAGGCAGGATTTGAGAACAACCCACTAAGGGGCAGATAGTATTCTACTAAGGATTAGGAATGTGGTCAGTGCTAAAGGTACTCAGATCAGCAAATACTCTATTCCTTCCATGTTGACTTTGAAACAGTTCGTCAACATTCTACGAAGTTTATGTCAGCATGCTATATCATTCCATTTGGAACGGAATACATGTCTAATGTACGACAACAAGTAAGGACTTCGACGGTTGTGAAGTTGACTTCAGCTACGCCATATGTATGTACGCTTCTTCCAATCGCTGAAGCGTTTAACACAAACATGCGTATGGGAAAGTGTAGAGGCTGCAGACCCACCGAATATCGATCTAACATCGCTTATATGGGAAAGAATGTAGATACAATATTTACTGTTTCAGTCACGTTTCCAGATGAGGTACAACATGTACCACCAGAGGTGTTACAAGTGATCAAGTGTTCTTGCAAAAGTCAGACACCTTGTAGCACTTTTAGATGCTGTTTTATCAATTCACGACGCCTGCACAACATTTTATGCGTGTCAGGGGAGCGTGGTTAAAAGCTTTTGAAGCTTTTATGGATGAGTTAGTTACTGACAACACATGCTTTGTCTTCTTGAATAAAATGTTGTGTTTTACAATATCTAGTTTTAAGCTCAAGTCACAATGTCTAAACGTAAGATTTATGTTTCTTTGAATGTTACATAACGTAGTGTATCCTTTTACTTGTTATATGATAAAAAAATGTAACGTTCTCTTTTCAGTGACAAACATATTTGTTGATCACATTTCATGTGTAGGTTTTTGATTTGTTTGTGTGTTCCTAGACTTATGAAGAGCTTTGGTATATTTGTTGTTATTAAAATATAAACAGTAGATGATTTAATGTTTAATATATTACCCTTTGATAGTGTAAAAATTGGTTACGTAAACTACATGTTTTATAGGTCAGACCCATTTTCTACACTCTGACTATGCCTCAGACATATGTTTACATTGTTTGGGTCACCTCGGTTTAAAAAGGTTTATCAGTTACTAAATGTTTGTTATTATTTTACCGCGTCCTACTGAGTGTCCTTACGGCCATCTAGGACGCCATCTTGAATATCTCAGATGCTCAATAATAATCATGTGTCCTCAAACGCATTCTGAAATGATAGGTTCCAAGTTCTTAAAAAACTCAAAATATTTACTATGTACCCCATTTTTTTTCCGTAGCTGCGGTTACATCGAAACTAGATATTTGACTAATGCTCAAATTGTGGTGCGCTTCCTCACCCCCCCCCCCCCTCCTCCACCACATTACAAGCGCTAATTCTGGCCATCATAATCTGTGAGTTGTAAGCAAAATGAGGCACGTACGATTTATATATTTAGCTTTTGGTTTTCCAGATTCCAAGTCAAGTAAAAGGAGTTTATTACGCAAAAGTATATTTAAATCTTTGATTATAATATAGTTATCCTTATGATTTAGAACAAACAAACACACACAGTAAGAAAATGAACGCGCTACCGGATAGTGATATAGAACCGCAGTACATCCGTTACACTAAACGTCCGGTCGATAATTGCATTTAGTAAAGACAATTCTATGAAACGTAGTGATCAGAATGATCGATGACAATAGGGAATAACTCGGAGAGCTTGTTTAACCACGTCTTGATTTGTTGTCGTTTTATTCATACATGATCTGACAATAATCGCAACGGCTGAAGGGAATTTATAGAAACCTGAAATGGTGTAAACCAGCATGTCATTCACTTGGTTGAAACGACATTATCAACGAATTCAATTAGAACGCTTTAGACAGATATGGGTTGTTAACCTTTGTAATTGTCCTCACAAACGAGATTTATAATATTATAACGATTGTCTGAAAGCAATACAAAGCTATTGCCAGTATGTATATGGTTCTAATACAGTGGGTTACGTTTACACGGTCTTCTCGATCAAAGAACACATTCATGTAACCTTGTCTGGATATTGGAGTTGAAACCTTGATCCTTGGTGCATTTTGAATGTCACTATTAAGCAATGTTGTGGTAGTAAATCGGTTCAGACGGGCATGAATAATGCTACATGTATAGCTGCAGAAAGAACAATGTCTTCATCGTACCATGCCATGCGACTGATCTTGCTGTATCACAGAGCACATCAAGGCCTTCACCACACAAAGCTGACGATGTATGAGTGCCATGCTCCTCCATGTCCACAGTCTGGTACATTTCTGCTTCACACAAAGGCCGCCTTACATTTACATGCGGTATATTCAATCATTAAATCATTTTTGTGAAGTTCTTTCAAGACTATATACGTGTGATTATCATACAGACGATGCACCAACATCTCATTACAATCGAGGTGTCCATGCCTCCATGCTTGTCGAGAAAATTTGGGACCACCTTAATATAATTATTATTTATCTCCAAGTAAAATATCACGTAAGTGTCAAAAATGATTCTCACAATAATGCGTCAAATATTTGGAACTTAGCAAACCTTGTGTATAGTATAACTTGAGCCATGACGCTTGAAATAATTATACTTAGTTGTGGCCATTTAATTACGCCATTCGATTCATTTATCAACTTTGATTGTTTACGTTTTGTGTAGTTATTTTGTTTGAAAAACGATGACAATAGATACTGACACCAATAATTAGGCTTGTGTATATTTCAAAGAGAGTTTCAGATACAGATTTAATAACCATACAGCGATTTACAACCTTGGAACTGTCAGTAAAATATCTAGAAACTAGTCTACAAGCGACATGATCTAGCTTCTTGTTTAGAAACTGTTTTTGTGAATTATGGTCGAGTCTTCATTTTACGGTCATAAATGATCAAATCCTGTAGGATACATATATACATATCTAATTATACGACATCGATGTTTGTATGATTGCAACAATTATGTCTTCTTTGTTATTACGAGTTGATGTGAAATTGTGTCACTTTCGTCAAAAGAAACCAAAAATACAAGGACGAATTATATTAATGAACACAATCACTTCAGAGTATTGCAGATAGAGTTGGTTTGCTAGGCTTGTTATTCTTCACAGAAATGCCGTAACTCCATACTCTGAAAGCAAATGAATATTGAACTTGCTGGATGTTTGAATTTATGAGTGATGATTTTACACAATATGGTTTTATTGGTAAGTGTAATTCTGTAAGCAAATAAGACAGTAATAAAAACCAGAAACGCTCAGTCGATTTATTCCCAATATTTGCCTATATGATTAATGTACCATAAGAAAAGATAATGTTCTTGTGTAAGAAACATTTTGGTTACATTCTTGAAATAAAAATGAGCATAGAAGCCGACAAAGCAGGACATGATGCATTAAGTGAGCACAACCACTTCAAAATCAAAAAGAGACATGAGCCAATTATAACTTATTTGTTTAAGTCGATAAAATCTAGACATTTTGCATTACAAATTAGTATAATAAATAAGTAATGTATTCAAGCTGCTGCCATTAATTTGAAGCAAATGTCCCATGGTGGCGATTTAAGTGAATAAACCTCATTTTTGATATTAAAGTTTAATGAACATGATCATTGAAATTGACAATTAACTCATTTGAAATACCATTCATAAAAGAAATACCATTGTCTGAAGTAGGTTGACTTAGTCAGGTTCATCAATATTTGTAAGCAAATAAGACGACAGTAATAAAAACAGCAGTCGTCTTTCCACGGATCCTAGGAAAAGTTACTAGTACGTGAGGATAAACACACAACTGTAGATTTGAAAAAAATGAATATTTTGTACCAACATTGTTTCTTCGAGAACATTCTCTTCAAACAATCGCCCATAATTTTTTTTATTGCGGAATATTTCTTATAATTGTGCTTAAAAGAACGAAAGTTGACGGTGGCAGTACTAGGAATTGCTCCAATATCATATTTTACATTAGTTTAATCATATTTTATTGTAGTTATACAAGTCATATAATTATCATATATGCTCAAACATACAAATAATAAAAAGTTATATACATACAAATAAATGGGTTAAGGGAAAAGTTTTAACAAACTTATCTAAGGTCCTCTCCTTCAAATGACCTAGTATAACTAGTAGCTAAAATGTACTGATGTTATTGTGCGTAAGAAATTTTAGACTTATAAAACAAAGTACGCTCGTACATGCAAAAGTATTCGATTGCTCCCAGAAACATCAACCCTACCCCCGCTTACGTAAGTAAAATATATTCGCATATCAGTGAACCTTTGTAATCATTTGAATATGTTACTATATTTAATAAAAACTTGTACTTCTAAAAAGTACATTTAATTCTTAGATTTGAATAAAAAACTGATACCAAACAGATGTTTTATATACTAGAAATAATCTAGCAGTTATAATAGTGTTCGCTTCTGACGACAAAATCATTTGCGAATAAAACAAGTATTGTTCAGCATCTTTAATCGCCGCACCACACTCACACGAAGGACTATGAACAAGTTGATTTGAGTTAAGTTATAATGCGGGTATAATAAACTCCTGAAAAACGTTCACCTTTTGTGAAAACAATGGAACCACTGCTGCAGTATACAATTGTTTCAGTTAATTTTTAAAATTAACGATTCTGACTCGAGATTTTCTACTTCAAGATTATTCCAAAGTTGAATTCCTGATATTACAAACATATTTGGAATACATTTCAGTTCTTCTAGCTACTGATGCATATTCGGCATAAGTTCTTATCCAATATTGGTTTTCATATGGTCGATCATCAACTGTAGGTGTAAATAACTGAGTCTAATATGGCGGTAACAAGTAGTTTTTATGTTTTGTATACCAATAATTGAACTAAGCCCATATTTCAGTGCAATTGTATCCGTGTGTACTTGTTCCTACTTTGTTCCGTAAGTGTTGCTAATGTACAGGCTAATGCTTCGCAAATATCACTCTATTTCTTATCAACCAACGTAAAGAAATCCAAGTATTTAGAATACAAAAAATGGCGCCCAAAACCTCACAAGTTTAATATTATTTTGTACAACAATACATGTGTTTTTGGGGGGCATTAACAAACAATATTGAATTAAATTAACGAAATCAACCGAGTAACTACTCGACAATAACTGAAAATACTATACATAGAAACTTAAATTCAGAAGCCATGACAAGACAATGTTTTATTCAGCAAAGCCAAACAACAAATGAATCACTGCCAAAGTCATTAGCATAACATACTTTTTCACTTAGGAAAATGAGACAAACGGTACATTAGTGAACAGAGTAAATGTTATGTAGGCTTTTTCTTTGAAAGTAAGAATTGCATCATTTATTCGAAGTTAAGTCATCCAGCTAGACTTTTAATTAAGGCGTATTTGCATAAGGTGAAATTACTAATCATCCGAAGCCTTGTTCATTTCCAAGTATTGCATTGTATCAGATCCGTGCACAAAGGAACATATGAAACATATACTTGACGCCATTAAAAACGCAAGTATTTGAACTATGCGTCACTTTGTAGTACCAACTGTCAAAAGCGTGTTACAGTTATGTTTGTATTAATTCTCTTTCAAAACTTTATTTAACTTTAGACCAATTGATTTTTGTTTCATTATTAATTAATTTTAAGAAATTATGTTTGTGAAATAAAGAATAGTTTTGCCTTTGTAATGTCACTTTATCTATATGCAAAACAATTGGTTGCGGTTTTAATGGCGTGAAGTATATATTATGCCACTGTCTTATGTATGCGGCGTTCCCTGTAGCAACTTATTCTCTCTCTTTTTCTAATCAGAAGAGGAAGTATATTGAGCAAAATGTTTTGCATTAACTGAATTTTTCAAGTTAGGGGAAATCAATATTACATTAAATTCATCGTTGAGACATCAATTGCCTACCACTCATTTATCGTGCACTTTTTATACTAAACTCATAATTCAAGTGTATTTGATTTATCATTTAATAATAGATGCACAATTTTAAAACTAATATGGTAATCCGTAAAATGATTAATCTGATGACGATTATTTGTCTGCTACATGTTTGAACATATTTTTTATATCCGCTTTGTGCCAAAAGAAATTATGGAAAATACAAGTACAGAACACTGGTGAATTATTCTATTTTTGTACAAAACAAATATAATTTGGAGTTGTGAAAAAGTCCATGACTTGTAAGTTGAAAGTTTATATTAATTTCTAAAGTACAGTACCGCTTTTCAAAGAATCTGTAATTTCTTGCTTGTGTTGACCTGATTTTCTTACCATTAAGATTTCCGTTGAAAGCATTTAAATCTTCCTTAATTCACTACGCAAACATACTCAGCTGAAATTGAATTACCGTTATCTCCTGTAAGTTTCTCTGAGTGTAAGCATTAAATATGTCTGAATATATATCTAAAACTGTTTCACTTTGATTTTGCTTTTAAGATAATATTAGTACATAATTTGTTAATTCCTTGTCTGTGTTTGTAGCAATGAAATGTAATGGAAGCGCTTTTATTATTCCGGAAAAACAAGTTAAAAATCTACTAAATGTACGTTGGCACATTTCCCGAGAATTGACGAATAGATATATTCCGGATTTTAGTCTTCCTAAACCATTAACTGCAAAATTGGCCATATTCACATTGATACATTACGCTAATGACTATATGTATATACTAGAAAGGTCTTAATTACTTATCACTTTCTGGGAATGGTTTAACAAATGGAGATCTATTTCTGTTTTCGACACAAAAGAATTAGAATGTTACTCCTGTAGTGTAAGATATTGCTGTCATGTTGATTGTTAATGTACGACACTTGTTATATTCAGCGTTAAATATCGATGCACACGTAATTATAGCTAATAAGGTATCAGCTCAAGACATGTAACAAAATTATTCATATGAATCTCGTTCGAATATCCAATTAACGTCTTAAATGTTTCCTTGTTCCGAATTCTACCAATTTAATATTTAACTACTCGGAAGGAACAATCTCTCAACGACAGTCAAAACTTGAATTTCCCAAATGGTGATTAATTTTTCTTTTTGGTAGTTTGTACTGTATCATTCTCTTTAACAGAAATAAGCGTTTAATGACAAGTTATTGTATATATTCTGTCGACAGAGCGTACATAGATGCCCAGTATTGGTCGACTGAACAAAATTTTTATATGGAAATATAGGAGAGAACTCAGCTATCTACAAAGAGGTCTCAATGCCACTCTTTGGCGAGGGTATCCAAAGCTATTAATTGTGATAGCAGAAAAAAGTTATTTAATACTGTAATATTGAAGTTTATATATTCATGAAACAGCATATATATGACCCCTGTTCATTATGGTTTAAAACAATGACATAAGCAATAATACTTACATACAACTCAATATATTGGATGTAAATAATATATAATATGCCGCCGGGTTAGCATAGTCGCCAATTTGAAAATGTATATTTTGTTATAAGAATGACGGTTCCACACATTTTTCCAGGCGTCGATACCGCTTGTAACTCGGTATGCGTAAATATAAAGGAAACTCGCATTGTTTCTACATTACTCATACTGAACGGTTATCTTCATATAAAACGATGACACGGCCCATAATTCAATATATCCTTACTTCATTATGAAAATTTTATCCTTTGGTATCACAATAATTTGATTAAAGTAAATTAATTTCTTTCTATATCATTAATTAAATTATATACTTAGTAGTCCATCGAGAAATATAAAAGTTTTGATACAAATCTGGTCTAGATAATTATATATCATTGTAAGGTTATATCAGTTGACTACACCGTGTTTTACGCCGTTTTCAACAAATTTTCAGTTCAATTCCGTAATCAATGCCACAGAAGAACATAACCTGCACAATCCGGGAATCGAATCCGGGTCAGTTGGGTGACAGTCTAGCGCTCTACCAACTGAGTCAGCAGAGCGTGCTCACGTCATACAGAATGCTTAGTCAATGCAGTTATTGTTATACAGGTCAACGCTCGAGTCAATGTTTCACCTTAACTTATGGACATACTCATGATCTTCGTCTGTTTACAAAAGTGAAACTATACGGATCAGACAATGCCATACTCACTATTCAGGGACTCCCAACGCATATCCCCAGAGCAAGAAATCAAATCAAGAATTTGGCGAAAGTATAAATATCTAAATTGGGTATGAGAATAGATACAACAGACAGGAGCTTGACGTATGAAATAAAAATATGTAGATCTTGAATAGATTGTCTATATATATCACTAAAATGGGAATGGGAAATAAAAACAAACATTCTAGGAAGTATCAAATATAGGTAAATGTAGAGAAAAGAAAACACTCATTGCAGTAAAACGATTCACTTGAGAGGAAAGTTACCAACACTATGGGTTCACACTCCGTCCGTAAAAATACTGAAGGGGTGAATAGGAATTGAAGTGCTTATACTTGACGTAACGGATGAATATCTAGCTGTGATCATGCTGCCCGGTTGCCTTAATAGAAGTGTTTGATTGCGAGAAAAACCGTGGCAACCGGATGTTACATTGAAGACGTGACATAATTGCGTCGCGAATAAATTGACGATGAATGTTAGCAACGTAGGCTATTAAACGCGCTTATGTGTTTACCGGAATATACATTTAGATGCTGAGAAGATACAAACTCTAATTGGTCTGATTTACCGCCGAGCACATTCTCGATTTTATCATTCGATACAATTCTTATGATTTAGTAGTGACTCATTACTTTAACAAGAAATCCACCGGTTTTTACGTGAATACACATTACTCAAAATTATGAATTTGTATTTTTGTAAAGAAGCTTTGAGAGACAATAAAATGGAAGAAAATCAAAGCACTGAAAGTGCTGAATGCGACAGGCATTGCATTTACATATTATGTTATCAATTACTTTAAAAGAACATACTCCGTGAACTAAATCAGTCAATCCTGCTCAAAGGATGATACTCCAAGTTTACTTTACTTAAATGCGAAAATAAACTTGATAAGAAATACAGTTGCAAACAAACGCTTTTAACGTCTTCATAAAGTTTTTAAAAGGTCATTTGGTGACCCTGTACATAGTTTGCTTATGTGATGTAAAGTTTAAATGCTCGTTTTGTCATTACTGTCTTCGGATAAAAAGCTTTGTGTTTACTTAAATTATAATATAATTATTAAAAATTGGAAAATATGGCCGTCGGTGATAGGGCTGATATTTGTTATACTTAAAAATTGCGATCGTTAGAGGCCAGTTGTCATAAATAATAGTGATACGATAGAATTAATTGTTTGGGGTACCCTTTACCAAGTTTACTGATTCATTGATTTTCAAAACTAACTAGTAGCGAGGTTAAGGGATACTTATTGTCATACCACACAATAGAACAATCCGCCAGTGTTTTTGTCTGAAACTCGAACAGTACTGCGGAACAGTTTATCAAGTACAACGACCCATATATAGAGTATTGCGTTATCATATTTCAGCACATACACCTACACACTACGTACCCTGATCCATAGGCTGGGGTCAGGGATCCATTCACTATACTTGAAACAATGACCTTTATATCAAGTGCAGATAATAATGCGACCTATTAACATAGAGTACCCATATACCCAGTGCATTGACACACATACCGAGTTCAACGACACATACAATTATCAATGGTACTTTGTGAATGCTATAGGCCGATCATTTTCATCTTGTTCAAATTTATCCTAACGAGAAATTTGTAACTATTCGCCAGAAGCTAAAAAAAGTAATATAAAAGATAGATGGGAGTTCAGAGCGCAAAAAACGTATCTTTGATGATACTTCTATTATCTTTATGAAAAATAATCAAACAAACATACAAAATGAACAAACAAATGCGTGAGCCGGAAGTGATATGGACTTGCAGTTTATTCATTAAACTTTAAGTCCGGACGATAATTGAATCCAGTGAAGACGATTTATGAAACATGTCACAATGATTGACGACAATAGGAAATATTGCGGAGAACTTGAACCATAACTTTGGTTTAATTACTTCTTGAATTGTTCTCGTATTTTTGTCTTTTTGTTTATACTCGATCCAACAATAATCGCAACTGCTTTGATAGAATTGATGGAATCTTGATTTTTTCAACTAGCTGGTCATTCATTTCGTTGAAACGGCACCATTAACGATATGAATAAAACACTTAAGATAGAGTCGGTTGTTAACCTTTACTAGTGTACATACAAACGAGATTGAATTAAATAAACCGATTGTTTTGAACACAATACAAAGCTATTAACGCTATTTTTACGGGTTTGTTCGCTATTTAGCGTGAGAACATGTTCAACAATTCTCATCATGGGGAAAAAGTGCCTACACTAAACGGGGGCAGGAACCTGATTTATGGTTGCAATGGGAACATTGAGGGAAATTCAGTGCTATGACGCCATATTAGGGTTATTGCATCGTGCGATAAAACTATATTGGTACCCATTATGCTCCTTTTTTATTAGCTGAGAAATGCACTCTAATGCATTTAAGCTATAGTTGAATAAACATTAATTTTGTTAATCATCTGAGTATGATATTTAGTACATAAACATGGTTGACAAAAGGCAAGATACAGAAAAAGGCTTGTAACAACGTAAACTAAGTTTTTTTACTTCATATATGTACCTGGCCCATTTGAACCATTAAATGCTTTAATGGACTTCACTCGGTATTGTTGTTACATTTGCTGAAACATCCTTAATAAGAATCATTGCATTGTTTAACCGATTATAACGATTTTGTTTTATCTAATTACTAACAGACAAAACCTGTAGAAGACCCGCTTGTGAAAAAAATAGTTTTTTTAAATTTTATGATAATACAAATTCTTTTTTCGACAAATACAGAGGAACACATGATTAGTTTATTCATTCTCTGATCATGCATATTTACTACTCTTTTGTTAACTATGTACAGTATATTTTTCATGTTTGTTTAAGTAAACATATTTAAAAAAATGAGCATAATATAACTTTAACATAAATGAAGTATCGTTGTGTGCGTGACTGGACAACAGTAACATTATTTAATGGGCGTGTGGGCCTGTTCTTATTTACCAAGTTATATGTCAGCAACTCTAATACATACCTAAAAGATGTAATCACGATATTTGCTTTATCAACCATTTGACGTTCCACATATTGTTTCTCCGGAAGATGTTGGTACATGACATGCCAATTTTTTGGGCACCTATGCAATACAGAATGTTATTGCTGTGTCTAATACATCAGACGCACATAGGAGTGCCTTTTATAACCAACCGATATGCAATACAAGCCTGTGTACCATTAAAAGAGAATAAACGAAATAATTGTATCCCCATTTTCGATGAATTAAGCTGTTGTGTGAGGGCTGTACGCAGTTCTTCAACAGTATTACAGTTACATACATGTACGAAAATATACGAACTTACCGCTTTATTAAGAATGTTTCTATACTTTTCTGAAATATAGTATTAAATACTAGTTACTTTAGGTAGTTCAAACGTGTAACTATACATTTCCAAGAGGTACATGTATAATTATATAATTCAGTAGCTAAATATCAAAATATATGAAAGAGAGATTATGTTGCTACACGGTACGCCACATACAAAAGACAATAACCCATACAGACCTCCGGGCATACAACAGTCCACAAAACATCAGGTATGAGGAGATGCAAGGGTTAATATGCAAGGGTACTAGGGGTCAAGGAATTGTCTGGTCGATTGTTTAGCACAACTAAATATAATTAAGGAGGACGAACAGGGGGCGGGGGAGGGGTTAATGGAACACGTCACGGAACAAGCCCAGACAGCTAGCAACAATAGGCAGAAAGGAGGAATAAAATAACATGAACACTACGATTCATCCCTTGTTACACTACTTGAAGTAAATGATCGAATAGTCCTGGTTTCAGTCGTAACATGACAATATTCCATGTCACCTACTCAGTATACAATACAGTAACAAAATAGTTTGTATGGAACATAACGTTAACAACAGAAAATGCTGGCACGAGTTTATACTAAATACCAAGGGGAATATCGCAGACATGTTTACACTGACAATTACATAACTATCAAAATGTTGATATTGTTTAAATTATTTATTTAACAATGTTCAGTGTCATCCAGCATAATTATTATTACAGTATGTTTGCTGCTGTGGTAAGCACCGTAAGGATAATAATAGTGTAAACAAAAGTATTGATGTCGACGTCCGTTATATCAATCAACATATATGTTAAATCTCTGGATGTGAATTGCCAAGTGAATTGTCATTGTCGATATCTGTTCTTCACCGTCAGACCATGTATTATTTATACACAATTAATGTACAATTTTCGCAAGTAGGATATGATTTCTGAAGAGTTGGTTACGATTGTGTATTTTGTTATGGGGCTTTAAGTCACGTTAACAGTCATGACAATGTGGTGATTCCAGCTATAATAATGGAGAAGTCACCGGGTTGTTATACTCAGATGTCCATCTTGCTCAATATAATGGTTGGAAGAGTCGCTGGAGGTCTTCCTCCACCCTAGTAGCTGGAAAGGTCGTCACTATACGGCACTGTGTTTTATACATTAAAGTTCCATTACAAAAACCATCTAAACGTATGCCTTTATTGTAATACAAAGATATATTTGGTGGTGTTTTCTTATTTAATGCTCCCGCTCAAGGCTTACAAAAAGTTCTGAACACTTGTGGCAGTTTACTCAAAATATTTTTTTTAAATGAAACTTGTTAACATGAATAACACCAGTAGCATTTAATCGTCACCAGACAAGTCGAAAGCGAGCCAAAGTAGAGCTAAATCCTTGTTATATATACTGAATCTTGAATTGTTCTGTTGGGACAAAGTCCGGTTCACATTAACAAATGCTGAAAATCGGTGCCTTTTGGATAGCTTGTAACTGTTCTGACATACGAAGTATCACTTGACATGTTATAAATACTAACACCTGAAACATAACGGGCCACAATTAAATAACAATCTCACATCCAACATTTTCATCAGTCGATAGATTGGAATCTATTTATTCGCGATAACTCAAGTATTTATACGTTTTGTCCGCTAAGGTCCTAAATTGGAAGGATGATTGCCTGCATGTATATAAACCCTATAATTTTGGAGTTTCTGTTTCGAATGTTAAGGTCAAACTGACAGTTATGTGGAATCCATTTCTAAGCAAAATTTGCCTCCCGGGTCATAACTTACCTGCGGACAGTAGATGAACCCTATTGGGCCAAATGTCAGTATCAAACTGACCATAAGGAGGAAATCCTTTTCCGCCGGATAATTCAAGGACAATTTGACCTCCCGGGTCCTAACTTGGTAGGATGACTAGGTTGGGTTGTAGATGAACCCTATTGAGGTGGCAATTGTTGTCCATCCAATGGCTTAAGACTTCTTGGACTTTTAAGACCATCACTATCAAACTCATGAATATCATCCGTACTCATCATACAAATTAGGTCATCATATTAATTAAAATCATCGCACTGACATTGCACTTGGAGTGGGATATGTTTTACAAACACCTTTTGTTGATTTTCTGAAAACGATTTGTCGAAACCTGATCACTACTAAGTTAAAATTATATAAGTCACATGTAATTTAATTCATGAAGCCAAGATTCCCGTAAACATATTGGTTTGATCTTCGTAATAAGAGTATCATGATTGAAGGCTAGATGTTGGAACACATTAATTACCCGAAGTTCGAGTCATATATCAACCAATTTTTCTTCTTATGTAATTATTAAGTTTGAAATACGATGACAATAGATACTGACACCAATAATTAGGCTTGTGTCTACTTGATACTCAATCTTCAAATATTTATTAGTATGTCTTAATAGACTAACATGATACCGTCATGAAGTATTTTCTAGTTTAGAAACTATTTGTGTGTCAGCTTGGTTGTTCAGACGAAAGGTTATGCAAGACCAATAAAGTCTGTATAAAAATACTCCTCTTTTAATAAGGTGTATAAAATATAGTTACATTCATTATTTTATTCTTAACCTGTTTCTTTCGCGTAATGGAAATATAGTTCTGCAAGCTAAACATAAGGAACAATCTCTGTCCAAAGTTGTGGTACCTGATACGTTCCCGCTTGTATGCGGGCGTAGTAACGACAAAATTGTATAGATATTGCATTTGGATGTTAAGCCTTGCTACTTTGTTCGGATGTATGAAGTCATTGAAAGCAAAAGATAATTCTGAACATAATTTCCATAAGGCCATGGAGCGTCAATTATTTCTGTTTAAAAAGTCATATTTTGAGGAACACGAAAATCGGTCAAGAAATGAAATTGTTCCAAACAACATCTTGAGATGGAATCGAACTTCTTTGAGCAGTTTGTATAGGGTCTGTATGTGTACTGTATTGTTGAGTATAATTATTTTCATGACATTTGGCTACGATCATTTTTCCTACACATCTGATTCATATGGAGACGTTATAAGCTTCTAGCGGAAGGGGACAAGTTAGTACGTGTTGATACGGTTAGGTAAACTGAGCGGCATATATAATTGAAAATGTGTTAAAAATGGCATTAAGCACAATAAACAAAATCTTATTTTAGTGAATCGTGATCGAAAATTACTTGTAAAGGTCAAACTACAACGCAGTATCCATGTTCCGGTCATAAATGATGAACGTGTGTAATACAGTTTTCCAGAAGTTTTGTTTTTACGACACAGATATTTGTTGTTATGCATTGATGTGAAAGTGTGTCAAAACTGCCGTCAGAATCAACAGAAAATTAGATCGGTGATTTAAAGAACTAGAAATAATCACTTTAGTGTCATCCATGGAGAATATGTCGTTAAATACCGCTCAGAGCATTTATTGACAAAACATGTTTGCCCACCTATTTATAAATTGTTGTTAGAAAGGAGTGTGCTCTTGTTTAAGAGACATGTCGGGTTTACTCTCGTAATAAAAAAGAAGACAGAAGGCGCTCTTGAATAACACATACAAAGATCTATATTCATGTTAAACAATTAACATTTTCGTCAAGCCATTGTCCTTTCTCGATCGCTTGACGGCCGATATGATTACTACATGCAAATGAATATTTCGTTTATATATACATGTATTGCTAACATCATGGCCTACTCAGAGTTGTTTCAAATTAAAACAATCACATATTTTGAACAGTCAACTACTTTTCTTGGTGTCGATCAAACCTTGACGTTTATTATTTGCAAGCTTTAGGAGAGTAAGGTGATGATTTATTCGAGCTTCAATCATTATTTTGTAATCAATTTCGTGAAATATTATTCCAGTGGTGGCTATTTACCATAATCTGAACACGAAAATAAATCGAAATCGTAAGACACTGGAGCCATGTGTACATCTTCAGGCGATCAGAGTGTTGCTGGTTTTCATTTTTACTTGAGCGACCTATTTTAAACTCGTCAAGAAAGTTACACTGCTGGCATTTTTCGAATATTATCTCATTTTTGCACTACGAAACTTAAGGAACGACGTGATACACGACGTTACGATGCTGCGCTACGGCTTCTATCAGGATATATTATATGAACAGCAGATGGCTTTCTGTGTGGCAGTACCTATTGTCAACATGAGAGAAATTTTCTCGAATGTTGACAATATGTACTGTCACACTGGGAAGCAATCTGATATATATTATATTATATCGAACAAAATATAAATGAAAAAAAAATGAAACAAACTGTTTGTTTACAGTTGCCGTCATGTTGTCTTTTGGAATAGTTGCAAGCGTCGGAAGTTACTGATTTTCAACGCATTTCGATAAGCGTCTACCATCATGAACTTGGGAAACCACAATTGTCTATTTTTAGCCATTGTATACTATCATCCGGTGAAAAACATACTGTCCGGGTAATGGTACGGAATGACACTAATGAGTATATGGAAATTTAACTAGGCAACGTCACGTGAGGTATGATAACAAAAATATATAACGCTACCGGCCCGGTGGCTTCGTAGTAGTAGAGGATTCGACTCGGTTGTGGAAGTTTGCAGGTTCGATCCACGACCATGACATACAATAGTCGTTATAAATGGTTCTGCGGTCAGCTCTGATGATCACGACCATGTTCATTTCTGCATTTCTATCGTCGTATTAAACGGATCATGTTATTGAATTTGATAAAAAAAACAATATGCATATTTGTTTCCATCGGTTATGTTCCCATATGCCAGTGTAACGGATATGATTGAAGTAACCCCATTGCCTTAGCCTGGTATTATTAGAGGATTGTGGTATTATGCCACGTTCAACAATGACTCTCAGAACATCAAAATATTACATATTTATCGAAATCTAAAACTTCTTCAGCCAGAGCACATGTTTTATTCAGCGATACATGCATCACATGATCAATATTATTCACTTAGGAAAATGAGACAATGTATGTCTTCATAATATATTGTCCTCTTATAATCAAAAGGAACCACGGATAATAGAATAAATACTATCTTTAACAATACTGAATATCTGTCTGGGTCCGTATTAGAAGCGTCTTAAGTGAATCTTAAATATTTTCACTTAAGTTCAGAACTTCAAATGGATGTAATTCCAAAACCACATTAACATTGTTGGGCATCGTAAGGATAAAGACAACAACATATTAATACTATTCATTTATCACTCATGATTTGACCATATACAGTAAAATCTCAATAATGAGACCACCGTTGGGACCATTGAAAACTGGTCTTATAATTGAGTTGGTCTTAATTTGAGGTTGAATAAAAAGCAAAAAATTCAAAATGGACTCGAAAATTGTGGTCGTAATTTTGAGGTGGACTTATTATTGAGGTGGTCGTTAGGTGAGGTTTTAGTGTAATAGTTTATGTTAAATAAACCAGGCAAGGAAAGTGCAATGTTAAGGATAAGGGTAAGATTTTACTTAAGATGTTTCTGTAATATTGCCCCTGATGACTGCATTAATGTGATCATATAATTAACCCGTTGCTTTGAAGTAATATTTATCCTAGTTTCGCTTATCTTTTACTTAAACAAATATGAAAAGAATATTTCATATAGTGTAAACATAAATAAATAAGAAAATTCTATTTATTTCGAAACATGCTAAAACGTTACTTATTGAATCTGTATTGCATTGCAATTGTTCGTATTAAATACAAATGTATATCTTACCCCCTTCGAATATTTTACGTTCCCTGGGCCAGATACATCTAAAACACAGTTCCATCTGTTTACAAATATTTAATACAACTATAGGTTTCTGTTTATGCGAATAATTGCATTTTTATCAAACTATGACTGTAATTATGAACCGTTTATGTTGAATTTAAAAATTGATTAAAATGTATCAAATGTAACGCTTGAGCTTGTTAGTTTTTCTTATAAATACGGTTTATCCGTTGTGAGCTTCTATCGCATTTTACATGTATGTACAAGTTATTATGTGTATGTTTGTGCAAATATGAAATTATAAGTATACATAAGATAAAGTACGAATACACCAAATCACCATAAATCATGTTTTAAACATACATGTAATTAAATAAAACGCCGCTGACATTAATTACCAATATCTCCGCGAAGTTTCCCTAGCTTTGACACATTAGCATTAATTTTGTTTTAACATGTACAAGGTAACCATTTCACTCTAAGTTTGCTGTTTAGATACTATTACTGTGTAACTTGTTTATAACATCCTTGTACTTGTAACAATGAGAATTTGATGGAAGCGATCTTCTAAGTTTGGAAAAGCGAATTAATAATCTAATGAAAGCACACTTTCCGAGTAATTGATATATAAACATATTCCGGACGTAACCCTTCTTAAACCATTAACTATTCAAATAGATCTCTACATACGTTAATGACTAATTGTTTTACGAGGACGGTATTTATCACAATGAATATAATTGACCGTCCGGGAATGGAATAAGTAATTGGGGTCACCGTATTGTTTCCGACTTCACTGTGATAGGCAGTTACCAATGTAGTGCCATGTTGATTGTAATCGTACGTACATTATTTTACGCTTATTCAGCGTTTACTTAATTAAATTAAACATGCAAAATACCATGTCTCACTATGCAGACCCCCAAGAAAACATCAACCTACAAACATCAGGCACTGAGGAGGTGCAATGATAAACATGTATGGGACTATGGGTGCAAGGGTAATCATGTATGAGACAATGGATGCAAGGGTAAACATGTCTGGGACTATATGTGCAAGCGTAAACATTTATTGGACCGTAGGTGCAAGGGTAAACATGTATGGGACTATATGTGCAGGGGTGAACATGTATTGGAATAGGGGCGCAATGATTTAACTGACCGACAATTAAGAACAACTAAGGACAATTTAAGACATGCTACAAAATTATGATATGAATATCATTCTGTCTTATGAAGTATACCATGCAGCCTCTTCAAAGCGGCCCTGTCATGAGCAGCATCCTCTCTTCAACAACATTGTTCAATTTCTCGTTGTAAAAGTAACTCTGGAGAGGTCGCAATTAAACAGCAATGCACCATTTCGCTGAAACAGAGATAATCGTTTACAGAAAAGAGTGTCCACTCATCCTAGCATCAGAGCTTAAAAGATCCGGGTTGTAAAATAATTCTAGGAGCAGTGAACTTCGAATATCGCTAGTATTGGGTAGACATGAATGTTATGTGGTCCTAAAATAATTGATGGCCACAATGTCGAGACTGATAATTCTCTTTATAACCTGTCCCGTCTGCAACAATTCTGATAAAATACAGGCTATTGCACTATCCAATTATCGGTAGAGCCCATAAAACTTATGACGAATTAGTCTTTAAAATATTGTGTACAAAAAGCATTGTATTTGTGTCTGTAGCACCGATTAATCTAATATGTTGTCTGGACATGAACACGATGAGTAGATTATTTATGTGGGGGCTGTCGAATTTAAATAAATGTTGTAGAGCGGATGGTTATATGACATTGTTTCGGTCACATTGTCTCCCACAGCATAAACGCTATACTGTTAGCATGGGAGAAAAGCCATTTATATCAATTATGCTGTACTTGTAAAGTTCAAGAAAAGCTGCCTTTACAAACCAAGTTTATCTCTTAGTGATAATTATAAATTTAAGAGAAAACAAAATGGACGTCACTGAACCATTGTATTATTATAGTCTTACTTACACTACATCGTTTATATCGTGGAAACGCTTACTTAATGTTCAAGCTGCGCGAAATGATCCCTCAAAACATAATTATTCTTTGATGTGAAAATATATTATAAAGCACCAACTCGAAACGTAACGGTTGGGTAAGGTCAGGAATTAGCCTACATACAAGCAATGATTTATCAGTGTTTAACAATGTTTTGTATGAATCGGAATTCGGAATAAATAACAAAATAAACATTCCGCTCTTTTAATTTACTATTTCTATCCTTCATGTATAGGCTATATAAATATATAGCTATTGATATACAAAATCGAACATATGATGGCACGGCCTAATGGTGATGCCTAAATACTAAAAATAATTCATTCGCAACATCTCGGAAATTTTCTGTAACAGTTCGGAAAGAGACCTCGAAGGTAAGTGTATGAATATACCTAAAATCTCTGCACGTGATGCGGTTTTCCTACACTGTTAACTTTAAGACATCTGTCCGGGGAAACACAATTCAACATCATCTAAATTTCTTGTCTGCATCGTAATTATACTATTGAAAAGTTCTCTGTCATACGTTCCTTATAGACTACACACATTCTCTTTCAGCAGCCATTTTGGAACTACTTTCCCTGACGTTTCTTTCGATTTATATTTTTTAAAAAGCCGAGGTGATCCGATTGGACATAATTAAAGTGTTGTTGTTATTAAACCGCAAACACTGTGTTTGTGGTGCAGAATTAGAAAAGAATATTATGCCGTTTCACTTGCTCTACGTTAGTACTATATTTATGTTTACGTGTACTTTATTTTATATACACAGGTATGTTATGTTCTACGTTTATTATCAAGTGTTTGATGTCTCATATTTTGAGGACTTGTCTAGTTGGGATTACACTGTTGACTTTTGCTGCCATCATAAAGTATTTTAACCAGTCCTGTCGTCGCATAATAAAATAGGGAAGCGTGTTGGCCTTTTATTATTAAACCATTCTGATTCTATAGCGACACAATATATCAGCATTCCTTCTATATTTCTCATATGGTACGGTAATTTAAAATGAATAAATAAAACGATAGCACGGCCCATAACTCAATATATCTCGATGTCATCATTTATCCTATGATATTTACAGTAATATGATTAAAATGCTTTAAGAGAGCATCTTTAAATCAATCACTTTCCATGTCATTAATTTCATACACTTACGGTGACGAATCTGATTTATAGGCGTTATATACAATTACCAAATTGAAAAGGTATTTTCATCTAGAGAACCGAGAAAGATAAAAATATAATTTCAAATCTGGTCTAGATATATATCATTGTAATTTTACATAAGTTGAATACGCTGATGGCTGTAGATTAATTCAATTTGGAGACCACATGGTGCTCACGTTTAACATCATTAAGGGTATCATATGCGCAATAAATAATTGTAGTTAATAGAATAACAATTGTGAGATTTTCACGGCGTTGCCATATATCGAGAAATATTATATAAATGTCCAAGAGAGTGAAATACTGTCTACTCGTGTTGCCAAAGTGTCTCATATTACGGCAGCATTTTCAAGTCACATATAATGCGTACTTAATGCAGTTGCTGTTATAAACCTTAAATAGAACCATCAATTCACCCAAACTAATGGTCCGATGTTGTAATCTTGTTCATGCAACAGTAACACATCGGGAACTCTCCACGCAGATCCGTAGGGTAAGGAATAAGTTAAAGAACATGGAAATAGTATAAATAACAATATAATTGGAATTGCGAACAGATAAACAGAGGAATGGCAAGTAATGCGTGGTGTGTATAACGTAAAACTTTTTTTCTATGAGATAGCTTTTGTATATCACTCATATGTGTATCGGGAAACAAAACAGACATAAGGGGCATACAACTAAACATAAAGAAAATGAAATTAAACAAAACATGATTAATAGGATTTTACAAATAGTTGTAGCTTCAGGAGTCAGAACATTTAACATACTGTTAACTCTTAACTTTTCATCATTTTATGTTTTTATGCAAAACGGCTGGGTAAACATTTTTTAAGATTGTTTTTTGACTGACGCCTAGACGCTTGACAGTGCCAGCAAGTACTCCTGAGAAAGACAGATCAAGATAAAACCGGTGTCGCAGTAAAAATAATCCCAGCCATGATGTTCATAAACCTTTTTGACAGTTGTCGTCACTTCCGTTAACGTTTGGCTGAACAACGACTTCCAACAGAGAATTTGACAGATCCTTGACAGTCTGGGTATACCTGAAAAGAATTCTCGACCTTTTCACATAGAAATTTGACTCTTGTTGCTACCAAAAGGTACTAAATCAGTTGGCTGACAATTATACAATGATTTACTACCATATTCGTCTGTCGAGATATGTATCAACATCGGTATAATCAAAGCGATAACTAAACAGCATATTTGTGTCTGCTATTCCTTGCTAGTGGCATCTCCTTAAATCCAGACCATGTGGGCAACCCTTGTGTTAGAATGCATTTACAAAAAAAACCCGAGGTATTTTCTGTGAAACCTGCTACATGATGTGGCAAATGAAGCGTGCTGTCCTGCTGAATACGATCGATACAGTGACAACAACGATACAAGGAGATGTATCTCTTGTACGAATTTTCTACCTCTCGGACTCCTGTTTTGATAACGAGGTCGAAACGGAAGTGTCTGTATCCTCAGCATTCAATATTAGTTTTGACACTCCATTTAGATGTTCTAACTTGTAGAAGCTTACCTATCTAATCGAAAACAACACATAACAAGCAATGTTTTGAAAAAAGAGGGTCGGCATAATCTGAAGCAAACACATTAGTTGCAATCTGAAGGTTAAGACTTGTTGTGCAACATTAAAGTTGCCGAGATGTTATCATTGCTGGTCACTTGATTACACAAATTAACTCTAATACATGTAAGGGGAGATGGCTTCGTAGGAGATTGGATAAATATAACTCCGTTATGAGATTAAAACCATTATTTATTTTCGTTTACTTGACGGCCGATGCGCATACTTGCCCTCTCCCGTAACCGAATGGTTAAGGCGCCTGACTTTAAAGGATAGGGATCGGGAAGTAAATGTGCTCAGAAAGTAGGTGTATCATAAGTCAAAATTGGCTGGCCCTTTAAATAGGGGTGACTATAATACATAAACCCTTTATTTAACTTGCATTTCTTGCATTCTGAAATAAATATATACTGCTAACATCCTGACCTACTCAGATGTGTTATTAATGAAAAAATACCATATTTTGAACGGTCAACTATTTTTCTTGGTGTCGATCAACCTTGACGTTCATTATTTGCAAGTGTTAGGAGAAGTAAGGCGATGATTTATTCGAGCTGCTATCATTATTTTGTAATCAATTTCGTGAAATATTATTCCCGTGGTGACGATTTACCCAAATCTGAACACGAATAGAAATCGAAATCGTAAGACACTGGAGCTATGTGTAGATCTTCAGGCGATCAGAGTGTTGCTGTTTTTCATTTATACTTGAGCGACCTATTTTAAACTCGTCAAGAAAATTGCAATGCTGGCATTTTTCGAATATTATCTCATTGTTGCACTCCGAAATTCGTGCATGCTGTTAGGGCCATCAATCCTCGTGTTATCAAAGATAAGGTTCGACGTGATACACGACGTTGCGACGCTGCCATACGGCGTTTCTATCAGGATATAGTATATGAACAGCAGATGGCTTTCTGTGTGACAGTACCTATTGTCAACATGAGGGAAATACTATATTATAGCATTTTCTCGAATGTACTGTCACACTGGGAAGCCATCTGGTATATAATTTATTATATCGAACGCAATACAAATGAAAAAATTGGAAACAAACTGTTTGTTTACAGTGGTCGTCGTTTAGTCTTTTGGAATAGTTGCGAGCGTCGGAAGTTACTGATTTACAAAGCATTTCAATTAGCGTCTACCATCATGAACTTGGGAAAACAGAATTATCTATTTTAGCCATTGTATATTATCACCCGGTGAAAAACGTACTGTCAGGGTAAAAGTACGGATTGACTCATAATGAGTATCTGGAACTTTAACAATGCAAAGTCACGTGAGGTATGATAACACGAAATATATATCGCTACCGGTCCGTTGGCTTCGTAGTAGTAGAGGATTCGACTCGGTTGTGGAAGTTTGCAGGTTCAATCCACGACCATGACATACAATAGTCGTTATAAACGGTTCTGCAGTCAGTTCTGATCATCACGACCATGTTCATTTCTGCATTTCTGTTGTCGTATTTAACGGATCACTTTATTGCATTTGATAAAAAAACAATATGCGTATTTGTTCCCATCGGATTTGTTTCGTTTAACGAAAACTCCGTTTTAAAATATGCCAGTGTAACGGAGATGATTGAAGTAACCCGATTGCCTAAGCCTGGTATTTAGAGGATTGTGGTATTATGCCACGTTCACAATATCTTGTATTGGCACTGCCTCCAATTTAAGCTAACTGGTTTAAGTCGTCAATGCGCCATTAAACAGTATTAAAACAGCTGTATATATGTATTTGAAACATTGAACTATTTTTGAAACTATATTTTAGTGAATGTCGTGTCCTTATTCAACTATCAACTGAGTGAAGAAACGTTGATGTTGGTTTGGTGTACAAGCGGAGGCGGTGATAACGTAAGACGTTAGCAGCAACAAGAACCCGCGAGTCATAAATAATCGAGCATTTCGTAATGTTATTGCTTACACCTTCAGGAAAGAATAATATAACAGGGAATATATTCACGAGACAGTTTTGAAAGCAGATCACATTAATCATTCCCTTAGCTTTGTTGCATTCACAAGTCTGTAAGTTTAACCGAACGATGCCCATATTTCAGTGCAATTATAACCATTTATATAACATATACAGGTCAATTTCTTCCTTAAGTGATGCTAATGTACAGGCAAAGAAACGCTATTGTAATATTGTTCTATTTCTTACCGAACCAGCGCCCCTTTATTACTAAGAGTACACAGCAAGTAATTAAAGCCACATAATGGCATTATGTCTGCATCAATATTTACTGTATGTGGGTGTTACTACGTAGTAGAGTGATCTGGGGCAATATTACAGAAACAACTTAAGTGAACTATTTTCTTTATTCTTAAAACATCACTTCCTAAACTGGTTTATTAAACATACAGGCTATTATAAGGTCAAATCAAGAGTGATAAATGTTGTTGTCATTATCATTACAAAGTCAAACAGGTTTAATGTGGTTTCTGAATTACATTTATTTGAAGTTCCGAAAATAATTAGGATTCACTTAAGGTGCTTCTGTAATACGGGCCCTGAACCAGAAAAAGTCCCTAATTTTCTTGCCGGTCATCAAGAAACACTACAGTCATTTTTGTTTTTATGTTCATATTGTCATTTTCTCTTAGGTTTTTATGTTGGCTTGACACTTTGTATTCAGCATTTTGGATTTTTTATCAATTAATAATCCAGAATAGGGAAATGTATCACCTACTTATCCTCTAATCTATCTTCTGGAACTACCTTTATTGTGGTTGTGTGAGACTACGATTCCTTTTTAAGCGCGACTCGGGTACAACCCTGATTGTCATCACATTACGATAACACGTTCTTCCTTTGTCAAACTATTAATGCAATATTTGCATTTATTATATAGATGATCAACACTACTAAATCATGCCATGCCCTCTAAAAACTCACAATTGTAATATTACAACATTTAATAAACGCAGTGAAGAAGTCGACCAATCAACAGCCCAACAATGACTCTCAGAACATCAAAATATTACATATTTATCGAAATCTAAAACTTCGTCAGCCAGAGCACATGTTTTATTCAGAGATAAATGCATCACATGATCAATATTTTTCACTTAGGAAAATGAGACAATGTATGTCTTCGTTAACAAAGTAAAGTTGTCTTGTAGGATATGTTTTCTAGCTTGACTTTGAGGTAAAGTTAATATACATATGATACAGTTAGGTATCATCTAAAACCATGTTCATTGCAAGCCGAAGGTTGCATTGCCTTATTAATGCGCACACTAAATCATTATTTAAACTATAATTCAAACTATATACTCAAAATTATAAGTGACGGTGCATGTGTCTGAATAATGTAAAATGTGTCTCACAAATTCCAGTTTCCAAACTCAGGGCAAGTCAATATTAAGAAGTAATTCTTTTTGAAGTTTCTGTTTTGTCGCGTTCAAAAACACTTTACAACCGTAATATGTATATATATTCAATTTTAAGACATTTCTTGTATATAAAATGTGTCTATGTTTGCGTATATTTTGTTGTCCTCTTATAATCAAAAGGAACCACGGATAATAGAATAAATATTATCTTTAACAATACTGAATATCTGTCTGGGTCCGTATTACAGAAGTGTCTTAAGCGAATCTTAAATATTTTCACTTCAGTTCAAAACTTCAAATGGATGTAATTCCAAAACCACATTAAAACTGTTAGGCTTTGTAATGATAATGACAACAACATATTAATACTATTCATTTATTACTCTTGATTTGACCATATAATAGTCTGTATGTTAAATAAACCAGTTAAGGAAAGGGTAACTTTAAGAATAAGGATAAAATTTTACTTAAGATGTTTCTGTAATAATCTGTATTAATTCGATCATATAATTAAACTGTTGCTCTCAAGTAATAGTTATCATATTTTCGCTCATTTGAACATAATGAAATAAAACCCCGCTGACATTAATTACTTTTGATGAAAGCGATCTTCTAATTTCAGAAAAACGAATTCAAAATATAATGAATGTACGTTAGCACACTTTCCGAGTAATTGATGTATAAACATATTCCGGACGTAAACCTTCTTAAGCGATTAACTGTTTATATAGATCTATAAATACGTTAATGACTAATTGTTTTAAGAGAAATGTATTTATCACAGTGAATAGAATTCACCTTCCGGGAATGGTATAAAGTTATTGGGGTCATCGTATTGTTTCCGACTTCACTGTGATAGGACGTTACACATGTAGTGTCATGTTGATTGTGATCGTACGTACATTATTATACGCTTATTCAATGTCTACTTAAATAAATTGTTCCAGGGAAAGCCACATGCAAACAAACATGCCTGCACACGCAGACCCCTAATCAAACTACAAACATCAGGCACTGAGGAGGTGCAAGGATAATCATGTATGGGACTATGGGTGCAAGGATAATCATGTATGGGGATATGGGTGCAAGGATAATCATGTATGGGACTATGGGTGCAAGGATAATCATGTATGGGACTATGGGTGCAAGGATAATCATGTATGGGAATATTGGTGCAAGGATAATCTTGTATGTCACTATGGGTGCAAGGATAATCATGTATGGGACTATGGGTGCAAGGATAATTATGTATGGGGATATGGGTGCAAGGATAATCATGTATGGGACTATGGGTGCAAGGATAATCATGTATGGGGATATAGGTGCAAGGATAATCATGTATGGGACTATGGGTGCAAGGATAATCATGTATGCGTATATGGGTGCAAGGATAATCATGTATGGAACTATGGGTGCAAGGGTTATAATGAATTGGGCTATGGGTGCAATTGTAATCATGTATGGGGCAATGGGTGCAAGGGTAAACATGTATGGGACTATGGATGCAAGGATAAACATGTGTGTGACTATGGGTGCACAGGTAATCATGTATGAGACTATGGGTGCAAGGATAATCATGTATGGGACTATAGGTGCAAGGGTAATCATGTATGGGACTATGGGTACAAGGATACTTATTAATGGGGATATGGGTGCAAGGATAATCGTATATGGGACTATGGGTGCAAGGGTAATCATGTATGGGACTATGGGTGCAAATGTAATCATGTATGGGGCTAAGGGTGCAAGGATAAACATGTATGGGGATATGGGCGCAAGGATAAACATGTGTTTGATTATGGGTGCAAAGGTTATCATGTATGAGACTATGGGTGCAAGGATAATCATGTATTGGGATATGGGTGCAAGGATAATCATGTATGGGACTATGGGTACAAGGATACTCATTAATGGGGATATGGGTGCAAGGATAACCGTATATGGGACTATGGGTGCAAGGGTAATCATGTATGGGACTATGGGTGCAAATGTAATCATGTATGGGGCTAAGGGTGCAAGGATAAACATGTATGGGGATATGGGTGCAAAAGTAAACATGTATGGGACTATGGGTGCAAGGATAAACATGTTTGTGACTATGGGTGCAAGGGTAAGCATGTATGGGATTATTAGTGCAAGGGTAAACATGTATGGGACTGTAGGTGCAAGGGTAAACATGTATGGGACTATAGGTGCAATGGTAAACATGTATGAGACTATAGGTGCAAGGGTAAACATGTATGAGACTATAGGTGCAAGGGTTAACATGTATTGGACTGTAGGTGCAAGGGTAAACATGTATGGGACTATAGCTGCAAGTGTGAACATGTATTGGAATAGGGGCGCAAGGAATGAACTGACCGAACATCAAGAACAACTAAGGACAATTTAAGACATGTTACAAAATTATGATATGTATATCGTTCTGTCTTATGAAGTATGCCATGCAACCTCTTCAAAGCGGCCCTGTCATGAGCAGCATCCTCTCTTCATCAACATTGTATAATTTCTCGTTGTAAAAGTAACTCTGGAGAGGTCGCAATTAAACAGAAATATACCATTTCGCTGAAACAGAGAGAATCGTATACAGAAAAGAGTGTCCACTCATCCTAGCATCAAAGCTTAAAAGATAAGGGATGTAAAAATATTCTAGGAGCAGTGAACTTCGAATAGCGCTAGTATTGGGTAAATTTATGTGGTCTTGAAATAATTGATGGCCACGATGTAAAGACTGATAATTGTTTTTATTACCTGCCCCGTATGCAACGATTCTGATAAAATATAGGCTATTGCACTATCCAATTACGCGTTTTATCGGTAGAGCCCATATAACTTATGACGAATTAGTCTTTAAAATATTGTGTAAAAAAAGCATTGTATTTGTGTCTGTAGCACAGATTAATCTAATATGTTGTCTGGACACGAACACGATGAGTAGATTATTTATGTGGGGGCTGTCGAATTTAAATAAATGTTGTAGAGCGGATGGTTATATGCATATTGTTTCGGTCACATTGTCTCCCACAGCATGAAAGCCATTTAAATCAATTATGCTGTACTTGTGAAGTTCAAGAAAAGCTGCCTTTACAAACCAAATTTATCTCTTAGTGATAATTATAAATTTAAGAGAAAACAAAATGGAAGTCACTGAACCATCTCACTTACACTACATCGTTTATATCGTGGAAACGCTTACTTAATTTACGAGCAGCGCAAAATGATACCTAATAATTTTCTTTGATGTGAAAATATAATAAAAGTACCAAGTCGAAACGTAACGGTTGGGTAAGGTCAGGAATTAGCCTACATATAAGCAATGATTTATCAGTGTTTTACAATGTTTTGTATGAATCGGAATGTGGAATAAATAACAAAATAACCATTTCGCTCTTTTAATTTACTATTTCTATGTATAGGCTATATAAATATATAGCTATTGATATACAAAAGCGAACATATGATGGCACGGCCTAATGGGCCGGATGCCTAAATTACTTAAAATAATTCAAATGCAACATCTCGGAAATTTTCAGTAACAGTTCGGAAGGAGACCTCGAAGGTACGTATATGAATATACCTAAAATCTCGGCACGTGATGCGGTTTTCCTACACTGTTAACTAAAAGACATCTGTCCGGGGAAACACAATTCAACATCATCTAAATTTCTTGTCTGCATCGTAATTTTACTATTGAAACGGTCTTTGTCATACGTTCCACATAGACTACACACATTCGCTTTCAGCAGCCATTTTGGAACTACTTTCCCTCACGTTTCTTTCGATTTCTATTTAAAAAAAAGCCGAGGTGATTCGATTGGACATAATTAAAGTGTCGTTGTTACAAAACCGCAAACACTGTGTTTGTGGTGAAAAATTAGAAAAAAATATTATGCCGTTTCACTTGTTCTACGTTAGTACTATATTTATGTTTACGTGTACTTTATCTTAGGTATGTTATGTTCTACGTTTACTATCAAGTGTTTGATGTCTCATATTTTGAGGACTTGTCTAGTTGGGAATACACTGTTGACTTTTGCTGCCATAATAAAGTATTTTAACCAGTCCTGTCGTCGCATAATAAAATAGAGAAGCGTGTTGGCCTTTTAAACATTAAACCATTCATCTTCTACAGTGACACTATAGATCAGCATTCCTTGTACATTTCTCAATTAGTACGGTAATTTAAAATGAATAAATAAAACGATAGCACGGCCCATAACTCAATATATCTCGATGTCATCATTTATCCTATGATATTTACAGTAATATGATTAAAATGCTTTAAGAGAGCATCTTTAAATCCATTTCTTTCCATGTCATTAATTTCATACACTTACGGTGACGAATCTGATTTATAGGTGTTATATACAATTACCAAATTGAAAAGGTATTTTCATCTAGAGAACCGAGAAAGATAAAAATATAATTTCAAATCTGGTCTAGATATATATCATTGTAATTTTACATAAGTTGAATACGCTGATGGCTGTAGATTAATTCAATTTGGAGACCACATGGTGCTCACGTTTAACAACATTAAGGGTATCATATGCGCAATAAATAATTGTAGTTAATAGAATAACAATTGTGAGATTTTCACGGCGTTGCCATATATCGAGAAATATTGTATAAATGTCCAAGAGAGTGAAATACTGTCTACTCGTGTTGCCAAAGTGTCTCATATTACGGCAGCATTTTCAAGTCACATATAATGCGTACTCAATGCAGTTGCTGTTATAAACCTTAAATAGAACCATCAATTCACCCAAACTAATGGTCCGATGTTGTAATCTTGTTCATGCAACAGTAACACATCGGGAACTCTCCACGCAGATCCGTAGGGTAAGGAATAAGTTAAAGAACATGGAAATAGTATAAATAACAATATAATTGGAATTGCGAACAGATAAACAGAGGAATGGCGAGTAATGCGTGGTGTGTATAACGTAAAACTTTTTTTTCTATGAGATTGCCTTTGTATATCACTCATATGTGTATCGGGAAACAAAACAGACATAAGGGGCATACACCTGAACTAAAAGAAAATGAAATTAAACAAAACATGATTAATAGGATTTTACAAATAGTTGTAGCTTCAGGAGTCAGAACATTTAACATACAGTTAACTCTTAACATTTCATCATTTTATGATTTTGTGCAAAACGGCTGGGTAAACATTTTTTAAGATTGTTTTTTGACTGACACCTAGACGCTTGACAGTGCCAGCAAGTACTCCTGAGAAAGACAGATCAAGATAAAACCGGTGTCGCAGTAAAAATAATCCCAGCCATGATGTTCATAAACCTTTTTGACAGTTGTCGTCACTTCCGTTAACGTTTGGCTGAACAACGACTTCCAACAGAGAATTTGACAGATCCTTGACAGTCTGGGTATACATGAAACGAATTCTCGACCTTTTCACATAGAAATTTGACTCATGTTGCTACCAAAAGGTACTAAATCAGTTGGCTGACAATTATGCAATGATTTACTACCATATTCGTCTGTCGAGAAATGTATCAACATCGATATATATCAAAGCGATAACTAAACAGCATATTTGTGTCTGCTATTCCTTGCTGATGACATCTCCTTAAATCCAGGCCATGTGGGCAACCCTTGTGTTAGAATGCATTTACAAAAAACACCCGAGGTATTTTCTGTGAAGCCTGCTACCTGTGGTGGCACATAAAGCGTGCTGTCCTGCTGAATACGATCGATACAATGACAGCAACGACACATGGACATGTATCTCTTGTACGTACTTCCAATTCTCGGACTCCTGTTTTGATAATGGGGTCGAAACGGAAGTGTCTGTATCCTCAGCCTTCAATACTAGTTTTGACAATCCATTTAGATGTTCTAACTTGTAGAAGGTTACCTATCTAATCGAGAAATGTCTTGAAAAAAGATGGTCGGCCCAATCTGAAGCAAACACATTAGTTGCAATCTGAAGGTTAAGATTTGTTGTGCAACATAAAAGTTGCCGAGATGTTATCATTGCTGGTCACTTGATTACACAATTTAACTCTAATACATGTAAGGGTAGATGACTTCGTAGGAGATTGGATAAATATAACTTCGATTAAAACCATTATGTCTTTTCGTTTACTTGACGGCCGATACGCATCCGCCTTGGGTCCGTTCTGATATGGCTGGTTAGTGAACCGCCAGTATTCTCGAATGTTGACAATATGCACTGTCACACTGGGAAGCCATCTGGTATCTGTTTAATTATATCGAACACAAACTAAATGAAACAATTGGAAACAAACTGTTTGTTTACAGTTGCCGTCAGTTTGTCTTTTGGAATAGTTGCAAGCGTCGGAAGTTACTGATTTACAACACATTTCAATAAGTGTCTACCATCATGAACTTGGGAAACCAGAATTGTCTATTTTAGCAATGTATACTATCACCCGGTGAAAAACGTACTGTCAGGGTAATAGTACGGATTGACTCATAATGAGTATCTGGAAATTTAACAAGGCAAAGTCACGTGAGGTATGATAACAAGAAATATATATCTCTACCGGTCCGTTGGCTTCGTAGTGGTAGAGGATTCGACTCGGTTGTGGAAGTTTGCAGGTTCGATCCACGACAATGACATACAATAGTCGTTATAAATGGTTCAGCAGTCAGTTCTGATCATCACGACCATGTTCATTTCTGCATTTCTGTTGTCGTATTTAACTGATCATTTTATTGAATTTTATAAAAAAACAATATGCATATATTTTCCCATCGGATTTGTTTCGTTTAACACAAATTCCGTTTTAAAATATGCCAGTGTAACGGAGATGATTGAAGTAACCCATTGACTAAGCCTGGTATTTAGAGGATTGTGGTATTATGCCACGTTCACAGTATATTGTATTGGCACTGCCTCCAATTTAAGCTAACTGGTTTAAAGTCGTCAATGCGCCATCAAACAATATTACAACAACTGTATATATGTATTTGAAACATTGAACACTATTTTGGAAACTATTTTCTAGTGCAAAATTATGGCATCATGTGTTGGAATGATTGTCGTGCCCTTATTCGACTATCAACTCAGAAACGTTGATGCTATATGTTGGTTAGGTGTACAAGCGGAGGCGGTGATTACGTAAGACGTTAGTAGCAACAAGAACCCCGCGAGCCATAAATCATCGAGCATTTCGCAATGCAATTGATTACACCTTCAGGAAAAAATAATATAACAGGGAATATATTCACGAGACAGTTTTGAAAGAAGTTCACATAAATCATTCCCTTAGCTTTGTTGCATTCACAAGTCTGTAAGTTTAACAGAACGATGCCCATATTTCAGTGCAATTATATCCATGTATATAACATATACAGGTCAATGTCTTCCTTAAGTGATGCTAATGTACAGGCAAATGAAACGTTATTGTAATATTGTTATATTTCTTACCGAACCAGCGCCCCTTTATTACTAAGAGTACACAGCAAGTAATTAAAGCCACATAATGGCATTATGTCTGCATCAATATTAACTGGATGCGAAGCGTCCCGAATTTTCTTTCAAGGTCATCAAGAAGCACTCCAGTCATTTTTGTTTTTTGTTCATATTGTCATTTTCTCTTGTGTTTTTATGTTGGCTTTAAACTTTGTATTCAGCATTTTGTCGAATAATTAATTGTAAATGGATTAAATAATGATTGTTTCAACAGTCGCATTCCGAACCCATTGCCTAAGACAACGTATCAATAAACATTGGATTTTTATTTAGCGCGACTCGAGGTACAGCACGGATTGTCATCACACTATGATGACACGCTCTTCGTTTGTCACACTATAAATGCAATATTTGCATTTATTATATAGATGATCAACACTTCTAAAGCAAGCCATGCACTCTAAAAAATCACAATTGTAATATTACAACATATAATAAACGCATTCACGAAGTCAAGCAATCAACGGCCCAACAATGACTCTCAGAACATCAAAATATTACGTATTTATCGAAATCTAAAACTTTTTCAGTCAGGGCACATGTTTTATTCAGAGATAAATGCATCACATGATCAATATTCTTCACTTAGGAAATGAGACAATGTATGTCTTCGTTAACAAAGTAAAGTTGTCTTGTAGGATATGTCTTCTAGCTTGACTTTGAGGTAAAGTTTATATACATATGTTACAGTTAGATATCATCTAAAACCATGTTCATTGCAAGCCGAATGTTGTATTGCCTTATTAATGCGCACAATAAATCATTATTTAAAATATAATTCAAACTATATATTCAAAATTATAAGTGACGGTGCATTTGTCTGAATAATGTAAAAGGTTTCTCATAAATTCCAGTTTCCAAACTCAGGGCAAGTCAATAATAAGAAGTAATTACTTTTGAAGAGTTAAATTTCATACTTCTCATTTATCACGGGTTTAATATACACATTCATATATATCATCGTAGTTTCTGTTTTGTCTCGTTCAAAAACACTTTACAACCGTACATGAAACATGAAACATTTAATTTGATGAAACGCCTATTTTTACACAGAAGCATATTCAATGGCGTTGTACATTTAGCAAAAATACAGTATGTATATTACATGTACTCAACTATGTATAATAATGTCATAACTATAACTAGTATTAGACAAGGCATCAACACGTGACATATCAGTACTTAGAGTATCAAACTGCACAAAAATAGTGTACATACACCTGACATGCTATTCGATACAGTTCACAAGACTAGAACAATGAATCGAAGTTCCTGAAAAAGTGTGTTTTTAGACTTTTCTTAAAAGCATCTACGGATTTCAGATTCCTTATATGGACTGGAATGTCATTCCATAATGTCGGCCCAACAGTTTTAAAACTTCTATCAGCAAATGTTTTACGTTTATTGAATGGTACTGCATAACAACCTATGGAAGAGCTGGATGATCTAAGCATACGTTCAGATTTTTTACTACACAATAACTCAGTGAGATAAACAGGAGCTTGACCATTAGAACAATTGTACATGGTTGTTAAAATCTTGAACTCTATTCTGGCTCTGATTGGCAACCAGTGTAATTTGAACAAAGCTTGTAATATGTATATTATATTCAATTTTAAGACATTTCTTGTATATAAAATGTGTCTATGTTTGCGTATATGTCGCAGTGTCTGATAGTTTTGGACCAAATGCACTGCGCCTCGTTTCTGAGAAAAACGCAATAAAGATGACGTCATGTTTTCGTATTATGACGTCATGTTTTCACATTTAATGTAACAGCTAATTAAAACATTTCAGTAAAAGATTTCTGATTCAGCGGCGAACAGAAGCAAAACAATTATCAGTAAACATTGATACGGCCCCTTTTATTAAGGAAAATATTAATAAACATATATTTGTAAAATATTATTGTATCTGAAAACATATTTGCTGTAATTAAATTTTTGAAACTCATACATTTTTGTAGTCTTGAAAACCATATTTAAAGTACTGTAATTCCCTGAAAAAATGTCGTTTTGGAAACATTTTTGTTTTGTTGTGAACTACAAATAACCCTGCATTCAGAAATGTTAATAACTCAATTTCCCCAGATATGTTATTTGGGCCAAAAAGCTCAGAGACTTCCACATATTTTGTTGTCCTCTTATAATCAAAAGGAACCACGGATAATAGAATTAAAATAATCTTTAACAATACTGAATATCTCTCTGGGTCCGTATTAGAAGCGTCTTAAGCGAATCTTAAATATTTTCACTTCAGTTCAAAACTTGAAACCACATTAAAACTGTTTGGCTTTGTAATGATAATGACAACATCATATTAATACTATTCATTTATTACTTTTGATTTGACCATATAATAGTCTGTATGTTAAATAAACCAGTTAAGGAAAGTGTAATTTTAAGAATAAGGATAAACATTTACTTAAGATGTTTTTGTAATAATCTGTATTAATGTGATACTATTCATTTATTACTTCTGATTTGACCATATAATAGTCTGTATGTTAAATAAACCAGTTAAGGAAAGTGTAATTTTAAGAATAAGGATTAATTTACTTAAGATGTTTCTGTAATAATCTGTATTCATGTGATCTTATAATTAACCCGTTGCTCTGAAGTAATAGTTATCATATTTTCGCTCATTGTTTACGTAAACAAATATGTAAAGAAAATTTCATATAGTTTAAACATAAATAAATAAGCATTATCAAAGAAAACAGTGTGTATTTCCTGTACGTAACATGATAAAACATTACTTATTGAATCGGTAGTTCATTGCAATTGTTCGTATTTAATATATCTTCGAATATTTTACGTTGGGCCCGATACATCTAAAAACACATTTCCATCTGTGTAAAAATATCTAATAAACTATAGATTTTTGGTTAGGTGCATAATTGCATTTTTATCAAATTATTTGTAATTATGTACCGTTTATGTTGAATTAAATGTATCAAATATAACGCTTGAGCTTGCCAGATGTTCTTATAAATACGGTTTCTTCTATCGGGTTTTGCATGTATGTACAAATTATTATTTGTATGCTAATGGAAACATGAAATTATATGTATAAATACAATAAAGTATGATTAAACCAAATCATCTTATATCATGCTTTAAACATAATGAAATAAAACCCCGCCGACATTAATTACCGATATCTCCGTAAAGTTTCTCTAGACAACTTGCTTGTAAACATTCGCATTAGTTTTGTTTCAACGTGTACTATGTAACCATTTAGGTTACTATTAGGTTGCTGTTTAAAAACTATTAGTTTTTAACTTGTTTATGAGATCCCTATACTTGTAACAATGAGGTGTTGATGAAAGCGATCTTCTAATTTCAGAAAAACGAATAAAATAATGAATGTACGTTAGCACACTTTCCGAGTAATTGATGTATAAACAAATTCCGGACGTAAACCTTCTTGAGCGATTAACTATTTATATAGATCTATACATACGTTAATGACTAATTGTTTTAAGAGAAATGTATTTATCACAGTGAATACAATTCACCTTCCGGGAATGGTATAAAGTTATTGGGGTCATCGTATTGTTTCCGACTTCACTGTGATAGGACGTTACACATGTAGTGTCATGTTGATTGTGATCGTACGAAAATTATTATACTCTTATTCAATGTCTACTTAATTAAATTGTTCCAGGGAAAGCCACATGCAAAAAAAACATGCCTCCCCACGCAGACCACTAATAAAACATCAAACTACAAACATCAGGCACTGAGGAGGTGCAAGGATAATCATGTATGGGACTATGGGTGCAAGGATAATCATGAATGGGACTATGGGTGCAAGGATAATCATGTATGGGACTACGGGTGCAAGGATAATCATGTATGGGACTACGGGTGCAAGGATAATCATGTATGGGACTACGGGTGCAAGGATAATCATGTATGGGACTATAGGTGGAAGTGTAATCATGTATGGGGATATGGGTGCAAAGATAATCATGTATGGGACTATGGGTGCAAATGTAATCATGCATGGGGCTAAGGGTGCAAATGTAATCATGTATGGGGATATGGGTGCAAGGGTAAACATGTATGTGACTATGGGTACAAGGATAATCATGTATGAGACTATGAGTGCAAGGGTAAGCATGTATGGGATTATAAGTGCAAGGGTAAACATGTATGGGACTGTAGGTGCAAGGGTAAACATGTATAGGACTATAGGTGCAATGGTAAACATGTATGAGACTATAGGTGCAAGGGTAAACATGTATGAGACTATAGGTGCAAGGGTTAACATGTATTGGACTGTAGGTGCAAGGGTAAACATGTATGGGACTATAGCTGCAAGGGTGAACATGTATTGGAATAGGGGCGTAAGGAATGAACTGACCGAAAACTAAGAACAACTAAGGACAATTTAAGACATGTTACAAAATAATGATATGTATATCGTTCTGTCTTATGAAGTATACCATGCAACCTCTTCAAAGCGGCCCTGTCATGAGCAGCATCCTCTCTTCAACAACATTGTTCAATTTCTGGTTGTAAAAGTAACTCTGGAGAGGTCGCAATTAAACGAAAATGCACCATTTCGCTGAAACAGAGAGAATCGTATAGAGTGAGAAAAGAGTATCCACTCATCCTAGCATCAGAGCTTAAAAGATAAGGGATGTAAAAATATTCTAGGAGCAGTGAACTTCGAATAGCGCTAGTATTGGGTAAATTTATGTGGTCTTGAAATAATTGATGGCCACGCTGTAAAGACTGATAATTGATTTTATTACCTGCTGTTTCGGTCACATTGTCTCCCACAGCATGAAAGCTATACTGTTAGCATGGGAGAAAAACCATTTATATCAATTATTCTGTACTTGTGAAGTTCAAGAAAATCTGCCTTTACAAACCAAGTTTATCTCTTAGTGATAATTATAAATTTAAGAGAAAACAAAATTGAAGTCATTGAACCATTGTATTATTATAGTCTTACTTACACTACATCGTTTATATCGTGGAAACGCTTACCAAATTTACAAGCAGCGCAAAATGATACCTAATAATTTTCTTTGATGTGAAATTTAATAAAAAGTACCAAGTCGAAACGTAACGGTTGGGTAAGGTCAGGAATTAGCCTACATATAAGCAATGATTTATCAGTGTTTTACAATGTTTTGTATGAATCGGAATGTGGAATAAAAAACAAAATAACCATTCCGCTCTTTCAATTTACTATTTCTATCCTTCATGTATAGGCTACATAAATATATAACTATTGATATACAAAATCGAACATATGATGAAACGGCCTAATGGGCCGGATGCCTAAATTATTGAAAATAATTCAATCGCAACATCTCGGAAATTTCCGTAACTGTTCGGAAAGAGACCTCGAAGGTACGTGTATGAATATACCTAAAATCTCGGCACGTGACGCGGTTTTCCTACACTGTTAACAATAAGACATCTGTCCGGGAAACACAATTCAACATCATCTAAATTTCGTGAGTGCATCGTAATCATACTACTGAAAATGTCTCTGTCATACGTTCCACCTAAACTACATACATTCTCTTTCAGCAGCCATTTTGGAACTACTTTCCCTCACATTTCTTCCGAGGTATATTTAAAAATGGCCGAGGTAATCCGATTCGAAATAATTATATTGTTGTTGTTATGAAAACGCGAACACTGTGTGTGTGGTGCTGAACTTTGAAATTGTTCATGCCACTACACTTGCCCTTCAATATTACTACATTTATGTATACTTGTACTTTATTGTAGTACAATGTAGGTTTAATAAACGTACTATGTTTATTATCGTGTGTCAGACGTCTCATATTTTTTGAAGACATGTCTAGTTGGGAGTACACTGTTGACATTTGCTATCATAAAGTATTTTAACCTTTCCTTTCGTCGCATAATAAAATAGAGAAGCGTGTTGGCCTTTGTAACATAAAACCATTCATCTTCTACAGCGACACTATAGATCAACATTAATTATACATTTCTCATATGGTACGGTAATTTAAAATGAATATATAAAACGATAACCCGGCCCTTAACTCACTATATACTAACGTCATCATTCATCCAATGCTATTTACAGTAATGTGATTAAAATGTTATAAGAAAGCATCTTTAAATCAATTCCTTTCTATATCATTATTTTCAGACACTTGCCCTGACGAATCTGATTTATAGGTGTTATATACAATTAATTACCAAATTGAAAAGGTATTTTCATCTAGAGAACCGAGAAAGATAACAATATAATTTTAAATCTGGTCTAGATATATATCTTGGCCAGCAAGCAATCACAAGAGAGGCAGATCAAAATAAAACCGGTGTCGTAGTAAACAAAATCCAAGCTATGATGTTCATAAACCTTATTGACACTCCGGTGAACTGTATGGCTGCACAACACCTACCAACAGATAATTCGACATATCCTCGACAGTCTGGGTGTACCTAAAACTTTTGTGTCTCTTTTCGCTACCAAAGGGTACTTAATCAGTTGGCTGACAAGTATACAATGATTTACTAACATATTAGTCTGTCGAGAAATGAATCAACATCGATATATATCAAAGAGATAACTAAACAGCATATTTTGTCTGCTATTCCTTGCTGGTGACATCGACTTAAATCCAGGCTATGTGAGAAACGTTCGTGTAAGAAGGCAGTTACAAAAACACCCGATGTAATTTCTGTGAAGCCTGCTTAATGTGGTGGCACATGAAATGTGCTGGCTTGTCCCCTGCTGATGGATAAATTGATAGCAACGGTAAGTATTTCCAATTCTCGGACACCGTTTTTGATAACGAGGTTGCCGAGATGTTATCATTGCTGGTCACTTGATAACACAAAATAACTCTAATACATGTAAGGGGAGATGACTTCGTAGGTGATTGCATAAATATAACTCCGTAATGAGATTAGTCATATACAGTATAGTCTGTTTCGATATACATGTAGGTCATCAGTGCTTATTGTATCAGTCGTGAAATGATACATTCATGTTAATAAAACTGTTACGTATCGATTTATCTGATTAAAACAATACAAATGTTCGTGACAGATACATATAACCTAGAAGCTTCTTAATTCCAGCGCAAGGCAATTTCCCGAGGGATTGATTAACAACACTTCTCACGAAATAAATCTTGAAATATACTTAATAATCTACTTTCAGACAAGGCAAATAATGTTATGTTCATCTGGCTTTCATAAACATTGTCATGTTTACAATAATAAGAATAACGCCTCTATCGTGATCAAAATGTTTTCTTTGCAAACATAACTACATTGCAATAAACGTGTGCACTACTTTGGTTCGGAAGACAAAATACATAACAATAAGCAAGTATATTTATTTTAGGTTTGATAAACAAATATATAGGTCTTATCGAACGGTACGTTACCTTACTGAAACCAACTGGAGAAGTAATGGTCTATATTGTTATTAGTATGCAATATCTTCCTTAGATTGTTTGTATGTATGTACATTTACATTCAGTGGAATTCAGTAAGGCCACGTACCCTTTATCGAAAGGTAAACCAATCCGCATCACGGTAACAAACGTTGTTCGGTTGAAGAGAAGTTGGTTTAGTGGTTAGTGTAAGATTGGATTGGTTTACACGACACGGATATGTAAATAGCAAAGCCGAAACAAACATCCATTTAGGCGTTCTACAAGGATCCATCTATTCAATTTATTGACAGCGGCACCTTTTAAAACAGACGACAACACGTTCACCTTCCTCTCACCTGAGTTTGACAAAATGGTTAAGTCATGCAAGATGAAATTAAAGTTTTAATTGACATATTTTATTTTAATTGTACGCAAGCCAATCCAATTCCATGATAAAGCTGTTGTAAAGAAAACACTTGCCAAATCCCTGTTTTTAATCTTGGTATTGCATCTATATCATGTGATGTAGTAGTCAAACACTTGGGAGTTGACATTGACTTCAAGCTGAAATGTGATGCTCATATCATTAATATATGTAAAAAGCTGTACAAGAAGAGAAATAATCAACTTATTTACTGTGTTTCATACATTTGTTCAGCCGAATTTAACTTTTGTTCTTTGGCGTGGCATTTCTGCTCAGAAGCTAATACAATGAAAATGGAAAAGATACAAGAAAGAGCTCTGAGATTTGTGTACAGTGACAAGTCATCTTCTTTCGATGTTTTATTACAAAAAGCTAATTTACCAACTTTACGTATACGAAGAGAGCGAACTTTAAACTTAGAGTTTTTCAAAAACACGGTGTATAACCCGATATGCATTCCGCCGAGTGAAGCTTTCCAGACAGGTGAGTAGTGGTGTTCATTTTCTGACTAATAATACCTAGTTTCTCTAGGTGAATGTCTAAATGTACTATCAAAACGATACAAACCAATATTTTTGCAGAATAAAGCTGGTATCGTCTGTTTAAATTTGACATTTAGAAAAAAAATCGCCTTCAGGTGCTCGATTTTAAGCGTTTCGCGATATAACTGAATAGTTTTACTCCACATATTAAAACAAATATCACGTACGAACTATTCTAGCGAGTTGCAGTCTGTCACTGCTCTTAATCCGACATGTTATCCTTCTCTGGTATGTACAAATAGTATGACGTTTACCACAGATGGTGTTTTGCAATGATGACGTTGTCAGCTAAGGAGTGAAAATTACGAATTACGTTTACAGCCGAGGGAAGCATTTGATTAATTTACTCATTTTTGATGTTTTATCGTTTTTACACCATGTAAAGCAAGTTATGTTTAGTAGAATGCATGTTTATCACCAATGAATAACAAAAGCTGTTCTTTAAGGCCATGCACGTCAGCAATTCATTGATAATCATTCTTGATCGTCTTTATGTTTAATCAAAAAATGGCATGGGTACTTAAGAGGTGAAAGTATGGATGAGATGTCTTCTTGGTGTTCTCCTGATCATATCTGAGGTGTGTCGGTGTACTTTCAATGATTTATCTAGATATTTCGAAAATTAATGTACATACCATATACATGTCATATTTTAAAAAAAGTATTTTTGCAACCTAACCTGTTGTCAGTTAAAGCAAACTATCATACAGCGCCATTAGTTATTAAATCTTTAAATTCAGATCAAAAGATGTAATCATATCTATGCTATATTTCGAGCGTGACTCCGATATTTATGTCATTGACCACCTTGTAAATTGGCATGCAGAACAGTGTCTGAAATGTAGAGAACTAGAACAGAACGAAAACTGTGGAAATGCGGCTCCAATAACAAAAACATTCACCAACGAGGTTCTGAAAGACGGCAACGGTTTTGTTACCATCGACCAAAGTGTAAGAAACACTTTATTAAAAGAAGCAACAAACTTGGACATGCTCAATCTATGACCTTCCTCTAAGGTGTATATATATATACATGGAAAATAATTCTAACAAATGAAACTAGGATATCAATAGAAATAATCTGGTATGGTCAACTTTTTATGTTTTTTTGCGGTAGTAAAGAAGTGTTAAACAATACCCATAAAGCATAAGTAATGAAGGAATTTTACATGACAAAATAAATTAAATATAAACTGCAAACATGTATTGAGTTACTTTGACAACGAAATATAAGAAAGAGCCATCACTCAGTGAACATGTTTCGAGCATAACGTGTCGATGATATGCACAACTAGGCTCGGTACTATTAAGTCTTGCGAAGTTTCACTGAAAACCAATCAAGGGAAGCCGAGAAATAACGCGAAAAACAAATATTCACAAATAATAACAAAGGGCCATAACTCAGTGGAAATTTATCCGAGCACGACGAGTCGGCAAAATGCACAACTAGGCTTGGTACAATTAAGACTTGTGAAGTTTCATAGAAGTCCGAGATATGGTAGCCGAGTAATAGCGCAGGCAAAATGTGTCCGTCTGTAAACTTTTGATCGCTGAATTGTATTTTCACTGGTGTGCACGTTGTCGTTCGTCTGTTAAATGAATACCGTATTCGGAACTATAATAAAATGACACGAGCGATTTAACTGCTGTAGATAAGCTCGATATGATGGCAATAGGAAACTCTTCAAGCGACGGTTAGCGACACCTTACCCGTTTTCACTGTGACATGACCGAACTATAAGCATTATTTTATGATGGCTAACATTGTCATGTGATGTAGCATTCTTGACAACCTCGCGACAACAGTTTGTCGTAACTATCTACAATATGAATGTGTATGAAAATAAACACGGGGACGAACGTAATGCGGAGAAACAGCTTTCTTACATATCTATTTTGTCATGTGTTAGTTATCTACACCTTAAACAACCCAGTTCCTGCATGATACAAGAGGCTCGATGAGGGGAATATCCACGTATGTACTTATAAAGCCAAAGAAATAACATTTTCTATTTATCCGTGTAACAAACAGACATATTCTATTGTACAGCATGGCATTTGGGTTTGTCTTTCCACGTTGGAGATTTTGGCCTTAAGAATAAATTACCAACAAGGGAGAGTTGATGCAAGGCATCAAAGTCGCCGGGAAAATGTTAAGCAAAATAATTACATGTATAGTGAAATATAGGGATTATGTAGAAAAAATAAAACAAAAGTGACGTAATAACACAAACTGAATTTTGCAAATATTTAACACGCAATATTTTTGTGTAAGAAATGTACATATACATTATCACGGACATATAATATATATGTCCGTGACATTATTGATGTAAATAACAACAAAGGGCAAAATAATATTTTTCTTTGGAAAATATATTATAAACAGTCATAAATAAAAAAAAACAATACACATATTAAGATGAAACTACATTCACATGAGAATATAGTTCTCTTTCTTGTATGCTCAATCACATCTGACTCAGTATAACAGATGGTGTTAAATTGGAAATACAACAGGCATACTAATTATACTTCTGTAGGCATATACGAACATGTATACACGTCTTTCTATGCCTCTGTTTCGGACAATAATACACAAAAAACTTCAATTTTTAGATCGTATAGAAATGCTCCATTACATCATAGAGGTGGCCCGTCATAAGCATAAACTGTATTTTAACAAAACTTTTACCAGCATGTAATGAACATGTTATTCCGGGTTTGTTCACATCGGTGGTAAATCACTGCATTATTAACAGCTTCTAACAAACTGACTCACATGACAGATGATTTTAACTGGTTGGTTCCTACTCCTAATTTGAATCCCTACCTCCAATATCGAAGCTATGGCTAGCGTCAGCACGTTACGTTTGTCGTTGGCCCGACCTATACACAAGACAACAATCAAACATTACGTAATTAAGCTTGCATTTAATCTAATCTTAGTTTGAATACTCTGGCTCTGCTTATAGACATCGCGTATTCGCGACCATTTCCGTTCATGTCACAGAACGCTATATGTATCGAGACGAGCTAAAATATCCTCTAAGATGCACGTTTTCCGTGTTTATACGAAATCCGGTATGGTTGTCAGTTTATGTATGCCTTTGATAGTGATAGTGCGAATTGCATTGCATCCCATGCGTGCTCGACATAAATGTTTACTTCTGGCATGACCTTGAACTCTACTTCTCGGAAATAGGATATATATAGCCGATGCGATCCGGTTGCTCCGTCACATTCCTAACTATACGGAATCACGGGCGGAATGAATTGTGCAGCACTAATACCTTTTTTGTGCAAATATAATAAGGAAGCATTGTCAAAAAAAGGAAGAGTGTAGGTCTTTTTCACAAGCTGTTTATGCTTGTATCTACTGTACTATAAAATAATCAAATATGCCCATGAGGGCCTGTACTCTACTTGGCTGGCCAAATGTGGTCACTTTTTGTCTTTAATTAGAAGGCATTTCCAAGCATTTAAGTTAAACTTAGACAGATATCCATGAGACCCTGGTTCCTTTTGAAAAACAGACAGAATCGTCCGTGCATGTCTGCATAAGTTAGGTTAACATCCGATAACGAAAACAAATATCGATATTGTGTTCACAGAATATAAATACCACTACTCACCTGTCTGGAACGCTTCACTCTGTTGCAAACGCATGATACGGCGATATTCACATCGGGTTATACACCGTGAAAATAGTAAATGGTATCTCTCCACATGTGTTGTCAAATTTTGTTGTTAAAAAGTCTACATGTATAAATTTTCTAATTCTAATATGCTACAGGTTACACATGTAAACACGTCTTCGTACGGTAAGAAATCGTTCAAGTTTGCTGAGCCAATGCCATGAAACTCACTTCCAGACCACTTTAGAGCTTGTCCCAGTTTCAACCAATTTAGAGCCGTTTTTCATCTTGGAGTGGCAAGGTGTGCAAATGTATTCCTGTAAACCCGGTATTTGAGCTACGTAGCTCTGGTGGGGCTATCATATGTGTCAGCTTCCTGTAATATTTGTCGTATACATGTTGTATGCTTTGTTTATATCATCATATTGTTCTATATGCATGTATTTTTTTTGTCTGCCATTTACACTGTCTCCTTCCCGGTGTAATTAATTTTCTAAGTTTCTTGCGAACTATGACACATGTGTATATCATCTTCAAAATAAACGTTTTGATTTCTCTTGCAATACATAGTGTCCCTTTTTCAAAACCTTTTTTCTACCAGTCTCACACACCTACCAATTAAGTGAATAATAGTTATATACTATTATTATAAGAAGCTGTTGAGCTTGTAGTCAATGGAATCATGTTCTCTCTAACATTGTCATTTTTGTCATTACCTTTTATGTTGTGAGCTATGCTTTGTCTGTGTAATACTTCTGACATTACCCTGTAAACTATGTGAAATGCCTATGTCTATGTGAAGTTTTTGTCTTTACCTTGTACTTGGTGTGATATGCTATGTTTAGTTGTTGTGTTTATAAACTTTATGTGTATGATACATACACTGCCATCCAAAAATTGCTTCACACTTGCCTATTTTGAATTCCGTTCCTTTTTTTTACAGAACTTCAAACAAAACATGTATGACCATGAAGTAGAACTATTCATCCCACTTCTGAGATGAATAGTTAAGAATCAACAATTTGCACATCTCGGCAGCAGTCTCTATCGGCCTGCATCCGAAACCAATTGATCTGATCAGAAAATATGACAATTTGTGTCAGTACACATTTATAAATACTTCTACAGAAAGTTATTGCTGTGTTAAAAAGCATTTCCGATTTATTACATGTGAAATAAATATGAAAATACATTAATTGCAATGGGAATTGTCCAAGTGTGAAGGAACTTTTGGGGGCAGTGTATGTGCTTTCATAGAGGTCAATTTCATTGTTTTACTCATGTGATACGTTAAGCATTATATTGTTGACATAGTCTATTCAAAATATCAAACGAGCTTATGTTGTATTGCTGTGTATATCTTGCTGACTTTAAATAAATCTTATCTTATATATCTTATCTTTAAAACATAAATAACATGAAGAGAAACACACGCAAAGCAAGGGATTCTTTGCCTTGTAAACCACATCATCAATACGGGAGGAGGTGAACTACAAGCACATGACTTATGTACTAGACATAAGATGAATCTATGTTCCACATTAATCAAGCTCTGGTGCTTTAATAAAAAGTGTTTGATTGCGAGACAAACACCGCCAATCGGATGTCATGGTGAAGACATAATACAAAACCAATGTTTGTCTCGACCATGAATGTCAGTCACTTACACAATTAAACGAGCTCTTGCGCATACCGGATGTTGTATTAAGATGCTGGGGAGATACAAACTGTATTTGATCTGATTTATCGCCCAGCCAATCTGGATAGTTATCATTATTTATCATTCTTAATGAAGCAATGACTCGTTTTCTTAGCATGGCGATTTCGACGGCAACGTACATATAAGTCACTATTAGGTGTACATCTAACACAAAACTATGCTTGTCTATTAGTATAAAGTAGATTTGAAAGACATCAATATGGAACAAACAAGGAAGAACAAAGACCGTTGAATTTCGAACCGTTATTCAGAACAAAACAATAATATGATATAACTCGAAATGATCTGTTATTAGAAAATTTAATGTAACATTATGCTCATTATTTTCTTTCAATGTTCTTACCTGACATGAAGACTATATTTCATATAGTTTAAACATATATAATATGCATTATCAAAGAATACACTAAATCATGTGTATTCCTCTGTATTATTTGAGTTTCTTTAAATTAGAAGAACAACTGTTTACACGTTTTGAGCGGAGTCAATATAACTCTACAAGATGTTTTGAATCGGTAATACATTGTAATTGTTCATATTTAAGATGTTTTAGCCAAAGTAGACACAACACTAGATGAAGTCTGTTCAAATATTCTACGTTAAGATCGGACAGATCGGGTTATTGAAATTTATAAGATTACTTCCTAATTTTAAAACAAAGACAAACTATACTAGCTCCATTATTATTAGAACAAGACTTGCCAGTAGCCAGACCCGAACTGTAGTTCGGTACGCAACGTAGATGGGGACTCGCTAAACACAGGTTTCTTTTAACGTTTTCTTTGGCCCTTGTTCTGAATTGTTGGCCATTTTGATAGGCATATTTCCTTAAAATTTATGGGGAATATAATGTAAACGATGATAAACTAATCTGATATATAAAACATAACTTATTCATTATGGCTCATATTTCGCTCAGTAAGTTGAAGAAAAAAGTGGTTGTCGCATGCAAATTCTCTTGGTATTTTCTCAATTATCTAATTTTTGGAAAGTACTCCGATAAGGGCTTATCAGTTTTGCCTGTCAAAATGGCCGACAGTTACGTATTCATACATTACATAGATCCCCTTTTTGGATATTTCAACAACACGATGTAGACATGGTTTGTAAAATAATTGCCATTCAAATCTATTCCATTTCTAAAGAGCCTTTTATGTTTATGTACCAAGATATGAAATACATTAAAGCTAAACTCAGTTTATTTATCAACAGAAGATAAAACGCTGTAAAATGGGATATGAGTTTCATTTAGCGCCCTAGACTAATTATGAACCTGTATATAGCGTTGAATGGTGTAAAAATCCTTATGTCCCGTGTAATATTTCTATCGCATTGTTTGGGAGAAAATCTACATAAATTCTTTACTTTGATGTCAATTGAACGTGAAGTCGTTCGGATGCAGAATGACGTCAACAGAAGCGGATGGAATGTTTATTTTTTGCCGTTGGAAGCGAAAAGAGCCATTTGGTTTGATTTTAAGTCAAGTCGTCTTAAGTGTCCCATTTTAATCATGAATATAGATGATCTGTATAAAAATTAAACATCAAGAATCACAATGAATGGTAAGTTTTATTTTATCTCATAACGATGACGTACAATATTTGTTGTTGTGTATACAAAGAATTTTATTCGACAGTGAAATTCTGAAATGTAAAATAATCGAGATTTTCTTTGTCTAGCGGATAGTCCCACCCTATTTTTTCTGCTTCGTTAGATAATGTGATATTAATATGTGCGTTTTTTGGAGATCTTTTCTCACGTCTAGTCCTGAAAAAGGTGCATATATATTTTTATCTAACGAATGTATTTTTGTTAAAATCTGCCTTTTTCTCATGAAATAATGAGCAAAAGTCTGTGTCTAGCAGAAAAATCCCCACTAGCGCGTTTCGACATAGACGTCAAATTCAAATGATCGTATAACAGAATAATTGTACATTTAACATGAGCGTGTTTCAAAATGTGACGCATTATTATGTTTATGAAATATTTTTTACATAGAAAGAATTCCCAGAAATAACCAGAAATCCGTCAAACCCATTCAAGGCATTCGAAACACCCAAACAGATGCTGTCATCATAAAATACGGAAAACAGTTTCCTATATTGCTAAATATGTCTTTAAATAAATGGTAGTTATGATATTTATAACGGCTTATCTTATTATAGTTGAACGCGTTATTGTATTGTGTACAAAAGACAGCAAACGTCTTTAAAACGCGTAAGAGTGACAGCAGTAGGTACCAGTATCTGACGGTAAGTCAGTACAGATTGAGGTTTTGTTGCTCGCATGTTCATATTTTAGTTATTTAATATAAGTTTTGATAAGCCGATTATGGTAAATAACATATTATTCTCAATTCTTAATAATGATAATTTAACAAATACGTTAACTGTTAATTTATGACAAACATGGGGTACTAAATAAATATAGTATTCAATGACAATGGAAAAGTCTTTCAATGTTTAAAATTGACATACGGTATGTTTCACGATATTTGTCGACCAAAGACACTTGGCTGGGTTAAATGAAGTTTACGCCGTTTTCCAATAGAAGCTTTTCAACTGACAACACTTCCCCACATCATAAATATAACATGTTGTCAATTTGTCCCTGAGAGCACATGCCGCTCTTGTGGTTCAAACTTATGCCATTCAGATTCGCACTCGGGTGCTCTATTGAATGTAGTGACAGAAATAATTACGTACTTGTGCACGCACGTTTATGTGAGTGATATATTCCCCCCGCCATAGTGTCACGTTATGTATGCCACCATAAGCTATGTTGCTAAACGCGGCAGAACGTGGCTACAGCGTGGGCAAACGTAAAACAACGTTGCTAAACGTTATCGTACGTGACTTAACGTAAACTGTAAAATAATAAATATATTTTCATGTTGCACTTATAAAAAATCGCTGGATGTTCTATACAACGTATCAAGAACGTGGCAAGATCGTGGTACAACGTGAGCACAACGTAGCAAAACGTGACTTAATGTACTCGTACACATAGCGTTCTGTTGCGTTTTTGGCGCGTTGTTTGAGCCGTGACAATATGACTGGGGCAATATATAACCAGCATGAATTATTTCTCTAAATCTGTATATCTGCATGTTTGGTTAATTCTCAAAGGTAATAGGTGGTTTTATTAAAATTAAAACAAATGTGCCAACACTCCAATTGGAAAAAAGCGAGTATTCACGACACAATGATCATTTGTCTTAAATTAGATATTGTTTTACTAAATAACAATGCATTTAATCTCAAAAACAATTTGTTTTTGTTCACTGTCGCGACAAATTCTCGTACATTTACTATAAAACGAATCAGTGACATTGGATTGGCGTGTTGTGGGAATTACAACCATTCGTTTGCGCCAACCAACCAATTAAGCGAATGGTTATTTAGACAATGGATTTAACCTGTGTTTCAGCGGATTTAGTTTTAGTGCTTTCGCATTATCCAATTTCACTGTTGAGTTAGTTGATAATGAAGCAATGTTCCCGACAAAGCACTTAAACATTAAGCGCTACATTTGGAACGTGATCTTAGAGTAGTTGTTAACAAGACAGATTCGTCCAATTTGTTTCGTTTTTCGGTATGTCTATCAAAATGATAGATGTTAAGTGTAGCGATTCATCTGAACAAGAATCAGTACATCATCGGATTGTGCGGTGCTTAATTTATTTGACAATCTTCGTAAAATTGCGAACATAGTATGGTTATGAGTGAAGATTTTATTTCTTTACTTAGTGACAATTCAGAATTGTAGTATTACAACTTTCTCATAAAAATTAGTATAAAAAAAGTTGTCATAAAAAAATAGTTTACGTGTCTGGGCTCAGATAGTATGATTATTTCACTAGTAGGGGTAACGCAAATGCCACTACCGCATCAACTTATAAGACATTCGGGCTGGTTATGTAGGAAGCGGGTTCAGCACCGATTCATACAAGCATGATGTGTTCACCATAATAATGGTACAATTTAATCATCTTTACTGCAGAATAATTCGTACAAGGACAACTATAAGTGCCAATATATTTATGTCTAGAGGCTACTTCTTAAAATGACAGAACACGTAGATTGCCGGCATGCTGTGAAATTGTTCAACCTTCGGTTATCAACGATTGATGTAATTTTGTCTAAAATGATAACATTCACTCGACAGTGTTTATCAATCGATGTGGTATAGAGAGTCTTTGTAATAGAATGCTTTATTCGTTCATGGTGTTTACGTCCAGGAACACAAACACAGGACAGGATTCTTCTCGTCGGTTAATATGCAGCTATAAATGTCACAATGTCACTTTAAATACTGTTGTTTATAAAATAGAGAAAATTCCAAATACGCATCCTTTCATATAACAACATACATTCAAGTATAATCCTGCTAATGTAGCTCTAATATCAAAAGGAAGACCATCCATAATGTTACTCTAACCTGATTTGTCATGGTACGTCCTTGTATTTCTCACATTCATTTTCTTAAATGGGTACTGCTTAAATAGTTTACACTTAATCGTGACTGGATTGTTACATGTCCATCCGCCTGCCTAAAGGATATTCACCAATAGGAACATACGTATTATTTCTTATATAAAAGTCAAAAGTGTATGACTTTTCTGTATTGTGTAGATTCAAGTATGACACTTTTGTGTTGATTTGTGGGTAAACACTATCAGCGTGTCATATGTTTCTCAAAATATGTCTATCGTGTGTTTAGATATCGTCTAACTTACTGTTCAAACAAAGCTTTGATAAAATATCAAAGCAAGACATATCCGATAATACACATTGCAGTTCATAATGTTCTATTCATGAATACTCCATGCGAAATCTTCATCCAACGTCTCCCGTGGCCGAGTCGTTAAGGCAACTGCCTTGGGAGCGGGACTTCGAAGGTTCGAATCCTGATAAGGGTCCGTCCTGATATGGCCGGTTGCTGAGCTGCTAGCTAGTTGAATAATGGTTACCGTTCGCCTAATTGCCTAGTGCCTGACACTAAAGGATAAGAATCGGGAAGTAGATGTGCTCAGAAAGTAGGTGTCCCATAAGTCAGAAATGGCTGACCCTTTAAGTAGGGGTGCCACTATAATCAATAAACAGCTTTTCAACCATTTATGTTTGTGACCTCTGTCCCTTTTGTTGGTTACATGGTTTGCAAGTTGCGTATATTTTCGTATCTTCTTGTGCTATTGTGGTGGCTGAGCACATTGTGTGTGTGTGTGCGGCCTTTCCAGGGACCTTAATCCAAACACTTTAAGTATGGAGAGTCTGGATAAGACTTGAAACGTGCAAAACATATATACCAATATTGGTTTTCATAACGAATGATATTCTGTCTGAATAATTGTGTTTCTATCTCTACACTTAAAAGTAATATTATTATAACAACAATGAAGCAAAAAGAAAATGTGTCATTTTAAAGTCTATGTCTGAGTTTCAGAATTGTAATATTTATGAATAAGCCCATTAAGACAACCTGATCCATTTTTATAAAGAAAACACCATCGTAGTGTTTTTATATGTTTAGTATGGTATGTTGTTTTTGTGAGATGGTAAACAAGTTGAAACACTGTAAATAAATCTGTGTGAATGATCTATGATCAGACAAACATTTCTACTGTATCGCCTTGCAACGTCTTTCATGTGTTAGACAGATATAAATCATGGGTCACCAGAGTTTATATAAATATTAGTTTATCACTGGATCAGGTGTTGATATATTAATGCGGAATGTTCGCTTTTTGAAGTAATTAATGAAACAACACATGATCATAAAGCTACGTATGCATTACCTATTAACACTGCAATGCGCATCTGTGATTTTGACATTTGTTGATATACCATTAACGTTTATATCTTGATTAAAAGTTAGAATACGTGTGTCTGTGTAAGTTTAATGAATGTTACTGTATAACCACATTGGTTGACGTTCTTCCACCATATCAAAGGCTAAGCATTTATTTAACCAAACAATGTTTTTAGAAAATCTTAAGGGTAATAATTAAACGCAATTTAACGTAATGCGTTTTAAAAACAGATATCGCAATAACCTAGCGTGTACCAATACGCAGAAGACTTCTCGGTGAACTTCTTTAATTGATACATTTCAGAATCTGTGGGGCACATAAGGGAGTTTATGTGTTGGATAAAAAACATACTTCTTTGCTCAAAATAATCTGACATATATCTGTTGCGATGACAAATTCGATAATAATAAGAAGCATTGTTTGTATTGTTGAGAACTCGCGGGATTTCGCGATATTTCTTTTATATTCCAATTTCTTCTCACTGATTTGGTTTTGTCATGTACGCAAGGAACGAATACGTCCCCTGTTGACTAGACGATCGTTTATGTCAGCGAATGTCTTTGGCACCAATATATAAACAGAATGAATCTGAATTTGATACTTCCATTGTATAAAGAGTTCTTTGTTTGGTATATAGAATGCATCGTTGGGTATAGGAGAAACAATAGGAAATACCTTATGGAATATATATTTAATATGAGTGAGGTTATTTTAACTGTCGCTTAAGACGAAGTGCAGCAGTAAATAGTGTCTGTGTTTGTCTTTGATGGAATTGGTATTTATTTCAATCACTTCATCTGCACTTTATTTGCGTCAGTTAAAATACCAACCAACGAGTAGTTTGTTTTGTCACGTGGCCACAGGATTGATAGTTAAAGTATTGCGAAGCAAATAAAGTAAAAGTAATGCAAAGAAAATAAGCTTTAAGCATTACAATACAATGGTTTTAATCAAAAATATGAATATAGAAACAGTGTGGGTACATGCAAACAAAACTTTAGTAGAAACACATCAACTATCTCCATTATAGTTTCTACACTGTTTCTATATTCATATTTTTGATTAAAACCATTGTATTGAAATTTTCAATCCTGTGTTAAATTATGTTCCTATCCGTTTATGCAGCGGACATAATATTTTTTACATCAAACTTTTATGCAATTAACGGGACATTGACGTTGATAGAGAATCATGTTTGGCATTTTCGATGTTTCTCTTAACAATTAATGTATAATATTTTTAATGACTGTATTATTAAAACTAGTTTTATCATCTATACAACATAAATCTTTACGAATTTACAAAATTCATTAGAAAGAATGACACATTAAAAACTAGGTTTGCGTCAAAGCGAAATTAATTATTTATTGACTTTTATTTCTCAGAATACTGGTAGATGTGACGCAAGTAATTAATGAGAGACATGTGTTTTGCTCACGCATAAGAAACGACGAAAATTCTATAAAAACTGCATCACAATTGCTTAACAAACAAGAATTCCAATAAATGCATGTGTTTACGATGTTTTCTTTCAATTGAGACTCATTAAGTACTATAATGGTTCAAAGCTCGAGTAATTCTACTAATCGTTAATTTGTTTACAGAATAATGTGTCTATGTAAATTTTGTTTTGTCTGCAACGTTGGTTATTTCGTTAGAACTCACGTTAGGTTCGTTTTGGTTGTACGAAAGACATTGTTGCATAATTATTTAAAAGTCAGTGTTGTACACTTGTACTAATCTTTCATTTTGACTTCAAAATGCGCCCACACTTACAATGTTCAGTGCGATAACATTTATCGTATCTTTGAACCTGTCTTTGCCTTGTTTGAAAACTTGTAAAACGATATGTATACACAACTTGGTAAAATCATTTTTTCTTGTTTCTTTATGCAATGGTGCATTTATCGTTTTACTTGTACCTCACCGATAGTATATGCCTTGTTATATGCATTACTAACTGGTTCAATGACATCAAGTTTTTATGTGGCATTATACTGTCTGTTTGACATGTTTTAAATATTTGTAATTAGTTGTATTCCTGAATTACAGATTTGCGAATAATGGGAAACGATATTTAGCTGCGTGGGCAATATTTTATCGGAACTAGGTTTGATATTACAAATGTGAGTTTGGAAAACCGTCTCAAAATCCAATCGTCTGATTGTTAATTTCGAGCTAAGTCCGAAAATTGACCAATGGAAATGCTATATTCTGGGACAGGCAACCAAACCATCCTTGTAGCACCTTGTCTATTTGTATATATTGTGTTGATCACTACGTTTAGGTAGCAGGCTCGTGCAATTGTCATTTTTCTCACAAACCAAAAACAAGATTTATAATTTACAAACATTTTATATTACAAGTAATGTATATATTATCTATCGTATTTGTTTTCAATGTCACTAATACGGTAAAATACAGTGCAAACTCTCCAAAGCAATTCCATTTATTTCAGGGACGCACAGTGTCACTGTTTTTGAAAATTAGATGCTCTAGATAGATAATATTAAAGGTACATAGTCTAATTTTGATGACAACATATCCTTAGTGATATATATGAGAAAATTGGTGGTAATTTACTTCTTTCGGATGTTTTCTAACACACTGCATTGTCACTTTTCTTACATGTTTACCAAAACCACAAATTCTAGTGTCCAATAGCGGTATTTTCTATCCTGACCTACGCGCCGAGTTAGCGTCAGCATTTGAAATACCTGTATCGAACTCATGTTTCGCAGTTCCAGGAAATTGTTTAAGAAACGTTACGATGGAATGTTATAGAGTATGTCCATATGAAGGCATCAACATGCCATTTTCTCAAAATGATGGTGTAACATGTTCAGAATATCTACCTTTAATCATAAATTCTTACTAAATAGAAAATTGATGCTGCTGTTGAATAAAAGTTGTTGCTCAAGAAAGAGTCCCTCTGATAAGGTTTACTGTAGGTTATATTTGCACACAACAACATTTATGATTAGAAGATGCATTTCGATGAGTTAGTTATTGCAATAGTCAATTGCTTATACAAGTAATACATATTTATGTAATGGCAAAACGATGTCAAATAGGCAGTTCATAATACACAGACGAAACATTAACATGCTATATCCATTATATATCTCTTAGCGAAAGCCTGAATTAAATGCATAAACACAAAGCAATGCATATCATTAAGTATCATGACTCGATGATCAATAAACGATGATTGATGAAAACAGTACATTCATTTCATACAAATGTTTCCTGTAACACCATAGGCAGTGATGTTTCATCTTGTGGTGATTTTGATGATGAATGCGAATTTAGCCTTCCATTTGCAAACACTTTACCATTCTTAGTTCCTGGTGCCACTTTCAGCAGCTTTGCGAGTTCAGGCCGTTGGTTATTTCTTGCAAAAATGATTCCAAATATCTTACAGAAGGTTCCTCGGAACTGTTGGCTCATAGTACAATACAGAACAAAATTAAATGCGGAATTGACGGCCAATAGAGAGTCGGTGATTTCCCGAATTCCTTTCACTATACTGTCTTCTTCGACATAGCCGAAACCAAAGAACATAGACATAACTGCATCGGGTGTTATACACACTAGAAATACAATAATTATAATGATCATAATTAAAGTTATTCTGTTCCGTCCTGAAAGACTTTTCCCTTTGATTCGCTCACGTTTAAGTTCGTGAATGATTCTTGCGTTTAAGACAATCAATACAACTAAAGGTACTATGGATCTAAATGAGTTTTGTATCCAAGTGTATGGTTTCATAAAAGCATCGTTGTTACCAAGTTCCGTCGGTTCAACTCGATAACAACTGACGTTGAAGACCGGGTCAACTTTTAACACGGCGTGATATCTCATTGCTGATGGAACAGTCAACACTATCATGACAATGAACACGAATATACTGATGTTTCTGGCTCTTGGTATCGTGCATATAGACTTGGCTTGTGTAGGATGACAGACAGATATATAACGTTCGACGGCAATTGAGACAGTCAACCAAGCTGTAACACATACAGCAAAATTGAAGATATAGTGCGCGTAGGGATACATGTTTACCATGACAACGGCAGCGTTCTCAGCCTCGGTATGCTTCATTAGTATCACGACAAAATAGAGAACATCATTTATCAATTTGACAGTATCGGATATCGCTAATGCCGATAGATAAACATTTGTTGACGTAGCCATGTCTTTGTGAAATAGTACGATTAAAGAAAGAATATTGCCGATAATTCCAGGAAAACATAGCACAGGGTAAATAATTAGTCCCGTAATGAATTGAGCAGATTCGTAGAATGCTTCTCCTGTGTCATTACTTGGTTGCTCAAAACAAATGGATTTAGTTAAATTTGTATGATTAACAGTAATAGATACATTCGTAAAACTGCCTGGTGAGTATGTTACAGATGCCATGGTCAACAAATTCCAGACAATTTGTTACACACCTTAAAGACGTAATCACTTTATTATACTAAACGTGTATCCATTATTGCATTGCGTTCCCTACAGACACAGTTATAATTCTATTTTCTCGACGAACACAATTGCGTTTCGAATTGCTGACAAAGTTTTCAGCACCAGTCTATGCATATATATCCTTTTTAGCTATTTCAATTTCACTATGATGTAAGCGACCATTTCCTTGTTGATCTCTGACGGTTCCGCTTCTGAATATTTAACCGTTGGGATGTATCATCTGCAAATAGAACAAAAGTGAATTAATGACATTATTAATACATTTTCGATTGTTTTGGTATTGATGTTCATTTCCCCCTTTGTATGTCAGTGAGAAAAACTTCCTGAGTGGGAAACCAGGGGATTCTTATATGCTGCATCCCGATGAGGAAGTGTGTCACTAGTTTTAGATAGATTATTCCCGATTGGAAAGCAAAACGTCACTTTTTATGGTTAAGAAAACTGTCTGAAGAAACACTTTTATGTCAAACTAGACTGATTTTGAAGTTGTTTATTGTCATTCTGACTTCAAGTTCATGAAGTTTAATATAAAACGAAAACCAATCCGATTTTAAATGTTTGCAATACCCTTTAGAAATGGAAACAGCATAATGAAGGGAAGGTAAGGGGAGATAATTTAGCTGTCAAAGTATATATTTTCGTATACACACGTTTTTATTCATTTTTTTATAAAAGTTTATCACCATCACATGATAACAAGTTTTGTTGACTTAAACCAAATATTCAGTACATTGAAACGTGCGTGTAGTGATACGTTGCTTGGTAGCCATGTGTTTTGTGATTTAATGTTCAAATGTGTATGAAAAAAGTATCACGTTGTGTTGAAACAACTTCCTTTAAAGCTATTGTATGTCATTTTAAATAAATTAGGCATCATATTTAAGAACTATTCATAATCAATAATCAATTGTATGGATGAATTATAATGAATTAAGAAGCGATAAGATTTTCAACTTTATGTGACAGATACGTTCCATTATGTTCGTACCTTCCTAATACGATTGTTGTCATAAACAATCACTATTACAATACATCATTATTATTTCTCTCCCATAGTTTTACAACTTTTGGTCTAAAAACTTCTGGGGCATTATTCATAAATGCTTTTAGACTCGGACATTGACTTTGAATTTGCCAAAAAATGTATTTACCATCATTTTGTTTACGTTCGATCCAAATGCATGAAAATTTGTCTGAATGATTGTTGAAACCTTCTGAACACTTTGACCATTTTTTATTAAAATCAAGGGCGGATTCAGGGGGGGGCGGAAGGGGCGTACGCCCCCCCTAAAATCGTCCGTGCATACGTAATTTTATTTTGTTCTGAATGAGAAAAGGACTAAATGTGTATTTTTTTCGCTCGCTCCGCTCGCAATAATACTAGTACTTTTTCTTAGAAGGTAAGCAATTATCACGTTTCCGCTATTTTGTTTCAATTTCGTTGATTGACACCATTCCGATATTTAACAAAGCATTGACCTAGCAGCCGACGCAAGTGTGCTATTTGGATTGATTTTGCCTTGAAAGCTATCCTTTTTCAATACAAAATAAAGTATTTCTGAATCCTCAGAATGCACCAGATGGATCCATTATTTTCAAAATTTTCCGGGGGAGCATGCCCCCGGACCCCCCTAGACCACTTTACGCCCCCCCTAACCCAAAATCCTGGATCCGCGCCTGAAAATATATATCGTTGTAACAACGATGGAGCAAAAAGAACATTTAACACTTTAAAATCTAAGCCTGCGTTACACACTTACAATGTTTATGTATAAGGCCCCTGAACTGAAAGTTAAACTGGTCGTTTCCTTTCCTGATTGGAGAGTATACATCAGGAAGCCTGAACGTAACCATCGAATTTACTAAAACTAAATAATTGATACAATTCTCCACGGTGAAATTTAGCGAGGCATTTCCAATGTCAATATTCGGAAAAAGTGACGCTTTGCTTACCGAACGGGAATTACAATCTAATTATAGTAAATAGTGTAACGCACTCTTGAAGGGAAGCAGGAAAGATGGATTTCCTAGTTTCCCGTTCAGGAAGTTTCTCCAACTGTCTGATAAAGAATTCTACCAATAAGTGTCATGAACTTTCCAGGGTGTATTAAACGATGTACTTGTATACTTCCACACGTCATATTTGGCAATAAAAATGCTAATTCCCCAAAAGGTGCTTGACCGAAGACCATTAACATTTATGATTCGCATTATGTTGCATAGCCTATGGCATGACGTCTTACTTTAGTAACGAAAACAATCTTATTACAAGGACAGTAGTCATGAGTGATTGTGGAAATATTCTGTAGCTTTCAGTGGTACAGTAATGATGTTAATTTAATCGGAAAAAAGTACCACCATCCCGCTTACAGTCGACGCTAAGGGTATTTTTTCTTTCCACTTAAAGATATTTTATCATACAGAAAGATATCAAAATACTAACAATTTCAAACTCGATTATTCTTTTTCATTCTGCCAGCATGTAATAGAGAAATTCGAGTTTTAAAAGTCGATAAGATAATACTCTGGTAATGGTGACTTAGTCACGTTCCCGTGTTATTACAGTAATAATCGTGAATCTGAAAACGATGCATTGAATACTTTCTTACAGAATGTGATAAATCCATTTCTTTTGAAAAATATCGCAAACGAAAAAAGAATTTCAATTTCCAATACGTCTGCTGCAAAAATACAGACATGTTTGATAATAAATGTATGCTTTCAAAACGATTATATTTCTGCGAATGCCAAACACGATTATAAATCATGGAAATTCTTTAAATGATTAAAATAAAGTATATTTCTCTTGATAAATGAGCAGAATAAGTTAATGAACATTTTCTCACGAAATAAGGTCTATACATATGCAAGGCAATATTCTCAGATATATAATCAATTTGAATTATAGATTTGAATTATTTGTGATAAAGGTAATGCAATACCATTTACAGAGACCAAAAACCACTTTGAAAAAAGTTAGATTAAACGTTGGTTTTATGATTACTGATGGTTATTAATTTCAGATTATGTCTAATTAATAACCATACTTTTCCGGTTACCTTTACATACAGTTAATTATTTTACTTTTTTGTGGATATTTCGCATTCTAATGTAAATAATTGAGTTACTGAGAGCAAGGTAAGGCGGCTGGTTTCTTTGAACTGGATTATATACACTGTCTTTGTTATCGTACACGTAATGGCTAACTTCTCTTAATGATAAGTTACTGCCTAATTTATGTGTATGTGTTGGAAATCAATTACCATATAGCGGTTAATTGTGAGGTTAGCTAGTAATTAAATCGATTTCAATCTCCAGTTTGTTTTATTTACAGTTCCAAGGCTGTCAATCGCCTAGTTGTTATTATTTCTAGTTATGTTTATGAATGTATGTTAAATACCCCTTCCCCATGTGCAGTTCTCTTATTTGATGTAATATTCATTGTATTTACTCTACCCCAATTCGTCTTATTATTCCTGACTTTCTTGAGTGGTTCCATGGTGTATGTCTTCCATTAAACGTTTCAACCACAGTTGTCCCATGGGTTGTGAAAATACCCTTTACCTTTGAATGAAATCCTATGATTATTTGATCTGAGTGTGATCTCATAGCAACAACTTTCAAATCAATATCTAGAATATAATATTTTATACGCGGATTCGTTCAGAACAATTAAGACATTTCACAAGCCAGCCAGGATGTCATTAAAAGGACGAAGTCCTCCCGTGCCTCATCGTTAGAAGAAATGTGTTTCGTTTAACAGAACAAGTAATAACTGTTATGCGACATACAATAACAAAAAATCAGCGAGTCTGGAAACACATAAAGTTCATCTTTTTAACTTTAAGTGCTTTTCTCGACTTTGTTTCTCTGTGTTCATAAGAAATTGCCGCACAAACATAAATATCCGAATAAACAGATGCGCAAGTTGTCATGTTGTTGTCACATCGAAATAAAACCTAGATACCAGAAATTCAATGCAATTTAAAGTTGTTGTCGCGGACAGATATTATATATTCCAATATTCTCTTCCAGACAAATTAAATTATGTTGTATACAACGTTAGAATGTGTGCTGTAAACTGGTGTTCGCTGGTCTATAATCTGTCTCCAACGTATACTCCAGGAACCCGCCAAACGTCTTAACACCTTGCAGCGATGGATGCATTGTACTTTGTTATGGACATGCTATTCTTAAATATATCTTTCATTTCCATTTTGTTTTATCTAAATAATGCAAGACATCAAAACATTTAAACAAGTTTAACTGCGTTTAATTAAGCGTTTTAAGATGTTGTTTAACTAATAGTGAATTTAAATTATTAATTTCAACTTGAACGAGTAGTGATCACAATTGTAAGCCTGGCTATTTATTGTTCGCACAATGTTTTAAGTATTCAATCTAGCTTTGGTTTGAATTCTTGTTTGTTTTCATTGTAAAGATGAGGGGATTAAAATGTGTTCATTGTTTTACATTGTCCTACACGTAATGGGGCCGTCACACCATAACGTTCTGGTCAGCGTTCTATGAACGTTCTAAGAATGTTTAATCGTTCAATGTTCGAGCGTTCTAGGGTGAGGTGGACACATCTGGCGTGTGACTAAGGCATGACTAGCGTGTGACTAACGCATGAGGAGCGTGTACCAGCGACCAAGTAAGACACCCCTGAAAACTATTAGCGTGTGCTGACGTGTCACTGGCGCGCGACAAACGATTAGACAACGTTAGACGAGCGTGTTGAGCGTGTGACTAACGTGTCACTAACTTTTTTCACACGTTGCGTGCGCTAGGGGTCCGTTCAGTGGTCGTTGACAGGTCGCCAATGAGTCGTTCAATGCAAAGCAAAGATTGTGAACTATTAATAACAACCAAGTAACGCTAGGGTAACGACTGACTTACAATAGCCGAACGCTTGCACCGTTCGGCGAACGTTAGTACAACGTTCCACGAACGTTCTCCAGCGTTCTCAAGCGTTTAGAGTTAAACATGAGAAATTTTGTGCATGTTCAAAACTTTATTTTCAGACCAGCGTTCTCCGCCGATCACCGACGATTACCAGCGTTCACCAGCGTTCACACAACGCTCTTCTGGCGCTATACCAGCGACCACGGACGATTACCAACGTTTCCTCAAACGTCATAGAACGCTGACCAGAACGTTATGGTGTGACGGCCCCATAAGAGAGTGTGTGCATGCACTGTGCAAAGAAGTTCTACACGTCGAGTCTTGTAGCATGTTTCCCCTATGATATAAGATACATCTTGTTTAAGTCTGGTCGTCTGTTCGTCCGTTAGACAGAGCAATTTGATTGATTCATAAATTTATTCAAGTTCGAATGTTTGAATATTTATTTTGGCATAAATGATAACTATGACTAGACAAATTGCAGAACGCAGCGTTCGGCCATATTGGGTCAAGGTCTCACGGTGAGAAGATTAACCTTCTTTTGCTAAAGGAAAAAATCATATGGTCATGCGTAATTATTAACTATAACTGTGAATATCACGTTTGTAGTTTAACAGTGATAAATATAAAATATACGACTGTCAAAAATTTACATTTCAGGGATAAATATGGGTTAAATTATTTAAAGTTGTGAGGGGTCAGAATTAAAAAAAAAATGAAGGTTCATCATTGTCAAGTGGGTTTCTTTAAAAGTATGAATACATAGTCAAGTAAAAATAATTAAGTTTCTACATAATAGAAGTCATTCTAGCAAGAAGCTTTCTTTTTTTTAAAAAGACATAGAAGTAACTTCAAGTTGATATTTTACTTATCTTATATGGATGCCAATTATTTCTTGATTACATTCGTAGTATATGATTTTATCACGTAATAATGGCAATACTCTGCTTAGTCTCAGTTTTTATTATTTAAATTGTGATATATAATACAACAAGTTATGCTGAATCGTCATATGTAAATATCATTTCAATTTTACTCACCTTGCAGTGTTTTATTGTTATTACAGGCATTTTTGTTTTGTAATTGACAAAACACAAATATACCCGCGAAATTTGCTCGACACTTATAGGATTTTAAATTTTAGCTTAATATCATGTTTGTGATATATGTTTCCAAATGCGTGTGAAATACTGGTACTTTAAGATCTTAATACTTCCACTTGAACTTGAATCGATAATAAATATTTGTACGAATTTCATTAAACATATTATATTGCAAACAAAATATAACCCAAACACATATTGAAACTTACTGTTCTGTTTGTAAGATTAACCCATATTTGGAAGATCTAATCTGAGTATTAGAACGGTATTTAATATTCTGAATCACCATAGATGCACTGTAATAAACTGAACGTTCCAGACAAGCTTATAATCAGTTCTTAATAATTTATATTCAGCTTTTACCGCCACAAAATGTGCTGAAAAATAACAATGCAGTCAATCATTTAATTGTGCCAGCACGCGATATTCACATATTGTAATGCGATTAAGCGTTCCTCTCAAATCCACGGATATTCGATATCGCGTCTTAAGACAATTGAAATATAATCCTTACGCTCAAAACCCTCTGTTGTCCTGATTATAAGCGAAAAAAAATGACCGGCATTCAATCATAAATAATTAGTCTGGGATGGGAACAGTCAGTAGTCAGTTTTGATTGCCCGCCAGAGTCATCTATCCCAAACAATGTGTGTGATTTATTGTATACTATATGATGGACGATGACCGGACATTTCTCTTTCATAATACATGAACCCGCAGCTACCACGGAGATAGAATCATGTACCATAATATTAAGGACGCGATGTTTACATTAGCTATCAATCTGATCAGAAATGGTTTCAATCTGAATGCGCTGTTCGGCAAAACATGGTACAATGGCAACCAACGATGCCGTGGTAATTAACTGAACATTTAAGTGTTTGTGTCAAGCTAAAGATGCCTTTGTTTCAATCAATGTCAATTGTTTAGGTATAATTGTACGACTTACCCTCAAATTATTTGTTTTGTGGCTAATATATCCACGTCCAAAGTATTATGTATAATAGTCTTTATATTACAGGTTTCCTATGAAAATGAATTCGAAAACACTTCAATTTACCATTAATGATACGATGTATTGGATTTACCACGAATCAGCATTCGAACTCTTTGCGCAGAAGAAGTATATGGGGTGATTATATATGTATTATGCGCATGAAAATTACAGACAAAAAGTATCCAACTATTTTGCACAATTTGATGTATTTAGATAACTGAACATCCAAACTTCAATAACACAACAAAATACCATCCCCGGACAGATAATTGATTTAAACGTATTGGAGTAATATTTCATTTAGTGAACATCGGTCAAGTAGCTACTTTCAATGATTATTGACTTATTATTTACTTAAATCTGTTTTAATTCAACTTAAAGTCTGATAATCGTCTTGAGCTATTTTGTGTGCGTTGTAAAAAACTGAAAATAACAGTAGCAGTTTTAAGGACTTAGTGCTTTGCAGTTTGACACAAAACACCTCCGAAAACAAAATATTCAACGGAAATGTTGCATTTAAATCGCACAAATCGTTATATTACATTTTGTTATGAAAATGATATGTACATTCCCAGATATAGACACACTGTATTATTGTTATATTAAACGTAGGTATGATTTGTGTTGGATAACTAACATGATAAGACGTTTACATCATTTATTAACATTAGTTGTCTTAATTTTTTCTTCATATTCAACCTTGTACACTATAATTAAATAAACTAGCGAGTTGGATACGATTTTTATACATTCATTGTTTTAAAAAAAACAACGATTTATTGCATTTTATTTTATTCTTTTCACCAATAAATAAACTTGACGCCAATTCTTGTTTATAGCATCGTGTAAGTCGTATGTGTTATGTTTCGTAATTGTAAAAATAATAAAACAAATTATTTTCGAGAAAAAAATATATTAATAATAATTAAGTAACATAATTTTTACATTCAATAACAAATGAATGTAAAGCATGACTGTCTACTAACCTGTTTTGATAAAATCCACATATTTAAGAAGATAATTTATTATATAAATCCCATATACCTATCGGTCTAAAATTTTAGTAAATTTTACTAAATAACAATCCTGTTGACGTGCTTTAGATACAATAACTCAGTATTCCTATATACACATTTCAGGCCAATGCATTGTTTTATGTTTTCATACTTAGATAATGTGGTAATAATCCGCAAAGTTAAAACGTATTCATTGTTTCATTGAATCAACTTTATCCTTCAGGTAGCAACACTGACATGGTTACTCTGCAGTATGTCTAGATTACTAGTGTCATTGTTACATCGATTACATTAGTACGATCATTATTGTAGCGTATTTGAAAATAATCACTGCGCGCATGAAACCGTCTGCGTATTGGCAATAGAGCTTTCGGACTATACTTCATGATACACCGTAACAGTTACGCTTAGACCATTCACCTAAGCATCAGAAACAGTGTTAGATATTACCGAAAACATCACACCTTCGTTCAATACACAACATGCAAATCTCATTTCTTTGTAGAAACTGTTGAAATTTGTAGCGCGTCTACTACAAGACTTACGTTGCGTTGGAGCATGAGTATACTTATATGTGCGTTTATTGGATGTCATTAAACTGGGCGTCTTTTTTATTGCCAAAACTAAGCAGATGTTTTTCTGTGATTAATTGTAGATAATGGAACAAATATTATTAAAAACAAATTGATAATTTGTACAATGATAAATACAACAACAAATGTCTTAATTAAAAAGATAGTTCTTGATAAACTGAGCCAAATCAAAAACTGTTTTGTCACTTTTTCTCCAAAGTATTATAAAATTAATCTGTGAAATTGTGAAATTCTTTATCGCAAAAATATTTCACAGTAAAAGTTTTTATAAGTTATTTAGTTAAGATCGATTGTTGACACAAATTCTCACAACTAATACTAATCACTCTCGATATCTGCTTCCAGAGTTACAAACCATTACTTATTATTATTATAATCATGTTGTTTTATGGCGCATCGACAGCTTTGGTCATTTAGCGCGCAAGAAATGTTAAAAATATGTGAAACTAAAAAAGGTTATGTGATATTCTTGTAAATATGTTAAACTTGTGCAAATATAGCGTGTAAAAAGGATCATTATGTAAGAATATATTTTATGTTCAAACCATTACTCGCGCCTAAATTAGGGATTATGAAGTTCGCGTTAAAATTCCATCCAGCGAGGCTCGAACGTCCAGTCTTTGGATCAGAAGTTAGACACTCTAGCATTCGACTACTTCGTTTCCTTTCATAATATAAAACAAAGACTAAAGATGTCACCTTCCGTCTTTCGTCGAGTTATAAGAGCATTTAAACATTTCTGCAGAATATGTAAAATAAAACACTTAAATATGCAGTAAGGCATCTGCTATCGTATATAACTTCATCTGCAATATATGAGAAGTAACATTCCAAACACAAATTACGGTAACTATGATACTAAGAGAAAAAAACTCGCAAAGTTAGCTCACTTAGCAAGACTGTCGCCGGGCTCATCCGTGTTCGATTCCCGGGTTGGGTGAGATATGTTCTTCGTGAAATTAGCTACGGTCATGTCCTCCACACGTGGAAAAGTTATTAGTTGCTTGTGGGAGAGGAAGTACTAGTTGGTTATTTTTTCGGAAAAACTAGTTAGGACAAATGGCCGCCGTTATATGACTGACAACTTATTTGAAAAACGGCTTAAAACACGATGGAAACAAACCAAAGTAACTTATTACATTTTTTTTTTTTCAATCTCAGCTTTAATAGCAAGCAAGTAGAATGCATGAAGATACTTTATGTTCTCCGTTTCATTATTGCTCATTTCCAATTATGTGAGTTGCAATCTTATTTTGTTAATATTACATTCGAGATGCGACAGCTGCTCAAGATTGAATAAGTTTTTGTTATACATAATTTGCAAAACGTAACGCAACAGAACGTTATTTCATGCATAGCAAAAACCTTAATGTTCTGAATGCACTGTAACAATTTGTGTCTCTTCTAGTACCGTTATATAACGTTATCAATTGTTAGTTGTGAAACCGTAAGGCTTTGTCCAGCCATTAATACCGCGTACTTGTACGTCGTACTTCTTCCAATCTTAGTTAAAACATTGCTTGTCCTGTCTTACATATCTGTCTTCTGCAGACGACAGTCATTCAAATTACAAGTCTCCTCATTACTACACCGTACATAGTTAATTTACAATTGAGCTTCGTCAGCCTTATTTTGTAAACACAACTCTGTGAATTACCACAGACAGAAATAAATGGAAAATTGATCTATAAAATTCATTCAGAATATTCTTGGTAATGGGAGAATATCAAGTCAGTGCATTTATATTATGCATCAAATAATTAATCAACAAGTGTTAATTAAATCAATTATAAAACCCCAAAGAAATTAAGAAGTGCTCGACTTTTATACCGCTCGTCTCGAGCCAACGCAGAACACTAAAACAGAGAACACTAAGTCAAATCAATGCCATTTAATGTCGAAAGAGATACAATCTCATCCGTATGTTGATATTGAAATAAAATAAGGTGACATACGAAAATATTCAGAGGAAGCAATTAACAATAAAAATCTTCAATGAAAGATTCATCAAGCAGAAATAATCAGGAAGTGCATTCTCCAAAGGACATACTTTTAAGCTTAGCGGCAAGAGGTAAATGAGTATAATATTACCATGTTACGGCATCGAAAGCTGTTTTATCATGATGAATGTGCAATTTAAGAGAGACGGTGAAATCGGAGATTTCTCAGAAGAAAGAATATGATTGATGATTGTTTCCGGGAAACAGAATGAAGTTCTACAAAACAAGGAAAAAACTAAAACAATTGAACTTTCAAAAACTGATACTCATCCTCAAAAAGTCATGATTAACGGCAGAATGATTACTAACACTAAACAACTTCAGAAGGTTTACGACCAGACACAGTCCCTGATTTTTAATGAAATATTGACGCTTTAAAGTAATGTCCCACAAACAGCGTCCTCCTCCATTGCTGAAAAATTGTTATTTCTGTGATGCTTAACATCTTAATTTGCCACTTTTGCAAATCTTAGAAAAAGACTATTTAAATCTAAATCATTGCTATTTTTGTCATGGTTTTCCCGTTGGAGAATCTCAATTTCGGTATTAAGCATTACATTGGCTTCAATTGTAGCCAACTTCACGAAACAAGAGATACAAATTGTCATTGAAATAATACTGAATTGCACACTCTAAGATATCATTCGAAAGGGTAGAAGTGTTATAGTTCAATTATTCCGCTTGCAGGATATCAAACTCTACTCTCGGTATTTTGTTTGGTAAACTGACTAATTCATTTTGGAATGTTTTATGGTTTTGGAAATTACCCGCATTACCCAATCCTTGGAACAAGTTTCAATCACAGCGCCTGCCTCTTTATGTCGAATGAATGTTGCAACAATAGCATTGTCCGTCGTGAAAGGAACAGTTATTGTCTCTTTAAACAATGCAACACATCTACGAAGAATGTAAAATATAAATTTTAGTTTCCATTGTCTGCATCGGAGATTAATTATATGAAGTACATGTACTCCATAATTGAAATGACACAATTTCTACGCAATTTTTGAAAATGTTAGTGGAACAAACAGGCATCCACTGATTGGTTAAAAATAACTCCATCTTTGTGTAATATATATCCTGGCTTATTTTTTGCTAATTAATAAAAACCAATAACTTACAACGGGTTGTCATTTTTTCTGTTAAGATGTCATTTGTGAGTTTCAGTAATTTAAAATAGTATTACATTTTACGACAACGTAATTATTAATTCCAAAGTCATGGTAAAACAACGCTAACTGAACAATTATTCACTTGTGAATGCCACAGTTTACTACATTTCAATATAATCGAGATGAAAAGAATGGATGTATTACACACTCATTGTAACATATAGCGAAACTTATATCACTAAGTGTATCTAAAATCCCGCAGGTACAATTCAATCCCATGTGCTTGTCAATACCCTGAACAGGTCCCCAGGTCCAAATACTGTAGTTATAAAGCTTTGTAAAGCAGCTGATAACAATATAGTAGGTAAAACGAATGATACAATAACTGCTAGTGGTATCCAAATGGAGAGCCCAGAATTTGGCATGTTCGTCTCGTTATTTTTCCAATAATGTTAAATTGTGGTTGGAATTTTGCCGTGTTAGACACCCGTACAGATGCTTACTTATCGACACAGATAACACCAAAATAAAGGTATGCATAATTCAGATAGCGGCAATAAAACTATATCCTTTATCAGGCCAATAACCACGTAATTACGATCCATATACACATATATTACCAGTTTAATCAAATCTCTCCGAAAGAATGTTCACTAACTGATATGCTGAAACATATTGAATTCTGAAAAGAAGGTTCTACGACTTGTCCAAGTTACTGGCCGAATCTTTTTCCGCCGAGAATGTACAATTAATTAAGGCAACCCAATAACAGACATCAGACACAAGATATGCATTTTACGTCATTGGTTCAAAAGAAAAGGGGTTATATAAATGGGACATTAGACATTTTATTAAACACATAGAGGAGATCGATATAATTAGAAATAATGTCTTGAAAATGCTTTCGTTAGAGTATTAGCGTGACAAAACCAACCTGGATATTCTTATAAATCCGCATTATATCGTCGGCAAAATCAAGCAAAGAGTGGCATTCAATACTGGTCTGATAACCACAGGCCTACTCGACTTGGACGACGATTGTGCCCTATGAGTAAGGCGGTGATTTACAAGAGTAGATTCAATGCTGTCCTCTTATATACAAGGTGAGGAACAACAAACATGTCCTAATTGTTAATAAGGTAAGGAGAATTTATACAGATATGTAAACTACCTGTATCTGTATTATTTTAAATCAACGAAAGGGCAAAATCGTGTGACGTTTGGTGTCGCTTTAACAACAAACATGTTTCTTTCCATACCTAAATACGTGCAATGCTGCTGTATGTGGTTGTATATGATTTAGTTTATTCGAATGTTTGATGACATATAGAATTTTCAAAACTTGTTTGATGCTGTGACTGCAAAATGGTCTTGTTGTAACGAATAGTTCATTGTTTATGAGTCGTAACATCATCTCTCCTAGACGCGGACTATATAACATGTCTTCAAGGTTAATAGTGTTACCAAATATAGCCCTAATGTACGGACTCATTGTTGTGCCACATTAAATCCCGTTTACTCCAAATGCATCAATGCAATCAAATTGTTTTTAAACACACAGTTAAGTTTTAAGACATTAAATAGAGATGTCAATATGATATCAAAACTACAATCTATTATTATTTATAACGTCAAATATTGAACCTATTTATATTGACAGTTTATTACATATTATCAGTCCTACGGAGCATAGAATTTTGTGTGAAACTTCTATAAAGAAAAATATATAATCAAAATTAAAAACAACAACGTAAAACTTCAATTACTTTATTAAGACACCGAGAGAAAATACATATCAAAGGCCGATGATTAAAGGGGTACAAAACTCTAATCTCCTTATCAGATATGAGATGACCTATCTGACCATTATGCATATGGTATTCTAATATTCGTAATGAACATAAATCGTGAGCAAAAATAAGTAAAAAAAACAAATAAGCAAGGTGATAATAGTAACAGGTATGCATCATGTAAAGAACCAAACAAACACAACTGCAATGACAGCAAGGATAGTAAAAGCAGAAGCAATTAACTGCATAGGGCACATTTACAGGTTGGATCACACAATTTCGGATAAGCCGCGCAAAGTCTTTGTAGATTTTTACGCTACGAATATCGTTAGGTAGGCGGTTTCAGACATGGGTGTCCTCAAAGCTGAATCTAAATGAACATGTTCTAATGCAGAGCATGACGAATTTGAAGTGTTACAGGGTTATGTAAGTATGGTGGTAATACTTTGTCTTTGCTTTTGAAGGTTTCAATGACTATTGATCGTATTCTGCTTCAATTTGATGTTGGCATAGTTGTTGTGTTTAGCTAGGTTTCACAGCTTGAGTTAAGTCCATTAAAAGCAACTTGTAATGCTCCGGGTTAAATTTTCTCTAATTTATCAGAATGTGTACACAATACATCACCTTGTGATTTCAACGATTGCAACCATAAAGTGTCTGGATATCTGAATATGTTTACTTTAGCATAAACAAATCGCATAGAAGTTCTTCTGTTTAGACTGCGATGCCATTTTCTGATTAACTCAATTTTCCTGGATATTTTCAACGGTGTACATGTATATCCTACCGACGGTGCTGGTGACACACACTTCCTGACTCCGGGCGATAATACGACGTTTTGCTCAATCTCGCACCGTGGAATTGAATTTTTCTGTAATTTTTCAATTTCCCGCTGTGAGAATTAAGACAGACATGCGGAAGTTAAACTATAAGTATCGCCAAAAGAAAACCTCGCAAGAATTGGTAAATCGCATATGTATATAACTCTTTAAACAAGGCGACATTACGATATTTATCGCGTTGTCGCATTTTGAGAAAACGATATTTAATGTGGCACCAAAAAGTATCTTAGTACTTACATAGGTATGTTGCTTAGACAGCAATTTCTTGAAAGAAAATGACACAAGTGCCGTAGGACATATGTCTTAAATTGCATTACAAGGTTTAAACGAGCGATGTATAGTTTACGAAATAAGCATTTTACGAGAAATAGCGTCACACTGTTTTAAGCACCTCTTCTACAAACAGACAGAGGTATGCCGCCATGTGGGACCGCGGTTGAATTCCCTCCTATTAAACGCTCCCTGTGAGTTTGAATGTGTAGAAAATGTAAAACTCAATATTAATTAAATTGCCAAGCTTGAATACACACATGTTTTCCGGGGGAAATTATGGAAATGTTAAGTTTAACCCAATAAGTATATAGAATGTTACCATGATACCCAGTGTTGTGTATTGTAATAGGACACCAGAACAAAGAAAATGCTAGAATCAGTGAAAACCACAGAGAGACCTGTCAGCTTACTTTGTTTTTAAATAACAGGTCTCACATGTTGTTACACCTATGAGGAATTTATTCATATGAATTTTGTTATATTCTCAGAATGTCTTCAACGTATTCAGTGTACACTTGTCACGCACCGACCTTAAGTCGTCACTCCGAACAATAAGTTCTCAATGTCGTGTTTTCTCTTCGTGGGAAAGGTTTCACGCGCCTTTAAATTGTACTACGCCAGGTTATTTAATATTACATGTGGAATTATCTAAGCGTAGAGAGTTCATTAAAGCACGTACTACTTTATACCTAATTAAAAGAGGTCTATTTGCATTGACGGATTAGATTAAGCACCATGCAAGACACATCTGCAGTAAAATAAAACCCACGGCCGTCGACTAAGGAAACACTAAAACGCTTTTATATAAAATCAGTGTAAAATCACGATAAGTACAGTTTGAATGATTTTAACGAGAGATTCCAGTAGACCTATCCGACGATTATACGATTTGGTTTATTTGAAGTTTAATTTCAATTCCTGAGAATAGTATAACCTTTTAATCATAAATGGTACAGCTACCAATATAGACCAGAGCTGCAACAGAGTCGAGTAGATACCTTTAAATGCATGTAAAGAAGTGTGAATGAAAATGTTTTTCTAAAATTACCAAATAAAGGTAGACATTTTACGCAGAAAGCTTAGGATAATTTACAAAGACAGAACAGTCACCTAAAAGTAACCAGTGATTGCGATTATTTCTTGTAATGGCTCAATTATGATGTTGTATCATAGTATTCCTTATGGTCGGCCAAGGTCAACTCTTGCGCCCCTGTTCCCTGACGTATGTACCATTGAGCTTCCTCAAATGCCTTATGTTTTACGGATTGTTGTTATCCCTGCTGTCTGTGTGGAGAGGCACTGCTTTCCCTGTAGCAACTTACTCTCTTTCTTTATTACTAAGTCAAAGACATATGCACATCGGATTTTTACAAATAATTTACGGGTGATTTTGAACCACAAAGTATACAAGAAATCAAATGTGACAAACATGCCCATTAAGAAAACCACACAACTTAACACTCCCTGAATTAGACGCGAGTACTCGTTAGTAGCTCGGGAAGAAGTCAGCGGGATTGGTTAGCATACGTTGCAAGATAAATAAGGTCAAATTAAACAGCGACGTTGTAGAATGAGCATGCCAAGTTGTCAATTTACGAGATATCGGAGGGGAGTTTTCGCTCGTTTAAGGTACTTCAGTAATACTTCAGTAAACAACCGTGAGTGCTACCGTAGGTTACCCTTGTTAAAGTTTTCCTGAATTATGTTATTTACAAATGCTGTTTTGAGTTATGAACGTTATTGAAGCGACATGAAAATGTACGCAGTGAACTCGAACTAGAAAATAGTACAGTGTTTAGTGTTTTAGTGTCGGTTTAAAATATGCGACGTTTTTCGCTTAAAATATTTTCTTTTATTTGACAGAGTGGAACATAGTTTTAGTTTACTTAAATTTAATATGTGTTTAGATATACACTGTAGTTGTTTTGGATATTCTATTTAAAAAAAATTCTCAATTTTAAACCATATTATAGCATTCAACAATTTATGTTTGCATAACACACTTCTTCACATAATGATATATTATGATAAGAAAACGGGTGATTTACAATAAATGACACCAAAGCTGAAAACCCAATTGCTTACACCGAACATTAGTATGAACTTGACGCATCTGTATTGCTAAAATGCAGATATCTATATAATACCCTAAAGGTGAGTGTATCTTGAGGACAAAAGTGCAGAGTTGTAATAACTCTTCTTAACAACCTCTCACTGGCAAGGAAATTGCAACCTAAAACACCACGGCGTCTTCCTAGGAAATATAATTATCCAGACGAACAGTGAGTCGTTATAAAGAAAATCGAACTTCACTGCGTAAATCGTACTCTTAAGGTGCTTTTGAACTAATCTAACAGCGGGATAGATATGTGAATCTTCCAAAGAGATGTAAAATAAAAATCCAAAGGATAAACTTAATTCATCACAAACAGGGTATATTGGTGGTTTGATTAATAGTATGTTAAAACCTGTTGTAGGCGAACGAATTGTAGAAAATCTGTTTTAACTGAGCTACGGTTGCTATAAACATTAATTGGCCCGAAACACTAATGTGTGAAGACATAATACTTTACTCGATGGGTTGTTAGAATCCTTTGACTAGTCAGTTTTATTGTAGGACTGTTACATTCCTTTTTTGGAAACAGATGGTCGATGATATCCATGGAGACTCGTCGTCCGTTCAAATATATGATCGGGTTCTAAAGGTATTATCGTACAATCAGTAACATGTATAAGCTGATATAGATGACCCAAAGTACCCTATTGTCAACGAACTTACACAAAAGGTAACAAATAAAAATTAAAACATAAGTCGCCACTTACAGTAAACGCCACTTACAAAGCGTATAGACACACCAAAAGCACAAACATAATAATAATTGAATGATGGAAGCGAACTCGCTAAATTTACTCTCTTTTTGAAGGACTTTCTCTGCCCTTTATTTTGAATCAGATTATGTCCTATTAGTGGTATTATTGTGTCAATGGTTTATTTTAACCGTAACATACATATTATCTCAGTCCATTAATCATGTTATAACGCGTACACACCATCGATCATCTCTGATAATAAGATATTTCCTACCATATGACTTGTCTCAAGCATGTCCCACAAATGATTTTCAATATGTTTGCCAAGAAACCAAATTTCCTATGGTCTTAATTATAGATCTGAACAGAACCACATTTGATTATATGACTAGTGGACTCAACAACATGTATGTCATACGTATATGTTGTAAGAAACTTAATAGTTGATCCTGTTTTAACAATGCCTTATTCAAAATGTGTTATTTACAATCAAGGTTTTTATAAACAGAATGTGGATGAGTCAATATAAACCAAACGCGACAAACTGGACGGTCATGATAAATATAACAATGTTACATGCATACTGTATAGGTGAAGGATCATTCAAGATTCGCCATTATTAGAGAATACTATTATTGTGTACACAATGTCTATTAGACAAACATGCTTCATTCGCTGACTGCCTCCAAGTTTGTTAACAACTTTTCCCAAGTGAATACAAAAAGAGGGATTAACTTACTACAGGGAACGCCACATACACACCACAATGCCTCCTCATACATACCTCTGAGTAAACAATAGTAAACAAAACATCAGGCATTGAGGTGGTGAAAGGGTAAATATGTATGGGAACAGGGGCGAAAGGATTATAATTGACAACTAAGGAGAATTAAGGAGGGCGAACAGTGGAAACGTGATAAACTTACATTCCTCAGATTAGATTTTTGTTATATATTTCCAATTTCGGAATATTCATAAGTATCTTCATATTTTGTGCGGTATATTTTAATGCGTTCATGTGATTTTAATCAGTAACCGAAAACAAAAGTTTTAATAAATGTAAATCATGAAAAACAGCATGGTAAAATAAATTATGCAGATAATGTAAAATCCCCTTATATGCAGACAAGACTTTCATTTGTTCAAGTAAAAGCGATTGTTGGGGTTCATCCAACAATATTCGGATTACAGTTTCTGTACGTTGCTGACTTGGCGAATTGCTAATCAATTATGTATAGACAATTGTAAAGGATGATACCATTAAATGACTGGTAAACGTGAGAAATGCCAGTCAATCCGTTCAAATTGACTCGTCTGATAGGTCATAGCTCATGGGTAAAACTTCTATCTCTGGTGCGTTTGATTTACACAAAAGTGATGTACAATAGTTCATACATAAGCATTGATATAAAATAGAGATTAAGTTGTTACAGGGAACGCCACATTTATAAGACACTGTTCCCAACACAGGCCATAGGGAAACAACAACCTACAAACCAGTAGGTACTGAGGGGTTGCAATGTTAAACTTGTATGGGAATAGGGGATCAAGAAATGGTCTTGTCGACCGTTAAAACAACAATGGATAATTTAGGGGACTACGAAAACCAAAGAGGACTTGTCCTTTTCAATACCAAAAGCATAGTGTAATGTTAAACTGTGTCGCTATACAAAATATCCATTTTCGCCATGTTATCCTGTCAAAAACGTATAATGTGCTATTTTGTCAGTTGATATAAAATAAGCATGTCCTACTGCTTGCGAGAGAATCATATTATCAATAGCGATTTGCAAACAATATGCAATATTAAAATAATATAGTATGTTAAATTTTATTACTTAAATATGAATATGTATAAAGGGAATGTAACAATATATAATCAGATAATCATTTGTCAGGCTTTGTGACCCTCTACAAAGCTCACAAACACATACATTGAAAAAACCAAGGTTGTATTGTTTGCAAGAGTTTACACTAACCATTGTTCTGAGTGGTGTATACGGAACTAACTAACATATGTTGTACAATGATAGATATTAAACGATATCCATGTTTTCGTAATGACGTGAGCAAATATGACACAAACGCTGCATTGTTAGTTGTTCATTTCTAAGTCATTGTACGGTATCGTTTTAAACTAGTGCTGTTAAATCAATGTGGTTTGGTGCTTTTCACACCATTACATAGCAGAAATAGTAAAGATGGAAAATTTAACAATTATTCACATCGTTAATTAATTATTTGAATGAAATTTATTAAGTTTTAAAATGCCCTTAAGCGTCTTGGCAATTTTCTATTTTCTCATGGCTATATAGTAATTTTTAAACCCCCCGAATTGCATCTCATTTCATGAAAATGTTTTCTGTTAGATTAATATTTACAAAGGAACTAACTGAAGACATCTTAAATATAGTAATGAGTTTCAGTGACAGAACTTCTGACAAATCAGTGAGCATTGTGTAATTCATCATCTTGTTTACGAACAGAAAATTAGGTGTCATTAAGCAAACATCAAAAACATTTTTTTATATGTGTTTCATGTCGGAAAACGTAACATTCATTAAGCATACATCCATATTTCTTCAGTGACAGCACAGTGCCTGCGACAACAGTCTGAATCCCTTCAACACTATGTCTTATTTAGCGAAATATTTTTTTCATCGACAAGAACGTCATTCCTTGTCAAACCTGTTTTTACAAACATTAATTATATAATACTGATATACCATTGTAATGCAGTTGATTGTTTTAAACAGATGATCGATGGTATTATAATAACATTGTGTACTCATGAAATTTTTTGAACTCTTCATATTATCAGCAATTATTTTCACTGCCTATTTAAACAAATGTCTTACCTCCAACATACACTAAGACAAATACTAGGAACCAATGAATCTTTGACAAACGTTTCTGACGCTGTAACCATTTATTTCTTGACGCAATATAATGGTTATCAATTGGGGAGACATGTATTGTATCTTCATTAAGAACAAATGATTTGAATAATATCTATGTGTGTTTCTTTGAGATCAATACTCCTCATTTCCAAAACTTCCTTCTTGTGTATTATCCGTTTTGGATGACTTATTTGCCGAGGACTTTCTACAGGGTTTATACCTAGATTTGAGTATTCCATTTTCGAAACATGTCATAAATGATATTCGATTAACAACCGATTGTTTCAGTAGTCAGGTATATAACACATTTCCTCTTATCAAGATAAATATATACAGTAATTGAATAGACATAACTGAAAAGATGACGGTATCGAAATGTAAATTGACATTCCGTCATGACCAACGTATGGACAGAAAATAACCATTCTACGAGTGCACAGAAAGGTCAATATGCTGTATCTGAACAAAGGTTGAACAGAGATGACACACGATGTAAAAGATGTGGTCACAAGAGATTATGCTGTTGCCAAGAGTCGCTATGTCGTGACCAAAACATAATTACGTAGATCATAATATAATTCTATTGCGACCACGACGTTGTTCCAATTATATTGTTTCGGAATGATGAAATTCTACATATATTTGCACGCATTTTAACAGCTTTGATAGGGCAGTTGTATGGTTGACTTTTTATATTATTATTTTATAGTATTTTCCTCAGATTTACAGTAATAAAAGTTATTGTCCCACTCAAAGCTATGATATATGTATATTTCTGTAATTTGTTGTGTATCCAATTGAATCGATATTATTTTCGTTTCCACCAGCATGGATTAATGAAATTAAATGTCGAAAACTGGTTGCCAGTTGCTCCAATGAACGTGTTTGTGTACTTTTTAAATACATAAAACTATTACAGTAAGATACGTTAACATTATCATTTATCTTATTGAAATACAAAACGAAAACAGGTGAATCGCAATCCCTAAAAGAATAAGTACAACAAGTATAAAAGACTCGTGATAATTATTCATGTTAATGTTCCTTCTGTTTCTTAAATCACATTTCCCGACAATGGTCTGAGAAAAAGACTAAACATGCCAAAATGTATTTCTGTGTTGCCATCCAGGCATTACATATTTAATACAAACGATATTACCGGTGTTTATTTACCTTTCGTGTGAAAACAGCATTTTCCATTGTTATACTGAAAACGAAGCTATTGCTGTGAAATATTTGAGTGTAAATATTGCGCCTCTGCTGCGGCTTTGTTGAGCAAACATTTATCAAACGTTTTACACATAAACTATTGTTATTAAAGTCATCTTTGTGATTGGAAATGATACAGTTGTCATAAATTCAGGATGGATTCGTACTGAAACCGAGAATATTGTTTGGAATTAAACGTCAAAACGACATATGGAAAGGAAGTTAATGCGACAGTTTTCTGGAAAACTGAATCCTTAGTATTCAAAAATAATTTCAGCCTTTATAAATCAACACTCCCTGATTTTTTCAATTATTTTTCCTCACACATCATTGTCTTAATGTGTTATTTCCACAATATTATGATTGCAAACAGCTGAGACCAAACCTGTACAATCTGTTTTGTGTCTATGAAATAAAATAAACTTCGCGTGAAATGCGAGTCAGTTCTAGTCGTTTATCAATGTGTACGTCTATTGAATTCAATCTACGGGTATGCTATAGGGCAGTAAACCAAATATATAATAGAAGAACTTTTTGCCCTTTAATTTATAACTAGACCTTGGGCTTTGTTGAAAAGTTCAATTCAGTACATTGGGAATAGAAATTAAATAACCCTTATTGAAAAACCAAAATAGTTGAACGTAACGTTCGATTTTTTGTTGCTTGATTAACTTATTAATAAGTGAAATGATTAATTTAGACTTTCCCCCAAGCATTTCAGTTTTTACGACGGTGGGCTGACATTAAGTGTTCTGTGACACTGACGAGTATAAGCTTGTGTTTTACTCAACAAGCGGATAAGTTCACCGCATAAAATCGATGTGGAGGGCGAACTGATTTCGATTATTATCTTAACAGTTCATTCATTACGAGGACATGTGTCTTGTCGGTACCACACCACACCAACGTCATCCAGATTAGCAGTCGAGTAATGTACCAAATGGCTAAATGTGTGAGCCTCGAGTATATAAATATACGATATAATGATTTTTTTAGGCGAATATTGGTGCATTGGCGTTCAGATTTTTGTGGAGAATTATATAAATTAACATGCTAATAAATACGTTAACAACTCTGTGTCTAGTCATAAAATAGTTAGATTTTACTGTGATAGGTTTTGTTTTACTAGTGTTTGCAGTTTTCTTAAGTAGATAAAATTAACATAGTAAATATTCATTCATGACTTTACTGAAAGGCAGTTTTGTTTGATATTCCATTATATTTTAAATTCAATGTTGGGAGCGGGACCGATTCAAAGGCAATGAGCTGATTTTGCTGTGATATTCAATCAAGTGAGCCAAAGCAAAGAAACACACTTCACGGATATTGCGTAAAATGTATTTTTATAAATGAGTTGACCATCATTCACTCGAGAAAAGGACGGGTAATAAAAGTAATAGAACGATCGCCTGATAATATATTGTTCTCTGATATAAAATAAAAGCCCTAACCATTCAGCAATCTGGTGATTGTGGTGAAAGCGTCATAAATAAAATAATCCCTTTTACTGTTATCTTTAGATCCTTAAGACTGACAAATATAGATTGTAAATCGCGATGATGTTTATACAACTATTAATTTCCTCGATGTCTGTAGCTCCCCATTAGGTATTCAGTTGCCAATCACTCGAGAAATGATTGTATTTGAAACGGTTGCAGCTCACAGTAACTGTCTGATACCAGTTGTTTATGAATACTTACAGTAAGTTCAATATTGGGTATTATGTTAGCTGTAAGTTAGATGCGATACCCATGTCCGTCCTTTAGTCCTCCGTTCGTTCGTCCAACTTAAGTTTATGTCGCTCATATCTCAAATGTATTTGACATTGAATTGGATTTATTGTGTATGCCCCGCTGTTGAGTAATGTCGGGGAGGGGGCACCTGTGTCATATGACCAAATATCTACTTCAACAGTATCTCAGTAATGTCGGGGAGGGGGCACCTGTGTCATATGACCAAATATCTACTTCAACAGTATCTCATTCAGTTGATCTGCTCAGTGTTCAAGGATTACCAGACGTGGAGAATAAATGTCGAAAGATAAATACAAAATTATATCTAATAAAACGTTTTCCCCCGAAAATAGACCTGACTACACTGTTCTGTTGTTCTGCATGTATCTTGTGTATCATACAATTATATCAGCTGTTAAAGACAAAATCCTTATTCCGGATTTGTTTTTAAATTTAGTGTTTCACTTAATACCATTATCAAAATCGGACGTCAAGTTTTCTTTTTATGGCATTTTAAATAAAAAAAATACACTTATTATAAAACCCTACACGCTTTATTATGATATAATATGTTTAATGTCATGCTTAATTAAGATACAATATGATAAAATTATGATACTATATGTTTAAAGTCATTAACTTCACGATATATACATAATGTTTAACGATGACGCAGCGAAATTGCAAAATAATTACAGGAACGTCATTGTGTGCGATGTTTTATGGATCCGCGAATTGGATGTTTTCAGGAAATCAAGTAACCATACCCTCTTGTTCAGCGTGATCATGCTGGTATCTGATTAATCAACTTATTCTAATATGTGAACAATGTAAATAACATTTCTATGGAAATAGGGCACATTAGTTTACTTCAGTATAATATATTAACCTCAATTTGTTGCATAAAACGGAAAAGAGAGAGAGAGAGGGGGAATTAGAAATGGCATTTTAAGCAGTCGTTGAACTTGAATCAATAACATATGAAACAGGGTAAGGGTTTGAAAATTGACCGGCTTTTATTCATATTTGACTGAAACTGAATATTTAATACGTAAGATCATCGTAAACACGACGGTATTAATTAGTATTGGTATAAATTCAAATTAGATATTTCTTTCATTATCGTGTTTATAGTGCAGTTCTATTAACCGCGAACGCATGACAATAACATTTCAATACGCCTATGTTCGTGTTTGTCCGTAAGCTAAACGGAGAAAAAATCGCGGTTGTGTTTTGATAGAAACGTAAAGCAAACAGCAGCTATAGCTTTACGCACGGGAGCATTTCCTAACCTAAATTGACATGGATCGGTCCCAAACGTTCATACGCTTGTTTGCGGTCAATCTAAAAGCACTATACCTACATATCGATTATATGTGTGTTTTATACAAGCTATTTTCAATAATATCACATGAATTAAACAACCTGCTCACCCTATACCCAATATAATGGATAAATCGATAATGTAAAGCCTTATCGACTTGGGTTTTTATCTATAATTCCAAAATAAGATGTTTGTTGTGGTAAAATAGCCTTTTGTACAGTGCTGTTAGATTGACCGCGAACTTTCAGAACCTATCCATGCCAATTTAGGTAAGGAAACGCTCTCGTGCGTAAAACTATAACTGCTGTTTGGATTACTTTCCTATCAAAACACAACTACAGGTTTTGCCTTGTCAAACAGGACAAACACGAACATTTCAATACACCTTTTTTGAAATGTAATGGTCCAGGTAATATATCCATACGTTCGCGGTTAATAAAACCGCACTTTACGAACGTTAGATGGTTGTCATTAATAATATGAATGGTTTGTTGATCTAAGAGTTATGGAGAGAGGCGACAGTCTAAAAATATTTAATACTAATAGCAATAATATGTGTGACGATAATTATAATAATAATCGTGTTAGTAGTGTTTTTGAAATGGTGTTTAAGTCACATAAACATCAAGGGTAATAAAGTAATTATTCCAGCTATATGGGCGGACGCATAAGAAAAACCAACGACCGTTCATGAACCAGCTTGATGGCTTTTTCTTTTACAATTTCTTTATTCAGGTTGGGAAGTCAACGGTGAGGGACAAACTATTTGAAGTACTCGACAACGAAGGTCGTAGCAGCAGTAGCAGCAGTAGCTGCAGTAGCAGCAGTAGCAGCAGTATCAGCAGTAGCAGCAGTAGCAGCAGTAGCAACAGTAGCAGCAGTAGCAGCAGCAACATCATCAATAGTAAATAAATATTTCTGTTTATGTTTTTACATCAGCATAATTATATAGCATCTACCGAGGCTGATGTTGGTGTATTTTGTTTTAAATTTGTTATCCGTAAATAATTAATATGATCGTAAAAGCTTCTTGTGCGCTTTGTCTTTATCTGTAATTTGTTCAATTATCTTGTATCTGAATAATGAAATGTGACAGTATACAATATGAAAAAACAACTAAGAATCAGATCGTAAGTTCACATTCAAGCAGTGCCTCGACAACTATTTCTAAAACTGTTCCTAATTCTTGCCTTTGTTATTACATAGCCTGCAATCATACAGAATAACTACATATAAAATTACTAGACAATAAAGATTTTGTCAAACGTCAGCTGAACTATTCCCATGGTTACTGCTATTTTGGTCTGGAAGTTATATTTTATGACATGTCTACTTGAGTTTAATCGTTTTAATGTATTCATTGTGACAATACGCTGTTTCGCCTTTAACAAATCATCGCAAGTCGAAATATCGATGTCAGCATACTGTTTAGAATGCAATAATAGTAACAACAGAAACTGATTGTCGTTTAACATTGTAGCATAAGACAACATTGCAATATCACTATTCGCCGATCTCCTGGGCGCAATATCATGCCGGATAAGGAGATTATATTTATATCTTACCAAATTATTGATATTGGTGCATTGAAACTGCTGGTGCAAAGTTGATTAGTAATTGGACGCCTACAGCCTTATTGTTCAGACAAATACGATTGACTTTACAGACGCTGGAATAACAAATTAGCGATCATTACCCTTTTGCGAATATTAGGGAAAATAAAGCACGCACTAATAATTATAAGATTTACAACGTATGCCAAAGAGCCTATGATAAAACATATACAACAACCTTCAGTACATGTGTCGCCATACCTATGAGATTGAGCATTCAAGTATGTTTGTATTTATATTGCCGAACGCTTTTGTGACGTTTGATATACAGTTTATTGGTTAGTGATTAAGCCAATTGACCGTGACACCGTCCTATGCACGCATTAAACTTCACTGCAAAACACATAAAGTTTGCAATGGTGACACCATCACATGAACGCATTAACTGTTACTGCAAAACAAACACAGTTTGCGACCGTGACACCGTCCCATGAACGCATTAACATTTATTGCAAAACACATACAGTTTGCGACCGTGACACCGTCCCATGAACGCATAAACTTTTACTGCAAAACACATAAAGTGTGCAAAGGTGACACCGTCCCAAGAACGCATTATCGTTTACTGCAAAACACATAAAGTTTGCAATGGTGACACCGTCCCATGAACGCATTTACGTTTACTGCAAAACACATAAAGTTTGCGACCGTGACTCCGTCCCATGAACATATTAACGTTTACTGCAAAACACATAATGTTTCCGACCGTGACACCGTCCCATGAACGCATTAACTGTTATTGCAAAACACATACAGTTTGCAATGGTGACACCGTCCCATGAACGCATTAACTTTTACTGCAAAACACATAAAGTGTGCAATGGTGACACCGTCCCAAGAACGCATTATCGTTTACTGCAAAACACATAAAGTTTGCGACCATGACACCGTCCCATGAACACATTAACTTTTACTGCAAAACGCATACAATTTGCGACCGTGACATCGTTCCATGAACGCATTAGCGTTTACTGCAAAACATATAAAATTTGCGACCGTGACACCGTCCCATGAACGCATTAACGTTTACTGCAAAACACATAAAGTCTAAGTGCTTCCAACATATAAAGAACAGATATAGAAGAAAAAATACGAATTGTAGAAAGGTCAATTGATTGAATTTGGATTATACGTACGCATATCTTAACTTCAATCAGCAGTGTAAATAACCAAGCATATCTGATAGAGTTAATGTGGAAACAGACGTCTTCAGTTGTGAGACTATGTCGTTATTGACGCAAGATAATGGCAATAAATTGAGAAGACACTTCTTGGCACTTCATTAAGAACGAATAATTAGGATCAGTTCAAGATCATGGGATTATTTGGGATCAATTATTCTACCAACAACGATTCGTTGCGTACGTATAGTACTGTGTTTATATTTACTAGTATTTACTATACAACTGGCAGTAAGCATACCAATAGCATGTAGTTTATTGTCTTGGTCTGGATCTTTCATTCAAGCCATTTATTTTGTAGGGAATATTTCCATAACACTGCACACCTTGTACAGTGAACACATGCACAAGCCATTGTCACTTGTGGGTATGGGATAGATACGAAATTATTTACAATAGAAGTTATTGAATTTATTGGAATTCAGTATACCTTATACACATTAGAACTGAATTAACAGAAACAAATAGAACGGCAAAATTCAATTAGTAGTTTTGTGATAAAAATCATATTTGAACTATCTCTACCATACGGGTATTCGAAGATGTTTCCAAAGCTTTCACGAGACCTTTGTCAAACAGGCTTTGTTCTTGTGTACACGAAGCAAAAACGAACGTAGGGAAGTGGAATTCCGTATCTACTTCCACTAGACCGTTTTTAGAGGGCTACAAGATTTGAGTTCTATCATTTAAGCGTATTTACAAATTTAAATAAGGTTTTATAAATAGCCTCATACTTTACCAATGTTATGTGTATAGTTACAGTAATACGATACATGTGTACGAATTCTATTTTATTTGAGAAAATATTGTATTACAATTGTTGTCAATGGTTGGAATGTGCAGTCAATAAAACGGCGTAAGAGATGGGCTCCTACATTTTTACAGCACTTAACTCCGTCCTAATTCCACGGTTTTCACAGATTCGGATCATGTATGATCAATTTTATGTGAAAGATACCCAACATATGACAATGATCCGCCTGCTATCGCCCACAATGACGCTAAGGGTGTGTTTTATCTATATTAATTTCCGTGGAATCATCAGAAATCTGGTTCAATCTATATGCTGATCATTGATGGCCATAAAGATTACAAACTCACGCAACGTAACAAAATACGCTTCGGGAATGTTATAGATATATCAGTGATTTATAGCAAAAAAATGGTAATAAAGATTCTTTTTATTAAGTGGGTTCAAATTTCGGAAGCACGGTTGTTGCCTCTGTGTTTACACATCGCAAAGCTAGTTAAGGTAACTTTCGCTCAACTTCACAAACATTATAGTATTATGTTGATATAGTTGTAATTTTATGAGAGTTAACTGGACCTTTCATTGGGAGAAACTTCCTAAATGGGAAATCAAGGGATTCCCCGTTCATGCTTCATGATAAGGAAATGAGTAACTACAGTAAGATTTTACTTCCCAGTCGGATCATTTTAGAAAATCGTCTGACGGAAAACGTTCTTGTTGTGCTAGAATGAGTTTGTCATTGGTTAACTACTTGCTTTTTGATTTACTCAAATCAACTGGACAATGTGAACTGGCGTGCAGAGGTGCTTTTACTTGAGACAATGTCTAGAGTGAAAGTTAGTATTTCGTCGTTTTGTTATACTGACCACAAATTGATTAGACTGAATGTTCAATAGTGTAGGCTTACACAAGCACATTGCTTAGAAAAACGTCATTGATAGCTGTTGAGTGTCATTTTAAATTTACTAGGTATACTAATTATTAACGATTAATGATCATTCATAAACATGTATAAATGAATTATAATGAATAAGAGAATATTTGATCACATTGTGATGTGGTTTGCAATTGTAGGAGACAGAGATGAACCATTATGTTCCCACCTTCCTTCCTTGTTTTATAAACCAACATTATTACAACACTCTATTGTAATTCCTTTATTACATTGTTCCATAATCTTCTGAAAAGAAACATTTAAAATTCATGAAATATTTGTACTGTTTTATGTATTAGGACAGACGATTTGAATATCTACCAGTCTCTAATTTGTGTTATATATATGGAGACTGAACTTAAAACGCTTCCTGAACTGTGGAAGTTAAAAATACTTATTCTGCATGTTTTGGTTCTTGTTTGGGAAGTCTGGTTTCTAAATCAGGAAGTTTGAACTTTACTGCTTGATTAAATAAAACTGCACAAAGATGTCAACATCATTCTAACTCGACAAGAAAGATTTCCTCTAGGCTGTTCTTTAAAACCATGAGAGTGACGTTTTGCTTACCGAACGGGAATTCAGAATCTGCATACATTAACACACTTTCTGTTCGTGAAGCAGGAAAGGGGAATCCCCTGATTTCCCGTACAGGAAGTTTCTCCCGCTTCTATGGAGTAAATTTCCATGTTATACAGATTGCAGGACGAATAATAGTTTAAATATTCTTTTTGTAATATAGTGGATTGAAGCAGAAAATGACACACGCAAAGCCAGCACAAAAAGGACAAAGAGTCACGAAATATTCATTTATTACAACTGTTACGATATTATTCAAGTAATAGATAAGTAATGTAGATAATTTGAAGTAAATAATGGTTATTCTATAACATTCTTATCTAAAAAAGTATATGTTTTACAAAAAGGAAATACGAAATGAATGCAATATTTCCCCAATCTTGTTGCTATTATTGTCCGGATAATGTTGAGGAAAACAGGATATACCGATCCCTCTATTAGATTGTTCCATGACCACGAAAGGCCAAATGCTTGGAAGTTCACTCGTGTTATTGATTAAGTAAATGTAGATTGTAGATTTGTTGATTGTAATTATATAACATTTACAAGTCTCGAATGCTTTATATCACCGCTGTAGATAACATACATGTAATTCATTTGTTGGTTTTGCTTTTTTCGTAAGTAATGAAACGCAACACATATAGCATTGCCTCACTCTGTTACTTTTGTTACTTCCTAAACGTAAGTATTTATATTTCGAAATCGTTGGCGTGTTCATGAAATGGTCTGAAACTAACTAAACAGCGATTATACCAATCACCGGTTCAAGATATTTACCATTGAACAAAAAATTTGCATATTTCACCGCAGGGTCCAACAGGGATTTAAGTTAACTCAGTAATCATTGTTAATGGACAGAGTTGTTGCGATTGTTCCTTGTTGGCAAAGTATTTGGTAACGGTAAGTGTTTAAAGTGTAAATACTCTGATAACGCTTACTTCTATAGTACCTCTATATAGTAATGTTAAGTAAAGACTTACTAACAATACAGTATCGCATGTAGTGCCAGTTTCATTATTTCTGTGAAGTTCTTGCGACAATGTAGCTGTCAAATAAGGATATATGTTTGAAGCATCTTGCATCTGAAAACAATATAGTGCTACTACTCAGTGGCAAAGTGATTAAGGAATATAAAACTGTCACTTTGTGAGGCCGTAAATTATACCTGTTAATGGAAGAAACATTTTATTGGAAAAGAAATGAAGTTTGAAATGATTCTTACAGACCTAAGATATATCCATTTGCAATATCTCTTGACAACTATGGTTAATAAACTGTACTAAACATGACTTGTTTAAAATAAATCAACACCCCAATATGCTATTTCAGACAAGCCATTATTGTAGTGTTTGTGTTTACACAGTGAGAGCAATTGTCGAGTGTCCCTAGTGTTTATGTAAAACATTTCTGGATAGTTAGGATAATGGACAGGGCTTCTTAAAGGTGCGATAACTATTGCCCTTGAATAAGTGGAAAATGTCATTTTGCAATATATAAACAAAAAAGAGATAAAAAACCCTAGATTGATCGTCATACTATTTCGATGGAAAACATACTGAGCCTAGAGAAAAGTGCGATAATCAGAAATATTACATCTATACAGTCGATGATTTAAATGTTATAATATCTGTAAGTTGTCATATGTACTGTTACTTTATTCACCACAGACATTTCCTTTATATTTGTTTTTAGACACAGTCGTCCCTCTGCGACATTTTGTTTAGAACGTTAAAGAGAGAGACTAAGTTGCTACAGGGACGCCACATACATAAGACAATGCCTCTCCACACAGACCTCCGGGAAACAAAAGTCCATAAAACAAAAGGCATTTGAGGGGGCGCAAGGGTTCATACGTAAGGGTACAGGGGCACAAGGAATGGCATCCTAAGACTCCTACTCCCACTAGGACATGATCTCCCCTTTCAGGTATTTTCAAATTTGATATTTCCGTTCCACTTTAATATGGGAGGATTCTGTTGATATTGTTCAAGTATTCATGTCAGCGATGAAGTGTTACAATGGTCCTCTTGTTTTAACCAGATAAAGACGTAATAGGTGTTTCAAGAAAAGAGACACCCTTGTTACGAATGTGAGGAACTTAAACTGTTCTTTTGCAGATTAGCAAACATTCATTACATTGCTATTTTATATCTTTTTATTAAGACTTAGCATATTTTTTTTATTTTATAAGACGTACGTATTTGCTTCTCATGAAATTTTTTTGCACCACTTTGTGATTGCAGAAATGTGAAATTGCATAATTAATAAGATCACAATGATGAACAATATACATTTAAAAGATAAAATGTTGTCAGTAAAACTGTATAATTGCTTTATCAAAAGAATGAACGTATTCAATGGCACACGTTGGCTTTGCAAACGATTGATTCACAATATTGCTAATAATATTTCGATGTAGTTAGATAAATGTCATCATGACAAGCATCGATGTACCATTAACAAGTGATAAGACATGATCAAACATGCAATTACTGTGTATCGGTGCTATACACCGGGAACATTAAAGAACCAGACTGTCTATTCGAAATAAGAGCTAGGCAGAAATGCCGGGCATGTCTGTATCACAATTTCTCTCTCTCCCTTCTGGGGGCTTTCTCTCAGTCTGTCCCTCTGGTCAGATCACGCTGTATCTGCACTGGTAGAGGATGCACCTGCGCCCTTGCGGCTGCAACAAATGGGGTCTATGTAAAGCGCCTGTGAACGTGTTTCGCATGAAACGGGCGCTATATAAATCTGGTATATAATAATAATAATAATAAAAAATACTCAGTATATTTGGTATAAATAAGTGGACCATTGATATACTACTGTTGATTCACAGTTATCCCTCAAAACCGCGTAAACAAATAATCAATGTTAACTATTACACCAGGTAAGTCAAGTGGATTTGAACCACTGATTTATAAACGGAGCATTAGGCGAGAGGTTATCACATTGGGGCTCGTTTGCCTTACGTTGACAATGTTCACACTTAAAATCCACTCCAAATTCACACCATAATATTATTGAATGTTACTTTGGCGATGCAAACTTATCATCTTCACCTCTTTTTTGTTGTCGCCATTCATAAATCGTACATTTTGTTTTTAGTAAATTTAATGAATACATTTGTATAACTCCAGCGCAACATTTGAAATATGAAAACAAATTAAAAATGTTTCGATTGTGGTTACGGATTAAAATCAGGGACCTTGACATCGTTCAACATGAGAACGGTAGTAAAACAAACAAGCCAAACATCCTTGCAAACGATTGACCAATAGACTTAAGCCCCCTACCCACATTGACGACCTTGCTCACGACCTACGCCGACGTTAGAAAGTTGCTTAAGCCCCAGTCCCACTGTCACAACTTTTGGCACGAATGCCGGCGAGTGGGGACGAATGAAAAAGTCGTAGTGGTTCGCCATGTACTGACCATAGAGAGAGTTCCATTTCAAATATGTTGTGGCGAAGAGAGGAGAACGGCCCCGAATCACCAGGACTCCTAACAAGAACCCTGTAAGAATTATGAGGAATGTCCACGATTTCTAAATTCGTACCCATTCGCCACTCAAAGTCGTGATGGTGGGACTTATGCTTAAGATCGGCGTTGGTCGTGGCGATTACGCAGATTTCACCCGAAAAAAACAACCATCGTGGAAAGTCGTACGACTTTGCTACGATACATCACGATTGTCTTGGTGGATCGTAACAAGGTCGTACGACGCCACTACGACGTGTCACGATCAATCAAGACTGTGTTACGTCCTACCACGATCTACTACGACTTCCTACGACATGCTACGACGTTATCTCCGACCACGTTACGACCTACCTACGACCTACCAAGTCCAATATTGGTAAACTATATTAATATAGGTTCAGGATTGGAAATAATGTTCTGTTTCTTGATGCTGATGCATCTTCCATGGAATGACGATCCATTATCGGGAATTCTCTCTATGTGGTGCTTCCATGGATGCATGGTGCTGCCCTTGTGGTGACTCCATGTTTTGGATAGGAGGGAATGGGCTATTTGGGGGGGGGGGGTTTAACCACCCAACGTTTCTTGACCCTCTTCTTAAGTGCCATGGTGCAAAGTGATAGCTGCTTTCACTTTTGCGCAATCACGCCTGATCACGTGCTTAACTCATTTTCACCACGTGAACATAGGTCGTGGAATGTCTTGGTCGTAGCCAGGTCGTAGTGAAGTCGTGGTATGGTCTTGGTGGGGTCACAGGTGGTCGGCGAACACCGTGGTGAAATTTCCCTCGCGGTCCATCACAACTTCGATACGACCTGTCCCGACCTCATCATGACCTCACAACGACCTTCCCGACGTCGCCACGACTATGTTACGACTTTACACGATCTTCACTTTGGTCGTGGTAGGTCGTGGAAATTTGTGAACCAAAGGCCCTTCCTGAAGCCGCTACGACCCTTCCCGACGCTTCCCAAGTGATGGGGATCAACCCCGATCACCTCCCCGATCACTTTTCCGATCATCCCAAGACGCTCCACGATTATCAGATCGGCATCGGCCTTGAGGAAGATCGTGATGGTGGGATAGGGACTTAAGTGTTCATATAAACATCAGTCATGCAAACACTGTGCAACAATCATAGTAGTAGTGGCTAAAACATAAAAATCGAAATTTGATTTGAACATTTGCATTTACTATCGCCTTCATACAGACCCGTCATTTTACCCACTTCGCCAATGACGCTCATATCTGATAAACATTATTTAATTTACAAACCTGACGGTATGAGTTTTGTATGCACCAACTTCGAGTTCACATCGAAGCGTAGATAAAGCGTAAAGCGTAATGATGTTTGAATCAACTATACATCATCTATATGACCAATTTTACTAGTATTAACGAATTGATTTTACATGATATGTCTGACTGCCTACAGACGGGTATATTATTTATGATGATTTGAGTGAGAAATCACTTGTTACTTGCTTCTAGATGTGCCATATCTGACAGAATAATGACGACGCTTAAATGGGAAGGTTAATCGATCTGTTGGAACATTGAGGAAGGAAAATAATTGTATGAACTTGTCAGACTGTCGTTTGGAAAATTACATTTCATACAAAACTCAACGTAACACAGTTTTGACAACTTCAAAATGGTTTCCTGTCTGATAAGGTACATCAAGAATGCAGGCTTGACATTTCGGTCCCACGCCTGTTTCTCACGACGTCATATGTAAACTTTGGTTATTATGTAGTTGTGGTAATATTCCTTCGTCTTCATAAGCTGTGTCATATTGTCTGTTTTATGTCCTTGTGGAATGTATGAAATTAGTCTGTAAATAACATTTCAACAAAGCCCTAAATCCTTGTCAGGTATTGATGTTCTTTGTATAGTCTGTGATGACTCTTGTGACGCGTGTGCTTAACATTGCAAAATTGCACTTTCCACAATAAGGCAATTTGATTAACCCTTCTTGAAAGAACAAACACAATGGTTATAAAAGTGTATCGCTGTATTTGAAATACAAGTTCATTGTACACCACAGTGTCTGCAATATGTAGAGCTAGGGTAATATTTTGATCATAAACTTGTCTGTTTCTGTTGGCATTTAAAGCGAAATAATCTGTGCATTCAAGTGTCACAATTCCAATATGTTCACGTGATTGCCCGATAAAATCACACTCGCAATAAAACATTCCATTACACTGAGACACTAATTGTTTTACAGTTGGGTTATAAGTCATGTATTACATAGATATTGTGTTTTAAAATTTGTAAATCAATTATTTGTGCAGATGTTCTCCTAATGAACTTATGTTTTACTGCTGTGTTCATGCGATACAACGTATGGTAACTATTTCACAAAATAGTCTGACACTTTCTTTGTAATCGATTTGTAGTTATTACAAAGAGCACTATTCAATAACACGGGCATAGCTTCAGACGAGACGAGTCTCATAATGAGGAGTTTCCCAAGTGCAGTTCCTTTTCATGATATAATAATCCTGTTCTTCCCCCCCCTTCGGTCTATGATTACTGACTTTATTGGCTCGTTCCGTGATATTTATTCCAATCAATCAACACTTTCCCCTTATGTTGCCCCCCACCCCTAATTTCTCCATATGTGTTTTGTTGGTTGGCCAGACCATTCCTTGCTCCTCTATTCCCATTTATATTTACCCTCGCACCTCCTCAGGCCCTCATGTTTTGTAGACTGTTGTTTCCTTAGGGTATGTACTATCCTTGTACTTTGCAACTTAATTGCTCTTCTATGTTATGTGTGTGTTTACTAATATAGTGCAAACCATTTTGTAAACAAGAAATATCTATAAAAAATCAGAAGTAAAAAAACATTCGCAAATTGTAGGTTAAGATTTGTTGTGCAACATAAAAAACGTCGATATGTTACGATTGCCGGTCACTTGATTACGCTACACTACAGTAACACCGATACATGTAAGAGGAGATCACTGCGTAGCAGATTTGATTGGATAAAAATAACTGCAGTGCGGTTTGTCTTAGAAAGTATAGTCTGATTCAATATAGTTCAACAGTACTTATTGTATCATTCATGAAATCACACATTCATGTTAATAAACCTTTACATATCGATTTATCTCATTAAAACAAAATAGATATTCGTGACTGGTACCCAAACCAAGGTAAGTATTCTTAATTCCAACGCCGGGAAATTTCCTGTTGGGTTGACTAGCAACACTACTCGCTAGATAAATATTGAATATACTACATATTTTCTTTCAGACGCAGATGTTAAGGCAAACACTGGTATGCTCATCTGGTTTTCCTACAACGTGTCATGCACGCATGCCATTTCTTTAGCGGACGTTGGTATTGGAACATACTTAACCACCGCACGTAATACTCAAGGTAGAGCTATTGCAACATCTCATAACTTTTCGTTCGTCCATTTCCGTCCGATGTCATGTTTGTGTAAACAGATAATGACCACATTCCTTGACCCATCTTTAATAGCCCGGCTCGTAGTGTTTGTGGTCTCAAAATCTCTGGCAATAAGAAAAATGGACAGTGTTGCTTAAAAGGTTAAGAATAATGGCCCTTAATTTAGCGCAAATCGTCATTTTTCAATTTTTAAAATCGTTAGAGTTCACAATCCTTTATTAGTCGTCATAAAAATCGATATAATTGTACATTATGCCGATATAAATGCCGAATTATATACAGTAACAAGATGCCAAGTAACGATATGACGCATTTTAAAATATACGCAGATTCCGCTTGGACAGTTGTTAAAAATGATCTTAAATCACTACACATTTACAAGCATCGGACTAATTTTGGCATGCCGACGAAACGATAGTCACTTACGTTCGATTTATTTAGTTTTTCTAGCAATTTCCATAGTCACATCGGCTTTTCTATGACAGTAACATATGTCTGTTCAATGCACAATCGCATAAGCTTTATTTACGCATGTTTACTGTCCTACATATGTGACATAAGCGAGTCGTTATAAGCGGCTCGCTGAATGGCTGTGGACGCATGTCGACTTGCCTGTCTAAATATAGAAAATATCAGTTGTGCGGGAGATCTAAAGCAGAGGGTGATTATGAAGGTATCGGAATAAGCGCCCGATGCTAAAGGAGAGTACCCTAAGACATGGACGAGGACTCTGCCTCACCTTTTCAAAAATAAACAAGCTTGATTATCCCAATCATCTAGCGTATACCCCGTCTATCATGGAAAGCCCTCTAGCTTGTTTGGGCAAGTTTTCAGGTGAGTTTTATCATGACTTTATTTTTATGAACTTTTTAAATTTGAATTGTTGTGTTCTAAGAAATAAGAAAGGTGATGCCAATTGTAATGAATGTGAGCAAATTAAATTAACACACATATCTTTTACTGTTTACTAATTCATACACGGCCCGATTGTGTTTCACTACAGACGGATTGCACAATTGCAAGATCGAAATATGTAAAATTACATAATAAGCTTGTTATAAAACACGACGTTAATTCATGATGAACTTAACTGTTGAATAACCAAATAAAACAATATTTGTTTGCAATATCGTGTGTATCCAACTGAAATGTATATAGCGGGGGCATACGTGTCCTATTACCACTTCTATTTTGATGAAATATAATCGAACGTGTAACAATCAAACTATTTATAAAAATGCTGTAATTGTTGAATTAATTTAAAAGTGACACGGATGCTTTCTGATAACATAAGGCAACACTACACTGGACTCGATAATCTGCAATAAAAAAGTTGTAAAAAGGGCTAGTGTGTCTCAGGGCATATTGACATTCTAGCGGAGTCCTTTGCCAGAGGGTTTTATCGGTCCAGTATTGCAATATCGGTAAGGCACAACAGACCCGTATAATAACCATTAGGTATTTTATTACACATTATGTTCATACATAGTATATTTATTAATTATTATAAACAGGTGGGTCCTTGATATTATACATCATTTATATAACTACGTGTACACGTATCATCATATCGAATTTATTTAACACGTCTGATTTTCTACAGATAGAAGACATGGTTTATGATGAGTTAAGTGCTAATGTCACATGTTACTTCATTTTAGAGATGACATAACTGGCAGAATAAAGACGACGCTTAAAACGGATGATTAGTCGATCTGTTCGAATAGATACGGAGGTAAATTACAGAGTGTATGCAACTTGCGCACTGTGTAATATAACGGTAGTGTCATATGGAAATGTACTCACATATTGTACAAAAAGCACCATTGCATGCTTTTGACAACATTGGAATAGTACCTCATGTGGCAATTTGGAATAAAAGTACAAATTTCACATTGGTAATTTCCACGATGTCATATTGTTTTTGTAAACTAAAGTAGTATGGGTCATATGAAAACGCCTCATCAATCTGTATCATAGTTGTCTACACTTTCTTTTAATGGAATGTGCATACATAGAGACTTGCATTTAGCAATGCCCTAAATCATTGTATAATTATTTACACTATTTTCATACTCTTTGGTTTGTTTGGTAATGCATTTTCCCAAATACACACAAAGGATATTTGATTGTGGAGTTGAGTGTGTTTAACCTCGCCACCGGGATAACCCACATGGGCGAGCAGATATTTGATTGTAAGAGTGGACGCCTTTTATAGACCCTACTTTAAACAAACCAACAACATTTAAAATGCATGCTCATTGTACTTCTTACTTCTTCAATCCTTTCAAGGCTATCATACTATTATTAGATATAGTATTGTCTATCTATACAGGCAAATTTAATTAACAGAAATTGTGCTATCAAGTGTCACAATTCCAATATGTTCATGTGATTGCCTCCACATAATCACACGCGCAGACAAACTAATTGTGTCTCAGTTTTAGGATTAACCATGCACTGCAGAGATATTGTGATTTTGTAATTAAGTGTTTTTATAAATGCTTTGCTAAATAAACATGCATTTTACTGCCATGTAACTTACACATAACGTCGTATTGTAATTATTTTTAAAGAAAAGTAGGTCGGTTTCGCTCTTTAATGTCAATATTTATCACAAGGTTGAATTCTGTTTATCTGAAAGCACATCGAAGGGTTATTGTGCAGATGGCTTATAATTACACTTAGACGTAAACAGCAAATACACCAATGCAGCTGTAACCCTCATTTCGCACCATATAAGAACATTGATACTTTCAGCATATAGATATTGTATCGTAGATGAATAGTCGACACAATTCCCTTTGCTTGCTGTGTTTTATAGACATTAACATTATAATGATAATTTACTTCAGCTATACGACATACATTGTGCATTGTTGCACACAAACATAGTTATAGTGTGCACAGGACTGTACGCTGTCCAATGTCACATCGACCATCGGTGTATAGTTGTTAACGTGCCATCCTAAAGCATGATTTGATCTTGCATAACGTACATATTTCAAAATTCATAAAAAATGCCATACTTACGACAGTTTATTGAACATATTCTGCATTAATACGCATTATATGTAATATAATTTGTTTGCACATCAACATGTTGCATTTGCATTCTGATTACGAATCATTTAATAAGTTTCGTGATGTGTCAATAATTAAAAAAGTACGAGCGCCAGTCTTGAAACGTTTTGAACAACCCTCGTATAAATGCAGAATGTGTTCAATACATTTAATCGACGTTTAGTATATATTCGGTTAAATAAGATTGTTTCAGATTCGCATTTGTCCTATCGAACGTAAATATTTCCGTAATAGAAACTACAAAGGGCATTCGACGTTGATACAAATATTCCTCGACGACGACAAGATGTCGGTTTGGCTACAACGAGAGACAGTATGAAACAACCAGAGACAGTATGAAACAACGAGAGACAGTATGAAACAACAAAAGACAATATGAAACAACAAGAGACAGTATGAAACAACAAGAGACAGTATGAAACAACAAGAGACAATATGAAACAACAAGAGACAGTATGAAACAACAAAAGACAATATGAAACAACAAGAGACAGTATGAAACAACAAGAGACAGTATGAAACAACGAGAGACAGTATGAAACAACAAGAGACAGTATGAAACAACGAGAGACAGTATGAAACAACGCGAGACAGTATGAAACAACGAGAGACAGTATGAAACAACGAGAGACAGTATGAAACAACGAGAGACAGTATGAAACAACGAGAGACAGTATGAAACAACAAGAGACAGTATGAAACAACGAGAGACAGTATGAAACAACAAGAGACAGTATGAAACAACAAGAGACAGTATGAAACAACAAGTTGAACAAATCTCTTAAGCATCAACTACTTTATTGGAATTAACATTAACTAAGCTCGCTTGACGCCGTAATGTAATTAATCAAACTGCTAGGACAATTAAGGAAAGTATTACATAACACGCACCTGATACCGATTGTGTGACGTTATTGACACTGTATTATTAATTGATTTCACAATTTCGGGGTCCATTTTGATCAAAGATTTTCTATCACACAAAATGAAAATAAACCTGCTGTGTTGGGAGGCATTGTCTGTGAATGTTGCGTTCCCTGTTACAACTGAGTCCTTCCTTTATCATTGGACGTTTGAAGACACTGACTTTAAAATAATGATCGTTTCAATAAGGGTAAACATTTACATCGTTTGCTCCATCTATTCAAATGTACAAATACCACAAACGCACTGGTATATCATTAATAGTGTAGAAGCATTAATAATCAGAGCACAAAAGTGCTGTGGGACGGTACCACTCGTCTCTGTAGCCAACCTTGCAACTCGTTGCATACAATTTTCCGTTTTGTAATACCAAAGTATGTGTAAATTATTATGTCAGATGGTTTGCATGGAATAAGGAGTAAAACTTAAACATAAAACAGGATTGCGAGGAAGAATAAACAATTATTGAAAAAATCGTAAACATTTTTCCCAAGAGATCTACAATCCACACCGAAGTAAAAGAAAAATGGTCAGTCATAATGGTAGAACCTTAAAATTGTAAAAAAAGTGAAATGCTTGTCACGATTGTAAATAACTGAAATACAATGATATCAGACACTTTATGTAACGTTTGTGAATATTTAATTATAAAATGACATATCAAATTATATCAGCACTAAATTAGAGTAAAATCAGTGTGCATAGGCATAAAGTTATGAGCTTGCCATAGGTTATGAGTTATCTAGTTGTAGTAGGGTATTAATTTTCCAAGCACAGAGTGAGATGTACATATAAAGATGACACCGATAATTTTGGTAGTCGTGCACAACGAGACCATATCTACGATAAATAGCAATAAAGAACAACAACAACAACAGTAATCACTTGTCATCGATTTATATATATCCTTTAAACGCAGTCTGAACCCGAGTACACTCTTCTATGTGCGTTTGTTTAGCGTATTTCCCGCGTTTATAGCGATAACCTGGCATTTTAAGTCTTGAGAACCGGTATGGTAGGGTACCCGTCTGATTGCATTTCTGTCACGCAGTTTCACCAACCGGCGAAAAGTAAGAATCTGTACTAAACGAAAACTGTCGACGCTCTTAAAATATGCACTTTACAAAACGATGACGATTTATGTAATTAATAAGGAATGAAAAAGGAATAAAACAAGATATACATTTAGTAAGTACATCATGAATGAAGTACAAGAATGAACCATCTTTAAAAAATATAAAAGAGACAAACATTTTTCGTTCATTAAATTTTATTATGAGCACACACAAAACTGTAAAATAACTCGTGTGAATAAATACATTGCTTTAAACCCCATCTGAACTCCACAGAAACAGCTAATTATGTCACAAACCACTTTATCAGGTCACCTTTTCAACATTTTATTGAAACGTTTATGATATTGTTTCGTTCTGTGAACTTTGGAACTACTTCGTTGCGGAGTAATTAGGATGTGGACGTTTTTGACTTGTTACCGGTTTTCAGCTGTTTTTCTGTTTTGAAAACGGGAACCAATTGTAGTATGCCTCTCAAATTGCTACACTACTATAGACGGTACCTGAGCGGTACCGTCCAAAAACGGATTATCCAGGTTCTCCCTTAATCGAGAAGAAACGATATCTGTAGTCAAAGGTATGCTGACTGGCAACGTGAAAATGATAAATTTGCTTGTGTCGCCCGTGTGTCTGATGTCGCCCTTGTTAATAAATCCAATTAAGGTACCTGATATATCTATCTATGGAGAAATATATGTCATACGATAAACGTTTCCGAGGGTCAACTTTGTCAGATTTGGTTACATATACTTGAATTGCATTAGTTGATGACAATGTAAGGCAAATTTCTCGAGGGGACATGTAACCGAACTTTTGCATAATACAGTCTGAATATTGTCATATGCAATTGGATCAAATACATTTTGATACTTTGGATCGTTTCATAACAGCCCACTAATGCGATAAAAAATAACAGACGCAGGGTAATTGATAAATTGGACTTCTTTTTGTTCTATGGGGACCCGGTATATGCATTCCGATACCTGTCCACATATGTCATTGGAAATGGTTTGGGATTCCGAAAGAAAGTTAAATATAATTTGGAAAACGACACTTCTTATTAAATTTATAATTAGACCGAGTGACGGAGTCTGTCAGAACAGAGTATATTATTGATGATTTTAACTTCATGTAATTGTATGGCGTATTTTGTGTTTTGTTTGTTGTTTATGTGGGAAACACTGTGGATGTTCTGTTGTTACCAAAACCGTTACCAAACATCTCATAAATTATTCAACAAAATGTATTCGTAATAAGTTGATTGCACTTAATCAATAAATCATGGTTTGCAATTACGTGTGTTCCGGCATAACGGTGAGAAATATTCATATCTATTTCACTGTAACTTCTTAAGGTTTAACTTTTAATATTTCGATAACACGATACTAGTTTACGAAAACATTTTTTCTAATTTCGAAGTTCTTGAAAGTAGATCTTTGTGTTACTATGCAATGGGTCTTGTGTATTTTGACGTCCAACTATGATTAACTGTCAATAGGACTATTCACAAATAACATACAAATCATTACTAGGAGGTGTCCTGCATAAAAACCTATATGTGTCCATACGTGAATGTATGGAAGCCCTGGGGGGACATTTAAAATTAATATTTAAAATTTAATTATCTTCATCGTATTTTTTCTACAAAAGTCAATTAGTCACGGGATTGTATGAAAGCCCTGGAGGGACATTTAAAATTAATATTTAAAATTTAAAACTTATTATTTAAAATTTATTTCTTAATATTTAAAATCTAATTCTCTTCATCGTATTTTTTCTACAAAAGTCAATTAGTCACGGGATTGTCATGCAAACTTTCTTGAGTCCGATTTCTGGGGGAAACCCGCGAGCTACCTTAAAATATAACTTTTAATATTTAAAATTATATTTTAAATTTTAAATTTAACATTTTATTTATAAATTAATTTAACTTCTGTTTTTAAGATAAATGTTTGAAAAAATGATTCAGTGCAAAAATGAAACTACTGACTCTATGATGCTAAGCCATGAAGATGTCATGAGGGGAATTTAAAATACCATCGCACAATTGTTCACCACCATGAGACGGCGTGTCGCGCGCAATACCCATGCTCAAAGGTCGAGGTCACACTTAGAGGTCAAAGGTCAGAATTGGGCCTGTCCGGAGCATAACTTCATCAGTCATGAGGGGAATTTAAAATAACTTGGTACAATTGTTCATCACCATGAGACGGTGTGTCGCACGCAAGACCCATGCTCAAAGGTCAAGGTCACACTTAGAGGTCAAAGGTCAGAATTGGGCCTGTCCGGAGCATAACTTCATCAGTCATGAGGGGAATTTAAAATAACTTGCTACAATTGTCTTCTTTTTTTATACCTACATGTATATACCCTTTTTGATGCATTTCTCAGCGCCTGCTATAAAATAAGCATTCTCTACAGGCTCGACATGTTGCCCTTGGGCATCTAGTTACTGTAAATCTTAAATTAAAAGCCTTGATTTGAAGATAAGTATTTTGAGGCCACCACCATCCTACTGGTATGATCATTGATTTGCATTGGACATTTACATTACCAGTCTGATAGGTTGTAGTAGTTTGCTTCATTTACATGCCTGCATGCCTAAATTTTAAATATTAAGAATTAAATAAAAAAATAAAAAATTAAATATTAATTTTAAATGTCCCTCCATGGCTTCCATATGAATGTAAGCATTGTTTGTATCGTTGTTTTTTACTAAAACATTACCAAATATTTCCGTTTTATGACTTTAATGTTAAATGATTCATATTGTAAGAACATGTGAGCGTGCCTAGTGCAATAGCCTCTTATAGCTCCATAAATAAACAACGTAATGCATGTATTACTTATAAAATGTTGCTATTATATGATATTTGTATGTACATGTATTATTAGAATAAAAATGTTTTTGTGGGTAATACTGTTGTGAAAACGTAGATCGAATATAGTAGAAATTCGTGATAAACAAACGAAGCCTAACACAAACAAACACAAAACTAATTGTCCAATAACCTTTGGTTGAATGCTAAGAATACAAGCTATAAATGAAGTCACAAACGCCATAGCATGGCGTCCCATTTGGCAGATAGGTGGTATGGAAAAACAACAAAATAAAATAACTGCTTTGAATAACAAAGAGGCCATTCAAATACACTTTATCGTCGATTTATGTATTCATGTTCAATTTAGAGTTTATTCACATCAAGTTCAATGCTTTACAGGATATTACATGCATGTCTGAGGACACTTGTCAGCTGTAGAATTGTTATAATCAGCTGACAAATAATCAGAATCATGACGCACTCAAGTCAGTCAGATCTGAAGTAGAATCGTTGGTAAACATTTATTTTTATACCCTTTATTAAACATGGTAATTCGCAAATTAGTATATCATATGTCGTAAATAAGGATTATTTTCTCGAAGGGGGATAAAGACAATAAAGCGGTAAATGTAAATTATGAAAACATAATAACCAATTTTTGCTTGTAGAAGCAATGCGTCAATAAACACACAAATGTGGTGGAAACGCACAGTATTCTCTAAAACAAACTTAAGGGTAATAATAATTACTCTATCAGGCATCGATAGTTAATATAATTCCATTTTTGAAACATAAGTTTCATTTCCAAGCGATTCGGCCGAGTTTTGCTCGAGTGTGGTACGGGCTGACAAATAATGCGTTTTTTTCAAATGTGAATAAGCTCTGTAGACGTGTCGTGATTAAATTTGTGGTCGATATTCTAATCTGCTAAAGTCACCGACAAAATTTATTCTATTAACAAACAAAGCATTCATTATCGTGTATCCTCGTAAGTAAACTATATATTTAATAGGAGTGAAAACAAACATTACAACAATTGAAACGTTGGTATTGTTTAAGCATAGCTAACCACAGTCGGTATTTATGACACGTGTTAAGAGAAACATGCGCATGTGTACCTTCATTTATATTTACTGTATTTAGTTCATTGTCATATACTATGTACGTGTTCTGCAGAAGTTAAATTAAATGCCATAAATGTAATATATTTAGGCGGAAATAATTTCGTTAAATAAAACATTTCCGGATTTTGGTAGAAAACGCTTAATTCATACCGATGAAATGGCTCTTTGATGGTGATGAACATCCAATGCAAGGAATTATTTTCCATGAAAAATCTAAACGCTATTGTCTCTTCCTGTAAAAAAATTCCTGCCGATTTGCACCGTGTGGTTTTACAATATTTGTAACAAAAACAGAATTATCGTACCACATTGGTCTTTCAAGTATGCAGGACGATAATTGAACACATGGGAATTGTATATGGTAACAAATATATTCAATTACTGTGTTTCTTCGCGATAGCGCATCATGTCTGTCATTGAAGTACAAAGTTCATATTGGGGCCCAGTGAGACAATGCAGTAGGTTGAAATTTCTAGAGCATGTGAAGAAAGCAAAACATTTGTAAGCAAACCATATTATAAAATGTTGAAATCGTAAAGTAATTGTTGGGTAATGTTCTAACATTACTGAAAGAAAAATACGAATCATAAAGACTATTGACTCATATTACATTTTATGTGCGTTGAACAATATATACTAAACTAAGTTCTTTTATATACAGCTCATTGGTCGGAATGGTGTTAAATCCACGGACATGATCACGTTGTGTCTTAAACTAAATGACTTCATAAAGTAACACTTGATGCAGGTACATAGAAAGGTACATGTTTTAATGACACTGTAGGCACTCCTTTATGTATTTGTCTTGTTGACATGTATTTGATATTTACATAATATTGAAGATATCAATCATGCTCTGAGAAAATGTCACATCTATTTTGCTCTTTTGTTGTCTATAAATTAAGATACAGATGCACAACACGATTAAACATTATTTTATGCCGCAACTTGGCAATTGCTTGATTTTGCAGTTTGGAAAGATTTCTCGCGAGGCTGTATCTACATGTGTACCAAATTTGAATTGTACTGAACGAAGAATATAACCGAACCTGAAAATATGGCTTTTCTGATGACCCATATAGTTTCATTCCTCATTGTAATGTTCATTTACAAGAATGTATTAATTGTTATTATTATGACTATTATACCACCTTTATATAGCACCTTTATCATAAAATGCATATGTCAAAAGTGCTTAACAAACAAATATGCATGTACATGTACAAACAATATATGAATATAACAATAAGTATATAAAATTATAAATGATAGAAACACTTGAGTACAAAAAGTATAAAAGTACTTAAATGATGAAAACAAAATTAACTTATTTACAAGTGTGCTTAAGACGTCCACTGTCCTTTTAAAAAACGAATGGGAATACTATTGATCGGTTAAAACATGTGCAGCTTAGAACATTATTATAAGATCATACATATTTCTTTTACTAAACAATTAAAACACTGTTTGACATCCAAGGAGGTTTTTGGAATACTTTAGGAGCGACAATCGACAGCTTACAGCTTTTGTGAGGTTTCATTGTTATCTACTTGCACCACACTACATACATCATCACGTGTGATGCACCCTAAACTATGATAGTGACTGAAACCTTAGGGTCGGAATCACCGTACACTTTTGGAGCCTCCTCTCAATTTCTTTTCGTCAGATTTACACATTCTGGTCCTCTATCAGTTCAGCTGATGTCTGAACTGACAGCATCACCTCCTTCAACAATCGGTCATATGAAGATTTGCATGCCACCAGAACCTCCTATCTGACCATGTTCTGCCTATGGATGTCAATCTCCTTGCATCAAACACTCCGTTTGAATCCATTTAAATTTAATCGCTATTCAGCAAAACCTTTGCATTGCAAATTCTGTATACATCATTTCGAGTCTTCTGGGAATTAATTATCTATATCCATTGCATATTTTATCATCTATTTGTTCACACCTTCAAGTTTTTAGTCATTTTCCACAGATCTTCTGAGTGTTAAAACATTTTATAATTTTCTTGATTTATTCAATTTTAATCACACACGCAATAAAACACTATGTAACACCGCGACAATAGCTTGATTATGCGCCAAGTTTTACAGAGATTTTGTGTTTTTGTTAATCATTTATTTGTACAGTCGATTCTCTTAATCAACACTTGTTCACCTTTGGTGTACGAGTACATGCAAGGCATAGTGTAGTACATGTCTTATTAAAGCATATTGACGCGGTAAAATTCTGTGGTAACATAAAGTATTATTAATCCGAAATTTTGCGCATTTGGGTTATAATAATGCACCTATTCAAGAATTGGTAGGTTATTCATTATATTTTTTTTTCGATGCGGCGTAGCTGTACAAACCACATGAGAAACAATACGGAGCAACTGAAATTGTATTTCTGTCAAGCGGGAATTAACTTCAAAGACGGGTCATGGTTTGTCGTGTTGCTGATATGGTTATCTGGCAAAACCACAGACATGAACTCATTATAGAAACTCCTTGCAGTGCTGTATAATAGAAAGCATGAGAGAAAAATACGTATACATGCAAATATTTAAGTAATTCAAATCTGGTCGGGCAAATATGGTACAGTTGAAGCATCGACTTGTTTTGGAACGTAATCATTCTGTAATTTATAATCCATTTTTATGATAAGATACATTAACTTATTCAACTTGATAGATCTATGTTACCATTTATGTTTCTTTCATGCATCTAAGACTGGCATCATTTTCCATTGCCCTCACTTATTTGCATTAACGGAATCGTTGTTTAACATAAAAATTGATCAATGTACCGCTTTATATAAACCGTTTCCTGATTAGACAAGGATATCGGTGGAACCGATGGATGCTCCCTGAAGTGTGAAGTATGGCGATAACGTCGGACAAGACTCTAATTGGAAAATCTCACTTTGTTGATGGTTAAAATTTTAATGTAATATGCAGCACTTGAAATGTCCTGGAACTCCCAAGAAAAAATGTATACAGAAATGAACAATGAAATTGAGATAGTGAACAAATTGAATTACGTGTTACAACTGAAAAAACCCTAAAAAACGAATCTTGCTACTGATATAAGAAGCCTTTATTCAAAATTGATTCAAGTGCCCATGTCAATGGAATGCGTACCTTTACAACAAAGACTGTATGTTGATACAAATCAATATCAACTGATGATCAGAGAAGTATGGTGTTGACATATGGACGAGTGACTGAATGTCCTTTTTGTTGAATACTTTTATCATAAGTTCAAAAAATATAGCTAATAGTTTGAGGTCTGACATGAGGTGATCTTGAAAGGTGCCATAAAAACAAGTACATATATGTGAAATCAAATATATACATGAATACATATATTATAAACACAACGTAGACAAACATTTACCTTCAACAAAAACTTACTTGAAACATTAAAGAAATAAAATCATTATGTTGATTATCTTGCATAGTTGAAAATATTTAATTTATATGTTGCATAATCAAAAGGCAATAACTGTATGAAAAATAGTCCAACCAGAATTGCCTGATATTATGCGCATCTCGTCTTTGTAATGAAGCTTCCCATAGAAGTAGTCCGGACAAGAATGGTACCATATCTACTATATGTTGCATAATCAAAGGGCCTTAACTCCGTGAAAAATAGTCCGACCAAAACCGTGTGATAGTATGCGCATTTCTTCTTAACATTGAAGCTTCCCATAACGTTTTGTTGAATTCCAGTCAATTGTTTCTGAGAAGTAGTCCGGACAAAAATGGTACCATATAAACTATATGTGACATGATCAAAGGGCCATAACTCCGTGAAAAATAGTCCGAAAAAAACGTGTGATAATATGCGCATCTCCTCTTTGCTGTGAAGATTCCCATAAAGTTTTGTTGAATTCAAGTCGGTAGTTTCTGAGAAGTAGTCCGGACAAGAATGGTAGAAGTCGGACGGACGGAAGGACGGACGAAGCAGCGACTATATGATCCCCTTGGAAACAGGGAGCATAACAACCTTTAATACTTATTAATTTAATGGGTGTTAAATGGTGATTAACATGCATTATATAATAATGGCATAATACAAATCTGAATGATATTCTTTTTATTGTCAGTTAATTTGTATTTATATGTTGCCTAATGCCAAAAATATAGCATTCATGTCAAAGATAAAGGTTATTTATTTGTGCTATTCACTGTTTTATTTTGTTTCTCACATAAAGAACTGAATAAGCTTACTGGCGACACCGTGTTTGCATAACAGATGTGTTTATTTGATAAACACATGATCCTTCCAGCATGTAAGAAGATTGTACCCGTAGGAATTTGATATTTCATTACAGTGTTTCTTAGCGATACAACCATATGGGTGTCTGTGATTGAAGTGCACCGTCCATAATGTTGCCCAGCGAGAAAATGCGGGACGTATGAGAAAGAAATATAGCATATCTAATCGGGATTTCCCGCGTTTTCACTCGTGCTGACAAGGCGTAGACTAGTCAGAAATGGTAGAATGTGTACGCAAGCAATCTAGGGGCATGATATCCAGAAACAACATGATTGTTTTAAAGAACGTTCGTGGTGCAATCTGGAGACATTTTCACAAGCAAACGAGTAATTTAAGCGTTTTATCTTCAGCAAATATCTGTCCCAAAGTGCATATAAATGTTGAGTACAGTATACACATATGATTTTGGAACATTTGAATAACCGTTATCAATTAGCTATGATGTATGAGCACTATGACTGCTGCAGTCTGTTTGTTGGCGAAAAGTGTAAATGAACATAATTGGTCGAAGCAATTCTGAAATCCAGTTCACAATAACATAGAACATAAAACTTAATGACCGCTTATTTCGTCCCATACATTGTTCACTGAGCCATGATGATAAAATGTTCCATCTTAGTTTTACGCCACGGAAGGGTCTCGATAATGTCTTTGTCTAGTTAAAAGCAGATTATCTTCATCCGCAACTATCAATCATGTTACGTTAAATTCAGACACTTATTGTCTATAAAATTGAGATGCACGCCATGACAATTATAGCCATGTATTACGCAGCGCAGCACTGACATTAATACTCATCATTTTGTCGCTTTTTATTACTCTTGTTTCTCCTGGTGCTTTTGAAGTGGCCGTGCACCTTGTATGCGGCATTTCTTTAGCGACGCTTTTATTATTCACTTTTATTTACTGTATCTAAAATCAATTTTAAAATCAACCGAGCAATTCGCGATGTGCAGGCAACATAGATGGATTTAATTTCCTCTACACTCGAACTGTCACTGCATTGTGTTATAGATCTTGAGGATCGTCTTAGAATGTCAAGGGGAGTAAGGTAGCACTTGCAACAACTTGTCGCACATTATCGTCAAGAAAATTACTGTATACTTCTGTCAGCAGATACTGGCGTCTACAGACATAACATACATGTACATAAACCATCATATTTGTAGCATTCTAAAACATGACATTGACCTTTTGAGTGTCGCTCGCTATTCTTTCCAAAATATCTTGGGAGTCACTTCGTTTTATCTATTCTTTATAAATAACCTATTCTGTCTTTCCCAAATACACACTTGTGTAATATTACTATCGTCTCAAATAATCTATGATTTTTTATGATTTGCCACACATTCATATGAACCTTTCCACGGCTAATTTGTCTGCTTGGAGATGACATTTATTTCGTTCACAGCACATCTCTTGCATCCATGAAAGTTCAATTATCCTTTAACAGCAGACGGAAATATGTGTGGTAGAGTCACAGTTATATAAACCCAGGATATACGCTTTAAAGTATTCCTGAAATTTATTACCATGAAGTCTTAACAGCCTTCTGTCAGCGCGGTCATGTCTTCGTCGTCCAATTCTTTGGCTCAATGCCGATTGTCTTAGGAATTTAACAATGTTAAACTAGTCGATTACAACATTCTAGACACTTTGGAGTCATTTACGTCTTTTCCTTACAACATTTTTATCAAGTTTTTGTTTTGCGAACTGTCAAGTTTACCTCCTGTCTCGGACATTTACACAGCAGAAAACACTGTCAGTAATGTAGGCAATACAACTGTCTGCCTGTATTTACTTAGCAACCCGTAATGCCTATTGTGTCATCACTTGATACAACCAAACTCTGAGGTCAAATGATGATGCTTTCCAAATGTGCTGCTGTACATGAATAGGACATTTGGTAAAATGTTTCGTGGATTTTAAAAAAGAAACTGCGTAAAAGCTTTGTTATGTTCTGTTACTGTTCTGTTGAGTAGCATTTTTATCTTGTTGATATTTGATTGATAAGTTTGTCTTATGTTGACAGTCTGGAACTGAACAACATCAAATAATTTATTTTTCCCCGTTCATCAAAGAAGCTATGTAACAAAACGGATCCAATGTTCTCCCATTATTCAATATAATGCCCCTTCAAACTTTAGCTTTAGCCATGACAAATCAGAATGTGAAAAGTATTAGAACAGTGCGTGACTTGTCACAGAATCACACTGACAATTATATAAAAAGTCAAAGAAATACAATATGGCTGTATAAAAAGAAACGCAAACTGTAAGGTCTAAGGTGATACAATGTCAAATAAATCCGCTTGGAATCATACTTATAAAAATCAGTCAAACATTCACAATCGATGAGTTGTGTTAGAAAGCTTTATAAGAAAATGTTTACTTGGTTACAGTGTATAATACTATAAATAATAAAACACTGCGAAATAAACAGATGTGATTCACAGAATTACACGTGATAGTGTATTAGGTATTAGAGTGAATATTGATAACAATAATAAGTATTAACTTATGTTTCATACCGAGTAAACATCAAGAAAAATAGATGATTGAAAAATGTTGAAATAATAAAATTGTCTTGAATCAAGTTACTTATTGTCACCTAAGTCCATCAATAAGTCCGCCAAGCATCCTGCAATCGTTCGTGCAGACACACGTAATGGAATAAAAGCAACCGAGACATCTTCTATTTGACTGATTTGTGAATTCAATTTTCAACCAGACTATGCAACGTGTATTGCAATAAAATGTAATATTCTGTTTTGACATACAACATAACAAACAAGAGTTATCTTGAAAAAAGATGGTCGGTGCAATTTGAAGGTTAATATTTGTTGTGCAACATAAAAAATGCAGAGATGTTACGATTGCTGGTAACTCAAGATTCAAAATGGATTTCGGTAAATTTACCGAAATTCAGTGGATTTCGGTAAGGTAACGTACCCTTTATCAAAATGTTAACCAATTTAGCGTCAAGGTTACAAACGTTGTTCGGTTGAAGAGAAATTGCCTTGGTGGTTAACGTAAGATTAGATTGGTTTACACAACACTGAAGTGCAAACAGCAAAACCATTTTAGTACTGCTGTATATTTCAAAACTACATTTCTGTATGTTTCTTCATTTTCAGCTCTGCTTAGCCGTTCATTTTTATACCTGCTTAGGGTTACGATTTTTTATCAATCGTGCTGATATATGAATAATAATGATGTCTCATTTCTTCTACAAGGTCCGTGTGGTCTGACGACCCTAATACATATACTGTTGCGTTATATTCCCCTCTCCTAATAATTTGTATAAATGCGTGTTGTCCACCTATATACCAGTATATCGTAGGTATAATGTATTGAAATAAATGTAAACATGTTGAATTATGATTAATATCATAATACATATACAGTCAAACCTGTGTTAAAGACCACCTGCGAACAAAGACCACTATTGCAAAACCTGTCCGCAAAGACCACCAATTTTATCTCCTATCAGACCATTTTCAATGATATTTAATCTGTTAATAGAGACCACCTGTAAACAAAGACCACATTTTGCTGTTCCCATGGGTGGTCTTTACAGACAGGTTTGACTGTATATATATATATATATAACTGAATATGCAAAGGATGTCAATATGATGTGCATGTTATCTAAACAATAAAACTATTTAATTTTTAACCAATGTTTCAAGTAAGTAAAACAAACCAATGATATAACTTCAGAATTCATGTATGATCCAGCAATCAGGGGTACATCTACTCCATAACCAATAATTCATATCAAATAGATACGTCATTGGTGTATTGAAGGGAATAGTTTTCTCAATTACGTTTGTCTAAATAATCTACTTGTCACATGGAACTATATTAATGGAATCCAATATCAGTAATAATTCTCATGTATATAGTTATTGTTCTTGTATTACACAAAATTGAACGTGATTTGAATCTAGAAAAAATGGATATTAAACTGTCTCTCCAAATACTAATACTGCCACTTGATATGTTTGCAATGAACTTTTGACAAGTTTACAATATGGGGCAGCTAATGTTTTAAAGCGACTTGCGCCTTGGTATTCGATATACGGAACAAAACATACCGAAAAATGACGTTCAAATATTATCACTGTGCAACCACTGTAATCCGAAGCCATTTGACCGGAACACCTCCCTCAATAGAACACATTACTTGGTCCCGAGAATTCCCTTCCATTTATGGGTATAAAAGTTTCAAACAAGCTTTGTTTCCTTTATTGCATTTACTGAATCGTCGTTTTGCTATAAAAGTAAATATTATTAACTCTTGCTTGAACGTTTGTGTCAATTGCTTGCTATTTCATAGTCTTGTTCTATGCATCCTTTGTATTTTTATCTCAGTGATGGTTATCAAACGGAGAACAAAGTGTCGTTTTTGTTTATTTTCAATTTCTCTTAAAGATATGTTTAGTCTAGCTCATATAATACAATATTTCTCATGGGAGGACAATATTGCACGCAGATGCGGTCATTATGATGTTTAGCATTCCATTGATACCTCGTATTTCCCGACCTTTGTCTTGATTTATATCACAAACCAATGCTATGAATTATCGTATCAATGATTATCGACAGACATTATTCGCCTTTCACTGCGATATCTGAAAAAACTGGCTAAACCACTAATAGAATTATTGAACCTCACAGACAAATATTTGCGATTGTCACAGAGAGGTAAACAGAATAATGTATTTGCAAACATTTCTGTTCCAGTTAGAGGAAATTATTTTTCTTGCAACATTTCTTGCAACCGTCTTTATCGTATGATGACCATTTAATTGACTTTTGACATTTTATTTTTAGAGCAAAGGCAACTAAATCAAAATGAATAACAATGACTAGTAATTACCAAGAGATAATTATGTACTTTTGGTAAAACACGACATAAAGTTGGACTACAAAAGCCCATAAATCAGTCCAACCAAATTCTATTGCTATGCTTCATTCACTCTCAAAGTAATGTTTACTTCGTTTTATATCGATCTGATGATTTGAATAATGTAATGATTCTTTCGAAATTAGTAAGTATGTATTGTCATCTTTATTTATTTAGAAAGTTCTGTAATTTGTTATTTTTACTTGATATAGTATGACGCTTTCAATGCTGTACATGTACGTCATCGCTTGATATTGTAATGAGAGGTACTCTTACAGCCCTAGCTAGCTACACTATCTTGTGTCTGTACTTTATTTAATCAGTACACATGTTTGTGTACAGTACAATTACTTATCATAGCAAATAACATGTTGTTTACTTCATTTGTGTGATCGTACGGGAACCTCGAAGATGCACTTCCATTTGACAGGTCGCAAAATTATATGACAATTACCCGTGACATACTCAATATGTTGTGACAGTGTACATTTCATGTTTACACATTTCATAATGTTAAATAGCATATATCACTTACTTATTTGCATTAGACAATGCTGTGGTATTCAATGAATCCAAATAGTTATATTTTACAACTTTGTGTTTAGAAATATGGCGCCACTATTTCTGCTTGTTACTATTTATATCTGTCACAGTCATTCCTGGAAAATACCCTGACATACTTTCAGGATAGGCAATGCTAATGTTATTAGTGGGTTTAGAATAATCAAGGTCGAGACCCCTGCTGTGATTAACATGTTTGGAAATCCTAAAATGGCCTATTTCTTGTACGGCGGAGGAACATAATTTTCGGGGAAATCCGCAAGTTTCTTCATTGGATGCGCGGAACATGTATAAGGATTCCCGATTTTTATTGGTTGAGGACTGCCGCATTACCGAATGCTGTTGGATGTTAAGTATTATGACGCGGGAAATATAAAATGGAATGCAGGCATCAGACACCAGCTTTTCACTTTCGGATTTCGGCCGATTAACACCAAAAATAAACTTTGTCAAAATTCACTAATTTATATTTATAACATAGTCAAAATTCATATAATATCAAGAGCGCTAACCGGAGACAATCGGAGGAACTACACAACATCAGGAGATCTAATACAGACTATATAGAGCTAGGATGGACATGTAAATACATTAGATAATATCTTATTTTATTTAAAGATATTTTTGTCGAATAACGATAGAATCTAGATCTAGTTGATCTACATTGTAATAAATTAAACATCATTTGGTAGCGTTATTTGGATTGTTGTATTTCTAAGTCATCCGCCCATAGGATTCCGTCGTCTGCTAGTAAATTCGTATTCCGTCCGTACGTCATACCATCACCCAGTGATTTATTTGTTCAGAGGCCGCCGTCCTATTACAATATTGTATAATCAAAGGACTGATAGTGCAATTTGGAACCATCATTTTTGTTGGTATATTGCTGCAATGAAACTATCAAAGTTGATTTAAAGCGCGTGATATTTACCTTATTATTTTGACATAAATAACACTTTGTTCTGAAAGGCAATTTTCCTCATTTTTTATCTAGAATTGCTATACATTATTAATGCCAGTTTGGATATAAAGCTAATTTATCTCAATGAACTAAGACTGTGTTTTGCACTTACTCAAAGACGATGAAGTAGTGTTCAATTGGCAATACAAGCCCTCAACAAAAACTGTTGTGTGTGACAATATATCAAAGTAATTTCATGTCAAAGACATAAGCGTGGATTTTTTATTTCAAAGCGTATTTGTCTGTATCTAACTTACGGGGAAAATGAAAAGTAAAATCCATGGTGTTTAATTCTAAGCAAATTCCCCAAGTTGCAAGAAAAGTTAAATGTAATCTTCAAACAATTGTCCCTGTAATTAACAATTATTTAGCTTAATCTATTATATTATTACTTAATGAAATATTTAAAATAATGAATGCAAAAAATATTATTTGTTCATCAAGAAATTAAATCTTGATAAGCTTAATAATTACATCTACTAAAAACTTCGCAATATATTTTTATAGACTTTTGATTCCATCTCTATACAGTCTTAATTAATGTGCAGGCAAATCACAGGGGAATTCGCGTGACTTTTACGGCGTAGTACTCGGTCGGAAATGACACATAAACACTCAATTAAAGAAGAATTCGTATTGCTATTTTATACAGTCCGTTTGTATTTACTAGATAATTGTCGTAAACAAATTATGAGGTTACCAGCCAATGAAAACATGTTTTAGTAAAATACTGACCAATAGACATAATATACACGGTAACGGTAGTTTAACCAATTTCGAATCCAACATATACACCACTGATTTTTCCTACTAACGCTCACAGTCCTTGCTATATGTTGCGGTTTTTAAGCCTTATATGACTTTATTATGAATTGTACCGCGTTCTAATAAACTTATTTACCAGAGTTAAAGTTGTTACAGGGAAAGCCACGTACATTAGACAGTGTCTCCCAACACAGATATCTTATGGAAACTACAGCCAACAAACCATTAGGAACTTAGGCGGCGCAATGGTTAACATGTTTGCGATAGGTGAGAAAAAGGAATTGTCTGGCCGAAACTAAAAATCAAACATTAAGAATAGATTATACAATATATATCGTTCTTTGTTATGCAATGTATGTAAAGTACTGAATGCTAACTCAAAAAGTACACTTAATTTGATAAGAAATTCCTGTAAGATTTGTGCAACTCCACACCGGAGAAGTGACGAAATTATACGCCAACATTTACTATCAAAGGAAAAGGAATGGAAAAGCGTGTTGGAACTTTAATTATCATTGTATTAACGAAGTATTTGTAGCGATTTAGAAATACAAAACTACTTAAATGACATATCTGATATTTTTAATATTTTCCAAGACAATATCGAATCGTTAAAACAAGATAAATAGGTGTATAAAATTAAATTATATATGTGGTTTTAATACTTCGCATGAACTCATAAATATTATATATATATATTACGGATATACGATTGGTTCACGCGAATTGCAAGGAACCCCATAACTCGTCATTGCTTATGTCCGGGTGTTTAACATCGGTTTATCGGTTGATAAACCTCGTACGTTCTTGGGCAGTCGTAAAGATTATTTGGTGCAAGGAAACACTCCACATGTGACAGTTACACACAGCATGAGTGGCTAAATATTACCACTACAACAAATGTGTTAAAATAATCCCGAAAGAGTGTAATGGGCAAAGATTTCAACAAATATTCAAACTGTTTTTTATCAAAAACCTGGCGACAAATTCAGGGACAATGGATTAATTTATTCGACAGAAGTCGGATGTCACTTTTGTATTTTAATGGTGCACTAAAATCATGTGTTTTCTAGGATTAGTATGAATTTTCATCATAGCCTTTCGCGTTGATAAAATTCGATAGGAAAACAACGGGTTTTTTTTTCTTAGCTGTCCAATTCTAAAATTCATTTATTTTCTCAGTCTTAACAACATTATTACCTCTGCAACAAATCGCCTGTACACTAAACTCTTATATTAGGCTCTCTAGGTTAATACTTTTTGCAAGAGTGTTTAGCTCAGTTGTCATTGTAGGCTAATGGGACTTGACTATCAGATAGATTCTGTCACCTTATATATACGGTATCGGACGACAATATGTGATATTTAATAGCAATACACGTACATTATATACACGTTCTCGTTTAAGACATCCTGAATCCTATATATAACTTTCACGAGGTACAATTGAGACCTCTTATTTCCAAGATAGTCATGCCATAATTATACCATCAGGACTCAGAACTAATCTTGTCTTATATGGTGACGTAAGTTGTTGACACAATCGGAGATGACACATTTCTCTACACGTCATTGAATAGTGTGCAATACTGGAGCAGTGGATTATTTGTAAAAATAGGCTCTTATAAGCTTGAATATGAATACTATGATTAAAAAGCAATTAACAACAGTCCAAAGGACAAGTGACATATGAAGGTATATCAACCAGGGCACGTTTTGACTGAACGTGTACGCCGTAGATTGCAGTTTTCTATCTATAATACTTACCATGTAGCAGACATTTCACAATGAACAATTCTCTGTTGGTTGTGTTGAGATATCTTCTGTCCCTGAAATGAAAAAAAATATTTATTGATATGCGTAATTTATGATCCCGGAAACGCCGATCGCTGATTACATAAACGTCCGTTGGGTATTACGTTGGTCATTCCATTTAACTTCTTTAAAGACAATAACACTTTTATGATGCTCAGATATAATATAACTGTATTGTATGGTGGCTTTGTTCAATGTCGTATTGAAAACACGACAAAAGGTTATTTGGCGGATTATCGTGTTAGCGACTTAGCGTGGCGACAAGTAGAAAACACGACACTTACGTGGCTAAAAGGAGGCTTTGTGGTGTTTTCACCTTGTTATCCCTCCAACAACAAAGTTCGACCTTTCGGCGGGACGCCAAAGCGAAAACACAACAAAACTATACGTACGCGGGTTTTCGTGTTGGCGGCTTGCCAAGATGACAAGGCAACAAACTGCTGCGACGTCGCATTTTCGCCATGTAGGTGTCGTGCTTTCTGTTTGTCGCCAACCAACTCCACAACACGAAATCGGCAAAATAACTGTCGTATTTTCGAATTGGCTATCCACCAAACAGCCAAAAATGTGGCACAATCAGTTAAATTGAATGAGGTATGGTACTTAAGTTAGTATGCTTTAGAAAGTAAATATTACACCATTTTAACGGATTATTGCAATGACTTGAATTCTAACCATTCCACTTCTTTTTCGATAGTTGTTTTACCATTCACCCGTTGATCATTTCATTCAAATGTCATGTCATCCCCTGAGCATTGTATAGAACACCCTAAGCTAGTACTTTTTACCAATATTTGAAATTGGCGCTGGTATTATTAATTGTATATGTGTTTGATTAAGTATCTTAGTCTTAATCATCAATTAAGTGTAGAGATCTAACTCCCATAAGAGAATAATACATGAAATCAAGCCTTTGATTATGTTAACTGTTTTATAAAATGATTAATGAAACTAATATTCAATCTAAATTATTTTTCAACAAAAAGCAATAAAACGACAAAAGACAAAATCGCCAGGCAGAAAATACACATTATTAAAAATCACAATTGCTAACCATACCGCTAGGTAAATTGGACAAATACGTTGCGGTATGATGGGCATTTGAGTAAATTGAACATTTCTAGGAACACATGTATTTCAGAGTTTGAATGACAAGATATTGCCTTATCCACTTCTTAGTTTCAGTGTTTGTCAGGTGCACCATGAAAACTAATAAAGAAAAGTCGGAAAATGTTCCTTATCGGATTTTGTTTATCATTGTTTGCATATATCTTCCTACTTTAATTAATAGTGCTCATTCTGTTTGTCCACCGTGACACGAATGTTAGTTATGTCATATTAACATCCAGACAGTTATCTCCGTCACTAAACGACATTTGAACGAGCTATTTCAAATGAGATCTGACGCCTTACTCTCGGCAAACGTTTAATTAAACTGAATGTATCGGCTATCGCAGAAAAGGTCAAAACGAGGTGATTGACACATATACTGGACAAAAGTGTTCTAAGAATCTACTGGATATGTCTGATATGTCTACAGTTGATTTTGACGACAGGAAGCTACATAATGTATTATTCTTATGAATTAAACGATGTCGATGTTCGACACTCAATATCGCCTTTACGTTTCAAACCAAATTGTCATTGTTCAATAGACCACTCTCGGGACCTTTGAAAACTGATATTCTTATTGAGGTTGTCTTACTATTGAGGTTGAATATAGCGCAAAACAGTGAAAATTGATTTGACAATTGTGTTCATAATGTTGAGGTGGTCTGTAAGTGAAGTGTTTATGTGCAGTTTATGTGCAGTAGAGATCCTCTAATTACAACGGTGTGGTTTAGTAGTTTTTTACCAGTATATATACACCAGCAACACATAAGAATATCTGTAACATAACACCACAAACGCAAGGCAAAGAATGTGGTGAAAAATGGCTTTTGTTTGACATAAAACGAATTTCACCTCAGTATTCGTTATTCGGACTTATGCAATGTTGGGGTGTGATCCATGAAAATCCTCAACAAATGCTCTTATTCCACTCGTCTAACTAGAACCAAAATAAGTCAATTTTGTGCTCTTGACTTTTTAGCTAGATCATTTGCTGTTTAAGATAGTGCTAATTATATACATACCAAAGCATCTCCAATGGCGTTAAATAAAATCACTTCCAAAAGGGGCATCTGATGAAATGGAACGTTTAATTTCAAATCTGTAATCTTTTCCAGATATTCCAATATGAATTATACTGATAAAAGAGATAATACAGGAAACGCCACATACATAAGACAGTGCCTCCTCACACAGACCTCCGGGAAAACAACAATCCATAAAACATAAGGCATTTGAGGAGGTTCAAGGGTACAAACGTAAGGGGATAGTGGTGCAAGGAATGGCCTGGTCGACCATAAGGAATAACAAGGAGAATCAAAGAGGATAAACAGTGAAGGGGTACACTAAAATGATATCATTCTTGCAAATGGTGACAATGTTGATTAATTTGAGGACATTCGAAAAGATATATAAATAAAATAAAATATTCAACAGCTAACAAATTATATCAATGTGTTGTCAAATGAATGGAATTTGAACATTGTTAGTTTCCTTATCCATCTGTCTGGTATGCAAATTTAATTATTTACAAGACTTTATTTGGCTGTTATATATGCGATGCGTTAATTCACTTCCAAAAGTGAATGCTGGATAATTTCTTTGTGAATCTAGGCAGTCCTTTATTTAGGTCACTTTCTGCTTCGAATATCATGTGATTACTTCATACGGTAGGTAATGCCAACACATTGAAAGGTATTGCATAATCAACAAACCTTACTTGAAGCTATTGTAAAATAAAATGCACGTATTTTTATATAAAGCATCAATTTTTAAATGGTATGGTCGATTTATTTGAGACTATTTGCATTCATTTGTCGTCGTAAGTTTAGTCATACAACCTCGGCTTTCAACTCGGCCTGACTCTGTCTTAGCTGCAATATTTGCAATTTTATTTAGTATTGTGATAAGATTCGAAGTTCCTCTGATTAATTATAGATAAACAACACGAGAAATGCTCGCACGTCAATGTTACCTATGTACATTATCTCCTATTCATATTAATACATATATGTAAACCAATCACAATAAACTTGAAATCAGAATAGCGGTGACAACGGCAGACAATGTTCGTGATTAATAATTAAAACCCCATAAACATAATTATTACATAACGTACGGTGTAGAGTGGTAATAACACTCACGTTTTAGTAATTCCCTAGTGAAATAACAACTCACAAGCGTGACGTCACGACAAAACAAACTTGACGTACATGCGCTCAAAATGATGTTGACATTGTTAATTTATTTTGTACGTATATGACATTTCATTGAACATTATTCTCTTGTTAACTTGAATGAGAACTATTTGAACATGTATATTTGTGGTTGAAAAATATGTCAGAACTACTTTTTGCTGCGTCAGCTTTTGTTTACCAGAGACCGAATTACACACACCATTATTTGCTTGCATATAGGAGGTCAATGTAATTTTTTGACGATATGACCAGCTCTTTCCGCTGGTATGTCATAAAAAAGCATTAAAAAAGCATACACAAGTGGCTTTTATGCCCCCACCATTGTAAGAATGGTGAATACACTGTTACCGCTGTCCGTCCTTCCGTCTGTTCGTGCAAAAATAGTTGTCGATCAACAACTCTTGAAAGGATGGGTGGATTCAATTCATATTGGACATATCAGTATAATATAATAAAATACAGGTCAAGTTCCATATCGGTTACAACTCACCAATCTTTATGGAGTTATAGCCTTTAACGGTTTACGATCAATAACGTTTGAAAGGATGGGTAGATTCAATTAATATTTGGGACATATGTAAAGGATAATAGAGTATAGATCATGTTCGATATTGGCCACGATTTAACAATTTTTGGAGTAGAAATGACACTTTTTCGACATAAATATTCGGTTTCTGATCAATAACTATTGAAAGGATGGGTGGATTGTATTCATATTGGGTACATTCATATAAGATAATAAAATACAGGTCAAGTTCGAAATCGGTTATAATTCACTAGTATTATGTTTCGACTTAAAAATGGGTTTCCCATTAAAAACTCCTAAAAGATGGATGGATTCAATTCATTTTTGGTAGATAGGCAAAGGATAATAAAATACAAGTCAGCATTGATTTCCGTTACAATACGCAGTTGTTTTGAGGAGATCATATTAAGCACATAAGCATTAGAATAATAAAATACATGTACACATCCAGTTTGATTTCAGTTACAACCTGCCAATGTTTGAGGAGTTATGGTCCTTTTTGTACTTAAAAATTGGTTTTCCAATTATATTGCTTCAAAAAAGTATTCGGCTAGAAGTATTTGCATTCTACTGAAAAGCCTATAGGGGGGGGGGGGGGGGGGGTGTTCGTGTCCAATGGATATATCTTGTTGAATTTATTAGACGCCTTATCTACGAAAACCGATAAAAACTATGCTTTTCGGAAGACTCGTAAAATAAATTCAATAAAAATGACCACTCATGTAAAATCCTCTTTGTATGTATGATTTGAGATGTGCTGAATTTTACTCCAAAATTCAATCATACGCTGAGCGACCCTTCCTAAATAGTCGATTGAGTTTATTTCTTAATATACAGAAAAATTACGGGACGAGACGTTACATTAACTAGACCTAGTTTAATCAAACCTTTAACCAGCATTTTCCCTGGATAAATAATAAGGACGAGTCAAGTTACATTTTCTCATCTTATATTGTGATTAATTTAAATAAAGTGTTATTTTTTGCCGATTAATCATTTTTTGTAAAGAACTAGAAGCAAGCAAACTATTATCTGAGGTCAAAGTTTACAGGAAGTAATTTATTGTGGCAACATTTTGCCATCACTTTTGTTCTGGTGCTATCAATTCTAATTAGAATGGATGGGAAATTCAGGATGAAATAAACTTTTCACATTCTATACATTTCTCTAATCCTGTGTCATTCATTTGCGCTTATTAAGATGGTTTATACTTCTGTGATTGTTAAATAATCAAACTTTGATGAGACGGCATGTAGTTTTATATGATCTCGTCCTGCAACTAGCTTCGTCTATCGTATCATACTCGACTTATCACTTATATTACATTACAGCTGAACTTTCGTATCAAGAGTAAAGTCATTGATGGCAGAAAACCGTATGTTTTATTAAATTATGCATTGTTTATCAGAATTCCGTGGTGGTTGGTGATTCATTTGGAACTTTGAGGTTAATAGAGATATAATAAGTTGCTACAGGATACGCCACATTCAAAAGACAGTTCCTTGAGGTTAAGTCTCTTAAAAGGTCATTCAAATTTTGTCGGAATGCGTAATACATGTAAACTCAAAATGTAAGTACTTTCAGCATACGTTTGTTTTTGTTCAAAATAATTTTATTCCCATCATACATTTTGAAGACGTCAAAACTGAACATATTTCCTGATGCTAATTTATACAAGGAGGTGTAGACGCTAAAAGATCCTTCCTGACAGTCTGCCAGATATAGCTTTACCCGTTACCGTACTGCAGTATCATTATAATCTATCTCAGCTCTTTATTGCCCTGTACTATATTTTCACCACGTGTCTCGATAATGTTACATGCATGCAACATGACGCTTTCGGGTTGAACTAAAAGTAGGCTTTTACATTGGCATATTATTTGGTGGTTATGTTTTCCTTCGGGTAGTGTTATTACTGCTTAAATTGAAAAAGAGAAACACTCATAATGACATTTAGATGTGGCGAAACAATCTATCTTCTGTCCCAAGGATGAGTATGAATATTTACATGTATGCCTGCAGTATGTCAATCTAAACTATCTTAATTAATAAGTTTATTATAATATTATAACGTCGCATTTTTTAAATTTTTGTAATGATTCTATTGACTTGTTATGTAATATTATGTATTATTGTAAAACACCTTTGAACGTATTTAAAATGTGATAGAATGCTCTGTAAGTAAGGGTCAATAATAAGCATATAATAAAATTATATTTCATGTATTCGATCAGTTATATTTTACAGTTACAATCTAGTGCGAATCATCGAAAAGGCTGCTCCGTAAGAACTGTTCATCATCTCACCATCTTAATCATTTTTGACTGGACATTTTAATGGCGTGGCATTTACACCTACTAAAATCCGCGTGATTTAATCATTTTCTTTATTGTCATTGTATGATTTTGTGGTGTGCGCTTCATTTTAAGGATACAAAAATTCCTTAATATCCCAGTGCTCAAGGTTATAAGATCTAATCAAAAGAAATAATTACCATATATCTACATTTTATGCTTTACTGTTTATCGTCGGTATAATAATTCGGAGTATGTGCATCGAATGCAACGTATGAGATATAATACAACTTATTGTTACGATCACAAACTCATTGTGTATGTTTCAATTACGAATGCTGTATTTTACACGGAACCATGCATACTTTTGAGAAATCTCTTGTCAAGAATATGAAATCGACGAAGCACTTCTAGACATTAAATAAGACCTGACTGCAGAGGGACTTGTAACTTGCATATCATCACCGTTTTTAATACCAGCGAGTATTACTGAATGTGTTTCATCAGAAATAAGCCGGTTTCAATTTGAATAATGATCTTTGAATGGTCTCAAGTTCAAGACAAAATCTGATGACGCACATCCCTGCAAAAGTGAAACGTCAATTTACGCCAAAAGATAAAACCTTAACTTTCATCACTCTTCGTTTTACAGTACTACCGTATTCATACCGTGATAAATGTCTGATAAAAATCATCGCATACTTATTCAGATCAAGTTTGAAACGCCAAATCCAACCACCATAATGGACCAAATACATAAACGTGTCATTAATTCAAGAGGTCATATGTGATTCGCCCTCTTTTGCCAAAAACCTTAAATCGAAGATCAAGCAATAATCTTTGCCCCCAATGTGCACTATAAAACATTGAAAGCTTTCGGAAAGCGGTCGTTCAACGTGTTTCTACTTGCCGTTTTAGTTCAAATATTCTGGTTTCCTTAGGAGTGGAATTGTAGACGCGGTTCCAAACAAAGACAATACGACAGACAAATTAGACATTAAAACTAACATAGACTGTATTTGATTGCATTTAAATATGTTATCTAAGAAAATATTTGTCAAATCTATTTTGGAATGTTTGAATATTTAATCCAGACATGGGTGGATCAAACGGAAAGTTTAATGTAATATATATTCCTGTCAGCATGTTTTATTTCATTATATAATCTTTCAGTTCATGTTATGGAAGAAGTATAATACCGGCTATATATATAAATTATATGATTTTAATTAATTTTGATTGTTTTTCGCCGTATTGAAGTAGCGTAAGGCAATCAGTTCACAAAAGAAGTGTTCCTAGTTTACCAACAAATACACTGTGTATACTGTTCGAAATTGTTCTTCCGCTAGCAACTGACAACTTCGCCAAATGAATCAAAGCTGGAGGACAAACGCCTTTCTGGATGTTAACATTCAGTCCCAGTAATCACGGGGAATGGATGCTTCACTTGTATATTAAACGTGCAGATCGGTAGTCAGGCTTTCTTTCGACCGACGAAGCAATTAAGTGAACTAAAACATGATAATAAACCAACGAAGCTAATTGGTGAATTAAAACATGATAATAAAACTACGAAGCTAATTGGTGAATTAAAACATGATAAAAACCGACGAAGCTAATTGGTGAACTAAAAAATGATAATAAACCGACGAAGCTAATTGGTGAATTAAAACATGATAATTAACCGACGAAGCTATTTGGTGAATTAAAACATGAAAATAAACCGACGAAGCTATTTGTTGAATTATAATAAAACATGATAATAAACAGACGAAGCTAATTGATGAATTAAAACATGATAATGAACCGACAAAGCGATTTGGTGAATTAAAACATGATAATAAACCGACGAAGCTAATTGGTGAATTAAAACATGATAATAAACCGACGAAGCTATTTGGTGAATTAAAACATGTAAATAAACCGACGAAGCTATTTGTTGAATTATAATAAAACATGATAATAAACAGACGAAGCTAATTGATGAATTAAAACATGATAATAAACCGACGACGCTAATTGGTGAATTAAAACATGATAATAAACCGACAAAGCGATTTGGTGAATTAAAACATGATAATAAACCGACGAAGCTAATTGGTGAATTAAAACATGATAATAAACCGACGAAGCTATTTGGTGAATTAAAACATGATAATAAACCTACGAAGCTATTTGGTGAATTAAAACATTATAATAAACTTCTATCTGTGTAATAAATTTGCAATGTCAATGTAAGCAAATGCAAGTAAATCCTAGAAAAAATAGCTAAGGGATTGCTATCATATAGAGCACTAAACTAAAACATCATATGCTTAATATGTCATACACATAATGCGTATCATACCTCTGTTCAAAAACATGTTAGTACGAAAGAAACTACATCATTTTGGTAGAGTTGAGACCGTATCAATGATTACAAAACAGCTATAAGCACTAGTATGCAAAAACAACCCATTTGTCAAACATAGAGTTCCTGATTACAAATTGATTTATTTCTGATTTACACTATATCGAATTTACATCAGAACTGTTTCAAATATAACTGCGTTTTAGTTAGAAAGGGGTTACAGTCAACGTAACATATTAGACCCCGTGTTGTCTAGCAGCCAATAAGCATTGAAGCACAGAAATAGTAGTATCTTTAATCCTTGCTAGAATCTGTAAACGCACGATCTAGATTTACAAAGTTTTGTACGAAATTCGACGCCCTTTTCCCTGTTAAGAAGGGAACATAATTCTTCATATGCACACCAAATTCACCAATAACACTGCTATTCATATAACTAACAACCAGTGTTGTGTAATAACGATTTTTCATGGCAGTATTATCTACAACCACGAACTTCGTGAATATGAATGATGCATACTTAATGAGCATGATGAGATATACATAACAAATTAGACCTCGCTAATTGTGTCAGCTGTTATAATGTCAAAGCTTTTAGATGGAATCATTCAAATTAGCTTGGTGTCAAGCGATGTGTTTTCAATGAATTTACATAATCCCTGTGAACAACATTCTATCTACTTAAAGTGGTGATACTGAAATATAACATCATGTGCTCATCAAAGAAAAAAACACATCACATGTTTAAAAACGCATAGTTTTCGGTATTTTCGCTCAGTCAATGTAATTATTTAAAAGACTGATACGTTTTGCTCAAATTGCTCATCCTTACAACTTCAATGACATATAAGTCAACATTAATCTTCCACATAAATATTACATGAAACTGCGACTCAGCAAGAATTTATGACATTATGACCTTTCTGAACGTCGCTATGCCTCATCAAGTGCCCTTGGTAGTGTCAGTGTCCAGTGTCTACAGAGTGTGCCAATAAATGACTACTTTTCTGCGTTCAAAGAATGGATTTTGAGATTACAAAAATGCATTTCCGTCGAAGGAGAAAAGGGATTTAATTAAAAAGAACACTAGTTTGTCTCAAGATATGTTTTCTTGAAGCTATTGACAAAATTAAATGAACGCCCCTCGTAATCATGGCCATGATAGTTTAGTGATTGGCAAAAAGACCACATACATGACATTTATCTTCCATGAAATGGTCTGAATCGCATATAAAGTCGACGTAATAACGAATGTCGAATCTGCAGATAATGCACTGAGTAGTTGATGATCTTTTATAACACAAATAAGTATGATTTGTTTGTGGTTTTCAAGCATCATAATGCATTCAAACATGTTGTAATTATTGTTGTCCGACGTATGAACTTCCTTTGCCGTCAATTGGTGTGAATCTCATCGATTTACAAATGCAGGGCCCTCGTTATAGGGCGATGACATGGTAGGAATCGCAAATGCCTTTAACCTGTGATAGCTTAAGGGAAATCAGACGATTTTCCTTTAATGTACATAATGAGTTTACATTGATCTCAGATGCCTGCTTCCAAAGTAATTGACAAATGCTGGATTAAAGTAACTACATTGTATCAGGATATTCCCATGAACTAAATAACTTAACATCTATATTAAAAATGTTCGTAGTGATGCAAATAAATAAAAAGTTCCTTAAAGTTGACGTAAAATTTCACACATACAATAAAATCATTTCCTTACATTCCAAAAACTGTTTGTTTGTTTGTGTAAATATGATCAATTTGTGTATATTTACCATAACATTTTATTGATACTAAACAAGTCACAGAAAAAGTATTTAGATTGCAGTACATCGTGAAGAAAAGATAATGAAATAAATTATTCCTTGATACTTTCATACTGATTTTTTTGGAGGCACTGTCTTTTGTATGTGGCGTTCCCTGTTGCAACTTATTCCCTCTATTTTAAGAAACACGCTAAGATACTTAAGCGTTTAATACTTTAGGAAAGTTTCATCAGGAAATGCAAATCTTAAATACGATAACAATGGGGAACTTTAATCAACTTTCCAAAATGTTAATGTTCAAAAGGACCTAATAGAAATCAATCGACACTTATTTATACCTTCTTTTTTGTTACAAATTATTCCAGGGCAATTGAAGTCGTTTGCATTTAAATGATTAATGTTTCTTTGTTTGTTTCGCACGATATGCATTCACTTGTTTGATAAGATAAATATCTTAAACTGAAAAAGTTCTTGATTTTATGTCATTTTGATTTACTTTTGCGGCGTTGTAACGCCTGTGATGTAAAATGTACTATTCGTATTCGGTTGGCAGAATTGATTGACGAAATTCTGACTGTGCAAGATAATTATTTTTATTGCCTGTTAAACAGGATATAATGTTCGTAACAACCATTAAACATGTATTAGATTTAGTGTATTAAGAGTAACGATGGACAAACAGAGCCGGAAAAAAACTCAGAATTCAAGATTTTCTCATTTTAACTCAACTATGGCACAGTGATCTTCACACTTATGTAGCCACAGGATATAATTACCGTCTATGCTATTTTGGTTGGCATAAGAGTTGAAGGAATCAATTGTCTTCTGATGAATAAGAAAATCAATGTCCCCGTTTTAGAGAGATAAACGGGAATATACCAAAAGAAGGACACGAAGAGAAGCTGTGGTAGGCAGTAAAAGGTGACACAAGAGACTTGGAAACTCCTAGAAAAAAACAGGTTTTGTCATTGACCTTGTCCCGAGCAATCATATAAACAATCATCACCCCATATGCTACCAAAATTTCATTTTAATATCTTGATCTTAACTGACGTTATTGAACGAAAATCATCATTTTGACGCCATGTCGGCACATTCACAAATCAGAAAACTTCCCAAGACCTACCCCATCAACTCTGATAACCAGGGTTCGTTCAGAAAGTTTGTGGAAAGCTATTATGGCTATAATTGTTTTACACAAACATTTAGGTGCAATAAAAATATCACAATGAGAGGTATTCAAGCTGTAAAAACATCACTTGTTTGGTTAACTGTAGAAATATATGAAGATAATTCTAACAAAAAATATCTTTAAAAAAATGATAAATGGCGTAGACAGAATAATGTTTTTGCAACTTACAATACTTACAAATAATTATCTCGGATCTATACATACTATAATCATGGACCTGTCTTATCAGGGTCATTTTATACATGCTCAAATATAATAATTACTTCCGGCAAACTTCGAACTGCTTATGAACGCACATCTTACAACAAATCCCGTTTGGTGCCTCCTTGAAGAACGAAAACTCCAATGTTATGTATACAGCTACGTCGAAAAAATATTAATCTTAACTTATATGGAACTAAGTTATGAAAATTAACCAATTTGTACTGAATTCAAACTTAAAGACATGACAATCCAGCCTGTCCTGGCATTAAAAATGCGGTCTCATTGTCTTAAATGTATTTAAATAGTCGATGTCTTCCAATTCGTTTCAAGAATTCAACCAGTCCAGTCAATGTATCCTCTAATGGCAGGGATTCAGAATTGTACAAATGATGGCACAAATGAACAATGAAGCAACACGTTTAGGTGTAGTATGAATTATAGGTTTTTTCGTATTAAATAGATTGGATTTTAACCATATTTAATCTTCCTGTGATAAAGTTAAAATCAAAGACGACAGTGACGCCCATTCCGGTCCCTTGCAGATATTATTAGGAACTCAGTGAGCTAGAAGAATTTTTCTTCAAACTAATTTATTTTCAGAACTACATGTACTACGTGAATTCAAACTTGGCTGTAAGCGTTCTAAACTGATAGCGCTTAATACATATTTCATACAATTTCAAAGAAGTTTGTTGCATAAAAGGTGATCAATTTTGGCCCTTCGGGCTTTTTTGTTTTTACATTAATCAGCCAAGCATATTTAAGTCCCAATTATCATGACGTTTTAGGTCGATAATTTAAATGATATAATCCATTACTGGGGACTTATAGAGATTTACAAATTCTCATCTTAGTGATGCGAGATTAAATTGCAATTTCATCAAACGGCTTTAGTCGCAATAGCTCTAAGAATACAAAATCATTTTATGTTACCCAGTATAATATTAGTCTTTAATATCGTTTAGCTTTTTGTTATTTATTTCAAGGCGGTACCACTTCCACGTATCATTTTACCTGTGTCCATTTTGTCTCGGTGTTTTCCGAGTATGTATACTGACATTTCCAAGGCTGTAAATCGCTATATGGTTATAAGTTATATTTGTCTTTTAAATGCATGTTAAAATTCCATTTCCCCTGTGTAATTCGTTCAATGTATATTGTCTTCATGTTATTGTCTCCCCACTTTCGGCCTATTATTGCCAGCTTTCTTTAATTGTCCTGTGATGTATGCCTTCTTTGTTTCTCCTAGTTATCCCTTATGGTCGACCAGGCCATTCCTTGCGCCCCTGTTCCCTTACGTATGTCCTCTTGAGCCTTCTTAATTGCTTTATGGTTTATTATTTTTGTTGTGTGTGGTGAGGCATTATCTTATGCATGTCGTGTTCCCTGTAGCAACTAGTTCTCTCTATTTTTAGTATTTATATATTTGCCTGTCTCTGCGTGCAATTCCATACTTTGTATGTGGACTGCCAGACACATATACATTTGTACGTGTCTTTACAAGAATTTCAGTTCATACTTTTGTAGCCCTCATACATTTTGTGTTCTTTAATTCTTTCATTTCACACAATTAACTTTTCATTACATTTTACTTTACCTTGCTTTGTGTCATTAGCCTGCGTGTGCATCATGCGTTTCTTTTTATCTATGTCTGTCTCAGGAAGTTCTGGTTTGTGAATGTAACATTGCCTGCTCCGCATTTTCTCGCTTTGGATTAACTCATTTTATCTCCAATTAAATTTACAATATCTTATGATCTCGAAACAGCATTAAACACATCCTTGCACATTTATAGCAAAAGAAAACGGAATTTAAATCGTTAATTTAATGCAACCTGATTTCCATCGATAGCCTGATACCGTAAATATGCGTCTGTTTACCCTATGTCTGAAGTATTGCACAATTAATAACCATGATTAGTGAAGCGTTTTGTGGGCTTCCTTCTTTACATATCGTCTCATGATTTGTTCGAAATAAGGAATGAAAATTGGACCAAGTTTATTCGAATGCCACGGGTCAAAATTTTCATTTCGAATAATGCGTGTCAGCCCATTTCAATTAGACGTGCCTAAAATATTCACTGCAACCTGATATTTGTTTCGGATGATCCCAAGTAATCGGATTGAAATAGCTAGTCCCGACTGTGTGTCTTAAAGAAGTACTAGGTGTATTATAAATATATAAGAACTGTCGAACATTTTGTTCAAACTGGAAGTGTTTCTTGGATATTTGTACGAGTTTCAAGAGATTGTTGAAATAAAAAATACTGTAACATCATTGCAATTCGTATTGTCACTGTGTTCCTTTGCAAATATCCAATTAAAAAAATATCAACCAATCATCGTGTTTATTATACAGCTTCTTTTGAACTTAGAATAATGAGGATATAATGCAAAGCCATTGTTCATTACACTGTATTCAAACTTTCATTTCGTTCGTATATATTGTAATGACGATAGAAAAGAGATATATGCTGAAGTCTTTGAAAGAGCTAATTAACTTGGCACGATAATCTAATTTCTGCTTGAATATATAATATTCATTACAATATTCCGAGGTATAATAAGCTTATATATATATGGAAGAAAGTAGAGCATCCCCCATATATTTTTGAACGAAAAATGGTATGATTGTAAAAAGGATATAAATGACCGTTTAACCTACACTATGTATGTATATTGATAGGAAACTCTCTGGCAATAAGGAAACAACACTTAGTCATTAGATCAAAGTTTAATAAATAGTTTGTGCAACACTTACTAGGCAATTGTTTTTACATAAAAAGCATGTCCATGAAAAGCATTGATCTTAAAAGTTCTTAAGAAGTCACAAGATGGTTATTTCAGATTAAAATAGCAGTTCGAGTCTCTCGGTTTCATCCCTTATTCAAAAAGTAGCGTGTATAGCCTACATGCACTCGAACGACAAAATTTACCTATCGTCTCATACCTCCAGTCAGACGTCGGATCTGACAATTGTCGCCACTCCCGATAGAAAGCTGCTTCCCGTTCGTAAATTGTGTACATGAATATCTAGTGCCTGAATACGACGGCCATGAATGTCCCCAATATGAACAATCGGATTCAAATCTTGACTCGGCCAGGCCATACAGGTCAAAACATCCGGGGTGCGTAACAGTTGTGTATGCTTATCAGTAAACATGCTACCAAAACCAAATCAATGTTTAGCAACACAAAAACGATGACGAATAATGTTCGTATTGCACGAAGTATGTTTTGTGGACTGTTGTTTTCCACGAGGACTATTGGGGAGGCATTGTATTGAGTATAAGGTGTTCTCTGTAGCTACTTATTTTTGTCTTTTAAGTAGTTGTTCTGTAGTTGATAAACACTGACTTGTGACTTATGGCAATGTTTGCATTTTCCGCCAAGGCAAAGACTGTAAGAGGCAAATAACCCGGCCATAACAAGGTGAACAACAGTACTGTAACACACAAATGAATCTGACTTTGAATTTTATTGTTTTCGTGAAGAAATAAACTTAATGAGTAACGCCTGTAGTTACTTGACATTTCATTAATGACTTTTGTAAAGCGTGTTGTTTGGATATGTCAATGTGCACTTTTCAGGAAGAAGGCTTAACTAAATAACATAACTATCGGCATGTTTGGTTGCGTCAATTTCTTGCCCTTATTCGTTGTTGAAGAAAATTACTGAACATAATTTAATGAACGCAAGACTGCATTGAACCGAAACTGTTTTCATTTAACACATATGTTTAGAAACATAGAATTAGAGTAAAAACCTTTTGAACTGATGTTAAAAGACATTTCGCTAATTGAAATAAATGACAACGAAGCCGCTCCACCTTTCTCATTACGCGGACGTTACTACACAGACACACGCTATTTTTTCATATATCGAGACTTACTGAAGACAAGTTTGTTTGCTTTACAAATGAAAGGCATTACGTTGCATATGGATTACTAATTTGTTTTCCGACATGTGAGGTTAGTTGTTGTCTGACTTATCATCCGCATAATTACAATCAAATAGGACACACTACCACACATTCTAGCATAAACACGCAACTATGTTGAAATGTATTGATGATATTTTACAGAATAAGGATTTCCTGTGCAAATACTATCTTCATTTGTTTGTATTTTTCATTTCATCCACGCTCACTTCATCCACTTGAAAAAACCGTTATGATGCACATTCATAAACCGTATAAAAACTAAGGTATTTAATCAATTTTCGTTATTGATTAACTCGGCCTTTTGAACCGCTTAGAGGACATTCGTACAGCGAATATGATTTTCGATACACCAGTGTACAAGTTTAGTACTTAACGGACTTAATGGGACGAGCTCGTACGCGTAATAAATATGAAAAAGAGAGAATAAGTTGCTACATGAAACGCCACATACATAAGACAATGCCTCTCCACACAGACCTCCGGGAAAACAACAACCCATAAAACATAAGCCATTTGAGGAGGTGCAAGGGTAAATACGTAAGGGAACTAGGGTGCAAGGAATGGCCTGGCCGACCTTAAGGCAAACAAACTTGTCTTCAGTAAGTCTCGATATATGAAAACAATAGCACGTGTCTGTGTAGTAACGTCCGCGTAATGAGAAAGGTGGAGCGGCTTCGTTGTCATTTATTTCAATTAGCAAGTAAGGAACATCAAGGAGGACAAACAGAGGAGAGGGGATATTTTATGGATGGAATACATCACAGGACAAATCCAGACAGCTGGCAACAATAGGCCGAACTCGGGGAGAAAATTAGAAACAGACATAATATGTTTACATAACCAGAAGTATTCTATGTATTTGTGCACTCCTGGACACTTTAAAATGCGTTGGCTTATTGCATAAGTGCCTGACACTGAATTCAAGTAGTCCTGCACTAGGTATGCATTAAATACGAAGTGTATATATTCATTCTTGTATTTATTATATCTGTCATTATATATGCATTCACATCGTATGCGTTCTTCTGGTCTTCCCGCTGTCTGATATTTTACAAATAGTGTGGCTTTTACTTCAATTTAGATCAAAAGCGCTGCTCACATTACCAGCATTATAACGCAATTTTTCACATCTAATCCGAAGCAAGGAGAAGAAAAATCAGAATTCAATACAGATCATTGTTTTATTTAATCACGACGCTGCTTGGACAGTTTATTCACCAAGGGCAGTTTAAATATCAAGTCGTGTATTTGTGTAGTTGTGTTTTTACACAAGCCATGTATTGCCAAACAGTTCTGGTTGTCAGTGTGGTCCTCTTAATAAAGAGAGACGATTTTAAATGCACATAGTAAGATTTTTGGACCGCCTTACTTATGTTAAAAGCAGATGGGATGCGTTTGTATATGTTCCTTGACAATATTGCATGACTACAAAATGTATCGACCACTCAAAGTATAATTCGAATGTTACTTTATAAATAACAATTTAATACAAAACCACAAAAAAGAGAAAACTTGTTTAACACACACATTTTCGCCAATTGTTTTACATGCAATAATTATGTACATAGTATCTTATACTACAAATTTATATTTTTCTGTTTTATCCCACAAAGGACAAGCTAAGAGCGTATATTTCATAAGTCGTTCAAACATTGTACAGCGGCATAGAGGCGAAATGTGTTATTTTTTATCTAGCATAAGCACGCAACACTTTCACATGAGTATGCCATACAATGACCACACGAAGGCAATGTCATAATCACATGTAAGGGTGTGCGCGCCAACTCGAAAGCGTCATCGTCCTCATACGTAAAGGTTTGCGCGCTCACTTAAACACATTTGCGTCCTCATGCGTAAAGGTTTGCGTGTTAATGCGAAATACTATTGTGTGCTCACGCAAAAGCATTTGTTTGCTCACGCGAAAGCATTCGAATGGAAATCGCGTGCTCACGCGAAATAAAAACAATCAAATTGTCATATCTATGCCGCCGTACAATTGTCTTCTTACTGTAAAAAACTTTGATTAATTTGTTTTATACGATTAACATTTTACAAAAATTCTTTGATTAAAAACCAAAGTGAAACTTTGCATTAGGGTGTATGTGTACGTTGTACGTGGCACTTGCTGCTTGGCACCTTCATTAATTTAATCCAGTTTTCTCGCAATGGTAAACAACAGATGAACGCAATAGCCTTTAAATGGATGAATAACCTATATATGATAATCTAATAATCATGGAACTCTCTTCGAAAGTGAATAACAAAGTTGTGAGACATAGTTAAGCTAATGTTTTTATAATGCGACTTATTTCACAACAAATACCTCTGTGCATTTAGTCCTATAAGAAAAACACACAATAGCTAATTATGTTCATATAGTCGGAGAAATATTGCAGTTTTTCTGATGTATATAAACAGACAAAATATCCATCATTTCACCAAGGACTTGGTGTAATGACAAAAGCTGGAAGTACACAAAACCACGACCGTAAATAGGACAAACAACTGAATTTCACCTTGGATTTTATTGTAGTAATGAACTTATTTTAGAAAACCATTTAGTTTATTGACACTTAATTAAATTGTTTCAAAAAGTAAACTTAATGTATCAAAATATATCAACGACTGTACATCACGAGTCCACCAAATATATTAAAATGACTACCCACACGTTTGGGTACTGTGACTGTCTAGTCCTTATTTGTTTTCAATAAATTCATAGTAAGCGAGAAAGATTATTTTACACTATGCTGCTAACAGTGTATCTATCGTGTTAAGAGAAACAAACTTAGAGGTCAAAATTAACAAAGCTGATATAAACAGTAGAATAAGGTCATCGTAGTTTCCTTATTAAGTGGGCGAGAATTGAATAAACAAATAACAAATCATTAGATAGTTTTTCAGTAACCCGAGGCTGTATGATACCTTGTGCCACATCCATTATAAGCGTGATGCTGGCCACTTTGAATGTAACCTATCCTGCTCGACATCTATATTTACTATCAATACTATCACGTTATAATGCGTAGTGTATTGAGCTAGTCCGACTTTTAATTTTATAATTATATTACAAAAATGCCCTGTCAAATAAAACCATTTCTGCGAAAAGTTTCGATAGTGACCTACAACACGCCTTATCCCCGTACATTTAATCTTACCGACACATACTGGCTTTTAATTAATAGACACAGTATCATTATTTCTTGTAGCGAGACATACGCGGAGACAAATCTATTTACTATACCAATGAAGAGCACTTCGTCAAAGCTCGCTGTATATGGATTACTAATTTATCTTGCGACATCTGAATAGCGTTGTCGTCTGACCTATCGGTTGAATAATTACCTGCAGACGATACACACGACATCAAAGCATATACCGTAAGGCTTCTTATTTCACAGATTACATGTTTTTACAAGGAGATCGTGCAATGCAGTGACCGTAAATAATTGTCAGTGGGACACTTACAGAAATCGACATGTTTGAAATACTCCAGGTATTTCTGAGCTTGAAGAAATCGCATACTTATAATGTTATCCACATGAACACGTTCGATGCACATACATATTTTGTCTGTGCATGTACTTCATTTGAAAACAAGAGTCCATGGAATACATTTCAAAATTGGGTATAATTTATATAAAACTGACACATGTTGTTCAATCTATTTACAATTAGTAGAGCAATCAAGTGGACCTCGTTAGTTAATTATGATACAGTAATTAGGATAACGATAATAACTATAAAAGGATGATTTAAGCGGTCACCTCCTATCGTATTTAATACAACAATTACATGTGTATTGAAGGTAAACATAAACTTTTGTCTCGAACATAATGAAAACAAAAGGGTCTCCTTAACATATGTTTAACACACAAGCGAGCAGGGTCAAGTATGTGTTATTATTGCTTTAATCACAGACATCCATTAATATGGTGAGTTGAGGGCTATTTGTCTACAATCAATTGTTGTACCGCTGTGAGTGAACGACGCTAGGTTCAAGTCAGTCATGCACTAGAAATGATTAAAACATGCGACATTTCACTGTTGCATATAAACACATATATGTTTGTCCTTGAGGACCATGATGGTTTCCCGGAATGAAAAAGAAACTTTCTTCTTTTCTGTCTGATTTCATTATTACAACCACGATGCTTGTCTAATGACATTAGGGACACAATCTATAGCTAAGTTGCTATAGAACGACTTGTTTTTGCTTCAATTTAGGTTTAGAAGTGCGTCTCGCATTATCAATATCTGAATGTAATTTTTCATCTCAAACTTAATCCAAAGAAAGGCGATGAAATATCGGAATTCAATTACAGGTCAATTTTTATTTGTTCACATGGCTGCATCAATAGTTCGCACACCAGGGATAATGTGATTCTCGAGCTATATATTGGTTTAGTAGTGTTAGGTTAAATACCGTATTTCTCGAGAAGTTATGTTTCTAGTAACTTAAGGTGGTCAATGAATTTACCAGTGTTTGTGGCTTCCCTATTAGCGTTCACTGTTATTCAATTTATCAACGACATGTTTACTTAATAATGAGACCCCATTAATTAGACTAACATTCTTCAGAACCAATGGTCGTCTAAGTAGTAAGGTTCGTTCAAATGTTCACACACACAAGAGGAGCATACCAAGCCACACGAGGTATATTACCATATAGTTTGATTCTGTTTGATAAACTTTGAAGAACGTGACATTGCCGTTACTTTATAAATGCCACATTTGCCTTTACTTGCTAAAATCATTTATATGGTGTTATAATTTTTGCAACTGATGTATCAAGTAGTCGTTACTCGATATTAACAGTGTTGATTAATTTTATATTGTACATTAAGGAACAAGTTCATGGTAATACATAGCAATATGTATCTAAAATAACTTAATTTACCCTATATGTTAAAAAACATAATCTCTGACATACCATTGCATTTGAAGCAAAACCCTATATAAGGATGGCTTTTTTCCTTATGTTGAATCGGAATCGTGCTCTTTAATAGTGATTGTGCTTCAGCAAGCTGCTTACAACCTACCAACATGACCAGATGCGGAGTACAACTAAATATAGATGTATCCTCATTTAAATTGTCGCGCTTCACCATGTGTACAAAACCTTCGACTTTCAGTATGGGGTCTAGTGCTCTTACCTGAACTAACCGGGCGGGATTTCTCATACACGAGACACCTAAAATGTTGCTTGGATATATGAATGTCTGCAGGAAAGGTGTTCACAGAAATTAAGCACTAATGTAGTATAACAACGTGTCCAGTCCTGTGCCAACATGATCACGAGCGTTGCATTTATGATTTGGCAAGAGAAACACTCCGCGGTTTCTGGTTATCATAAAAGCACGACTTTGTCTGCTTATATACCATTCCTTTATTCACATAGACAAAGATATATCAAATGGTCGCCAGTTGCATATCTGTTGGGATTATGTAATATATTATAAGACCAACCATGTTTAATTTCTGGTAATAATTAGATTTATGGCACGCGATATTCCAAACCTGGCGCTAAGTGCGCAGACAAATATTTTCAAGACAGTTTTGTCTCATTCATTACGCACTTTTTGTCTTTTTGCCATAAATTTATTCAGTCCGAGTTAAAAAAGTATGCGAGATAAAATTCTGCGGGTTAAGCGCAGTATAACAATTATCGTATGCTTTTACATATTGTTATATTGACAAGTTTATCGCCATTTACAATTTAGTAATGACAATATGGCGATAATCCATGAGACAGGAGAAAAGCATTCAAACATTACATTTACAAACATAGACTTAAAGCATTTCAACATGAAACAAAGACGCATAGTACAGAAGCAAAGACATAGAGTATGGACAGCATTTAATAATATATATTATTATTATTGACTTAGAGCTGTCTTGTAATGATGAAATGAATAATAAATCGTACAATATAATTATCCTCTATAAAGGTTTGCTAAGACAATATATTTTGCTAATTTGTTTAAGTAAAATACATTGTGACGAATGGATCGAATACTTCAATGGAATTTGTGAGTGAGACTTGAACTGATTCAATGTTTGCGTTATGGAAGAATCATTACATCAATTGAATTGTTTGTTAACACTGTGATAATAACAATAGCAAGGACAATTCATGATCCTATTTTCCATTTCTTTTCTCTTTCTAGTGGTATAATCATGTGTTAATAAGAATGACAATCGATAACATAAGAATTGGAGAATGAGCATCTGATATTTGATTGCGCATCGTGCGAAACGTCTGTTGTTTTTAACTCTTTCATGTACGCTTAAGTGAAATACCGTATTAAACATAGAGTATCAAGGACAAATATTTATTCAGGCTGTATATTGTGCTCATTACTCTGCCATTGTTTTTTTAGAATAAAAATAATCTATGTAAATGTTTGTTTCAAATAAAAACATCATGAAATTCGATGAGAATTGCTTTCTCAGCTTGTGATTCAGTCGACCTGAAGTATTCGGATTAGCTTTCAATCGCCGGGTATACTATCTTATTCTCGCTATAATTAAATTGTCATTTGAGAAATTTATGATTTATCACTATAACGCAGTTGATAGTACAATCAGGAGATCGAATTAGTTTTTAGTTTGATGGATAGTCGATGGCGTAAATGCCTTTACTTTGAGATAATGGTGACTTTATAATTATCCATTTTTTTTTTTTTGTATAAAATCCTGAATGTTTGCGCATGTGTCTACCTTATGAAGAAGCTCTTCGAAATATATACACATTTATTGGTGGACTAATTCAACGATTCTTGAATGTTTGAGCGTGTCAGGTAATTTGTTGGATGTAAAACATATCATATATCCGTGCTATTGTACGAGTATTGTCATAGGGAGTCAAATTAATATGAGTAGACATTTGATATTCACGCAAAGCGACAGGAAAAACATTTATGATAAAAGGCCGAGATCTATATTGACGTTATTAACACTCTCTGAGGGTTTTTGTTATATATGCAGACTCTGGTCAGAAGTATTGCTGAAAATCCCATGTGACCGTGATAGTGCGCCGAAACGTGCTATATTTGGCATAAAAGAGATTACTTTAAGCCAGCCTTATGTTTATTCAACATTCCATAGTCATTGACCGGAATCGATCATAGAAGATATTTTTTATCCTTGTAATAAGTGTGTACTGATTGAAAAGGGGGCTTTGTTACAAACAGTTTTGTAATAAAAACTCGTTTTGTAATAAAAAAATTGAAGTTTACAGAAACGTTTTATTTCATCATGAAATAACTGGAAACTAGTATACAGACTAAAAGGAAAACTCGTTTTGTAATACCATTTTTTGAGACTCAACCCGTTTAGTAATAAAAATTTCAAAATTGACAGAAATTATTGTTTCATCATGAAATAACTTGAAACCGGCCTACATATGTGAAATGAGTCTTATTTCACACGACTAAAAGGAAAATTGTGCAACAAGGACTTGGTTTTAAACAACCCGTTTTGTAATACCAATTTTCGAGATTCAACTCGTTTTGTAATAAAAATAATTAATTTCATCAGGATATTCCTGGAACTAGTCTACATATGTAAAATAAGTCTCTTTTTCGAAGAAAATTAAACCTCAAGCTAAAAACAGACACGTTAAAAACCCCGTTTTGTAATACCATGTTTTGTGACTCAACCCGTTTTGTAATAAAATTGATAAAATGTTTTATTTTAGATGTAAAATAAGACTGATATTACATTTGTCCATGGGTTTCTTATAATACAATATTGATATTACTCTTATCTGTTCCTTTTTATTACAAAACGGGTTGATTCCGGGAACTTGGTATTACAAAACGGGTTTTTAAGATTATTTTAACTGCACAGGTTCATTTTCAAAAAATGGTATTACAAAACCATGTCCTTATTGCTCGAGTTTCCTTTGAGGCTTGTGAAATAAGTCTCATTTCGTATTTGTAGACTGGTTTCCAGTTATTTCATGATGAAATAAGACGTTTCTGTCAACTTCGAATTTTTTATTTCAAAACGGGTTGTTACAGGTCTTGGAGGTACACTTATTAGGTCATGTTAAAATTGGCCTCACAGATATTGCTTTACGTTTAAAACCAAATTCAACAAGTTTCATTCGTTTCGTAATCATCTACTTCATATTCCTAAGAGATCTTACATCTGAAATCTTTGGATGTCTATTTCTCCATAGTTTTTGTCGATGTCATAAGAGCATTTTCATCCAAATTTCTAATCGCAGCGTATTTAGATCTTCACGTCAGTGACAAATTGCACGTTGTCTTTCAATGATGTCTCATTCAAGATGCTTTGACTTAATTTAATATTCATTAAAATGTCAATTTAACATTTGTTTTCACTTTTTCAGGATCGTTGAATAATTGAAACAACACTTGAGCCAATACAGTGTCATTTTTAAACCAGTAATTGTTATCCCATAGTGTACAAAACATTGGTGATCATAACATCGCCATAACGCGACATAGCACTGTGGATTGGCGAGTTGCAAGTGCCGTCAATAAATTATTAAAAGTGCGACATCGAAGTCTTTCGCATCAATGCTATAATAAAAAATAATTTGCATGCACTAGCTTTTAGCCAATTTCATTTGGATGTCGTCAAAGTCACGTGTATAAGTCACAACACATAATTCAAAATGATAACAATTAAGGTTCTAAAACAAATCAGTCACGATGGTGTGTATTATTGTTCTTTATTATCTTTTCAAACACCGAATGCCTTAAAATGAATTCCGAGAATTGTTAAGATTATTTCTCAAACAGTGACAACTCCGTAGGCATTTACAAAGCAATCAGAATAAATTGTAATACTCGTTTTCAAGTATTCCGGTTAGATCGTAAATGTAGTTATAAATACAATCGCTTTCAAAAAGGAAAGCGATGTGGTAGTATCTATATATACCAATAGGTAAAAATGTAGTCCTGCTCTACTGTGTGACAGTGATATATTATTATGTATGTGGCGTTTCCTGTAGCAACTTACTCTCTTTCCATTGGTACAAGCATGGACTAGGGACATATGTCATTGGACCATTTATACCAGAAATGTAATTTGCATGTTACTGTGAACGAATACAATACATATTTGTTTTTTTTTCACGCCACGTGACCCTATTACATGTTGCAGTTCATGAGTTATAGTTACATCAATAAGTTATCAGACAGGGAGGTTGCAGAGGCAGGGTATCTGTCTGAAAATAAATACTGTCGAGAAACATTCACCATTGGTAATTAAATCATATATCAACTGAACATTACGTGGGAATGAGAAACATATCAAGCTGCTGAACGACGCAACCGAATTCACCTACATACGAAGTAATGGTGTGAGCTTAATGTGGCATTCCATGTGCAACACGGAATTTGAAAGTAAATATGTTCGTTTCGCAATTATCTACAATATTTGCGAAATATTTGCATTCGTACTAATACGGTCCAAAGACTACCGTATTACAGCTGATATAACAGATTTAGTAATACTAACTTTGGAATATAGTGTTTTTGTCGTGTGTCTCCCTGGGCTGTGTCCTCTGTATTAGGCGTTTCCTGTTCGACTTCATCATTCATTTGTATAGATTTCGGCTTTCCCAGCAACCAAAAGTAAAGTCACATACCCAAAACGCAGCCGACCACCCGCACAGATGCATCTGGTAAGAACCGAGTACAAGTAATGTGTATATCAAACGGATACACCCGGAAACCACACAGAAGTGCACGACGTGAGGAGGAACCGCAGTATAAATGCTAGCGACATGAACACAGCTTGAAAATACAAGAAGCTAAAATCACAAATTGCTCAACCATGTGAAGACATAAAACAAAACAAAATTACATATTTAGCCAGACCATTCCTTACGCATCTGTTCCCTTGCGTATGTACCATTGCACCCCCACAACAATACCTGATGGTTTATGGACTGTTGTTTTCCCGGTGGTGTGTGTGGGGAGGCATTGTCTTGTGTATGTGGCATTCTCTGAAGCAACTAATTCTATCTTTTGTAATCGAATTGAATTTTATGTTACTTGTGACAAAATAGTCAGATATCGTTAGTTTTATGACTATAAAATAGGTTTAAAGTTTAAAGATATAATCATGTTTAAAGTAAATTACGCCTTGTGTATGTGCTGTTCCTTGTAACAATTAAATCTCTCGTTTATGACACTTTTGGAATTGTAATCGTTTAGAAGTATGTATTTTTTATGTATCATAATTATGCTTCAGTGATGGCTATGAACGTTGTATGTGACCTACTCTACTCGATTTCATTATGCATTGTTACGTTACAATTAGAGAAAACAATTAAACAGATAGTAAATGTTTTGCAATATAAGATAGATGTACAACTTGAAATGTGTCCACAAGACGCAGGTACACCACCTTGACTCAATTAAGGTGCGTAACCCTCCTCTTACTAAATCCAGGTGCGCACTTTTTTGTGACGACGAACATTACTACGAGAGTTTGTTACTCTAAGTCAACTCATTGAGATGTAAAAGACAGACATGTTGTGGGACGGACAGATAGGAGCATTCTATCGATAATTAATCGACGTGATGTTTATGGCTCTTTTTGTATCATTTATTTTGCATGCCCGCTTCACATTTGATGCATGTTTTTGTTCACCCGATCAATAGCTAAAAGGCATATTTGCGGCACTTACCAAATGTAATAGGCGGTTTGGTATATCTGATTGATGATCCTAATTTATTTTGCGGTCAATGGCCATCAATTTCAGACAAGTTGTCGTACGTGAACAATATTATTTCAGTCTATCCTCATGCAGTGCCAGTATACTATGTTATGCTACAATATTAACGGCGACTTTCATGATATGCATCAATGTTCTCCTGCCATGTATGAAATTGCTTCGCGATAATACTCTAATACAAGATAAATATTTTGTAAGCAATGGCGACTTATTTCACTGGTAGTTTCCAACAATCTGGCCATGAAGAAATACATAAGTGTATAGAGTAAATCCTACTGGAATATAAACATTTTCTCACCCGATTTCTATTTTTTTCTAAGCTCTGTGGATTTAAAAATTGATAGAACTTGTCACAGATATTCTGCTGGCTTTTCCCCTAAGCAATATTTGAACATTTTACGCGAAATTATACAATGTTAAGGATGATACCACAGGGTACATTAAGTATAAAATTTCTATTAACATTCGCTCTTGAAATAAACAGCTATAGCTATAGAACAAAATAGCAATTATAGTCGGTAAGGTATCGTGATATAACTGCCATTATATTTGACACTGAGTTCGTAGCACTAACCTTATCAATATATGGGTAGGCTCGCTACACAAATCGACTTTTATCTCTTGCCCATATGTTTCTATCAAAACATACGTGCATCATTCGCGGGTTTTATGTTTGTGTCTTGCTCCCCTTTTGCCTTTGTAATTGTTAACGTGTACGTGTAAATATGCACATACTGTCTCGTCTCTGTGAAGTTATGGTGGCTGTGACATTTTATGTGGCATTTCCTGCTCGATCTTATTAATGTGCATTGTTTTATTCCATGAAATGGACAAGGAATATTAAAACAAATTCTACGATATTGCAACCAATAAGGGGATAATCGAAATGGTAATGGAACTGAATAAACCAATGACAAATGTATATAATATCCTGATGTTTACATGCGAACACGTATCGTATCCATGTGTTTTGGTGTAGATATTGACAGAGAACGAACTGCTTCTTGTGAGATAAGAGTTACATTCGACAAGAAATAGGTTATGTGAATGAAAAAGTGGTCTGCGTATGTCTCTGATCATATATTGAAACACATATGAGAACAAAATTTCCGCTGATTGAAAAACTTAAAATATGGAAAAAGACAAGTTGTGTTATTCATATACTTGGATAACAGTTAATGAAGAATTACTTTGAACATGTTTTGACGCCAATTATTGGATACAGACAGCTACCAAACGCCACAATATTACTACAACTTAACTGAACGCTACTGCATACTTACACAATATTGCCTAATATTGTATAGACGTCATTGTTCGCTGAATTTGAAGTAAAGTGTAAATGTCAAAACTGCGTTGCCGACGGCATTAAATGCATTTTCACAGTTCGCTTTAACGTACAATGTTACTGCTCGGAACAATTTCAGCCTCATACAAAGGTTGATTATGTTTTTACAGCTATTCTGCATTTCTTTCTGAAATCTTATTGAATATTGCCATTCACCATTGTCTCATATGTCATGCATATGTGTCATTATTATATTTCTTAAGGCATATTTAAGCAGCAAGTAGACAATGTAATATACTGCAACATACATACGACTTAACTAAATACACAATGTTCCCAGACAGTAAGTATTATAGAGACATAAGAGGGGCATTCTCCACCTTCAACTTACAATTTATCTGAGCTTGTTCTTGTTCTATTACCGCAAAGAACAGATTCGAGGTGGTTTCACACGTTGTGGGCGAAATTCGTTACCTTAACCGATTGTTATAAAAGTTGGTAGAAATACTCTACAATAAATGCTTTATAGATATCAAGGTTTGTTTTTACGAAATAAACAATATTGGCGACGTCACAGCGCCACCTAGCGGGCGCGCGGACGATAAAATCCACTGGAATCGCTTAAATGTCGGCGTATTTTAAATTTAAAACACCAGGATGATCACAAATTAAAAAGATATGTAACGATATACGCTTCCCGTACAAGACCTGAAAATAAATTTATATTTTATGCAAAATACGATATTTGACGACGTATGAAACGTCGTTAAATAAATGCGTTATCGTCTATTAAAAGATGATTGGCTCAATATTTTGCCCGGTGACATGCCCTGATTTTTAGATATATTTTTCATGAAACTATGGGTAGACGAAAACTAAAATAAAAATGATATGTCAACGAGTTAATCTTTTCACCAAATCTGAATCATCAAATGTTGTTGAGAGCATGAACAACATGATAGCCAGAAAAGCACCGAAGGCACTGCATCTCTCGGGATTGGAAAGCTTGGACTTCCGAGTGTCTGCTGCCGTGTTGCAAAAAAATGAAGGAAATTCGTATATTTACCAGGTAATGTTCCTAAGTAATTTTAAAAACACGAAATTCTAATTTCACTTGTGATGATTTTTAGCTTCTTAAATGTCTCGCAGTTATTAAGTGAACCCAAAGTGGTTCGAACCCTTGACCCCTACGACGTCAGCGTCTAGCACTGAAGAAACTGCAAAAATAGATGTTCAACTGACGTATATATGGTAGTCGTTACTTAAGTACACGGGATATAGGGTGTGTGTAACGTCTTGTGATAATTTTAGCTACTTAAATGTCTCGCAGACAAACACACCACTTGGCTTTTATGCATGGGACAGCCGCTTTCATATACATTTCGGAAATTTAATAGTGAACCCAAGAGGTTCGAACCAACAACCCCTACGACGTCAGCGCCTAGCACTGAAGTTACTGCGACCTTTGGGTCCACTTATAAAGTTCCAAAATCTAATTTCACTGTTTATACACATAAACACTTAATATATGATGAGAGTGCGACTAAAACATAAGTGCACTATATACATTCTACTATCAAATAAATATAGCTGATTACATGTATTCAGGTCAACGACAATCACAACCTCTCGCCTGGGAAGTTCACAGAAACAATATGCTCCAAGCAAGACATTAAGAGAAGTGCTCGGAAAGAACAACAGGCAACAAAAAACTTCAAGAAAAGAAGGTTGCAGCTTAAGAATTACAGAAACAATGACATGAATTATATGGAAACGCTCGAGGGTAAAACCTACGAAAGTGGGGTTACCGCTATCGATGAAGCTGACGACGATGACATCATGGACAACCCTATACCAGTCCTCAACCCAGGTCAACCGATAATTGGTGCTGACGGATCCAACATCGTTCTTTTTTACTTATAAACCACAGGCTTAGGTTAACAATTTAAAATATTTAATAAATAATAATAATAATTAAAATAAGTTTATCTTCATATAATATAGTAGATAAGATCATTCTTATGAACTTGAAACAAATTCACCATTTGACAATATTTATAATGTTGTAACTCTATAAATTGCATTGCAGGACACGATTCATCAATCTTACATATTGCAACAATCGATGAGAATGGCGCCAAGTTTTCAGCGTATGTGTTCCCTGAGCAAGGATTTATACCTAGCAAAATCCGGAAGCTGACGGGGATAGAGCTGCACGGGTGCGAAATGTTTCATGACGGCAAGATGGTTCCAACCCTTTCCACGGTTACAGCCTTGACATACTTTGTTAATTTTCTTCAGCCGAAAGCACCCGTAATTTTAATGGCGCACAATGTACTGTTTGACTCAAAAGTACTCATTTCAAACATACAACATTTCAACGTTGATCTACTTGACACTGTGCGAGGGTTCGGGGACACTTTAAAGCTTTTCAAAAATGAGCTACCAGATAGAAAAAAAGAAACGACTGTCCTTTTCTCAAGAACAACTTGTAAAAGATGTCGTCGGCATCTCATACGAAGCACACAATGCAGATGAGGACGTGATGTCGTTACGGACAATAGTCGAAATGGTACCAGAATTGTTTACTCAACTGAAAACATAGTTCACAGAGTTCAGAGAATTAAATTGCAAAAGAAGCATGCACCATCGTATCTGCAGTAGACGGAACGGAATATACTACCAAGTACTAAAGCGAAGTTACTCGGTAGTGCATGTATAAACAGGGATCACATTGGACTCATTTTCAAGCGGTCAGGGGAAACAGGGGTTACTTCTGTTTTCAGAAAAATATTTCAAGGGTCGGAAAAGATAGCGGTCAGCGTTTGTAGACATATGGAAATCGTCAATGATGATAATTAACTTTCAAATGGAATATATTCATTTCCACAACTATTACTTGTCATAACTCTTTTTTATATTTGAGTATAGAAAATATTTTTAGTACATTTACCTTTTGTTAAACTGTATATAGTGCGCAAATAGATTTGTTGAGGTAGATGCAAAATTTGTTATTAAATATATCATTAGTTTGGATCGAAACATACAGCGAAATAGATAAACTACTGATAATCAAAATAACGATTGACGACGTCAACGTCATAAAACACGCATACAAATACGCAGCGATTTTTCTTCAAAATTAAATTGTGAAAAAACTAACTCGTTGACATATCATTTTATTTCTGTTTTCGTATACCCAAAGTTACAGGAAAAATATATCTAAAAATCAGGGCATGTCACCGGGAATAATATTGAACCAATCATCTTTTAATAGACGATAAAGCATTTTTTTAAATCAAAAATCGTATTTTGCATAAAAGATCTATTTATTTGCAGGTCTTGTACGGGAAGCGTATATCAATACATAGCTTTTTAATTTGTGATCATCCTGGTATTAGTTAATTTAAAATACGCCGACATTTAAGCGATTCCGGCGGATTTATCGTCCGCGCCGCCAACTGTGTTTATTTCGTAAAAACAAACCTTGATAACAATAACGCATTTATTGTAGAGTATTTCTACCAACTTTTATAACAATCGGTTAAGGTAACGAATTTCGCCCACAACGTGTGGAACTACCTTAAGTTGGAAGTGAAATAAACGGCTGCCATAATTCTACATTCCGTGTATTAGACGTGATTGTATCTGATGGTTTATAGTATATTGTAGAAATGTTTGTTAGAAAAATTGTGTTTTAATGTCTAAAATTATGTTTAATCACGTATTAGATTATTATTTACCGTCATATATATGAGCTAGACGTATAGCAATTATATGAATATAATCTAAATGTTAAACTATTTTCAGAAATACCATGCATGTAATAAGACAATACATCAATGTAACGATTACATAATAACGCCAAAAAGCGAAGCTGAAAGATAAATTGACTCGTGTGCATTCCGAAACCAAATCACCTGCATAACAAAGTCGAATTTCAAAATCACCCACTTATTTTTATAAAAAAAAGTTTTCTAGGGGAATATAATCGATGCAGCCTGATTTCATGCCTAACAGCAGAGTCTTTGTTTCTATCATAAAAAATCAAACCTGCTTGTTTTTGCAATTTCTTGCCGTTTTCTCTATCAGGGGAGGTAATTTGATTTCTTCTAATATAACAGCTCGGTGCCTTAAGATATCTTTTGATGTGTGAACCTTAAAATAAATTGGTATCTGATCTTCCTGTCGTTGAACAGATAAATGAATGTAAATGATACTTGATCGTAACAATAATATGTTGTGGGATAGGTCAATATTCATGAAATGTGCACGCTGTACATGTATATAGTAATACATCATAGCAAACATACACACAATCGTAGTATTTGTTGATACTTGCACAGACAACAAACTTTTGGATTTGATTTGTTCCTGTAAGTCATAATTTAAAAAACAGTTCATCCTTTTAATAACTCAAAATTTTCAAAATACGAGGCAATATAATTCCCAATATATTTAAGCGTAAACCATTTTTCTGGGTTCCTCCCAATATTGTTGTTACGTTGGCTCAAGCTTCTTTAATAAGAACCATTGCTATGTTTATCCGATTGAACATATCTTGATTTATCATATTACTAACAGGCAAAACTTGTAAAAACACTGCTTGTTAAAATGTTTTTTTTCAATTTTGTGATAATACAAACTTTATTTTTTCAATTATTGTCAGTTAATGCATATCTATTGATGTTATAACTATAAGAAAAACATTCTTCATTTTTGTTATGGAAAACAAATGAACCAAAAAAATAGTATAATATTACTTTAAATTGGACGAAATAATCCAGTTGTCATACGATATCAATTGTGTACACAATTGTGAAAAAGAGCAGACGAAAACCTTTCTTCGGGTTTGTTTACCAACAAATTCTAAACATTGCTATGAGATCCGCCTACTGAACATCGGTGTTAAATTGCGGCTCTTTTATCAGTTTCCTTCTTTTTCTTTTTTTCGCATCAGTTCGTCACTTTATATACAAGTGATATTCGTGTTGTGTCGTTATATTTATTCTATGACAACTCCGCTGGGATATTAGCACCATTACTGTGTGCTCAAGATTTCTAATAAGGATCAAAGTAAGCCCAGCAATGCTGTAAAGTCTTACTTCTATAATGTGTATATTTCGGTAAGTGGTAGATTATAGATGTCAGCGCTGTCCAGTACAACTGATAAATGTCTCGTGCAATTTTCTCATTCTGTTCAACATGGTTCTGCTTTTCTCGTAAACACTTAAGGCCAATTGGTTAGCATTCAGTTTTGATGGCCATTATGTGTGTAAGTAGGCAACTTCTGTATCTAGAGAACATTTAACAAATCTTCCCAGTCAGTGCAATCATCAGTAAATATTTCAGGTCAACTACTGCGATATTTTTTCCCTAGATGTATGAGACAAAATGGCATTATCTGTCTTAGCGTTTACTACTCTTTCTACCTAAATAGAAACGTTGATGAGTAATTGCGTGGTGATGTCTCTTATGATTTTACCAATCGATCGCTTAAAAGCTGTTGTTTCAACAGCGACGTCTTTCGGTGATAGTCACTTTATATTAAAGGTCTTTGCTCTTTAGTTTCTGGCAAATCTGTGAATATTCCATTTCAATTTAAAAAGGCTGAATGAAACCACATTTCATTGTGAACATTGTCAATCAATCTTTTTAATTGGTAAAAGGCGCATTTTATATCAGAAATATTGCATAATCATGTGCAATCAATCGATGATAACGTCCAATTAGGTATATATTACAATAATTTAAAGATATCAGTCATAGTTACACTGTGTGCTGTCTTTTAAACAACCGAATCGAAACACTTTATTCAATCTTTTATCAGTTAGTGTCTGGATTTTGTGGAGATATTTAAGAAAGCAGCTGCGAGCAGAAAGGTAGAAGTTGGCTGGCGCAACATCTTAAGGACACCGGTTCTGTATACTCCGACATAATTACGTCCTTTCAAACATTTAGTATATATTACAATAATTTAAAGATATCAGTCATAGTTATACTGTGTGCTGTCTTTTAAACAACCGAATCGAAACACTTTATTCAATCTTTTATCAGTTAGTGTCCTTTCAAACATTTAAAAATTCTTACGCATCAGCTATGAGATAGTTTTCCCTTTTTGTCGCTACAAGACAACAATAATTAGATGGAATTTATTTAATCAATTTCACGCCAAGGATGTACTTTTAAATTAATCATCTCTAAAAGCATTTTGCAACCTTAAGAAGCAACAGTTAATCTGGCGATTATTAAGTCATTGTGTTTGTTGTAAACCGAACAAAACGAACACTTATATAGTTGGTGCATTAAATATTTACAAGTTAGACACTTCTACAGACTAATATTCGTCACTAAATCCAAAGGGACAGTTTCGGGAAGGTTTACAGCAATTTAATGTCCTGTAAATTGATATTATGTCTGAATATGGTGTTACTTTTATGGCGTTTCTTGAATGTAGCTAACCGAATGGAACATACCCTTCTCGGTGACTTTATCACGTAATACCATAATATTTACACATATAACATATTTCAAGACATGAGGGCGACTACAAAACAATACAATTTTAAAAACCTTCACTTTCTCGTATTTTTAAACAAGAAGCATCGTTTATTAGTCCATTGCATTTAATAACAGGAAACCCGTGAGGGCCTGACACTCTACTGGCTAAAATCTCCATATGGACCTTTGATAACCAATTTTCTGGTCAAGACATTTTCAAATGTATTCCCTATATAACTATGTGACTATATAACCATATAATAAAATATGTGACCCCGGGGTAGGGCGAGTTTTTTTGCGGTTTACGAGAGGAAGATTTTCAAAGATTCTCCAGTGGAAGTCTATAGAAAACATGTGATTCCCAGTGCTACCAAGATTGTTCTGTTCACTTTTGAGTCAGGAGGAATAATTTGAACACTCTTGGTTGGCGACCACTAGATAATACTATGTACCAATTATCAAAATCCTGGGTCTTCTGGTTCTTGACAAGACTTTCAAAGATATTTCCTATAAAAGTCTTAAAGTTTGTAAATGGCGGGGCCATATTGACACAAGAAGCATGATTTGAACAATCTATGTTAAGGACCACTAAACAATGTTACATACTAAATATGAAATATATTTGCCTAATGCTTCTGGGTAAGAAGTTTTTAATTTTTAAATCTATTTTTAGTTATTTGACCTATTTATGCAAGCAGCATACCGTATTCATTTGATCAAATACAAAAGAGGGACAAACACCGAATGAAGTTTTAGTCAAAATTGTTCAGGCGGTTTAGGAGATGTTGTTTGGATGAAAAATTAACAGACAGACGCACGCACGAACACGCGCACGCAGACACGACGGACAATTCGCCATGACATAAGCTCTCTAGCCTTTGGCCAGTAGAGCTAAAATAAAAATCAACCGTCCTACAAGCGCAATTATGCTATTTATGCATGTACATTTACGTTGTTATTGACGATTTCACTGTAAATTTATTGGAAAAGTCAACAAATTAATTTCCTGTCAAAACATTGAGCATGAAACTGTTGTTTTTTTCTAACCGTTTTTCGATATTTGTCTTTAAATTGTTCGTTTTGTTTAGGTGATAAATAAAATTAGAGGATTAATGGTAGGATTGATTGCAACTTTAGATCAGGTTTAACCCAAGTGTTTTGCCTCATTCCGTTCAAAGGCGGTACTCATATTTTTATCCATATTATGCTAAATGTTTGTATTGTCTCTTTTGATTTTTGTATTTGTTTACTTGTATGTATACATGTTCATATCTCTTTTTTGTGCTTTTAGGGACAGTGTGTACTTTGTATGTGTCATTTTCTGCTCGACTCCTTCATTCATTTTAAAATTGTTATCTACGAAGACAAATCAAAGGAGGGACATTTCTGGAATCATGAGTGTGCCAATGAGATTAATTTGCGTAGTTAACCTGACTGACATTTTCAGAATTATAGACCAGTCAGTTGAAGCCTATAAATCCATGTAAAAATTTCCACACGGATATAAAGGTGAATGTCACTATGTGAACGGCTTTTGTTTTGAAACGGACAATATTTCCTCGTCAATTGTTTTGGTTTATTAGTGTGGAGATTTATATTTCATCATAAAAATGTATTGTCTGACTGGCAGTTAACTTCAGATTTACAAACCAGTTAGACCCCTGAATCGACGGGAGCACACAAAACAGTAGTATGATGATTAAAGGCATCCATTGTAAATAACTTCAGCGACTATGTAGTCGTTGAAATTATTGCATTCTATCACACTGTTGGTGTCGAAGCCAATGTTTACGGCATTGGTACTGTCAGAAGTAATATGTCTCAAATATATTTGCTTTCAATCTATCTATTAGGAAACTGATATAACTGTGCAAGCTTGTGATTCAATGAATGATATAGTAATGTATGAGCATGGTTGAATTTGACATGTACATTTATGTTATCTATCAAAATACGCCAAAAACACAATTTGTCCATTAAACGTACTACTATTTTCAGAGGACTTTGCTGGAATTTTAACACTAATAGTATTGCACTGGTCTTACAGTTATAATTCTCAATTGCTGTGAAAAAGGGCGACCTAAACTTTGCTCTAATTCCTATTTTCCATGTTTATTATAATTGCCATAATAACAGCCAGTATAACGTATAATGACACGAAATATGTCGCTTATAACGCGATATTGAGTGATTGTTCCAATCAACATTATTTATCTCACTGTCACTATAAAATTACATTGCAACAATAAATGTAGTTTCTGGACAAGACAACTGAATACGTTTTAGAAGTTTCTGACACGGAAGTACATAATAAACTTGGACAGAATGAACAGAACACTGAAAAGATTTCCAAAGGAAATACAAATGGCATTGAAACGCTCTAAAACAGTACTGTTCGATTTGTGAACAACAATTGTCCTAATGTTCATGATTACGACCACGCTTCGTTAAAAATATAAAATGTTAGATGTTACAAACGCATCTTCGGTAAGTTCAAGAATCTCTGGAACTCTATGTTGGCGTGCTGCCAACGAAAATGTTTTCAACATTAGTAGTGTGCTTCAGTACCGCAAATACACCTCGAAACGCATTGACCTAATGCCTTTGACAAATCGTCTATCAAAACGTAATCCCTTTAGTTCCGAAACATGATAATACATGGCAGCTGAATAAGACTTTTTATCCAAAGATAATTATAGCTATTTTTCTGGAGTCCTGTCGCTTAACTCTACTGAGAGTAGCAAAATATGTTTTATACAAAACTATCGTGGAAGTTTTAGATATTGTTACAGATGAACTCACATGATTAAACGCAAAACAATGTAAATAAACTTACGAAACGCGATTTATAAGTAATAATGCTAGTTGAACACGAAACCAGGAGATACTCCTGGCTTATCTTAAATATTGATGACGGTAGTATTAATGGAACCAGAGCAGATTTTAAAATCCGATTCATCCAACATATAGACATCTTCATATATAGTAGAAGCACAGTACATGTATCAATACACCATGTCTGAACTTCCGACCTGTTAATTTAGTATTGAAGATCAAAAATTGTTTTTTAGGTCATTAACGTTGAATAATCGGTGCGTGATAACTTGTTGTTAAAAAATCTGAACTGTTTTATAAACATGAACAAAAATCGCGCGAAAATTATGCAAATTATTCAATATGCTCAAACACGTACATGTGTTAATATACGAATTTAATTGATTCAAAGTTCATGTACGATAGACGATATCCAAATGTTAAATGGTCTATTATTCAGTGCAGTAAGAGATACCAAACACCGACGCTTGTACTTGAATACCGACAAATACAACATCATAGCAAGAAGGCAATGCCTTGTCATACGCTTCGGTAACGAAATAAACGTTGCAGCAGCTGCAAAAATCACCTGTTTCAATAATAACTTCTGTGTTACTGGGAAAATTGTCTGATAATTACATGTCGAATATTATATGGAACACCCGCAGACATGACCTAATGTCTCCGAGCTCTCATAATGTTTAGATATTGACAGACAGTACCTGGCTTGATAGTATAAAATAAACTTCAAATCACCCTGTTGAGGTGACCGCGCGCATCGTATGTGGCAGTATTCTCACGTCTCTAAACGCACTATATATTCAAACACACTACCCTCTATTCAGTTTTATGTGAAACTAGTTCTGCACCTTTATCCGCTTTAAGCTTTATTGTGTGCTGCCTTCTCATTCTTGAATTTATATCCTGCCTAAGGGATCCTTGAAAGGGGGGCTTTCTCTGCGAGTGTAACCTTTCCTGCTATACATTTCTCTTTTTTAAAACAATACTGTGTAGTTACCTCTGCATTACCTGTATCAACATGTACTCGTTTGTATTCCTTAATTATCAGATTTTATTTCTTCTAAATATACTAAAATACATAAAAGTAGAACCCTGTGTCCAAATCCAAAACTCTGTGGCTTCACGGCCATCGATTATTAGCATTATTAGCACTGCATTATCTGTGTACGACTTTTCGAGCACATACATGAAATAACCGAAATAAATCAAGTACTTACCTAAAGTAGATTCTGACAATGTTTGGCAATAAGCAACAGTAGACAATGTAACACTCCTATCTGTATAACTGTATAACTGAATCGAATACATATCCCACACAATCATTTTATTGAAGCCTTTCTCGCAAGCAGACAAATATCCATTATTCTTGATAACATAATGATAACAATTGAATTACTGATAAGGAAGCGAAATATGTTATGTCCAGCCAGTGTCATTCCAAAATGAGTTTGTAATTTTCAATGTCGGTGATAACATTATTAGGCAACTTATAATTATTGACATACATGTTGTTATATGAAAAAAGCTATGGTGTTATATTATTACAAAATAAGCACCATTGTTCATTTGCTGAGCTGTTTGAAAGTATGAAAGCGATATTGTAAGATTGTTGTTATCAGAGAGATATTGTGAGAGCATGCGCTCTTTCTTCAAGTTTTCCTGGGCATTAAATGAATACGTCAACGTGAATAATCGAATATAACGACACGATCTTGCCTATAAACAGTATATATTACTCGCATTAAAGTCTCCTTTGCACCTATATATTTCTATTTACACAGTCTAGTGTCATTACATTGTCTAGAATGGCAACTGGCTTTACACCACGCAGCGTTATAGTCTGCAACGTAAATGATCTTGTCAATTATGCGTACTTAAATCTTAAGTAGTTGTGCATGGAAAGTATGTTATTTAATCCAGACATTTCTCATCTATGCAACTGACACACAGTTAATAAGCTCATTTTTACTCTGATGCTGTTGTTTTTGTTTTGCAAAAAAGTAAACTACGATCAATGAAGGATGTAGGCATATCTTTATTGTCTCTTAGATCTTTCCAACATGTGCAATATCACATTCCATATTGTTCGTGTTTCTTAAGGCGATCCGATGTTTTCAAGAGGTAATCTGGCGGAATGGACACATTCATGAACTGGTCGTAAATACATAACTTGACATTCACTGGATCTTGGTTACGAATACTTATGTTTTTTATTGATATAATTGTATTAGTGGTTTTGCAAAGAAACGTAAATCACATTGTTTGAGACACATATTTGCCTCTTTGGTAGATCATGGTAAAACTAGGTCATCCATTAAAATAAACTAGACAGTTTCTGTCGCTCATATACGTGTACACCATCTTGCTTTCAAGCTAAGCCTCATTTTATTTATTAAACAAATCGAAGATCAAAGGTATACAACAGTCACAACAGTAGATTTTTATGTCTATATTCTGAATGTCAAGCAAGTTGTCATCTGTTTATTGATAGTGTCTTATTTTCAGAGATCTTTTGTTCTAGCGTACATTATATGTTACTTATTATATGATTAGGTCGGAGGCCATATATCACAATAAAACAGCACTTTTGATTTTTCCAGGCTTGTTAACATAGTTTTGATACGGATTCTTCGTTTTATACGTGACATTCATCGCGTCAGAATTGATTAACTAGGGTTTCGTTTTTTTTTAAATTCATGATCTTGTATACGATATTTAATAATGATTCCAAGTATGTATGTATGTTTTGTCTTTTGTGGATGTACGCTTTGTATGTGGCCTTTCCTGCTCGAGTTCAATATGTTTTCCGATCTATTATATATCTACATAATCAAAACATTTGACCTTCAACATTTAGCGACAGTTTTTACAACACTATCACCTTTGTGTTAACTCACTTTTGAAGGAACAAACAATTCTAGTTAACAGAAAAACGTCAAACAATATTGATATTATTTTAAATTAGATAAACAATGAACGCATTTTATGCATCATTTGTTTATTCCGTATTACAGAGAAAGAAAATATTATATATAATTGCGCGTCAAATGTTCTACCAACTGTTGTTTACGACATGTCTCGATGTTACATTAATATCAATCACTTCTGGGGTTAATGTTTCCGCAATGAGTGTGAAACGTATACGTTAAAATCAAAATTCCATTTTAATATGTTCTCTGAACAAATGTCAATTACTCAGTGCAGTGCACAAAACATACTTGTAAATATATATTTTGAAAGCTATTTGTAAATTTATTTCTAGGAAACATATAACTTTGCTGACACTTTTGGATAAGTTGGATACAATCTCTTTTAGTCATCGCTAAGTTAATATCTTCTTTTGTGCAGGAAATATGAACAAGATATGCTATCAGTTCATAATCAACGAGACTGACATATTACTGAAATCCAACACACTATTAGACATTCAAATATTTGACGAATAGTGAAATAGAAACTCTCAGTGCTGAATTCCATCAATTAATGGAAACGCCAATCTAAGAAAGCATACGGCAACACATATACTGACTAAATTGAGAAAATGAGGACCACAAATCTTTGTTACGGTTGACAGAGAATTAGTCTAACAATAAGTTGAGTTGGGAAACCTTCCCAGATATTTACTAATTTGATGTATTTAATTGTACTGAGATGAAGGAGAAATTCCGATACAGTTAGATATACAAGTTTATATTTCGATATGTTTGAACAATGGTTTTATGTCTGAATGTAATACGCATGTTTAAGCCCGCAATTTCGAAAAAAATGTAATTCCCGTGTGATATTTTGTATTATGATAGATGGGATTAAACGCGAAACAAATGTTATTTATGCGTTGTAATGTTTTTTGACTTCTTCCAAAGAAGTCAAGATATTTTTTTTAACATGTATAATGGCAATACCCAAATTAGCAATTGTTGGGCTTTAAGAACTAGTTGTTGAATACATAGGCATACGTAATTAACTGATAATTTAAAATTTAGCAGTAAGACTTTATGATTTTAATCCTAGTGTATAAACTGTAAATTCAATTTATTTAGTTTTTGTCTATGGTTAAACAAGCTAGTAATGTATATACAATGAAATGTACGTCAAATTCCCGGATACAAGTCATATAAATGTATCATATTTTTTAAAGAGGTATCTGGCTCATCTGAACATAAATGTTTGAAATCCCTTCTAGTATTGATGTTACATTGGCAGAAACATCTGTGATAATAACAATTGCAATGTATAACCGATTGAAAAATATTTTTGTTACCATATTACTAAACTTGTAAAATAGACTGATTGTTACAATTTTTAAATTTTATGATTTACGAACATCAGTCTTCAACAAATACGGATCAGTACATTATGAGTTCATTCTTTGTTAATGCATGTCTATTGTTGTTTTAACTATAGGAAGTATATGTTTCATGTATGTTTAGGTAACATAATGAACAGACAAGTTAGCGTAGTATTACTTTAACTTATTCCAATCAAATTATTTTTGACATAATATAAAATCAAATAAACGTAATTATATACATACCGAGAAATACGAGATTCCGCTAGTCCAGAATGTACTATATTATTAAATCCAAGTTGCTGCTGTCGTAATACCACTGTTATATAATGATTATTCAATTTATTCTTCGACGTGTTGCATAATGAAGCCGCAAAGACACTGTTTCCTTGTCTTCGGACTGCTTCGCCTTTTAAAAACTGAGAGACAAAACATTTAGTGTGCAATATCGAAGTAATGAGTCTTCATTATTGTATTTTCGAGCAATCTACGGCGCTAAACCCAGGAACCAAACACTCACTGCTGAAAGTGATTTTCGCTTTATCCTTTCTCTGACGAAATATCTAATTTTTAGTTACGTTCTTAGTATCTTCAGCTCCAGTCGAGAATTTTCAATAACGGATAAGTTGTATGATGTCCTGGCGCATCACCAGACTACAATGCTTCGACAATAGCATGCATCACTTTGACAAGAGTAGTATTATTTCGACATGCAAATAACTAGATATTAGAATAAGACCTTATCAAAATGTAGACACTTGTTCTTATTTCTATAATCGCATAGAATTGAATTATGTAAGATTTGTGAGTTTACTTTGTCGACTGTCCACATTTAATAATATCGTACGACGACATCTTCTAAATAATCTTCAAGTGTTATTTCTGTTCGTACTACCGAAACCGGTGTATTAGATTAAACGCATTTTTGTTTTATGAATAAAACATTCAATGGCATTGTACAGTGATATTTATAATAAATATTTGTCTTTAAATTTAAAATAAGTGTGCTACACAATATCATTTTAATACATAAAACACAACAATGCGAATTAAAACATAGCACCATTAAATTAAAATAATTTGGTTAAGCGCTTATAAATATTTCTGGATCAAATTATAATTAAAATCAATATAATACACGATGTTATATAACAATAGACATGGAAATGCACAAAATTGCATAAATTCATGAAAATGCCTAAAATGGTAAGTTTTCAGGTTCTTCGTAGCATATAGTTTCAGACAGCATAATGCCTAAAGCGTGACAATTCTACGGTCTTGGAACTACTGTTTTAAACATTATATCATTAAAAGTATTTCTTTTGCTAGGCAGAACAACCTGATAAGAAATCCGTAAAAACATGACGACTAAAAACCAGATCTTCTTGGAACATATTAAGTTAAAAGTTCTGTGCATTACCCACACAACAATTTATGAGACTAGCGGTCATTTATTTAACTTATCTTAATATATTTTATGTTATGTAGGAAGGCTACGTGGGTACAGAAACATTCCCAAGACAATGCCGCCTCACAGTGATCTCACGAAAACATCAGCACATAAAACACTTGGCGTGGAATACGCATAAGGACAAAGACCTATGGAGATATAGCGAAACGGAATTATCTGGCGGATAACCAAAAATAAAATAAAACAATTAAGGACAGTAAAAGGAGTGGACAACAAAGGAGAGGGACAATTAAATATACATGTATATCACTAATTGATATAGTTGACCACATACCATTTACTCCGTCTACTATGAAAAAATGCAAACATATTCACCGATTTTTTCCTACATAACACATAGGGATCATTTGACTACAACGGTACAGAGATATGCAACGCCCTATACAGACATAGATATGTTTAGTTACACTTTTAATAATGTCCAATTGTCTTACATTTTTAATATACCTCCCCATTCTTTATTATCGTCTTCAATACCGTGTGGATCTGCGTGGGAAGGCAATGTTTCGTGAATGTGACCTTCAACCCGGTACTTATCTTTCGCACCTGTATGGCCAAGTTACTTGGTGTATATGTTATATCAATGACAATATTTAAGTGTTTTGGGCGTTGATGTTTCCTTGGGATCTGTGTGGGGATACATTGGCTTGTAAATGTGGCGTTCCTGTACCAACTGAAACCTTCCTTTAAATAGACCAGATTATTTCTTTTTTGGAATCAATTATACCCTTATGGAGTTTCTTTTGGTTCAGTGATGCATTATATTACCCTTTCGGTTGATAGAAGACTGGAAGATTAACGAGTCGTAACTGACTTGGTAATTTAACCTGTGTACGGCTGTTGTACACATCTGCAACATTCAAACCAAAGTACACATATGTGAATGTCTATCTGTATTAGGTTAATCCAGTCTGCAGACAAATCTAGCCAAGAGTGAGTCGAGTTAATCATTTAAAATTAACACGTGTTCAGCAAAAACCGAATTACGTTTTTCTAATGTAAATACACCGTCTGACTCGTGTGACAGCATTCACTTTGTCAAAATACAATGCAATTCAATTTGTAGTCCAACGCAATTCGTTTTATCAAGACGGCTGAAATTTAAATTTCTCACAAACTTTTCTGCTATTGGCTCAATAAGTAGAATAAAAAAGATGGGATGTCTTCTTACACGTAACCCGGATTTAAAAATAAATACAAGCGGAAACTCGTTAGTTATCATTTCTGTTGGGAAAGTATCTGGAAGTACTTCGAGTGATACGGAGGAAGTGTTCCACGAGATAAATGTGTTGATTACAAGTTTGTTAGAAATACTAATGAGTGGTATAGAAATAAATGCAACAAGTAAACGTAATGATTCGGCTAATGAACTGTTAGAAGTAAATGCAAATTTTAAAGCACCGTTTAACCGTTTCTATTTGCACATTAAGCATATGGGAAGGATATGTGCTTCGTGTATGAGTTGTTTTCTGTATAATCGAAAACAAATGTCGTTTAAGCATTTTTGGGGTTCTAGAAAAAAAACTAAAAATGAATAAAACGCCTAGCAACAATGATACAATGCATTAGATTCTAAGTGCAGACGAAAACGTGCTCAAAGAACGGATATCATTCTCATCTTGTTTTCAGAGTGTTAATGCCTTTAGTTAACATTTTTTGTGTCGAATGACGCAAAACGTAAATGTACGACACTTCTTACTTGTATTTAGAATCAGAAAAAACATATAAATAAGGAAAGGAGATAATATTTGTCTCAAACGTAATTAATACGTCGAGATGTGTTAAAGCATACAATTAGTTCGTAAAATTCTAATAATATAAAATAAACAAAGACGTCGATCAGGAAATGTCACATACAAAGTACACACCAATCAAAAAGCATAGGAGACATGAATATGCGCATACAAGTGCAACATGCATGCCTTGGCATTCTATCAGATCGGTAGTAAAAAAGAGAGAATAAGTTGCTACTGGGAACGCAACATACGTAAGACACAGACATCAGGAAAAACAACAGTCCATAAAACATAAGGCATTTTTGATGAGGCTAAATTGTACATACGTAAGGGAACAGGGGCACAAGGAATGGCCTGATCGACCATAAGGGATAACTAGGAGAATAAAAGGGGACAAACCGGGGGAAATTTAATGGATGGAATTCATCACAGGACAAGTCAAGACAGCTGGCAAAAATAGGCCGATTGTGGGGAGAAAATAACATGAACACTATAAATGTATTGTATATATAAGAAAAATAATTGAACAGGGAAAAGAGAAATTCATTATTCCATTTAAAGTTTCTTTCGCCAATCGGTGAAGGGTGGCTATGATTTTTGGAATTTAATCCGATATGTAATTCTCCATGCTATTTCCTGTGATTTGGATATCGCAATTGACTGTGATGTTTCCTTTATGTTAACTATTTCATTACCGCTTTCATACTTTCGTTACATAATGCACTATTTACTTCCTAAAAATAATACGCATTATGAATGATTATTATACACAAAATGTACACCAATTTCACTCTCAATACACAACTCCCATAATATTATATAACAGGAAGGACATTCTTACTCTCATCAGCAGAAATTGCTATCAACCGGGTATAGGTTTACTGTCAATCCCGGCAAACCCAATAACTTCAAGCCGTATGTATAAAATCATAAAATCACAAGAAAATGAACAAGTCAGTTATTTTTGTTCATCACAATACATTTCCGTCTACAAGATTCGCCAATGGGATTACATTTACATTTTAATGAAAACAAATGTTCTCGTTATGATATAATTTGTATTTCGGTTAAAGTAACAATTGCATGATAAACATAAATTCTGCTTGGAAACGTATCACCATGGAGTGATGCATTAAGCAGAAACTCAATCAGTGAACGAGAAAAGAAAATTTAAACAAATGCATTAAAAAGATTCATTATTCATATGAAACATATTTATGAAAACAAATTAAAAATACTGCTTTTCCTATAGTATAATGTGAATTGATGCGTGTTCAACTGCTACACTCTGAGAAATGAGTTCTTAATGCCAATTGTTCTAAATTACTGTTTAAACAATCTTTATACAATTTCGTTTACAGTTTGAATAGTTTGTGGTAGTAAGACTGTTTTTATTATATAGTTTAAAGATGTATCTGGCTCATCTGAACCTAAAATTGTTTAATGGGTTTCATCCAGTATTGTTGTTACATAGTCTAAAACACCATTAATAAGAACCATTGCCATGTATAACTGTTTAAAACAATCTTGTAAACTCATGTTACTAACAGACAAAACTAGTATAAAACACCCCCTTGTTAAAAACTGGAAGTTGTTTTAATTTTATGATAATACAAACGTATTTTTTTCGACAAATACAGAGAAATATATTATAAATGTATTCTGTGATAATGCATATTTATTGAAACTAGATAAAGTATAATTTTCATGTTTGTTTAGGTAAACAAATGAACAAAAAATTGAGCATAATATATCTTTAAAGCAAGTAAGTTCAGTGTCTATGGAAATATTTTAGTCGCACTTATTTCGCTTTTACTCTATAAATTGCAACGTTTTAATGTCAGTCACTATAGTGCTGTTAGCTTGACCGCGAACAGGTGTATGAATTTTTAGGACCGATCCATGCCAATATAGATCAAAACTGATCTCGTGCGTAAAGCATTATAACTTCTGTTTGGTGTAATCGAACATTTCAATAGACATATTTTGAAATGTAATGGTCCAGGACATATCTTCATAAGTTCGCGGTTATTAAAATCCCACTATCAGTGTGTATATAACTTTTGCTATTATCTAATTGATATGTCTTTTCACAAGTACACAATGTGCCATTTGCCGTTTGCATCCATAATACCAAAACTACTCGAGAACAGTTATTTTCGTGATTTTCGATGAATAATAAAACGTATCAACGGAAACTCATTTGGTGTCGTTTGTCCAAGTAAGTGTTAACGGAAGAAGTTTGTGTATTTTTACTAGGAAATGTGCTGAGCGTCAAACGAATTAATTGTAACGATGGATTTAGCTAACGAGTTAGCGGTAATAAATACACAATTACAGCAAAATGTTTCCTCTGAACTCACATTCGAAAGTGTTTGTAACAAAACAGGGGTCTAGGAACTCGGAATGAATGCTCAGCACTGTTTACACTGTTTTAATACACTTGCAGTATCGGGTTCATGCTCTGGTCTCGCAAAACTTGTATTACCTTGTAAGAACAGTTCAGTGTCCATTATTTGGTGTGCTGTATTGGGTTTTTTGTCACGTGAATGTGAATTTATCATACTAGTGAAACCCCTAAGTTACGGCCAAAAAATAGAAATACACAATATTCGACGAAATGAAAGAATAAAATGTATTATGAGGAGTGGAAAGTCGTTAAGTCCCTTTCGCAACTGAAGTATACGCTAGTTGTGACTTGGTTATCAGATCCATGCTGGTATAATGTAAGGAAATGTTTGGAAGTGACCAAACGACAGTAAAAGAGAGAGAATAAGTTGCTACAGGGAGAGCCACATACATAAGACAGTGCCTCTCCACACAGACCTCCGGGAAAACAACAATCCATAAAACATTAGGCACTTGAGGAGGTTCAAGGGTACATACGTAAGGGAACAGAGGCGCACGGAATGGCCTGAACGACCATAAGGAATAAGTAGGAGAAAAGTAGCCACTACCTACCTCCTTAGCTAGTATGTATACATAATACAGTAAAGTAGCCAAACAGCAAATAAAAAGTACTTTAGAATATTGCTCTTATGAATTTTGTTTCCCTATCAATGCATTGCATTTATGTCACAGTAAAGACACGAACACAAGTGTGGATTGGAAATGTCTGGCACCTAAACAATAACAGACGTTTTATTGGACTGGTTAACATCACACAAATTTGCAACACAGTATGTGTTGATCATGGAAAATAATATCTGTAGAAAGTATAACAAACATGCAAATAATTTAGCAGAACTGTAAAATGAATAATCAAATTAGAACATTTAAATCATACTCTATAAATGTACTGAAACAATTCTGAAACAGTTTCCAGTCATCGAAAGTACCCTGAAATCATTATTATTCCTCCTCGATTATAAGCAAATTGACCTTATGATTGCATTTGCCACAATCGTACTACTTAATGTAAAATAACACTACATGAATTGATCGCTAGTTGCAATCAAAAATAATCAAAGCTATACATACGAGTTTGTATAAAAATGGGCACTTACGACACAAACATTAACCAAATTCAATATGTATCTGTTTACTTGCCATGATGATTACACAAAAAGTGTATAGGAATGTGTATTGTTCGAAGGTTGGCAATGACATAAATGAATGTTTACGAAGGTCTCAAAACTGAACTGTACTGTAAGTTACTCGTATTTTAACGAACGACAAGATATCGACGTTGTATCCCTAACTGTACTAAATGAAGAGAAACGTCACGATATTGCATTTAGTGTATGATACTGCAAGCATCTGGAAAACAAAATAGCACGTGTCCAAGAGTAATCTAGATAACAAAGCAATGTAATTCGGCTGATAATATGAATTATCACCTAACACGAAATGGCATGCAGTAATTAACATGCTTTCTGTCTGCATTATAATCACTGATAGTCACACAACATACAGTGCACGCAAATCGTGAAAGAAATGCACGCAAAACAGGACAACGGAAAATTAACTATTATTTCCTAAAATCGTTGCATTAATGCAGTTTGCGAAGTTAATGGTCAAAATAGTCTTCTAACGTGTATAAGAAGACAAAGAGAATGTGACCGTTATAAAATAACGTGTAAATTACAAACAGAGCGTATATTGTAAACAATTACACGCGGCAGTCAATTACAGTCGGACCACTTTTATTCGACAAACTTCTATCCGAATACTTCGTATCACCCAAAAACATTATCAGGTCCCGATGTATCTTCTTAGCCACGCGTCAATTTAAATCAATTTGGTTATTCGAACCCATGTATGTATTATTCGAAATAAATGTCGTAACTGATGAGTTCGAATACACGAAGTCCGACTGTATTTTATTTACAGCATTAAGAATGTTTCATAGATAAAGGTGAATATTTCTAGCAGCTAGTACGGGCACAATATTATAATATTATTATTATTATTTGGAATATGTTCTAATTCAGACGGAATTACATTGCCGTATACAGTTATTATGTTTCAGTCCAAGTGAACAGTGAACATTTACCGGGCATACACTAGTGTTGTTTTCTTATTAGTCTGATTTTTTATTATTCAGTTTCGAACCATGGAGAAGGCCGCTTACGAACTTTGGTTTCAAATAACAAATTGTGTCTTTAGAATAGTCAGAGCAAAGTTTAAAAGTACCAAAATGGCGTACACGTAGGTGAACACCATATAATATGCTTGCTATGTTGTTATTATTCATAGTACGTTCTTGAAATATGTCTTAATTTTTTCAACGTAATACAAGACAAAATCAGGCTCTCAGTATATTCATCCACCACTGATTAAAAGTTCAAAGCAATACAACATCAAAGAGTTACCATGCAGCGCTTCGCACTCGAACTGAGGTGATTGGCATTTAACTTCTCAGGAAGTGATGAGTTGGTAGCCGAGGCCACCTGATGCTATGTGTTATGCTTATGCTCCTCAATGGGTACACCGTTAACACGAGAAGACCTTTCTGAACGCGTCAATCGTTGCTGTTCAATCGAACAAATACGACATACTGTGAAAACAGCTTTAAATCTGCCACAAATGAGATTTACTGTTAATGTAAAATATAAATATTCCGATTAAGCAAGTAGGAAAATTGCTTTGAAAATACCGGCATTGTATCAATCTATTCATTATTCTGTTCATGACTAAGGTGACGGATTGTATTAGGCTTTCGTATATTAATAGTGTTTATTGATTCTAACTAAGAGGACCGCCGGTCGTACACTCGAAAAATACATGCAGTAACAAGAAAGGAAGGATAATCAAGTTTGTTTTGAATACACGTAAATCGACATTGTCTTGTTGGGAATATATCAACACTTTTAATATAATTACAATGGTGGTATATTGCATAACAGCTTTTCAACGCTTTGTCCAGTATTTGGCCTTGGAAATTATGTAGTAATGTAATAAGAGACGAGAATTCCTAAAAGGATGAAAGATCATATTACTGTTGGGTTATTGGCATCCAAGAGACTGTGCTATGATTGTTAATTTATTTATATTTGTGGGTGCGGTATTACAGTGTTGCTTCGTATGCAGCTTATTTAATTATATCATCCTTTGACAACATTTTAATGATACGTATAGGCAAGCGTGAATGACTCTCTGCCAATTTACTGTTTGGAATAAAGATGTAGATTGTTGTGTAGCATACAAGCTGATTATGGTGGTTGTTAGAGCGATTCCAGACACAATTTGTCAGGATATATGCGTAACTATTAACCTATTACTTCGGTCAGGCCATTCCTTACACCCCAGTTCAAATACATATTTACCCTTGCACCCATATTCCTATATATGTTTACCCTTGCACTTCATCAGTCCCTAATGTTTGGTAGACTTTAGCTTCTTGTGTAGGGGGTATTGTCTAATGTATATGATACATACTTAATGACATTGTAAATCTCGATTATTCTGCAAGCTCTATTTGACAAGATTGAAATAATAGAATCATGACACATGTAAAAGAAAATATTACAATGACTAAATGCTTCGGTGTCTAGACATATTTCCTCTAATGGTTTTATACTTACAGAACTGCGACCTGAGATTGTAGACGCCTAGGAGTATTATACAAACCGTTGGTAAAATTACAAAATAACCTTACACATGTGCGTCCTTACCTATAATGTCCACACTCGTAATGAACACATTTGAATTATTTATTATGTAATACATTATGCGCTTTAGAAAAAGCAGCAGATGATTCGTGTTTTGACCTTGCCGTGCAGCACAGGGAATACAAATCAAAATGTACGCTGTTGTGGAAACAAATGGAGCTCAAACAACAATTATATTTGCTGATGAATCAGCTTAATTAGAAAACGAGTCTATTATGGAAACAATGTGCTCTGAAAACTGTCGGTGGACACGAAACAGGATAACCAAAATAATCACCAACTACTTTAGATAATCAATTTTAGAAATCACTACGTTGTTACTGCGGGTACTCATTCACTTCAGAAAGAATATTTTACGACTTTGAATGCATTTAAACTGTGTCACTGAGCGCTTAATGACCTTTGTAATGAGAGAGAAGAGTATAATACCCCACTATATAACATGAAAACCGTTTTAAGGAGCCATTTGGCTGATATAATTAATTAAAGTAATTACACACTCCGGTTAAAATGTAATCATAAAATACATTGCGCTACCAACAATACAAACTGACACATGGTTATGTAAGTTCTTATTTTGTGCATTTGGATTAATTCATATTAATAACAAAGTAAATAATTTCAATATGTGTGCTCGTTTTGATCATCAACAGTTTTACATTAATATTACAGATAGTATTTGAACTACAAAATATTGTTTTATCTTCTATTACAATTCGATGGAACAATCCACACAACACTATTTAACTAGTTGTTAGCGTAAAGGTAGCTAGTACATACTTTTAACAGTTCTTACATCGGACAATAAACACATCGCCTATCATTTGCGTCTTGTCCCTTTTGCCTTTTAATTCGATTACTGGAATGCCTATATTTCCATGTGTCATTGTGCTTTTGGTGTGGCTGTTTCCTAGGTATATGGTATTCCTGTCCATCGTCTTCATTCGGTTTCAACAGAGTAAAATGGTTGGTAAGGGCACAATTACTATAAGAGTTTGACCAACACATGTTGCTCCCATAGTCTTTAAGATATAGACGGAATAAATGTCCTTTAACAATGATTATAATAATTGATTGTTGATGTTAATATGTCATAGTGATTTAGAGAGCAGTTTTTCCTTAGACCTTTAGAGTGTTCAGCGTTACATATTGATATATCCGCGTTACATATTGATATATCCATCAATCATTTTGAAGTATGGAACAAGCGTCAAATGTATGTTAACTGAAAAATATGTTTATTAGGAAGGGGTATAAATCCTGACATAATGCGAACTACTGCCTGTAAGATTTTAAATAAATCAATGGTTGAGAGATTGTAGTACCTTTTTAACTGCACGCCGGCCACTAATGTTTAAATACTAAATGAAGTTATATCAGTAAACCATACTTTATATGGCAGAATATGACAGATGATAAACTGTTTAAGGAATATGTTCGGGTCTTTGTAGGCATACACTTTTGCTCTGAAACAAAATGTGTTCCATGGAATACATTTAAGCTATTATCCAACCATTTTGATATTGTGTTGTACAGTGGTGTATAGTGTTTTAAGTTTATATTGATGTTGTCCCTTGTTTCATGTTGTGCTATACTTTGTGTGTCCATTTATGTCGCAGGTTGGCCATCTTTAGTTTTATTAAGCTGTACATCACTTCTCTAATCATTACGTTTTCATTGAGGCATTTCTATTATTTAGGTTTCTACAAGCTTCTTTATCTGTTCTGCTGCTTTATAGCACAACGTAATCCTCCCTTAGAGTAGTCGTAAATTTATTTCATTTTCTCAATGAATATCATTTTATTTTTCATTTCTATTCGTCATTACTTTAAATTCCCTTTCCCTGTCATCAGCATTTAAGATTATGTCTAAATAATAACTGATAAAATGTTCCACTGCCTCTTCATGAGATTATTTATTTACGATTTTGTGCTTATTTCGCGTTTTGATGAAAATAATTTAGTTACAGAGAGCAGGTTCATGATAAGGCTACTTATGTGTAGTTATTGTACACGTAATGGTTGATTGCTTTAAATGATAAGTTATGGCCTACTCGATCAATGTATGTGTATATGTTGGAAATCAATGAGCATATAGCGGTTAACTGTGAGGTTAACTAGCTGTTAAATCGATTTAGACCCCCTGTACTTTTATGGACAGTTCCAACGCTGCAAATCGCTATAGTGTATTTATGTTTTAAATGTATGTTAGGTTCCCCTTTCCGAAAGTGCAATTTTTCGGTGCAGCCGTACTAACATGGTTTTGCTATTTGCATATCAATGTTTTGTAAACCAATCAAATCTTACTTTAACCACCAAGGTAATTTTTCTTCAACCGAAAAATGTTTGTAACATTGACGCAGATTGGTTAACATTGTGTATAGTGTATTTCAAGATTTATCCAGTAAGAAGTTATGTTAGTCATCACCACGGGGAATTGTCCAGTGTTGTAATTAAGAAGACTTTCTTGGTTTTATGTACCAGTCGCAAACATTTGTATTGTTTTAATCAGATAAATCGCTATGTAACGAGTTTGTTAACATGAATGTCTGAGTTCACGACTTATGCAATAAGAAATGATGAACTATATTGAAACACACTGTACCGTATCTATACTAATCACACTACGTAGTTATTTTTATCCTGTCTCATACGCAGTGGTCTTCCCTTACATATATTGGAGTTTATGTAGTATAGCGTAATTGAATGACCGGCAGTTGTAAATTTAGGCAATTGTTATGTTGTACAACAGATTTTAACCTTCATATTTTTAGTTCTTGTTTCATTTGATATCTTATTCATGTTCTTCTCTCCCAATTTCGGTCTATGATTACTGATTTTCTTCTCTTGTTCTATTAAACCCCCCTGTTGTCCCGTAAATTATGTTTAGTTGTTCTGCATGGTCGGCTAGACCATTCCTGTCACCCATGTTGTATTCCTGGGGGTCTGTATTGGAAGGCATTGTCGTGTGTATGTTACGTTGCAAGAAACGTATCACTGACAGAGGTATCCCTGTACTGTCACATATTGTATGAAGCAACTGTGAAACACATTATAGTGGGGATTCCTTAACGTGTAAACTTATAAATACGAATTGTGGAATTGTGTATAAATACATAATTACAAGGCGATATGTTTTAAGGACCGTAAGCACTGTACATGACAAGCATTACGGTACAATCGCTAGAAATTAGCTGGTGCAAAATATTAAAATGAAGATCATAATTCATATAAACATGCCATTTAATTTCTTACTTTAACTGTACCGAAGATGAATAACTGATTTGTTTTCCATTCAATTACTTTAAATAAATACGTCAGTTTGAAATTTTAATCTTAAAAAACAATTATATAATTATTTGAGTATTATAATTGCAGAACCAACAACAACGTGCCTAAATGGACATCTGATTGATTACAGAAGGAGTTGTATCGACTTAAAGCAAATCTTTTAACCATGTATGAAAAAGGGCGCTTACACTTTTCTCTCGCCGGCTGTATATGCAATGAAACAGAAACAATTGGAGAAAGTTAGAGAGATTGGTGCTATTGGTTCAGGGTGGTAAATATATCTGATTTTATTTCAATTATCATATTCACTGAAGCATAAAAAATATGAACATAATTAAGTGATATTATTGCAAGGATACTACGCCACAAGTAAAGACCAAGTTAAGCAAACATCCATCGAGCGATTCACCGACAGAAATCCCTGTTTGGTCTGGTAGGCCAGAATATTTCTTACAACTCTATTCCCATACATGTATAACATTGCACCTCCTCAGTGCCTTATATTTTATATTTCCCTGGGTTATGTGTCGGGAGACGTGTATTATGTAGGCGGGGTTCACTATTGCATTTAATCTCTCTTTCCTTCTGGACTAACAGAACCTTCCGAGTGTAGCGAAAAAACGCACGAATAAAAACTACTTGAATAAACTTAGACGAGTGTGTCCTGTGATTCTGCAGACCAGGAACACACGTAAATGCCAACATGCTGCTACCAATGCCAAATTGCAGTGATAAAAGATCAAGTGCTTCGTGAGAAAAAGAAAGTGATAAACAAATGTTTCATGGACGGACGCCGTTCACAAGGTAATCAGAATAGCTCACCAAGTGATATGCTCGGGTGAAGCACAGTGCACAATGTTGCACATGATAATAATACTGTATCGCTATGAGAACTGTGAAGGAATTGTAGACGGAAAATTGTTAATGTACAATCGACATATATCTTTTAATCGGATCACACATTCTGCTGTATCGGTACACGACTTTGATTGTTCAGGGTATATATGAAGAAGAACTACATGCTAACTAGATACACATATGCTTCACAGTAATGCCTATGGCTTTGCAAAAAAACGAGGGTTATCTAGACATTTTCATGATTACAAGATTTTTCGTGACTATGTTTTGACTTAGCTTAATAACTTTTTTAAGCATGACGTCAAAAACAATAATTGTCACGACCAGGGTGATAGTACTCGACTTTGATATCTATATGGTGATAGAATATTTGTATTAAGATCGTGATTGTGAATAAAACACGACTTGTTCAGAACCGACACACTCATTCCGGAAATATTTACATTACATAACTTTGAACAGCCTTGCAATGCATCCAAGAGTTTACTGATCCATTAAAAAAGGAAATGCCAATCATTTCAAACAGAACATCATATTCGACATTGTAGTGGATAAAGTTAATTGAATATGTGGTGGACAAAAGATGTTAAACAATCTGGACGCACATCCCCTGGAACCAGATTTAAGGCTAATGTGGGCGGCATATACAATGTTTCAGTCAAACTTACTAAGGTTTCTAATTGTCGCCTCGCCTGTGCTGCTCTTCGCCCTTTTTATCAAAGCTGACAATCCATTTGAATGTTATTTTACAAAAAGCCGTTCTTGAAAGAGAGAGAGAGAGAGAGAGAGAGAGAGAGAGAGAGAATCAAATACCACAGAAACGCAAGAAACTTAACATGTTTTCCTCTTCTCAGATGGCCTTTTGGAAATTTCAAACCACCCAAGTTGCATTTAACTTAACAAAAAGACCATCTGATAGTTCAATACTGACGTGTATTTAAACCAAAAATAGCTTATTTTAGTCTTCAAAACGAATGTAGGGATTTTGATAGATCGGAGATGTTTTTCGAACTCATTATTTTGGTTACGAACATGTAATGACATCAGGTTTTTTGTTATACTTCAGTGTCGGCGAAGTTTCTACGAAGTAATTCAATAGTTTAATGTCTTATTTATTATACAGCGAAATGAAAATTATTTTCGTCGGCAAGAATTCCATGTCGCATATGTAAGTGGTTTTAGAATGGATTCTGTTCTTTCTATTGTTCTTCTTGTTGTTTGTATTCTAAAGCGCCATAATAGAAACGGCCACAACCGTACGTACATACTTAGGTTTCTTCAGTTTTATTCTATGTTACTATATGTGATTTATAAGTTCTGCGTACTAAGTGATATCAATGTTTAGTCTATATATAAATGTATGTATATACTTTGATGTATTAGTTTTATGTATATAAATACTCTCTGATAACTGATTGTATGAGTGGCAGTGTACTTTTATTAGGTATGCATTCGCTTTTATTGTATATGTATGATATGTACACTGATGAGATTGAAATAAAGATTTATATCAATACTTATTTTTTTATGACCTTTTACAGTTACTATTTACAATTTAATTTGTATACATATTATAGTCAATGTTATTGTCACTATCATCGATGTTGTCATCTAAATCACAATGCGATGAGCTTCTGTATGAATGGTTTATTGTTGCTTCACTATTATGTTTTATTCTGCTAAAAATGGTTTGCAAAGAAGTAGTCGTACGTCAATAGTACACATAATAACCAGTTGAAATATACGATAACTACGAACGAATATGAGTTCACCCTTTGTTCGTGAACAATATCAGTAAGTTAATGGTATTTCGCGCTTTACATCCTTACAAGTAAAGGATTGTAGGAAAACATACACCAATTGTAACATTAATGTTGGATCTTTTTGAAAATGTCGTGAATGCAAATTGCATTATGGCAGGAATCATTAATGTAATTGTATATGTGTGAAGATTCCACAAAACAAGTCTTATTTCGTCACGTTTTCAGTGACTGTAACAAGCTATTCATACTGTAATGAACGCTGACTAGTGTCTGATTAGGAGATGTAAAAAGGTCGCACATCATTAAAACTTACTTGAAACAAGACTTAATCCACTCGGGAAACGTCACCGACAGGGAATAGGCGACTAATTCTAAAGAATCTGCCGCATATTCAACGAATCTAATAAAGTTAGTGATTTGTTCTGGTTATGTGCGATTAACCATCCCTCTAGTGGCCATTATAAAGAACTTGGACTTTTTTAGCTCTAAACTACAAATAAAAACAGGATGCATATCTGTGCTATGACAATAAAGATAATGCAAATTCAGGAAAATTCAAACATCATTCAAGAATTCACACTTTCGGAGTTTCTTTAAAAGATAAGTTAACAAAAAGGGGAAATACTGAAATCGCCAATAATTGTATTACATGTTAATGACAAAGACAATGCCAACAGTCAATATAATAATTATGTAATGTCTTCTAAACAAAAGTACATGAAATAAAAAGTATGATTCAACTGTGCAATGATCTTGCTATAAAAATGTAATTATTGATATTTGATTCGTATCTCTCGATAGAATGTGTATTGTACTGATATTATGATAATATTCCTCTGCATTTCTTAGCAGTTTGATGTTCAGGTTTTATTGCGGCAAATACTGCTTGCCGTGCAGCTCCAATCTTATAGTTCACTGAATTGTTTTAACATTTGATTATATGTTTAAAGTCGGACCTTGGCGTAAAATTAATTTAATGTTGAGACATATAACATTTGTTTGGAAATCACCAATAGCCAATTTGTAATTTATCATAACTTCACTTCATATTATACCAGTTTACTCTGGAATTTGTGTTAACGTATATAAATACGTAGAAACCACACATGTATGGTTTGAAACTGTAAGAAATGTACGTAAAGCAAATAACGTCGTATGATCAAAGAATTAAAAATGGTTTTTCATTTTTTCTTTCAATTATACTTATATAATTATGTCCGTCACGATTCAAGCCTCAAGTTTGAACACTGATAGGCTCAAGTGCATAAGGTTGTGTTGCTACGTTACACTTCCGGTTTAATCTAAATGTATAGTAGTTATGTGTTGATTAAGCAGCTCCCTTTCTGCTATATTGTATACCCTCCCTTTCTACTGTTATTTTCCAATACTCTTATTTATACCCAGTCCCGTTTTTTCATCTTTGAATTGGTAAAGGAAAAGCGAGTAAGCCGCATTCACCCATCCATTTCCCAATAAAGATTCCTACAAGATAAAATGATATTTATGTCATACATTGGAATGCTGTTTTGCCTTTTGGTGTTGAGAAAACTATTTTGTTGAGTAGTGAGACGACAGTTTCAATGTTTAAACTTAAATGTATGCGACATTGCCTGTAACAACCTAGAAACACCATTGCAATATCTGAACACATGAGGTTCTAGACCAATCCCTTACCGTTAATCAAACTTGTTTGCCGATGGATGTCATGGACGTGCACTATTAAGTTTGTACATTTTACTTCAAAACTGAGATTTACGAGAAAGTTTAAACAAGACATATCTTGAAAAAAGATAGTCGGCGCAAGCAAATTTGTTGAAATGTGCAACATACATAAATTACCTAGATGTTACGATTGTCGGTCACTCGATTACGATACCTGTAAGGAGAGATCACTCCGTAGGAAATTAGAAAAAATACATAACACCATTGAGCGATGATCAGTCATAAACTGTGTAGTATGTTTCAATACAGGTCATCAGTACTTATAGTATCAGTGGTGAAATCACACATTCATGTTGATAAACTTCATACATATTGATTTTTCTGATGAAACCGTGCGTGACTGGTACATAAAACCAAGAAAGTCTTCTTAATTCCAACGCCTGACAACTTCCCGTGGGGTTCAATAACAACACTACCCACTAGATAAAACGTGAACTATACTATAGATCCACTTTCAGACGCAAAAAATGTTTTACCGGAAGTATGTGTGGGGAGGCATTGTCTTGTGTACGCTGCGTTCCCTGTAGCAATGTATTCTCTGTTTTAAGACAAACATTATTATGTTCATTTGGTGTCATGTTTAATAATTAGAATACCGCCTCTATCGTAATAACAATGTTTTTTCTGCAAAAATAACACCACTGTACTAATTGTGCTCATTACTTTGCTTCGGAAGTAAACATTAATAACAATAAACAAGTGATTCCTTGGTTTGGTTAACAAGTATATAGGCATTAACGAAAAGTTAACCAATCCGCGTCACGGTTACACACGATGTTCGGTTGAAAAGAATTTGGTTTAGTGGTTAACGTAATATTATGATTGGTTTACACAATGCTGATATGCAAATAGCAAAGCCATGATAGAACAGCGGCGCCGAAAAGTAATTCATTGGTTAATTTATATAAATTATATTTTGAGGCTAACGATACTTAAAATATCGAATTGTTTCTAAAATTGCAACCACTTAATACGTATATGCAACTCCAGGAGTAAGACAAACAAGAAATATCTTTAAAAAAGATGGTCGGCGCAACTTGAAGTTTGCAAATTGGTTGCACTCTCTAGGTTAAATTTTGTTGTACAACAACAAAAAATGCCTAAATGTCATTCAATTACGATATACTACAAATACTCCTAGACCTGTAAGGGGAGATCACTGCGTTTGAGATTGCATCAATCGTAACTTCTTGGCGGTATTCAGCAGAGCCAATAATGCCGAGGTGTTCCGAATGAGACGGCCTAATAAATAACTCCGTAGGGTGATCATAGACACAGTAAAGTTTGTTACAATATAGTTCAACATTACTTATTGCGTAAGTCGTGAACTCACACATCCATGTTAATAAACTTGTAACATAGCGATTTATCTGATTAAAAGAATATAAATGTTCGCGACTGGTACATAAAACCAAGAAAGTCTTCTTAATTCCAATACCAGAGAATTCCTCGTGGTGATGAATAACAAGGCTACTTACTGGATAAATCTTGAAATACACTATAGAAAATGTTAACCAATCTGCTTCAAGGTTACAACTATTTTTAAATTGAAGAGAAATTGCGCGAAATTGCCTTGGAGGTTAACGTAAGATTTGATTGGTTTACAGAACACTGAATATGTAATTAGCAAAACCATGTTAGTGCGGCTGCGCCGAAAAATATGTACTGAATTTACATATAATTGTTTAACGTGTAAGCTTATATCCAACACTCCTCTTCATGACTGTCAAATTTAAATTACCTTCCAAGAAGTGGAATTATAGTCTTAAATGAGTCGATATCCAAATGGAAATGGTTTGCATGTTTTAATACGAGCTATAGCCTCTGCAATTTACAATGAAGTATCGGAGAAACACTTTCACATAATGCGAGCAAGATTGTTGTACTGAAATGCTGCGTATGCTTTATATGTTTTACCGTTCATTTCGTACCATTAAAAAACACATTAAATGAAACCATATTTAACATGTTCATTACCAAATGTATAACTTTCCTTAGCTTTAGATAATCTTTGAGTTCGTGTATATATAAATAATAAATAATAATGCAAATACAAAATTGCGAAGTCTAGACACAAATCCAATAGGTTCTAGAACATGAAATGAACGTGAGAATTGAAATATGTTTACGAGAAACTCCAGCTACTGATGAGTACAAGCATATGTTCATCAACTTTCATCAGGTTTGACTTCTGTGTTGCAGGAATGGGTTAAATTGGATGTCTAGTCTCTAATTTTGATACTATGATATACTAAGTATGACTAAATTTCGGCTGCCATACAATATTTCAACCCTAACATCATCTTAGAATTGGCTAAGGAAACGAATATGAATGTGTTTGAAGTCATTATATAGTTTTAGCAATTAGTTGCAATACAGTTCTGAACCATTATATAGTTTTAGCAATTAGTTGCAATACAGTTCTGAACCAATGCATGGTGAATACAAATGAAGAGAATCAAAATTTGATACATAACATCGCATCGTATCGCTTTGAGAAATAATACACTAATGTGTATCCCATTAAAGAGATATTTTTTGCAGCTTATTTAGTCATGAAATATGGTTGATGGTTTTGTGTTCAACGTTAATGGTGATTTGTGTATTACCCGACCGAATATTTTATGGGCTTTTTATTTTTAACGCGTCGTAAGATAATACCAATAATTACATTTGGCACTTTTTATAATTTGTGGGCTTAATTTAATACACTTTCATCGATGACACCAAGAAAGATTTAATCAAATAACCATTTCCCTTGAAACTTTACCTTGAAATAATTATTTCTTCATCATTTGTAGCGATTCAGGAGAACTATTTCTACAATGTTTTATTTTACACGATCACATTTTGTTTTTTTGCCAATAATGTTTGGTCGAATGCGCAGATAACATGTAAGACACTAAAAGTGGTAACAAATCTGAAGATCCCGACACTTAATGCATGACAACAAGTGAATTTGAAGACGTTCGAAGTTCGTGGCCAATGTCAATTTAGAATGTCCATTGTTATCATATACGCAGACCAAAGGCCCAGTGGTACCATTATTGGAATGTTCTCATTAACGGATCAACCACCGATTAAGCAAATAAGAAATAAATCTCCGTAACAAGGAACGGTTGGCAACACTTTTATGTAAGACGAGAACTAAATTGAAGACTATTAGTATGTATAACGGAACAAGGGGATTCGTATGAACAAAATAATTACGTATACAATTTCTCTTTCTAAAAGCGGATTTGAGCTGACAGAATACACGTCATCGACGTTTTCTTTACCATTTCGAATAAATCGGATGATCAAAATAGTTGTCATTGAATATTTTTTATTATACTAAGTATTTGTTTAAGTCATAAATCAGGAACCAATCAACGTTAACTATTCTGTTAGTTTTGTCTGTACAAAGTTTTCGTTTATGTATGCAAGTACCATAAACTTCGAGACCAAACAGTAACATATTTTAACAACGATTAACGCAAGATATTGGAATTCAACTTTCAAATCGAACATCAGTGCGTATGGCCCAACACAGTTGTTTTAGGAATCAAACGTAATTACTTGATAGCATTTCTTCGAAAGGCTTCATTGAAATTCGCTTCGTAATTCCATGTCCTAGCACGTACAGCATTAGAAAAACATCTAAATAATTTGTATAATTACGAATAATGATTTACTGTTCTTTTAGTGTCTTCAACACACATTAGATTTGCTGAATCATCTCGTTGTCATTCCACCGGAAATCAGTTTTATTCAACGTCAGTGATTTCATACTTGTAAGTGAATGTATAGTCAAGTAGGTATGCATGCATGACAGTGTGACTACCACTGAAACATAGTACAGCATCCCCTTCTGACTCACATATTTTGATTGGGTTATAATCTATGGATTGATGTAGAAAGTTTCCGAATATTGAATCTGTATTTTGGTACCATTGAGCCTTATAGCTAAAGTATTTGCTTATGGTGAGCGTTTCAGCTTTCTAAGCAATTCACAGGAACGTGGTGTTTAGAATCAATATGCTTTAACTGTATGTTAGAACCTTCTTACGCTAATTGTACAAATTGAGTATATTATGACTCTTCTATCGCATTAAACTTCTCAGACTTTTTCTCGTTTTTTAAACGAGTTATACAAGTGCATTTAATGACATCCGACAAAATTCTGGCAAAGGTATAATTGGGACTCATGTATATGTTTCTCTAGAATAGAAAATATTTCATCATTATCACCTATATATTCACCTTACAAATTGTACTATAATAATGACATGTCTTTCTTTTCGCTTTATTTTCGTTCGAACTACAAATTCTCACGCCACTTAGACACCATTGCCTAATTGCATTTTAATCAATAATGTTCGCGTCGAATCACACGCTGCTATTTTTATGACACTTTGTTGAACTTTAAATGAGTTATGTTTAACACGTGGCTTGTTTCTTAACTTGGGACGCAAAAACAGTATAATTAAACTCATTTGTATGATGTTTTATAACCAACCCTATTGAAAAATGAACTCTAAAATCCCATTGTTTCTTTAAAAACGACGCATTTTGTTAATCGGACTTGACATTCCAATCAGACAAAATCGGCAGTATTAATACCATAATCACATTGGCTTTTTCGTCAAATAAGTTTATAACGAGTTGTTTTAAGAGCACATTTTAATACTCATTCGTAAGTTTGTTTTAGTTTTCTAAATATGTTTATTTCTATTTGTCGTTATTATAAATTCCTTTTCCCGATCACTTATTTTTAAGATTTGTCTAAATATTAACAGCATTTATCCGGTTGATTTTACATTAGGTTATTGATTTGATATTTAATAGTTTTACGCATTCTGATGTTTATAATTTAGTTACTAGGAGCAAGGTCAGTATAAGACTGCTTGTTCCTTCGTGCTCGATTATGCACAGTGTGTCTGTTGTTATGTACGTAATGGTTATTTGCGTTTAAAGATTACTTAGTGCCTACTTAGTCAACTTAAGTGTATGTGTTGGACATCAATGACCAAATAGCGATTAACTGTGAGGTTAGCTAGCTATTAAATCGATTTAAACCCTTATTGTTTCACTGACAGTTCCAATGCTGTAAATCGCTGCGTGGTTATTATTTCTATTTGTGTTTTAAATGAATGTTATATTTCCCTTTCCCCTGTGCAACTCTCACTTTGTACGAGGGTCATGCAAAAAGTTCTGTCACTAATGGTCTTCCGTAGTTTTATCCCAGGTATTTTTTAAAACGCTTCATTGCACTTGAATGGTGTGTCCAATAGCTAACGATATCCGTTTATTTTGTGCAAATTGCTTTTCAAATGACCGAGTTATTTCAAATTGAAATACATGCAGTCATATACACTGACCAATTTACTTTTCACATTGTAAAATGGACGAAAAGACTGAAATTCGTAGCTATATTAAATGCCGCATTAAGCTTGATATAGATATTTGATGAATTGTGTGGTAAATATGGACCTCATGCCATTTCAATGCGCACAGTTTTTAGGTGGGTTTAAGCTTTTAATGCTGAGAAATTATCTGTCGAAGATGATACCCGTTCTGGTAGGCCTAAAACCTCTGTTTTCAAGGCAAACATCGCTGCTGTAAAAGTTGTGGTCGAACAAGATGCGCTATTGTCGGTGAAAGATGTAGCCTTGTCCATCTGGTCATACAGTCACTGGACGATTCTACAAGAACTCTGTACTGAAGAAAGTGAAAGAGTTTTACAATAAGAAACGTCCAAGCAAAGGATGGTCAGGAGTCCATCTTATACACGACAAGGCCTCCTCTCACAAGTGCGAGGTTGTTAAGTCTTTTTTGGCTTCTGAAAAGGTGGAAGTTGTAAACCATCCGCCTTATTCACCTGACCTGAGTCCCTGTGACTTTTTTTTATTTCCAAGGCTTAAGAAAATGCTTTCTGGAAAGAAATATAAGTCCAGAAGTTATCCTGGCAGCGCCATTTATCAGTGTCTCCAACAGATACCAAAAGAAGACTATTTATCTGCTTTTCGCGATTGGGTAAAAAGGTTACAAAAATGTGTTTCGGTAAAGGGGGAATACTTTGAAGGTTTGTAATAAAAATAGTTTTGATAAAACGTAGCACTTAAGAAATCCGAACCCAGTGACAGAACTTTTTGCATGACCCTCGTAATGTGGTCATGTTATTTTCTGATCATATTCGGCCTACTGTATTGACTTCTCATGTGATGTATTCCATCAATTAAATCCCCCCCCTCAGTTTGTCCTCTTTGATTCTCCCAATTATCCCTTATGGTCGGTCAGGCTATTCCTTGTGCCCAAGTTCCCTTACGTTTGAGCATCCTCAAATGCCTTTTTTGCATGTTTTATGTGCTGCTGTTTTCCCGGACGTCTGTGTGGATATACATTGTCTTATGTATGTGGCGTTTCCAGTAGCGTCTTATTCTCTCTCTTTTACAACAGAACTGATAGTAAGCCAAGGCATGCATATTGGAGACACACAACATATATCAAGCTAACTGAGAAAGTGTTTGTAACAATGTATTTTATTCCTTATGGTCGACCTGGCTATTCCTTGCGCCCCTGTTCCCTTACGTATATAAACGCTCACCATAAGCAAATAATTTAGCTATCAGACTCAATGGTACAATAATACAGATTCAATATTCGGAAACTTTCTACATTATTTCATAGATTATAACCATGTCTTTTGTTTTATGGACTGTTCTTTCCCGGAGATTGGTAACGTCTAATATCATCGCTTTAATTGAGACTATGATAACACAAATTCTGTACAATTGTCTGTAAGGGGTATCCGTGCTCAAGCGGAAGGTCGATGGTTCTACTCATACGTCTGCCTGGAGTCTTGCTTCACCCTTATGGCTGGAAAGATTACAACATGGCAGTGCGTTTAGGTGTATTTAAGTCCCATAACAAAACTACACTTATTTACATTTTGTCTAAACTCATTTCGTTTGAGATACATTGAATTTTAAAGCAAAATAGTGTTATTTGAAGGAATTACTTCGTGCCTAAGTAACATTAAATGTACTGCGTAAGTGTATATATTTTTAGATAACGTTTGCTGATATACTGTTTATGTGTGAGGTTTTCACACTGGTTTGAACTGTCCATAGCTGCAAGATTATAAAGATGTTGTGTTTGTCAGATTCTCCGCCTGTTCGTGTTGGGAGGCCATGTTTTGTCAATGTGCCCATTCCCTTTTGATCTTCCTCACTTTTATACTAAATAAATATTTTGTTCATAATTAAATCATATTTGACCTAATTAAGTATGAAAAATACATTCATACAGTTAAAGCATAATAACATGTGCATTATCAAAGAATATACTAATAATGAATTCCTTCGTATTTGGCGAAACAAAACTTTAAAATCGTATAATTATAAATCGATATTACATTACAAGTGTTGGCATTAAAAATGTCTTGGTACATGTAGCAACAACACTTGATGAAAAATGTTCAAATAAATGTTCCAACGGACCAGAAACAGCTTAAATTAATTGACAATCTTCTGATATCATTGTTATATATTATTATTTTCAACATTAGCTACTCACTTGTAAATACCACCATTGTCGAAGATCAATGGAAAAATATTGTTTTACAGGAGGACGACCAAAGCGTTAGGTTTTCAAATTAAACATTTCTCACACAAATGAATGGACTCTTAAATAAAAGCATTTGTATCCTTACTATTTAATCGAAAATATAATTAAATAGCGATTGTATAATAAAGATAAGTATGTCGCCGTTGTCCTCAGATGTCTAATTTAAGTCTCTTACGACCAAAGGAAGTAGTAATTAAGATGGCTAGTATTCCTAATCACTGGATAAATAATTCGTATTTTTATTTCAAAGCAACTGGCGTTTTTAATCCGAAGCAAGTCTGGTAAGCATGAGTTCAAACCCTCGGTAAACGATGTACCATAATAGGGAAACATTTTAACATATGTATATCCGTAAGGAACGAACGGATCATTTGTCCGTACTGTTTGATTTGTCTTAATCAAATCACTACGGAAGCATGAAGACAGTTTGCTTCAGTCATTTATATTTTTTGTATATCTGTTTGTATTTTTGGATTGCAAGGAATAATTAAAGTAACTATCTTTTTGCGGACAGACATTTATAAGTATTATGTTTTGCTGCTGGAAGACGCACGCTTTATACACATGCCTTTGTTAAAATAAAGTTGTCGCATTCAGTCACAACTTTGGCAAATTAAGTTAAGAGATTCCAAAGGGAAGATGTTTAAACAAAAGTTTTAATTCAATCTATGTTTGTAGTTTAAAATTAACGCCTCAGTCGTAAAATTCAGTGATATACGCATATTTATAAACCTCGCTTGTAAATTTTTAATTGTGGAATGTAAGAAAAGAAAACCAGGATATTAACAGGATACCAGTAGGGCTTTTATAATAAACAGTTGGCATAATTAACTTAAACTGTACTTTATTTACTTCTATTTTTTAGTGGTATACAATAGTTGTTACCACCATTACTGCTTATACAGATGTATGGTTATTGCAGTCACACTACAACATTGCAATGCCCCGAAGCACTGGTAATAATCTTGTTAGAACTGTCGAATTGATCATTTCTTATGCTGGGCTTGGATTACTTTGTACACTACTGGAAGCGGAACAAATACGACTCAACTGCTCAAAGTTCAGGACGAATGTTTTTGTGGTGATGATTGGTAATGGGCTACTTTTGATTAAATAACTGAATCTTTTTCATGCGAATATTGCCACACCATAGCTACCGTTGTTAATGATATTATATGTATAAGTATGGCGAACACTGCTAAAATACTGTTTTAATAGCTATCAAATGGGGTATGTACACGTTCAAAATACCAATATTTACTGTTCAAAGTCACCATAAATGTAAATGACGGGGCGCATTACATTTCCATTTACTTTTGTTCAATAATCCCCTTAGACATATAATAAAGACGTTATAAATTCACAGCTCAACCATGTGTTACCCGGAAACAAAGCATGAATTCATGACCGACCTGATACAATCATATACAAATACCAATTTACATATACGGATGTAACATCAAAACCATATTCCATTCCTAAAACTTTTAACACGTACAATTTAATGTGGAGCCAAAGCTTAATACCGGAGAGGTCTAGACAAATTTCCGTTTCAAAGTGTTCTTTTAAAATTATTGCTTCATTACAGTGTTTGTCGCAGGAAAATATACATATCCATTTCGTAGTAAGATTGTAGAATATAAATCAGGATGAAGTACGCGGTCAAATATCAGCGCAGTAGCAATGTTGTCTATCCCCATTGATTCACCTGCACGTTCTTCATTACCTTGAGTCTCAGAATACATCTGTACAACATATGATATATGTACTTTGTTAGAACACCGTTAATTACCAATGTAAATCTTTCATGTCGAGAAAAATATTCGTCTACCTATTCATTATCATATACAATGTGTTATATGACATTTGCAATTAATATATGCCCATATTTGCATTGAAATAGCGGATTTAGACTTTACAATTTGCTGTCTGATGTATTTGTCGGTTTAGCTGATGGAATCTGTCAACAGTGTAGGTATTATTTGTTGCTAAGCAATGCTACCACTGTAACTGTGTATAAATCTTGGGTCTGCGGAAATACGTGATGATTAACCATGAAGAAGTCTTACAGTTCCTGGGAGAAAGCACTTTGAATAGTATGCATCCAAGTTTTCTATCTGATAACAGCTTAAGGTAAGCCATCATTGGTTGAGGTATTCCATCCATAACGTTGGGTAATTTCCCTGCTATGTATATGGAAACTAAACACAAAATAAATTTATAAATTGTATATAGTTACGTTAAATTTATTTTCACGGCAGTTGCAAGTTATTTAATATTACAGGCAATCGTTCAGTATATAGTTTTAAAAGGTGCAAACAAATAAAAAGTATGTAAGTATTGATAAAGGGAACTAATTCACTACATATACGAATTATATTCTCAATATATACTAAATATTCGAACTTCAAAATATTTAAAAAAATGTTTAGTTTAAATCTTGGAAGTGACAATTTGGCGACAATGTCAATTTTCTTAATATGTTTTACAACTACAATGAACTTTAATTGCCATAAATAAATCATACTTTTGAAAAAAATGAGCAGATTGCAAATTCCAGTTTCATGATGCGTTGGTAAAATTTAGGCAGCATTCTGGTCAAAATTTAGACAGTAAGTGAAAGTCGGATTTAGTTCATGTTATATGTTACAAATAATTTGCAATGAAAAATAGATATATATAGATATAGATAAATAGATTAGTTTACCCGCGATAGTTGTTTATTTGCGGAAAATCGTTTTAATGGGAAAAATGAGCGAAGATGTGAGCCCCTGTCGAAAAGGTTCAACACAATGTGTATAATAAAGAACAGTGTATACGGTAGTTTGGCGGAAAACGTTTTTTGACTATGATTTGGGATTTTTGTTTAATTGAGATACTTTTTGGGTGAAGTTAAGTCATTTTGTCATATGTATAGTGCAGTTTGTTACTCTGGTGCCAGTGGTTTCACTACATGAAAATTAGAAGAAATAAGAAAATAAATGTAACCTTCCATTTTTTATCGGTTTATTGTAACGGCTAATTATTTTCAGAGAAGAACAATAAATCAATTTCAGAGAAAAATAATAAATTAATTTCAGAGAATATTAATAAATTAATTTCAGAGAAGAATAAGGCCATTTTTTTTTTTTCAATTTTCAAATTTTACCCGCATGATTATATAGATTGAAACAACAACTGTTTCATTTGCCGCAGACATTATGCAAATGGTGGATGGCTTACCTTAAAGAAATAAGTAATTGTTCAGTTACAAAGTTTCATTTCCCTTCGTAATTCAATGTGCGTAATAATGCCTTTATGTAAACCTTTTTGGATATTAAGATATTAAATGTGAATTTATAACGTACATAGCTTTCACATTTCCAACCAGAATTATTTTTGAGCGATTCATTTCCTCATATATCATTGCAACAAACTTCCCTTCTATACACGGAACATGTCATGTTTATGTAGATTTACAGCTGCCGTTAATAGCGACAAGTATTGAATCGATCGTCATTTGTTGTTGGCTATTTAAACAACTTTTACTTAGGTTAAATTATCAACCGCGCAAGTAACTTATATATGCAGAAATACTTGAAATGATATTATGTTGATCAAGCGTTGTTCCTACGGAGATTGACGTATTTTGGCGAGTGGTAAAACATCAGGCCTCTTTTCAGCATTTTATCTAAAAAGGAAAATATTGAGAGTCCCAATTATTCTTACTGACAGTTCCGATGCTGTATACCTCTGTATTTAACCTTAATCCCTTAATGACCTGCGATCTAACCACAAAATGTTCTGCCTTCTCTGTCGGTTCCTGTCGTGAAAGCATTTAAAATTTCATTTGACCATTTCCACAACATTGTATATGTCCTACGATATTTAACCACGACAGAAAAATGTACATTTCTGTACGACAAAATTATCGTGGGTTTCATTTCGACTGAGGCTTAACAAATTAACCACTCTACCCTCCTTGTGTGCACGTCGTAGTCCGCTTGGTATTGTTAGTTTGAGTCGCCTCTTTGCGAGTGCTTCCTTTCTGTCTGGATCTGTCGACGATTTGAGTCTGATTTGAGAATTTGACCGTTCCTGCTTATTTCTGAATTTTGTTCACTTCTACAATGATATGTTGAACCACAGGTGAGTGTCAAAAGTTCTCTCCCTTAATCTATTCTAGACTTTTGTCCCTAAACTCTTCCATAGAATATCAATATATTACAAGGTGTCTAAAACTTTTCATACCTCACCTCTTTCCTCGACCGATAACGCGCTTCACGCAAAAAACATATCCATGGAATACAATGAATTCGAAGCATGTATAACCAGCTTCCAAAACCTCGTCGGTTTGCTTCAACATTCGGAGACGGCAAATACGCATCTTTTGTTTGATTTACGATCGTTACTGCCAGCTTGAAGATATATAAAGAGAACAATAGAAATAGAAACAATTGTAAACGGTATTTTTTTGTGTAATTTTACACACGTCATTAAATTATATATCTTTTTTTACGCCGATTGACCTCCATCTCAGGAAATCCTCGGGAATTCGCTCTGTATGACGACACATAAAGATATGAATCAGAAATAAAAACTGGCTGGTCACGTTAAACCATTAATAACTAAGTTGTCCAAACAGACGCCAGTTTATATCCATTCTAAAATGTTTACAACACGGAGGCATAAAGCACGCTGGACTCAGTTTACATCCATTCTGCAATGTTTACAACATGGGGGCATAAAGCACGCTGGACTCAGTTTACATCCATTCTGCAATGTTTACAACATGGGGGCATAAAGCACGCTGGACTCAGTTTACATCCATTCTGCAATGTTTACAACATGGGGGCATAAAGCACGATGGACTCAGTTTACATACATTCTGCAATGTTTACAACATTGAGGCATAAAGCACGATGAACTCAGTTTACATCCATTCTGCAATGTTTACAACATTGAGGCATAAAGCACGCTGGACTCAGTTTACATCCATTCTGCAATGTTTACAACATGGGGGCATAAAGCACGATGAACTCAGTTTACATCCATTCTGCAATGTGTACAACATGGGGGCATAAAGCACGATTGACTCAGTTTACATACATTCTGCAATGTTTACAACATTGAGGCATAAAGCACGATGGACTCAGTTTACATACATTCTGCAATGTTTACAACATTGAGGCATAAAGAACGATGGACTCAGTTTACATCCATTCTGCAATGTTTACAACATGGGGGCATAAAGCACGATGGACTCCGTTTACATCCATTCTGCAATGTTTATAACATGGGGGCATAAAACACGATTGACTCAGTTTACATCCATTCTGCAATATTTACAACATGGGGGCATAAAGCACGCTGAACTCAGTTTATTTCTTCTGAAGTTTCTTAAATGCATATGTTAGGAGCTTTAATACTTCAGCAGTAAAATAAATATAGCAATTGACATGCGGAAGAGTTTTCTAACGAAATACGTTTATTGTTTATCTTTTATTGTCACCTTTGGTGAAATCATCGAAAAAGCAGTCGCAATAAGCTTGAACACGACATGTTTTCATGTCTTTGGGTGTTAAAACAATTCGACGAGGTTTTTGATGCAGCTGTAAAGAGAACTTCGCCAAGTCTTGACGGATTTGCATAAGGTAGGTGTCGTGTGAAAGATAAATTATTCATGCTTAGTAGTTGTTGTATTTCGTGGATATATTGTAATGATTGAAGCGAGATTCCGGCCGCGGAAAGAGGTCAGGTGTCAGCATTAGAATAGCTATATTGTATATACAAATAATATAAAAGAGAAAGGGAGAGAACGCTAGAAAGGATTAAAGGAGAAAAGTTTTGACAATCCGCTGTGGATCGAGTTACATTTATTTTTTTGTTACAGATAAACGCGTCCATGGAAAACAAAAGAACGAACAACAGTCATCTTGCAATTTTGTGTCATAAACTCAATGTATTGCGAACATACTTTATATGATTAAAAGGCCATCGTTTGGTGTACATGCAGGTTTAAACCCTGGTTAGAACGCACACATTGAATAAAGCCACCGGTCTGTATGTTAAATGTGAACACCAAACAATTAATCCTTATAACTTCAAATCGACTTTTAAAACGTGCCGGACACTCAATGGTGTTCACGTAGTCAATCAAATCGTGCTCACACTGTATCAGCTGAATGCGCATATGAATACAGAAGCTAGTACCGGGTTAAACAGGCAAAATATATTTGAAAGTAGTGTTCAGACCGCAATATGCGTCATCTTGAACATCGGCTGAAAATGAATTTAGTTAATATAATGTGTTCATTATTCCACTCTTTTATCTTTTATTCCGTATAATTCGTTCCATCTCTGGATGCCCGTGACTACGCTTGATAACATCGTCTGTCACGTGAGTCATTTCCCCACAAATAATTGTGTAACTAATATCACTTACATCTAAACTTGTTTCTCAAAAATGGGATTAATTTGCAAATAAATACACAATACATATTTTGCTTGAGAAAATGTTGTACTATATTTGTTTATCATATTGTTTACCTTAGATTTAGATATCGTTTCGTGATCAATACAATATTGGTGTTCATGAATGTGTGAAGGCATCGCCTTGGCAAATTCAGAGATTTGCTGAATTTGGAATTATCGAAACTCATTTTCAAGGGAACCATCCAGACTAACCAAATCGATACTATCATTTCTTTATTGCAAACATCATTTACGTTAACCAGTGAGACAATTGAGCTAAACAAAGTATCACTTGTTTTAACAGAATAATATTATATCAAATTAATTAATGAACAATGAAAGATGCAAATTACCACAACCAAGCCACAATGAGTCGTGTGAACACAGAAATTGTATACTAGACCTTGGCTAAACTGGTTTTGAGTTTTGACTATCGCTCTATGTCCCCCTTTGTCAGTTCTTTTATTGATATGTGTCCCTTCATATGTGTACCTTCTCCTTTTTGCTGTGATTTGTTAAGGGAAGTTTTGATTTGTGAATGTTGCCCTCCCTGCTTATCACTTAATTAATCTGAGTTTGGTTGATTTGAACAGCAGGCTGTGTTGAGAGTTATTGGGTTAAAGCATAAATAGAACACTTTCATTTTAGTGTTTGTCATGTAATTCTTTTATCGGTAAATGTAAAATGAACTATTTATCGTCTCTTTGGCCGAAACGATCGAGTCGACGATTATTTTGAAATGTGCGCAGTTTGTTGTAAGAAGAACCTCACCAATTCGTTGTATCATGAATATATGTTTGTGGTTGAAGCAATTTAAGCCACAGAAGGAGATCACGTGTAAAAAGCTTTTGACACCTTGAACTATATAATGCATGTACATATAAAAGGCATATAGGAGAAAGAGAACTCCTGACAATCTCCAGGTTTAAAAAAGTTATTTGATGCTCATTAAACCATTTGTATCTGTTAACGTCAGTTATTGCGCAATTGGTCCTTGTTATCAATTTTCCATTCAATATGTTTCCTTATTAGGTGTAGGCCATATTTGTTGTGAAAAAGTCAAAGTAACATCGGCATCCCGTCCTTTGCCGTCTCTTCTAAACAAGAGGTATGTCGCTACTACAGAACAAATGTGTTCAATGTGCAAAGCGTCAGGGTGGCGGCAGTAAGGATGTTTAGAGTTGTGTTACATGTTTTAGAACATTCTCTCTATATTCCAGCGCCTTGCTTGCCCCAACGTGGAGAGTAATGTTTGTCTAATTATGACAATGTTTTTGAGACACACAATTAAAATGAAAATGCCCATTTTGTAATGCGACAAGGCGCCGATTTAGCCGGTGTTCAAGGTGAATGCTTTCTAAATTAGACAATCACGCAATTAGACGATCAAGCACTTGGCATTGGGCGATAAATCAAAAACGATTCAAAAACCTGATTTTTAACATTCGAAGAATCTGAGAAAGGTTTCAGTGCTTGATCGGTGAACAAGACTGGTCTCCACTGTTCTATGTTTCAGCCAATATAGTCCATGGCCCTTCATACCGTTCCTGGCGGTGTTTCTGTTTCAGCGGGATGCGTACAAATGCAGCCTTGATATGATGGACTGAGTGAAAACATTCACCCAAGATGGATTTTGAAGTTCTCTGTGAAGCTGAGTGGCGGTTGTAGAATGGCACCTTCTTGACTGAATAAGCAGAAACCTCTCATCAGCCCTTGAAGTGACCCTTTCTCTGCCCCATTCCAGTCACCTGACAGGTGTACCAAACTGCCGATACCTAGCCCATGCTCTGGTGACTATAGTATGATGCACACAAACCTCACGATGCCTGCTCCACCATTCCTACATCACGGCACATGTCTGCTTCTTTGATAGTGGCATTAGCAATGTTCAACTTAAAAATAAGTTTTACAGAGGAATTGACCTCTGAATACTGTATATGTGTCATATACACAATGTGAAATGCACCTGTCATAATATTGCTGTTTTCGTTATTGGTTTATGTGTAAATTGTGACCATCTCGACAGAACAGTACTAAACCATACATAACATCATGCGTCCTATATTTGGTGCTGAGCAAACTTTGAGTAGTATATTTACCGGCATATATCTTGATAGATTCAATAGCTTAAAACTTTTTTCGTAGCTAAGAGATCTTGTTTTTAGCAATTGCAAATGTATTTGTAGTGACGTTTGTTAACATGTTCATCCAGTATTATGTTAATATCAATTTTACCACCAGTTCTTTCTTATAAAATTGATTTTATGGATAATTCAAGATGATACAGTTTCATCAATTCTTAAACACAATGACAAAATATGTCTGGTTCAATGTAATTGAATGTGCATGGCAAAACTTCATGTTCGTGTTTACATTGGTGTCTAAATAAAGCATTGTAACGATTTGATTTTGAAATTTCTGACAACCACGACTGGGATAAATCCTGTTTATTCAATAGAGAAAGGAAATTAATTCTCAGATTGAATACATAGCCGCTGTAAGCCAAACAGATTTTCCTTGATCATCTGAAATGTTGGCATTCGTGTATTTAAAAATACGTTTCTTGTTTAGTACCAGTATCTACTAATTCTATGTTCAATTTATCGGCAACATATCAATAATATATAGAAAGTTTTGATGGTGTGCGACTGTTTTTATCATAATAACATAATTTCTTAGATTTCTGAAATGAACGGCGCACGTTGGCCAACCTATCATGTGCGTATTCAGCATTTGAAATGAGGTGACAAAAAGTGATACGCAATTCTTTTCTATCCATGTTTACGACTTTTTCTTTATTCGGAGAGATACAAACAAGAGTATGAATAATGTTTTGAACAATCAAATAAAACCGCAGCAATCATGATAATTTACATATTTTATTCACGAACATTGTAATAGATGTTCACCAAGTTTATGTCATTTTTACTTTTACTGTATATTTAATAGTGCTTCTGGGGTTTGCCTGGTACTTTGTATGCGCTTGACTATTCCATTTATCATTTTTGTTATAATGTGTTTACTTTTTTACATTTATGCCTTCTTTCATTTTTGTATTGCTTGTGCTTCATTAACACGTCTTTGCAGTATGTTTATGTGACAGCTGCGTTCAATTTATGGAAAAGTTGCTGACATCTTTATATATATACATTGCAATAAGACACATAATTTCATACAAGACGTCTGGCTGGTCTACTTGACATTTGCTCGCATGTTAATAATGTATTCAATCGAGAATACTTATCACCAAGTCCTTTCCAAACGGCGTAAACTAGTGGCAATAAAATCCAGCGATTTGATGCATAATGGCTATTTGTTGCTTTTCTGTCGCCATTTTACGAGGCAATTCGTCATAAGTTACTATCTAGTACAGTATTTACGTTAATATTTACAGAGAATCTGTCTTTTATGTGACACATGCACTTAAACATTTACATGTATGTATATATTTTGTGAGAATACTTCCCTTGATGGAAAGCAGGTTACAATATATTGTTATTTGATTGATGTAAGAGAATCGAGCATCGGTTCTTAATAGTAAATGCTAAAGTCGAATGCCACATACAAAGTCCACAGTCATCCCGAAAACACAAGGAGACATGCACAATACGAGTACACAATTATAAAGATAACTACAAAAGCAAAAGGGAAATAAGACAAACATTAACACTAGGTGAAGAACGGTCTTTGGTCAAAACGCCACTGGAGGTTTAAACCTGATTTGAGAAGGTACCAAATCCCACACGTATCCTGTACCATAACCCAACATGAACAATCAATGTTTTTAAGAAATTAATAAAAATCTAGGTAAACGAAAGTTTGTAATAAACAGTTCTCCTGGAAAAAAACAAGTGCTATACCACAGTCATTAAACGCTTAATAAACGGCGCGTGACAGGTAAATTTAATGTGCATAACTACTTTATCGTGGAAGGCGGCAGTAAAATGTTCCCTTGCCCGTAACTGACCTGCCATTTAATGTTTATATAAAAAGTTAGGCAATATATCTTAATATAACGCGATTTAGTTCTGTGACTTTCTCATAATTATTTATTTTGGATCATTGTTGAAGAATAATATTCCTTGCTAGAAACCAATCACAGACGAGAAGTGACTGATCAGGACCACCACTGTGGTCTCCCATGTTAGTAGTGTACCGACAAACTTGTCATAAAAGCGAGCATAATAATACACGCAGATACAAATATGCAAATGTTTCAGAGATTCAGAAATCAAACACGGCTTAATTTAAATTCCAAACGCCCTGTTTGTACTCCTTAATTCTCCTTGTCCTTTATGGTCGGCCATGCCATTCCTTGCGCCCCTGTTCCCTGGCATGTTTACCCTTGCACCTCCACAATGCCTACTGTTGTGTGGACTGTTGTCTTCCCGGATGTCTGTTTAGTGAGGCGTTGTCTTCTGTATGTGGCGTTCCCTGTAGCAACTCATTCTCTATTTTATGGAATGTTGCTGTTGACAGGACAAGGTTCAAAAACAGTTTCCAATTAATATCAAACCAGTCAACATATTGTTGTTTTATAACAATATTTTATTTGTGCGGAACAACAAAAACGTGCGTTGTAATGTGTTTTCTCATCTCCAAACAAGTGTGTGTCCGTATTTCTAAGTTTATTGTTTCTAACTAATGTCTCTTAGGAACACTTTTCATAGCAAATTGTGTCTCTCGATTGTTTTAATTGCAGTGTTTGACTACATCGAAATGATGCAGCAGCGTCACGCTTACACTAATTTCAGTCAGATGTAGAACTACACAGTAGTCCCATTTGGTAACTTTATTTTCAGTAAACACTTTTCGTTTAGGACCATCCAAGCTTATTACTAGAGCTTCAGGGTACACTTCAATAAACCATTAAACAAGGAAATTTTCGTAGCTAATTAAAATCGTTAGAAATATCAACACTCAAATGATATCTTATAAATGCTGCATAAGTATCCTTCAGACAGTAGTGTGCTCTCTTACATGTTGATGTTTGAATCATTAACAATACAGAGGTGGTAAGCATTACATTACATTATAAAATTAACGACCAGTCTATAACTTCAGCAAGACAGGCCACAAACAGAACACACACTCACATTTTAAGCGCGAAAGGAAATGAACATACACCTTTTTACGTATACATTAACATTTAAAATGGCCGAAAGAGACACAAGACATGAGAGATATGCGAGACGTCGTTCATGTTAGGTGAAAATAGCAGAAACGTCATGATAAGACAAAAACAATTTTCATGATTTAAGGGTGAATCCAAAACACAAATTCTTATACTGGCAGCCAAGCCTAAAGAACGGTGTGAATTATACAATATATAATATAATACTAGACTGATAATTGAACCAAAGTTTTGACTTCATCAGTCTCAGTAACTACAATTTCTGTCTTCAACAAGATCATTAAACGCATTCGACAGTTTTATCTCCCTTGAATAACAGTTGCATATTCAAAGCTATTATGTTTATAATCAACAGTTAACTCCCTAAACAGGCTTATCGCTCAAGTAACATGTTCAACATTCGCACATGATGAAGTACATATTCAGACCTTGTTACAAAATAAATTATATAAAACTATAGATATCGGTAATGCTTTACATTATGTAAAAAACAGGAATTTCATAACATTGCTATTTTTTTGTGATTTGTCATACGAAATTCACAAAACAAGTAAAATAAGTACGCAAGGGACAAATTAGTTTTGTTGACGGCACAATGTTATATCCAGAAAAGTAAATATTGTGCAATATATTGCTGGAAAGTTAAACTGTGTTGTATCATCGCATCAAATGTTGTGTTCAATAGCCGAATTGGTAACTGCAGGAGAACAACCATACGTTCGTTTATCAGATAAATGTCAACTATTCATGTTTTTTGTACTACGTTTAGAAAAAAAGCTGACCAGTCCATTGGCAAAATCCTATTTCGACGAATCTGTACAACACTAATACGATGGTGCGAGAACTTAACAATACTATTTTGAACTTTCAGCTGACTGCAATCTGTGAAACAATGATGAAACGAGGCACTAAAGTTGAATGTTAGTGTAGATATCTTGCGAAATGCCGTTGAGTATTTTCTTTAGAACCTGATAATTGTATGGTCAAGAGTGCATATGAGAGGCTAATTACATATATATTCCTATGAGTAACGTGGTTGAAGGAAAATTAGAAGATTATGTACAACCAAAATTGAAGGGGATTGAGTGTTATAATAATTTAAAACTAGGTGAAATCCGGATCCATATGTCATCGTGAACTCAGCTTTATATGTTTATAGATGCATCATCAGATAATTTACAGGCCATTCCTTGCGCCTCTGTTCCCTTAAGTATGTACCATTGAACCTCCTCAGGTGCCTTATGTTTTATGGATTGTTGTTTGTTTGGAGGTCTGTGTGAGGGGGCACTGTCTTATGTGTGTTGCGTTCCCTTCTCTCTTTTACACCAGACCATAACGCGTTGTGAATGAAGCAGAACTGTGTTAAACAACGAATGGGGAACCACTTTGCATGTTTTATTGCAGTGTTGTATTTGTGCAGAACTCAAAAACGCATTGTAAAGTTTTTTGCAACTCCATGCCATTTCCGTTTCAAGATTTGACAGTGAAATGTATTTCAGGGTGTCAATGTAACTAATGAATGTCTCCAAGGAACACTTTTCGGTGCAAAAAGTATCCCTCAAATGTGAAAATTATTGATGAAATCGCTCCCCATAATAACGTAAAATAGCCTAACGGTCACATATTATGTCGGTGATGATCACGCTTAACGATGTGTTGAAAGAAAGCAGTACCGAACCACGCGCACGATGACTGTATCGGCCGTGCATTGTTAAATGAGAGAGAATTAGATGCTACATGGAACGCCACATACATAAGACAGTGCCTCCCCACACAGATCTCCGAGAAAACAACAGTCCATAAAACATAAGGCACTTGATGAGGCTCAAGGGTTCAAACGTAAGGGAACATAGGCGTTAGGAATGGTCTGGCCGACCATAAGGAATAATTAGGAGACCCATAGGAGAAGAAGTGAGGGGGGGTGGAATAATGGATGGAAAGAATAACAAAACAAGTCAAGACTGATGACAACACTAGACCGACACTGTGCAGAAAATAATAGGAACACTATATAAAATGAATTATTGCACAAGGGAAAGAGAAATATAACATTCATTTTAACACACAAAAATAAATAAATACCATACAGCGAATTTCAGCCTTGGAACTGTCAGTAAAAATACTGGGGTTTATATCGATTTACCGGCTAGCCAACCTCACACTTGATCGCTATATGGTCATTGACATTTAACATATACACATACATTGACTAAGTAGGCAGGAATCAGTCATTAAAAGCAATTAACCATTACGTACACACCAAACATGAAGGAACAAGCAGCCTTATACTGACCTTGCTCCCGAAACTTAAATATTAAAATCAGAATGTGAAATATCCATGAAATATCTAATCAATAACTTTATGAAAGTCAACCAGAAAATGTAGTTAATAATTAAACAAGTCTTAGATACTAGTGTTAGGGAAATGTAATTTCAAATAAAGACAAATAGAAATAAATATATAATTATCTATTAAGAAAACTTAAATAAAAAATTCCATGTAATGTACACTGAATGTAGTGCATCTGAATAAAACTTATCTAAATAAAACTTATCTATAGGAATATGACGATTTATTTTAATTGATACTATACTTGTTGACTGCAAATTGACTTATCAAATGTTGTCTGACATGAACAGCGGTTTGTTTGCAATGCATTGTAACTATTCTCTTGTAGCCAGCTTGGAGTCTTTCATGTCTATACACTCGTGCAATGCCGAACTCTACCAATATTAAATGCCCACTGATTGTTTCTAACGTCTATATTAAATACCATACAACTTACATCATATTGTTTTTCACATCGCTATTAAGAACATCACAAGGAAGGATTCACAAAACAGGACGTTACCGACAGATCTTTAGGTTTCGGGATGAAATTCAAAATGAGGAATAGGGTTAAGGGGGATAGCACATATATGACAATTACACATGTGGAACTTTGTCATTCATTTTAGCGAAACAGACGGTATCATAGTTCAACACTGGAATCCGATTCCAGCGTTACATAGTTGCACTTAGTCGTGACAATATTTGTATCCTCAGTATTTGTAAACCTATGCATTGTACATTTAACAAAACTTATATGTGTCCATATATAAATATGACCGTATCTTGGGTCAATATTAATACGTAGCGTAAAACTATTCACGTTGTTCAGTTTGCTAAAATGCTTATATTTTACAATAATTGTTAAGAATATTATACGAATTTTGATCGTGTTTCTTGTTCTCGTGAACCGTATTGTCTTTTGGGATATATGTGCCGCTTGGTTTAGAATGTTCCCAGACATGACGTGAATCACTAATATAGGGTTACTCTAAACAGATACATAACTCGATTCGTACATACAGCTATGTAAGACTTCATTGTTTTACAGCCACATTATTTGAAGCCAGTATAAAACCAGAAATTTGCGTTGCAATATCTCTGGGGTCAAATTTATTTTCACTAAATCTATATCAAAAAGCAAGATAATACAATATATAATGTATATCTGTCTATGTATGAATTAGCACTTTGTCGGAAAATATCGTTGTCGCCAATCGTTGACTGTGGTGTTTTCTGGCACAGTTTGTATTTATTGTGATGCCAAGATATTAGTCATTGTAATGTAATGAACCGTAGGCTGTCCATTGTCAACATTTCATAAAGAAGTAAGCGGTGTATTTTTATATTCAAGTTTACATTAATTTCATGACCGATTCTACCGGAGTACGATCCCCACTTAATGACACTGAACTCAAACGTTACATAACTGAAACACTTGAAATGTGTTTCTGTAACGTTTGAGTTTGTAACATTAATCATGATTGTGCCAATTAAACATCTAACTCATCCGATAGTTTAACAAATTAAACCTGAACCAATCTTTTAACAAACGCGGTTCAATAAAGACTGTAGAGAAGCTACACAAACGTTTCACAGAGCGAAATATATGTATAAACTACATACAAATGAAATCAGTAGAAATATCCTACACCAAACAGCAAAATTATCGATATGCAATACAATCATATCACACAAAATCAAGGTAAAACAACTAAGAAAAATGAAAAACAAAATTCGAAAAAATTCTGGAAAATTCTAAATTCTTAAAAAAGAAATCACAGGTTCACGTAAATTAAAATTATTTGTATATATTTCAAGAACATAAGCAGTGACTCAATGTTAACAATGACGATTTACTTGAAAAAAATAATCAACTTTGTTATACCAATGATGTAAATAGAGCCACACAACGCTTTGATTCGACTGTCGTTACATTCACGCGCTCCTTTACAACCCAGTATATTTGATATTTTGACTGATTAAACATTTCTGGTACAGCAAAAGATTTAGTTGCAGCAATGAAACCGTTCTTCCATTATACTATAACATACTACTGACTTTATAATAGACGGTTATTTCACCTATTATAACCAATCAAATGCGTACACAATAGTATGGCCTTTATAGTCAAGGGAAATGTTGACGATCTAGCTAATCGGTTTTATTTTATGTCAATTAGCATTTACAGATGACGCATTTGAAAATATACGCAGATTCTGCACCGACAGCTGTATGAATGTCCTTCAATAATTCACCTTTATAGGCATCGGACAAAATGGCATGCCGACGAAACAATAGTCACTTATGTTCGATTTATTTTGTTTTTCTAACAATTTACATTCTCATAGCGCTATTGCTGTGACAGTGAGAGCTGTCCGTCCACCCAGTAGACATTCGCATAATCTTTATTTATACGTTTACTGTCATACTTTATGTCGGTGCAAGCGGCTCGTTGAATGGCTATGTATGCTTGTCGATTCGCTTGTCTAAAAATAGGAAATATCAGTTGTGGAGAGTTATCGGATTAAGCGCCAGAGGCTAAAAAATCCAGTGGATCGACAATGTAAAACGCATTCTTATTAAATATCAGGTCTACCCAAGATTGTCCAAACTCCAACTGGTTAACGGTCTCCGTTCCCAGCATAACGGATTTAATTATAAATGAAAGGTACACAACTATTGAGTTCTCTAGAACATGTTTAAAATACATATTGAAACAAATATCTAATACGACGAATACCTCAATAATACTCTAACAAATTGTTGAAATATGTAAATATATAATTCCGAACTAAAAAAAAACAAAAAAAACATTGAAAAGGGGTCCTGGAACCAAAAGATGACCATTTAAAAGTATGCACATAATGTTACTCGGGTATAGGAGACGAATACCACTTAATAGTTGAATGCATCCCTAGCAGAAGTAAGAAACAACACATCACCACAACTACAAAAATATTATATACGACCTAGTACATTCCAGTTAACTATTAATGACTATAAATTAAATTGTGTTATTTTTAGTCATGCTTTGGTGGAAAAGAGGATGACATTTGATTCAATGACCGTACGAGACCTAGTAGCCTCTCGTGTCTCTGGTTGGGTAGCATTATCCCAATTCTTTTTAATTAAACAAGGACCTCCTATATCCATGTATTGGTTATTGGATTGCCTCTAATATCAATATAACGACAAATCTTTGCAAACAATCTCATCGTATTCAATGTATTTATTGCATATGGGTCACCTATCTCAAACACAGTAGACAGTATATGTCAAGACGACTTCTGAAAAATCAGAATTAATTAGACCAAGAGTAAGTTGATCCGTATCGATTGAATCAATCAATACTGTTCTTCACAATATGTTGAATACAAGATCCTCAAATCACATATGATCATAGCAATATAATACGCTTTAAATTGTATGTGTTATATAGGCATATTCCAGAACAGTTACGAAATGATACCCCTGAATATAATTGTGATTATTCCATATTTATGCGTAAACTATTCATGCAACTTTTAGATAACATTGCCTGTGTTTCACATATTTAGTCCGTTTAGTGACAGTTAATAGCCAATATGTTGTGAAATATGACCTATTGAGTTTTGAAAACACGTGTTAAAGGCGTTTTATAATGTAATCAGTATAGAGCAGAAAGAACGTCATTGTAAGACTATTTTGCTCTTGGGATAGAAAAGTAAACTCGTTTAACGAAGATCTAGCCTATTTTCATATATGTTTCCGTTGGTTTAACTGGATAACGATACTATGCAGAATGCACCTAACACTAAAAAATGTCTTTCATCGAAACTCCTAAGAAAATATCATGACCAAGATCTTTTTAAAGTTATGCAGTTATAAACATGAAGCCGAAGTCAATATATGTCAATACTATGTACTATATAGTTTCGTTGACATGCCTAAATTTGACATTAACCTAGGACGTGGTAGGCTATTACATATTACTGTGTGCCATTGGTGTTTACATGGACTATCGCTACTCAAGTGTCCATCTGCATCATCTTACCGAACGACATACTGCAAGTCATGTATTTTAGTAAATGAAGCACTGCGCGTTGTTTCTACTATGTGTCGATTGACAGCGCAACTTGCTTCATATCCCTTTAACGTACATACACCGAGATGAAACAGACTGGACAACTTGTGTCCCGTATGTTGACAGACATTTTCAACGTAGCGATGCCACCTAGGACAAGGTATATATATAATCGAGACGTGGTTGGTGTTACCATATACGAAAGCGTTGTTAAAATCAATATGGTTCGCGTTTGATTCTTTATATAGCTGTCTAATAAGGTCATTCAGTAATTTAAAAGAGGACTTACTGTAGACAGGTATACTGTACATCCCCAATTGTGTAAAGTCGTTAAGACATGCTTCAGCTGCGCCCGACTTTACCTCAACCGGTGGACATTACACACGGATTTAAAACGAACTTTTATAAATGTACGATTTGTTGTGTCCCAATACGTCACTCTTCTCACGAAGCTAGTCGCAATGTTCATTTCAGATCTCTGTTGTTTATCGCTGTAACAATTGAGTCATCAATATTAATAGTCTATTCACCCTTTTATATATCGATGATGGCGACTTTATCTCCGTGATTTCCCCTGGCATGGTTTTCACTTCCTTGGGGTTTTGATTTATTCTGCTAGAATTAAAATGAGACTATCGAAGACAGACCTCAGACTTTTCTGCATTTAGGTCGCTTGACACCAGCCACATCATCTTTCATGGACGCTGACAGAAATCTTGTTTCAGTGACGTGAAGGAAAACGTTCATAATTTAAAGACATTTGCGTACGAACACCGCTGCATCATAACAATGTGAATATATTCTTGTAACAAAAATAACAGATTCACAACCCAGTCTATCTTAGTGTTGAATTTGATTTCAGACAACACGATTTCTACAGCTCGTTCTAGCCTTTATATGTTTTACGTGTCCGATTCTATATTATAAAACTATAAATTGTAAATGATTAATTGTTCAAACCATATAACAGTCTCGCATAAAGTGAAATTCAAGATTTTGCTGTCAGTGATGTATAGATTAATTTCTGCTTGCAATGGAAATGTCTGTAGTAAATAACATTTCTATGGTGATTCACCTCTTTGGAGGTGATGGAACGGTCAGTGAATTATTTAACTGCTATTATAATTTGCGGACTGAGAAATATGTAGCATTGCCTAAATGTAGTAGAAATACAAAAATCGCTTCAATCACTGCACATATATTGTCTTCGTATTGAGATGAGAAAAAAACATGTATTTTATAAATATTTCTAGACTTTATATGACTTTATTGTAACTAATGAGTCTGAGGCAGGTTAATTTTATCTTCTCTACATAATGTCTAGAAAATGTAGTGTTTTTACGATTTCACATACATTGCGTATATCCACACTTTTTGTTTAAATTAAATACTCAGATAAATAGGGAGTGACCCAATGAGTAATCAAATTACAGAATGTTTAAATGCATGAAGATGTCGACAATTACCATCGCGCTCTTGGCAAAATAACGCCATGACGTCCGAAGCGATTTCAGCGAGTTGAACAAATTTTAAATTATTATTAGAAATATAAACGGTACGAGTTCGAAGAAATAAGAATGCATTTTGATTGATAGTTGACGGTCGACATCTATTGATGGTGGCCAGTACTTATTTGTTCCATGTATAAGTAAAATGCTTCAGAGCTGTCCTTTCATATTTTGCATGTGAAATATCAATATGTTGCAACCGGAGCTGTTAAAATAACGCATTTATACAACAATCTTCGCAATATTCTCTCATGTTCAATTTATCTTATATTCAATACTTTGAAATGAATGACTTCAAAGGCATGTTTCCGAAGAACATGTGTTCGCACAGCTCAGCCACACTAAATTGTTTCCATCGAGAATGTAACACCAATAATGTTATGACTCAATACTCGATCATGATGATACTAATCGAATATTTAAGTTTTTAAATATCAGTATGTTGTTTTGGCAAAATAAGATTTCTGTGTCATATTATTTTGTCTTAAATATGTTGTTTTGGAATGGTAATATGTATTTTATGCCATTAAATTGATTTTATACAAACAAACAAACAAACAAACAAACAAAAACATGATTTATGATCTCGATATATTAAAATTATTTAAATTCACAAATCAAATTATGATTATTGCTGCTTCGTAAGAACTCTTTTCAGTGTTCAAATTGCAAAATAATAAATAAAAAAATATTTCTGTGAGGACAATACCAATATAAATGGTAGCGAGATTGGAAAGCTGGCATCAAGTCAAACACAACATTATAAGTGTTTAATGCAATACTTGAGTCATGCACAACTGTCATGTCTCAATTTGAAATATGTATTGAACATACAAATAAAACGTATGAGTGGTATGTGGTTAAATGGACAGATAGCAGAAATGATTGATACATGCATGCATAATTTAATTAAATAAACGGGATGTCTTATACAAAATGAATATCAAACTGAAATAGACTGAGTCTTAACAAATATTTCGCGGCCTAAACTGTTCGTTTTTAAATGTTCTAAGTGCTGTCGTCCTCTGGATACGATGAAGCAGAAGTGCGTTGTGTTAAGTATGACCTTTTTACAGCATGCAATAAACAAAGTGCAATGTCTCATCTCCGCCTGACAATGCAATTTCATATTGCACACAAGTTCCATCTTTGCATTGATTACAATCCCCTTGTCTGGTGTTATCATATTCAATCGATTTGAAGCGAAATACAACTCCTGAAAGGATACGTTCCTAAACAAAGTTGGTACAAGGTAAAAAAACGTTGTTTTGTTTGTTCATCATAATTCCAGATCGACCGGCATTGTTGAACATATAATCACATTCCGTAATAACGTATTATATCAGTTTTTGGTATTTATTGTTTATTTGTAATTGAAGAAAAGATACCTGGATGTTTGTTTATGTATGTATTTATTTTTTTATTGCATTTAATCGGTCTTACTATTCCTTATGATTAGTGTAAGTAATGCATGAACATAACTTATTTGATGAGGTACATCTTTAACGTCGAATATATTTTACCTCAGTGAATTTAACAGGCTATAATACATACAGGATGTAAGATATTAAATCCTAAATTACTTCCGGAATACTTTTTATTTTGGTACGAGCTATTGAAAGTGATATTCTGTGAAATGAAACACGTAATAATTAATGTATGAAAATCGTTCTGTACATGTATACTTATGACATACAATGTTATATGCCTTCCAATGTACATACAAAAATCATCTCCGGTTTGTCAGAACTTCTCATTAAGGTGACGAGTTCGAAGAAAATTGCCACGCTCATTGTGACGGTCTGAAAGCAGACCATTTTCGGTTTAGAAATGCGTCGATTATATACTAATGAAATTCGTTTTGTTAATAGAAATTTAATGCAGGTGGTTTGAATCTAGCATATAGATACCAGTGATGAAACAATGAAATGTTGCTTTAATGTTCGTTGCCTTTTATATTTGACTTACCTTTTATTTGATGATAATCGTATCAAGTAGTTTATTGTAAATTAATTTGTCTGTACAACCGAACCAAATGCCTTTGGCGACCTTACCAAGTAGTAAAATTCCACTCTTCATTATTTTCTACAGACCACGGAAGTATTTGTATAGGATAAATCGGTTGACTGTAAGTTATAAGCTAGCAGTATTTGTCTTATATAATGCTAAAACAGACGTGCACTAGTCAATGTAGTTGTAATACTTTTAAATTATTATTGGATTTAGAATTGTAAAGCCGGAATTGCAATAAAGCTTGCACTCCTATAATAAGTGGGAATTAGGTGCGCACTTTAATATGACAAGTTTCGACGATTGACTCTTATTGACCATCAGAACGCTTAGGTAGATGATTGGTCGTCATAACAAATGTGCTTGCTTTTATACAACTGAACTAATATTTAATACATATAATTGAATTGTAACTAATAACTATTTTCACTGTCAAGCTAAATGAGTCGATACTTTTTATTAGACTACCTTACAGTTGTTCGTATTTGACCATTTATAAATATGGTATGCAACTAATTATAGCCTGTATTTACCCAAATGTCGTCCGTTTTATCGTTCATATTCATTTATTGAGCAGACATGACGTATTGTATATTATCACATATTTCGATTACAATATTGCGATTACGATGAAGTATTGTGTGTGGAGTAAGCTTGTTATTACTGTCTTAAAATAGCTCTGGTTCACCTTAAAATTTGTCTGATGCATTAAACCGTATGGTATGTTCTACGCAGACAGAATACTCATGTTTATAAATAGCAACTGGTCCTACCTAACAATTGACAATACCTGCTGCGTGTTAAAGTTTACGCTAGCGATTCATGTTTCCCTCCTTATAACCTATTTAGTCGAAACTGTAATCTTTGTACACTGATACACGAAAGCGTTTAATTAGTAGCCAACGATATTGACCAAACAGCTTTCAGTAACTTACATTTCCAAACGTTTACAAACGGTTCACTTTACGAAGCAAGGGGCTGTACGTAGAGATATAGTTACTGTTGTCAATCTCATTCACAGAACGATGTATTAAAAAGAGCATCTAGCACGATCGGTCATGAATTATAGGATTTATCGAACGAGTTGTTTAAAATAATCCAACGTGAGCATTGCAACCCATTCTCAAGCAATATACCATATTTATAAACTAGATTTATTTATTCGGTAGGTCACTGCCACAAAAAACTTTACTATATAACATTACGAAACGGATTGAAAATTTAATTGTATTTACGCAGCATCGTGTCACGCACTCACACATATAAAGACAAAAGACGAATTAAAGCTTGTACTTGAAATAGTTTTGTTACATGTGCTAGAAGCTGCCTTTGCAACAAAACTAGTTTTCAGTACAAATGATCCGGCAAAACAATCCACCAGAATAGTTTTTGTAAGCGTCATAATAACGTCAACATACGATGTTAAAATTGTCGAAACCTTGCATTTTCTAGTTGAGATAGCAGCAATATTCAGGTATTCATCACAATTATAGCACGGTTTTGGTGTGAAGCATGAACTATTCGTCTGGTTATATATCCAATACAAACACGCCATGGTTTTATTTTTGCATTAGGTTAAAATAAACCGATAAGTTCTCACCTCAAGCGTTTTACACGATTTATAATCACTTCCGCAACGAGCTGTCTGTGTAGTAATTGTTTTCATATTCGACCTTTATATATTTCCCCTCCCGCGACCAATGCCATTTTATCTTGAGACGGTAGGTCGGGAATTATTTATGTTACAATTGTCTTGTTGGTTGTTGATGTAGACAATGCAAATAGGCATGCACTTAATTATAATGCATGGGCTGATGTATAATCAATTTGCGCCAATTGTACCACCTTTTAATCCATAAGCAGTTTTTTTATAGGTAAATAGGTGATATGTATAGTCAGTTCGATCTGAAAATGACAAAACTAAATATAACCTTCCAGAATAAAAATATCCATGTTTTGAAGACTAATTTTGCCTCCAATATTATGAAAGAATATTGGGATGGGGGCAATTTTAGATATATTGTTAGCGGGAGACGAAAGAAAATATATCGAAATTTAAACAGGAAAATAGATATTGCTTTACTCGGACTTATTGTGCTGTCTTAGTATGTCTACTCCATTGTTCGAATAAAAAAATACACAATATATATCATTTTCGCCTTGTAGCGTACCACCTTGGCTACGAGAGGCCGTTTTTTATGATGTGATAAAATATAATGTGTTGGAAACAGTTTGATACATATTTCACATAAAAACACTATGTTACAGTCTGTAACGTTAACATATAACCAATTTGTCAATAATGTTTATCAGGCCAAATTATAAACCAGAGATAAACTTCATTTGTCAATGTAAAAAGCTCTGGAAAACTGTACCTGCATTTTCAAATTATTACCATTGTTAAAAACAGAATTAACATATTTTCCTTATAGAAAGATTACCATTGATAATCGTTCAATTTTTGAACTTGAATGACGTGTTAAATGCAATGGGTGCATGCTAAACTACGTAACATGGAACAGTAAAAAATATTCTGTTCCAAAACATTTAATGCTTCACGAACTTCAAACTGTCCGGTTGTAGTGCTAATCAAGGTATTTCGTTTGTAGCAGGATAGACGGTTTTGACAATGGACTGGGACGGATACTAGAATGAAGACATGAGAAACGCTTATAAGAAAATACATAACCAAATGGGAATTGTAGCTAAAGTTTAATTAAATAATTTGTGTTCGTAGGGATGTCACAAAATGGAAATTTTGGCATTCGAATAATTGTTTAAGCTTCCGAAAATATGAGTTAACAACAGGTTACAAAGTACCCATTAACAACAATAGCACAAGAAGACGAGCACTAGTATAAATAGTAATAAACATTTATTCACGCAGATGCTTGATATGACATTTCGCTTGGTATCATATACGTAATAATAACGTGGTTTTGCTCAGACTCATAACATACAAGCTTAATAACTCTACAAATGTTTTAACGTCACAGGAGTCATACCTGTTTGACTATGTGTTTGTACGTACTTTGTCATGCCTCCTTGTGCTTTTGGAGTGGCTATGCACGTTTTTGTAGGTGGCATTTCCCGATCGACCTCCTTTATCATTTTATGATATCAAACATATTTCTCATCCAATGGAAGCTAGAGATGTTCAATATTTGGTCCGAACTTTTGTATTGTTCCATATCAATTCGTACGTTAAATGTCCGTATAATGACACCCCTCTACGGAATGCAGCACAATGCCAGCATGCGAGATATGCATTTAGTGTACGGAATATTTAGACATTCAACTCACTCATATGCATATAAGACGGTCAATGATAAAATAAAATACAAATTGCAGTATTTCTTAATATGGCTTCTACTATGTCCGGCTGTTTCTTTGTCAGTGTGCACTTTACTAAAAACACATACTGACAAATAAGTCAAATGGTTCTAAGTTCAATGCTGAACCGCAAGTTCATTACACAAAGCATTCCAATATGCAAACCGGAACATATATTGTCATGTGAGTACTTGTATAATAGAAATTCAACAAGTTGAATATGCCCCTGAACAGAATTTCCAATCTTGACGAGTATCCTTTGTGATTGTTTATGTCAGTCAATGCTTCTCCTTTAGATGATTATTGTCATGAATGCCGGGAAAAGTAATTTGATAAATGTGTGGGAAATATAATGTCAGTTCTAATTAATTACGCCATAAAAAGCACTCTTAAAATTGGCCTATCATAAAAGGTGATGATAAAGCTAAATAATAATATACATAATGTAATCCAAAGTATGTACAGTGTAAGTATGCATAAAAGAGAGATTAAATTGTTCAAGGAACGCACCATGTAGAAGACAATGCAATAATAAGCCGAATGTGTGGTGGGGTAAGAACACGAATATTTTATCAAGTGAAAGAAGTGCATGTAGGGAAAGGGGAACTAAACGTACATCAACAACATCAATACAAATCATCATACAGCGATTTACATCCTTGGAACTGTAGCTTATATCGCATTTAACCGCTACATGGTCATTGATTTCTAACATAAACAAATACATTGACTAAGTAGGCACTTAATAATCATTAAAAGCTATTAACCATTACATATACAATAATATATACATGGTATATTATTGTTGTGAATTTTACGAATTTTGTATAATCGATATCCATAAAATTAGATTTAGTAATTTCAGTCTCTAACATAGCTTTGACACTAGTTCTATATTTCAAAATAATCGATGGATATTTATAGGAAAACGAAACGTCTTACACAATATATGATAACGATAACAAGGTTAAAGGAGTTTACATGTAAGGAGAAGGTTACTTTTATTAAAGTCCTCATGGTAAATATTCATAGTAGATACCTTACAGGTTGAGACAAGTAAATGCCATGTGCGGGACACCTCGGAGTTTCGTGATGGAAAGTTTATAAGTCGTAATCATCTCGTTTATCGTAAATGTTTGCAGTAATAATGCCATTATCTATAGAACATATCTAAGTCCAGAAACGATGCAAGTGTGTCCAATGTGTTGGCTTTCAAACGTTGTAACTCTGTTGGATACATATTTTGCATCATAGCTGGAAAATATTCATTATTAATATTAAAAATTTCCTCTAAATAAGAGAGTTATTATTGAAATCATTTATCATTATTCATTTCTTTTTTTGGATAAAGATTGAATGAAGTCTATTTCATAACAGAATAGTCGGCTATAATAGCAGGGCCGTAAATTACATGGAGGCATGTAGGCAGTTGCCTCCTATTGCGGGCTGAAAAAAAAATCATTTTTTGTCTAAAAAGGGTCCAAAATTTGTTTTGCCTCGCTCCACTCGGCGGGATGCCTCCCCTTCCAGGGGAGGCAATTTACGGCCCTGAATAGTACCGCAGTTAGTTCCCATAGCACCGGCAACCTTTTGTTAAATTGAATAAAGATATTTTCAGTAACAATTTAAGAGCTTCATAAGCATACTGACGTGTTCAAGGGGTAAAGTTAAACTGTAATCAGTTGCAGTCCCAGTATATATGTTGATTGCTTGCAAATGTTTAAGAGCTTCACAAACATACTGACATGTTCAAGGGGTAAAGTTAAACTGTAATCAGTTGCAGGCCGAGTATATAATATATTACATGCTGATGTTTTTTCGATTAAATTTGTAAGTTCTTTTTAATGATTACATGAAGTAGTGAAGTATATATAAAGAGGTGAGAGAGATACGTGAAGCTCTAAAATTGATTTAAAACTTCCGTATAATTGTTATGCCCCAAGACGAGAATGCGTCTCACTTCTACATGACGTTGCTATAGCGACAATTGAATGTGCGATATTTGTACTATATACAAATAAAGTAATGCATTCAATAAAATATACTTTGATATCTTTACAGTCGAAAGGTTGTTTACAAATATGAATTATTAAAGGAGATATGATACTTTTCCCGAAACATTTCGAACACCCCTCGTATATGTTATATTGGAATTTTCAAACGCTTAAACGCATTAGTTGAGTTCAGTTGTAAAAGCTGTTAAACAAGGAAGTTGTTTAGTAGAAGTGAAGCTTGCATTACTTACTTATGACCTTTGTATGTAACATCTATATTAAATCGGGACAATTCTGAGTTGTGGTTGTCAATTATTTTATCTGCAGACGGTGGAATACGGATGTACGTATGTTGCAGTACTGTTGAGTTCATTGTTTTGGATTTCGGTGTAATAAACCCATTATACAATGACTGTGTTATTGGAAGTTTTATCAGCTGGTACAAGCACCCATTTGTTTTTCAGAATACAAAAGGACACTAAATGATCTTTAAGTAAGCGAGCTTGATTTGATTGATTGTGATTAAGTTTTAAGATTGTACAAGGTCATGTCTTATACTTTGAATATCAATCAAATCAATGCCTTGATAAAAAGGACACTTTGCAAAATGCATCACATGATCTAAAACGGATTCTGAATTAAGTATCCGTTACGTCGTGCGATAGCCTGTAAACTTTTGCGAACAGAAAATGGCATGTAATGGAAACATATCCCGCTAGAATTCTCTATTGAATGTATATCGGTCGTTTTAATAAAAAACGAAGTTGAACAAGTTACCGCACGCATAAGTTAATCAATACTGAACAGCATTATAATAAATTTATACTGTATTGTACAGTCAACATCATCATTTCAATATTGTTTCAACAGCTAATGTCGTGCGAAAGCACCGTTTTGCGTTAAGTGTTTACGGTTCTTAAAACATACTGCAATGTATTTATTCATTTCTAGACAGTTCCAATTTCCACAATTTGTATTTACAACGAAACATGTTAAAGCATGATTCACGGTTTCTACATGTAACAGTACAATGATAAATTAGTCTGTGATAAAGGTCTGTGTGGGGAGGCATTGTCTTATGTATGTGGCGTTCCCTTTTCTCTTTCAAAATGTTACAGTACAATAATAAATTAGTCTATCAAACAGGTTTCTCTCGCATCTGGGGGACAAACTGACAGGAGAAGAGTTTTTCAAACGTTTATGTTTTGAATAATATATCACTTTTATAAGGTCAATTTTAATTGATGAAAATAGTATAATTACAAAAATGGGAACAGGACCAGATTCGTTATTTACTACATTCTCCAATTTGATTGAATGTGTAATGAATGCTGACCTCATAGTAGTACAGAGAGTACCACTTCACAACGTTATTGCCAAATTCCTTGCACTTACTAATTTTCTTCGCTTTGGAAAAAACCTGCACTGGATTCTATCTCGCCAAATGCTGCGTAAGTTATCGACTGGGATAGTTACTATATTAGAAATATTAATGTTGATATACTAGACGGATTAATTAGTATACAAATATTCTTTCGCAGTGAAAGTTCTGTGTATCTGTAAAGGAAGAAAGGCCACCTTTTTTATCTAAACACGATTTACGGTATATGGCAAGTGCGGTACAAACAATAACTCATCGAATGTGACGAAACGCAAATTCAGCCGACGTTCGCTTTAGGTAACTCATATAAATAATGTTGTTTAAGTGTTGTTCTACAAGTAATTGTTCGTCGTTGGAACAATTTGTGAAATAAATAATGATGTATTTCTCCGCAGGACTACAATATCAGAAACAGAGTTATGCGATTATAGACTACTACCGAAGTGAACATTCTGTGAATATATTTATTGTAGGCAGAAATTATACATCAGAACGGTTGCTCGTATTTGAAACAATGTTGTTTCTGATGTTAACGCTTCCACTATGTCTTTCAACGAATTCATACGAAAGCATGTTTCCCTCGTAGCCCTGATTTGTGCTGATGATATACTTAAAACTGAAAAATCGCGTTATTACAGTATAATTTCCCATTCAATTATCAGACGATAATACTAGAACTTTGCTTCGAGGCAAACACCAAAACGTGTATCGGTGTGAATGCACGATTTAACGTATTTTTGAACGTTGCTCTTACGTTGTTAATACATTTTCGATGTAAGCTCTACTGACAATGTGTTGAATAAACCAGCCGTATAATACTTGGCAGTTTTACCAGCAACACAACGCCAAGTGAATAGGGCTTCCAGCTGAAGCTAAATTCGAATAAATAGACGACAACAAAAATATATATTTACTTGGGGTATAAGTGAAGTTTTTTGACCATGTAGATTCTTTACTCTTTATAGTAATATGCTTCATTTGAGAGTTTTCGTGTCATGATATAATTTATATGTTCATAAGACCAGTACTTGAATTAGATTTGGACATGTGTTACATTACATTTCCGTTTGAAGCAAGTTTCATAAAAATTCTAATTAAAAAACCATAGTATGGGTTCTATGAACCAGTGTTATGCTTCACTCCCTATTTGTATTAGCATTGACAAACTAACCAAAGTTCACACAAAGCATTTCTATGTGCAGTCCACCAAGGCCGTTCCAATGGTTTATATTTAAATGTAGAATAATTGATCTTCTTAACATCGTGTCTTTGTTGGATATACTTTTGATAAGTTTAGGACAGACCGTATGATGAATAAAATTATAGAATGCATTTATATTAGTGATGTTTTGGGTATTGTTTCATATTGTAAAAGAAATGTGCTGTTATATTTTCATACTCAACCAATACAGACATGTTCTACTAATGTAAGTATACATTAATGTTATACCAACTATAAGGAATATGAATAGGAGCGTGCATTAATGTGCCATTTCATACAGCTAATCGCATTATTAACATTTTTAAAATAAAACACATTTAAGGTCATCCATTTAATTGCGATCAATATATACTGAGCCAAACAAGTAAATCAATTGGATACAATTTTATCGTGGGTCAGTAATATAAATATGTTTTTAAGCATTTTGAAAATATGGTCTTTGATACATAATTTAAATTGATGATTATGCTTCAATTTCATTTAAACTTTTTGAAAATCAATAAGAAAATGGACTGATGAAAATGTTAAGTTCTGGAATTTGTTAATACCGGGTGTGACCTCCATGTGCATTCATTACAGCAGTGCATCGTCTACGCATAGAATTGAAAAGTGTTTGAATATCTCGCTGTGGAATGGCATTCCATTCTTGAGTAAAAAAAACTCCAACTGCGCTAATGTTTGGGGATTGCGACGTCAAATCCGACGGTCCAGGACATCCCAAAGATGTTCTATTGGGGACAAATCTGGAGAACAAGCAGGCCAATCTAAAACATTAATGTTTTGATTGGTAAGAAAGTTGCGGCATACATGTGCTGTATGACACCTAGCATTGTCTTGCTGGAACAACGTGATGTTCACGTTAGCGTTAAGAAATGGTACGACAACTGGTGTTAAAATTTCGTCTCGATAACGTTGTCCCGTTAGATTCCCACGCACAATAACCAATGGAGTGCGATTCCGGTAGGATATTCCGCCCCAAACCATGATACTTCCACCACCGTAACGGTCCACCTCGTGCACACAGACGTCAGCATAACGTTCACCGACCCTACGGTATACTCTAGCACGTCCATCTCCTCGCCTCAAACAAAAACGCGACTCATCAGTGAAAATTACCGTATTCCATTGATTTCTTGTCCACTTCAAATGTCCAGTGGCCCACTGACGTCTCAAGACGCGATGACGTTGGGTAAATATAGGCCCATGATACGGACGTCTGGCTCTTATACCACGCTCGGCGAGTCTGTTTCGGACTGTTTGAGCACTGATTCTGTTGTTTGTACGACAATGTGTTACAGCAGCAGTAACAGTAGATGGAAGAAACCGGTCACGTAAGTGTGACGTCCTTATGTGACGGTCCTGTGCAGGAGTCGTTTCACGGGGCCTACCAGAACGGGGACGGTCATTAACAGAACCAAGGGCACGATAACGGCCTAAAAGTCGGGTTATAGTCAACCTAGACACTCCAAAGTGAGCAGCGACGTCAGCGTGACGTAAGTTTGCTTGTAACATACCAATGGCTATAAGGCGTTGATTTGCATTCAGTCTCAGCATAATTACAGCAGAGAAATATTGAATTTTGCCTATGTTTTCACAATACAGGTACAATATCTGTGCAATGCGTATATTTTTATGTCGATACATGTTCATCATCATGGGTTTCCCAGTGCGTGCAAAAATAAAAAATCCCTATTGCCAGTAACACGATATTCAACAATAATCGATAATGGTCTGTGAAAACAGTCATACGTTTAAGCAATCATGTAATCACAGTACATATAACACAAGTTTAAGCTTTAAGATTTTACAAATGATCTAAGTATGTATCGTTACTTGTTTGGCTCAGTATATTTTGAATAAAAATTATATCCTCAATTAAACCAAACGAAAGAAAAGTATTAATGCACTCAATAGTTCAAAACCTTTGATATTAGACTATATATTAATATAACGAATGGAGTGCAAGTCACTACACACCACAACTATGCATTTATACATACCGGTCATGTTAAATATACGTAGACTACGATCGCAAAGAAAATGATTGATGCAAGTTGCAGTCAAACTCGATATAGAATTAACGTCTTTATAGTTTTATCTATGAAAGCTCCGTATTGAGTGCATAAAGTGTCTGACAGTAACAAGGCAGAACCATATTCTCAGACGGACACCGGAATGTACATTAATCAAAGTTTTTATATAATTACTCTAAATGAGTCACGATTTTGCTGGACGTTGCATGCAGTGCCCATCACGATATTCAAATATTAGAAAAAGATAGAAGTTCGGCCATTTTCACGCAGCGTTACAGCTTTTCTGATTGACACGTATTAATAATCAGACACAATGTGTGTTCCTAAGTGTCACTATTGTATTATTAACCCAATTCCATCATGTAGTTTAATTACATGGTGGTGATCACGTACAAACACAGTCTCGCTCTCTACTTATCTGTGTTCGCACGCCATGACAATGTAGGAATAACAACATATTTCCTCGAAGTCGGTCAAGAATAAAGTTAGGCAAGTACCATCAATAATGTTTACAATAACATATTACGCATATATAGACCATACGTTGTTAGGAGCATAAAAAGTCGCAACTAAACATGCATGACCAATCTTAAGTTATCGTAACTAAACCATATTAACCAAAAAACAGTTATTAATTCATAACAAATTCTAGCAGAGACGAATATACGTACTATGTAAACTGTTTTTGTGAAAAGGGACTTGTTATATACTGAGAACAGTTTAGTGATTAGTGATATTGGTGCATATGAAAACTGGTGCATTGATCTTAATTTCCATAGCACAACAAACTTTTAACAATTTAATATATCGACGCTGGAAAGTAAAAGCCTCGTAAATCGGGTTTTTACCGAAAACGACTTTTTGATACAGAGAGGAACAGTATACTTTCCCGCGTGTTCTATCAAAATATCGTAGCTCTCCACCAACAGGAACATTCTTAATCATCATGTGATCAGATATCGTATTTCGATTGGTTTGACGTCATAATTTCAAACCGATCGTATTTCGAGATACGACGTTTTGACAGACTTGATTGGTTTGTGCAAAAAAGAATATTTCTGGAAATCAGCATTGTGACGAAATCTAGTTCAAGCTACGGGGTAAGATTACAGTATTTCATAAATTCATTTTGAATTTAATCAGTATCGAGTTTATCAGTCTAGAATGTTCATCTACAGGCCACCTAGCATGAAAATTGGAATTTCACATTGAAAATAATTTATCATACATACCAACAAGATGCATTTATTGGGTTAGTACAAAATGCATTCCTCATCAAACCACCAGAATATAAGAACAATTCATAGATTTTACTAACAATTACTCGAAAGGTATATTTTTCAATTGTTTATCGCATTTCATCGTTTAAAGTAATACTATGCTCATTTTTTGTTCATTTGTTTACCTAACCAAACATGAAAAATATATTTCCTACAGTTAAAATATCACTAAACATGCATTAACAAAGAATGAACTCATAATGTATTACTCCATATTTGTTGAGGAAAGATGTTTGTACATCACAAAATTTAAAAAAACTTCCAGTCTTTTTAACAATCAGGCTAAATGACAGGTTTGTTAGTAATATGATAAATATTTTTTCTTTCAATCGTTCTAACATTGCAATTGCTCTGATTACAGATGTTTTAGCCAATGTAGCAACACTACTGGCTGAAGCCAATTCAAACATTTATGATCAGATGAGCCAGATACATCTTTAAGAAATTAGATACGACATTTTGTCATCTTTTGATATTTTGTCAGGAATCGGCTAGATTTTTAGTTACGACTTTTTACCCAACTTTTTTGTTCCTGTGAGGTTAATAAAATAATATTAAATTAAACATTTTGTTTTGTTATATGTACATCTATTACAACGAATATATAAGGGTCCTGTTAGCTGAACCACAACAGTTATAAAATATTGCCAACAAAGCTGGTACTATGCTATTATAAACTGATCTGTCAGGTCAAACACATGACTTTGATCTTTAATTGGTATGAATCATCATATTTAACATGTTCGCATTCTCACATGGTCCAATGTTGTATCTTTATTTTTACAGGTAAATGTCATGTCGGGAGAACGTGATACGGAATCAACAGAAGAGACTCACGTACAACAATATAAATGTCAAATGTGTAACTACAAGCTAGACTTTACGATTTGATTCATATTTTGGAACAAATAGTTTCTACAGGCCCATACCTAGTAATTTTGCGGAACGGGCTGCTTTATATTCGCTGTCAATTTGATGATTGCGAAAGATACTTTCACCTGACATGTATTCACCCAAGTTTTCCAGATAAAGCTTTAAACTATGATCATATTGACAATTTAAAGACATCTGGAATTCACTGTCCTGTTTGCGAACCAGGGAAAACGATTGTTAACTACTAAACGTAATCCATAAACCACACATTGTTTGCAGTTTGTTATCTCGGGGTAAAGTAATTCTTGCTATATCCTTGAATGACACTCTTAATACTGGTAAATCAATGGAAAATGTGAATTCTTATTGTCCTCCTAAGAAGACGTAAACAACAACATCGTTACACATAAAGAAGAGCACTATATATCACAAGAGGCAAAAATACAACACGCAGATACAGAGACTCTAAGTGCATATAACACTGACAATTTTGAGTTTACAGCCTCTAAACTAGACCTTTCAGACGTATATCAGAGAGCTGCCATATCACTTGAAATAGACAAAGAAACAGGATAGACAAGATATCTTTACTAAGTTTTGGACAACTATGGACTGGAATCAAAGGAAAGTTCACGTAAACGCATTGGTTGGTTCTAAAGAAAAATCGGTTGCAACTGTTGAAAATTCTCGAAGAAAGCAATCATTTAAGTACTTTCTGTGAAAAACGACCAAAGGTTATGTGTTTGCAATAGTTTGTTCCTCTCAACTATGGGAATGGGTGAAAAGATGGTTTATGGTTGGGTCATGAACGCCTCACATAAAATACCGATGAAAAAACCAGCAGCTGGTAAGTTTTAAGTTCTTCTCATAGTCTGATAGAAAAAGAAGAAACAAAATGTTTCTATAAGCATTACGTAGATTATTTCAAATGGTGAAATACTACAATGATGAATTATTTTGCTATTTGTTATGGCACAGACTAGCTATGAATGAATGAATAAGTAGATAGATAAATAGATAAATAGATAAATTAATAAATAGATAAATAAATAAATTTATTTATTGACAAAGCAATCAATCAGTCAATAGAAAAATAAATGCATTATTAAAATGACACATAACTCATTTAAATGAATAAGTTAGAAGTAAATTAATTAGCCAATCTTTCAAATATTATTTTGGCAGATGGCCGCTTAGCGGAACAGCAGAGAAGGCACGATGGGTGTCGTCAAAGAGCACGTTGTTTCTTGGAGAAGTTGCCAAAGATGGAATCACATTATTGCCGTGCGTCATCTTCAAAAATGTACTTAGAACCATTATTTGACAATCTTAGCACTTTGTACAAGGAATATGTACGATATTGTGAATCAAATCAGATAAATGCAGGATCTAGAAAAGTGCTGGAAAGAACTTTTAAAGAGATGAATCTGAGTCTGTTCTCACCGAAGAAGGATCAATGCGACACATGTTGCACACATGAAGCTGGAAATTTAGGTGAACAAGAATACCAGGTCCATGTCGAAATAAAAAATACTGCACGGGCAGTAAAGGAAAATGATAAAGAACGAGCCAGCACAGATTCCAGTCTTAAAGTCATAATTATGGATTTGCATTCGGTTTTATTGTGTCCCAGACTTAATGCAAGCGCCATCTATTATAGGACAAAACTAGCTTGTCATATCTTTACCTTAATGGATATCAATAGCAAAGAGGTCAAGTGTTACTTTTGGCATGAGGGTTAGGGAGACCTTTCCGCAAATTCATTTGCAACATGCGTAACAGATTATATAGAATCAATCTTGCAGGAAACGAATAACAATTCTGTGAAATACATCATAATCTTCAGTGACGGATGCAATTAGCAAAATCGAAATGTTGTTCTTACTAATGCCTTGTGTCACACTGCAATGCAATATCAAATACACATTACACAGACATATTTGGAAAAGGGGCACACCCAGATGGAAATAGATTCATGTCACAGTGTCATTGAGCGAAAAATAAAGCGTAAAAATATTCATGTGCCTCAAAATTACGTCGAGTTAATTGAAGACGCTTGCTCAACACATCCATATATTATCAAATACGCAGATCTTACTTTGTTCAAGAAATATTCAGATCTCTCGTATTACACCTCCTTAAGACCAGGTACAAAAGTCGGCGATCCAGTTATGACCAAAATACGTGTTATCAACTATAGTCCTTCTGGTGAAGTTACAGTCAAGCTAATGTTCAATGACGAATTCATTGACTTACCAAGACGAGCTCGAAAGTCGGATGTCATAGCAAATGATCCTTCTCAGCCACACAGTGCAAGCCTTGCAATAAAACAGTCAAAATTCAAACATCTTATGGAGCTCAAGCAAGTAATACCACTCATTTTATGACAATTTAAACCACGAATACAAGTTTTGACTTTCCCATAGAATTATGTTGTAAATGCATTATTTTATTATCTTATTCAAAGATCAAAGATAATGAAGGTCTTTGACATTACATCATTACATCAGTACTATTCAGTTTGTTTGCGGATGAAACTATAGAATACACTGTTTCGATGATATTTGTTGCACATTTGTTTTGAACATACGATACGTTAACAAAGCATTATGCTAATGTAGGTTGTACTTGTGTCTTACCAAACAAACCAATTAGAAACAGACGTTATCTATCTGTATGCCATTTGTAGACTTAAAGTGTGATTATTTTTATACATGTGTTTTGGCAAATAAAGTATATAAGTCTATACTAGAACAAACTGTGTGTAAGATTCTAACTTAATTAAAATGCGAAACTTGTATTCTCAATGGTAGGACAGTGAGAGTACATTTGAAGATATTGAAAAATGCTCTTTCCTGTCTGATGTATTTCAATTTGTTGTCTTCTTTGTTAATTAGAAGTTGTTAGTTGAATTGTTCATTGTTATGTTAGCAAAATGGTTTAAAATGCTTTAGAACTGCCTATTCTTGTTTTTGAAACTTTTAAAAGCATTCTAAGGTTTTGTGTAACCATAAGCTCGTACTGTTATTAATTGTAAGAAATATGTCAAAGTATGTTTTACTCAAAGCAGAGTTTAGTTTAATTTTGTGTTTGTCTGAACTAATATAGATTCGCTGTATGTTTCACACAATTGTTCAAAGCTTAGAAGGTCTTTTAAGGACGATAAAATAAGACATTGTTTGAAGATACATTTATGATGCAGGGTTTCAAATTTAGATATTAATAAGGATGGAACCTTTAGGGGTTCTCTTGAACTGTATTACTACAAAAGGTCGTAATTTAATGTTACATGTGTCTGCAATTTCAAACAAAAAAGTTAGCGTCACTAAAGCCCCTAAGCCAACTCGTTAACTTACATACATATTATACCTCTACTGTACACATATAAACGGTTGGTATATATGTACAGTTACACAAAAGCATGGAATGGAACGTCATTTGATACGGAATAGCATGAGAGTAATTGTATAGCATTAGCCGCTATAGCAAACTTCGAATAAAAATGTTATTTTCTTGTTTATAGTCGTGTTGTCTAAACTCATGTCAATAACACAACCGATGGATGCTTGGCACATATTTATCATTGTCCTCAATCAGCATCAAGCAGCAAGCATTTGATATTTTCATTTGCAGTCTTTGTGGTCATGTCATGTCTCTGCGTATACTCATAGTGATTCTGCAACTCTAGTGACTTTTCCTTACTGAACCCACTTACTGGTCAAATCGTCTTATCACACAACCGGTTGATTCCATTGTAAAATATGATAACATGCTTGGTCTGCTCTTGATATGATGTCAACTTCGCTACTTGAATTATGTCCATAGCCGTCAACACGGATGTAGTATTTGAACGTACACCTTAGTTGATTAAATTAACTCAACTGGCGTGTCATGGAAATGCTTGCACATTCAATATAAGTTACATAATGGACCTCAATCTACATACTCATATGGCTTAACGTTCAATTACAAGCGATGTGCACTTTTCACCACACATTCTCGTACATGAATCCAAAATCGTATGGTAAGGTTAAACGTAAAAATTAAAATGTATATTCAAATACATCAGTTTAATTAATAACTCTTCTTTACGAATTAAGAAACTTAAATAGTTACAACATTTTTGGCATTTAGTAGTCACATCGATCATTGTATACACTACTACGTATTTTATGTTGTCACTTTATGCTGCCATCACGTTCTGGATAATGTGCAATTCCTTAAAACAACGATCGCCTGTGGAAAATTTGGACATTTTTTGTTTAAATTGTTAACATATGAGTCTGTATGAAATAGAATAAATGCCGTAGATTTTGTAATGTTGTTGTAATTCATTGTGGTAAAACTGATGATTTTGATGTCAGATAACCAATGCGAGAAGTATTTATATGTATACATGTAGTTGCAGACTTTCTAACATGTTAATATTTTATCAAACGCTTTATTGTCATATATACAGTTATACAATTTTTTACAGTTATTACAATTCAAGGATAATGCTTATTTTCTTGGCGTGCATGCAAATCAGTTATATTCGATCCGATGTTATATTTATGCATAATTTATCCACAATATTCAAGACTGCATACATGAAAGTAATTAATAACAGTGGGTATGTTGTTGTGTACGTAATGGTTAATCGCTTTTAATGATTAGTTACTGCCTACTTAGTCAATTTATGCATATATGCTGGAAACCAATGACCATATAGCGATTAAGTGTGAGGTTAACTAGCTGCTAAATCGATTTAATCCCCCATTATTGTTACTGACAGTTCCACGACTGTAATTCGCTGTTTAGTTATTATTTCTTTTTGTGTTTTGAATGTATGTTATTTTTCCCTTTCCCCTGTGCAGTTATTTCACTTTATATAGTGTTCATGTTATTTTTTGCCAAGTTTCGGCGTACTTTTGCCGGCTGTGTTGACTTGTCGTGTGATCTTTTCCATCCATAAATCCCCCCTTTCACTGTTGTCCTCTTTGATTCTCCTAGTTATTTATTATTGTCTGCCAGGCCATTCCTTGCGTCTCTGTTCCCTAACATATGTACCCTTTAACCTCATCAATGTTTTATGGATTGTTGTTTTCCCGGAGGTCTGTGTGGGGAGGCACTGACTTATGTATGTGGCGTTCCCTGTAGCAACTTATTCTTTTGAGACACTGTACAACTTGTCTTACTTGACACAATTGACTATTTTAATAGCACATTATTGTAAGACAAACACGTCTAAAATATTTAACTGTAAGCATAATTTCTAATTGGGTTGTTTCGAGAATTGAACAGATATGCGTCTGACATTTATGTATTTGAATGAAGACTGTCTGATAAAATACATGCTGACATATCAATTCTGTACGTTCGTCTCATGTACATACATTTAGGGGATAAAAATAATATTCTGATTTGAATTTAAATGAGATATATATGTCCGAGCAGTTGGTTACCATATACTGCGTCTTGAAACGGAATTGATGTACTGGGACAAAAGCAAAGATTGCAGTGATTAAATTTTTGCAAGTTCAATATCGTTTGGTCTTCAGACATATCGATCTGAATTTAAATGAGAATTGGCGAATACTAAACTTGGAGGCCAGTATTAATCATTTTCAATGCCGTACTCCTATCAATTATGCTTTATTGCGTCCCTTCAGCCTTTGTACGTGGTACGTTATTTATGTCACTCTGTGTTTTGTAGCTGTGTCCTATATATGGCGCATATCCTACTCGACTTCTGCTGTGTTTGAAATAAATGATATAAAAGAAATCCTGACGGAGTATTTAACCGGAAAAAACAAATTATACTAATGCATACTCTTAAATCAATTTGGGAAATCAAATGGAAATGTACGGAGTCCCTTAAGTGACATTACATATTCTCTTTTCGTGCCACATTTTTAAGTTTGCGTTTAAACGAAATCCATTTCGTAAAAACAAAATGCATTAAGTAAAAAACGAAAATTATTTCGTAAAAACAAAGTATTAAATACGAACATTTTTTTTCGTAAAGCTAAATATCATTTCGAATTAACGAAACATTAAATCGTAGATTTACTGGATATTTTATGGTTAAAAGAGAATAAGTTGCAACCGGGAACGCCACATACATAAGACGGTGCCTCCCAATACATACCTCCGGGAAAACAACAATCAATAAAACAGGCACTTGAGGAGTCTCAAAGGTACATACATAAAGGAACAGAGGCGCAAGGAATGACCAGGCTGTCCTTTCGAAATAACTAGAAGAATCAAAGATGACAAACAGTTGGGGATTAATGGACGGAAAGGATCAAGGGACAAGTGAAGACAGCTGGCAATAATAGACAGACATTGGGCAGAAAATAACTTCAGCACTATATTAAGTGAAATAATTACACAAACATAAAAAGAAATAATAACAATTAAGCAATTTATATCCTATTAAAAACTATTGGATATTATGTCGACACTATTTGGAGAGGAATATTATATAGGCTTGTTCCTGTCAGCATTAATGGAGGAACTGTTGTGCATTTAAAATAAGGAAAGTACAAAGGGGAAGATGGCATCCATAACAAGGCAAATAAGTTGGTCACCGACCGAAATGAGCACGAACATTGTCAGACCGAATAATCTTAGAAGGGGAAAAGCAGATATTGCTGATTGCTGATTGCTGATATAACACATGATATTTTGGTAGTTATTGTGGAAAACCCCCATAAAAATATGAAAAATCAGTTGTATGCTGAGCATGTATGTAATGATTTCATTATTTATTGTTGTATGTAACCTAAATAAAAAATGTGGATCCTGAATTGATTTGTTTTTTATTTTATTGGTACTGGAGATCTTTGCACAAACACAAATATTATAGACTTCTTATCACCCACAAAATTATATTTAGTCTGTAATCACTTAAAATTAGGAACAGTTATCATAATAAAAAATGTCCAATTACATTTGAGATGGACTTAATTGTACAAAGTACCAGACAATAATATCAGCAATATATTGACCACTTGAAGAATATAATAACAGTACACTTTAATATGTGTATTGAAATAATCCTTTAAAGGTTTGTTGCAAGGTTGTTTATTTACACATCCATCAACCATGAAAGTGTCACTGTGGATGCTGTGTGATAGACTATATTACAATCACAACTTTGTGACTCACTTCAGTCACATATCAGCTGTATATATGTGTATTAAATGTCCCTTTAGTTACATTTTAGTATACATTAAATAAATATTCATGACTAGCCTGACTACTTTCAAACATAAATATTACTTTGGGTGTTTAAAAAGTACAGAAAGCACATTTATTAAGATACATGAAATAAATCATGCACTCCCTTCTGCTTTATATGTATGCTGCAGATTTTTTTCCCAAATCTTCATTTATAAGAGTGATAAACATGTCTGTTTTACATATTCTAATTTAATTTAATTTCATGTTATTGTGAAATGGTGTAATTATTTTATTGCAAATCATTTTGCATGAACATTTACTCAGCTAGGGATGATGTAAATATTATTCACTTTAATGGAAACTATACACATGAGTCAAAAATAGCAAATTTGATACATTAACATTTATCTAATTGTTGTACATTTATGCACAGTTAATAAGTATTCACTGAATATTAATCATTTAAGTAGAACATTATTTTAATTTTGCCTGTCTGATTAATTATTAAGACAACATGTGTCCTGTAAACAATGCTTGGGTTATTGTTATTTAAGTTATATTTGAAGGACTTTCCCTAGTACACCATAGTAACAGTACATTTTATTGTGTTACGTTACAGCAGGCAACTTATTTATAGTGTACAAAAAGCCATTAAATTGTCAGCAACACAAAACCAAGTAATTGATAAGTGCATTCTAAAATGGATCATCATGTACTTGCCTAAATGTATGTTTATATATATAGATATCTTTTATTAAAGTCTCATTCTTGCATATTACACAATAGTTTATTAAAACAATACATACATACTCTTGCAAAACCCTTCTATAAGAATTATAAGAGACTATGCACAGTAATTATAGGCATTCTATGTACAATCTGAATAGAATTAAATACACTACTATACAATTAGATAAATAAAAAATTGAGAGTGTGTGAGACACAGACCCATGATATCTCATTTAATGTCAAATTATCGCAAGTATTGAAGTATCGCTATCAATTGTGTTGTTGATTACATATTGATGATATCATAATTAAACAAAATGTCGAGTAAATTAAGTGAAATGCTGCTTCAAGACCATGTAATGTTTAAGAAATTTCTTACGAAAAAATCAAAGATGCTTTGTGAATACCGCCTCGGGATCTATAAGTATTTGGCCAAGTTGAATATGAAAATTTAGAGATTTTCCAGTCTTGATGCGCTTTATTGTCATCATTTATGTCATTTAATGATTTTCCTTTAGTGACCATTGTCATGAATGTCGGGAAAAGTAATGTGATACATGTTTGGAAATTATCTTGTTCGGTCTTATAACAGTCTTGGTCTTGAAATTGGCCTTTCATAAATGGTGGTCATAAAGCTTAATATTATTCATCTACCTAATCAAGAAGCTAATTATAAGTTTCCATTACGTAGAATCTAATATAGTATAGTATATTACATGTATAAATAACAACAAATGTGATAATCTGTATAAGTTTGCGAGCAGAACATATCATTGTGTTACAATTTGTTAAAAGCATTGTACTTTGACAAAATGCAAATTTGTCTGTTTTACTTTAAAGAGAAATGCCACACCATGGGTCTATTGGAAGCATATCCTGCACAAAATGTGTATTTGTTATTTATTGACATCTGCTTATCGGTCGCATTTGGACGTGTGTTTCGATCAAAATACACTATTTAAGTGAAAATGCTTACGCACGGATAATTTTCTCACTAAGTATATCTAAGAACATATTATTTATACTGTTTCTTTACCGTCAACATCATTTTAATATTTTGCATCAGCTAATTTCGTGCGAGTGTACCGTATTTCGCGTCATGTATAGTTTTTTACAGTCCTTAAAACATACCGCCTTGTTATTATGTATTTCTAGACTGTTTACACTTCAACGATGGGTACTCGAAACTCGTTAATTTATCCCCACTTTTATGTGATTCACATTTGCCACATACAATGTGTGGCAGTACAGGATAAATATGTCAGTGATACAATATATATCAAGTTGTTACAGGGAATACGTAGACAATGCCTCCCCACACAGACCCCAGGGAAACAACAGTCTGTAAAACATTAGGGACTGGGTAGATGCAAGGGTAAACATGTACGGGAATATGAGTGCGTGGAATGATCGGGCCGACCGTCCCGTTGTTCTTTTACAAGACGTGCATCACCGATATTATCTTCATCAAACATAAACCAGCGATCTTTAACACGCTTCTGGTAAAATATAGCAATGTATATCATTTAAAAACTAGTCCCACAACCGGTTGATTTTTAATAAATTTGATAACATGCTTTGTCTGCTCTTGATATGATTTCAACTTTACTGCCTGGATTATGCCCATAAACTTCAACACGAATGTAGTATTTGGACTTTAGTTGATAAAAGTAACTACATTGTATTAACAACTTGTGTTGTCCAGGAAATGCTTCCTTATTCTATGTAAGTGACAAAATGGGATTCAATCTAAAGACGCAATGTTGAGATATGGTCTAACGTTCGATTACAAGCGATAAGAACTTTACACCAAAAATTCGCGTACATAAATCCACAAATATACGGTCTGGGAAAACTTTGAGCTTGAATTACATCGATCGGTATCAGTTTAATTATTGCTTTTTATTTACGAATTTAGAAACTAGAACAATAACTTTTTTTTTACACTTTAGCAGTCATATCGATCATTATATACACTACTGTATACTTTAGTTTGTCACTTAATGCTGCCATCCCGATTTGAATAATGCACAATAGCTGAAAATAACCATCGCCGGCTGAAGATAATGACAGTCGTTTGAATTGTTAATATATCTAGTTATGGGTATGTATGGATAAGAACACAAATGCCATATATTCTTTAATGTGATTGCAAATCATTTAGTTAATTTTTTTTTTGTTAATGATGTAAACATACACTATGAAAATAAAGTAGTTCTGCTTGGTGTGACTTTAGATTGTATGCTCAATTTTAATTCCCCACGTAACGAACATTTGTAGAAAAGCATCAAGACAATTAAATGTAATAAAAAGGATAGGCCATAATTATATTTGACTATAATCACTATGTATCAATCTTTTATTCTATCCAACTTTAACTATTGCTCACTTACATGGCATTTTACCAGTGAAACTAACACTAAGAACATGTAAAAAAAAAACAGGAAAGAGCATTGAGATTTATATATGATGATTTTGTTTCAGACTATGACACTCTTCTCGCCATGTCAGGTTTCCCATCCCTTAAAATCAGACGCTTGAGAATTGTAGCCCAAGATTTTGTTTTAAATCTTCAATAAAAATGGACCTACTTATTAACATGATTTTGTTGATCTTAAACAACTTTCTTATAACTTTAGCCAAGCCAAGAACAAAGAGGTATGGTATAAACTCTTCTAGATTCTCAGCCGCAAAACTTTGGAATAACTTGCCAAACCATTTTCGTCAAATTTCATCCTTTAATACTTTTAAATCACTTTTAAATTATTGAATGGAAAGGTCTGCTCCTGTCCGTCATGTGCAGTTACTTAAATGTGCGTTCTGGGTCTCTGGAAGAACTTTATATGTTTATATGCGTATAGGTTATGTTGCAATCTGTAGCTTTTCAATGTGCTTGCTCTGATGCAATTGTTTGTTCTGTTTTTGTTTTCTGTATATGTGAAATGTGCTTGTTTACCATGTCCCTTTAGCTTTGTATGTTCTTACCATGATTTGCCATGTATACCATGTCAGAACTGTTCTTGTGTTTCATATTATTACCTATATACAAGTACTATATAATTATGTACAATTCTGCTTTTTAAGCTTTACTGAACCACTCACTTTTAAATATCTAACCTTGATTAAATGTAGTTAAAGTTGTGTGTACTGAGAATGCTCCAATCTTAAATAGTTGTATAATATCATATGTATTTACAATACTCACTTGTTTGTGTATTTCTATTGAGCATCCATGAGTAAACATGTATACATCATAATGCTTATATAGTAACTCTTATTCAACAATACCTCTCCAGTTTATATAGGATTTTAACATGAAACTGAACTTATTCTTAACTATTGTAAGTAGATGTCTCACCAAAATTTGACATACATGTATGTCTTAATTGATCTTATTTGCCAGTGATATAGATATTCTAGACGTAACATTCTTTATACATGTATTTATGAAGTTGTATTGCTGCCTTGTTTCAAGCCTTTCTTGACTGTCTCACGTGTATTTATGCACGCTACCTTGTTTTATGTAAATGTATCTGTTGTTTTATGTATTGATATCTGTTTTAATGTTTCTTTGTAATAGTCGGGACAAAAGCTCAGTAGAGCTTGTGTTTATTATGTTATAAAAAAGACTTCTAAATGAAGTTTACTTGTCTTGACTTGTAAAATATGACGATTTATATGATGACAAATACGAAAAATATTTGTATGTATACTTGAAATTTACTAAGATGTTGATCTTAAATATAACACTTTCTTTCTGTAAATACAGCTCTAAAGCCTAGTGGTATTTCTGGCTGCAATATGTTAATTATTTCCTTCGCGTGTATGCAAATCAATAATTTTCGTCCTGATGTTATATTTATGGATGAAGCTTAATTGCATGTTGTCATGGTAATAATCACTTCGTATGTCGTGATTTCTTATTTTAATTCAATTTATAGCCGCTTTTTATTTTTTCGTTCCAGTTACTGATGTGTAAACCCAAGACCCATTTATTTGAGTAGGAGGGAAATTGAATATACGATTATTAACGTAGCTTATGTATATGATTGAGTCGATAGGAATATTTATACATGATGTGTGTGTTAGTGAACTGTGGTGAATTGACGGTGAAGTCACTGTATTATTTAGTAATTTCAGTTTTGTAACATTATTTATGTACGCTTAAAAGAATCGTCTTGTAGCATTAAGTGCTGATGTCGTTTCTGTAAACATTGTCTGAGTAGTGGATGGCTTTATAACCATGGTAAAGGCGTTAAGGTGGCTCGGTATTTATTTTTTATGCGCACAACAAAGAGTGGACTACAAAGATTGTAATCTAACTTTGAAAATCCACAACTAAACCAGTAGTGTGTTTTAATTCTAGAAAAATCGATTAATTTGTTTAAACTGCTGAATTAAAAAAAATGTTGATTTAATATAATATTATTCTTGAATACATCAAACATTCATGATCCGATCGTTAAGGTAAAAAGATTATTTCTTTTCAGACCCATCCATTTTTATTTTATGTCCATCCAATTCAAAATGTGATCATCTTTCCAATAGATCAGTATAGGGATATAATGTTTCTTGACTGTGGTATTCCCTGCAATACTACTTCGCTTATACATTGCGTTGTAAATTTACTACACTATGTATACACGTTAATAATGAAATCTATTGCACGTAATAAATTTCAAAAGGTAAAGAACAATTCCATTCATAAGCTACATTTAAATTACTATTTTACGGTATAAGGTTTCCGGAATCACAATCAATGATTCTAAAATATAAATATGTTTAATGAATACTTCGAACATTGTCCGGCTTCGAAACTTGAATATATTCATCTTACCCTTTACAATGTCAACAAAGCATGAATAAAATCCCACCATGCTGTCGAATAGAGTCTATCATGCATTTTTCGTTTCTTTGCTTACGATAATAATAGTCCGTATGTTGAATATAAGTAAAAGTAAAGTAGTAATTTATTGTAGTGTCACACCTATTTGAAGTAGCAATATCTGACTTATGAGACATCTACTTTTGAGCACCTTTACTCCCCGATTTATATCATTAAATGCCAATCACCAGGCAGGTAAGCACACGGTATGCACACGATAACCATTTTGAACTAGCTGGCGGCTTACTAACCGGACATGTCGGACCGGACCCCTACCAATTGATTTGAAAATACGCCACACAATGCTTTTATATTTCCGATATATTTACAGCCGAGTTATCTTAACTAATACTAATTCATAAGGAAAGAGTGAATAAGTTGCTACATGGAGCGCCACGAACGTACACAAAACAATGTCGTTCGGGAAAACAACATTATACCAAACATCAGACATTTTCGAGGTACAAGGGTAAATACGCGAGGGAACAGGGGCACGAGGACTGGCCGACCATACAGGACAACGGAGAGTTAAGTTTTGTTTTCATGTACGAACGGTATAATCGGAGACGCGTATTACAACACCATGCAAACATTTTACGTATGCGTATACGTAATATTCCCAATGAAACTACTTAACATGGACAACTAGTCGGTGGGCAATTAGCAACAATATAAATATGAAGAATATGTGTCGCATTTATTTTTTTGTATAATTATACATATCTGTCCGTTTTAGGCTGTACACATATGTTTTGAGCAATTTAATTGTTTTATTGCATATGTGCGTTTTTATTGCGAAAGGGGAATAAACAAAGGTTAGAAGGTCAATATTACATTCAGCCTAATTCTACTTCTTTTGGCAGTATTTGAGAATCGGTACTTCTTCAAAGAAACGCAACCTGGAATGTATGAGTTCGCGTTTCGCAAATTGGTTACGAGTGCACAAGGAAACAGAACTGTTTTCCAGGAAAAATATTCGAGTGATAAATGTAAATATTTAAATTATGTTTGTTAAAATACGACGGAGACGAGTGCTGTTAGAATTTGAACGTGTTTACATTTGTATAATTCTAAGTTGCGTAAACAGACGAAAATTCATTCAAAGGTTATTGTTATTATGTTTTTCTAGGACGTGTTTACGTATTTACTAGACAGATATGGTTTATCAATCTTGTACGTGTCTAGTGTTTTAATTATAGTAATTATGATATAATAACTCTCAGACACAAACCAATATTACAGACAATATCCACGCACGTTTATGGCTTATGTTTTTCGAGACACGGTACAATTTGACTTACATTATACTATCGACTATTGTAATGGCACATTGTTGTTACACAAACATATACAGAATATTTAAATGTAACCTTAAGTTATTTGGTAAGAGAATTGATCAGAAATGCTTCTGATATTTATGTTTTAGATTTGTGCAATCATTTCACTTGCTATAATATTCATGTTGTTTTATCTCACCTTTCGGCATATTATTACTGACTTTCTTACTTGTTATGTGATGTATTCCATCCATTAATTGTCCTCCTCGATGCCCCCTATGTTCTCCTTAGTTGCCATTTAAGGTCGGTCAGACCATTCCTTGCACCCTATTCCCATACACCTCATCAGTGATTGACGTTTTGTGGATTTTTGTTTGCCCGGAGGTCTGCGTATGTGGCGTTCCGTGTAATTAGTTAACGTAATCTCAATTTCAATAAGGATATAAATCAAGTGGCTGTCACATAAAATACGCCGTGACATATCAATTGTGTTTTTAATCTCAAATTTTATTTATTTCTAATTTACATATACTCGTAGTTTGAAAAACAAAATAAATCAACGTAATATCACTGTGTTTTGAATTGAAATTAGATGTTTATGTCTGAGCAGTTTGTTAGCATTTGTCTGTCTGTGTTTTGTGGCTATGCCCTTTGTATGGGGCATCCACCACTCGACTTCATTATTTATTTTCATACTATAGACAATGTGTCAATTTAGCAATATCACAATCTAATACAGGGCGATATTCGGATTGGACATTTGGAAACCAGACAAAATGGATCGATATCATGTTCCTTCTTAATAGCATTGCTATGTTTGAAACAAAAATGCTGTCATATTAATAATGCATGTTCTTAAAATATTAGTTTGCGAAAAGAGAGAATAAGTTGCTACAGGGAACAAATTCAAATGCTACTTAAGTAATGAGCTAGAATTCGTAATGACGAAGCAAGTCTGTGAAGAAATGAAGATGTTTTTCTAGTATGAAAACAATTATTCCTCAAGTATTCTAAATGTATAATAATGGTAAAGGTTTGTTCATGGTAGTACGTAGTACATTTATTGCTATGCGTATTTGAAGTTGCATCGCATGTTCCTCATCTCTGATAGCTATAATTGGTATCAATATATTTCTCATGTTTATATAATATTTTGTGGACAATATTCGATATTTTGTTCCAATAGATTATAAACCGGTATTCATTTTATCAAACTTATTTCCAAAAATAATTCTGGAAATACTTAAATGTCTCCCAAAAAGTCCTAACAATAAAACATTTTTATCTTTGTAACGTCAATACCAAATGTTGATCGTTTTGTAAAAAGAATCTTAAAAAAAGATGTTTACAACATACTACGCGGGACCAATGTTGATTCATTTCCAAATCTGCGGTCGGCAATAAATTGCTGTGTACGGAAACTATTAATAATTATTGTATATAAAAGATAATGAATATCAGCAAAAACGCACAATTATGTAATACATTTTGTTTTATGTATGTCGATATTATTAGTAACTGAATACTAATTAGTAGGGATGTCAACGAATAGCAAATCAGGTATTCGAATATTCGTTTTGCATATCAAACGAATATTCGAATATTCGATCGACACAACTTAGACAAAATTATTTAAAAAAATCATATTTCATATACCAAAGTTCCTTACGTGCTGTGTGTATTCTACTTTCGTTTTCACCGGAAGTTAAGACTCTGACGAATGAAGTTATTGCAGTTAACAGAGCATCTTCTGAATGCCAATATTCGTGTTTATGAATATCTTTGTGAAGTGTTTATATGTTATGTTTTCGTCAATTGTTCATTATTTTGCAAATAAAGCATGGACATCAGAATTAGTTCTGTTATTTTTAAGATGTAACAACCCAACGTGTTTTCAAGTTTTAATACAAGTATTCTACGTTTATCATTTATGCATTCATAAATATACGAAATCAAGAACATGACAAATTGGCAACATACATGAAATAGAAGATCTATATTCTACATATATCTAATCAGCTAATCTTTCACGAAAATGCTTGTGAACAATACTATCATTAAGTCACTTAGTTCATTCAGTCTCAATCTTTGATCTTCCTTAATTAAAAAGCGAGTCATTAACTCAAGTCCCTGTCGGTGGTTTTAACTGCCTACGTTTTACACCTTACAACAAAATTAACGACAATTAGACACATACTTTCTTCTATTTGAGACTATGGACTATCAAACTGTTACAAAACGGTCAATAATTAACGGATTATCGAAAGAGACAAACCGTCATCACCCGACGATACACAATTATATTAGCACCCCCCCCCCCCCATATACATAATGACACTTTTACAAGCGCGCATATTTCAACACCAACAACAACAACAACAACAACAATATCCTTTATTACTCTCATACTATCTAACACAAATCGGGGTCGGCAAATAAATAAACAACACTTTTTTTTACTGATTTTTTATTAAGTATATTTTTCCGAATATTCGAGTATTCGTTAACATCCCTACTAATTAGGCATGCTTGTGTCAATAGTATTCAGACGGATTTTCATTTGCATTATAAAGACATTCATGAATTTACTAGTAAGCAGAGTAGAACAAGGGGGTGAAGCGAATCTATAACAGGACAAGCGAAGACAAATATATTGGCCGCCGACCGAAAGGGGGGAATGAACACCGACATTTTGTCAGACCAAATAATAATTTATTATAACAATACAATTGCGCTATGTCTAAATGACTTCTAATATTCGTGATTGTACAATATACTGAATAACCATATCTAGAAAACATACTGACAAACACGCTAAATGGTTCCCATATACAACTGTAATGCAGAACAACCCTATGTCTTCACACAATGCGTGCTACAAGACGAAGATGAAACACATACTGTCATGTGAGTACTTATATAGAAGTTCAATATAAGTATTTGGTCGAGTTAAATATGCCCCTGACAAGAATTCCTAGTCTTGACGTGTATCATTTTAATTGCCATTCAATAATTCTCCTGTACATGATCAGTGTAATGAAGGTTTGGAAAGGTAATTTGATAAATGTATGTGATAGTTTGTCCGTTCTAATTACATTCTAAAATAAACTGTACTCATGGAAAGGCCGATCATAAATGGTGGCAATAAAACTTATACAAAATGTAATTTTAAGCATGTACATTGTATCGAGAAGCAAACTCTAAACATAGTATTATATATTTAAAAAACAACTGTGATAGTGCGTATACTTTTTCGAGCAGAACATATAATTTTTTTACAATTGCTAGCGTTATCCATTAATAAATATGAAAGTATATAAGTTTAACTTTGAAGAGAAATGCCACGCCTTGGGTTTATTGCAAACTGGGTAAAACATAAGAAAGTATCAATAGTACATGTCGATAAGCTTCATTTTAATTTTTTGCCTGATTTGAAAATTGTTATTATTTCAAATTTCACAGACTAATATAGACAATCCACTTGCTCCAAAGGACAATATACCAGAACAACCTATAAGCTTTATCCACAATATTCAAGAATTCAAGTTTTGTAATATTTGGCAGCGTTTGTGTAGGAGATATAGTGCCGGCAACACACATGGAATTTGTGAGTTCACACTCCGCAAACAGGTAACGACCGCACATCCGCACGAGAATACAGAACAGTGTTTCAGCAATAGGATTCGGGTGAGATTCCAATAACTGGTATAAATGTCTACATCATTTTTTTGGTTAAAGTACGAGCAGAATTCAATTCATTCACATGTTATTGTTTCTGTCAACACTGTATGCGCTTCTCGTGAGTGTTTACGGTTTTACTAGATATATATTGGTTTCTAAAACTCATAGGGATAGTGTCTAGTGTTTTAATAATAACATAATAACTCTCAGAAACAAATCAAATTTAGAGATAATATCCACACTTATATTCTTCGATACATCGTACAATGTGACGTACATGAGACACAATCGCCCCAAAATATGTAACTGTAAGCTTAATTGCCGATTTGGTTGTTTAGAGAATTGGATAGAATTGCTTCTGACATTTATGTATTTGAATGAAGAAATAAATCAACTGACTGTCTAATAAAAAACATCCTGACATTTCAATTCTGTATTTTTAATCTCAATTTATGTCTAATTTACATATATTTTGAAAACAAAATAAATAAACGCAATATCATTCTGTCTTGAATTGAAATGAGATCTATATCTCTGAGCAGTTGGTTAACATTTATTGCGTCTTGAAACAAAGCAATTGATGTTCTGGGACGAAAGCAAAGATTACAATGATTAAAATGATCAGACAAATTTTTCTACAACTTGGGCCTTTCCAGTACTTCTATCTTAACCTGAATTAGTTTTTTTTATTGTATCCCTCCAGCTTTCGTATTTGTCAACATATGGGAATAATTATTGTTCGGGTCTTTACATGTACACGGTATATTGATCATGTCTCCCTGTTCTTTGTGGTTGTGTTCATTGTATGGGGCATATCCTACTCGAATTCTTCTAAACAAATTCGGCGCAGCCGTACTAACATGGTTTTGCTATTTGCATATCAGTGTTGTGTAAACCAATCAAGTCTTACGTTAACAACAAAGGCAATTTCTCTTCAGCCGATTAACGTTTGTAATCTTGACGCGGATTGGTTAACCTTTCGATAAAGGGTACGTTACCATTCCGAAAGCCACAGATTTACTGTGAATTTACCGTTATCCATTTTGGATCTGGAGTGACCAGCAATCGTGACATCTCGCCATTTTTGTATGTTGCACAACTTTTTATACTTCAAATTGCAAGATATTTCTAGTTTCATATTGTACATGGACGGTATTGGTATTGTGTACATTTAGTATTATCACCATTCAACGCAGATCTATTTTCGGATGGAACAGTTGGAATCCAGACAAGATGGTTCGATTTTATGTCCCTCCTTAATAACACTGCAATGTTTGTAATAAATGATATTAAATGAAATCCTGGCTGATACATTATCCAGAAACACTAGTGTTGTTATATAAATGCATGTTCTTAAAATATTATATTTGCAACGACGAAGCAAATCTGCGATGAAATGAATATCATTTCCTAGTATGAGTAATGATATAATGCTGTTTATGATATAACGAAGGAAGTGCAATTTTATTGATATGCGAATTTTAAGCTGCATTGCATTTTCTCCTCTCAGATAGTTATCAATATACTTTAATCGTTTATATAATATTATATTCTTAAGAGGAGACAATATCTGATAATGTTTCAATAAAGTTTTTACCGACATTTGCCATTTTCCACAATAATTCTGAGAATACATATATATCCCCCAAAAAGTCCTACAACCAATAAACGTAACGGAAAAATGAAATTGATATATCTTTGTAAAATATACATATAGATTGTATAAAAAACGTTGATTGTATTGTCACACGAATTATCTTTAAAAATATGTTTACAGTAGATTACATGGGATCTTCATGGATTCGCTTTCAAATCTGCGATCTTCAATCGATGGTTGAAGTAATAAACTTTTAATAGATATTGGATATTATGCATGTAATAATAATGAATATCAGGAAAAACGCAAAAACTATGTATTTGTAATATTCATGTCAGCATTATTAGTAACTGAACATTAATTGAGGAACAGCTTTACATTTCCGTTTTTGCTGATAGTCATTATCTATAATGTACAATAAACAGTAGAAAGGAATCCATGAAGGTATAAATCAAGAAAAATCCGTTAGCAGCCGATCATATTGGAAAAACTGAGCCCGACCATTATGTCAAGCCAAACAACCGTATAAGGGGAAACTAAACATTTCTCTATAAACATTAAGGGAAATTAGAACCACAAAGCGATAGTCCTACAGTCGCAGAGAAGACAACGTTCTGCCAACTTTTGTCTGCAATAATTATTATCAACAATTATGGAATGTCTATTTCGGGATATTAGATTCCCTGCATTATATTTTACGAATTTGCAGTATATTGCACTCTAAACCGTGTTCATGCATTTCCTTGGATTTTGCTGATAATAGTTAGTACACATAGAACTGACATCCACGCAATGTTAATATGTTACTTTCTGAAAAAGTGAACGTTGTGTACCGCACACATTATACAAATGACACGTTATATCAATTATATATGTGCATTTTCGATCCATCCAAAACAACGAAAATATACAAATGACGTTTAGTTTATTGTTTAATCTGCTGTCAGGGATAGATACATCAATAGGTACTGAGAGGCCGGCTTTAATAAATCACAGGAACATTTTAAAGGACACTGCAAAAACTAGGCCTTTAGCTAACCAAACCACACTAATATATTTATTTTGTCTATTTTAAGCTTGGCACTGAGTTGATGGAAAAGGTTTCATCATAATACCATATTTGAATGAAATTTATCATAATTCCTACAGATTGTATTTGTCTGTTCTTCAGTTATGCTCACTTAAATAACTCTACGATTAAGTTGCTATAGGGAACGCCACATACACAAGACAATGCCACCCCACATAGATCTCCGGAAAAACAACATTCCACAAACCATCAGGCATCGAGGAGGTGCAAGGGTAAATAATCAACTTAAACTAGATCCATATCTACTTTAAGGTACAACTTTGTGCATGAAACTTGTCCAATACAATTAATATTGCAGCAACAATGCCAACAGAAGTCCTTTCGCAGCACCCTATCAGCGTATTAATCAAGTAATAATACATTCTGCACAGGATAGTTTGATCTGTAGGAAATTAGGGAAGGAATGAGTGCATAAAGTTTTCGAAGGATATATTCAGATTAGATTGACACTACTAGGAATTAATTGTCTGGTGGTTGAATGTCGCGCCAAGAACGCAATCGACGTTCAATTGAATTGTGTGATTTTCGTACATTGAATATTGTGCTAATTTTATCACAAATTTTCCGGACGCTACAGTCTATATAGTGGTGCTATCGGACGGACACAGTCTCGGTCTCAGTATTGTTGCTTCCACATACTGAAAGGTCGTAAAAATAACAACACACTTAAACTTCGCAATTCATAACGATCGTTCACGTTGAAATGAAACATCGTTTCATTTGCATAATATTTGACATATTTAACTGAAGATGCTAGTAAATATCCTCGCGTCGGGTAATTTCGACATATGGGTATTTTCGACGATATCCGGTTTAAACAAATGATTTGCGCGTCTCTGCGGAAGTCACGTGATTTTTATGACGTATACACGCAAACGTAAACTTTGTTTTTCAATTAACAATAATGGAAGTAAGAAATGTAACTATAATATAATTTATATATATATGGTGATCGAGATTTTAATATATTTCACATTTTCCCAAAACATGCCATTCAACAAAATCTTTTTATAAAGTTTTTGTCGACCAAACATTTTGACAAAGTTCTGTTCAGAAAAAATGACGATTCGAATTTTTATAAATTCTTACATATAAAAGAAACACAGAAAAGCAGAACTTGCAGGTATCGATTTAATTTGTGTTTAATGTTTATTACAGAGTTAATATATTGTCCGTGGTCACTACCGTCAGTTTGAGGTTCAAGATCTTACAGAGGCATATAAAGCTATGATTGAAACTGGTGTTCATGTAGAAAGTTCTACCCGAAGATATTCTGTGCCAATCTCCTCATTGAAGGATCGCGTTAAGGAGAGGGTTGACATTGACACTGTAAGGTCAGGACCTAAAATTGTATTTACACAGGAACTGGAAACACTTTTAACACTCACCTGATAACAATGGGTGACTATGGATATTCCCGACAGGAAACTCTTAATATAACCTCAGATTATGCTTTTGAGCTAGGTACCGGAGACAAAGCTCATCCTCTTGGTTTTGACAGGGTCTATGGTTTCCTTTCAAAATGGCCGAATTTGAATGTCATAAAACCATGGAGTCTGGAAGCAGCGCAAGCAAAATACGCTAGTGAAACTGTCATTAAGAACTAGTTTAAGGTGTACAAATGGTGGTAATGAAAGCATGAAAGAGACTGAAATATGTATGAATTATACAGACGAAAACATGGTAGAGACTGAATTGTGTACGAAAACATGGTAGAGACTGAATTGTGTACGAAAACATGGTAGAGACTGAATTGTGTACGAAAACATGGTAGAGACTGAATTGTGTACGAAAACATGGTAGAGACTGAATTGTGTACAAATGGTGATGATGAAAATATAATAGGGACTGAAATGTGTACAATTTGTGGTGGTGAAAGCATAGTAGAGACTGGAATACATACAAAAGATGGAAAAGAAAACGTAGAAGAGACTGAAATATGTATGAATTATACAGACGAAAAAATGATAGAGACTGAATTGTGTACAAATGGTGATGATGAAAGCATGAAAGAGACTGAAATATGTACAAAACTCATTGAATATTTAATATAGATGAATAAGGTCTAAGCGCACAACATAAACCACCTAACATTGTAGCAGGTAACACATATAAAGCTATGACTGCTAAATAAGGAAAATTAAAAAAGGTCACACTGATTGAATGTGGTAGTGCTGTTGGGCAGCAAGTTCCTCCCTACTTTATATTCCCTGGCCATAGAATGGTGCACCACCTGGAGTGGATGGTACTGTCACAGAGTTCGGATGGTCCGACACTATTACATTCCACAAAACATAAATGGGCACCTATATTGAAGTTCTCGCCTACTGGGGATTCTCAATCATATGTGTTACATTTTGTATGATGGACATATAAGTCACATCAATATTCCTCTGATTGAAGGGGCAATACAGCAATACAGTGTACTGTTTTTGCTTCATTCACACTGTAGTCACATACTGCAGCCTTTTACGTAAGTTGTTATGACCCTCTTGAGCTTGCACGGAATTCAGCCTTGTCACAAACACTTGAGGTGGTCAGGTGGGAAACTGATCACCAGATATGATGTGTGCAGTATACATATCTACCTTGACCGCCTCCAACATGCTAGCTGCATTTAAACAATTTGTTGTGTAATCTTTTGACGCCAGTGTCATCACGCCTGCTTCTGTTGCACCTTTTACGGCCTTTCAACAGCCATGTGAATCAGATACAGTGTCGTCTGAACCAGCAGAATCATTTCTTGAAGCTAAAGGTGGTCAGATTCTGAAAAGTGTTCTGTTGTTGAAACATTGAAGAGGAGCTATATTTCTGCACAGATACCTGAGACAGATAAGAAGTACAAGCTGCTCCTCAGCTAAGAAGAAGCTCAATATTTCAGCAGTTCCTGGACTATATCAAATCAGTTGTCTTGCCAGCCTGAGGATCTGTCCGACTCGAATGACTCTGAAATTGCAGTCAGACAAATGTATTGTAAACGTTAACAGATCTATTAAATAATATAAGAACCGTTACCCGTATCTTATCATTGTAAAAAAAGGGTTGCATTGACAAATGTGATGGATGGGTACACCAGTCATTTTGCTGCCCTGTAAAAGTGATTAGGCCAGGTGATTCATTCCGGCGCCTTAGTGCACAGATGACCCACATTAATGTGTGTGGAAAACTTAAATATGTTATTAGTTATAACATTTAAAACAGTTTTAAACAACAGTTAAACAATTTAAAAAGGTAATATTTTTAGAATACAAATGGTAATTGACGAAAACATATTTGAACGTATATTGTCGCTTATTAAGATATTGCTAATTCCAGTGATGTCACTAAGTGATAATTTTTAGAAGAGGGACCAAGGCACACACAGGGAGTGATATAAAAACAATACCAAACGGACCGCGAGATTAAGATATTCTTTGATTACATGTTTTATGGTGACGATCAATTAATGTTTAATTTTCCACCAAAATGCCATCAGAGGTAATTTATAGGAGCCGGAATTTTATGAATGCTTATTAACTTTATAAGGCGATAGATACAATCAATACGTGTATTTTATACATGTTGACAACGTCAGGGAAACACGTCATTTACCTGTACTTCATTTTAAAGTTTTTGGAGACATGAAAAGTGATGATTGGCAATGTTTAAATAAATTCTAAATAACAGTTTGGAGACATTCAATATAACACTGGCCATTGTTTTTGCATTGTTTTACATCGACTTAAAGGACTTTGGTAGATAATCTGAATCCTTTGATTTTAACGTTGAAGAATAACTGCGTTAATATCGTTTCACGTTCAACTAACCAGTCTTGCCACAATAGAGAATTCTCTGGAAGATAAAACAGGGGTCGAGTCGTTAAGGTTTTTCTACATTATTCGGAGGCGCGGTTTAGAACAGAGTTACGGTACATAGGTTACGAATGCATTTCATTATCTAATAGTGTCTGTTTTGTATACCTCGCTTGTCATCAGATAAACTAAGAACAAAACATTGTCTAGCGAAGCAAACATTTTACAGCTTTTATGAATATCGAACATCATTTATATGTATGCTTAAATGGCTTTTGTCGCACTGAAAAGCTGAAATCTATCCCACAAACATGCTTGATTAAAGCTTGGCGTTTATAGCCATAATAAAGGCGATAAACAGAGTCGGTATTTACATTTCGTGAATATTCAAGCACTCATGTGACAGCATTTTACAATCCTTGTAATCACACAATGAATATCTCCAACGTGGGTGTTTTGTTCGTAGCATATGCAGTCTTTGTCTTTTAAAACATTGAATTTCCAGATTCTTGCATTATTTTTCATAAGCAATAATACAATATTGTATTGCATTTGTTATTATGACCATGTGATATTGTGTGTCGATATTTGACATGCTTCTGGGTGTACAAAACATCGTTTTAGGGCATAGGCCCACTTACGTCCAGTAACTGCACAAGAAAAGCACGAGAACATTTAGACGTAATTACCAACCAAGATGGCCACTCAATGAACAATTGAGTTCATGGCTAACATACTTTTAAGCCTGGGCGGTTTGATTAAATCTCCGTATGATGAGGAAAGAGATAAACGCCAACACGAACAAGAAAACTAAAAGTGACATACAGAGGAATAAGGACATGGCTTGAAAGCGTCGGTGAGACCGGTGATTTGAATGAAATTCTACATAGGGTTAGCAAGGCGAGTTTTAAATGTTCAGGAGGAAGATAGTTTAGAATGTGAACCAGGCAACATTACAGAGCAGTCTCCGTAGATTCCGGACCGATAAAGACTATGTCGGGAATATCCTGCAAGAGTTGAAACACAGCAGAGATATTTCTTGCAAAAGAAAGCTTCTAAAGCAACATGGAAAAGACAATAAACGAAAATATCTGATCCATTCAACGACAAAGAGCTTGCGTACCCAGTGAATAGAGTATGTTTCGAAGGTGTAATAAAGTCATGTTTTGAGGGAGGAACACGAAAAATCGGTCAATTTAGCTCCAAAACAAATATCTGTTTAAAATATTGAAAAGAAAAAAAACAAAATGATAACATGTATACTCAATAGGAATTCATCTCCACGAACAATGTATTTCTCATTAACCTTCATGAATATTGATTTATTCGCATATAGATACGCGAAACTTGACATGTCATTACTTTGACACATGGCGTCACAATATTAAGTGACGTCATTAATACTGAACACCAGGGGCGGACTTGATTGGAGTTCTTCCGAGTTCTCAGTGTACTCCGAGATTCAACGATGAATCAAGTGCATATTAGAGTAATGGGACAAATACAAAATGGCGTCTAAAGACGTTGTTGCGGCTTTAATGTTTGTTTATGAAGATTCTAGTAGTAGTGACGATTCATCAGACGACGAATTACCTATCGTGTTAGGACTGCCATGCATTGCTCTAGCATTGTAATAATTTTCAAGTTTTTATTGTTTGTTTATAATGCATTGTTATGGAAACTGTTGCAACTTAATGCAAGATTGTTGTTAATCGTACCACGAGATGTTCGTACCTACTTTTCAGATCTATGAATATTGAGATGTACATCGATGTATTTTTAAATATTATTAAGAAATTAAATTTTATTAAGAAATACTGAACTTGAAAGTAAAAGAAAAGTAGATATATAATACTATTATTAATAGGTTACAGCAGGAGTAGTTCTTAATCTTTTTGCTACCACAAGCCGTGATCTATGCACAATGACATAAAGATATTTAAGAATAGTTATGTAACAAATTAATGTAGATTACAAGTGTAAACTGAACTTTGACAAACAAATATAGAAGCAAATCAGAGGGGCACCGCCTTGGAACGGTTACTGTCCGTAAGGAAGCAAGTTGAGGTTGACGTAAAATTTAAAACTACCCGGTATTCAGGTTTTTATTTATGAATGTATAGATGGTTTTCTAATTGACATTTTTTTGTGTCTTTGCAGGGAGCGGACAAAGAAAGAGAAGGTGAGAAACTATGCTGAAGAGGTTGTCCCACTTTATACCCTAGACGATTTCAAACGTTTTTTTCGAATGTCCAGGAATACATTTGAAGTGATATGCCAACAATTAGGGACATTTGCAGACTTTGTAACATCACCTGGCGATCGTCCACCTGTACCCCTCGACAAGCAGCTGCTTATGTTTTTGTGGCATGTTGGATGCCTTGAGCCATTGTGTAGGACTGCTGACAGATTTGATGTGACAGAATTTACAGTTTTACGTATAAGAGATAGAATATGTAAAGTTATTCTGGACCATTTCGTGAGAAGGTACATTGTGTGGCCAACTGGTGCAGATCAAGGAACAGTTGTCAGAGCTTTTAGAGAAAAGCGTGGTTTTCCAGGTGTAGTTGGAGCTATAGACAGTTCTCATATACAATTAAAAGCACCACAGGAACACCCTCAGACATACGTTAATCGAAAAGGGTATCACTCTGTTATCTTGCAGGCAGTGTGCCGTGAAGACCTGTGCTTCATTGACTGCTTTGCAGGATGGCCAGGAAGCTGTCATGATTCTAGGGTTTTAAAAAACTCGGACCTTTGGGACAATGGGTTGAATCTGTGTGGACCAAATCATCTCATTGGAGACGGGGGCTTTCCTGTCAGAAGATGGCTTTTAACACCTTATAGAGACAATGGTCATCTTACGGCAGTAAAACGCCATTACAACTTTTGCCTTTCATCTACGCGACAGGTTATTGAACGAGCTTTTTCCTTGCTGAAAGGGAGATTTCGGAAATTACAAATGATAGATGTCAATACTGTACAAAGAGCTGTGAAACTCTGTATTGCTTGCTGTTGTTTTCACAATATCTGTATTTTAGAAAATGACGAACTTGGGGAATACTTCAATGATGACAATAACAATGCAAACTTGCCAGCAGTACAAATTATTGAAAATGATGCTGAGGGAGTTGTTAAGAGAGATGCTGTAGCTCAACAGCTGCAATAAATGCTGTAATCGGATGTTTTTTAACTGTTGTGTTTCAGCGGACATTTAATAAGAACTCACTAGTCAGTATTATGCCCAGGCTGACGATTAATATATATCAGATTGTAATTAAAACATTTCTGCTTTTTTTACTATAATAACCTGTATTGTTGACCGTCAATAAAAAATTATTAACAGTGTTTTTTTCTATTTCTATAAATTTACTAAAAATTAGGTGAAAGACAAATGTTGCACTTGCACCAGAGGTGGGAGGCAAGTGACTTCAGGACAAGCCTTTGGTCAACTTACCGCAAAGTCCGTTGCCGGCCGCCGTGGGGCTCGAACCCACGACCTTCGGACTGGGAGTCTAGCGCCCTACCAACTGCGTTAGCCGGGCCGGCACAATAATTCTTGGTAATTTTCACATACGAGTATAAGAGTTGTCTCAATTATAAGACTTAACTTGATTATAAGACCTTGTGGTATTCTAGTGGCCTTAATTGCAGAGATTCACTATTAATTAAGAAAATAATACTATATTTCTTTGGTCACTTTTATTTTCGAGTCTTGACGTACAAATCAAGTACACTCATAACATTCAACATAAACTTTTAGAAACATTTAACAAACAAAAACAAGAGGGCCAACATTGCCCTAATTTAAATTACTGCTTTGCAACAATACTTTGATAGAACATTGACGACATTACTGTAACTGTGATTAGTTTCAAATCAATACAATAAGTAGCTGCTTAGCTATAACCATAAATGTTGCTTGCAAGCAAAACCTTAACCAAATGCAATGCCAACACAGTTGATAATACCGGTAATAGCTCTACATATTTCCTTCAGAACTCCAGGTAAAACACATTCAACCAAATGTATACAAGGATATGACTAGATTTGCAGTAAAAGCTATTATCACATACCAAAAACAAGAATGCAAGTTTCATGAACATGAATTCAAAAGTATAACAATTAAAAATAAAAAGAACTATTAAAGCAACATAAATGTATCTTTAAACAAGAGTGGTTGCACAACTGGCATTGTCAGTGGAATTAGAATAATCAAACGCCCATTCAATGTATATGAAAAAAACAGAGTACCTCTCTGTTCTGTTGATACCTGCCTTAACAACGAACATATTTTGTGTGAAAATTAACGAAAAAATGTTACAACAGTCATTCTTTATGACTATACAAAAACTTGTTATCAAAACGTAAATTTTAACAGATTTCACTATCACCAAATACTCATTTGATCATATTAGTTCTGACAACTTCCAACAGATTTTGATCTCTTCAATGATAAAGAAAATAATTACAACACATTAACAATTAAAACAATCTGACAGTGAAATGTTATTTCTGAAGGGAAAACTACGGTGTCCCGTTAGTGTCATTCAAAATGTTGACACGCACTACACTAGAATATTTTACACTAACAGCATAAAACTTAACCTAACACATTTGTTATAAAAACTTTGATGTCAGCTTTTGTAAACACGGATCCACTTAGTGACTTTACTTCTGCATACAGGACATCTTCTGAGGATCTTGCTACATTCTATGCAACAAATCATATGGCCACAATCATCAAAAACGGTAGATATTTCTCTCTCCATACATATCCTGCACACGTCTGAAAAAGAAAGACACATTTCACTTTAAGACCATAAGTAACATTTGATCAACAGTTTACAATATATTTCAGTTTGATAATAATCTTAGCATGTAGGTAACATTTACTAAATAGAGGATCTTACACGATTTAAACAACATCAATTAATTGTATACAATAAGTTTCCTACTAATATTTGTTAAAGAACTCATGTTCTTGATATTCATTTAATAAGCAAGTCTGACAATATTTCATAATCTTACATTCATTTTTTTCCTTCAAAACATCGATCAGATCTTTGAAAACAGACATCTTTTCTATGTGTCTTTCTTCTCTTTTCATTTGCTCATTTTTGTGCCTATCCTCCTGATTTTTGGTCATGTCTTGAATGAAAGTAATAACCTCTGAAACCTGTGTTTTTCTAGATTTTGGAGCGCTTGGTTTAGTATAATTACCTTCTGTTTCAGAATCAGTGGAAGAAGCTCTTTTGTTGCGCGCAACTTCTGTTTCCTGACGATTTCCTGGATCATCATCTTTTGCCTGTGTTGAGGTGGTAGAAGAGCTTAAAACAAATTCTGGATTTATGTTTGGCCTTTTTCTCATACAAATCGTTTAGTTCTTGTTCATATTCGTATGATTTCCTGCTGTTGCCACTCTTGCTGTTGTGATCCTTCATGTTCTTATAAGCTCGTGTAATAGTCTTTAAGCGGCTTGCACATTGTTCATGGTTAAAATAATATCCATGTTCTTTGAGAGTCTCTGAAATTTCTGCAAATGCTTTATTCTTTCGCTTTTTTCCGGTTTCAATTTGTGACTGCTTACTTTTATACTGGCTTATCAATAACAGAGTGGCACCTCTAGACCAACTCAGTGATTGTTGTATTTCCTGTTGAACAGAAATTTGACTGTCTATATCCTCTTCAGTAGTATTCTCAAGCATAACTATTCCTGCATCTGCAAATTCATCTGCTGGAGCTGTCTCTTGTTGCCCTGAAATTAAAAAGAAAAAACATTTCACTTTAAGGAAAGTTTTAATCGAATCAGCATGCACAGGGATACAGTACATTTTAGTATTTAAAATATTAAAATAAGCTGAAATTATGTCACTTGTTTTGTCGAAATATGCCATTATATTGACTGAATGTATTTCTGAATATGTGCCAATCAATTGAATTCAGAAAGAATTATATAATATTTCTTTCCTTGCTCAAAATCAAAGTTGTCCATAAAATATTACTAAATAGTTCATCATGCATGTCCAAGAATCGAGTCAAATTAAGGTCGGTCCGGATTAGTCTAGGGCCGAATAGGACATGGTCCGAATCAACAAAACGCTTATTTCTACACCCTAACAACGTAACGAACAAGTATTGCACATAAAACTTACTTGCGTTTACACAACAAGCGTGTCTGGTAAACACTTCCATGGAGAAAAACCACTTCGCGCATTCCTCACACTGAAACATGGTTCGGCGTTCAGCCATGATTGTCACGTGATGTACTCCAATCACCCCACCTTTTCAAAAGAGTAAATCGAGCGGCACTCCGATGACTACTCCGCTACACTTGATTGGATAATATGCTGTTCCGTGTGCTCGGAGTGTTGAATCAAGTCCGCCCCAGGCGCAATTGTAGCGGTATCTTTTATTAAGTAGAAATACATGAACATGTCATTTACATCCACATACATACGACGTTGGGGGAGTAGAGATTTAGACAACATTAATCGGTGACGAGTACCTGGCTTTCATGGAGAAACTAATGATGACTTGGAATGGCGCGACAAGTGATCAAAGAACCTTCACAACATCAAGGTGTTTACACGGCCCTGTTTGTATTGGAAGCAATGTTCCCCTATAGATTGTTATCAACGTGTTTATCCATGACTTGCTACGCGTATTCAGGCTAATTTATGATATATAATAATCTTTATTTAGACTTCTGCTGAGGGCACATCGTCATGATATACAATTTTAGAACAAACATGGCACATGATAGAAACATACAAAATACATAAAATATACAACATGTACACCTCAAAACAAAATGAATTTGAATGATAACAATTAAGTTAATATCCATTCATTGTCTTTTGGGAGATGATAACTGTCCAGTACAGCTCTAAAAGTTGTATGCAGATAACATATGCAATGAACAGACCCGATTCAAGAGATCTGGCTATAAATCCACGTTATGGTAATGCGAATGCAAATGGGTAGAGTTGGTTTAAAAACGTGCCAATGAAAACAATAAGATGGTTTACTCTGCTTCAGCATGGGGCGCTTATTCCGATACCTTCATAATCACCCTCTGCTTTATAACTCGCACATGTGATATTTTCTATATTAGACCGGCGAATCGACATGCGTCCTCAAGTCATTCAGCGAGCCGCGACCATTCATACAGCATTAACTTAGCTGGTTCTTGAAAAACTCACAATAACATGTGTAATACATATCGGTATCATCTGCTATGAAAAAACGCAAGACTGCTTCTGTAAATGCATGTCTATTAGAAACTCAGTAGACACGTGATCGTGCCGATAAATGGATTTTAGTATCGCCTAAAAACGGCCTACTGCGACTAAATAATTGGCTATATCAGAAGGGTCAAAAAGGTACAATATCAAAATATACTGCGTTATAAAGCGGCGTGTGAATGTAGCGGCAGTGGAATCAAAGTGCTGTGTGGGAGAGTAAAGTAGAGTCAAATTGAAATAGTAATCAGTGAGGAAGCCAAACTAACAAGAAGACACACAAAACATAGTGGACCGAAAATATGCAATACTAAATTATAACATAGCAATGCGCACCCTACTGGTGTTGCACAAGTTTCTGGTCGTAGGAATTTGGTTTCACTGAAAGGATGATAAAACCGATTTACATGTATGTTTTTACGTTGTTTTCTGATAACATTAAGCAACGCTTCACATCAGTCGATATTGGCACACACTGAGAAAATTGAGGTTAAACCCTATGTAATAATTTTTTTAAATATTTACACGCACACGTTAATGCATTTGCGTGTGTAAAAATACACCACAACCTAAATTGTGTGATAAAATGTAAATTAATCACACCTTGATGTCTACAGTAATACACTATATGTACAATTGCTTAAAATGATAATACTGGAAAACACGCTACAAACATCCTATTTCATGGTAACCGTTTTTTGATACATTCTATTGATTAATATAAGCTAAATAAATGCAAGGGGAGTTTTTTACGTGCGTAACGGACGTATCTAAGACAAATAGAACACTATCATGCAAATAGTTCATATCACATTGTTCAGTAAACGCTAGTATATCAAATCGTCTTTACTTAAAATATTGGCTGATAATAAGTATGCAAATAAAACATGCAAAGTGGAAAACTTTCCAGGAAATATAAATCAAGAGCAATACAGAAGCAATTTGTCATTTGGATTTTCACGAATAGATACTGTACATTCGTAACATTCGTCTTGCCGTCTGTATGGAGTATAACAAACTCCTCAACAAAATGTACTTGCCTTGGAACAGTACCAATTGGCACTTATATTCCTTGAATTCATTATTTTTCATACTAAATCTATTCTGTCGAATACTGATGTTTGGCTCAAATAATATTAGATAATTAATATCTTTATTTTAATGTTAATAATTTAGTTTGTTAAAAACATAGCACTAACGCGCACATTTTGAGGTATTCCAACTTAAGATTGTTCTAAATTGATTTATTAAATGGAAATGATATATCATAGAAAATAATCGAGAAAGATGGTACTACAACGTTAGCATATGATGTTACGAACATAAATTGTATCAATTTAGCTACGAAACTTTGTTGCAGCTATTAATCAAGTCAAATAATACCTCAGAGAATATCATATTCTTATGTATGTCTGACTCAGATTAATAAGTCTGGACGAACTTATCAAAATGAATGATAATTAATATGACATGTGATGAATTTGAAATATGTTAAACTGGCGCTGCATACAAATGTCTTTAATACGCCCAACCAATTGATATGAATAGTGAAATGCTTACCCAATCAGTCGTTTGTTCTAAGCCGCATGTCTATTCACACTTAAATAAGTGTGCTTGAGTCATATCATGCAGTAAATGAATCGAACAATCAATAAATCAATTAATATCAGTCCAAGGTTAATGTACTGTTGGTGGGTGTCTTATTAAAACACTTGACAAATGTGGAAAATATGCTTGCATGCATGAAAGGTCACATTCTCATATTTAAACTTTCCAAGACCAATAAAGGCGACAAAATGGCAGATGGTACAGTGGCACAATCAGGAAGACAAAAACTACATCAAACATGTGGAGGCATCCACAGGGAGGAGACACAAAAACGAGTTCAAAATGACTCAGCATGCCAAATAACTAAACAGAGAGAATACGTAACCACAGGGAACGCCACATACACAAGACAATACCTCCCCACGCAGACCTCCGGAAAAAGAACAATCCACAAAACATAAGGCACTTAAGGAGGTCAAACGGTACACATATTAAGGAACAGAGGCATAAGGAATGGCCTGACATACCATAAGGAATAACTAGGAGAATCAAAGTGGACAGTAAAGCGAGGGGGAGGGGGAATTAATGGATGGAAAAGATCACAGGACAAGTCAAGACAACTGGCCGCAATAGGCCCAAAATGGGCAGGAAACACCCTGAACACTGTATAAAGTGACATAATTGCACAGGGGAATGGGAAATATAAAACACATTCATAACACAAACAGAAACAACAATCATATAGCGAATTACAGCCTTGGAACTGTCAGTAAAAAATACTGCGGGTTTAAATCGATTTAACAGCTAGCTAACCTCACACCTTATCGCTATATGGTCATTCATTTTCAACATAAATACATAAATTGACTAAGTAGGCAGTAACTAATCGTTAAAAACAACCAACCATCACGTACATATCAACAGACATGAATATGGTACGACACAGGATTTCAAGCAAAGACACAAAGAAAAACAAACGGCCTACAACCCAAGCATAAGACAACAAAGTGTATTGAATGAGCTGATAGAAACTAATTTGATCTGCAGATATCCATTTGAACACATAACTAACAAACTCGTATTTAAGAGAGTGGGATAATAAAAATATGATAATGGTATAGAGACTCATTCCGTGATGTAATTACAATACTCTTATACGTAATTCAGTCTTTAATTATAATACTATTACTATAATTATTATGATATTACTATCTAATTACAGACAATCTTAAGATAATATCTAATAATTATAAGGGTCCCAATACAGATACCCTATAAATACGCGCAGAACAGAGGCTCAAGGAACAATTAAGGTGAATTAATAGACAGACAGGGTTGGGGTAATTTATGGAATACATCACAGGACAAGTCAAGACAGCTGGCAACAAAAAAGGCCGAAACGAGTGAGAAAATAACATGAACAAGGCCGAAACGGGGGAGAAAATAACATGAACACTTTATTAAGTGGAAGAATTGCACATGGGGAAAGATAATTTAACACACATCGAAGTTTGACATAAATCTGAGTTGCAACTGCTGTGAAATTAACTTTAACATATATAAAATTTAGAAATCTATTATAATTGTGTTACCAAATAACATTTGTTTATTTATTAAGTCCCAAACACTTATTAGAGTGTGAAATCCTGAACTTTGCTCCGGAACTAAAAGAATGTGTTCCATGGAGTATCGTATAGATATTAAGCCCTTTTGTGTTGTACTGTGTAGACTAATGTTTCACTTTCATATCAATGAAGTTATTTGTACAAGTATGTCAGCCTTAATTTGGGTCGCAAAGCTTGTTTTGTTTATTATTAAGCTGACCTATATGCATTACGTACTAATCATTGAGGCATTTCTATATATTAACTCCAAGGCATTTGCCTTTTTATGACGTCATGTTATACATATGATGTCATTCGGCTTTGGAAAATGATCTCCGTTCTTCTGTTTTTTAGAATGCAACCTACATTTTCAGCCAATGAAATGACAGAACGGCTCCCGTTAAGTACTACGCTTATTCATTAAGAATTTCGACTTTTCGCGGGCTTTTTAAGCTCCGCCTACTGCGAATCTGTGTGAGCGTTATTATATTTGGAAATTTACTATTCTTGTCCGTTATAGCTTTTATTTGAAATTTGCATGCGTATCGGCCAATCAAAATGTAGGTTACATTCTAAGTCAGTTAGTAGATATTAAGTAAAATCTTATTGGTTAAGAAGAGGGCTCGTTAGCTACGCTCGCTCCGCCCCTTCTTAATCAATAAGATTTTACTTAAAATCTACTAACTATTACATAACAAAATCCTCCCTTAGTACAGTTGTAAATTTGTTTCGTTTCTCAATAATATCGTTTTATTGTCGAGCCCGCTTGTGGTGAGCTCCATATAGTCGCCACAATGCCGATGAGGTGTATGTGCATGCGTGCGTCATATTTGTGGAAACGATTTGTGGAATATCAGCGATTGAATATGTCAAATGTTATTTTGATAGTTATAACTGTTAACAGTTATTAGCCTGCCATTTACATACACTCACAACTTATACTTTTAAATGAACTTCGAAGCGACTCATTATGGTGCAACTGGAGAATGTCAATTATAGATTCAATCATCCGTACATCCTCCTCAACTGTGGTGAGAAGACACTGGGAAGGAGCGCTAGCGTGCCTCCTCCTGTCCGTCTCTGTTCCATCTTTCTGTTTGATTCTTTCCTTTTTGTGGCGCTTGTTAGTGTCTGCAACTTTTTTAGCGCATCCTTCACCACATTCCGCTGCCCCACTAGATCTACTTCCATTCACCAAGACGACTTATGCTAAAATTGAATTAGGATAACAGATAGACCAAATGTTTTAAACAACCGAGATATGTTCAGTCTTTGATATTTTTACGATTAGTCCCATCCGATTTACATCGATCGCTTAGAGCTACTATGATAGTATAGCGCTGTCGACATGGAGTATTTTCAGACACACACTTAGAGAGACGCAGTGGTCGAGGGGTAGAGCGCCTGACTGCTGATCCAAAGGACGTGAGTTCGAGCCCTGCGATGAGCGGGGTTCGATCACGAACTTCAAAATTTCAGTTGGTTGGTAGCCAGGAAGCAGTCATCGAGAGTGGTTTGTATAAGTTGTCAGAACTTGTTTCACAATCGATGTAAAATAAAAACAAATCGAGAACCATTCATGCACTCATTTTGAACAAATTTTCTAAACATGTGTTTCTACAACAATAAAAGTGATCAAGGTGTACCAGATTGGAAACCTTTCAGAATTCTTTTGCTTCACCGATATGATGAAAAAACGACAAATTAAAACATATCACATATATCATTAAATTCATGAGATTTATATAAAATATCCTGTAATATCGTTGAACATTTATGATATTGTTATTTGAAACACAAAGTCTTGGCACAAGGTATGTATTTTCGTTCCGCTACCTGTTCCCAGGTCTTTAGTCTTTTTTGCTTCGTTACTTCTTGAGAAAAACTCCCAAGAAGTACTTTTTGCTCACTGTCTCTACCAAGATGGAAACTTCCTCCTCTGTCAAGTTTTCCTTCCTTTTAAACATGGGGGAAGTTTCCACCTTGGCTGTTGCATTCGTAGCAGCCATTTATGATTTTGACGTTTGCAGAAAAACTGTCAAAAAGCGCGGACCGCATAGAGATACCTGGATGTTTACATTCAGCGTTATTTTAACCTCCACATGAAGAGTAGCTCTTAGGAACGAAAACGATCCTATGATAGTTTAATAAAACGCACATAGGAACGCTCCTACGTGCGCTAGTTTTCGTGCCTAACTTTTCGTCATAGGATTTTTGATGAAACGCACCCCTGGTCCAAAAAGTAAACTGGGTCGTTGGTAGTGTAGTATTATCAGATTGTGATAAGGCATGTTTATATAATTTCAGTATTACTCATTTACTGGCTTTAATAGTCCAGTAGTTTGTTTGAATGGTTTGATACAGTTCTTAAATAACATGGGGGAATGTAGTGTAGTGTTATGCTAATATCATAGGAATTCTGTAATACCAACAAAAATAGCCACCCAGTCCACGCTGCATTTCACGTACTACATTATAAAACGTCGATGGAATTGGTCCTAGCTTGTGAAATTTGCACCTTTTCAGGTTTGACAGTAGGACATCAAACTCGACTATTCTTTGTCCCTGTTTCCATCCGTCACGAGGCACATTTTTTTAACCAAGGGGCAATTCTTATCATGACACTCACCCCCTTAAAACATATGTCCAGAAGTATGATTGTGTTCTATTTCAACTCGCAAATCGGGTTTACGGCGACAAACATTTGATTTTTTCTTCTTGAATGACCGAGATCGTCCCGGTTGGAAGCCATGTTGAATTCAATGGAAGCTACTCTTATTGACTACGAACGACAATTCTCTGCGCCAAAATGGATAAACACGAAACCAATCGGTACAGTTTCGACAATGCACGGACATTACCGACTGTAATGAGTGAAAATACCTTAATTGCGTAATACATTTTCCGGTTGCCCCGTTATTAATCACGATTTTGTGATAACTTTTTCTTCATACTGGATTATATATACACTGTATATTGTATTTTATATGTAATGGTTAACTGCTTTTAATAAGTTGCTACTTCCTATTTAGTCTAAGTATATACTTTGGAAATCATAATGACCATATCGCGGTTAAGTGTGAGGTTAGTTAGCTGTTTAATCGATTTAAACCCCAAGTATTGTTACTGACAGTTCCAAGGCTGTAAATCGCTATATGATTATTATTTCCATTTATGTTGAAGATGTATGTTAAGTTCCACTTACCCAATTTCCAGTTCCTTTACTTGATATGATATTCATGTTCTTCCCCCTCATTCGGCCTTTTATTGCTGACTTCCTTGACTTGTCCGTTATGTACTCCAACAATGAGATAATGTTCCCCATGTTGTTCCCCTGATTTGTACTTAATTGTTCTTTATGGTCGACCTGACAATTTCTTGCGCCCGTATTTCCATACATGTTTACTCTTGCAGTCATATATTCCCATACATGTTTACCCTTGAGACCTATTTAGTGCTGATGTTTTGTAGGCTGTTGTTTTATTAATGGTCTGTGTATTTGGCGTTCCCTGTAACAATTTAATGTCTCTTCCATGTTTTAAATTCTCGATGGTACAGAGAACGCCACATTCTCTCGACCAGTTGTCCATCACATTTTCCATATATTCCAATAATCTATGGAATGCAATACTCAATAGACTACATTGATGATATTAATACTTGGCTATTTCTCATGGTTAACGTAATATTGTTTCGTTATTTTACAACATAACGTCGTTTACGGGAATTTATAATATCTATATTCCTTGCTTTTCAATGGTTTATCAGAATATATGGGTGCACTACATCCTGATATCACATTGTTTAAAGCAAGAATAATAAAATGTGAGTTATTTTCACTGATTTGTTATGCTTAACGGGTATTTAAATACACAAATGTGAATCAAAATGAAGATTCAATCTACTTTGTTTTGTATTATATTATCCCAATAAAACAAAACATGAAGACAACTTCTGTAAAACCGTAAATAGAGTAAATTATTGTGAATAATTATATTATATAGTACGTAAGAACGCAAAAACACAATTAGCGATGAAACTCTACTAAAAAGCGTGAATCAAAAGAAATTTGTTTTCTTAGGTGAAAGATCTGAATAATTTCATTTCTCTAACCACCATACTAAACTTTTTACTCGTGGCTACGTCACTCGTGAAAATAAATTGCCTGATTTTCATTCGATGTAATTACATTTTGATTTTCCACCTATAAAACAAATATCTTCTGTATTATTTTTCGACAAATTAGTATAGAAGACTTTAAACATACTCAATACTAAAAGATATCAAGTCTGCAACTAATGAACCAACTATGAGTTATTTAATATTAACGATAGCCTTTTTATAGGGGTGTTCTCAATGTTGTCTCCAAAATTTCAAGGGGACGTTATATAAAAGTAAACTAAGAGAACTAATAATAAATTAAAATATTCTTCAGATCGATTACAGAACCTCCGGAGAGGTATTGTACATGTTCAAGGTCTTCAAAATGCTTATTGTTCTCAATAAAATGAGACGCATTTGTCATTACGTGTGTGTTAAACCATTGTTAAACGTTTGTTCGTACTTCACAGTACCGTGAATTATACATCATACAGTAGACGCTGAAAGTGACAGCGACAATGTTTAGTATGGGGAGCTTACATTGATAAACATAAACTCCTAGCAATAAAATTGTTTGTCGTCGCTTGTTTAATCAAAGCAGTCATCATTTGTTAAGCTGGGTTCACACTACGACGTTTGGACCGACGTTTACCGACGTTTGGGCAAACGTCCAGCTCCGCTAGTAAAAGTTGTTAAAAGTTTATAAGAGTTGATGTACGCTGGCGAATGCTGACGAACGTTGTGTTCGTTGAAACATTTTAACATGCAAAAACTTTGGCGACGTTCGGAAATAAACGTTGGTGTAAGTTGTGCTCCGTTTGTAAACGTTTCTGAACGCTGGATTAAGTTGTACAGAGTTTGCCTAAGTTGGACTCCGTTGGCAAACATCGACTGAGACGCTGGTGGTGGTGAACGTAGTCAAACGCTTGTCCAACGGAGACCAACGGGTACCCGACGCAATGAACGCGATGGTAACGCAAGGGGCTAGCGTAGGCGAACTTTCCACAGCGTACCCGTAACTTAGGTGAACTTTGGACAACGGATCCTAACGAAACCTGACGCAAGCCAACTTCCAACAACGTTCAACAACTTTTGCGAACGAACTGAACGTTTTCAAGTTTTTGTCAGCTGTCAGCAACGCACTACCAGCGCGACCCGAACGTTTTCGAGCGTATGCCGATCACAATTAGGATACATAAAGCGAAACTTTACAGCAACCAAATACACAGAAGGGAGACGGAGAGATATGACCACTTCTTCAATCAAAACAAGACTGCCAGGAAGTGTCCACGAACGTTCGGCTATATATAGAAGTCGCCTGACGCTGACCTCAGCTTACCTATGCTGAGTATTCGTTCGTCTAAGTTGGACTAAGTCGGCGACCACTGCACATACGCTACATCTGCGTTGGCAAATGTTCGCCTACGCTAATATAAAATAAATACAACGCTGGTAAATGCTGCCAAGCGCTAGGAAACGTTGGTAAAAGTTGATTTGCGCCAGATATAAAACGTTCGTAGTGTGAATGAAAACAATCCTTCTCGCGAACGTAATTTCGCCGACGTTTGGGCTCATTTCTTAGACTTTTCAAACGCTGGCCAACGCTGGTACAAACGTTCATAGTGTGAACCCACCTTTACCAACAAACAGTTGCGTTTGCTCCTATATCATGCATATGACGATTCGTATATCTAGATAATGCACTGCTCCTGTCAATGGAAAGTGCACAGCCACAACACGAAAAGCTGCCAAAGCGTTCCAACTATTGGCTATATTTAATTGACGTTATCCATGGCAGATAGTAGTTACCATAGACGAAGAGAAGGCATGTCCTGATGAAACTATCTAGTTGAAATATTATCTCATTGAAAGAGAGAATATGTTGCTACAGGGGCGTCATATACACAAGACAATGCCTCCCAACACAGACCTGTAGGAAAACAGTTCACAAAACATTAGGCATTGAGGAGGTGCACGGGTAAATATGCAAGGGAACAGGGGCGCAAGGAAGCTAAACTATTCCATGAGCTGTTTTTTCCACGTGCGTAACGGAAATATCGAAGACACATTGCGTTACTAGGCAAAGATGCCATTTGTTTTTTCTTTTTCATATTTAAGATTTAATGACTTGAGAGATACAAATAAGGTTATATTATACTATCGCAGAGATAAATAATGAACATATGTTTGATTTGTATAATATTCATAGTAATGAAGTATCACTACGATATCAAAATTTAATAAAATATGATAAACCTCCCCCTCCAAAAAAGTAAATAAGTTGTTGAACTTGCATTCAGTTTATGTTACACACGCACTACTTTATATTTTAATAAGCATTGTGACTAATAAACAAGAAAATATATTTGAAATCAAATATATACATGTATATATTATAAACACTATGTAGACAAACGTTTACATACAACAAAAACTTACTTGAAAAATTAAAAGAATGTAATTTTGATTATCTTGCATAGCTGAAAATATTTAATCTATATGTTGCATAATCAAAGGGCCATAACTTTATGAAAAACAGTCCAATCATAATAGGCGCTTCTCCTCTTTGTAATTAAGCTTTCCATAAAGTTTTGTTGAATTCCTGTCAAAAGTTTCTGAGAATTAGTCCGAACAAGAATGGTACCAAATATGTACTATGTTGCATAATCAAAGGGCCATAACTCGGTGAAAAATAGTCTGACCAAAACCATGTGAAAATATGAGCATCTCCTCTTAATAGTGAAGCTTCCAATTAAGTTCTGTTGAATTCCAGTCAAAAGTTTCTGAGAATTAGTCCGAACAAGAATGGTACCATATATGTACTTTGTTGCATAATCAAAGGGCCATAACTCGGTGAAAAATAGTCTGATCAAAACCATGTGAATTTATGAGCATCTCCTCTTAATAGTGAAGCGTCCCATGAAGTTTGTTGAATTCCAGTCAGTAGTTTCTGAGAAGTAGTCCGGACAAGAATGGTACCATATATACTATATGTGGCATAAGCAAAGGGCCATAACTCCATGAAAAATAGTCAAACCAAAACCGTGTGATAATATGCGCATCTCCTCTTGGTAGTGAAGCTTCCCATGAAGTTTTGTTGAATTCCAGTCAGTAGTTTCTGAGAAGTAGTCCGGACAAGAATGGTACCATATATACTATATGTGGCATAATCAAAGGGCCATAACTCCATGAAAAATAGTCCAACCAAAACCGTGTGGTAATATGCGCATCCAACCTCTTGGTAGTGAAGCTTCCCATGAAGTTTTGTTGAATTCCAGTCAGTAGTTTCTGAGAAGTAGTCCGGACAAGAAAAGTGGGACGGAAGGACGGACGGAAGGACAGACGGACGGACGGAAGAAGCGGCGACTATCCCCCCCCCCCTTCGGGGACGGGGAGCATAATAAAAGTGTTACTATCAATGTCTATATCAAATTTTTTAACGTGTTGAGTTATTTCTGAGTCGATATTCTGTATCAGTGGGCATTCCCAAAATGAAATGAATGAATTAATGTTTCTTTTTTCTTTATTACAATGTGTACTATTGTCTGAAGGTAAAATTCCCATTTTAAATAATAAAATGTTAGTAGCTAAAATTCTGTGATTGATTCTAGTTTGAAACCATTGTAGGTATGTGTCATTTTTTTGTATTAAAGACCCAGCTATATATATATTTTTCCATTCATTTTGTTGAAAAGGGTATACATTTTTCCATTTTTGTTGATTTGTTAGCAGAACATTTGATTTGATCAACATATTATACGTTGAAACTTCTCCTGTTTACTCAATAGGACTGGATCGAAATATTTTGGAATTATAGGATACAACTTATTTGCTTTGTCATTTTTATTAAATTTAATTGCCATTGATTTAATAGATTTTACCATTCCTTCATAATGCAAAAAGTTAATGTTAGTCCCAGTCATTCTTTCCAAATCGGTTCTTTTGACAAAGCTACCGTTTTTAGCAATAGGTCTTTAATGTATCTGATACCTCTTTTATATCATGACTTGTAAAAAACAGGATTTTGTCTATCAAAAAATTGTGATTATAAAATAAAGGTGAATTTTGAAATTCCTCAACATATTCAGCTGTTGATGCATCTATGATATTTATATACGCATACAATACATCGTTATAGAAGGGAGTTCTGTTATTGTTCCATGAATCTTTAAATCTTTTTTCTTAAAAGATGTGTATATGAGTCCACACAGTCTTTGGAAAATAAACGTACCAATATTGCGTACAAATTATGTACGGTCCAAGAAAAAAGAAAACAGCAATATCAAAGAGAGTATTTCCTCATTTCTACAGAATGGTACAACTAGGTACAGACTAAGGAAAAAATCCGATATTGACACCGTAACAACATACACATGTTTACGCTCCCACACAGCGCTTTGATTCCACTACTGTTTTAAACATTCACACGCTGCTGTATTACCCAGCCGATTTTGATATTTGACCTGTTTAACCTTTCAGTAAACGAAATCACCAATTGTTCATGATACTAAATTTCATTGGTCGGCACGATCACATGACTACTGAGTTTATAATAGATGAGAATTAAGACACGGTGGCTCAGTGGTTAACACTGCCGAGTACGAATCCGAAGGTCGTGGATTCGATACCTCATCCAGCCGGGTAAAACAGAAAAGCTTTTCAGTGTTTCCCACCATACAGCACACGTCAAGCAACGGTAACGTAATGACAGTCCATAAATGATGAAGTAAATGTTTGTGCCATATTTCACTATGTTTATCAAATTATTTTGTACAAGAATAGAAAACAAGTATTGTTGCCAGATATCAATTTTTCATTAATGACAAGATTGTTTAGTGGTAGGATAGGCAGCGAGGAATTGTGCATCGAATAAGAGCTAGAAATACCAGATTATTTTTGGCAGTTATATTATTACATAATACTTCCACATTAATGAAACTGATTGGATGATAGATCCTGATATGAGGCATATTTATTTCAAATAACATGATTTACCATGTTGGAATCGCATTTTGCTTATTTTGTTCTCCAACTCGAATACTTCGAACTGGCAATAGACTACCACGATGTGCACATACCTCAGTCGATGGTTTTAGTACTTCAACTGTGACTAGTACCTCTACTGATGTATTGATACGCACCGGGCATATTTAATTATCACCAACATAAACCTTTTGCAAATTTCTTCGTTACTTTATACACAAATGATGATGAGAACATTATCGCTAATAAAGAATCATGGCTACATTGTATTTAACAGCTTGGATGCATTGACTGAAGTTCCGGATTCTGTATTTAATAAGAAATGTGTGTGTTAAAACACATCTTTCTGTTTTGTAACATGAATTATACAATTTGTATTAAGATGCCATCTCGTATTGTCACTTTGCTGTACGTGGAAACAAAAAACGCGATTTTCTACATGCAAAATTAAGTTTTCAATTTAATTCGAAACCGAGTCGTGTTTTTTGCTTCGTTGTTCAACCAAATTTAGAGTCTACGCGTCCATAGTCGATATATTTCAATTAACAAATTTATCTAACGGATATGATACGCCATTGGATAGTTATAATGATTAGAAACAACGTTTTAGGTGCACCATAAAATCGGATTTGTATCCCTTGTGGCGTCTCTGCCACTTATCGTTCTAAGGCGGTATTCCTATCTTCATTCGTGTCTTGTGTTCCATTTGCTGTTGTCATTGTTCATACGTATGTTTGTATTTTGTTCGAGTCTTATGCTTCTGTGGTTGATGTGACTTGCCATTCTCGACTTAATCATTTATTTCAATTTCACAGAATAATACATGCACCTACACCCACATATTGCATTCTTGAAGACACTGTATTTTGCTAAGTAGATGTACAACTTCTAGATTGTCTAGAAATGAATAAACTAGTGTTCTGGGACGAATGCTAGGAAATAGAGTGATTAAAATGTATCCTTGTGTATTTAACCTTGTGCCTTTTCAAATATCTGATGTTTAATGGACTGCTGTTTTCCCGGAGGTCTGTGTGGCGTGGCATTGTCTTAAGTAGGTGGCGTTCCCTGTAGTAACTTATTCTCCCTTTTAGTAATATCAATAACGTATAATTAAAATTTCTGTATATAGTATCGTTTTGATTTTTTAGATGTATTGATCTTGGGTTAAAATCACCATTGATGTGCGGATTGTTAACGCACAATATTTAATATGCAAATTAAACAGATTGTTTCCATTTGCAACTGTGATTGCAGAATCTAATGCAATTAAAACAAGAAGAATTTGTACCGAAAATTGGGTCGATTCATTCTGAATAACTATATAATTGGTATAATAAATGATATTCAATTATAACGTGACTGAAACATTTATCTGAAACACGAATTATGTCAAATAAGTACAAGATACAACATATGTTGCATTCCCTGTAACTATATTAATCTCTCTTTCAAATATTTGTTTGGCAAGACGCAAGCCATTTAGAGAATGAATCAGGTTTTGTATTGACGTTTACTGACGAGAACTAAATTCAAACAAACAACTTAAATAACCTCTTATTTTATATAAGTTGTAGATTGTACGTAATTACCATCATTTTCAGCTGATCCGTAATTTCAAGAGGAACTTAAGCGATACTAGCATAATGATATGTATGAACAAACGTAACAAGTGCATTTATAGATACGTGTATACAACGTAAACACTTTGATAGCATTAACGCAATGCTTTGAACTTCTACTTTTGGAAGATCTGATTTTCCACATACCAATTGCTTTAATCTAAGTATTATATTGTACTTCTCATGCCTTGTATTCAATTCTAATACAAAACACGATACATCCATTAACGTCTCGTATGTTGATACAGTATCCCTAATTATATCGTTGGGACAGACAACGACATATTGTGCTGCAGCGTGTGATTAGCCGGTATTCATTTATTTATATCGCACTTCCCTAAAGAATTCTTGGAATTAAGTTATCCGAAAAAGAGTCCTCAAGCCATAATAGTTGAACAAAGTAAACCGTCTGCAAGTTATTAACTGTTTATAATTAATTTTTTTGTCTGTGTTGCAACCAAACACATTCGTTAAAAAGCATTTGCTGTTGGTTGTGTGTGTTCTTGCTTGATACGTATCCGCAGTAGTAATGTAAATATTAAATAATAAATTTAAACTAAATATAATTAATAACGTGTAACGGAGAGAGAAAGAGAATTAGTTGCTACAGGGAACGCAACATAGACCTCCGGGAAAACAGCAGTCCTTAAAACATAAGGCCTTTGAGGAGACGCATGAGTAAATACGTAAGGGAGCAGGGGCGCCAGGAATGTCCTGGTCGCCCATACGGGATAACTAAGGAGAATCAAAGAGGACAAACAATGAGGGGGATTTAATGGATGGAATACATCACAGGACAAGTCAAGATAGTTGGCAACACTAGGCCGAAAGTGGATAGTAAAATAACACGAACACTATATAGTGAAGGAACCGCTCAGGGGAAAGGGAAACCCAACAAACATTGAAACACAATATATATAATTATATACAGCCTGATACATTTGTAGTCAATTGATGTGTAATGTACACATAAGTGCATTCTATTACTCACACTTTGCATTGGGATTTAAAGTCACACAAACAGCCAGGTTCATGTTGCTGAATTTCTTCTCCGGTATATCATATTGAAGTAATGGGTTTGAAGAGGGGTAATCTATTGTCAATGGTAATCAGACGGATATCCATTTCCAAACGACTTTCGGAACACGCATAAAACTCGAGGTACTGTACGCATTGTCATAGTTGGAAAGCATTAGCAGTGTATGGAAATGTATGGAACAAACAGACTCATTTCGTGCAGAGTACATACAATCTAGTTCAGACAATATAGAACAGAGGATTTCAGCAAACCCATTCATGTAGCAAACGTTCAGCGAGACAATGACAGTGATAAGCAGGGGACAGTTTACTGTGATATATCACATTATGGTAATACAATTAATTGTCATTGCTTGATTAATCAAAGTCGTCACCATCTTTTTCTCTGTCAAGTTTCACCAACAAAAGGTCCACTTTAGCGTGTACCATCACATGAAGAATCCATTTCTCTGCGTTTACATATTATTACCACGACCTGATCTAAGCAGAGTCCGTCTTAGAATGTAAACACCAGAATGACGAGCTTAGAATACAATATGAATAAGTTTACATTTACTTATTCTTGAACTATCTTTTTAACTTCTTTGAAATGTGAAGATGAAACAACAGTATCATTTCGAATTCAGTTCTTGCATCAAACGCAGATCCGTAACATACTTTAAAAGGAGTCTCTCAAAGATGTTTTACATTTTTTTCTGAATTTCAATCAAAACATTTTAAGGATATACGTGGAAAACATTTTTCTTTTACAAAGATGGGACATCGTAGGTTACTTATCAGGTTTTCATTATAATACACGTACTACTAGACATACTGTTACGGGCAATATACCACGACAGTAACATTGATTAGAAGCGAGCCTGAGGCGAGCTTTATATTCATTTTATTCAAGGAGTTCAGTAAAACATTTCTATCTTATCACATACCCGTCAAAATGAGGTAGAAAACCCATCAAAACTTGCTTTCGTTAGTACAGACGGCAGTAATTCGTCAATTGAATTAAATAGGCGAAACTGTACCCACATTTTGGTTCATTAAATATACATCTAACAATTCGCTAATAAAACAATCGTCTCTTAAAAATATACAAAAACATTTCTTCTTAAAAGAAAAATATATTTAGATGACGTCATCGCATTAACGAGTCTAAAAGAGAGAGGATAAGTTGCTACAGGGAACGTCACATACATACGACAGTGCCTCCCCACACAGACCTCCGGGGAAACGACAATAAGATCATTAAAACATAAGGCACTTGAGGAGGTTAAAGGTACATACGTTAGGGAACAGAGGCACAATGAAGGCCTGGCAGACTATAAGTAATAACTAGGAGAATCGTCATTTAGTGATCACGCGTTCAGTGAGTCCGTTCTCTATCTGGTATGCGGAACCTAATTTGATTCATCTAGCGCTAAACTCCTCGAAAAAATATAAAACTTATTGTTAAATTTTCCTCTGTACACTGATATTGTGTTGAATTCGTCTGAAACACGACTCGTTTGAGATGGAATAAACTTGTTTTACTGGGTAGGTAGGCTCGGAGAATTTTACATGCCATGCTTAGAGGCTTTGTCGTAACTTGCATACCATAAATGTTGCTATGTTCAGTTTTGTTTTTGCTGCAGTATTCATGAGCATTCGTATTTTATTAAATCAATTTGGTTTGAAACTCTAGCAAAAATATAACAAAAATATATATTATCACCTGCACGACTTGCATTCAATGTGACCTGTAGCACCCCCCCCCCCTCCCCTAAAATTCCCCAACCTTACATGTCTTGAGTATAAATTATACAGAAATCTGCTAATGCGTTGTATTTAATAAAGTCCTTCTGAATTACTTTCATGTTAAATAATTTAATACCGTCATTGCTGTTGTATAAGGCTTGAGCAAAACCAAAAAATGGCCAAAAAGCCCCCCCCCCCCCCCCCCCCCCCCCTAAGACCAAATCCTGGATCCGCCCCTGATCCCAATACAAAACTCTTTTGATGTACTCTATATTATGTTAAGCCTTCCATGTCTTAATGCTCACTCTACATTCTGGAGTAATGCTAATCATAATTGTAATGCAAATGTACATCATCACAGGATCTAGACATGATAAACCGGCTATGTAATGTGCTTGCGACACACAGCGATTCTTGAATACTGATGAAGTGTGCCATTGTGATGAATTATGATGAATAAAACACCTAAGTACCCACCGATGGTCCCATTAACATGAATATGGTTAATCACGCATCACTGAAAGCTCGATAGAATATATTTTGTATGACAATGTAGCGAATGTACTCTAAATTATGTAATTCTTACACGTGATTGTAATTACAACGTATATCCCTCATGGACAGTTACTGTACCTTCTTTCCCATAAGGTGATAACTCATATTAATATTGCACACATCTGAGACAGTTAGGTAAAGAAAAATGTTTTATTCCTATTGAAATTTGAATAAGCAATATGTCTGGTACGTGAAAGACAGATGGTGATTATCACCCTTCATTATTTCTTTCCTAGGGAAGTCACGATTTCAAGATATTTCAATTTCACAAAGTCATAATCTTACATTCGTGAATACAATACTTTACAATACATTAACTTGAGGAATTCAGAATTTGTGAAGTTGAACTCGTGAATTCAGTGAGAGGAAATTATGACTTTCCTTGGAGAGAATTAATGAAGCGTGAATGTCACCACCTGTCTTTCGTCGGCACGCGCGCTGGTCAGTGTACAATGATATTGGCATTACTATTAGCCAACTCGTATTTTGATAATTCAACTTTTGTGTCCCAATACAATGATATTGGTTCTTCATCTATTTGCCATGGGAAAACTATTGTCTTTAATATATATACTGAGGAAGTTAACTAGAATCCGGTGTGACTATATATACTAAAATATGGATCCTAAATGTTATAAAGAACAGTAAACAATATCGTATTAATCTGTAAACAGTCATTGACTGTCGGTCTCATCCTTTTTACATTAACTACTGAACAAACTCGTTTCATGTAAAATGTTGTGTATTCTATTATTATGTTGCTCATAGTATGTAAATACAATATGTTTACACTAATTACCGTGTAAAGTTCGCGTCTTTGTGGTTTATTTTTATTTAACCATCATACGCACACACGACATTTTGGAATATTTTTGCGGGATAATATTGACTTGAAGAAATACCACATGTCTATATTTTTTCCAATAAAAGAAGAACACGTATTTCCAAGTATGTATAAAAGATCGGGATTCCGTTATATTATGTTAAAGTTAGCATACATGGATACTGCGAATATGGCGGTGTAAAACACAACTAGTACATTTTCGAAATCAGCTAAAACACTACTTTGTAAACCGCATGATGACAGCAAAGGACTTCTTTTAAGTTTTTCGTTTATTTATGTTTTCGAATTTGGTGTACATTCTTTAGTTTGTGTCTCATTATTTTCACAAACTGTTTCTGTTTTGTTTTACTTGTTCTTAAAAACGCTGTAAACGTACTATGCTTTTCTACTATGCTTTTTTGTTGAGCAATCTGCAGAAATTCTAGGAGCTTTTCACCTTAACCATGTTTGTTTTAAGGGTGTGTTTCAGATCGTGGATATCTGCGTATGTAGGTGCGGTATGATACGAGGCGAAAAGCTTTTGAAGTCAATTAGTCTGCAATTTATTGAAAGTGCAAACCACGATGCGCAGAGTAAGGTTATTTATAACTGTCATTATTTCTTATTTGTCTGCAAATTCTCGTAAATTACTTGTAAAAATGCCATCAAACTTATCTCCATGACAACATAAATTCTTACAATAAAAATAAGAAATATATCTCTAGTATCTGTCTTATTCTTCCTGGTTCAATAAATGTTATCGAGGAATTGTTGTGATTATGACATATGCATAATGCCTTGTCTGGATTGTTATTAGTTTTCTAATTGTTCACTGGAAGCAGACACGGACAAGGCTATATGCCGCCGGCAAAGAAGATAATGAAAACTGTATGTATCAATGAATTCCGATGCTTGTATGTGTGAGTTCGATCTGGTAGATTTGTCTGATCATAAATGATGAAGATGAACTACCTGGTATGTTGATTGTATGATATTAAACTAGAATGCGTCCATAGGACACAGATGCCCCCACTTGCTGCCTTTGTCACAAAAGCAAATGCTTTTATTCTGCTCATAGTTTGTGAATGGATATCAAAATTACCAAGTGAACAACTGTACTGATTATGGTGATAAGTCAAGGGCCATAACTTTGCACTTACTGGGCGTAACCATACATGAAACCCCAGGTGCACAACTATACAGGTTGGTGAACATTCTTGTAAAGTTTTATGACTCTGGCACATATACTTTTAGAGATATAAGTGACACAAGATTGCATACTTTGTAGGCTATGTTTTAACTAAGTCAAGGGCCATAACTTTGCATTTACAGGACACAGCCAAACATGAAACCCCAGGTGCACAACTTCACATGCTGGTAAACATTCCTGTAAAGTTAAATGACTCTGGCTCATATTCTTTTGGAGATATGAGTGACACAAGATTTTGTGACGGACGGAAGGAACGACGGACAGACAGACGGACAAGGGCAAATCTATATGCCCCCCCCCCCCTTCAGAGTGGGGGCATAACAAGAATATTTCCTTGCTGTTAAAGTTGAATTACGAGAGATACATTGTATTCATTCGAGGGGAATACGTAAAGTATGGGAAGAATGAAGTTCAATTGATAAGACATAAGGTATACCAAGTACAGTTGGTGGCTTGATGAATGGCTTCCAAATGATAAGACATAAGGTATACCAAGTACAGTAGGTGGCTTGATGAATGGATTCCAATGATAAGACAACAAGTATACCAAGTACAGTTGGTGGCTTGATGAATGGATTCCAATGATAAGACAACAAGTATACCAAGTACAGTTGGTGGCTTGATGAATGGATTCCAATGATAAGACAACAAGTATACCAAATACAGTTGGTGGCTTAATGAATGGATTCCAATGATAAGACAATAAGTGTACCAAGTACAGTTTGGTGGCTTGATGAATGGATTCCAAATGATAAGACAACAAGTATACCAAGTACAGTTGGTGGCTTGATGAATGGATTCCACATGATAAGACAATAAGTATACCAAGTACAGTTGGTGGCTTGATGAATGGATTCCAAATGATAAGACAATAAGTATACCAAGTACAGTTGGTGGCTTGATGAATGGCTTCCAATGATAAGACAATAAGTATACCAAGTACAGTTAGTGGCTTGATGAATGGCTTCCAAATGATAAGACAATAAGTATACCAAGTACAGTTGGTGGCTTGATGAATGGATTCCAAATGATAAGACAACACGTATACCAAGTACAGTTGGTGGCTTGATGAATGGATTCCAAATGATAAGACAACACGTATACCAAGTACAGTTGGTGGCTTGATGAATGGCTTCCAATGATAAGACAATAAGTATACCAAATACAGTTGGTGGCTTGATGAATGGCTTCCAAATGATCAGACAATAAGTATACCAAGTACAGTTGGTGGCTTGATGAATGGCTTCCAATGATAAGACAATAAGTATACCAAGTACAGTTGGTGGCTTGATGAATGGCTTCCAATGATAAGACAATAAGTATACCAAGTACAGTTGGTGGCTTGATGAATGGCTTCCAAATGATAAGACAATAAGTATACCAAGTACAGTTGGTGGCTTGATGAATGGATTCCAATGATAAGACAACACGTATACCAAGTACAGTGCATGGCTTAAATAATATACTGATTTTACACAACGAACAAATTCTATAGAATACGATATAAAGTGATAAAACATGTCTTTTATATATTTTTTTGCAATTATTAAGATGAGTTAATGTATCGGGGATATAATAACGCATAGGTCGTTAAATCATTATATTTGGTATATATGCCTTAATGCATTAATATTATATGAACGAACATTTTCGTTCACACCTCTACAATCACGTGACAGAATGTTTACGTTACATCTGGTGATTAAAGAAGGAAGTTTTATTTCAAAATTAAATCTAAGGATCTCAAAGGAGCATGAGAATACGAGAAACCTATTTTATTGCGGTGAATTTGACATTTTATGCTCGAAATAAGACATCGAAATCCCAAAAGTCATCGAAGGCACTTTGCTGTCACTAAAGAACTTTGACATATGCTATTGGTTGTGTCGCTTTTTGGCATTGCACACGTATCGATTACGTCATGTCATTCCCTGTACGTATTAAACGATACGTTAGGATATCCCCGACTGGATTATATTTCAAATCAAGGCCACAGAAGACCCTTTTATTGTTATAATGTCTGAAATTGGCTACTTCCGTTTCAGAAACACGTCAAGATAAAACAAGCATATGAATCTTATTGTGTAAAGAAGTGCCATTCAATGTACTTTTTTTATGATAAGGAATGATTTGAAAACGTATGAATACAATTTTGGACGTTTTATAGATTTTTAAATCAAGGGGGCTGTTCATATCAACCATTTTCTCTTTATCACATACTTAACGAAGATTAGAAACGATCCTTACCGACAAACCACTCCTATCAATGAACTGTACTTGCATATTCTTTCATTCAACGGGTTCAATACTAAACGACCCGCATTTAATATTGTCTTTATTACATACCCGACAAAATAAGGTGAAGTCTTCAATTCAAACTTGACTCGTTAATTATAATAGACAGCATCGTTGCGAAAGTAATACGGCTACTGAACTGAAAATGTTGCTCCATTCACAACATAATTATTTCTAGAATTATCCTTGAATCTTTCAATATTCTATCATTTTCAAATTATTACAAGTATCTTATCAATTCGCTATAGTCATTGATACTTATATGAAATGACGTCATCACATTTATAAACAAGTTTTGACGTCGTTAAGTATACATGCGTTCAGTGATTCCATTCTCTCGGACTAGAATCGCTATCAAGAATGCGGAATCTCAGTTCATTTGGATAGATAATGAGACCGAGCTTCTCCAATACAGATAAATATTAATGTTAGAAGGTTCCTCGGTTCCCATGTACACTGATAATGTGTTGATGTCGTCTAAAATACTAGTCGCTTGTGATGGAATAAACTTGCTTAACTGAATATGTAGTTTGGGAGAAGTTAGTATTGCATGTCAACAATCAATGTGGTTTAATTTATGAACATTCTTATTTAATGCATCAAAAGTTGGCGAGCGGGATATTTTTATCATTACTCATTTTGTTAAATGTAAACAAGTAGCGTAAACATTTCATTTAGATTTTTCCGTTCATTTGCATATTATATGGAACTTGTGCCGTATGATTTATGGCATCGTAGAAACATGTATGAGGATGTGATGAAATTAATATTGCGGTAAAGCAGGAAAGGTCGTCCCAAAATCACAAGGATGAAACACTACGCATTGATGTGAGAAACGTTATTCGCTTAAGAAGCCTTCCTTTTATCGCTCATTTTAAGAAAGTGTACGCAGTATCTATTTCAAAACATGTTATACTTGAAGTTACAATTGTTGTAGTTAATATATATATTTTTACTTTAATGAAAATCCAGCTATAACGGTCTCAAATGGACTATCCGATACATTTTATCACACAAATGTATGTCACTGACCGATTTTAGTCACTTCTCCTATTTTCATCTCTCATTATATTAGGTTGTTATCTCTCTTTTGCTTTTGTTCGTTGTTTATGTGTATATTTTCATGTCTTGTGGTGACTTGGTGTTTTTATATGGCAGTTTCTGCCCACTTCTCTATTTACCAGTATGTTGTTATAATCACTGGCAATATTTTATAAGCAATGTTATTGTAGTGGGTATATGTAAATATATTGGCAGATTTACTCAACTAATTAAATCTAGCTGTACTCCTTAATTAATATTCCAGAGCAATGTTTACTTCATCCAAGCCAAATTAAATCAACTTGATAAAATAAATGTGTATATTCAATACCCATTGTCTCATTCTGCTTCGCATATTTCACCGAACGCCGTATCAATCCATGCATAAGATATTGTTCACTGAGACGCAAATTCTTTGGAATATACTCTAAGAAATACAGTTTAGGTATATTTAATCAAGTTTAATTAAATTTGGATGCTCTTATTTTAGTCATCAATAATCTTGATGAAATACGGAAAATTTCAAGGCCAGCCAGTGTTAGATTTGGAAATATATTGATATATATCTCAACAACTAAACAGGAAAGTTCAACATCTCAGTTAATGCTCTAATCTACATATATTTCCTTCTGCTCAACCAGTGTTGCTTTATACAAAAAAACGAAAACATCGTATAGAATGCCTCTAATGGGCGATATAGAAGCCACGATATCCCTCTTGTCTGAATTACATTTATTTTCAAAATTAATTTATATATTCAATAGTTATTGTATTGATATATTGTTCTTAATTTGATCGCACGAACATCTATTGAGAAAAATGACAGATTCACGACTTATTTCTGGGGATACAAAATTAACTTTAAAATTAAGTTCAACAAGGATTCCTTGTGGAATTATTTTCGACATTTTGCATTTTCGAAAAGCTATAATTATTGTATTACAATATATTCTAGACTCATTATCAATCATTACCATCGCGTGATAAACATCAACCCAAGACATGCGGTATTATCATATATCGTTTTTAAATTTCCGTTTGAATTATTTTGATTGAAATGTTTGGTTATTTCACTTATTTGTTTTGGAGCTGTATAAAGCTGTTAAAAGGGACATGCCAACTGCACAATAGAAATCACATTAGCTCGATCGTAGCAACTCCATTAAACTGCTCACGTAATTTCTGCTCCCAAATGACTACTTCATGCTTTATACGGTTAATATACTTTTACATTTAGAAATTCTAAATGTAAAATTCTCATTGAATTCGTGATTGAAATTCATTTTCTTTTTCTCATTTAAACCAAACCCATCCAACAGACAATAATCATTTTCATGCACGCACTTGCACGCAAATGCTTTTATGCACAGGCTTGTTAATATACAGCGGATTCCGGAAATGTTGAATCATTCAAAATCACCCTCTATCTTAAAAGTGAAACAAGCGTATTCCAGTGATGAAAGTTTCAAAATATGTTATCATTTGATCGTGCAATCAATCAATCAATTGTTTATTCGTGCATTGCATGTGAGGAAGAATCTTATCTAGTAGATTGCTTCAGCGGTTTGATATCGCTTCAACAAATGCTTTACAAAAAATAAACCCATCATTTTGGTATACAATATTTTTTAGCACTATCGAGACAGTCACTTCAACATTTCTCTATATCCATAATAATAAATCTATTAGTTTAAATCGGATCTAGAAATAAAAGTATTTTTGGATTATTAGGAGGTGCGCTTTTATTTTGTTGAGTATATTAATTTTCAAAAAAATCGCCGTGAATGAAAACTGATATTTAAATTTTCGTGAAAAAACATTCGATTGACATTGAAAATGTTGGCGCCAGTTACACCTCCCAACAGTTCTTGACACAGATCCCGTAGTGTTGATTTGTACTTTCTTCAGAGACATCCGCTGAACAGTTTAATATGTAACAACTTTATTGTTAACCATGACTCTTTGCTTCCTCTCTCCCCTCTTTTCTTTTCTCTTAGTTCTTTTTTAAAAACGCTTATTTTTTCAATACTAACAATAGAGTTTAAACATTTTGGAGATCGTATTAATCTGTAAACAGTCATTGACGTTCGGTCTCATCCTTTTTACATTAACTACTGAACAAACTCGTTTCATGTAAAATGTTGTGTATTCTATTATTATGTTGTTCATAGTATGTAAATACAATATGTTTACACTAATGACCGTATAAAGTTCGCGTTTTTGTGGTTTATTTTTATTAAACCATCATACGCACACACGACATTTTGGAATATGTTTGCGGGATAATATTGACTTGAAGAAATACCACATGTCTATATTTTCTCCAATAAAAGAAGAACACGTATTTCCAAGTATGTATAAACGATCGGGATTCCGTTATATAATGTTAAAGTTAGCATACATGGATACTGCGAATATGGCGGTGTAAAACACAACTAGTACATTTTCGAAATCAGCTAAAACACTACTTTGTAAACCGCATGATGACAGCAAAGGACTTCTTTTTAGTTTATGTTTTCGAATTTGGTGTACATTTCTTTAGTTTGTGTCTCATTATTTTCACAAACTGTTTTTGTTTTGTTTTACTTGTTTTTAAAAACGCTGTAAACGTATTGTACTATGCTTTTCTACTATGCTTTTTTTGTTGAGCAATCTGCAGAAATTCTAGGAGCTTTTCATCTTAACCATGTTTGTTTTAAGGGTGTGTTTCAGATCGTGGATATCTGCGTATGTAGGTGCGGTATGATACGAGGCGAAAAGCTTTTGAAGTCAATTAGTCTGCAATTTATTGAAAGTGCAAACCACGATGCGCAGTGTAAGGTTATTTATAACTGTCATTATTTCTTATTTGTCTGCAAATTCTCGTAAATTGCTTGTAAAAATGCCATCAAACTTATCTCCATGACAACATAAATTCTTATAATAAAAATAAGAAATATATCTCTAGTATCTGTCTTATTCTTCCTGGTTCAATAAATGTTATCGAGGAATTATTGTGATTATGACGATATGCATAATGCCTTGTCTGGATTGTTATTAGTTTTCTAATTGTTCACTGGAAGCAGACACGGACAAGGCTATATGCCGCCGGCAAAGAAGATAATGAAAACTGTATGTATTAATGAATTCCGATGCTTGTATGTGTGAGTTCGATCTGGTAGATTTGTCTGATCATAAATGATGAAGATGAACTACCTGGTATGTTGATTGTATGATATTAAACTAGAATGCGTCCATAGGACACAGATGCCCCCACTTGCTGCCTTTGTCACAAAAGCAAATGCTTTTATTCTGCTCATAGTTTGTGAATGGATATCAAAATTACCAAGTGAACAACTGTACTGATTATGGTGATAAGTCAAGGGCCATAACTTTGCACTTACTGGGCGTAACCATACATGAAACCCCAGGTGCACAACTATACAGGTTGGTGAACATTCTTGTAAAGTTTTATGACTCTGGCTCATATACTTTTAGAGATATAAGTGACACAAGATTGCATACTTTGTAGGCTATGTTTTAACTAAGTCACGGGCCATACCTTTGCATTTACAGAACACAGCCGAACATGAAACCCCAGGTGCACAACTTCACATGCTGGTAAACATTCCTGTAAAGTTAAATGACTCTGGCTCATATAGTTTTGGAGATATGAGTGACACAAGATTGCAAACTCTGTAGGCTATATTTTAACTAAGTCAAGGGCCATAACTTTGCAAACATGAAACCCCAGGTGCAAAACGTCACATGCTGGTTAACATTCCTGTAAAGTTTTATGAATCTGCCTCATATACTTTTGGTGATATGAGTGACACAAGATTGCATACTCTGTAGTCTATATTTTAACTAAGTCAAGGGACATAACTCTGCACTTACTGGACACAACCAAACATGAAACCCCAGGTGCAAAACTACACAGGTGAACATTCCTGTAAAGTTTTATGGTTCTGGCTCATATTCTTTTGGAGATATGAGTGACACAAGATTTTGTGACGGACGGAAGGACGGACGGACAGACATATAGACAATGGCAAATCTATATGCCCCCCCCCCTTTTTCAGAGTGGGGGGATAAAAAGAATATTTCCTTGCTGTGAAAGTTGAATTACGAGAGATACATTGTATTCTTTCGAGGGGAATACGTAAAGTATGGGAAGAATGAAGTTCAATTGATAAGACATAAGGTATACCAAGTACAGTAGGTGGCTTGATGAATGGATTCCAAATGAAAAGACAATAAGTATACCAAGTACAGTTGGTGGCTTGATGAATGGCTTCCAATGATAAGACATAAGGTATACCAAGTACAGTAGGTGGCTTGATGGATGGCTTCCAATGATAAGGCAATAAGTATACCAAGTACAGTTGGTGGCTTGATGGATGGCTTCCAATGATAAGACAATAAGTATACCAAGTACAGTTGGTGGCTTGATGAATGGCTTCCAATGATAAGACAATAAGTATACCAAGTACAGTTGGTGGCTTGATGAATGGCTTCCAATGATAAGACAATAAGTATACCAAGTACAGTTGGTGGCTTGATGAATGGCTTCCAATGATAAGACATAAGTATACCAAGTACAGTTGGTGGCTTGATGAATGGATTCCAATGATAAGACAATAAGTATACCAAGTATAGTTGGTGGCTTGATGAATGGCTTCCAATGATAAGACAATAAGTATACCAAGTACAGTTGGTGGCTTGATGAATGGCTTCCAATGATAAGACAATAAGTATACCAAGTACAGTTGGTGGCTTGATGAATGGCTTCCAATGATAAGACAATAAGTATACCAAGTACAGTTGGTGGCTTGATGAATGGCTTCCAATGATAAGACAATAAGTATACCAAGTACAGTTGGTGGCTTGATGAATGGCTTCCAATGATAAGACAATAAGTATACCAAGTACAGTTGGTGGCTTGATGAATGGCTTCCAATGATAAGACAATAAGTATACCAAGTACAGTTGGTGGCTTGATGAATGGCTTCCAATGATAAGACAACACGTATACCAAGTACAGTTGGTGGCTTGATGAATGGCTTCCAAATGATAAGACAATAAGTATACCAAGTACAGTTGGTGGCTTGATGAATGGATTCCAAATGATAAGACAATAAGTATACCAAGTACAGTTGGTGGCTTGATGAATGGCTTCCAAATGATAAGACAACACGTATACCAAGTACAGTGCATGGCTTAAATAATATATTGATTTTTACACAACGAACAAATTCTATAGAATACGATATAAAGTGATAAAACATGTCTTTTATATATTTTTTGCAATTATTAAGATGAGTTAATGTATCGGGGATATAATAACGCATAGGTCATTAAATCATTATATTTGGTATATATGCCTTAATGCATTAATATTATATGAACGAACATTTTCGTTCACACCTCTACAATCACGTTACAGAATGTTTACGTTACAGTTTGTAATCAAAGTAGGAAGTTTTATTTCAAAATTAAATTAAGGAGCATGAGAATACGAGAAACATATTTTATTGCGGTGAATTTGACATTTTATGCTCGAAATAAGACATCGAAATCCCAAAAGTCATCGAAGGCACTTTGCTGTCACTAAAGAACTTTGACATATGATATTGGTTGTGTCGCTTTCTGGCATTGCACACGTATCGTTTACGTCATGTCATTCCCTGGTCGTATTAAACGATACGTTAGGATATCCCCGACTGGATTATATTTCAAATCAAGGCCACAGAAGACCCTTTTATTGTTATAATGTCTGAAATTGGCTACTTCCGTTTCAGAAACACGTCAAGATAAAACAAGCATATGAATCTTATTGTGTAAAGAAGTGCCATTCAATTTACTTTATGATTAGGAATGATTTGGACGTTTTATAGATTTTTAAATCAAGGGGGCTGTTCATATCAACCATTTTCTCTTTATTACATACTTAACGAAGATTAGAAACGATCCTTACCGACAAACCTCTCCTATCAATGAACTGTACTTGCATATTCTTTCATTCAACGGGTTCAATACTAAACGACCCGCATTTAATATTGTCTTTATTACATACCCGACAAAATAAGGTGAAGTCTTCAATTCAAACTTGACTCGTTAATTATAATAGACAGCATCGTTGCGAAAGTAATACGGCTACTGAACTGAAAATGTTGCTCCATTCACAACATAATTATTTCCAGAATTATCCTTGAATCTTTCAATATTCTATCATTTTCAAATTATTACAAGTATCTTATCAATTCGCTATAGTCATTGATACTTATATGAAATGACGTCATCACATTTATAAACAAGTTTTGACGTCGTTAAGTATACATGCGTTCAGTGATTCCATTCTCTCGGACTAGAATCGCTATCACGAATGCGGAATCTTAGTTCATTTGGATAGATAATGAGACCGAGCTTCTCCAATACAGATAAATATTCATGTTAGAAGGTTCCTCGGTTCCCATGTACACTGATAATGTGTTGATGACGTCTAAAATACTAGTCGCTTGTGATGGAATAAACTTGCTTAACTGAATATGTAGTTTGGGAGAAGTTAGTATTGCATGTCAACAATCAATGTGGTTTAATTTATGAACATTCTTATTTAATGCATCAAAAGTTGGCGAGCGGGATATTTTTATCATTACTCATTTTGTTAAATGTAAACAAGTAGCGTAAACATTTCATTTAGAATTTTCCGTTCATTTGAATATTATATGGAACTTGTGCCGTATGATTTATGGCATCGTAGAAACATGTATGAGGATGTGATGAAATGAATATTGCGGTAAAGCAGGAAAGGTCGTCCCAAAATCACAAGGATGAAACACTACGCATTGATGTGAGAAACGTTATTCGCTTAAGAAGCCTTCCTTTCATCGCTCATTATAAGATAGTGTACGCAGTACCTATTTCAAAACATGTTATACTTGAAGTTACAATTGTTGTAGTTAATATATATATTTTTACTTTAATGAAAATCCAGCTATGACGGTCTCAAATGGACTATCCGATACATTTTATCACACAAATGTATGTCACTGACCGATTTTAGTCACTGCTCCAATTTTCATCTCATTATATTAGGTTGTTATCTCTCTTTTGCTTTTGTTCGTTGTTTATGTGTATATTGTCATGCCTTGTGGTGACTTGGTGTTTGTATATGGCAGTTTTGCCCCACTTCTCTATTTACCAGTACGTTTTTATAATCACTGGCAATATTTTATAAGCAATGTTATTGTAGTGGGTATATGTAAATATATTGGCAGATTTACTCAACTGATTAAATCTAGCTGTACTCCTTAATTAATATTACAGAGTAATGTTTACTTCATCCAAGCCAAATTAAATCAACTTGATAAAATAAATGTGTATATTCAATACCCATTGTCTCATTCTGCTTCGCATATTTCACCGAACGCCGTATCAATCCATGCATAAGATATTGTTCATTGAGACGCAAATTCTTTGGAATATACTCTAAGAAATACAGTTTAGGTATATTTAATCAAGTTTAATTAAATTTGGATGCTCTTATTTTAGTCATCAATAATCTTGATGAAATACGGAAAATTTCAAGGCCAGCCAGTGTTAGATTTGGAAATATATTGATATATATCTCAACAACTAAACAGGAAAGTTCAACATCTCAGTTAATGCTCTAATCTACATATATTTCCTTCTGCTCAACCAGTGTTGCTTTATACAAAAAAACGAAAACATCGTATAGAATGCCTCTAATGGGCGATATATAAGCCACGATATCCCTCTTGTCTGAATTACATTTATTTTCAAAATTAATTTATATATTCAATAGTTATTGTATTGATATATTGTTCTTAATTTGATCGCACGAGCATCTATTGAGAAAAATGACAGATTCACGACTTATTTCTGGAGATACAAAATTAACTTTAAAATTAAGTTTAACAAGGACTCCTTGTGGAATTATTTTCGACATTTTGCATTTTCGAAAAGCTATAATTATTGTATTACAATATATTCTAGACTAATTATCAATCATTACCATCGCGTGATAAACATCAACCCAAGACATGCGGTATTATCATATATCGTTTTTAAATTTCCGTTTGAATTATTTTGATTGAAATGTTGGTTATTTCACTTATTTGTTTGGAACTGTATAAAGCTGTTAAAAGGGACATGCCAACTGCACAATAGAAATCACATTAGCTCGATCGTAGCAACTCCATTAAACTGCTCACGTAATTTCTGCTCCCAAATGACTACTTCATGCTTGATACGGTTAATATACTTTTACATTTAGAAATTCTAAATGTAAAATTCTCATTGAATCCGTGATTGAAATTCTTTTTCTCATTTAAACCAAACCCATCCAACAGTCAATAATCATTTTCCTGCACGCACTTGCACGCAAATGCTTTTATGCACATGCTTGTTAATATACAGCGGGTTCCGGAAATGTTGAATCATTCAAAATCACCCTCTATCTTAAAAGTGAAACAAGCGTATTCCAGTGATGAAAGTTTCAAAATATGTTATCATTTGATCGTGCAATCAATCAATCAATTGTTTATTCGTGCATTGCATGTGAGGAAGAATCTTATCTAGTAGATTGCTTTAGCGGTTTGATATCGCTTCAACAAATGCTTTACAAAAAATAAACCCATCATTTTGGTATACAATATTTTTTAGCACTATCGAGACAGTCACTTCAACATTTCTCTATATCCATAATAATAAATCTATTAGTTTAAATCGGATCTAGAAATAAAAGTATTTTTGGATTATTAGGAGGTGCGCTTTTATTTTGTGGAGTATATTTATTTTCAAAAAAATCGCCGTGAATGAAAAACTGATATTTAAATTTTCGTGAAAAACATTCGATTGACATTGAAAATGTTGGCACCAGTTACACCTCCCAACAGTTCTTGACACAGATCCCGTAGTGTTGATTTGTACTTTCTTCAGAGACATCCGCTGAACAGTTTATGTAATATAAACGATTTATTACAATGGGGAACACTTATCTATCCCGTAACTTACGGAAGAAAGATTATCGTGTGTCTCGAAATATGTAGGCATTGTCTCAGACAATTGCTTTAAATCATACCTTTCATTGCATACGTGAAAGTATGTCTTGTAATGGAGATATCTCAACGTCTGGAAGCTATCTTCACAAATAATTGTTCGAGTTCATATCAATTGTTCCGTTATTGTATTTATTAAGCGCTTACAGCCGATTAAAACTTAGTAGTTGTTAACTATTCAGTACAAAGTATGTGAGTTAACATATAGTAGTACGCAAAGATAATAAACGTCTTACAATAAATACGTTTGCCCACTGTTGGTCGCATGTATTTAAATACTGGATAATATATTACGTATTTCTAGAAACGTTGTGGTATATTCCTATAGTGTTATGTCCCTACATCCACACTGTATATGTATTGTAGTTTATTCCTTAACATTGGTCTTGGTTATATGTAATGATGCCATATTGATTTAAATGTGGCCTCCCTTTTGCATCAATTTCTCACTGTTGATTTAGATAGTGTAGTCCGCCAGTTGATGGAATTACCAAACAAGGCCAGTGTGCTTTACGTTATGTACATACATGCTTTCATAAACCTTTACAACACTATGATAACATTGCAATGCTCCATGTTTATAACATCCTTAGAAAAGAAACCCAGAGACATGCTGCCAGCTAGGAACGTATCGTAGAGGATTTGTAAATACGCCTCGACGACGGAACATCTACTGTTTGCTTGTTGTAAGGTATACATCAACGTATGCTTACGCGTTTAGTTACGTTTTATTTTAATCTTCATGGACTTACATTCTACTTTGCTTAGAATTATTCTTACCAGTGTGATGAAGTGATATTTCAGTCATAAACCTGGTATGTTAGTAGTAAAGCATTTATACTGCGACGTGTTTTGCGACAGTGTTGATCATCCTTCCAATATATTATCAGTGACACTTCTCGTTTAGAAATGTCCAAAGAAAATCGGCATTAAACCTCATAGGGCCGATAACAATATCTAATTGAGATGCTGCAAACTTTTATGTTTGTCATAAAACTAAATAAATTCAATATAAACTGTTCAAATACAATAAAATGCTAAGAACGTGCATTAAATTCCCAAAATATCAGACTAAAACACAACTTTATTGCGCCCAATGTTATGATATAAAGCTGTGCACTAATATTTATCATACCTTGGGCTTACTTCGATACACCCCCAGCTATTAAATATAGCACCGAGGACTGTAAGGACTAAACATATAAATACATCCATGTGTTAAGCTAAGAATAAAATGAAATTTATTGCGTAATAAAGCACTGGTCTTTATTTAAGTACCAGGAATTTGCATTTAAAGTATAATCATCCACAATCAGGCGGATTTTATCGACGTGACAACGTCCTACCGGAATCGAAGGTTTTAAGAAAATGTATTCAGAACGCTTATAGCAGCGAGTTTCTGATCTGGTTTGCATATTGTCGTTTTTAAACTTAAAATAAAAGTTTAGCAAGTTGGTATAATTTGTTATGTTTAGTAAAGTTTTATACATTTCTACATATTCATATATATTTTACATATTTCTAGCCAACAAATATTTCAGTTCTGCCAGGATGGCAATGTATGCTACAGAAGTTGTTCTTCGGACTTGACTTGTCAGTCTACTTTTATACATGCAGTAACTATAAAAGTAGACATGCTGTGAAAGCTGTTACATGTGTTGCTCAATGGAGCATTGGTGTTTTGCTCGGATTTGTATCCAGGAACAAAATCTAATGCAGCCACTGTATAACAGTCTAAATTACTGGACGAACTGCAGCAAGTTGATCTGATACTGGCTGATAAAGGTTTCAATATATTTGCAGGACTATCTTCAAATATTCCTCGTTTTATCTCAAGGAATGGACATTTTACAAAAGAGGAGGCAGAACTTCAAAATTGGAAGAAGTAGAATTCATATTGAGAGAGCAAATGAAATAATTACAAGCCATGATATTTAAATCACATACCATCTCAGTTTCAGCAGACTGAAAAGGAAAACTGGTGGAATAAAGACATGGTTTTAAAGAACCCGTTTTGTAATATTGTTTTATTAGGCCCAACCCGTTTTGTAATAACTTATCAAAATGCAGAGAAATAATTAATTATAACATAAACCTATGGACAAATGTAAAATAAGTCTCCAAAAGGTAAAACTTTTACAATAAAGCCATGATTTTGAAGAAATCGTTTTGTAAAAGCATTTTTGAGACTCAAACCGTTGTGTAATACAAATTTCAAAGTTAACATAATCGTTTTATTACATCAGGATGCTACTGGAAACCAATCTACAAAAGTAAAATATTAACATGTGCAGTGCATAATTTGTTATTATAATACATAATGAACTATAATATAAGAGCGGTTGAATAAATGTATATATATATAATCTATATATACTCCGCATATTCAATAACGAACTATATGGGATTTCTAACTGACTTTTATGATACAAGAAAAGAACTTGATATTATTGCATGTGTACGCAACATGTACGCTGTATTTCATGAAAATCGACAGGTATTTTCATTCAACTGTACGATTGGTAAAAAATGTGCGTTTTATAATGTTCTGAGTATATATATATAGATCATGCAGTGCCTTAACTTTTTCCTTAATTTATTTTCATGTATTCCGTCTCTTTTGGCTGGTGATGTTTAAATGAATGTATGTATGGTCTGCCTTATTGTGCGCTTTTCGTGTAGCTGTTCAGTTTGCATGTGGCATTCCACGCTCGACTATAATACTCACTTTTACAGAAGGACATTCCAATACCCCAGTGTGGGGTATTTTGTGTGCATCTCTTCTTTGTGCATCTTTAGTATCGAAATTTAGATTAGTTTGCTCAAAGAATGAATGCCTTCTATTTTCTAGACATTTTTCGAGTAAACCACTTCACATTTATCTAAAATAAAATGTGGGCACTATCAGACAATTTTCGTGTTAATATGTTTATTGTCCTTGTGGTGATGGTGACTGGTGAAGCTAGTATGGTATAATTAAAACAGACACACGTGTTGTCGAAAAAGGGCCCGAAAACATTTGTCTGGTATGACAATTAATCACGATATTTGTCTAGTTAACCACATAATTTTTAGCTAATAAGCAGAAGTATGCAACAATACTATTACATATCGGTGTTTGTTTCTGAATAAAGTGGGGTCTCGAATTTCACCAACTTGTATGAAAAACACCAGTCTTTCATTATAGTAGGCACTTTGTTGGCTGAATTCTGATTGCTCCGCGTAGATGTACTAGAGTAGGGTTCGCCAAAGTCATGTTGCATTCTAAATATCGTCTTCGCTTTGACACCAGCGCCTTGACGCCGACACGACGAGTGCAGAAATCAGTCTCAACACACGAACGTGTATTTCAATATCTTTGAAAGTCTGAACAACAATAGGAAATTTGGCATATTGAGCACATGTTTTCGTCTGAAATAAAATTCTATAATTATGTATAACCTCTTGTTTCCACAAAATAGGTGAATGAAGAGGCGTTTACTCCCCCAAGGTGTAATTTAAGAAGAGACTCTATAAACAGCATATATTCTGGCAGCGATTTGAGATTGAAAAAATCTATCATTCGCAGACAGTTATTAAGGAGTCTATAATGCATAAATCGCGGCTTGCTTAAAACGATTGAAACAAAAAAGGCATTTTAACACCCAAGTTGGTACTAAAACAAACTGAGACACTGTCTTATGTATGTGGCGCTCCCTGTAGCAACTTATTCCTTCTGTTTTAGACAAGTCTTTTATTTGGCTATGCTTTCAGACGGAACTCTATTATTAGTATTATGCTGTCATTTCAACGAATGAAAGTGGAAACTTGTCTGTGATAGAAGTGCTTAATATGGCAGTTTTTGTAAAACTTTTATTACATAATAAAGATATCACCGTAAACGTGATGTAAAATACTGACGATGAATGACTTACGGATTATATCATGTTTGTCATTTGGCAAGATCAGTATCTTCTGTGTGACATTGTGTTGTCTGTCCAAGAACACCAAATTCAATTATCACGGTTGAACTTCCTACATCATGTTCAATTCATTTTTGGAACATAAATCATTCGATGCTCTGTTGACTTTCTGCTCATAGAATTATGATTGTTATTGTTTTCGAACAATGCAACAAACTTCCTTTGAAAAGCTCATCAATTCAAAGTCCAACACATTTTTCGCCACATTAACATCCAAAAGCATTGTTGCGTTGCCATCGATGCGTGCTCTCTAAGAAATGTATATTGTTCTGATCACAATTATAATGTCACTGATTATAAAACTATACAAGATGTGAATAAATGAACGTTACTGATGATGTGATGATAGTTTTTACATCGACCTAAATAGTAAAAAATAACGTCACATCTCACGTGGATTCCCAAAACTGAATAATATCCATCGCGAAATTGTCTTTTGTTATTCATTGATCTTAATCTCGGAATGAAACGTGTCATTTAGTTCAACTTACCAATTTTCGCAAAAATGGCACGAAACCTGAGTGTTTCCTATTCATGTTCCTTAGACGGTGTATACGGGACGTTCGAATTATTTGTTAATAATAAGTTGGTTGCATGCGCCAAATACGTTTATCTTCAGTTGAACTTTTAGAACTTTATTTAATAAGCATAAAGGCCTCCGGCCCTTACACACAATATATACATAATATTATAATTCAACACATTTTATAAGCATGTACATGTGATAACCAAGCTGGAATTTGGGCAAAAAACATATGAAATAATTTAAACATTTACTTAACAAGTGATTACATATGGTAAAAAGGTCTTCAAAAATATTCTCTAGTGTCACATAACTAACTGTGTTCTCAATTTAAATGCATAATAAGTGTATACAGCTAAATTTCTAATCACATTAACGTTTGAACTCGACATCAAGATATGGAATTTATTAATATTTGGATATTTCTCCTGTAAATATTGCCGACGTAAATTTTCATATATTGGACAAACAAGTATGAAATGATATTCATCTTCAATACAATCACTACAATAAAAACATTTTCGTTCATTTCTAGGAATTCCTAAATGTCTTCCTTTTTCTATCATAAGTTTGTGAGATGATGATCGAATAGATACAAGACTTGCCCTGAATTTAACAATATCTAAAGCATCAACATAAGCTTCAACATCAAAATTTGTTTTAAATATATGATAAGATGTTAATATTTCATTTTCTGCACATTTTGTGCTCCAAATTTGCAAATACTGGTCTTTAAGTCGCTGCACATAAGTATTAATAAAACATTACAATTCATTACTCGCTGACTTTCCCATACATATCCAAAACCGTTTGTATATAAATTATGTTTGATAAGACTGACCCAGTTATTATATTCAAGAGAATCTAAGTGAAGTAACATATTATAACATTTTTTCACATATCTACTATCAGGCATGTTTAAAATTTTAATCCAGTACTTAATACATCTTGTATATGCTACACCTATAATTACTTCATTACATGATCTAATGGGTGCATTTAAGAATCTTTTACATGCATACCCATGCACTCTTTCAGTATTTTCCATCGAATATATTCCCCATAATTCTGATCCATAGAGTAACACAGGCACCATTTTAGTATCAAAAATCTTAAAATATATTTTATGTGCCATAGGTAATACATGATTCAAATTTTTTAAAAGTGAAACAATTACCCTTTTGGCTTTTATAGCCATACATTCAGCCATATTAAACAAAGACAAACGGCAGGTAAAATTCAGCCCTATATACATAAACGAATTCACTGTATCAATATGATTTCCATTATAAAACCATTTTTCATGTTTTGACAATTGACCGCCATTTTTGAAAACAACTACTTTGGACTTATCAACATTTACAGAGAGATGCCAATTTATACAATATTGATGTACAACATTTAACTGTTTTTGCAGTCCAACAACTGTGTCTGAGACAAGGGCAACATCATCTGCAAACATTAAAATAAACACTTCAGCTATATCTGGGTTCAGTTGGACACCATGTGATCCACAGTTTGCAATTTCTGAAGCTAGTTCATTGATAAGTAAACAGAACAAAACTGGACTCAACTTACAGCCCTGTCTTAATCCCATTGGGCAGTCAAAATAATCTGAACAAACAAATCCATTTCTTACACAAGACTTAACAGTAGTGTATAGTGCTTGGATAGATTTAAATAAATGACCTTTTACACCATTCTGATTTAATGCTTCATAAAGTTTTGCCCTGTTTATTGAATCAAAAGCCTTTTTAAAATCTATGAAGGCCACATAAAGCTTTTTCCTTTTTTACACAAGTATTTACTGATCAGCGAATATAAAACAAAAGCGTTATCTATTGTGGAGTACCCAGAACGGAATCCGGCCTGAGATTCTGTAATTCTACCGTATGCATTAACATATACGTTTATTTAAAATACTGATATATATCTTACTAAATATGTCAATCAATGATATGCCCCTGTAATTATCAGGTTCATTTAAGCTACCCTTCTTATGTACATGTATTAATATACAACGTGACCAATCACTTGGGAATTCTCCTGATTTAAATATTCTATTAAACAATTTTCTCAAATATGGTAAAATAACAACATCAATTCCATATATAAACTGTTCGGCTATTAAATTTCCAGATGAACATTTTCTAGGATTAATATCATGAACAGCATCAATAATTTCATCATCAGTAATTTCACTATTAAATAGAATGTTTTCAACACTATCATATATCATATTATCAAATTCTAAGTTTTGTTCAAACACATCATCAGAGGAACTAAACACCTTTTTAAAATGATCAAACCATGTATTTGTTGCAATATTAGGTTTAACTGTAGAATTGCCTGCTATACGTTTCATTTTTTTCCAAAACTGTGTTGGATCATTTAATGAATTTTCTAAACCTACTAAGCAAGACTTAAAATAAGCTTTCTTTTTATTCCTACAGACATTATTGTATTCTTTTCTACATGAAATGTATGCATTTAACTTTTGTACATTTCTACTTCATCTAAAGTTCCGTAATAACTTATTGCTTCTCGTTTTTAATTGTTTACACTCGAAGTCAAACCATTTCATACTGTTATTTACCTTATACCTTTTCTTTCGCTTTCTAAAATTCCCTGAACAATTGATTATTACTTTTTCTATATTAACAATGATATCGTCTATACTAACATTTGCATCGTCAATCATAGTGTCAATATTTTCAAAACCACCTTCAAATACACTCTCTGATAAAATGGACTTAAATTCTGAAGCATTTTCAGAATTAATTATATATCTATCACTCTCCACTGTAGTATTAATTTCTTCAACATTTTTAACAGATGCACTTTGTAAAGTCAGACTTAATGGTAGGTGATCACTCTCTGTCATATTTTCAATACAATTTTTTCTATAGCATCAAAGATGCCTCTCGTACTTATAAAATAATCTACAGTACTACAACCATTACTACCTATATATATAAAATCCCCAATGTTTTTATCTGCTCCAAATCTACCATTAACAATGTACATTCCATAACTTTTGCAAAATGTTAAAAGCTTTCTGCCAAAAGCATTTACTTTACAATCTCTATTAACTCTTGGTAAGTTCATGTTATCATCAATAATATCAATAAATTGTTGTAGTTCGGGAATATTGTCATTCATACTAACAAAATCACTCAAATTACCTGTTCTTGAGTTCAGATCACCACAAAACAACATTTCACAATTACTAAACAAATTCATATTTTCTGTGACAACATTCTCAAGCAAATTAATACCAGTTTCAGAGTCTGTATTATAGAAGTTAGAACTCTCAGGAGGCAAATACAGGCAAGAAAATATTACATCTTTGTCAATACTAAATAAGTTTTTTTCTAATTTCAAAAATATTCCAAAGCTACAATTTTCTATCAATCTTTCAACATATTTTGCAAGACAACATTTAATATAAACTAAGATTCCGCCCATGCTTCTACCACCAGCTTTAGACTTTCTGGCTAAACAGCTGTAACATTTATAATCAGGTAAAAATATTTTAAGCATTCAATATCAGTTAACCAAGTTTCCTGTAAACATACAAAGTCAAATTGTTTCAAGTAATTTGCAAGTCACTATCATTTGATTTTTCTAATAAACCATTTACATTCCATGAAAGAAAGTTAATGTGTGTGGGGTTTTGACCACCATCCTATTTACTTCTGTTAGTTGAGTTCTCTGTGGCTTCCATTACCTCTGTTTCATCCCCACGCCTCCTTACTCTTCTTTTGAAAGAACGTGATTGAAAAGTATAGGTTTGACTGTTTTCAGATTCTTTATCAGGTAAAGTATACAAAATTCCATTTTTGAAATACCCTGTTTTGCCATGCCTTTTAAGATCTCTCAACTTATCTCTTTGAAGGGGAGTTAGATCATTTGAAATCCTTATGCCTTTACTTCTTAATGTATCCCTCACACTGAATAATTTCATTTTATCATTGTGGTTCTTGAACTTTACAATAACCATTCTAGATTTATCATCATCAGTTTCAACATCCAGTTGTCCAATACGTTTGGCATACACTACTTCAATTGGTTCGATCACACTAAATATTTCATCTTTAAATTATGATTTCAATGTCTCATGTGATTCTTCACTACTTTCAGGTAATCCGAATACTCTCAGGTTATTTTTGCAGTTTATACTTTCTAAATTATCAACTTGTCTTTGTAATTTAACTATTTGCTCTTGACTTTGTTCAAATTGTAAACTCATCAATGCTATATCAGAGGTGTTCACCTCATTATTGTAGCTTAATGAATCAACTTTACCTTCTAAATTCGTAACATTGGACTCAAATAACCCTTGATTTATTTCAAATTCATTGAACTTTGTTTTCATTTTTGTCACCTCAGATTTCACTGTTGCTAGTGATTCATGGAGAGCGATAATTTCCCCTTTCACTTGACCTATCTGTTCAGTCATATTCTTATAAGTATCCGCTATCGCATCTACGGACCAGGATTCATCTCCACATCCGAAGATAAAATTAACATTCTCTGATAGTATGAGACATATATATTGCAGTCGCACAACCAAGGCAAAATTGGTACTGTAATGTTGTGTAGGTGTATGAGTATAACATCATTTTCGACAAAGCTTTTAGATACAGTGTCCATGGCATACTCAGTGTGGATCCAGTCTATACCCATTAATACGAACCTAGTTCCAGTTGACTTACCGTACACGATATATGATACAGATGTGCTGAACAAATCAATTTCCTTAACAATTACCCAACATGCGGTTCGAATCATATCATTACGATGACTTATTACGTGTAATTCAGATGATTTATCTTTCTCTAATATCGCACTTACCATGGCGGTAACTGACTTATCTTTCATTTCGTCTTATTTGCGTTGAACAATTGCTGATGAAATGCTTGTTTGTGATCAAAAGACATGCACATTTGCAGACATATCTGATTTACATTTTGCGCTTAACAAGGTTTGGTGTAACATCGCAAATATGTTGATCACTCCCAGTTATTGCAAAACTTTAAATGAATCAATTTGGACTGTTGTCAATGTCAAGTTATGGTGATATATTAGCACGTCGTAACTGCCTAATTGACCCAATGCCTTCATCATTCTCCAATGCGATAACATAACACCAAATTGAATAATAAATCATGTTTGAACAGAACTTCCATGTATTAATATTTAATCCGTATTTTGTTTTCAAGTTAACGTGAAAGTTACAACAGAGTTACATGTGAAAAACCTCAGAACCTTTCCACATATATCCACATGGTATGAAATAATTCAGAAACATGAATACATGAAATGAAGCTAAGAAAAACCCGGAGGAACGCTCCTTCACGTCTCTTTTTGTCATTCTTATGTCATGTTTTCTATTTGTCACTACACCATGACGACAAGTGGCTTACACAAAATCCACCAAAATAGCCGTTTGTCGTGCCGCCAACCCACCAACAAGACATAGCACAAATCAGTCACCATAGAATGGGAACAACAGAATTCATGGACGATTTTTAGTTAAAATATACTTAAAAAGGTTTCAGATTTCGATCTTATAAACAGTAGATATGTAGGGCAGTATAGGCGTATCTGTTGTTCATATCCAGTGTCCATCAATATTTCAAATCACAGATTGCTGAATTAGCAAGACTTTACTATTTACCGTAACAAGTTACTTTTGTATGTTAGTGTTAATTGTAATTATAAAAGAGGGCCATGATAAACCTGAATCGACCACCTGAGGCAACAAAATAAAAGCACTGCTTAAACACGTGTAGGACCGAAATGGAATTGATTAGAAGGATTTTGTTCTAGTCCTTAGAAAATAATACTGTCCGACATCTGATTTCAGTAGGTGCGCAGTGTTAAAGACGTATTCGGGAATTGCCATTGCGCAACTTTAATGCACATGTTCTTTTCGATTACTGTAGTGTTTGCATTGGGTTAAAGACGCATAAGGGAGTAGTTTACTATTTTCTTTTACGATGCAAAGATTTTTTCTGAACGTTATAGTCACCAAGCACAATACAAATAATGGTATCATTTTGTTTAATTGAAGGATTTCATTATAGTTTTGCAGTTTTCCTTCTACTTTCTTTTTCTATATACTTTATTATTAAAAACAGAAAAGTCATTGATATTTAAAATTCTACATTTGAAATTATAAAATGATCTTCAATAAATATTTAAAACTAACACATTTTATGAAAATGTAAAACGATAATGGGTTACCAAGTGTATTAAGGGTAATTGTTTTCAACTTTCACTTTCCATATATATTACATTTGAAACACAATAAAACAATCTTTATCTTAAAATCAAGCAAGGAGACCTATTATTTTTATTTCATATTTTCATTCAGACAGTGACTCTCATATAGTATACCAAGTTTTAAGAAAATCTCTGCGCTAGAAAAAATATAGTAAACTTGTATCGATTTTGCTCTATATTCATATGAAATATTCACGTTTTAAATCTTCATTATCATAAAATCGAGCAAGCCGACCTATCATTTTAATTTCATATTTTGGTTAGATACATTACACTGATCAAATATAAAAAGTTTAAAGGAAATCTCTGCATTAGAAAAAAAACGGCCTTATTATAGGATACGCCTTTAAGTGAGGTTAATCGTGTTCAAACTTTGCGACAACTCTGTATATCGGTAGTCCCCCAGTTATACAACGTGTTATAATATCGGTCTAACAATAAGTACGATATGAAATAAACACAATTAACCAAAAATGCTTCGTATGTATGTAAAGATTTTGACCGCGGGTCGATAACCTAAACTGCAACAGCAAGTTGGCATTTGGTTGTAGTTGCTGTTAGTGATTCGTGACATCGGGTTGCATATCGTTTGAGTGTCACGCACCCACGAATCTTCAGTTCATCTTCGAATAATTTAGACAAGTATCACTTGTCACAGGAAATGTTATCGAGGCAAAACAGGAAGTTGGACATTGTTGTTGATAAATCGTTACACCTCGTTGTATTCTTGAGGAGTGGCACCCTAGTAACCCTTCGCTTAAATAATGAGAAACTCCGCAGAGGTTTAAGACGAGAATTTTTCGAAGTAAAATTGGAAGTGGACCGTTTTGTTGTTGTTGATCAATCGCGAAATATAGCTGTAAGAAATGTATCATAAAATTCGGCCTTGTGTTTTCAGAGATGTTTTAAAGTTTTTCACGCGGACGGACGATGACCAATCAGAAAAAGATAAATAACGGACGATGACCGATCTGAAAAAGATAAACAGAGTTAAAAACATCGAACAAGGAACTACAAAACATTCCTATGTAATACACTTATATCCTTTCGGTCTGTGGCCACTAACTTGCGTGGCGTGTCCTGTGGTTTTAATCATTCGTTCAATCCCAGTGTATACGTCCGTTCAAAGATTTATAGTACGGGCGGGCGGCGTCCAGTAAGTTGTCCGATCAATACCTTTAGAAGCATTTGTCCAAGCATCACCAAATTCGTTCGAGTCACTCGGGAGTTATTGCCGTTTAATTACAGAAATTACCTAAAATCGGTATTGTCTGATCAATAACTTTAGAAGCATTTGTCCAATCATCACCATATTTGGTCAGATGTGTATGGTTACAATATCTTTGACAAGTTCGAGTACAAAAGAGAAGGAATACATAACTACAGGGAACGCCACCTAGATCAGACAGTGCCTCCCCACGCAGACCTCCGGGAAAACAAAAATCCATAACATAAGGCACTTGATGAGGTTAAATGGTACAAACGTTAGGGAACAGAGGGGCAAGGAATGGCCTGGCAGACAATAAGAAATAACTAGGAGAATCAAAGAGGACAAACACTGAATTGGGGAAGCCATATCGCTTGAGTCCCTCGGGAGCTATCGACCTTTGATTGTAGAAATTACCTTAATTTTCCTAATACTAGGCAGTGCCATTTTTAGCTCAACTACTTCAAGAATGTAGGGGTCTATTTTACTCGCCCCAGCAATGTGTCCGCTTATTTATTTGTGAAATATCTATGCAATACTGGTAGTAATGAATAACTCCGATCCCCATTTTGACTAAATTATTCCCTTTTTAAACACAGGGCTGTCAAAGTCTTGCAGAATCAGGGAAATCGCCATGAGTAGCTTGTCTGTGCCTTAATTATTATTATTCCTACAAGAACATTAGCCAGGTGATGATGTTTTTATGTTACCGGCTCTTATTGACACCCCTGCCATCAAAGACAGGATGTATTATATATTAAGTTGTCAGCTCTCTAACTTCTGCACTTTTTATCCCATCATTGTATTTTGTGACAGTTTGACACTCTTGTCTCCCTAATGTCCCCTTAAATTCTCCATGGTTGTCTTGATAGTCGGCCAGACACTTCCTTGCTTCCTTATTCCCATAAATGTTTGCTCTTGCGCCTCATCAATCCCTAATGTTTCGCAGGCTGTTGTTTCTTTATTGATAATTATGTTATACCTTATGTTATGCATAAACATCCCTTTAGTTGCTTCGAAATTACCATAGTCTGTTATGCATGTCGTTAATTCAATTCCTTGCGTATTTTAATATCTGGAACGTATCAATTTATAGTGCCTTCTGTAAAAGACGACAGATATATTGAATTGTGCATAAATAAAGAATTACTGAGTCATGAACAAGGCATTTCAAGCCGCGTGTTCATAACAAAACATCGGTTTTGAAGCTAATCGGAACTGAAATCCAAGTTTTGCCTATGATTATGGGACTTTCAAACTTATAAGTCACGACAGTGTACAGTAAAACTGCTTACAGCACTGCCTGTGCGATGTATCACAGGGATTGCCAATAAATAAGTTATGGAGCGCGTAATGTTTAACTAATTGGTATCTGTTTCAGCAAAAAAATACAGGATTTGATAAATGACAATAATCCGGGTATAACATTACCGCAAAACAAATTCCAATGTCTTAGTCAATTAATATCAAACCATCAAGGTCTTATGATTGGTTCATAAATACATTGATATTCATTGTATATAGTCGGCGAAATTTAACACTTTAGGTCCCTCAAAGGACTCCACAACGCTGGAATGTTCCATTTTAACATCTTTGTCACTCTCGAGTTTCAATGAAATCGACCAAAATATCTCGTCCGTATACTCGCATCGTTTGGACGTCGAAAACGACATAAGCTTTTCAAACTGCTTTCCGTGATTGTATTTCGCTTTGTAGAGTCATATGTGGGGTTTCAATCAAATAAAAGTGTTATCGCTTAGACAAATCATTGCTCTCGCCGACTTAGAAAATACAGTGATTTGGGACGTTATATATCGCAGCATTTTGTCTAGGTTGACTTATACGACTCAGTTGTTCGAGTTTTCTTTCCTCATTATACAATGCTTATAAATTAGCCATACTTTAGTCAAGCGAGAGTTCGTGGTTGGCACGGAATATCCCTCTCATTTTCACAGGCGTCGATATCGCGGGAAATGCGATAATAATAGTCTGAACCCAGGCTAAGCAGTCATGAACGTATCAATGCTACGACGCCGTAAATTATCCCAAGTGATCAATCTTTCTAGTTACGTTGCAGTCCTTGTCAAACCGGTGATTGTTTTATCTTCTACTTAAGCCTTTTTTGTAAGTTACAATTTGTGTCTCTCCTATACACTTGTCTGTGATAAACAGTCGTGCACATTTGCAGACATATCTAATTGGCATTAAATTCAGTAGATGTATGTATTACCAAAAAGCTTAACAATCTTTGGTGTGTCAGTTACTATTGATGATCTCAGATGCAACTAAGATTTCTTAACACAGCATAGAAGCATGGAAAAAAATTGAGTTATTGTTGTTCATCAATGTTGGAGACTGACGGGACGAACCTGAAGTTTCTCCTTCGCAATATTTACCGAGAACAGATACTAGTTGTGCCTTTTCTTAATGGTCGTATTCATATGTGGTTAATGTTCTCTGTTAGCATATTTCAATGTGCAACGTCGGAAAAGTAACAGTGACACGAGTAGCACAGGAAACACCACGTTCACAAAATCCAGGTATAAGCTTTCATGAATGTTTTTCCATGACCGTTTAAATGCGGTCCTGTTACTTTTGCCCATCTATTGTGTCTTGTCTCCCCTAGCCTTTTCGGTATACAAAAGCCTTCCCCCTGTTTGTCTCCTTAGTTGCCCGTAATGGTCGGGCAGGCCATTCCTTGCGTCCGTTTCCTTGCGTATTTACCCTTATTCCTCCCCAGTGCCTAATGTTTTGTAGACTATTGTTTTGCCGGAGGTCTGTGTTGGGAGGCATTGTCTTGCGTGTGTGGCATTCCCGGTAGAAACTATTCTCTCTTTTGTTCGGTATACAATTGTCTGTTGTTGTTGTTGTTGTATATCATGTCTCCTCGTGATTAGTGCGGTCACACTTTGTATGAGGCATTCCCAGCATGTATTCTACATTTAATTTAGACAGATATATTATTAAATATTAAACATACATGACTAAATAACACTTACTAAATGGCGGTTTTTGCATAACTTTCAAAAAGGTATTCTTGTCCTTATTTGTTCATATTTACATAGATACCAAGGCTTCACTTAGACATTCTTGACAGTAGTGTCGGAATTATTACCTATTTGCTCTGCAGAGGAAGGAAATAAGTTTAAGGTTAATTGTATGACTTCCTAAGACGAAACTATTCTGAAATGTGATTATCTTTAACATACGCGGTTCATAAATATTAGTTTAATATGTTTGATACATACACGTACATGTTTCTATGATGACATAAACATCATATGACACAGTATGCATATACTATGGCGCAGTGGTCGAGGGATAGAGCGTCTGACTTCTAATCCGAAGTCCATGGGTTCTAGCCTAACAATCCATAAATTTGACGCGAGTACTGGTTGGTAGCCAGGAAGCAGTCATCGAGAATGACTTGTATAAGTTGTAAGAACTTGTTTCACAATTGATGTAAAATAAATAAATAGGTTCAATAATATCCAAATAAACGGAAACCTAAAGATAATCCCTACACTATTTGTTTACATTTAACAAAATGAGTAATTAAAAACATATCCACATCACCAACTATTAATAAGAATTCTCATGAACACTGCAGCTAAAAAAATATGAAATGTTAAGTGGATTTTATTCGTGATGAAAATTGTATCCAGATTGAGCATTTATAAACTAGTTTTTTAAATATTATGTTAACTGTTCAAACTTGCATTCCTTACTTTCCTACCACCTTTCCAATCACGTGGGTTTTACAACCATGACTTTCCCAGGTTGTGATACTGCTGAATCCCCATGATAATTAAAATAACTAATTATTCAGGCGTGAAAGCGATAAATTCTGATGACATGATGCTTTAATTCATAACATTGTATACGGGTTGATCGATACCTAAAACAGTACCGAATTCCATAAAAAACTATTTTGGTTCAAAAACTTACAACTTATGGTGTAATGTTATGCTGACGTTAAATAAATATTATCGCATCCGAAATACATTGTTTTAGTTTTTTCCCGTGACAATATTTACAAATTTGCAGATATAATGTGTAATTTGTACATTAAAATGATTTGAAGTAAACAAATATCGTATGAAACGGTATAATTATACACCATTAGTGGTTGGGACTATATAGGAATCACCATGTCCCGTCTGTCCAGGGACATCGTTGAATTGCAACTTTGACATGTTCAGTTGTGACCGAACGCCAATAGGCCCGGCCATCTGTCAATCCTCGTGGTCGAGTTGCCATTGCAGTCAACAAGATAGTTCCTGTCCGCCATCAGCTCTCGGTTAATGAAAGTAGTTTTCAGCATTTTCTGGAATACAGACAAACAGGAGACAGAACAATGGTGATCAAAATCTACAAAAGTCCACTGACTCCCTTAAGAATATTTCTATAGGGACTAAAGACTCTCCCGTCATCTCTGCCAATGCACAATGTTTCCAACCATTCTGGCTACGGACATTGATGTCAAGAACGCTTCACTCAAACAACCAGAGAAAGTAACCAGATATTAGGACTTCTACAATACATTGTGAGTCCTACCCACAGGACAGGTAGTTTTCTCGACCATGTTTAAATAAATAGAAAACTATCATATATCATTAGAAGTACCAGAGCAGTCTATTTCTCTCATCACGTTGCTGTCCACTTGGGAGTACTTATATCAAGAACTACTGCAAAGATGCACCTGTGCAATTTGCATCCATCAGGAAAGCAATTTAAATCTTGAAATAAAAGAAATCCGCGGTTTTACAACCGCGCGAAGAAGTCCACAGTAACGATTTCGTGAAAATTGAACCCCGCAAAATTCTAATTGATTTTATAGTATCCATTTTCAGTCTCATACCAGTGATTCAACGGGAACTATTGCTTAATGTTAATATTTAATATGCCTAGATGACGCATATTAACCAGAATACCAGACTAAAAGTATACAGACAGAGTATAGCCTTGCAGTTCCGAAGCCTTCTGTTGCATAATGCTTAATACATAAATGGTAATTCGTTACTTTCGACAATTAAACAACTTTATCAATTACGAGCATGGGGAGGAAATAATTTTACTGCCGCTCTCCACGATAAACTGTAACATGCGCAGTAGTGATGCGCCACATATGTTCTCGTCACACGCCTCTTATCAAGCGTTTAATAACTGTAATCTAGCAATTCCGTTTCAGCAGAAATTTTCTAGTTAACATTCCTTATTATATTAGGATAATCGTCCTATGTATTTTGCTTGTATTGATGTTTACATGTATGTGTTTGTGGCATGACTCCTTGTGCTTTCGGTGTGACTTTGTCCTCCGTATGGGACATTCCCGCTATATTGCATCGTTCATCATTTGTTAATCGTTGGCAGATTCTCTTAAATCAATGAAAGTATAGTGTATCGTAAATTATTTTTCTCCTAATCGGAATAAAACTTGGCAATAATAAAATAAGACGAAGCTTATTACAGTAATGTGTGTAAGTATACGTATGCATTACTTAGTTGGTGACAAAGGAAGTAAACCCACAAAACTAATGTTGAAGTAAAAAGCAATTACGCATGAAATAACATATACACTGTATATGATCCACTACGAAGAAACAAGTGCTGACTGTGCACTTAGTTAAATTATTTAGGCCAGAATGCTCAATAAATAACCTGGTGCAAAGGTAAAAGGAAAATGTAAGTTATTAATATAAAGACAAATAGAACAATAATATAAAAAAATAACAAGAAATGGGCAATGCCCACAAACCAGGTTTTAGAACGTAGTTATTTGTAAACAAGGCTCAATTTGTATAATGAATACATGATGATCATCAATGCTGCAAAGGTGCCATAGGTGATACATGCATATACACACTCACACTTAGATATATGATATATATATGCAACAACTATACACCAAGTTTGATGTCAATACACCCACGCATAGCGGAGATATTAAGTGGAAACTGATTATTAAAATTTAAGTGACCTTGACCTTGGACGGAACAAACTCAAAAGCAATCCCAAGCGAGCTCTCGACATGTATACACTAAGTTTGATGTCAATATGATCAACGAAACTCAAGTTATTCGCCGGAAACCAAATTGCTAAGTTTAGAAACGGTGACCTTGACCTTTGACGGAACTATTTCAAAAGCAATTCCAAGCGAGCTCTCCACATGTTCTTACTATACACCAAATTTGATGCAAATATGAACAACGAAACTCAAGGTATTCGCCGGAAACCAAATTGATATTCATAGTAACGGTGACCTTGACTTTTAACGTTATAAACCTAAAAGTAATCCCAAGCGAGCTCTCTACACGTTCTTACTATACACCAAGTTTGGTGTCAATACGATGAACAGAACTCAAATTATTTACCGGAAACCAAATTTCTCTTTTTAGTAACATTGACCTTTGACGGACCGAACCCAAAAGCAATCTTAAGCGAGCTCTCCACAAGTTATTACTATACCCAAGTTTGATGTCAATACGATGAACGGAACTCAAGTTATTCGCCGGAAACCCAATTTCTACAAGTTATTCGCCGGAAACCACCAGTTTGACGTCCGCCCGCCCGACCGAAAACGACACACACTATTCTAATAACCTGGTTTTCGTTGAAAACCTTGTTAATATTAAAACAGTGAAATAGAGATAAATAGTTCGTTGCCCATCCTTGTTTCCCTTTTTCCATACATGTTTACCCTTGCGCCTTCTCAGTGCCTAATGTTTGTAGACTGTTGCTTACCTGATGTCTGTGTGAGGATGCATTGTCTGATGCATTTGGCGTTCCTCGTTACAACTTAATCTTTGTTTTAAGACTAATCGTTACGTAAAATGACGACAGGAAAGCATTAACATCCGTTTATCATCAAATCGATAGATAGCGTAGCCTTCAGCACACTCCATTTAAAATGGACCTGGTGATTAGTATCCTCAGCGGGATAAAAAAATACCAATATGCGAACAAAGCAAACGACTAGTAGGAAATCATAGGTATTATTGTAATTTACGTAAACAATATCTTCGACCAGGAGTTATACCATACACAGCCATCCAAACAGAACAATAAAACAATTAGCAAAAGGAATACAAGAAACATGTTTGAAAGAGAACATATAATAACAATTTTGAAGTCGAGCAGGAAATGCCACCTTTACAGTTCACAGCCACACCAAAACAACTAGCAAACATAAAATGTGTACAAGAAGCAAAAGAGACAAGAGAGAGAATAGGCTGCTACAGGGAACGCCATGAATGACTTGAACATAACGATAGGTGAAACTCATTTTAAATGATAATGAAAAAATAACATTGAAAATGATCATGTTTTATTTGATGGGTAGAACATTTTATATTCTAGTCTGTACAAATGTATATCACCGAATATAGACAACTTTGTGTCGAAAACAAGTAGAAAAATCAAATGAAGCCCAAAGTTTGTGAATGTGGCGTTCCTTTAACCAATTAAATCCTTCCTTAGGATTGTTACAGAAGGAACGCCGTTAATTTCTGAAATTCCACGAATTGACATAAGTGTACGACGGAAACGATCACATAACATCAACAGTTTTCCATAGACCGTTTAATATGCTGCTGATAATTGACTGTATAATTGATACATAACATATACTGTTGCTATAATCAAACATAAAACAATTCGGTTCAGAGCGGTTAAAGTCATCAATCTGAAAGCAAATTTCTGTTCTCTATTAAATGAATAGGTTTTATTTAAGACGTAGTATTTAGAAATTTCATAACAAACCATTACAATGCTTTATCCACGGACATGAAGTTTGTCTTGCACATTCAAGTACAAAGGACAAGGCATATAATTGAAATTGAGTTTAAGAATTCATGAAACTGAATAAAGTCAATTTTAAGATAAGCCGTCCGTCAATAGATCGTGAGTCTTCGGGTAATTTGCACAACATCGGTAATGTCGTACGTTCTCGGAATTCAATCGGTTAACTCTGGGCGCTAGTCCGGATGAAAAAAATCTCATATTCTAAATCATCAACTTCTGGAAATAACAAATAGTGTTTTATAATTTGAAATACCAATGAAACAGACAAGAAAAAATACAATTCCCGTTCTTTCAATTTAGAGTAGACACATTTTAGACGCTTTTGTTTTGTCATGAGAGTACATCTGGGTTACCGAAAAATGGCAGCGTACAGGGCTACTTTATGACGATTCAAGTCAAATGAGAGAAAAAGAAGGTCACCGAGGCAGCGAAATGTCACAGTTAAAGTGTTCATTGATAACAATTACGTTGGTGGACATTTATGTGGCGGTGATGACTGTGAATCATAGGAGTGTCCGATGTCAGATAGTATAAAACTAGGAAAACATGTAAACAGACGTGGGTGGAGAGAAGGGAGACGAGTTGAGCGTCATTCTTTCCAATCTACAAACCTGCAAATGATGTGTCTATGTCACCAACATATATCAACGTGGTTAGGGAGTTACAGAGGATTGGGTGAATACGTATAACGTAACAACAAACACCAAAATCAACATTGCAACATACGGAAAAATACACCGCGAAACACGAGGAAGTAAAGGCATCTCCACTTTTGCTGTGAACACCAAGCTTGGCATGGGTAAGTGTTTAGAAAAACAAATTTAAAAGTTTGTTTATGCAGTATGTTCGGCGTGTGATTTGAACTGACGGAACATAAGCTCAGCGCTGTAGCCATTTTTGCTACATTATTCTAAATTCTGCATCATGATATATTTGGTGTATGTGTATGCATTATTCTAAACACTTCGCAATAATACATTTGGTACAAATGTGTAATTACCAGCTCATAGTCGGTTCAAAGCTCGTCTGAGCTTAGTATTGTTTTGTATATTGCCGACTCAAAATAAAGCAGCTATTCTGTATTCTATTTATACTGTTGTTGTGAAAGTTTTGCAAAGAACAGCTGATTGTCACATATTCAGGTATAAATTCATTATTTTCTGCTTGTGCCCAGTCAATTTGGTGAAAGTCCTATATATTATTATATACATGTATATTGATTATTGACTAACAAAAACTGTAATGTTTCCAGCAATGATTGACAGTATTGGTGGTCCTGATAAAGTAAACAACTTCCTGACAACGTTGAACACCAAGACAATTAGTCATAATAATTTGAAAGCGATGGAACGGCGGGCAGGAAACATGTTGAAGTAGTTGCCAGGAGGTCCACTCAGCATGCAGCTAATGAATCTTACACAAGCACAGTATTATGTTTATTACTGATTACTGGCAGTAGCCCGAAGGTAAAACCCTAGAAAAACCTATTTTGGGGATAATGCTTTTCACTTTTAGTTATGATTGATATATAGTAAGTTAAATTTAGGAGATACAAATGTGCTGATTTTAAACTTATTGCAGGCTGCGATTGTCAAGACACCCAGTGGTGGAAGAATTTGTTCACAGATGATAAAGCATCAGGATCTGGCCTGTCCGAACAACTTTTAAATATTTAATAGTTCTTGGTGTATTTCCAGTCCGTATACAGCAGATTCCCCACATCACCCGGGGGAATTAGATTTAGTTTATGATATTAATCCTACAAGTAAAATTATCTTAATAAAAATTCTTCTTGCTCAAATAAATCGTTCTGGCGCAACATTAGACGCTATACATAGCTCAACAGCAGCGCACAGCTTAATAGTAGTCCACAGCTTTGCATCATTAGTACCGCCCATTCAGTCTTTACCCCGCCTCTACCACCGTACTTATATGGTGTGCCTGCTTAAACGGTGTCCATTTAGCGATATCACCCAGAGGAGATCACTTAAAAGACACCGTTTAAGCAGGCATAACATGAGGTAGTTCGATCAGCAACTATAGTGACTATGGTTGGATGACAAATCTCAGTCTAGTTCATCTATGGGCCAGTTACTCTGGTCACTCTTAGAATTTGGAGGGTTGAAAACCGTACAGACGTGTTCCGATTATCGACTATAGTTCAACCGTACTAAATCGGTGGTTGAACCATAGTTAATGTTCGGAACACCTCTGTATAGTATTCAAACCTCCAAGTTCGAAGAGTAACCAGAGTAACTAGACCATAGATGAAGTAGACTGTGAGGTAGTTCGATCAGCAACTATAGTGACTTTTGTGACTATGGTTGGATGTTAAAACTCAGTCTAGTTCATCTATGGTCTAGTTACTCTGGTCACTCTTCGAACTTGGAGGTTTGCGCAGTTAACCATACCAAATATATATTTATTTGATCCTCCGTCCGTCCGTACGCAGTCGGACCGCTAATAGTGGTGGTGTTTTATAAGTCAGGTGCAATGTATGGTCAAATATACGCTAGTAACTAAATAAAATGGCGTACACGATACAAGTCAGGTGTTTATTGAATGCATCTTTGGTTGAATGTCGGCCTATATTGATGCATATCATTGAGGTCGGTGCAATGTATGGTAAAATATATACTAGTAACTTGATAAAATGACGCACACCATACAAGTCAGTTGTTAATTGCATCCATCTTTGGTTGAGTGTCGGTCTATATTGATGCACACCTCTAGAACGACCGTTAAGCCGTATGGTCTTAATAGTGTCTAGAATTACAGTTTAAACATGTGACTTGTACGGTGTGCAGGCAGATATGGTCCTAAGATTGACTATGATGCTTGATTTGCCACCTGACTTTGTATTGAGAAAAAGGTTCTTAGAACACCTTCGTTTAAAACTCCTTAATTCAATGGTTTAATGAGACTCGGTAAATAATATCTTAGTCCTTAAATAAGTGACAATGTGACAGCCGGACATTTCAATTTGGTGTAACTATCTTCGATGGTGTAGATCTACTTTCCATATAATTATTCAAATCATTCACAGTTGAAATATACAAATCGGAAAATAAAACACCTTAAGTAATAAAAGTTGTTGTTTTTTATCTCGGCCATATATTCCCAAAATAGCTATAGTACAATTCCCAATGCAAACTAAATAATAGGCCTAAAGCTAATCTAAGCTTTATTATGAATAATATGAAAAGTATTAACTATTCCACTGAAGCGCATTAATTAGATTACAACAGCAGCGCACAGCTTAATAGTAGTCCACAGCTTTGCATCATTAGTACCGCCCATTCAGCCTTTACCCCGCCTCTACCACCGTACTTATATGGGGTACCTTTTTAAACGGTGTCCATTTAGAGATATCAGATACCCAGAATGTCAGCAGTTGAACCAGAATCTGGACCCACGTTCGACTGTTACATAACACCCAAAGTTCCGATAAGTGCCTAAGCTGAGAAAGTGACCGGGATAGTTCTATCTTCATCTGAACTGACACTAAATGGACAAATAGTAAATTTACAAACAGCCGTGGAGAAATTCATTGATTGGGTAAAAAGGTACCCAATGTCATTATGGTGGCCTACAATGGCAGAAGGTTTGATTTCCCTGTCTTAATGTCAACCTTGATTAAACTTGGTATAGTGGATAAGATAAGTGCAAGTGTTTGTGGACTGCTTGACAGATTGACTCCGGTAAAGAAATAATACGCTAGCATGGAATCATACAAACAGGCGGATATAGTACGGATACTACTGGGAACATCATAATGCAACCCATAATGCTGTAAAGGGAGTAACTGCATGGCAGCTGTTTGTACATGTAGGCTTGTCAGAGGAAGTAATTCTTCCATCAACCTTCTTACCTGCTTCTGTTTATAATCAAAGACATTTTAACATTGGAAAAGCAAAAAACATTAGTTCACTAAGCCGCTCATATACAGGGGTATCATTAAGGCAACAACGGCTGAAAATATAGTTGGATCGTGATGGGCCAGACGGACTCTCAGATATATTCACATGTAAGAAGAGGGAATGAGAGCCCAGAGTAACAAATACGAAAATAACTCATGAAGATATCATTACGACGCTTGTTGAATATTTCAGTAATGTGTAAAGCTTTCAAGAATTACACTATTAGATGCCAAACAGGTCGACTTTTTTATTGAAGGTGTAAATGTTTCTTTATTATATTACTATTGTACTGGTGTCATTTTATACATATTCTGTTTGACAAATCCTTACTTATGTGTTTGATTTAATCTTTGATTGCTATTATTGTTTTCATGCTTTTCGGTGGAATCTCCTACAAAAACGTTACGCTTACATCGAAATTCAACAAATATCCTCTATAAAACATATATTCATTGTTCAAAATTGTTATTGTGCATGTATTTCATAGTTGCTTTTTCGAAATTTAAGTCAAAACTTGGTTTAAAAAATGCAACAAGTTTTATGTTTAATGATAAATGCAACAATTCTCATAAACTGGTTGATTTTTATCAAATTAAAAATGTCAACAACTGAAATTTAATTGTTGCGAACAAATAATACATTTAAATATGTATACTTAAGCAGCTTGGAAGGATAAAACTGAGGGTTTGGAAGACATTATGTGACTATAATTGTTGCACCTCTTCACTGTTTAATTTTGCAAATGGTCTCTAAAACGTGATGGTATCAATATAAACTGTCACATGTGAAAAAATAACACGGATAAAGTTATTTGTTTTAGATTGTTTCTAAGCCATATAGTTCATATTAAAACGTTGTGTAGGTATAAACACTGGTCAAGTGTTTTAATATGCATCAGCGCTTCATTTTATGACGGGACATTGAACAATGAATTACCAAAATCGCATCCCGAGGTCCAAATGGATAAACTTCTAAGCAATGTCATCATTTCATGTTTAACATTTTCAAATAATTGTTGCTTTATTTCATTTGGTCATCCAGTAGACTATTTAAAACCGTAAATCGTCTTGCTTATTATTTTATTTTTAAAAAAAAGCTGAATTTGGAACATGACTATTGTGTATATATTTATATATTGCGTTTCTATAAAAAAACACGGCCATGATAGTGAAATTGTCATATTTCACTTACTGGCGGATGAGTTTGGAATTGAATAAGTTATTATATGTATTTCATGAATATTACATGTTTATAGACATTTCAAATACAATCAATGATGGACGGCTTACCTTAAGCGAAATACTGGTGGTAAAACTGGATATGAGAAGAAAGAATATTAGATAAAAGGTTAACAAATGTCACAACGAACTTATTTGAACTTTAAAAAAGAACACCATCGCTTGACTACATTCCTGTTTTATTTTCTCTCCGCATTTTTCTATGAAGCCGTGTGTTTACTACTTATCATGCGCACGCTTGCATGGTGTCTAGGCAGAATATCACCCCGCTAAAATATCAATTACATCATAATAAAGTAACCACTACATATAAATTTTGCACACGATAATTATAACAAAGTAGTTACTACATACTAAGTTTGTATAAGATATAATAAAGCTAACACTGCATAACAAAGTTTGCACAAGATGTAATAACGTCACGGTAGAATAACATAAAATAATCAACGACATAATGTAACAAAAGATGCACAAAATGTAAGGATAAAGGCACATGATCAAAATAATACATGACACTGTATAATACTCGTATATAACAGACACAATATAATTAAGTATGGAAACAATATAATAAAGGATGCTTCTAACGTAATATGTTGTCTACATGATATAAAGATATATGTTCATAATATAATAAAGGATGCACATAACGTAATAGGTCGTATACATGATATAAACATATATCTACATAATATAATAAAGGATGCACATAACGAAAGAAGTTGTCTACACGATATAAAGATGTATCTACATAGTATAATAACAGATGTCAAAATATAATTCAAAGGCGCAGCATATAACGATATACAGACATAACATAAATATGTTTGCATAACATGTAACGAACTAGGTACAACATATAATAAAAACAAACATAATAATAAATGTTATGACTACAAAAGACAGTGCCGACGTTCCATACCAGTATATACATCAATTATTCTATTTGTACCGTCATAAAAGTTTGGTAATTACAAGATGTTTTCTTTAAAACATACTGTATAAATATGTCTGTATCAAAGCACTTGATCGATGCAGAAGGAGACAAACTATCCTCTTGTATACCCAGTTAAAATTATTTGCAAAAAGTTTCAGATCTACATCTCACAGCGTTAATTCAATGAGTTATTCCTTAATATAGTAACCTCTCTTAAACAACCATTTCTTTACAACAAACACGGTTAGTCTTTCTGTAGCGAGTTTGAAATGTATTTCTAAACGGAAAACTTAAAAAGTCTCCACAAACAATTACTCACACTGATGGCCCATTGAATGTTGTACACTCTGAAGTACTGATAAAACGTATGCTTCCTAAATGTCTGGTGGGCACAGACAATTCAATTTATGATTTAGGTTAAGTAGGAATTTAAAAAGAATACGCCGATATGTGAAAATATTCATATTTATTGACACAAATTGTATAATTCGAGAAAAAGTATAAATAACCACAATTAAATTGACAAAAATGTACCCTAAAAGTCATTCATAAATTATTATCACAATTAGAATATCTCAGACATGTGCCATACCTTGGCTTTGGATATAAAAAAAGCAATAAAAACTGGTATGATTAACAAACGTCACAATTAACATCCCGATGCGGTGTTGTTATTAAGTAAATCACACCGGTATAATAATTCAGTTATCTTTTTCTCAACTTCAATATTTTGTCTGGTTGGTTAACGTTGTAAGCTGGACAAGTCTTCTGCTTCTCCGGCGTATTCACAGTAGTAGCAAATGGAAAACATTCTGAAACATTTAAATAAATTTCATTACGGACCACTATTTAAACGAATGAGAGTCCATGAACAGTCCAATGTACGAGTAAATGTACAACGCTCAGACAAATATAATCACCAATTACTATTTCGTACGACTACTAACTCCTTTAAAGATAATAGTTATTAATGCTTAGGAGATTCCGTCAACGTTTAAGAGAATGAATTGATTACGTGTGTAACAATCCTCCTGTTTTATTGTTATTCAATAAAAACAACATAAAAACAGTATTATGAAATTACTATAAATGGAAAAGATATACACAGATAATGGTTCCATTTATGAATAACTTTCAAAATCAATATTCTCACCTTCTCAATAGGGGCTAGAGTCACAGAAACAGCAAGTGATGAATTTGTACAAATGTATCAAAAGTTCACTGCGCATTGAATCAGAAATTAGATAATGCATACCATAAATAAACAATCTACGAACGAAATTGACACTTGCACGATTCAGAAAAGTTGAACATTTAAGTATGAATTCAAACTTTCAACTGCAGGAACATAATCATGTCGATTAGGCACTCAAACTAGACTACATGTAACGTTTTCTTTCATCATTTGGTAAGTGAATTGTGCTTTCTTCCATTTTGCACCGCGGCGTACTGATTTTTAGCTTGATTTCTGACACCGCGGCGTACAGAAATGTCTTTCGCCGCGGTGTACAGTGGTTTGTTTACGTATTGTACCGCGGCGTACAGCACGCCAAATATCAAACCTTCAAAACACCTGTTTTAGCGAGTTTTTGCGGTAAAATAAGGGTCATGTGTGAAGGGCTTAGCCGTTTTCATAGATATATCCAAGTAGATCAATAGAGGCATTCGTTTCAAAGCAAAAATCGCCACTTTTCCGTCGGTCTCTCGGTTCATTTTTCAACTTTATGAAAACATCGAGTTCAGCTAGACATTACAGGAAGATGCTACGGTTCGATCAAAAAAGACTACTAACCGTTAATTTCCAATTTCAAGCTGTTTTATTTCATACACAATTCATACTCGAGAACGTCCTATTTAAAATGAACAAATGCCACTTACCTTAACATCATTAACCGTCCGCCATCTTGAAATCGCCGCGTTTTTTGGGCGTACAGAGTTTCCATACAGTGAGAGTATGTAGGATTAAAGTTCAAAATTAGCTATACACGGACATTTTCAATGAATAATAAGCATAGTGGAAGAGGATTAAAGACACGCATGCATTAATGTGTCCTTTATAATTCCAAACCCTACGACATGTCCCAAATGTTATTTTTTATGTTCTTCATTATCAGTCCACTTGAACGTAATCCTGGTATGATCCTTTCAATGTTTTACAAAAAAGTCTAGTAATTCGATTTGACTTCCCAAAATGTCACGTTTGTTGCCAAATTTAATGAAATCCGGAAAACTATTTTCAACAATAAGAACAATATGCTTTTTCCACGCGAACTCCTCGAATCCTGTTGGTCCTGATGGTGCATAAAAGTCATCCGTCTGCCTTCATACGTTAATTATCTTATTAACGATGAAAACAATATCTAACATATTAAGTAAAACAATTATCTGTGACAAATTAACTTTTGCTTTTCAATTTTATCTTCTAGATTCTGCTGGTGCACGCAATTGTTTCACACTGTCTGTTTTTTGGTCCTGCACCGAATTCCATTTTACACTGTTGATGCAGTTGCAATTTTGTAATTATTTTACTCACCTCGTATTGCGTGAATTAATATCAGCCAGCGTTTACTAACTTTAAAAGTCTTATAAGGTGAAAACGAATTGGGCGACATGTCATCTCTGTATTTCAACACTGTACGTTCAGAGTTGGCAGCGAAACTTAGTTTGATTTTCACCACCAGCATTCTTGATATTTCCATTTAAGTATAAACAACAAAGGCTGTCCGAAGAAAATTATGGTAAATGGTTAAATTTTTGACAATTATTAAACGTCATATCAAACACTTTAAATGCATTAAATAGTGAGCGAAAATGATGGTGTTTCACCATGGAATAGAGCTGTTAATTGTAAGTTCCCTGTAGCTAATTATTCTCTCTCTTTGAAACACTACCCGGTTCTCTTATATTTTAGAAATTATATGAAAAGATGCTTTCTCCCCCTTTTTAGTTACCATATTACTAGCATGTGGCGCTTGAACGTCTAACTGTAAAAAAACGGTCTAATTTAGAAACGAGCACACACCTTGTACACAGGTTAACTTGGCGCCATGTTGGATTAAGAAGCAGGTCATTTCACTATTGTGTGTCTCATAAACGGTGTCATTATGAGATATACAATGTCCTCCACGTTGGTACAAGCAATGTCAATCCGCAAGAAAAGGAAGACAATGCTCCATGCGATGAAATCATGTTACACAACGCCAAACATCATCACTGCCGCCACTCTTTATTTTATTGCTTACATGTTTTGCAAATTGTAGATAATACAAAGGCGAAGTTGTAGTAGAACGAAAAAACGAATGAAATAAACTGTTTATGGCCTTTCGAACACAGCTATGTGCTAAAGTAATGGACTATATCCATGGGCCGAGGTTTATTTAATATGGATGCATTTTACAGAAATTGTAATTAACTGAATGTCAATGCTACATATCACCCTTGCTGGCATTATAAATCTATACAGTGGCAATACTACAACCAACATGTATTTGCTTGATGTAAGTAATATAAATTATGTAGTTGGCATGCTGCACTCAGACACCATCTCGGTGCACCTATTTTATTTAGCGTTGCCTTCCCAGCTCCACATTTGTCCTCTTTATTCCCGAACTGACATGAAATGAGTGGTTACTCAAATATTCCTAGTGGTTATTCAAATATTCCTCATATTACTGAAATAACTGCTGCCATAAAATACAACGGAATATTACATAACATATTCAATGTTTGCTTTCGAAATCTTTAAACACTTACATTGTTTATATGCCATCAGGTGTTGAAATATTATGCTTATGTTTCTGTCTTGCGTACGTTTTTGTTTTTGTAATATCAAATGTTATGCATGTATTCATACCCCCTCGTGTTTATATGCTTGATACACGCTTGTTTCCATATCATATTTCCTGCTTGACGACTGTATTTTGCTCTTGAAATAAGACATTCACCTCGAGATACATATGTACTTCTAAATTCAGGACATTTCTTCATTGGCGCACACGTACTCTTAACATTTTATCAAACATGAAGCTATCATGTTCAAAAATCTGAATGATAGGCACCAACATTTACATTTTACTGTGAATAGAAGTATAGACCGAAGATATCTTAGTGGCCTTTAGAAACTGAAATATTTTTAAGGCAGCTGATTATTTAGCTGTCAATTTATCTCGTGGAACTAATTTGTCAGGGAAGATCACATTAAGAGAGTATTTCTACAACAAGTCTTGCACTGTATTGTCCTTGCTGTCATGGATTATGCAATACTGAAACTAAATGTGAATGACTTACGAAACACATAATGAGTGTGGTCTGACAAGATCTGAATACTTTGTGTATGAAAAACAAGTTGATGTGTAGGAAAGACCAAACAATTCAATCAACTAGACGGCCAAAGTTACTATATTTTAGACACTTAACGAGTTGTTTTTGACACCAATAGACTACGCATCGATGAAGCTATGATGAATTAATTGCTAAATCTTCCGTCTACTGACAGATATCGCGAGGGTATTCGCTAGTTTTGGTTTGGCGCTCGTACATTCGATGTAATCATGTCCTGTTGTGCAGCCCAATATCACATGTCTTAACAGCTGTGTAACCCAAAATGGACGGTATTGAAAAACATGCAGTATGCTTTCAGGCGTTGAGAAACCTAGCTGACCCTTTTGCGATAATATCTCAACATCTTTATCAGAACGTGGGTCACTTTTATTGGGATGACCACCTTCATCAGCACGCTATGACTGTATCTACTGTTTAATCAGTGACTCTCTTAACTTTCATGAAGCCTTCACCAGTAGCAATATATTCACCGTGTGTCTACAACACTGCGCTCATATTCATCTCCATTATGCTTTCTTACACAAGATAAATTTGCTTAGACGTGGGGACAGCTCATGGGCCGGTATGTCTTAGATTTTTCGACTTTCAATAATTTCTGGTTCAGCGTAAATGCATAGTTTTCAGATCTGCACTTGTTGTTCGTATTAGACTGGTTAAGTATAAAGTGGTCCCACGTCCTCATCAGAAACCATTGCAAATCTTGATGGATTTGATGTTACCGCTGTCGTCTGCATATCGTCAGAATTTATATCGTCAGAATCACTAACATATAGTTCCAGATAAAATGTCTTAAAACCTCGAATCACCTCTTTTACCATACCGAGTCCTTTACCGTCAATTTTTACGTAGTCCGGTACGCGAAAAGTCGACAATGTTTATTATTGTTTCTGACAGCGCGTATGTATGAATATGTGATGCGGTCCTAATTTAATCCACAAGTGCATAACGAGAAAAATTTCATAGGTTATAATCACTCCTACGCCGTATGTTATGCGATAACTAGAAATAATTACTGCCAAATGACGTCATAATTATGTATTATATGACGCCATAAAAGGGAAATTCCTGGCTCTTTCCTTTTATAACGTCATGCAATACATATGACGTCAATTGGCGCTAGGAATTTTTCTCTTTCCGTTATATTGTTTTATAATACAACTTAGTTATTCTTTACAAGGTCCGTTCATACCTTGAAAGTCCTGGAATTAGACCTTGGCCCTGTAAAAGTCCTTGAAAATATAAACAATGATAAAAAAAATAATATTACGAAGATAGATGTGTTTTTTACGGAGGGGGGTATAAATAAAGCTGGTTCTGTGCTTTTTTATAGATAGCTCTGTGGTACAAAGGCACATAATTTAAACTGCACAAGCCAGAGGCCAAAACATCCGTACTTTGAACTTATTTTGATATCGTACTATATCTGAAAAGACAATTTGCACAAAAACGTTGTGAATTGTAGCACAATAAAGTCATTTAAAGACAAATTTAAATAAGCTGTGGATAATGAAGCATTTATTGGCAGTGATGTATACTAAATGATGAAAGAAAATCAGATCTGAAGTTGAGAACATACTATAAAAGAGCTATAAAAGTATCCACAGAAGACGCATGTTATGTATCATGTACGTTAATGTGATCAAACGAGTCTGCACACAAATAAGTACACTCCTGGAAAAATAAAGAAAGTTCTGGAATTGTGTTTTGATAGACCGAACCCTGTTTTAGGGGTTATGTTCGGGACTTTGTAGGCATTAACTTTTGCTCTGGAACCAACAGGATGTGTTCGATGGAGTATCTTAAAACTATCGACCAGCCCATTTGGGAATGTGTTTAGTCGTCTATGTTTTTCGGGTTTACGTTGGTGTTGTCCTTGTTTCATTTTGTTCTGTTGCGTTCTCTGTTACAATTTAATTTTTTCTCGTATATGTATCAGTTTTATGACGTCATTAACATTTTATGACGTCATATCTATTTTATTATACATATATCATTTGACACTTCCAAGAACACTTTTCTCTCTTCAATGCTTTTTTATAACATATCTTGATATTCATTGGGTACAGTCGTATTTTTGTGTTAAACATCTCGTATTTGTTTATGTTGCACAACGAATCATTAACCTTCAAATTTCGCCGACCATCTTTTTTTCAAGATAATTCTTGTCAAGTTGTGCTTTTGTAAGAAGTGTACATTTGCTTATATATTCGTACGATTTTAAACTGCGTTCTGACTTGATTTCACTGACCCACCTGCGTGACCAAGTATACATTTCTTTATTACATGCAGACACTGTGAGAAGTAGAAACCCATTGTCAACAGACATTGTGATGTCCCTTATCGCTAAAATAGTGATAAACATGGTCGATGATTAAAGGAACTAGATCTACTATGTGTATATTGTACTATGTGTGATTGCAATCCAGCATAAAGCTTGATTGGCGTAATCACTGATAGGATATATTTAGTTTTATTGAAACCATCATACTTGTTATTCCCGTTAATGCTTTCATCGTAATCTTCAACTAAACCGAAATACATCGGTACAGAAATGACAAACTTGTATGCAAATGCACTTTATTTACGACGTGTTACTAATCATCCGTTTCTCTCGTTTCTCTTCATTCAGGAGATATATTTGCAGAAAAATGGTAATTGTATTGTTTACCACCAAACAAGTCCATTAAGAAGTATAACCAACTTAAAAACGATACAATGTGTTAGAAAATTTTGGTTTAAGTATTGTTTGCATTTCTTTAAGATGAATAAAGACAATGCCGCTAGCTAGAGAGTCTTTAACCTTGTAACAGACAAAGACATTTCATGTCACTATGGAGATGAAGAAAGACAAAGAATAGGCAAAATGGTTAAATATAATTCATTTAAGACACTCATTCTTCAGAACTACGCAACATTCTACTGACGGGTTTACAAAGAATGCTCATTTTTTATTTAATCGTTTCATTTGTGGCTGTGGCCGTCCCTGATTCGCATTTTTACTTGCTGAGCACAATATTATCATGTCTTAGCTGTTTCTATGCTGTTAAAGGGAGACAACATAATTTCATCAATGAATTGAATACCGTTCTTGCCCTTTTATCACAGAACCTTGAACGCTCAATATACTCAGTAGGTGCTCATCCTTTTCCGTATTACTGCGAATGTATGAAATCAATTACATTATAGAAATATCAAGAACACCAGTTATTGAATCATTGCAAATTTTCAGCATTATGTAGGAAAATATGCAAGTATTCTTATTCAATATTACGCATCAGTTGATGGAATATGGAAATTGTATAAGGGGATTACATTTTAATTGCCAGAATATCATACATTCCTTTGTGAAAGCGTTAGACTCATTATGATACATATAAATAAAGCAAAATACATATTCAGATCATGCCATGAATTCAATGAAGAAACAACATAGAAATGACTGTTGACCAACTTTGTGTACAGTATTGTTATAAACTGAAAAATATAAATGATGAATTAAAATTCATCTATCAATACTCATGAATATGACATTAACAGACACTGCCAACGAGAAATTGTAGTTAACATACAACGCTTTCACAGAATAGCGATCAATTGTGATACCCCCAACACACGCAGCACACTGCGCTGCGATTACCGATTAATCAGTCTCATGGGACAGCAAGGCAAAGCGCTACGATTTGAAGTAGGAATGATATCGTTCAAACACAAATAAACTAAGTCCATGTATTTGGCACGACTTATTGGGATGAAATCATCCCTCAATTTCTGTAAAAGTAGTGTTTTTTTCTGGATTTGGGATTGAATCACTTGTCCTTGTGATGTTGACAGTTGTAAATTCAGCATTATCGTAGTCATATTTATATAAGGACTTATTTGGATCAGTTAAGTTCAGTTGAAGGATTCTAATCTCACTAAGATAAACCTTTAGTCTTTCTATATTTAAATCAAACTTCTTTTTCCGACAAAGTGATACTCCTTTGAAATCAAAGAAATCAGACAAAAAAATGTCTTTGACTTTATTGAACGCCTCGCAGCATGAACAATTACCGCCCACTGGGGCGGGTGTACACAGTAGGATGTCTTTATGCTGTTTCTATGGCAGCATGGACACTGTCATTTTCATTAAACGTGTGCCCTTTCTCTTAGTATTTATGGGTACTAACAAACAATATCAAAATTGTGTAAGCAATACCACAACATACATACATAATATGTATTCTTGTTCTTGGCAAAACAGTTGATTGAGTAATATATAGAGCGTTTACAACCTTCAAGGCATTTTTCTATGATGAAATGGTATACGCACGACGCCACCTCATATGCACCCGTCCAGCAATGGTCTCATATCATACAAATGAATGGGCTTCAATATTTCCAAGATTGTAGATTGTAAAATTATACGTATAAGCCTGTGCTTATAATAAGATGAAGGAACAAACCCTTTTGGCGTAATTAATACTTCCTCTAGATCAAAGCGAGTCACTGTAACAAAGTTTCCTTCAGGCAGGATCTCCGGAAACCCTATCCTCGCACGCAGGTGTCTCCGTGAAAGAATGGGCCAGTTTAGGCACCCATTATCTGTAAAAAAAGACAACAATAAAATATGTTCAATGTATTTAGTCTTTGTTATGTATACACATCAATTCACAAAAATAGGTATCAGTTCATCTTGATTATCACGTCTGGTCAGGTTATATATGAGCCATCGATCTTCGCTGAGACGGTGAGTCTCAGGCATCTGGTTAGCCACCCATAATACGGTAGGTGATTCGAATGTCTTCACAGCCGACTCATACTTCGGCGAGAACAAGATCCCATCCCAACGACTCCATTATTTGGTAATTGAGTCTTCAGGTTATAGTTGAAGCACACAATGTTCTCATAGTTATAGCTTTGTCACTTTGTTCTGGTACACAACTGCCCCGTTCACACGTAAGTAATTCAGCAAGAACATCTTGCCCATGTTACAAAAGGTATCGTAAACCCACAAGATATTCCGGTCATCACCCTTGTATACCTTCAGCTGGGCTAGGATGCCTCTTTGCCATGGACGGAGGTCCGCAAATTGGTAGCCGGAAGTAGCTAACTTGTGTCCCCTCACTTAATAATCGTATAGGTCCTTGAACTCCCTCTTCGGCGGACCCGACAGGTTCTTGTACGGGTAGCTAACTAGCGGAGTAAACCTATGACGCTTGGCACTCAGGTAAGCTTTAGCCGAGTTTAGTCTTCCTTCGTGATGTACCTAATCCGTGAGTATATCACTATACATCCTCACGAACGTCTTCTTCCAACGGCCCATAAATTCTTCAAACTTCATCTTCTCATTCGTTCTTATTTATGCGTGTGCGTGGTTGTGCGCCACACCCGCACCATACTCATCTGCTACGCAATACTCCGAAATCCAATAGGAGGCTTCTCCTAAACTTGCTTTTCCTAATATGACTACTGTATGCACTTTCTAACTTTCATATGTCTTCATCAGCCGCCAGGTTACAAGACAACCAAATGTCACACTGATCTTTGATTGGCTTGTGAAAACTGATTTTAAATTCTGTATTGAAAACTTTTCTATAAATGTGAATTCTTACCTGGTCATAACCATGGCTGTCACAGTACTGTTTGTAAAGTCGATACCTGACCTTTAAATTTAAAGATGGGTCGAGGTATTGCTAGAAAGTGTGTTTCCTACAATAATGGCATTCAACTGAGGGAAATGATTTTATATGTGTTCTAACAACATTTAATAGATCCTAAGCAATTTCGTTACTTCTACTACCATAACTCTTCTTATGAACTGTATCTACCCTTGAATGAGAAATATAGAGTGTTTATAAAGAAGGTTTTACACACCCGGTCCGAAGTATTTGAATCTAGATGTGGTAGGACAAATGTAAAATCATACAAACAATTGGCGTTGTCTAGTATTTTTCGTATTCCGTTTCACTATGCCCCATATTTATGTCTTGAGATATTTCTTTGTTTTTACCAGTATTGTTTACACCTGATCTAACCTCATTACCCATACCAACCATTCTCTCTGAAAACGTTTTTTAGTGTACACCTGGCTTTTTGGCCAAATGCATATTGTCTTTTGCATTATTTGACACAACATAATCCATTGTGTCTTAGTCTGATATAGTAAAGGTATCTAAATGTATTGATTGCAGAAATATTGCTGAATTGCCAAGATTAGTCAGAGATTCATCTATCAAATTACTATCATCTCTACTCATGTCTCTATCTACATTACTATCCATCACCACACCCCTACGACTTTCTATATAACTTTCCATCACCACACCCCTACGACTTTCTACATTACTATCCATCACCACACCCCTACGACCATCTATATTACTATCCATCACCACACCCCTACGACCATCTACATTACTATTCATCACCACACCCCTACGACCATCTACATAACTATTCATCGCCACACCCCTACGACCATCTACATTACAATCCATCGCCACACCCTTACTGCCATCTCCGTTTAACTATGTGTCATCACACCTCTCATAACTACTCGCTATCCAGCATCACACTCCTACTACCATCTCCATTACTATCCATAAAATAATGGAATATGGAAATTGTATAAGGGGATTACGTTTTAATTGCCAGAATATATACATTTCTTTGAGAAAGCGTTAGACTTATTGTGATACATATAATTCAAGCAAAATACATATAATAATTTAAAAAAATTAAAAACGTATATACAAAATGTCTTCCTTCCATGGTTTTAGCTGACTGGCACCGACTTGCCTCCTCCTTCTTCACCGAAGACTGCAACTGCTGCCACTTCTTCTTAACCTCCTTCGTATTTCGGACCGTACTGCTTTGACAGTTTACCCTAAACAATATTTATTGCAGATGATTTTTTCTTTCATAATTATGCTATGAATAATTGAATGACATTGGTAATTTTCTTGCACAAATAATGTTAGCACAAAAAAATATCAATATTGAAATGAAAAAATTATGGCTCCACAGGGCCAATATTAAAATATTGTTTGTTTCACCTCCCACAACCTACCGTAAAAAAATGTTTTCGCTATAATTGCCAGGTATGAATATTCCCGCGGTACAATAGCTATTGGGAACGAAAAACTGGAATCTCTGGTACTAGTCATTTGAGTAGCCACATCATCAATAAATCTATGAAGCAGGGATAAATCAATTTTAGCTACAAGTACCATATGTTTACTTACCCTAATGAAGATAAAGATGTTAATTCTTTACAGAACACATTTTAAGCTTGTAAAAGAAAATATTATGATTTTTTTTATCTTCCCTACCTACGACCCTGCCCTTGTGGGATAGGGTCGCGGGAGGGGAAACAAACATATCAATGTCGGCCCAACTGACCAGCAGTGACCATTCTGATCACTAATGGGATAAATAGCATTACAATTCGATCCGACTTCACCATTTAGGAATAGAAAGGAGGGAGAAGTTTTCCTATATATTTTATTAAAATCAGGGTTGACAAATAGACAGGAAATCCCTCGTATTTCTATTAATATTGATACCATAAGTTTAACCTTTAGGTCTGGTCATACCCTCTCTATACCAGATTTATGATAAAGCCATTTATATACAAAATGGTATGCTACAAGTATAGGTTATAGCTCATATATTGGAATTATAAGCAAATTAAGTGCAAGGGAGCGTCACATTCTAATATCCGAGTTATAACCAGCTTATAGTTCACTTAGTTTTCCATATTTGGAAACCTCCATATTGACCAGATTTACTTCATAAAATCACTTAATAGATATTGTGCGAATTGCCATAATAAAGTAGTATATGATGTAACTACATTTTGCTTAAATTTCTCCACTTTCTTAAAATAAAGAGTATAGTACGGGAAATACTGGGAATTACCACTGGTAAATAGCCAACACTGATAAAGATGCCGTAAACAGGATGATAATAATGTACATTCTCCCTACAATCACAAATTTTATACAACCCCTTGTTCTGCTATATTTATTAAACACAATGAAAAAACCCAAATGTCAAATAAATATTAGAACTGTACTCAATCAAGCGGAAACATATTTACAATACAGCGACCATTTAAGGTGGCACAACCCTAATGGAAGGTATTTCAAACCTAAACTATATTATTATTTCCAACATATGCATCATTTAACAAATTACATGGCAAAATTTAAAGAAGATTTACCGTGTAATAAAAAACTTATTCAAAATTTTTCATCTGACGCCGGATCCGCACATTTTGGTTCAAATTATCTGACCCCTAGGGTTGATAAAAGTCCCATAACTCATTTATTTTTTGGAATATTGGCACAATTTTTGTGTTTAAATATCATGCATATATTGTATAATTAGGAATTAGACCATACAATGCAATAAAACTGGTAAACAAATTACCATGGTGATCTTTACTTGGACAATGTCCGTGAAACGAAAGCAGCTGGAGCCGATAAAATAAAACTTTCATGGAACTGACAGCAATGTAGAAAAAATTATAAGACAATTCAATCAAAATGTTCACTTTTATTTTTATATTTGATCCATTGCAAGTGAAAATAAAGATTAATTAAACAGTTTCACCGTCTAGATTTACACCAAGCTTCGTGTTAACAGCAAAGCATGGCATCCCTCGACTGGAAGTGTCATGGTACGTTTTCCCATAAGCAACAGTGTTGACAAACCCACAGTCGATGTTTTGACACATACAGACACCCACAAAACCTTTCTGTAAGTCCCCTTTTATGCTGCTCAAAGTCAGCGGCACAGGACCAAGCCTACATTGTTTACAAAATTCTAGATTTGATAACAAAACTTCCCACTCAACCAGTCGCCTCCCGTCCCTCCATTTGTCATTCACCTGGTCCTGGTCTTCGGCAGAGATCTTAACATCTGCACAGTACTGGTGATCCGAAGATGCTTTCACACGCCATTTTTTCTTCTCTAACTTAGCAAAAATGTTAATATCCGGAAATTACCGGAGAGTAACGACATCAGCCGACATTCGAAGTTTTCGCGGGAAATGGTTAGGGATGCGCTGCCTTAAGAGTTATTACCAAATGGATGTAGCCCAACAATGTGACCATTAAATGGCATATACTGAACAGTATGCGGACACTTTTTACGCGAACGACAAACATAACAATCATGTTCGAAATTATATTTACAAAATACAAAATATGGCTTTGTAAAGCTAACGCCAATGTCATTTTTCGCAGGGGTTGTACTAACATGGTTTTGCTATATGCATACCAGGGATATGTAAACCAATCAAATCTTACACTAACCATCAAGGCAAGTTCTCTTCAACTGAACAACGTTTGTAACATGATTCATGAGGAATGGTTAACATTTCAATACCGAAATCCACAGAATGTCGGCGAATTTAACTAATTCGATTTTGAAACTGAATTGACAAGTAATCGTAAAATATTGACATTTCTTATGTTGTACAACAAATATTAACCTTCAAACTGCGCCGACTATCCTTTTTCAAGATACGTCATGTTTACGTTTAAAACGTGACACGACATCTTCTCACAACTGTACATCAAACGATGTAGAAATAGGACCGATGTTTCTAGTCATCGCAGCAATAATGATTATCATAATGTGATACTGAATCCATCCATCCATACCGAAACTGTAACCGATTGATACATGAAACGTAAGAATTCCATCGGATGCATGTACACAACTATGAAATTAACGTTTGTAGTTATTTTCCTTTGGTATGGCATAATATCCTACCTTTCCGTAATGCTTTCCCGCACAGCCTGCTTTCTAGCATGCGTAATGTGTGGTGAAAATTTGGCTTTTATTTCAGACAGATTGCCCTTGCAGGCTTCAGTCAAGGCATGCAGTTCACTGGATGACCAGTTAGATTTTTTCCTTGCAAGGTCCTTAGCGAAATGCGCAGACGACAAAAGCACCGGTCGGATCGCGTGAATCGTGACGTTTGACGGGGAAAATCGCGTGCATTTCGTTATGCGTTTTCAACCTCCGTTTGCAGATTTAAATCGCACTAAAGACCGATTTTGTACATTAGTTTAGGTGAAACTTAAGACCACTTCTCTGAAACGGTCCGACGTACGACAACTTAGGTCACGTCTTAGGTTGTCTTAACTTGTCCGGAGAGTTTAATTGTCGTACGTCGTCGTAGGACAGCTGTCCTGCGTCGACGTACGTCTATTTCTACCAGTCTTGCGTTGTCGTAAGACTGTCTTAATTAAGAAGACGCAAGACTGACGTACGACAAATGCAGGGCTAGAATGGCTATGTCTTTGACCTGCTGCTGTAGCAATTCTAATGCCACTAGGAACGAGCCTATTCTTTCTGGTGGAACGTGGGCCACGATGTTCACACACCGAAGTTGTACTTGAATGAAATGGAAAGCCTGCAGCGCACTTAATTTTATATAGTCAGTGTTAATAGACAAGACCACGTACGTGCTTCTCAGCTTGTACGACGATCTTTTCTCAGGTCCTGCGTCGTCGCAGGACCAACGCAAGACTCTCCCAACACTAGTTTTGTCGTGGCAAGTCCTACGACTAAAACGAGGAGTCATACGACTGAAAAGTCGTACGTCTCAGTGAGACTGGGGCGTTACGTACCGTTCGATAAGGTTTATATGTGTGTTTACCAAACATTAACTTGTTTATTGCTATGTATTTTGTCTTCCGAAGCAAATTAATGAACATTATTATTGCAATGGTGTTATATTTGCAAGCATAACATTTTAATCACGATAGAGGCGTTATTCTTATTATTGTTCACATAACAATGTTGTATGAAAACTTGATGGACTTGATAGTGTTATTCGCTCTTTTGACAACTGCGTCTGAAAGTAGATCTATAGTATATGTCAAGATTTATCTAGTGAGTAGCGTTGTTAGTCAACCCCTCTGGAAATTGCCCAGCGATGGGAATTATGAAGATTTATGTTTTATGTACCAGTCTTGAACATTTGTATTGTTTTAGACAGATAAATCGATATAAGTACGGATGAATTATATTGAAACAGACTATACAGTCTATGACTAATCTCACTACGGAGTTATTTTTACCCAATCTCCTCCGAAGATCACGGCAATGTTTTATGTTGCACAACAAATCTTTACTTTCATGTTGCAACAATTTAGTCTGCTTCAGATTGCACCGACCATCTTTTTTCAAGATATTTCTTTTTTTCTCTTAATGACAAGAGCCGTTGGACAAACATGCATTGAAATGTACCTCGGGTAGAAATGAGTTGATTCGTTGACGAGCCAAAATTCATTTCAAGTCAATATTTCATTATCACAATATATCAACATTACCAAATATTTATTAGACAAGTTTGTGGAAACAACATCTTTATAACTTAAAATGTTCAGTAACAGCTAACTTCAAGAAATACAGCCGGCTTGCTGGATCCTACTGTTTGTGTCCTCATGCTTTGGAGAAATGTAACTAAAATATGCACGAACTTACAAAATGACAACGTTTCAAGCGGTATTTTATATTTCAGATATGAACCATTTTCGGGTTGCTTATCTGTGTACATGAGAACATTGTGATGAGCACATAGCTGTACAATAATTAGATGGCCGAAAGCTGTAAAAGCACATTACTGATAATCAAAATAATGGCCTAGTTCATAGCAATGCCTAAAAATAAATGAAGAAGTCAAGAAAGAAATACCACATGCAACGTGCACAGCCACACTTAAAACACATGGTGACATGGAAATATATGCAAGTAGAAAGACATAATACGGAAAAAAGCAATGATGGATGATTGCGTAGTACCCTTACATAAAGTGAAAACATGTCATTACATATTCAGAAACATCCTAATACTAAAACATTGAACACGTCTGCACTTATTCCTTGCACGTTGATTAAAGCTGTATATTGTTTTTTGGTCTGCCTGTAGAGTTTTTATCGGTAAATAAACCGTAAAACATTTACATTACTATGGGAACCAAGTCATTGAATTACCTTTTATTATTTTGCAGACTATAAAAGATTACTTGTCATTATCGAATGTTTTTATAGTTTGGTTTGAAGAAACGTCAAAGAATATAAAGGTTCATGAAGCAACACAATGAAAACCGACGTGGTGGATTGCATGTCAGCTTAGGTTTAAAATGTTCAAAATATAATTGTTGAATTATGGAAACCTTGTTTTGTATTGCAATGAATAAAAACAAAACACACAGTAGTACCAACGCGTTTCAATAAACTGTCGGTAGCCACTTCGAGAAATGTGTACATGAAATATAGAAAAAAATGTTTAGTAACTAGTTTGTCTTTTGGATATAAACTGATGGAAGATGAAACTTTTTTTAAAGAGCATGTCAAAAGAAAGTGCCGTACGGCTGTATTAAACTACTTACGGACAAAGAGTATCCGAAAATATTTTATTGAAGTTGCTATCGACATTTTCATTCTGTCACTAGTTGTAATGTAATGTCCTTTCGTACGGTATTGCAGACAGTGAATTGAATATATTTCAACGTATACAAAATATGTGTGCAAAGCTGGTTTAATCAAATCGCAGAAAATCAGATACGTCTAAAGAAGGATTGTACGATTTCCACTGGCTGCATATCAAATCGAGGATTAACGTTATATTTTCTCATTATGTATACGTGTTTTTAGTGTAATGCACTAGTCAATTTGACAGAACTTCTTGCTAAAACTTTTCCTGGAAAATCGTGTTCGAGGTCATTATGTCCTACGGATTTGTTTTATGTTGTACATAGCGCTTTACTAATTTATTTGATTTAATGATGATCGGTTTTAATTCGCATTAATGTGTTTGATGTATTAACATGATGTTCAGTTAAATCTTTATTTTTAATGTATTGATTAATATTGTAAGTTTAATATTGTTGTACAACGCCATTTAATCTGTCAGTACATAAAAGAGGCGTTTAATCAAATAAATAAAATTCAGTTTCAATATTTATAGATTAATTTCGTGTAAAAATATGTATACAATTTATACAAAAAATGAACATTATATTACATGTTGAACTTGGACAGCAATGTTGAACTTATCATCATACCATATTAAATATTCGTAACATTTTAACTTAACTAGAAGAGTGGTTACGTGCTTTGTTAAATCTCTAGCATAACGTATATCAGTGTACTCAAGGCACTGTTGGAATAGAATTTGACAGATGTCATCCAAAATTCAAATTAACCGTAATTAAAACAAGTCAGTTGTAAAATGAATTGATGCAATAATGAAAAAACAGCAAAAGATCAACAATGAAAAATAAATACAACATGTGAACCTGCTGCATGATATCTAATCAGTTTAAATTCAGACGTCTCTGGAGGCAAATACACTTTAGCTTTCAAAATTCACTTGTCTTCGTACAACTAAATGGGAAAATGTGCTTACCCGAATTAGAAATTCGTCGTACCATCGAGTCGCCTCAAATGCCTTATGTTTTATAGTGTTGTTTTCCCGGAGGTCTGTTTTGGGAAGGTACTGACTTATGTATGTGGCGTTCCCTGTAGCAACTTAGTATCTTTCTTTTGAAAATTGAACAAGAAACCATGTCTGACGGACAGTTAAACAGCTTGTTCTATAAATTGTAAGCGTAGTATATCGGCTTTGCTCGCACTTCAAGTTTATCAACATTGCCTCACTCTGCTCTCCTTTGTTATTTCGTTTATCCAGTGTCGAAGCTGATTATGGGTGTAGTTACTGATTCTTTATGGAGAGGAAAACATTTGGATCAGTGTATCAATGCAATTTCATTCTGAACTATTTTTCGGCCTGGGGCGCATTAATCTCATTTTTCTTTAAATTACAATTTTATTGAAATTCGTAAAATCCCAGATTTCCATTTTGAACTGATTCTCGAAGACAGATTAGAAGTGTTTTGAGCCTGCCTTTATCGATTTCTTGGAACTATAATTTGATGGAGTATGAAAATGCGAAAGGAGGCAAAGTCCCTGAGCTGCGTGATATCAAATGTAGATGATTATTTAACATAACCACCTTCCAATAAAACACCAAGTGTAAAACGTCTGGATGTTTTATTCAACCATTCATTTTGCATGTATTCCAGCAAAACAGATAGGTGGACAGAATACTATTTGGTTAATGAAAAAACACCGATATATTTATTTTTTCGGCTCCATTCTACCTTGCTGTCCCCCTAAATTCTCCATAGCTGTTTTTATGACATGCCTGACCATGTTTTGCTCTGCTCTGCTCCACTATTCCCCATACAGTTTAACTCTTGCACCTCATCGGTCCCAAATGTTTTGTAGACGGTTGTTTCCCTGGGGTCTGTGTCGGGAGGCATTCTCTGATGTATGCGGCGTATCTGTAACAACTAAATATCTCTTCTACCCATAATGTCTTCAGTTGATTGCAGAATGGGAATATTGTACATATATCACAGCTGGAACTTGTGTATTCTTCTGACCACTGACTCTTGGAAGCTTTAATATGGAATATGTTTACGAAGATGGTATTCTCGCTAATGGTGTGGTAAATTTCTCAGTATAGCCACATCACCTAGCCCCTCCCCCAGCATACTCAATAATCACTCTCGATACTGTGCTGAAATCAAAAATATTCAAACAAAGTAAATAAATGTGAATTCTATTTCTTAACACGAAAAATTTCAGAGACACATTTAAATATGCACGGTTATGTTTTTGCTTTAAATCTTATTTACCATAACCTCACATGCTGTCCAGAACATATCAATATGGTAACTTCATACAATTTCCATAATCATTCATCTTCGCTTAAGCTGTCATGGTGGTAATTGTTTATTCGCCTTGTACACCTCTCCTGTATTTTATTCCTTGACCTAGAAATCGATGGTTGGTGCCTGTTTTCTGAATGTTTCCTTCTCGGAGACATATTATGGATTCCCGTTGCTATAATAACGTACTAATTTATGGTAATTTTTGGAAAAAACATGCAAATTTGTTCAATGGTTATAAGGCGAATACAAACGTTTCTAAAGAGAGCTCATTATAGCAAATGTGACTGAAAACATGCATGCAATACAAGTACAAATTTAGAGTTCAATATATTTCCATAATGTGATTATTTGTCTAAATATGTGTGAGATCTTAGCGCAAAAGTGCGTGAATACATAAGGAAAACTTAAACATGCAGTTATATTATACATAATCGATTAATGCAAAAAGGTTTTGTCTTTTGCATATCCGACGCTTTTCAAATAAAATGTGTACTTATATTTGTTTAGCGTCATGTTCCTATTAACAAGAATCTATTATATAAGCCATTATGGTCATTGTAAACACAATTATTATTACTGACTTTCTTGACTTGTTCCATGATGTATTCCACCCATTAAACTACCCCCTTCTCCCCCTTAATGCTCATACGTTGTTCTTGATGGTCGGCCAGACAATTCCCCAAACAAGTTTACCCTTGCGCCTCCTCGGTGGCTTATGTTTTGTAGACTGTTGTTTTCCCCGGGGGCCTGTGTGGGGAGGCATTGCGATCCCTGTAACAACCTAATATTTCTTTCACTGTTGACAACTTCTGTCTAGGCTTATATGTGACTTTAGAAAAAACAGAGAAATGTTTGATTTATTTCTTGTTTCACGATACTCTTTAGAACATTTAAATCCCAAAACAGGAATTGAGCTTATAGACCAATCTCGGGTATTATAACCAGAGACCTTGATTTAAGTGTTGATCTACTGGATGTAAAACAAAACAGAAACTCGTTGGAATACTGTCATATAACCAATCACAAAAGCATCTATCAAATACTTATTTCCTTTCTCTACCGAGTAAAACGATTATACATATTATGTCATACTTAGTTGTCATTCAAAATGAAAACGGTTCATGCAACTTTGAATATACTGTTTTGCCATATGCTTGCACCAATCACGTGTTTAGCCTCAAACAAGTGATAAATGATTTTACAAGAATAACTACAACATCATCTACAACAATTGATTTGATCTTGATCATGAATGCAAAAAAAGAACTTCTTTAAATCTTCACTTGAGAGTAATAAAAATGACTAAGTCTCTATGGAAAAGTCTGAAAAATTAAGGCTTCCCAGGTAAAAATAGTCAGTGTTCTAAAACTATTGGCTTAAACATTGATGACAACATTTGTTTTGATAAACATAAAGTAGCGGAAAAATTCAATTCATTCTATACTTCTGTTGCGGATAAACTTGTGAGTAAATTGCCAACAATTTGTAATAAGTTTGGTTCCAGTTTTGTTTCAAATTGTTATGCTTCTACAGGTGTTATACCCGACAGTTTCAAATTTGCAATCACTACAGAAAACAAAGTGTATAAATACTTGAATAATCTAAGTCCTAAAAAGGCATCCGGTCTCGATGGCATACCCTCACGCTTTGTTAAGGACTCAGCTTCCATTATTGCTGGTCCCATCTCGCACATCGTTAATCTTTCCATAATACAGGGTGTGGTACCTGATGATCTAAAGTCAGCTCGTGTAGTTCCGTTGTACAAAGGCCTTCGATACCGTAAATCATTCGATTTTATTGATGAAACTCAATGCGATGGGTCTCGCTGAAACGTCCGTCAGATGGTTTACTTCTTATTTATCTGATAGAAGTCAGTTAGTTGAAGTTTCAGGTATATACTCATCATCAGCTACTGTATCTTGCGGTGTGCCCCAAGAGTCTATTATATCCCAGTCCAAACTTGATACAAGAAATGCATTGATGCAAAGCAGCCAAGAGCGCCGCAAAACTGGTGCACAATGTTTTGGAATAGCGTAATGGCGGGAAAATGTTTTGGAATAGTCCATTTTCATACTATCATTGGCGTGTATTTCCTTTTAAACACTGTAACTTGCATAAATATCCACGTTACAAGTACCAATGTGTTAATATTGATATAAGTAAATTGAAAATGAAGTTTTTTATAACTAATTATTTTTTATTTTATCTTCGACACCTAACACACATGCTGTTTATGTAGAATCGTCCTATTTTTCGGGGATCAGCAAGTATTTATCAAAAACATATCGTTTTAACTTTGTAAATACATTTATTCGACAATACAATGCATTAAAAATATGTTATTTCTAAGTCATAAAAATACAAAAAGTAACGTGTAATATTTACTGCAGTTTAACCCTTAATAAAAAAATAGATTCAGTTATAAATAGATGCTCCTACCATAGTCTAAAAAAATTCGTGATTCCATTAAAGGCCCCGCCCTCATGGGCGGCGCCAATAAGCTGTAAGGGCCAATCTATTGAAACAACAACATCAGTTAAATATCTTGGAGCTACCTTGATCAAAAGTGTGTCCTTTGCGTCTATGGCAACGTCTGTTATTAAAAAATCCAATGCAAGGTTAAAATTCCTGTATCGTAAAAGTGAATTCCTAACTATGCAAACAAAGAAACTTCTGGTCTTTTCCCTTGTTAAATGTCACTTTGATTATGCATCATCAGTCTGGTTTAACAGTTTAACACAATATTTAAAGAATAAATTGCAAGTCACACAAAATAAACTGGTGAGATTTGTATTGAACTAACATCCTAGATCACATATTGGCACAGAACATTTTTCCCGTTTAAATCCATTCCCAACTTTCCCCTTCTTATTTAAATGATCAATTTACCCCAATCAGTGAAATCCACAAATATTCTACCAGGTTCAGAGTTAAGACTGATGTTTCCCCTGATGGAACAAATTATTTAATGTCAGAATGTAAGAGATTTGCAATTCCTAAAGTCAAGGGTTTTGAAAAGAAATCTTTTGCTTTCAATGGTTGTTGTCTTTGGAACAGTCTGCCACAAGATGTGAGGGATGCCAAAAGTATTTCTTCTTCCAAATGCAAAGTAAAAAAACACATTTGTAGCTCGTCTTAAATAACGTATTGTCTTTCATTTTTAATCAGTTTTATCATTTGTAACCTAATACCTTGTTAAATTTTATTTGTATGGCTTTTTCATCCATCATTCCTGTCAGAAATAACTTATTGTTTCATCGTTTTATCTATTTGTTTATAAACACGTAATACAATGTCTTGACTGTGATAACTTTATTTATAACTTATAATTCTTCCTATGTCACACAATACTATATATTAAGGACCACAATGGAAATAAGGGTTTTTACTTGTACTCTTTTTTGTGTTATCCTTAACATATAATGTTGATTGATATGGCTTTATTGATTCATGCATATTGTTGTTATTAATATATGTCTTAATTTTATATTGCCACGTAAATTGTACATTATATGTTGAAATAAATATATCTATCTATATGCATATAGCAAAACCATTTCAGTGTGGCTGCGCCGAGGGGAACATAGCTTGTTCAATGCGGTGCATGAATCGCGTACCTTTTACGCAATGACTTAATCACCGAAATAACTAAGTGAAATTTGGTTACCAGGAACAAAAGTACGCAGTTAATCTTTAATTGTTAAACAGGATGTATCGAGTTCGCATCATTCGCAAAGGCACATTAATAGTTTTACTTGTATTTAATTATATTTCCATTACACGTAATGAGCCCATTTTAAACGTAAATAAAGTACGCTAATTTTAATAATGAAGATATCACATGAATGAGAACCATTGCTGCTCAAAACACATTAGTCAGGCATTAAATTGTACAATTTCCCCCCAAACCAACTGATTTATCTACTTTAATATTGATCGTTTGACGTATCTCGGAAAAATTTAAATACCATTCTCATAACATTGTTTACAAAAACTTATGCTAACATATTAAAAGCCATTCTAATCACAGCATATATCGAGATGTACGACACTGACTGCCTGTTTTATGCAATTTTAAAGAATGGCATGCGAATATGCTTGCATAACATGCGACATTTTACAACTGCGTAAAAGCATTTCACTGTAAATACCATTGCTTAGGCCAAAGAATACAAAATAATAACGTTAGTGTTACTGAAAATGTTTTATTTGTCATAAAAGTAATAATTAGAAGTTATCTAAAACATACAAAGGGCGACTCAGATCCAAGGGAACATCATCATACGAAACGTAAGAACTTGACGAGGTGTAAGGGCAAACATCTATGGGAATGACAGTGAGGACAACAAGAGGGAAGATTGGATGGAATGGAGGCAATACATAATCCAAGAAAACAAGTTGGTCACGGACTGAAAGGGAGATCAACATGAATAATATAACAGGCCAAAGGATTTTACATGGGGTAAGAGAAACTTTATATTTATAATACACGATACCTGAAAATTCCAAGATGATTTTATAAGTTGATATAAACCTTGAAGTTTATTTTTTCAATCATGAATATAAGTTTTTTTCGTAAATGAGTATCGTTTTAGATGAAGATGTGGCATGCAAAGATGCGTACATGTAATTGTTTTTATCACATATCCGTGCATGTTTCTACTATGCAATAAATATCATATTGCACAGTGTGCATATAATATGCAAATGAGCGGGAAAACCTAAACTAAATCCATACGCTGCTTGTTTACATTTAACATAACGAGTAATACTAAAAAATATCCATATCGCCTACGTTTAATGCATTGTCACAGGCTCGGTTTCTGTATCGAGTTGTTGTTTGTTTGTGAGCAACTCAATTTGTGTTATAGATTGTTGGATGGAATTCCGTAGCCGTCAGATCGTATAGTGGTATGTTATGTTTGAAATGTTATACTCTCAATTATATAAATTATGACTAACTAACTATAAACAAAACCAAACAAGGTTATAACTGAAACGAGCAAGCCTTTTTTTACTTTATAAATCGCATACATATATTTATTTAAAGGTAATGCAAATAATTGTTTTATACTAAATTATGCCCTTAAATCCCAAATAGATATTAAACCCTAAATAATATAATACGAATAAGCCAACAGAATATGTACTGAAATATTCAACATTTGTTCAGATCCTAAGATCCTTTGGTTTTGGATTAAAGCCTAAGCTTTAGTGGTTACACTAGTAGAGTTGCAATGTATGTGTGATTTCAATGTACTTGACCAGTGAATTTAATGCTAACTATAAATAGACAATATGACACAAATATATGAAGTAAAGCTGGGGAAAACCAGAAATAAAGTGTTAAGGCATAAACAGTCCTATTACATTCCTCTTCCCTTAATTTGGATATTTTGAGTGAAAATATATGTCATTACAAATGAACAAAGAAAACAAAACTTTACAGCCACAACATCTTTGCAGACAATACGTCAGCTGAAATGAATATTCAATATACTATATTGTCATCAAAAGTATATACATAATAACAATACAAGTTTTGTGTGCATCCTATACATATATGTTTACTGACCAGACTCGTGTCTGGTGATCAAATAAAAAACGTCCTTGTGATGGATAGTACCAAAGACGAGTTATATATTGTCCTCATAGTCTAGTTCGACTGATCTGTCGAAATACAGTTCTGCAAAGCTTGTATCAAGTAACTCTCGGCGCTTCTTGGCGTCGGCTTCTTTCTGGTATTGTCTCCTTGCATCCCTTTCCGCCTGAGTCGGGAATCGGGGTTTCATCATGCCTTCTGGGGATCGGTATTTAAAGTTAACCACCTTAATCATTTGGCAGGCGTGTTAGCGTCCATGAATCTTCCCCGTGTTTCCGAGCTTCAGTCGTTCTGTAAGTTGAAAACTTGCACGTGTTGCAGTTGTAGTTTTGCCTGCTTGGGGCGTGTATAGCTTCCCAGTGGTCGTTGAATCTATCGTATCTACTGAATACCCTCCAAGGGTTACTGCCAGGGACTGGATACTCCATCCCTCCTTCTGGCCACAACATTCTTTTTCCAAATGTAAGCTGGGCTTGTGTCATTCTGAATTGCCAGCAACCTTCGTAAAGAAATTCATGAAGATATGCACTGCCTTATATACCCAGTCAGTGAGTAAAGGTTAAATGTGAGAGGTGAGAGGTCAGGTAGATTTTAACTCACCACATACACTGCAAGTAGAGTTGCAATGCATGGGTGATTTCAATGTACTTGACCAATGAATTTAATGCTAACTATAAATAGCCAATATGACACAAATACATGAAGTAAAGCTGTGGAAAACCAGAAATAAAGTGTTAAGGCATAAACAGTCCTATTACAGCATTAAACTAGGAATGCTCATGAACACTGCAGCAAACGCCAAAAGAAATGTATGATATTATTTACCGTTCACATGCAAGTATGACGAATCTACTTAGCATATCCACCAAAATTCTCCCAACCTACATATATCCAGTTCAGTAAGTTTATTCCATCTCAAACGATTCGTCTTTCAGACAAAATTCAACACGTCATCAGTGTACACAGGAAATTGAATCTACATATTTATCTGTGTTCGAAGAGCTCAGTCCTATATCAATTATAAATTAACTAGATTCCGAACACTTGATAGCGATTTGAGTCGGAGAGTTAAAACGGACTCACTGAACGTGTACGTATACTGAATGACGTCAGATACTTGTTTATGTGATGACGTCATTCAATATATTATCGATGACATTTTTAGAGGAAAGGTTTTCCTTATAATTTACGCTTGATATTAGCGAATTGTTAAATACATTCAATAAACAGGAAAATAATCAAATATTGATAGATACATGTATATGGATAATTTTATAAATTATTTTATAGATCACATGAGTCGCCCAGTTTTCCTTGCTGGAGTGGATGAATTTTCCACGGCTGTGGTGTCTCACAACTTGCTACCATCTGCTCTTGAATGGCCCAAACACTCCTTTATCTAGAAGCTGCATTATGTGAGTGGCATAAGGAATGAATCTATACAACTCTATTTGCTTGGACTTTATTTGCTTGGACTTAGCAAACTCAAAGGCTTTCATATTCACATGGATACTACCACTGTCAACCAGCAGTACTACATGCCTGTCCTCTCCACAGTATTACTCCACAGTAATGCTACAGAATCCCCTTGAATGCTACATAATCCATCCATCCCTGCGCTTTGGTCCAAACTTTTCATTATAATCAGTGTTAAGCTGAAATTGGAAATAAATAGAACCTTGAAGTAAAAATAAAATACTTAATATTGAGTCAATGATTAGCGTGTGATACTCCAGTGTAGTGTATATTGCAATGTATTGTCATTCAAAACTATGAAATATTGTTTGACATTCGCAGTCCATGATAACTGGAATATTAATATAATTTGCAAAGAAGTTTTCTCTAAAACATCATGGCAAACAGATGTCTATCAGTTAATTTTCAGACATGCAGCAGGCTTACAAATTACGTGTGGTTGTTGACACATGGCAAGAAACAATTAATGTAAATCTGGTAGATTTTAATAGCAAAATGGTGTGGAATGAATGTAGGACGAGTACATCTCTGGAATATTACATGTCTACAACTTTGTTATTGTATTATAATTGTGTGCTCCTGGGGTTTGATGACTTATATTCCATGCCCAGATATTGGTCCCAGATTATACTACTTTGTACAACAGTATGTTTGGATTTTTGAACCAACATAATACAATGTTTTTGGTTTAAACATCTAAAACCAAACACTATGTATTGTGGTTGCAAATTATTATATGATTTTATCATAGAACATCGTGCTATTGACAATTATTTTCAAACAAAAATGCAGTCTTACTTATCAGAACTTTCTTTACAACCGCATTGATACAATGCACTATACTTTGAGACCTCAATATATACTTATTTGTCTAATATAATCAATTTTATACTGATATAACCATTGAACAGGCGTATTTTGCAATATAATGCGCTCTTGTTATGCATTGTCCTGACATAACTTGTTACATTATTTAATTTTCCATTTATTATACCGATATTACTTACTGCATTTGACCATTGTCTCCATTCCACCATCTATGTCACTTATTAGTTCCTACATTTAGTAATACACATACAATCTAAAATTGATAACTACTGAAATTAAACACTGCAGAGAATTGCAAATTATCTGGCTCATGTTCATGCACAACACTCAACAAGATTAAGTTGTAAGTGCTTGGGTAGACTTATTAAACACTGATTATGACTAGATTTGTAGAATAGTTGATTACTTGTTTCGCATATAATGTACATGTATAATTCACAATACTAATCAAGCTTGAAACAATGGTACAACTTTATTTACCTCAAAAGTACATGTATATTTCAATGTATTGTACAATATATACGTCAATATATACATGTAATAATTTCATACCTGTTCCTTCCATTCCTTCAAAGGTGTGATTACTTCTCCACCACCTGTCTTCCTCATTTCCTTCTGTCTGACTTGCTCTTTTCTTTCTTTTTGACTCTGAAATAGCATGCAGCTTCATATAATATGAACGCTGACATGAAATAAATTTAAATGCTTATTTGTTCAAAATCTATTAATTTATTATAAGCATGTTTGTTGGGGAAGTATAGCTGGTCATTTTTTATATTGGATATATTTGCATCAAGAATCGCCAAATTTGGGTGTTTAAAAGGCTTAAATTTCAAATAATGTATACGTAATAAACAATAAACAATGGGGAAAATCACCTTCAAATCCCGCCACTTCTTTTGAACTTCATCACTAGTTCTTGTTATCCCGCTAACACTATTCAATATAAAATCAAATAATGGGAATTCTGTATAAATTTAATGGTTTAATTGAATGAAAGAATCGCATAAACAACATGTCATTGTTGGTGCATTTATGAAAGGGTTAAACTTATATTAAGTAAGTTTAAATATGCAATAGGACGTCACATTGCATCAACTTAACGCGCAGATGGGACAGAGTTAACTGGGCCAAAAAAATGAAACACATTATGATATTGGACATACACTTAATATATTTCGATTTTTAAGGCGTATGAACATTTAAAACTGGTGCATATGGTTAATATTACATTAAAATACAGTTAAATTACTTTGTTTGCTTACGATGAAAGTATATGTATAATGCTAACATCCGACAATACACGGATATATGCCCGTGATAACAATTTAGCCAAATAAAACTTACTTCTCGCACACATCGGCCTAAAATATTTCTTTTGACTTATGTGAAATGCCATCTCCGAACTTTCCTAGCATCACACCGTAATTACTGACACATATATTAACTAAAACACCAATTTCCTCGCCTGTCCAGTTAGCTCTTTTGTATTTGGTAGCCATTTTGTTTGTTATGACAGCAGACGTCAAAATGTAACAGGTGCGCGAGAGAATGACGCACCGGAAGTGTCGTATTTTAGACGGCGTCTCGATTTTTACCGCCTTACGACAACATTTTGTCGCAGCTACGACACTCGAGTTACGACACCGTTGATAAAACGGTCTGACGATGTCTTAATCTTGATAAAACGCCCTCCCAGAGCTATTCCGGTTATTTCTGGATCACCCATCATAAGTATATTGCATCGATTATGACAAAAGTTGTTCCAACTCATTGATGTAACTCGCCATGACTGCTGTGTTAGTCCGAATTGAGCTCTTCTAAAAGATATGTCCGTTGCCGGACTCGCGACTATAAAAATAGTGTGTGGCTAATTCGTACTAAGTCCTCGTGAGTCTTGCTGAGTAGTGCCGATTTAACACGAACCAGTGCGACAAACAGCTCCACGAATAGGCGGCTTATGTCGGCATTCACATCGTGAATGTATGAACAGACCTTTAATATCTACTAAGTATGGAAATATATGTAATTCTGAAATGTGTATGATTCTCTTCAAATGCTCATGTGTTTTAAAACCATTGATCATACGGTGTACCATTTTGCCACAGTAGATCATATACTGGACTTCGTAGCGAAACTTACGTTTTACCTCGTTTGCTCCCAGTGAATGTGCTCCATTATTATATCCCCTGCATTTTATGATGGAGATGAAATTCCCACTGCCAGTAATCTCAAACGCATTTGTGATATCGCTGAGAAAATCCTTTAATCGCGACACCTATCTCCCGGGGTATAACTTAGTCGACAAGTTAAATCAAAGATAACTTTTAACCATCATCGATGAAAGGCAAATGGTCGCCGACGAAATATACGTGGGTGTATTGACATCAAACTTGGTGTATAGTTGTTGCATATATATATAATATATCTAAGTGTGAGTGTGTATATGCATGTATCACCTATGGAACCTTTGCAGCATTGATGATCACCATGTATTCATTATACAAATTGAGCCTTGGTTACACATAACTACGTACTAAAACCTGGTTTGTGGGCATTGTTTCTTGTTACTTCATTTAACACTCTGGATAAATTCCGTTTGAAATAAATGCTTATGTAATCATTATAGTAGGCGTATGAAGTATAAGCATAGAGAACAGAATACCGGTGCTGTAAAGTGTATTGCAATCTTATCGAAATAATTGAAGATAAACAATCGTCGACGTAACTTTCTTGAAGGCAAAATTGGCTTTCAGGAATATCATTCTGTAATTATTTCCTGATAACCTTATACAATATCATTTATTTTATAGTCTGATACAATATTATTCGAAGTGTTCACTGTATATGGAGAGCAGTCTAATCATATGGTAGGAGGACAAATGTACTTTGTTTTATAAGTTGCTGTGTAATTTGTTTGCGTATTTTCTTTCTCATATCTTCAAATGTAATTTCGGAGATTATTAGTCCTTTTTTTAATTAGGTGTAGTTTGAAGTAATACATATACGACTTAAAGAAAACGTAATAAATGAAATAATTGTTTCATTCCAAAACCTAAATGGACGGTTTATACATTGCATTACGCATTCAGAAATCTTTCAATTGTTTTCTGCTATAAACTATGAAATGTATGTGTTCCAATTTGCATAAACATCTTTAGCCGTTATGTACATAGTTAGGTACGATACATTCATGTGTCTATGAATCATGTCTTGAACAATCAGGGATACTTTTACTCTCAATAGATAGATACATCAATAATGAGTTTTGCGTGGAAAACCACATTTCACAAAATATACCCCTCGCACAAATGTCCAGAAATAAAACTTAAATGATGACGATATCGAAATAAGTATAGAACATTAGAATTCGTGACGGAACAGTCAATAAAACGACGTAATAGGGAAAATAAGATAATGTTATGGACAATGCAAGTCCAACAAGTATGCATACTCCTTACTTAGTATAGACACACACGACATACATGAAGTGATAGAGCATAAGGGCATACTGGGTGTATTGTACAAATACAGTTAAGTAAGGTGATAGCTCTATGGCAGAGTGTATGATGAAAAGGGAATTCACAAGGTTTTACGCCGTTTTCAACAATTTTGCAATTATACACGGTGGACCGTTTTCCTAACCAGATCTTATGGAATATATTATCAGCATGTCCTTCCGCAAGCATCTGACAACTCCTCCATATGTGGAGAACATGACAGAAGCCAATGTCACGGAAGAACATAACCTATCCAACCCGACAAAAGTTACTTCTTCTTTTGTGTATAAGTTATTTGCTACGTATCTCCATATATTGACTTTCGTTAGTTTATTTCGTCTTGTCCTATTGATTCTGTTTCCTTTTTCTTATATTTGAATGAATTGATTTTGCAAGATTTTTTTATTCTCTCGTATTATGATATAGGTATTAAAGGTACTGAGACCATGGTTAGTACATAAGTCTGCTGGTTTACTTTCTTTCTTAAATGCGTCTGACATGGTTAATAGCTTTTAATGATTACATTACCGCAAACTGAGCCAGTTTATGTTGAACATGTATGACCATATTGTAGTTCAGCTTAATCGATTTAGCGCCCCCGCCAGACAGTGACAAGGCTCAAATCGCTGTATGGTAATTTTAACCTTTAATGTTTCATAGAAATATTGAGTTTCCTATTTCCTGTTACAGGATTCTTTGCTCTGATACAATGTTTGTGTTCATCCCCCTTTCTGTTCGTGGCAAACTATCTTTCTTAGCTTGTCTTGTTAATGTATGTCCTCCCTTTGTGTCACCTCTTCTACTCTCCTTAATTGGTCTAAACATCAGACAGACAATTCCTTATCGCCTCATCCCCATAGACCTCAACAACTGCTCAATTTGTTTGCTGAGGATTCTCTGTGATCTGTATTGGGAGGCATTGTCTCGTGAATGTGGCTTTCCCTGCATCAACTGCATCCTTCCTTTATACCCGATGTTTATTATCTCCATATTTGTTTCTTCGCAACTTAGTTATCTTCGTTTAGACCATATACTCTTTACTGATAAATTTCCTTCCACTAAACAATTGCATTGCTTACCATTCAATATACCGTATGTAGACTATATCCTGTCGGAGGATTACTTGTTAAACAATAGGGAGCGCAATTCAATGATATCATAGAAATATATATATATGCAACCAGTTTCATATATATATAACATTTCGAATTAGCACTTTCGAAAAACAGTCTGCAAATGAAGCCAATATAAAGCGTAGTGTTGTCTAACATCGGGATTTCCCAACTACAATGGATGGTAAATATAAGGTTTAATGATAACGTATATTCTTAGGACTGCAATTAGTTGCAATTATTGTGATGGAATTATGCGGCTTGTCATAAACAAATTTCAAAGAAGTAATATAGAATGAGTACCGGTCCACTGACACCAATATTTCTATTATGTGTACGTTCATAGATTATGTCAAAGTTAGAACTATTTACTGTGAAGTGTTCTTAGATTGATCGCGAACAAGTGCATGAACTTTCAAGACCGATTCATGTCCAAGTTTTGTCCAAAATGGGGGATTTTCCAACTACAACGGATCGCGTAAAAAAGCAGGTTTAATGATAACGTATATTCTTAGGACTGGTAAGAAGGGACCAGGACTGGTTGCATAATTATGCGCAATCCAATTAAAATACAATGTATTCCACAATTCAGTTGACACGTTTTTTGTAATGGGGTTTTAAGTTACATACAAAATCAGCGTCATGTATTGACTATTTCTGCTGTTCATATGGACGACACCCAAATTAGACACCCGACTAGAACCACCGACCTTCCGTCAGCCAGCTGGACAGCTTCTTGGCTTATAAATTATCCTAGGTAGGGTTCGAACCCACGAGTGGGTAAAGGTCGAGAGATTTGAAGATAGCGACAGTAACCGCTCAACAACGGACACTGGTTTGTAATGAACAAAAGTAAAAACTATATTTTAGAATGAGTATTGCCGCACTTACTGGAACCAATATTTCTTTTATGCGTACGTTCATAGATGGTGTCATTAAACTCCGCGGAGAGGTGTGTGAACGTTGACCACCGATCCATGTCAATTTAGGTAAACAAATGATCTCGTTCATAAAACTGCTCTTGGACTTACTTTTCAATCAAAACACAACAGCTTATTTTCTTTGCCACGCTCACGCACATTTCAATGCACCTAATTTGAAATGTAGTGGTCTAGGTAATATGTGTATGCGTCACTGTTAATAAAACAGTATTATAGCAGACATGTGGGATAATGTATCTTTTATATTTTCTTTCTTTCAAGCCTCATAGAAAAACACAGTTCTGCCCATATGCATGAAAAGATGGTATTTGCATTTGTATACACATTTCTATAATAATGACATACCGAATGACAAGCAACCATATTGATGCAGGCTTTGCCTTTTAGGTCTGTGAAGTTGGCTTTTAGTTGTTAGTTGTTAGTTCAGATGTTTATTCGAAAAAACATATCCAGAAGTTAACTGTGACTTCGGATATGATGAAATGAATACACAGCTTTAGTTGTGAGTTCAAATGTTTATTCGTATAGGATGCGGCGAATACACAGCTAGTAGTTATTAGTTCAGATGTTTATTCGCAAAAACATAGCCAGAAGTTAGATGTGAGTTCGGATATGATGAGGCCAATACACAACTAGTAGTTGTTAAAAGAGAGAGAATGTGTAACTTCAGGGAAAGCCACATACATAAGACAATGCCTCATAGTTCAGATATTTATTAGAAAACACATAGCTAGAAGTTAGACGAGAGTTCGGATATGATGGAATGAATACACAGCTATAAGTTGTGAGTTCAAATGTTTATTCGCATAGGATGCGGCGAATACACAGCTAGTAGTTGTTAGTTCAGATGTTTATTCGGAAAAAAACATACTCAGAAGTTAGATGTGAGTTCGGATATGATGGAAAGAATACACAGCTAGTAGTTGTTAGTTGAGATGTTTATTCGAAAAAAAACATAGTCAGAAGTTAGATGTGAGTTCCGAAATGATGTAAGCGAATACACAGATATAAGTAGTGAGTTCAGATGTTTATTCGCATATGATACGGCGAATACACAGCTAGTAGTTGTTAGTTCAGATATCTATTCGAAAACACATAGCTAGAAGTTAGATGTGAGTTCGGATAAGATGGAATGAATACACAGCTATTAGTTGTGAGTTCAAATGTTTATTTGCTAAACATTGAAGTTCCTGACTCGGCTTTCTGGACAGTACTCTCAGATTGGAACATAAGCTTTTGAAATTTCCTTCCATTGACTGACAAGAAAAGCATTGATGCAAAGCTGTTTTGGAATAGCGTAATGGCGGGAAAATGTTTTGGAATAGTCCATTTTCATACTATCATTGGCGTGTATTTCCTTTTAAACACCGTAACTTGCATAACTATCGACGTTACAAGTACCAATATGTTAATATTGATTTAAGTATTTTTAATTAATTATTTTTTATTTTATCTTCGACACCTAACACACATGCTGTTTATGTAGAATCGTCCGTTTTGGAATAGTCCATTTTCACACTATCATTGGTGTGTATTTCCTTTTTAACACCGTAACTTGCATGAATATCCACGTTATAAGTACCACTGTGTTAATATTGATTAAGTAAAGTGAAAATCAAGATTTTTATAATTATTTTTTTATTATTTTATCTTCGACACCTAACACACATGCTGTTTTATGTAGAATCGTCATATTTTTTCGGGGATCAGCAAGTATTTATCATAAACATATCGTTTTAACTTTGTAAAAGACATTCATTCGACAATACAAATGCATTAAAAATATTTTATTTCTAAATCATAAAAATACAAAAAGTAACGTGTAATATATACTGCAGTTTAACCCTTAATAAAAAAATAGATTCAGTCATAAATAGATGCTCCTACCATAGTCTCCAAAATTGTGTGATTCCATTGAAGGCCCCGCCCTCATGGGCGGCGCCAATAAGAAAGAAATCATTGTGCCAGTATTGTGACTATTTTAAGTGTGATACCATATTTATTATACAATTAATACGATTCATATGTTCATTTATGCTTCAGACCTGTATTGTGTGTCTGCAACAATCCAGACAAACAATGGCTTATTTGATTTTAAGAGAGAATGGGTACCAAGGGAACACCATTCTTATAAAATAGGGCCTCCTAACATATGTCCCTAAGTAATTTGATAAAATAAAAATGAAAAGATGCTTAAAATGAACTTTTAAAATTGGGATATGGGGAAACACCAAGGACTGAACAACGAAAACAAAACTTGTTATTTATGGAAGATAAAATGTTAATGACTGTCTGGCATGAAGCAAAAGTACATTTATAATGATCGAACTGAACGACAATTGAACATTTGTCATTCGTGATGTTGTGTCATTAGTTTTTGTTGCAAGGTGTTTGTTTATCGTGTTACATTGTAATTTCAGCTAAAGTGCCATGTTTCCATGGAAATATTCAAGCATTGAAATTCTTCCTGAAGACACAACACTGTTAATTACGGGGACGATTTGAACATTTTAATTATGCTATGAAAATTGGAAACTTTGCTTTTTAAATGACGTAACCAAACTAACCATAATAAAAACAATCTACAAATTTGTCTAACTGATTATTCAACTGTATTGTGACAATAATAAGTGACATTTCACGACAGTGTACACGCGTGTCGATGGATTAAACTATAATTAATAAACAATTTAGCCTCATTAGTTCCGATTTCATTGCTGTTCTTGTCGATAATCATGTCGAATGGAGTTTTTCTGTGCAGCCGTACTAACATGGTTTTGCTAGGCAATTTCTCTTCAAGCGAACCTTGACGCGGATTGGTTAACCTCTCGATAAAGAGAATTTACCGAAATCCATTTTGGATCTGGAGTGACCAGCAAGCGTAACATCTCGGCATTCTTTTTATTTGGCACAACAAATCTTAACCTTCAAATTGCGCCGATACTCTTTTTTGGCGCAGCCGTACTAACATGGTTTTGCTATTTGCATATCAGTGTTTTGTAAACCAATTAAATCTTACGTAAACCAACAAGGCAATTTCTCTTCAACTGAAAAAATATTTGTAAACCTTGACGCAGATTGGTTGACATTGTGTATAATGTATGTCATGATTTATCCAGTAAGTAGTATTAGTCATTAGCCTGGATTACCTGCCCTTACCATTACATTATCGGTGTGCAGACTAATTAGTCATCACCGCGGGAATTGTTCGGTGTTGGAATTAAGAAGACTGTCTTGGTGTTATTACGAAATATCAGGTCTTTATTTTTGTTTCAAAGCCGTATTTCAGCATTATATCGGTTATACGTAATTAACCAGTCTCTCCCGTCAGCAGCTGACAATTACCACACGGGAATCAGAGATGGAAGACAAATGACCGAAGCCAAACAGAAGGATATGACATGCCCTGTTAACCTACTTGGAATTTGTCATCTGAAGAGTCTAGGTTGGTGTTGAGGCCAGGGTGGTTTCCGTTTATAGTAGACAACTGCGTTCCATATTTTCAAAACGTACTTGCTTAAATTAAGTGTAATGATGTGACGAAATATCACAATTAGCTGAATTGATGTTATTTCCAACAAAAATACATGTTATTACTTAATGAGAGGTTAAGTTACCACAGGGAACGCCACATACACAAAATATCAGGTATTGGGGAGTCGAATGGGTAAATAGGCATGAGAGCAGGGCGCAAGGAAAGGCCTGGCCGACCATAAAGGACAACTAAGGAGAAATAAGGAGTACGAACAAGGGGAACATTTAATGGATGTAATACATCAAGGAATAATTCAAGAAGGTTACTAACAATAGGCCGAAATGGGAAGAAAAGAACATAAACACTGCTCGTATATCATGTGAAGGAAAAGAACATGGGGAAAGATTAATTGAACATACAGTAAAACCTCAATTCTAAGACCACCTCAAAATTAAGAACACAATACTCAAGTCCATTTTCGCTGTTTATTCAACCTCAATATTACGACCACCTCAATGGTATTACCAGTTTTCAAGGGTAACAATGATGGGCCTATTATCGAAGTTATACTATACATCTAAACCATAAATAGAAATAATAACTAAACAGCGATTTACAGCCTTGGAACAGGATTTGTAAATTTAAATAAAATGGTTTAATCATAAATAAATGCGACCGCGCAATAATACCAGTTTATTGAAATTGATTGGGGGGGCATAATAAAGCGTATCATTGTGCAAAAATGGGTCAACCGACCCATTCTGTTTAAGGCATACATTTGTTGTCTATCGTCATTTATCTTCACCTCTGATTCATGCGTGAAGTTGCTAGTTGCGTGTTGAATGGAAAGTGAGCGATGTCTCATATTTAATTCCAGGATAACTCCTCTGTCCGTCGTTTATAACTGACACAATTTTGAAAAAAAAACGGCGTTAAACCCGATTTATATAAATTGTTGTTTAGTTTTAGAGGCGGTATGTTTAGGCAATGTTGTACTTATGTCATTTTGCAATCGCTGTAACAATATATGTCGTTATGTATGATTGACAGGAAAAGCATTTTAAGATACATCGATTATAGGATTTCGTTTGGAATAAATTATCATATGATCATAACAGTTGGCGTATGAAGTATAATCTTCGAGAACAGAATACCGGTGCTGCAAATTGTATTGCAATATTATCGAAATAATTGAGAACATAAATCCGTCGGCGTAACTTTCTTGAAGGCACAATTGGCTTTCAGGAATATCATTCTGTAATTATTTCCTAATACAAGATCATTTATTTTATAGTCTGATACAATATTATTCGAAGTGTTCAGTGTATATGAAGAGCTGTCGTCAATCATTTGGCAGGAAGGCAAATTTCCTTTGTTTTTTGGCTGTGTAATTTGTGTGCTTCTTTCCAATATCTTTAAATGTAATTTCTAAGCTTATAAGACATATTTTCTGAATTATGTGTAATTTGAAATGATACATATATAATGTAGAGGAAATGCATCACCATATAACTATTGCTATATTTCAAAACATAAATTGACGGTTAATATATTGCATGCAATTCAGAAACTAAATTAGTTCACATTTCTATTGTAATGCGTTTGGAATTTTTGTGAACACGTTTCAATTGTTTTCTTACATTCTTTATACATTTATTTTGTCTCCCAATTTGCATAATCATCTTTAATCTTAATTTAGAGAATTATTTACGACACATTGACTTGTGTAGGAAAAGTGTCTAGAGATAGATGCATGAAACTGAGATAGATTTTCGCATGGAAACAACATTTCACAAAACATGCCCCCTAGTACAAATATCTAGGGCATGAAATAAAAATTAAATAATGAAGATATAGAAAATGGCTAGAGCATGAGGATTGGCGAAGGAACAGTCAATACTACTACATTAATGGGGGAAATAATAATACGGACGGCACATGTCAGACAAATGTGCATACTCCTTACTTAGAAAACATCGGTAAGTGAAAGTATTGATATACACAATATACAAGAAGTGATAGAACACACAGGCTGTTTATTGTACAAACACAGTTAAGTAAACTTATGGCACTATGACCTGTGACAGATTGCATGATGTTAAAGAATTTCATCGGATTTACGCCGTTTTCCAACATTTTTAGTCGTATACGACGGACAATTGACTTAACCAGATTTCTGTAATAATTATCAACCTGTACAAACTCGTTCTTCCCAACGCAACTGACAACTGCTCCACATATGGAGGACATAATCGTAGCCAATGTCATGGAAGAGCATAATTTTATAGATTTATAGCAATATTAAGTTTCCCATTTCCTCCCACAGAATTTTCCCGTGATATAAGGTTCGCGTTCATCCCCCTTTTAGATCGTGGTCTTTCTTAGCTTGTCTTGTAATGGATGTCCCTCCCTTCTCTGTCCCTTCTACTCTCCTTAATTGTTCTGATAATCAGTCAGACAAGTCCTTATCGACAAATCCCCATATTTGTTTGTCCTAACACCTCCTCAACTGCTAATGTTTTGTGTGCTTAGGATTTCCTGGGATCTGAGATGGGAGTCATTGTCTCGTGATTGTGGCTTTCACCGCAACAACGTCGTCCTTCGTTTATATACCATCCTTATTATCTCCATATTTATGTTATTTCGCAACCTTGGCATCTTCGTAGAAAGATAATGTACTCTTTACTTATGAAGATCCTTCCATTGAAGAATTACATTGCTATCATTCAATATACCGTATGTAGACTATATCCTGTCAGAGGATTATTTGCTAACAGGGAGCGCAATTAAATGATATCATAGAAATATATCTATAACATTTTGAATGAATTGGTGCTTTCGATAAACTGACTTTAAATGAAGCCAAATAAAGCGAAGTGTTGTCTAACATGGGGATTTCCCAACTAAAATGGATGTTAAAAATAAGGTTTAATGATAACGTATATTCTTAGGAGGGACAAGAAGGGTAACGGCTGGTAGCATAATGACACAATAGAATTCAAATATTCCACTATTCAGTTGACACGTTTATATAACGGGGTTTTAAGTCGCATAAACGTCAGAGTCGCATGTATTGTCTATTTCTGTTATTCACCTGGACGAAGACCCCAAAAGGACACACGAGTAGAACCATCAACCTTCCGTAAGCCAGCTGGAGAACTGGGTGGGATTCGAACCCGTAACGGTGAGGGACAAGTGATTCGAAGTCAGCGAGCATTACCGTTCGATGCCGGACGCCCCTATGAATTTATTCATCCCCGTTAATTGTTGCAATTATTGTGATGGAATTATGCGGTTTGTCATAACCGAATTTCAAAGAAATAATATAGAATGAGTATCGGTCCACTGACACCAATATTTCTATTATGTGTACGTTCATAGATTATGTCATTAAAGTTCAAAACTATTTACTGTGAAGTGTTCTTAGATTGATCGCGATCGGGTGCATGAACTTTCAAGACCGATTCATGTCAATGTATGGAAGGAAATGCTCTCGTGCCTAGAACTACTACTGCTGTCAGCTTTTTCTTCGTCAAACTCTCGGACAAGTAAAAACATGTAAATACACGTAATGTTCAGAGCGGTATATGCGTATACATTGCCCTCAGAGCGGTATATGCGTATACATTGCCCTCAGAGCGGTTTATGCGTATACATTGCCCTCAGAGCCGTATATGTGTAGACATTGCCCTCAGAGCGGTATATGCGTAGACATTGCCCTCAGAGCGGAAAGTGAAGTGTTATATATTTCAATGAAATTATTTAAGACAACAACTAAAACAATTACATACCGAGTGACAAGCAACCCTATTCATGCAGGCTTTTGCATTTGTTGATGCTGAAACAAGACGTAATGATGGAGACAGGTACAGCAGACTCAATCTCATATATGGCGTGTAGTCGGAAGCCACACTCAGTAGAGCACCACTACGTAAAATTGCCGACTATTTAAGGAAGATAACTCGCGGCGGGGGCTAGAAAAGAACTATCAGTAGAGAATGCGAATTCACAAAATTCCTCAATTGAAAACCGCTTCAAATTCCAATAAGAAGACCTGGCATGTAAAAGATATTTACAGGTACTAGCCGCACTGCTTTATATTGCACATTTTTATTTCCAAAAGAAATTAAATAGTTTTTGTTTAGTCTCAATTAATAAGTTCTATTAAAACTGGATCCTATTTTATTCTATCTGTGCTCTTTCATTCTGTTTTGTTCAGTTCTGTTCAGTTCTGTTCTGTATTACTCTGCATTGCTCTGCTCTGTTACGCTCGTAGTTTGTCAGTCTACAACGGATCTCTTAACTGAACTTAACAAAATTGATATTGATCATAATCTTGCACGGAATGCATAACAAGTGGTATTTTGTAATATTTTGCTGCCTTGAAGCCTAAAATTTCTGAAAACTATGTTGATATTCATTCAATTTAATGAATTCAAATATTATGTTTCAATTCCGACTAAAAAATACTCGTCTTTAGGGAGAATATTAATGCCAATATATCATGACAAAATGACGAATGTTTTGTTTGAAAGCAACTTCTTTGTCATTTTATGTAATGTATAAGTGGCATTGTGAGTCGCAAATGTGTGTTAAACACGAAATATGTGCATTCTCGATTAATGTTCGTCATCATTTGATATATTTGGGATATTTTACAATGCGAAATGAGGATTTTTATCATTTAAATACATAAACGAAATCATTTAAGTGCGTCGTTTGTTGAGAAAAATCATAATCATTATGTTATTTTCAAAAACAAAGTTTAATCATTAACTGAAGTAGAAACAAACAAATCAATATAAAACAAGTTGTTTTCAGTTTTTGTTCGAGCTTAAACTAATTTCCACAGTACTTTAGTTCCTCTTAAACAAAGTGGATTGAAACAGCTTTACAATCAATAAGGGGAGATAACGGAGTAAGTGATAGGTATCGGTGGTACATGATCAGTGAGAGTGATCGTATGTGGACGTTACAAGCGTGCCTCAGTATGAATCTTGAAAATATGTAATGTGTGGCGTTCTGGCATAAGCTTTTGTTGCAAGGTGTTTGTTTATTGTGTTACAATGTAACTACAGCTAAATTGCCATGCTTCCATGGCAATATTCAGGTAATAAATTCTTCCTGAAGAGTCAACACGGTTAATTACCGAGACGATTTGAAATTTTAATTTTGCTATAAAAATTGGAAACTATGCTTTATAAATGACGTAACCATAATAAAAAAGGCCCAAACATTTGTCATAAATGATTATCTGTCTTGTTACAATAATAAGTGACATCTCATGACAGTGTACACGCGTGTTGATGGATTAAACTATAATTTAATAAGCAATTAAGCCTCATTAGTTCAAGTTAAATTAATTGCTTTTCTTGTCGCTTATCATGTCGGACAGAGTCTTATTCTTTAACCTTTTACTGTGTTTTGACAATGTTATGTTTAACCAATTTATAGTGAAATAAATGTCGCACTTTTAAATTAAGTGCAACGGTATATCGAAAAATCATATCTATATTTTTGCTTTTCTTGGTTTTAATGACGTATGTCAGCATTAGACCATAATTATTTTAGGTGTATTGTTTGTCTTAAGTCTTTTGTTCTCCACCTCTGATTCATGTTGGAACTTGTAGAAGGACAAGTAGGTACTGAGTTGTACTTAATTCCAGGAAAACGGAGTTAAGCCCCAAACATGTTGTCTAGTTTTAGATGTGGTAGGTTTGGTAATGTTTCACTCGTAGCATTTTGCAATCGCTGTTATAATGTATGTCTTTGTGTATGACTGACAGGAAAAGCATTTCAATATTCAATACAACAGATAAGTCAGAAAACATTCTTAGATTAGGTAAAGAATTAATTCGTGTGAAACACACCATGCTGAATACAAATTTAAACACGTGTCCGCTAGGTACATTTTCAGATGTTGATTACTAACATTCATATTGTGCCAACAATGTATACAGGTGTAAGTAAAAGATATGGCGTTGAATCGGTTTTGTTTCAAGGGATAGACCGACAGAAGGTCAAACAAATAACAAATTGTCTTCCTATAAAATTGGACGAGTCATTATTCTTAATGAACGATGATAAAAAGATGTGTACAATTTGCAGAAATGTCCTGCTGAAAAATTAATTTTCTGCTATTTTTAAGGGAGATTACTCTACATGCAACTGAAATATTAATGTTGCAGTTTTCTCCCTTAGATGACTTGATATCTTATTTAGTATGCAATTATTATAATTTAAATATGTACATAAGGGTATTCAATTAAAATGTAGGATGTGAGACTAATAAGCATCAACTCCATTCGTCAAATATAACTGACCCTTCTCCATTTGTTTGGGATATTCCACTTGCAATTCCGGGTATTTTATGCTCGATCTGCATAGCAGAAATAAAGGAGAAATAATCAAAGTTCGCATAATTAATGTATTTTAATTCTTCAATGCAATAGTTTTTTACCATAACCAAATCCCCAGTTATGGAATACATGTATATCCAGAATGATACCACATTATAACTCCTGTCGAATTCACTATCAGTAAAAACAACAAAAATAACCATACTTATCATCAGTACTTCAATAAGCTTTACAGTAAAACCTCAATAATAAGACCGCCTTTGGGACCCTTGAAAACTGGTCTTCTTATTGAGATGGTCTTAATATTGAGGTTGAATAAAGACCACAACAGCGAAAATGGTCTAGAAAATTGTGTTCGTAATTTTGAGGTGATCTTATTATTGAGGTAAGGTTTACTGTATCTAGTAGGAGATATTTTAAACAGAGCGTACATACATATTTGAAAAATAAAATAATTTACAACGGTATCTTCCACGTGCGAGTGATTCTATATAACCATAATGAATGTGTTGCATATTGTTAGTGTATTCGTATTGTCACAAACAGCTCAAAACTTTTGAATGATTAAATAAAAATAAGTTTAATTTATTTCTCCGAGTATAAAAGGTGCTAGAAACGGCCATCGCGTTCGTCAGGTCCCATGTGACTTATATCATTGAAAGTCACGTGTGACAGGCGCTTACAGACATTGTAACAGTCGGCGTCTTTGATGTTTACTCTTAATTTAATTACCGTAAAAGCATTTGAATGTAATTACATTACCTCGCGACAGGTAAAAGGTGTCTGTTAATTGATTATCCCATGATAACTGGCTAATGTTCAAGCACATGTAATTAGATGTAAATATCGAGATATCAGCCTTAATTAAATAATTGCTAATTACACTTCTAAGTACAGCTGAACCTGTTTCATCAAAGTGAACAAGTGAATTGTATAATTGTTTCACAACATAATACTGTGAAACCTCTATGATAAGACCACCATCGGTTCTTAAGGGGGTTCGTCTTAATCATGAGGTTGAGTGAATATTGAGTTACAATTTGGTAGAAAAAAAAACACAGAAAAACGGTCCATGAAAATTCGGTCATATTAATATGGCGGTCTTAATATTGAGGTGGCCTCTATGTGAGGAAATGTATTTTCAGGTGCACGCAGACGAGAATTTGGACGCTTTTAAAATGGGGATTTTAAGACCTGTAATCAGGCAGTATCATGTAGTGACTACTCCATATATTACGTTGTTTTAACTTAATTATTTTAGGTATAAACAACGAACGAAAGCTGTTTAAGAGCATCGTCCGAAGTCATAACTCCATCTGAGTTCGGGGGCCAGTCTTATAACGTGTACCTCTGATTGGTTGGTTGTTGGGGTTGTCTTAGATTTAACCAATGACAAGGTTGTGGTCAGAGACTGGTCTCCGAACTCAGTTATGCAACCTGGGGCTTAGACGTCGGCTTATAGACAAAATATGGCTTATTAACCAACAAATATTGCACACTAGTCAAGCAGGTAACCATCCAACCAAAAGATTCCATCCGCAGCACGGTCATGTAATATCTTAGTCATGTAAACAGCTAAGTCATGAATCCATATTGTCGGTAAGCACTCTCTATTCACTCAACCAGCCTCCAAGCTAGCTGATCAGCCATATCCCAGTATACAGCTATATGTGTACATTAGTGTAGCCAGCCAACCATCAACGTTGCCACCCATTTAGCTAGCCAACCGATGTTCCAGTAAAGCAAGCATACTGCCACTTAACCAACTGACCGATGGTCATTCAACCATCTAACCACATACATACATATAGACAGTAAACCAACCAACCTGCCACGTAACAAAGCAACCATCCCACAGTTAACGAGCAACAAAATGGCAGGTTGAATCGGTCTATAGTCATTTCCGTCCTGAGTCTACTCGCCGTCGCATCCCCTGTAAACGTTAACTTTTTTCCTCTGCCATACAAATGTATGATTTAATATATTGTTCACTATCTCGAGTATTGTTTATGATGATTAATAATTAAAGTTATGATTGTGATGATGATGAAGGAGATAGTAGAACCATTGTGGCAGACTCATTTGATTAACAACTATTTATAGTTTGTAAACACGAGTGTCCTATGTGTGTTCATTTTCGTATATGACAATGTGTAATAAATCTTTATCATAGTTAGCGTGATTATAGTGTACGGTAAAATGATACGGCACGGTACGGAAGATATCCCGGGGTAAATCTCGGTTGATTAACACTATCTTGATTTATACTTTTCCGGCACCAATATCGAATGAATAGGTGTTGTTTTTACAGGGCAGGTAATGTATTAGCTTAATCAACTAATGTAATGAACACTATGAGCCATTACTCTCTAAGTCATTACGATATTGTTGTTCCCATGTACAGGTTGTATTCATAGACCAACAGTCTATACATGTAAAGTACGTAATAAATATTGACGACATTGGACGCGTTCTTATCGCAACAACATCCAGCGCATAATCATAGCAATACGTCCATTGTTATTTGCATTTTAATAGTTACATAATCTACTTTATCAGGTTGTTTGTGGAGTGCTCAAATGCAGCATCGCCGTGTTCCTTATCAAGATTTAATTCAAAATTGTTTATTACTTTATGACATTCAGTTCAGTAACCCCATGGCATTCTCATATTGACTCACATAGATTCACGAGCTCACCGTCATTTTGTGCAAAAATGGTAAGTTACACCGTCACTGGACCAGTTGTACAAAGATTTGACAGGCATAGTAATCTAGTGTGAGAATGCCAGACTGCAGATACGGAGGCAGTTGGTTCTAATCGCGCCTTGTGCAAGATTCTTCCGCACTCTTTACAAACACTGAATTAAGCGCTAGCACTGATAAGCGTCTAACGCTGAGACCGGATAAAAAACGATAATAATCCAAATCAATTAAGTTATTGTTCTTTTTCTTCCGCAGAATTATCTTCCTATGGCAATCATTACCAAAAACATTGTAATAAATAAAGCATTTTGACAAATGAGAGATAACCCACCTACACATATATTGCGCAAGTCCTTGCACATATTCAAAATTTCTTTTTCAATAAATTGCCAATTTGTGGAAGAAAGCATTGGAATCCTGCGTTTCGTAAGATAATTTCAGTTTAATATGCAAAATATAATCTGAAATACAATGTACCGCAAATCAACATTTGTTTCGTCCGTATGAGAATATTACCCCGTCACTGCATCTCATAAATAAATGCATGTGGTCAAACATTGGTTAGTATAATGAATGAAGAAGTCAAACAGGAAATTACGAAAGCCTGGTGACATTTCAGCTTCAAGATTTCGCGAATGCAACTTTATGAATTCGTGAATTCAATTTCATTAATTCAATTTCACGATTTCGATTTCACGAATGCACGAATTCAACTTCACGAATTCACGATTTGAATTCCACGAATTCACGGAATCAAATTCGTGAATTCGTTAAATCGTGATATCGTGAATTGATGAAGATGAAATCGTGAATTCATGAAGTTGAATTTGGAGAATTGTCACCTTCAGGATTCCGTAGAAAATAAATGCCACATACAGCGTTCACAGACAACCCAAAACGAGGAAGGTCTGATGAATAAAAAATAGACAATGACGCAGACAAAAGCGACACAAACATACTGGTAAGTGATTGTTGAAACTAGGAGTACCATCATAGAACGGTGAGAGGTAAAAACAAAGGTGAATCACACTTAACACGTATTCCCTATTCTCTCAAACAAGTCAGATGACGTCGATGAACTCGACATGCATTTAAATGCGCATATTTGTCATTTTAACAACACAGTATTTCAAGCTAGTCAACTAATTCGAAATTAGCAGCCATGCGTTAATTAAGACATTTCAAGACAAACACCATTCTCTTTTAAAGGATATCAACTTAAATTCTTTCAGCTTATTTGAATAAAAACTGTGCCATAACAGCTTTGAGTAATGTATGAACAACGATTGGTAATAAAATGCACGAAGCACTCGTGTCATATCCATTAGCTTTTAAGACATGTGTGTTCTGCATGCATTAAGACTAAATGTTTTATTGTAAATTGATATAAAAACAAATATTTTTCGTGTGATCTAACAAAATAAATAGAATTAGACTGCGGAATCGTTGTTTATGTACAATCCGGGCGTGTCCAACTGAGGTGTTTGATCTGGCTAGATGTGGTAAATATACACCGCCCTCCCGTAGTCGAGTGGTTAATGCATCCACCTTGAGAGCCTTAGGTCGAAGACTCGAATTCCGGTAGGGTCCGGTTCCTATATGGCATGTGGGTGAGCCACTAGCTGATTACCGTTACCGAGTCTGATAAAACACAAAACACTATCCCATAATATAGGGGGGGGGGGGGGGGGGGCACTATGATAAATAAACATTTCACTTTATTATTTAACCGTTTACGTTGATTGATGAACATTTGACCAACAGATAATCATACATGTTAAAATTAATTATAAACAATTAAAACAAGTAAGTCTAAACCCAATAATGTGAAAAAAAACTATACTCTCGAACAAAGGTGACATCGCGGGTCAATAAATAAATGTTTGTATGTAAGTATGTATCAAAGTCCGCAAGAATGAACAATCCATTAGCGCTAGTGTGGTTTTCTTGTAACGGAATACACGTTAAAACGACTAAAATGTAATTGATAGCAATTTTATCATGGTTCTCAGAAAATGAATAGAATGGATGTCGTATTTACTTCCAATCAGAGTCTTTCAGAAATTGTTTAATGACTTTCTTCCCCTTTTCAAGTCTTTGTTCATTTATTTAAATTGATAGGAAACGCATCCATCTAATTCATAAGCAAGGTAACATTTTAATGAGCTCAGTCATATATGATCCCCTTAAACAAACATACACACAGACTTAAATAACAGATCTTGCTACTGTATAATAACAGTGGCCGAAGACAAATATTTAACAGTATTGATTATCACTAAAATATTCTCATTTTCATGAAAGTTTGTTTCTAAACACGATTTGTGAAGAAAATCAACATAAGCGGAGCGTCTGTATCTCATGGCATCAGACGACGCACACGTGTCGCTCAATTTCCGGTCGCGCGTTTTCGGAAAAGGCAGAGGAGTTCCGATTTAAAATTCCTCACGTTCACCTTCTTAAGACACGATAAAGATTGGGATTTGGGTTACGCCTACCAATTTCGATGCCAAAAACCTCTCATTAGAAATGACAGTTAGGCAGAACAAAGAAACACAGAAATATGAACGTCTATAAAAAATATTGTCATTGGCATTAAAGCCATGCCTTCAAAGACGCAAACATAAATGTTATCCGGACAGTTTTACTCTGGTTCAAATACGTATAGATATGGTACGCATAAAAAATATCATCCAATCTTCGAAAAAACTGCATCGATATCAAGTTTATACCTATGAACTCTTTACTTATAGTCCAAAAAATCTCTTTTTCGAATTACAAAAATGAAGTAGATAAAAAGTCTTTAAATTTAAGAACATGTAGATTCCAACAAGGACAAAACAATTGAAAAAGTTAATCATTTCCAGGGAGTGAAGCATGACACACACACACACACGTCTCTCAGACCCGTTCCTTTACCTACCAGTACCTTTCATTGAAGTAATCATACAATTACCAGATACCTTTACAATTATACACAGTAATCGATCAATTGAGAGGAAACATTGTATAAAATTCATCTTGTTTTCTATTAAATGACAATATTGCCCCAAACCGCATCGGATGCGGCATTAAATGTCTCTCTTGACAATACCTGCGTGTATGATAAATAGTCGTAATTCGCAAGAGATAGCAGGAAACCACGTTGTCAATAATCTAATTAGAGTATGTGTTCATTTAAGGTAATTACATCCATATTCAATCATGTAAAACATGGCAGGTAATGAAAGCCTAGAGTGATTGAAGGCATCACACTGCGTCTATTCAAAGGTATCATAGAAAAAAGAAAGCTGTGCGCAGCGTCATCGAAGTGTAGAATGAACGTGCTTTCCTAGAGTTACCGACTGTTTAACAGACACAAAAATATGAGCTAATGAAGAAAGCTGGCTATTGTTTGACAGAAGATAATGCATTTAAATAGTTTTTTGTTGAAATTTCAAATTAGTTTTGGCTACTTAACGGTCATAGCAAGTCTGTATGGTGACAGACGGGACTGGAGAATTTATAGATTGTTGACTGAGAGATTTCTACAGGTGATTGCGATTTGAACATGATCATGTGCAATTTTATGTAGCAAATAAGGTGAAATATCGTTGAAATTAAGTTTAGCTGAAGTGGCAATATCTGTGAGACAAATTAAGTAACTGTAAAAACTTAAGCTTTTGCAGACTTTTAAACGGACAAAAACTAAGAAAAGGAAAATGCATGCATATGTTTCACCGTCACTTTTATCAAATCAACGTAAAGTCAAGTAAACTTTATTCAGAAGTCGGTTTGTAAAAACATAGTAAACAAAAGCCCCACCGAGCTTTTGTCCCGACTACAAAGACTACCAACTGAAGTTATAATCATTATTGCAATTAATCTCCTTACTATTGTCATTATATATTTACTCTAGCTGCTCATCTAGCTACATTGTCAACACTGAATTCAACAGCAGCAGCAACGAAAATGTTTACCCTCAGTCACCAGACAGCTAAGGATTAAATTTAATCGTTTATATTGTTCTATATACGGCATCTTATAATTGGTTATGTCTGTGTGTACATGTTTATATGATATAATATATACAGAAAGTATCCATATAGTAAATACAATGAATTTTGATTGACATGTACATACGGAACTGTACACACTTTCGTCTATTTTTGTAATCTACCAAAACTCTTTCAAAACAAACCCCACATTGTCCAGAAGCGCATAACTGGACACCGCTAGTGACACGTTCACTTTGGAAAAGGCACAGAGATGGTTGGACAAAACCCGTGTGGGGGATATAAGGAGGACAAAAACCTAATTTCTCATAAAATATTTTGCTAGGCCATTATTAAAAAATGGTTAGTTTGGCATAACCTTACCTACCTGTGAAAGATGGCACCTACCAAAAAAGTTTTTGATGGGTTCGGGGGGAATTTTTAGCATTGTACTAATAGTCAATACTACTATGACCATAAAAAAGATACATAAAACATAAATACCTACCTACCTACTCACCAAAATTTGTTCGTGGAAAGGTTATGCCAAGCAAACATTTTTAATGATGACCATAGTAGTGTGGCTACACTTGAGTAAGAGCGTGGCCAGTGATATAATGAATGAAGTAATCGACCAGGATATGCTGAAATAGAGAGAATAAGTTGCTACAGGCAACACCACACACATAAGACAGTGCACACTCCCAAGAACAATTAGACATGAAATATATATATACGTGTAAATACATTTGTAATTGCCGAAGCAAAAGGGACACCAAACACGAGCATATTTGGTTGAAGTCGCCAGTAGAGAGTTTCCCGCCTTGTGAATACCATTTGGTCCGACAGAGAACGTGTCACTTTTAACGGTTGATTATAAACGATGTTTACGCCTCCAAAAACATGAGCATCTGACAAAAAAGGACTAGCTGTATCACTGATCGTTAAGGGGAAAGTGACAATTTAGTATTGTGTCTGTTGTTTAAAGGTCGCCTGTAGACAATGTTACACCTGGAACTGTCTCCAATGGGTCAGTCGTTTAGTTCTCGTTAATTGCTGAAAGTGGTGAGCTTAAACACTCCACCTTTAACCTTTCTCCATGACAGGCCGGGTTGTTTCTTCCCGCATTGTTATAAACTGTAAAAATCTTTGGTACTCTATAATATCCAGAGAAAACCCGTCACACCTGTCTTTTGTTGATCCCTAAAAAGGGACCAGTTGTTATGGTAATGTGATCATACGTATGAATTAGATTTAACAATGGATTTACGGAATATGAAATTTGTTCTTGAAGAAAACGTTACAATTAATTACTCGGCTCCTGTAGAATCCAAGCGAATAATTTGCATGAAAAATGAGACAAATTAAGCTTAGAAAATATAGTCCGTTAGAACTACGGAATACCCACAGGCATTTCTTTTTACGTTGAAATACAATCCTTACATGTGTGATGAAGAGAAATAGAACAGATGTATTTGAGTACCATACCCCGATACTCACTGTATTATGACTTGCAATCATCACCGGGTGATCGATATATTGCTGAGTGAAGAAATAAAATGTTGTAATATAGCGGAACATGAAAAGCTTTTTGCAGAAAAACGTGGTTTTCTTGAGTTCTCTTTTAATTTGTATGGACAAACAAGTACATGATAATGTATAACATGGATTTGATGCAAATCTTATGTACCCCAGTTTTCGGTTAAGAAGCAATTAACACTTTTGCCCCAAACCATATATACACAATACAAGTATTAACTTTGTAAGAATCGGGTCACGTGGTTATCACATACAACTTTCCATGCATTCCTGGGCTTAGCACGAAAACAATTGCAATTCTCAACTTAATGCAATCGGCGAGCATAATATGTTGCCGTAAGAATACATTGAATGTTTTACTAAAAATGAGTTACCATCAGTTATATTTTACTACTGTTTGGTTAGGTCCTACAACATAAGCTACAAAATAACGTAAATCATTCACACTATTAAAACTTTCTCTTCGTGGTTTTAGAAAGGTATAGTAATTTAGGAAATTAGGCATCGTGCTTGGGCTTTCTTATGAACAAGTACATAAATATACATAATAACAACAATACATAATACATAATTATACACCGTATAATATATCCAGGGTTGTCCTCTCTTGCCACAAAATTAGCTGTTTTCCCGTAGTAAATATTTACTATTAACCTTTCTGGAGCAACAAACTCTCAACAACAGACGCAATGTGTATCTCCCAAATGATGTTGTTCAGGAGAGTCACCATGTAGTGTTATGGTATGCAGTATAATGATATTTGAATCAATAATTAATTATCTTTACTAATTACTATTTATAGCGGCGCAATTGATCATTTTGCTACGTGTGTAAATCGTTAGGTTTCAATATTCTATTACGATCGTAAAACACCATAATTTATTTTGACGAATGTCGAAAAATTGTGATATTTTGAACGTTTGCATTCAATTGTTTGTATGAAACATACGACTCCGATATTTATATGTCAGTAAATCGTTTTATGTTGGAAATGTAAAATGACAAATAAAAACTAGTACAAAACGTGCTCTCAAACCATCGCCACAAGCGAGCACTGTTCTAAAGGTTGACAAATGAGCGCACCGTACACCGGCGCAATAAGACCCGCATCAATGAAAGCTTTGGCAAATACATGTCCATACGGACCCTGTGTGAATGCTCAGCGACATTTACACTCTAAATGTCATATCATCTTGCACAGATAATTTGCATTTCATGACAAAATCTTTCGAGTTTCCAATTAATATTACTAAAATATCAGTCATCATCAAAGCGTAAAGCGTAACCGCATTATTGACGATCGCTTCTAATATGGAAACATTTGTTCATCATATTATTTAATGTGCTAGATACCTCATTCTGTCTGGCCTTTTCATCAGTGGTAATTTCTAACTCCGTTGTGGCCACTGACAAAAGTCTAAATTATCATTTAAGCGACTGTTGGAAATGTTATCTTAAATGTTATCAAACGTTCGCAACCTGCTTACCCACCGTTACTGTTTGTGTGCGCGCCGCTTGTGGTGATTTGTACCGCTACACTGTACAAGACTCACGTGCGATAATGTCAATGATGTACAAAAATGATTTTGTTTATTGCTGTAAAAATCTGTTGTCACTTTCTGTATTTTACGTGAATCGTCACTAATTCCGGTGAATAGCCGTTGTGTTAGTACAATGCACAATTTGCGGACACTTCCTTTGTCGACGGCAGTGATTAAAGCTTAGTTCGATGGTAAATCAGATTTATTACCAGGCGTTTTATTCAATCCCCACACCACACGCTGTCCATATAAAATGTCAGAAGTTATATTACTACTATAAATGTCAGAAGCGGCCACAAGTTGGTAAGTAATACTATGCAATACTTCCTATTGCGGTTTTCTACTTTTTCATTCGTTCTTGACATATTAGAAGTTTTTAACATGGTTCAACTTCTGTCCGATTTTTGACGAGAATAGTTTTGGTACAATAATGTGTGATTACCTTATAATTATGCATTGTTTATATATATTCAAAGTCTAAAGTCAATATAGATTCTGTTGTACAGCGACGACTCTCCGCAGCAACGCCCTTTTGGAGACGCAAATTTTGGTTGTTATTGTTGCTCTTGAGCGGTTAAAGTAATTGTAAATACTAGCTACAGGAAAGTGATAATTTCTTTAAAGAGAGGTTGTTGATCGAGAGATGACCGCTCAGGAGAGGTGCTGGAATTGTTTTAAAAATCCTTACTTTTCTTGCCGTATCTATGGATACCCAAAACAAGCGACATTATGACATATTTCGTAAACAATGTAATATGGTGTTTTATATCAAAGGTATGACAAATAATATTGCACACATAAATGGATACTTTATTCACTTGTTTAATCAAACAACAACACGTACAAGTAAAGCAGTATTACAGCAAGGTTCCTGGTATGTTGCAAGCTCCCTGTATTCCATCTATTAAATTACCCCATGTTTGTCCTCCTTAATTCTCCTTAGTTGTCCTTTATGGTCGGCCAGGCCATTACTTGCACCCCTGATCCCTTACGTATTTACCATTTCAACTCCTTAATGCCTAATGTTTTGTGGACTGTTGTTTTCCCGGAGATCTGTGTGGGGAGACATTGGCTTGTGTATGTGGCGTTCCCTGTAGCAACTTATTCATTCGTTTTGTTGGTAATTTGTTGCGGCTAATCTCACCAATAATTCTCTCTTGTAAGACTAAAACAAAACTGCTCATGTTAATCTATAAAGAAACTTACCATTAAATTCGACCAGCCCCAATTCGTGTTTTGTTCCTTTCAGATAGCATTTGATGCGCGCCTATCAATTTATTGGCTTAACATTAATGAAAGTAGAAAATGTGCTAATGGTAAAAACATAAAATGCCACATAATGTTTACATGTATCACCAAAATGACATGGTTTATTCATGCTAGATATTGTGTCGTTAGAAACAATGAAAACAATGTTGAACAGTGGGTGTTCTAGGGACGGAATTTGGCGACAAATTCTACAGTTTCTCTAAACCCCCTGGATGTGTCACCTTTCCCCTGATAGGGCAAAATATCAAATATACAAAATACTCGTATTCAAATACGGACAAACATGAACATTGTATATTCAAATACATAAACGAGTATCTATATGTGATACATGTATACGATTGAAAGATTGCGTAACTTATATCAGTATCAATGAACAGTGGCAATTTATAGTGAATTGGATAACAAATAAAAAATGCTTTATGAGCCATAAAACTGTCGTAAAACGGCTGATTTTCTCTTTCTTGGGTAATAAAACTCTGGTTCATGTCGTCAGAAATTACGTTTGTTCCTCCAGGTTCTACATGCCTGAGGTGTTATAGACCCATTTCTGAATGATGGACCCTCATTGAATTTTGACATAATTTTATCTCAATTTTCACAGAACCGCTAGGAGACGTCGACACTAATTACAGGTTACACCGTCTACTTTACTTTGTACGGAATTATCCGTAGAACGGTCTTTATCAAAGCTGGATAAATTATCAATTTAGTGTCTGATGTATAAAGTGATCGCAGATTTTAATGAAAATCGCCCAGATGGCAGAGAAGCATTGTAACATTATCGACTCGATCAGCCGGAATTAATTGAACATTTATAAGGTTGATACAACAATAGAACGGTGTGCTGGCCGACCTGTGAAGACACGCGCACGCACGCGCGTACTGACATTTGCTTCAAACGGAGTTTTGAGCTTCGGGGATTCAAGAGGTCCCTAAATAAGGCAAATATTAAAGGATCTCTAAGGAGTTCCGTCTGTACCTGACGGCGAAGTATTTTGTTCGTCAAGTACCCCACATTGAAATGTTTTAATGAGCGTCTGAATTTACCGAATACAATTTTGACAATTATTTCTAAAAGTGTCTCTAATCTGTTTGAAATCCTGAAAGGTGGCTTTGATCATAAGAAGGCAAGTTGACAAATTATGATTTAGTTGATTATATACAAACCTATTTCCCACCAATCAATAGCGTTACATAAATCCTGTAGCCCAGCCTGTGTTCACCGTTATAACAGTAAATTTTCTATTTGTAGAAATATATTTGTTTATCAGACAAAACTGCTGTGAAATTATTATTATTATAATTACGTGCTAAGGATTTATTGTGTCATATTGTTTTTAACCATTATATTTAGGCACAGTTTTGTTGTAATCCGGGTCCGGAGTGGAGTCGAGTTTATTTACCCTCGCCACCGGGATATCCCATATGGGCGAGCATTAGTCCGGGTCCGAGTTTATAACGGATACTTATACTCGGAACTCAACGCTCAATTTACAAAATCTCTTATTAGTAGATCTAGAGAGAGAGAGTTTTAATAGAGAGAGAGTTTATTTCTATTCGACTTGTACATTGTACATCGTCATACAAATATAACATATTCAATATATTTTATACATACTGGTCAAGGTCAAGAATATATTGTACAATAGAAGATTTTGGCCGAATTTTAAATAGATCCCGGAAGTGGTGAATTAAAATCTCCCACTGTGGGGATTTAGACTAAATGTTTGGCTCTAGGGTGGAAATTACAACCCTTAAAAGACAAATTGTCAAATTTCATGGGGCAAACTATTGATAGGTCCGTTATATTTGAAATAGAATATAATATGGTATCTTTTGTGGGGGCTGATCTTGATTTTTTATTCATTGTACGATATTTTATCGAGACCTATTCGAAGGTTGGAAAAGAAACCAGTTAATATGAATAAAGAAAAAGACAGATTTGTTTGCTTTCATTCCCTAGAGTTGTGGACATGTACACAATGTACTGTGTATAATATTCTTAATAGTGTACTTCTGAACATCTGTTACGGTGCAATTTCCTGCAATGTTGTTGATTCTGTCGTTGTATTTCAAGTTTTGTTCTGAAACACTATCTGTCTCTAGCAAAAAAACAATTCACTGATGGAGTTATTTCATTTTCTGATTTCAAAATATTGACAATGCAGAGATGTGTGCAATGTCATGCATTTGCAGCAAGTTGTACGAAGTCCATATTGTATTGATGCACGTGGCACGACATGTATTATTTTTGTTCTCCATATTAATCATAAAATTATAATTAATGATTTGAAATGTATTCTCCTCAGTAAAGTGATTGTCATGAATACAAATCTACATCGAACCTGAATTACATTGTTGAATTTCAAAAGATTTTACCGATATGCCACAAACTTCCAATGATTATTCAGTGATCTTTACAATAACAGAATGTGGTAAGGTACAGATCCCACTTTCACGATTAAGTGAGTTAAGTGCTTAAAAGTATGTTTATTGGCTTATAATGATACATAACGAAAATAGACTGGCATCATAACAAAATCTGCACAATTATTTTAACCGTAATTTCAGCACACAGTGTCTGATTAAATACAATTTAAGAACAAAACTGTGAAGAACTGATCTCCAAAAATATATAGATCGTTAAACACAATCGATTCTTTGTTTACGTGGGCACGAAATATTATTGTGTTTATATCGCGGACAATATCAACCAAAGGCGTGATAAGTTACGGGGACTTTTTGTATACAAATGTTGACTATGTTTTTGAAGTCAATTTTTTTTTCCACGGATAATAATTCCACTAGCCATGCATATTTCTATTCCACTGCACTATGTAACACTATCGTACAAATACAGGTATATTATCTTTAAGTATGTTATTTCAAATAAATTTCTCGGAAATTATGTGGAATTTTAGCTCACTTTGAAGAGTTGGTGTGCACTGGAGCGACTCCAGATTGTAAGATAACCGTGTTATTTTGGATTTAATTTCAAGTTTGTAATTATTTCAGCATTTTCTTGAACTGTTTTTATTCCAGTGACACAGCTTATCACATAAAAGACTTAAGCATACCGCCAAGAATTTTCTTAAGAATTTATTTAAGTTTTATGGGGGCCTGATTAGAATCCTAGGCAGAAATGTACCAACTTGTTTCACAATCAATATAAAACAAGTAGTAAAATCTCACCTAAATACCACCTCAATAATAAGACTACCTCAAAATTAAGACCACAATTTTTTAGTCAATGATTTGCTATTTATTCAACCTCAATATTAAAACCACCTCAATTAGAAGACCAGTTGTCAAGGGTTCCAAAGGTGGTCTTATTACTGAGGTTTCACTGCACGTTCAAACTTATCCAAAGTTTAAAGCTAGATATAGTCATGATTTGTTATCAAAATATACTTAGTCGTAAACCAGGGAGTGTCGGTGGTAACTGTCTTCATACAGCTGTACTCTATCTACAACACTACATTGTCACTTTCTTGCACGACTCCCAGAAACGTAAATACACGAGTCTGATACATGTATGTCCGCCAAGTTAGCTCTAGCATAGGAAATGCCTGTATCACACTTGTGTTGTCCAGGAAACTTTTAAGAAAAGTTATAATTCAGTGCTTTACATTACAGCTTTATGAAGGCATTTACATGCAATTTCCTCAAAATTACAACTCAGAATATGTTGACATAAAATAAGACTATCCACCTTTAAAACATAACACAAAGACATATTGATATACACATATGTTTATTTGCATTCATAAGACTGGCAGGTTTATTGTTTTTCATCAAAGTACACAATACATACATTCATGACTGTTATAGACTGACAAAGTCATGTGACATATACATAAAAAGGTTGTACAGTCACATGATACTTTGTACAGCGGACATTTTACATCTAGAATCACACATTCATACATTTAGACCAAATGAAAGTAGGCCATTTTTAAACAAGAGACAATTTTGTTGAAACGCAATCACTTCATGTTCGACATTCACTCGATGAACATGAATCATATCGACAAAAATGACTATGACTGAAAACAAACAGTAAATTCAGACATCTTGTATAATTGCTAAGTTGAAACAGTCATGTACCAAACACACATATCATGAAATCTCATAAAATCAGCAATTTATAGTGATCCATACATGCAGTTTCAAATGTAAAATAAGTAAATATCAACAAATGAGAAACTGTTAAATTTTGTTGACTGAATGACAATTAATAATTCCTAGCCTCCTTAGTAATAAAGGTATAGTTCATTAATTTATATTTTAATTCTATTTTTAAAATAAAACACAATATATATATTATTTCTTCATTTTCTTCGATTTTCGAAATAAAACTTACATTTTAATAAGAAATCATGATACTATAGTAAATGTTGCAAATATCATTAAATATATTAAAAATCTAAAGCCTTTTTTCTTAAAAAAATGTCATAAAAAAGTTTGTATGACTATTTAAGATTATCATATTAAGAATTTCCACAACACCAATAAAATATGCAAAAAACTATGATACAGTATTAGACTTTGTAATTACAACACAGAACTGAAAGAATGAAATCTATTTATTTATAATACATGTTAATACTTTAATAAGATGTCCAGAGACAGGTCGTCCCATCACAATTCATGTTTATATATTTCTATTACATTCACATACAACAAAAATACACAACAGATAATTAGATGACAGATACTTAAGTAACAACATAGACTCATATTTTGTTTTGACACTTTACATACTTGGTATACGCACAAAGGCGTGCAATAAAAAGTGTTCATTATAATTCACTTGCAAATAAATCGGGCTGTAAGATGCATTTTAAACTTGATACAAAATAATGTCAGAGAAATTAACACTCTTTTCACATTGCATCCACTCTACATGAAGTTTCAATAAATACTTAAGAAACCAATCTACAAAATATATGGCTCAGTGAATAAGACTGAAATTTGTGTATGTCCAAAAACCTTAATTGCTTTTATTAAATTGAGAATTAATTAATTAAGAACGCAATTAAATGAGACATCATATACACAACTTCTTTGAATATCATAAAAAACAGCAGAAATATATTTTGATATATTATTTCGTAAAAATACTAAAACACGCGTACGCATACATACATGAACAAACATTATTATACTTCTGACAAAACTCAAATGCCAGATAAGCTTGAGTATGTATCAAGCATTTAAAGCATTCTATAATATATCTGATATAACTACGACAAAAAAAATCAGTTATCATACTAAAAGAACGTGAGCAAATAATGATCAAAAATGAAGCAAAAATGACAAATAATGGAAGCGACATATTCCTTTTATATACAAACATAAGACAAAGCAACCATTGAATGACAAGTGTATTAAACAACAAGTGATTCGAAAAACACAATCTACAGCCATATACTAACATGGCAAGGATTTCATGGCAAGATATCCGGCACTAGCTGACAAGAGACAAAACATATCATCACAATTGATAGTTGAAGACTAAAGTAGGACAATCATTATAAAATAGCTTCTACCAATACAAAACTTTTCAAAGTCGCTTTATAACAAATTTATTTATATATTATACCGAATGGTACTAGGATTGACTTATGACAAGACATATCATCACTTGTACATGAATCTGGGTCTCAGACATATGTAAGTATGTTTAAATCTGCCAAAAGAAGTTAGTTTTATTTTAAAAACTTTCTATGAACCGGTAACTTTTACACATAGAGTTGGTGCAAAATAAAAGCTACCTGCTTCTTTACGATAACTGACACAGAACAGTATGGCACCCAACCCTTGATTTTTGAAATGCGATTGTTCCATATTATAAAATATAATTACAAGAATTCAATGTGAAGGCTACAGTAAACCTATTCTACTTTAATCTTCAATATCAGGAAAAAAGTTTTATTCTGAAATATATACAAACAACTGATATATATTTTCTTCTATGTATATACATATATGTTTCACACACATTTATGGAATAGTGAGATTTTGGTCCTCAAGTTATTTTTAATCAACAAACAATGGCTAAATATATTTACACACAAGATGGTAAGGTACGGCTAAATTTAAGGGCTAAATATGAAATTGCTAATTTATTTCACTGAAATTGGGATGTTTGTATCTAATATAAGATTTCCAAAAAATGCCAAATACAATGACATATCACTGTTTTAGGGCAATAATATGCAGAAAATGTTATTTTAAATCACCATAGCAACACAAAATGAGTGAGGACGAGTCATTACATAAAACTACATGAGATTCTAATTTATATGAGAAAAGAGAACAATTATATTAAGGAATATTTACATCAAGTATTGCATGCTTTATGACTAGAATTCACACTCAACATTTGTCAGAGTATAAAATCATACATTATTATGACTACACGAATTGCACATAGAATATTATAACATTAAATCTCTTCAGCAAATACCATTTTTCTCAATTTTCAAAAAGTTTGGCACAATAAAACATAACTAACTATAATTGTCTAAAAATATTTGTTTGCAGTTTAGCGGTACGCAGTTGGTCAATTTTAAAACAAAATTTAGATTTTTAGTCAAGAACCAATCGTGCTCATGAGAGACAACAGGCTTTGAGAGTACCACACACAACTTTTATTGATGGCTTTACTTCTGTTAAAAGTATTGATAATTATGTCTATGACAATTGAATTTTGAATACACCAAGGATATTAAAATATTCAATATCTTCCAAAAAATGTAATTTTTTATAATAATTTAAGAATACAGTTAATATATAAATTATTTAGAATAATGGTACTTAGGAAAAGAAAGAATAATAATATCAGCATATGTGACTTACACACAACTACAAACATCTTATATTTACAAGAACACAAATTCTAAATAGGATTTCTTCAATAAATGGAAGTCTGTGGATTGAGCTGAATAATAATCAGAGGAAGATTGTAACAATCCATGAACAAAATGTACGTTTGAGCAGATTGTGAAATATATGTATAGTTTCATTTGCCAGTATACAATCTTTTCATAGCTGGAATAACAATAAGAACTAATACTACATAATTACAAGTGTATCAACATACATGAACAAACATTGCAAGTATATGTAACAAGATGCACTTATTCCAAATAGATCCAATTTAGGTAAAAATCACATTTCAAGATACAGCTAATCAAACTATTGAAATCAATACAGTCTTTAATTCAAATACTATACAAGTAAACATGACTTTTCATTGCTGAGCATAATTTGAATTGAGCTTGAAAACAATCCACACAGGACAGGTGGTGATGTGGATAAATAGTCAGCCACTCAACATGAAGGTTCTTGGTTTGAACCTTCCATAGGTCATAACCACATAAGACAAAAGTGCTGGATCTTCCAGTGGCTCAAGTGCTTTCATCAAGATTTAAATCAATTATTATATATGTATGTGTACATATACATAACCTAGAGCATATTGGATGATGAAATATTTTGTATTGGTCCATGGAATAAGTGCAATGTTAGAGAAAAACATAACAAAGATTTAGTGAACATCGGTGCACAAAATTAGTGAACAAGATAAGCATGCAAGATAGTGACTATACAAGGTTTGGCACGCACAGAATTCACCTGATAATGATAAAGAGAATACTGCTAAGTACTTTGGCACATTGGAATAATCCAAAAACACTGTTGGACATAATTCACTTATATTGTTTATCCCAAATTCAGTCAATATAAGAGACTTTGACACACATTTAAATCACGAAATTTCAGGCACTTAAAATTGCAAAAACCCTCAATTATCTAGGAATGAATGAGAAACAGGACCAGCATCTTTAATCACGTTGTATAGGCAGAGGAAGCTGAGATATAACCCCTCTTTATGACTGCTTATGTAAAGTAAAATGATCAAAAAGTCCATTACTATAATATCATGGGTGAAAGTTGAAAAAATTGAACAGCCTGAAGAATTTGCTTGGGCCATATTGGATATGGACATGTAAAAGTTAACAATTAAAGTCCACCAATATTCTAATACATGTACTAAAGTCTCTGCATACTTCCAGAATTTAGACAACAATAATAGTGAATTTCCGTCCGAAGATAAAATGTATATAAATTTACAACTTATTCGAAATCTATAATACAATGCACTAGTCACAGACAGATATCTAAGGTGTTATTACAACAAATTTGAGTATCTAATTATCTTTTTGTTCTTTACGTGTAAGTAGAATTCATATTTAAAATGTACTTTCAGTTTATGGTTAATAAATCAGAAAAAAAACACACACAATTTCCAGTCCGTGACAAGTACATGTATGTTACTATGTATGTTACTAACTACGCTATAATATGGTTAACTACACTATATTTCTACAAACAAGATAATTGGAGTTTTGATTAGAATTGCCCTTGAAGCATTCTGCAACAGTATTTCACACATGTACAGTGAGTATGTGTTGATAGAAACTGATATAATTATGCAATAAGATAAATATTGATAAGTTGTTCCACGTAAACACAATAAAATTTGATATATAATAATTACTTTGATAACTCTGATTGTGTATGTCAATGATAAATCAAAAGGTTGACCACGTGCAATGGTTAGACATTTTTACTACCAGAATGGTATAATTAAGTGTTTACTTCAAAGAAGATGTGATCTCCACCAGAACTCATATAGACCAGTACAAGCTATTTATTTAAGTTTTAATACCTTTTTTTTAACAAAACCCTAGCATTACCTCCAGGTATGAATCACAAATGCTATGAAAATGATTGAAACATACATGGTACCACACCAACCCATCGACAAAGACGTACAACTATACCCACTGTACATACGGTGAACTGAAGCATAACAACACTGTTACACAAAACAACAACATCATAAAAACAACATCACATACATATATTTACATAGTAATTGGCACAGTGCTGGGAGACAAGTTGTAAACCAGCAAATGAAACTATACATTATTTCTAACTAGGAAGGATGTGACTTAATAATATTATACGACATTAGAATCAAGTATATTAGATTTATACAAAGTTAGAATATATTGTATACAGAACATGGATATATCTGGATTTCAGGATAAAATATTATGCTAAAACTGAGTAAATCTTAAGAATATGTTACAATCAATTATTGAACCATTTCAAACAATTAAATTCAAATTATTTAATCACAGTTATAAATTTATGATTTTTTTGGTTCTTTAAAAATAATTAAAATGCATATAAATGTAAACTTTTATTAAAGTTCCATATTACTTATATCAAATTCCACCAAATACTTCAGAAACAAATGGTCACAAAATTTGAATTGAGTTCACTCCCTTAGAGCAGTACATATATACCTACACGTATACTAACAGTGTAAACCATATTATGCTTTATATTGTGGAACAGTTCAGCATGAAAGATTAACATCATCTGACTAATACAGTTCAAAAAATGGAAGAGCACGGTGGGTAAAATTCTCAAATATCAAATGAAATAAACAATTTGGCATCATAGGATGATTGAGACGTCAACATTGGCACATCAGGAAATCAATCGAGTGTAAAATACTGACATAAAAATTGAGACATGACATTAAAAAAAGCTAAAACATTATCTACAAGACTAACATGACAACAGAAGCTCTGTACAAGATATCTGGAAGAACGGTCTTTGTTGCTCATCATTTACGGACGTTTAAGCCCCCGATGAAGTGTCTAAGATAAAATGTGAACTTAAGACAGAAAACATGCCTGAACAAATTAGTGACTTATTATCCATTTAAATCTTAAAAAACATAAGGTGGTGTCCGAATAAAAAAGGAACATCATTGTTCTTAAACCAGATATTTGTATGATGTTACAAAGTTGCTATACAGAGTTAGTTTGCACCAAACACTCAAAATTATTTTTAAAAATCACTTAAACAGGCATGTTTTCTTTCTTAAAATTTAACAATATAATACTGAAAAACTTCAACAATCAAAAATGTAACAAATGCTTTAAAACAATGGACCCTAAAATCTGGAAGACTTTAATTTGCTGATGAAAACCAACACATGAATGCAAAACTTGACAATTGGGTATTGGAATCTGGTATTTAAGCAATGGATCAATTTAAGCTAGGTAATATAAATGACAGTTTTTTTACATTACAACAATGACACAAATGTTTACTACATGTTAAGAATTAAATTTTGCACACAAAAAAATGCAAAAACTGGTTAAAAGTAAAACAGTTTTTTGTGACTTCATAGATTACTGTGATGTCATAAACATTGCAAATTAAAATGACTAGTGTAAAGTTATGGTACAATAAATATGTCTATTGAAAACACTGATAGAACAGGACTAGTCAATATTATTGCAAGTGTACATTGGCAGGTATGGCTAAATAAAATGACTAGCAAATACATATTGCAACTATTCGTGACTTGTATAGCTTACAAATAATAATTGCAAAAAAAGAAATAACTTATTTTATGACTTAGAATTTATGTCATTCAATAAATAAATAAAAGCACTTACAAATAGTTCCACCTCAATGTTAAGACACATGCATTTATGAAATTATGTAATTATAGTGAATGTCATGTGGGGCTCTTATATTGTACAGAATTATTAAGTTAAAATGATTAAATAAAAACACATAAATTATTGAGTTAAAACTATACAATGTTTGACCGAGGCAAATTTATTTAAGCAATGTATTAAATCTATTCTAGTCTAATCTATCTTAAGGCAATATATTGTCTGTAATGCATTTCTAGTAACACAAGTTTCATCAGATTGCAATTAATTCTTTAAATTTCAATCTTAATTGGCAATATTCTCACTGAATTATCATCATCACTTCTAACAAAAGTAAAAATCTGATCAAACTAATATTAGAATACATAAAACACGGGGATTGCAATTTGAGTTACACTTTCACTAAAAACGAAACTTTAGTCACAAGAAACACAAAACAGACAATAGTTCCTATTTTTCTAAATTACTGAGTATTTGTATCAGGCTTCTTTAGATTCTAAAATAACACCAAATATTTATTCTTAACAAACTCTAAAATGGCATACAGGGAAATCACACACAAACTATAGTCAGAACACTAACAAATAAGTGCTACTACTTAGACACAGTCTTTATTAAAAATGTTAATAAAGTCAGACAGAGATTACAATGACCATGAACCTTGTTTGTTTCTGATATAGTGACCTCCCTGTATGCCATAACATAACTAAATGTAAGAAAAATACAAAGATGAACATATGAACATACGCAACAATAAAGTGAATCTTATCAATATGACATTTTAAACAAGTCACCTTGCAGCAATGCACTCAAATATATACATTACATATCTAATATACACATACAATATGCATGAAAAGTAATGGAGACATCATATATACATTAAGAAACTTTGCATTTTTCCTGTCCACAATCGTTTATATATGGTCCCAGAAAGTAAAGTCGTAAACAACAGCAAAGTAAAACATACTAGAAGATTTAGAAATATGGATTTCACGTAGACCATAATGTCATGACTATTTACACACGGTTCACTTAATAGAAACAAGACGGTCATAATATTCATTTAACAAATTAACACCAAAAAATAAACAAGAAAAATAAACAAACTAAGGAATTTATCTTGCATATAAGGAATGTACATAGCAAACTACACTATCTGATTCATTATACACTAGACTGAACTATCTAATTCTGACAAGAAGCTTTTGTAATTATTTGTCTTAGAGTATAAGGTAACTTCTGATATTGTATACATTTTGGAATACTCCATATTTTGAAAGTTCTGGGAAAATAGTCAGAATGTTACGAGACAGTTGTAAAAAATAATGCAAAATTATTACAAACATTTGAAAGCGAGTGTTATATGCATAGCCACATTTAGAAATCTATGCATTTCATATATATTAGTATATCATTGTTAGCACTCTATAAAGACTTTACTATATTTCTGAACAGAATTCAGGCCTTACACAATTATAAAATGTTCAGCACACTAACATGTTTGCACATCTAAGCATTATCTAGCTAGCACATAAGAATCATTACAAGCACTAACATTAAATTTCTCTCTGTAATACTTTCTCAACAAATATTTACACCCATGCTTTGTGTATTAACATAACAAGTGTTTGAATTGTACATGTATGGTTGTCAAGGTAACAAATCATAGCAAAATTTGAAAAAAGCACAATATACACTAAAAAGCAACTATCTGTAACTGATACAATGTGACCAGTTCACCATGATGCAGTCAGGAGCATAGAAGTTCTCTCTGTAGACGACTCAGACAAAAATTCCAGCACTAATCAAAGGAAACCATACATGTTCTTTATAACGGAGTCCAAAGATATGCACAGGAACGAAACTCAGCAAAACTGACGATCCTCGTTTCTATGGCGATTCCTGGGAGCTGAGTTCACCATCTCCGTCGCTGGTCTTGTTCGGGGAACAGAAGTTGTATCGATGATTCATATGCTGGGAATAGGAACCGGAATGAGAAAACCGTTTCCCGCACTTTTTACACTGGAAAGGTTTCTCCCCACTATGCAGCCTTTTGTGTTCCGTAAGATGATGTTTGTGCTTGAAGGACTTAGTGCATTTGTCGCACTCAAATGGACGGGCACCTGTTGAAAATACATAAAAATTTGAGTTAAGTACGATTGAGATAAATAAAGTAAACATTTATGATAAACGGATTAATATAAGATATCAAACTGTATATCACCAATCTCAGATACTTAAGTCTTGACTATGTTAATATAGTAATTTGTGTCCAACAAAGATGAATTTAATTTTCTTTACTAAATGCTGAAAATATGAAATAATCTGCTCAGGAATACTTCTTACTTTATATGCATGATTTTCTTTCTATTGAATTTAGATTTCATAAATACGCCATCACTAACCTGAGTGTTCATATTTGTGTCTGGCGAGGGATGACTGCTTGCTGAATACCTTGTTACATTGGTCGCATGCGTACGTTCCTTCATCTCGGTCAACACGATGATTCTTCCAACATTTGCGTTTCTTCTTCGATGGTTGTTCATCATCGGTGGACACGGAATCTTCGAAATCAAGTTGTACTTCTTCCGCTTCCATCTGTAAACAAAAATATAGAAAATATAATAAAAATGACAAACAAATCCGTCCACACTTGATCCTCAGTGTGGCCCAGTAGTGTGTATATAGACCAGGCATGAGAATGCAAACTTTCAAAATCAGCTGAAAATTCGGGAATGGGTCCAAGGGGCCCCTGAAGCTCCTAGCTTTTAAGCATCTACATGGCTTAAATTGTCTCAAAAACGGCCCTTACAAACATCAAATCCATGGATTTCCTAATCCATGGAAAATTCTCATGCCTGGTAGACACATAAATCTTCAATTAACGTTTGATGGTATACTAAACTCAACTTTCCAAATGTGAGTGTAAGCTGACATGACTTTTTAACCGAATTCTTGTCTCACAAAACCAATATTCAAACACATTTTATGCAAAATGTTTATCAACTGAATGATAAAATATCATAACATCTCGTCCAGTGAGTGATTTTGTTATGACCTTAAGATGTACCAATGATTAATTTCATGTACTATAAACCTAATTTTAATTTTTCATTAAATCAAGTACCAAATCCTTTTTCCAGCCCGCAAATGATGAAATTAATTAAAACAGCTAATGAACAGCTTAGTGTTATGTTTGAATGTACAATTTTAGAAGAGGAAGAAGTTTTAAATCTCTATCATAAACAAACACACTTTATATACTGGTGTTACCAGTCTATTTCAACAGGGGATGAAAACGGCGTTTGATCAAAAACATGTTTTTTTTGTCCTTAATTGACAGAGACTTTACTGCTTCAGAAAATCTGACTAACATAGATCCTTGAAAAACGTTATCAATGTATGTATCATACTGCACACTTTAGAATAATATCATTGGATTTATCTAACCATGCTATATCTATAAGATGTTATAGCTATGTATAGCCTTGTAACGTTTCCGACACCAAAGGACACTAAATATAACCAACAGATTTATACGGGACTTATGGTCGTCCGAAAGTGTATTCAACTTTGTTACTTACATACAGAGAACTTAGAAACTCTCAATCTTAAACATTTGTCCCTCACTGACATAAAATTGGAAAGACAATCCCAGACAATGTAACAATATTTTTATCTACATAATATTAACAAAATTTCGTAATATTCTTAGCTTTGTTCAAATACATGTATATGTGTTAGAGAAATTTGAGAAATATGCAGTTCACTTATCATTATCGATTAATGGGAAATCTTTCTTAAATTAGGAAATCTTTCCTAAATTGAAGAGGAAATCTAACATTTTGAAAAAAATCAGAAATTACAACTAAAAGCTTCAATACCAAATGTTGATGTTGTGTTAGTGCGTGTGACCCCTATTTCATCCTAATGCACTATTGAGTTGTAATTAATCTGACCACTGGCCCTTATTTATACAGGGATTGAAAAATTGATGGATAGAAATCAAATTGATGAAACAGGCTCCATACAAAATATTGAAAACATGTAATAGTTACAACACGCAAGTTAAGATTTGTTTTAAAAATATCATTGTTTTATTAGCATCTGCGGAACAATCGAGAAGCATTGATTTCTCTCCATCACGCTTACATTTGATTCCGCACTTCATCAATTTGTTATTTCTCTCAATCCAAACATTCAACCCCCATTATTTCATAAATCGCCGACATCATCAGCAGTTTGCCCGAAAAATGTCAGTCAAATATGGAAAGCCATTAATCGATAAACTATCATATCTCCCATCTTCCCTAGAGAGTCATTTATACTCATCATATGATGTATCTTCCTTTTTGCCCTATTGTATTAATATATTTGTTGGTTACATAGCCTTTTACTCCCCTATTTTTAAAATCACCCAATCGCCCAATCAACTCTAATGTTAGGATTCTTTTATGGTACGGTGTTATTCCATTGATATTGGTAGCAATACAGTAAAGGGAATGTTCCAATATATGCCATAAATACACAATATAAATACAACATTATCCTAGCAGATTAATCAATACCTCTGATTACCATGGCAACTGTTTTTGACAAATTTCAATATTTGTACAGAAGCTTTGTCATTGATCAGAAGAGTGTCTCAATGTTGCTGGAATAAATGAAGATCTCCTTCTAACATTGGCAGATCATATCATTGGAAATGTGTTGGCAATTATAAATTATAATACTGAATGAGGTCCCAAGAGATGGAATTTGGTAAATTTATCTACATGGAACTCTAAAACCCACATTGAAGATCGTGTTGCAATACTTGATATGAAATTAATGGTACATTTCACTTTGTACTGTAGATTACTGATTTCATCAAAACTTTATTTTTGCAAAATTTAGTGATTTTAACTTATCCAATTTAAAATCGCACTGCAACAAAAGGTAATATAATGAGGGATAGCTTGAATTTGGAAGTCACGTTTAATTTAATACTCAGGGGATTTTTTTAAATAAACTTAATTGAATCAGTTTCGTGTTTTTTAGCAAATATTTGACAAATTTGGCAAATAAACAAGGATCTACAGCAAAATATTCAAAACAAGGTTTGATTTGAATTTAATTTGTTGCTTATAAGTAGTTTAGGCATTTTCAATTTCAGTACTTTGTACCCATACACTGTAACTGCTTGCATATGACTTAAGAAAAACTGATCTCATTAACAGAAAAGTTCCAAACTATAGGACTGAAGTATGGAGACATGAAAATCGATCAGGAAGATATTTTCAGTGGTGTAAGATGTAAGATTCAGCGAAACATTATCTTTACAATCAATAGATGTCACTTCCACTTTTAAACTATCAATATCATCTCTATACACATTCCATGAAGTCACACCAATTCCAAGTTTTGATGTTAGAATCTTACACAAGAAATCAATTACTTAAAAACAACAAGTTAGCTATAGTTGTTGTTGTTGCTGTTGTTTTTGGATTGTTGTTGTTGTTATTGAAACACAACCGGTATCTTTCGGCAATTTTTTTTCAAAAACAATTATAATTATTATGAATATACAATATTGACTGTAAAATTAAGAGACATTATTTAATCTAATGGTGACCTTTAAAAACATCGTTATTTGAAAACTGAGACAGTTTAACTTTTTCATAACAGGTAAATATGTTACAAATCTTAAATATTGCAAAAAGTATGATATTTTGTAAACATTTGTCAATACTTCTGCACTTATCATAATCTTCGATACATTACCACAACAAATCAGTATAAGAAAACATTTTTCTGACATACTTTTTCAAAATTTGATAGTCAGTTCAAATTGATATCTACTACAAGGTTCTTACAAATGTTACATTACTAAATGAGGTCATCTATAGACCAGTTGTCTTATTGTAAATATGTTTTTTTTTGTTGCCACGGTCACATGATGTTTATGACACAATACATTCTCACAAACAATCTTAAAAATGTTAGTAAAACAATTTATACGTTAAAGCAATTTAATAGGGGGGAACTAATAAAATCTTACTAAACTACTCAAGAATTGCACACAATTCGTCAAATAGGCTGGCCACATTGCGTTTAAACAATGTGTAAAAAACGTGGTGTTATTTTGTTTGAACAATACTCATGCAAAATGCTGAATTGTACACCTATATAAAGTGAACAGACTGAAAGCAATATAACAGTGCCATGGAGTTTCGACAATAACACAAAGGTTAGCGATCAGTTATCACAAATCTGATGTCTACTCCGCGAGGTGGTGAAGGGGAATAAAACACTCTACACAGACAAACAAAATTTGGTGAACAGTGCATGAGGTGCTTGGATGTCTTATAACCTTGATATATATAACATGTATAACTCTCATTGTAAAATATTGAAGAACTGCCGAATAATTACATAGATATGAAACTTAATGTAAAAGAATAATTTTGCCAAATTAGACAAATCAGTTTTCTCTGGTTTTATAATGAAACAGCAAGAATTATATCAAAGAAATCGTTATTAAGTTAATTATTTGCAAACTTTCTTTTTTTCCAGGATGCATTGTGGCATATCGAGTGTTCGGTGCAGTCAGTTTAGGTAAAGATGTAGTTACAGTAATTTTGTACCAAGCTATAAACTGCCCTTATTTTAAAGTACTATTTAATATGACAACATACTACATGTATTTTTTCTTTCAAAATATTATCAGCTGTCTAAGTATACATTATATTGTTATAGTGCAATATGTACAAGTCATTGTGAACCTAGTATTAGGACTACTGTCAGCATACGTCAAAAGTGAAAATGGAGGTTTAAGCAGGAAAGTCAGTGTACTTGACAGGAATTTATGTGAACGATGCTTCAAAATCAACATTTAAAAGCACATCAACAACTGGAACAAACATTCGCCAGACAAAACTTGATTTCTTTATCAGTAAAAAATTATACAACAGGGTCGTAGGTAATAATTCTATTGTTTGTAGACCAGTCTCATATCGGTGCTCTCTGATTAGTTGGTTCTCAGCACAGTCCAAAAATTGACCAATGACACGACTGCATTCCGCAGCCATTGGTCTCCTTACTTGGTTTTATTACTCTGACCCATAGAGTTTGTTGACTCATCATAAAACAGCTTTTAGAAAATCAGTTTTAAATAAAAAATGCTTCAAAATTAGTCAAATGACTTTAAAAAGTCCTAACCAAATTTGTAGGGAAATAGCCAAATCGAACACATTTTAAGCCTCTAAAAGCTCTTTAACAATTACTGTTTGTTTCTTCATCATTAACTTCAAAATTGAATCCAAATTGATTAAGAAAATGCTTTGGATAAATATAATCAGTTTCATCTGGCATATCAAGGATTTTGTATCACAAATTCAAACGAAACAAGCAATGTCTTCCCACATTTCAACACAATGGGACTGAAAATATCATGTATAACTACTTTCAGAAAAACTTGCAGATTAGAATGAATCAGTTTGAATTGATCGATTTTACTGGATAGAATATATGTGGAAAGACATTGAAATACAGAGAACAGCTCAGGATACATAATTATAGATAATTTTGTTTCTTTTATACATTTAAGATTTGAAAATGACAAATCAAAGGTTCAGATACAAATAACCCATTTACTATAATGTCCATCCTTGATAAATTGTTTGTTTGCAGAACATGACTGACCGATAGACAATTGGCTCTGACTCAAATTTTCCTGCGCTCTTAATATAGAATATTTTTTTGTGTAATTGTGACAATAAGGAACCAGTGTATACAGACAATGGATCTAAAAACTAACATTTAATCAAACAGCTGACCAACTCCAAATATGATGTGTCCAAGAACTGCATACAAACAAGTATTAAGGTTGTCCTAGGTAGTTACATTATGGATCTCTGAGATGTTCCCTATGTAAGTTTTGTAAGTGAAAAATAAGTAGAAAAACCAGCCTGATACGAACATAACACTCTACCTGTCTCCACGTCTTCTTTCTCATACGTTTGGGTTTACAAGACTGGACGGTTGCAGCGGCTTGCTGTGCAGCCTCAGCCAAGGTCACCAGATTGTGGGTAGCGAGGTTGTGGGTATCATCTTGAAGTGGATTGGTTCCCGAAAATTGACCTTGGATAAGAGCAGAGGTCAAGGAAGGTTGTGTGTTCATCCTAAGACTGTACACTGCTGGTTGGCCAAACAGATCATAGTTTGCCGATAGTGAGCTGCTATGCTCTTGGGAAGAGCAGTCCTTAGCTGCATCATAGGCTAAATTTGAATTGGAAGTAACTTGTGGTACGTTAAGTTCCGAGCTTGGTTTGTATGAGGGCATCTTAAGGAAGCTTGCCGTCCCTTGTTCCATACTAGACTTTGGATCCATCCTAAGGATTTCAAGTTTTCTCGTCTGATCATTGTAACCAATCATTCCCTTTCGACGCATTAATTTGAAAAGTGCTGATTTTTCAAGTGACTCAAGTTCACTGGTACTCTTTGTCAACCATCTATCATTTTCTACAGACTTCTCTCTTTCTTCTGAGCTCTCCTTTTTAACACTTAGATTCAAGGCCTCACCATCTTGGGAACACTCAGGTGTAGAATGTCTAGACATACTGCCACCATGGGCGACTGGGGGCGTTTTCTGTACTGACAAGTCCAGGGGTACCTCTCCACTAGCTTTACATGATTGTGGAGAACTAGAAACAGATACAGTAGGTCTTTGCGATGACAAATGGTTCATTATATTCATTGGATTGGGAACATTTGGAATGTATGTTGGTGATTTTGATACATCTCTTTCCTGACTTTCCAGTCTAGCAGCATTTAAATTGAAGGCTGGTCCATACTTTCTCTCCCTAGCTCTCATGTTCTGGAACCACACTTGAACAACTCTCTTAGAGAAACCAATCATGTTGCCAATTTTGATAAGTTCAAATCTTCTTGGACGAGGGTTTTTCAGATACTGACTTTTCAAGAAGTTTTGCTGCACTTCTGTAAATTGGGTCCGTATTCTCATTGTCTTTTCATCAAGAGAGTTATCAGTATCTTTATACATCTCTTCTATTTCTTCATCATCTGAACCATTGTCAACACCACCATTAGTTGTGGATTCCACATTACTCATATCAGAGACAGTACTGTGTGGGGATTGACAGGTTTCAGTTTGGGCTAAATGATGAACAATATCCTTATTCTGTTTACAAAGGTAACGTTCATGTTGATGCTGTGAAATTTTGCTCCAAAAGACATCACCACAATACTGGCACGATAATGACTTGTCTGATTTCTCTGACGCCAAGTCTGAATCATTATCAATTACTTTAGAGCTCCCGCTAACTTTAGCTGTGGCTTCAACATTTGCATTGACTGCATTGTCAGAAGGTTTGTCTGATTTTTGCTCATGTTCCTTTTCTGTGGCAGATACATTGCTGTCTCCCTTCAGTGTGAGTTTAGTATTTGAATTGACATCAGGGGATATTTGGTCGGATGCTTGAGTACTGGCTGAAGGCATTTCTTCACCATGGGCATCTTTGCCTGGACTTTCTCTACTGGGGGTGACAACTTCCCTCTTCAGAGGACCAATTGGTGTGGTACTTCTTCGTGAAGGAGTGGGTGGTGGTGAGGACATGCTAAAAACACTTGAAGGAGAAACACTTCTACCAGAATAACTGTGTGGGGAGAAGCTCCGAGTAGACTGGCTGTGAGGAGACATACTTCTAGTGGACCTTCCTGCTGATGATAAACTTGAGATAGATGGATGTGGAGAGTCACTGGATTTCTCTCTATGTGGGTCACTTGGTGTGCTGTGTTTCATACCAGCTAAACTTGCCATGGCCATGCTAGGTAAGTGAGCAGTATACATTGGATGAAGAAAACCTTCTGGTGTGGCAAACATCTGTGGGGGATAGAAAAATGATGGTACACCCTTTTGTGGACCAAATGGTTGAGACATATAGTGCTGCTGCTGATGATGCAATGTAACCGAATCAGTTTGAAGGGGGGATCGAGATAAATGGCTTTTTGTAGTGGCGAAAGACACTGGAATCTTGTCTCCTTGAGAATTGGTCTGGATGGAATTCTGGTTCATAAGTCCAGGAGTGTCATTGAGAACAACACGACTTCTGGCTGTGGCAGAGAGACCCCAGCATTTCTTAGATGTGGTATGGCTGCTGTATGAACCGGAGTGTGAGAATCGTTTTCCACAATTTCTGCAATGAAACGGTTTCTCCCCACTGTGGATTCTTTCATGTTCCTTCAGATGGTGTTTAAACTTGAAGGCTTTACCACACTGAGTACACTTGTACTTGCGCAAGTCGGTACTCTCATTGTGACTGATCATGTGTCGCTGAAGGCGGTAAACATTGGCGAAAGTTTTTTTACAGATATTACAGATCTGCGAAGTTGGAGAATGCGAGGTTAGATGTTTATCCAACTGAGATTTCTGATGGAATGTTTCATCACATTTAGGGCACATGAACTTCAGTGGTTTGTCAGAATGCATTTCTCGCATGTGGTCTCGCAAGATGATTGCCCGTAGGAATGTTTGTGGACAATGCATACATTTAAGTACAATCTCCTCTTCCTCACTAGCACCTTCTGAAAAATATAAGAATAGTTTCTGCATCAAATTGAAATGTCTTTTGTCCCATATAGAGATAGAGGCTGAATATCAATGAACTAGCCAGAGAGCAAGGCCTTTTTAAATATCTGTATTATTCATTTTGATTTGGGCTACATACAATCTGCTTCCAGTACTCCTGTCTTACAAGGTATTGTCATGCCTACTGTACCAACAGCCACCACTTTATATATGACAAAAATATCAAAAGAAGGAATTCTTAATCATAAAAAAACCTTCATTAAATGATACCTCACAATTAGGACTAATCATTTTTTACATGAATGTTTCTCTCATCATGACAGAGACAAAGAGAAAATCAACTCTCTGTTAGACATTCAAAGTTTATCAAATGTGTCTGATGTCCGATCTGTCTGATAAAAAGTAATAAGGTCTGGTGAAAAACGTGCAAATTTTGTAATAACCAAGAAGAGAAAATAATTTTAGGACTAACTCCATTCAGCAAAATCTAGCAAATCATCAAGAAACTCACCATCATTATTGGTATGATCCTCTCCATCACTAACAGGCTCAGGATAAATGACAGCAGTATCACCACGGTTCAGTAACTCTGCTATTTTAGGATCTTCAAATTGTTTGTTGGTTTGTTTGTCATGGTTAGAAGTAACTGAAGGTGACCCAATTGTTCTAATGTCTGAAGTGGAGTCTGGGGTGGAAGACTGGATTTCTGTAATAATGTAAAAATAAGGCATGAAAAAACAGTATTACAGCAATTGGAACGTTTCTATGTACTCTAACAAAAACAGTGAAAAGCAGGAGTCCCTGGAACAAAAGTAGAAGGTCTGAATTCCAAATAAGGAGTTGCTGAGAACCCTAGATTTTTTTTTTAATTTAAAATTTAATTAATTTATATGAAGCTACAAAACAACAAGATAATATGCATGAACCATATATTAATATTTATTTTGTTTACAATCTTACCTCTCAAAATGGCAGCAACTTTTTCTTCAGGCGTTGTTGGTTTACTGGCTGATGGTGGAAGCAGTTGTTTGCCCATATTGTCATTGCATTCGGTTGTTGCTGTAGTATTGTCATGGTAACCATTGCTGGCTGGAGATTGATCTATTTTATTCTTATTGTTATCAAGGCCCCCTTCTTCTGTATCCTCGCCTTCATCTCCATTCTCTACTGAAATATATAGAATTTTTCAGATATTAACCAAATTAATGACTTAACATGATTTATTCATGAATTATTCCATGATTTAAAAGGAAAGACTTCGACAACATTAGTCATTGGGTCCTGACATGGCACTAGACTGGTTTTTAGGGACATATACCCATATTGGTATGTGGGGGAATTTATGTTGTGAACAATGAAAAGGGAAATATTGAGCCAAACTTATGTTTACTTCAACATATTCAGATGAATTTGGATAACATAACTACCAATGTACCAAAACCTAATTCTAACTACATTTTTCATGGTCATTGTTAATAATGCCACTTCAGTTTTCATTAAATATTGACAGTACGGATATACCAGGGTCATGGACAATGATAATTCGAGATTTTTTCATACTAAACAACTTTTCTGAGTATTAAACATGTATTATAAGGTAACTGAATCGGATTACATCGTTCAGATCTACTTGAAGTCAATCAACTCACATTTAAGTGCAGGTATTTTACTAAGCAATAGAGAATATATTTAAAAATCAGGTCAAGCGAGTGATAGGTAATAATCTAAATTATATTCAACAAAGGAAGTTACCTGATCCAATTTAAAACTCGTTTGAAGGTGATACGTAAATGAAACTCAGGAATTTTAAGTAAAAACAGACCTACCTAAATTAAAATCACCTGTAACCTTAGTTTAAACCATAAGGCATGGTCCTGTTAAGAAGTGGCTTACATTGTTTGGTTAAAGTTTAGTTAATAATGGAGAGATTGAAATAAATTATGAGTCTGCATTATTATCAGGGTTCTCAATAAGATTTGAAAACAGGACTCCAAAACCATGCTTGTGGAAAAAGTTGCAGTCCTTCAATGCAATTTCAAAGAAAACAGGAGACTCTCAGGGTAGAAATAGAGGTCCAAAAGCACAATAAGGAGTCTAGTGAGAACCCTGATTACAGTAAAGCTTCAATAATATGACCACCCTCAGACTCTTGAAAAATGGTCTTAATATTGAGATGGTCTTAATATTGAGGTTGAATAAAGAGCAAAACAATAAAAATGGACTTGGAAATTGTGTTCTTAACTTTGAGCAGGTCTGATTATTGAGGTGGTCTTTAAGTAAGGTTTCACTGTATTAAGAAATTACACAATGGACAACTATTTTAACTGCATCTTTACCAGAGTTATAATACATTTGATTCAAACTATTGACATATTATAAGTACCTCTAATTGTGTACAACAAGACACTCAATTGTTTTAATTAAATAAATATTATCATACAAAGCTGCTGCACCATGTTAGAACCACAGAATGACTCATTAATGCTGTCCTTTGTATGAACCACAACTTATCTGATGTATAATGTCAAACCATGAGAAATATTGAGTGCATATTATAATATTAGTGAATGGATTTAAAAGATCTTATATCTTGGGAATGAAATTTATAGCAGTCTAAAATGCAAAGTGAGCAATGTTACTGCTAAAGACAAGAACCTATCCAACCAGTTAATTAATTATCACTTGAACTTTAATTGGATGTTAATTCATATTGCTAGACTACATAAAATTTTAAAAGAATGTGTTTGAACACATGACCCTGAAGATTTATTAGAATGTGTTTGAACACATGACTCTGAAGATTAATCAAAATGTGTTTGAACACATGACTCTGAAGATTTATCAAAATGTGTTTGAACACAGGACTCTGAATTAAACAAATGACTTGGAAGATTTAGCCAAAGGTGTTAAAACACTTGATGCGGAAGATTTAATAAAAGCTGTTTAAACACATTGACTAAGAAGATTTTACAAAAGGTTATTAAACATTTATACACCACTTGGCATGTGTATCACTCAATCCTAGTGCCTTTACGTAAGTATCTAAACCTCAGTTGATACATTTACACCATTCAACAACAACATCAGGAACACCAGCATTTTGACAGGTGGTTCCACTTATCAGTAGGTCAATAAATTAACCCAATAAACACATTTCATCAGATGGTACAAAAAACAAGCACTTGATAAACAAATAGCCACTTCCTAGCTACAGTAATTCATTTTCTCATGGCAATTAAAGTATATTTATTTTTACAACACTTGAATGTGTTTTCTACGCCACTAACAACATTAATCAGAAGATAATGGCCGCAGTGTTATAGATATACACCACACTGTACCTTACCCTAGATGCATATCACCCCCAGAGAACAAAATGCATCCACCGAACGAGTGCAGACATTTTTTCAATTTTACTGAGACAAAGAAACATAAGATACCAATTGATAAACAAAACTCATTTTTTTCATATCTGTTTCTCAATTCATCACAAAAACACTGATAAACAGGAAAAAAATAATACAACAATAAACTTTCTAACCCATCCCCAAAAAATGCAGGTTGAGGTACCGCAATAAACAAGTCATCAAGGATGGAACAGAAGTGAGTATCACACACTGCAGAACTGGTGCAGTTATATAAGTAATTTAAAACGCAGAACTGTGCAGTTTATAATAGCATACAGGATGCATTACTAAGCGTTATTTACATATCTGACTGCACACAGATGCTGAGAGGAGAAAAATGTGAACAATCTTCAAACTTCTGCTATTTTCATCTAAAAGAAAATTTCACTCACACAAAATGAGAAATGAAACTACAGCTTGCAAACACAATGACTGCATTTCTACATACCCCTAAGGCAAGGCTTATAATGCAAGTACATAATGAAAGTTAAATAAACATCTGACTTGTTCCTCTAATTCATGACAATCCCAGGTCACATCAAATAACGATACTTTAAAAGCAATGTACAGATGCAGTTAACTAAATGAACATGTCAATACTACAAGTTTTATAAATTTTTAAAACAATTATGTTCTCCTCAAAGAACATCTTTTGCACAACAATCTGTCTTACCCTGCAATAAGTCTCGCTGTATTCTCTCCACAAACTGCATACATTTTCTACTGTTTAATATTATTCTTCTCTCAAAATCCAGCATCTTTACTTAGTTTAATGGTAATACCTTTTTTATAAAATAATAACTCAAAAATGCTTATTTAAACATTAAATTTGTTATTCCTCTTTTAAAACCAATTTAAATCAGTTTTGCTATCCCTGAGAACATTAAGTGATCATTGAAATTAATGCTCATCTTTCTATCAACCGGTTACTTTATACCCTTTTAACATCAATATCCGGATTCACTATTGTCCAATTATATTAAATGTCATCATTTTACAGTCCTATTTAAGCCACACCTATCCAATCAGGTATTTTTACCTGAGCCACACACAATTTACCTGTATCAAAGTAGGCGGAGCTAATAAACCATCCTGCAGTATCCACCTATCACCTTTTCCCAAGCTTCAATCAGTGAATATTGATTTTTGCCCATATTTAGGTGAGAGAAAACTATCCAGTCTTCATATCATAGAAAATCCACACGAGTTATCAAACAAACAATCTGACTGTTATTGATTTCTTCATCCTAACATCTCCGAGCTTCCTTCGATGTTATTAGACTACAGAACATAGGAGAAATTGTCACAATGTCTAACCATGAATGATTGGTTATCTTTGGTTCAATAGAATTGCTTTCAATGTTAACAGAAAATCTGTGAATCCATGTTTAGGAGTTGTATAAAACAAACAAAATTAAACTTGGTCTACAAATAAATTAAACACTGATTATTTAAACAAAAAAACAATTAAGTACATGATACCGAAAGGAATGATATGGTCAATAAATCTATACAAGTTTTATGTATATTGTACAAGAGACTGAATAAGTTGCTACACTGGGAAAGCAATGAAATGAAGAACTCTCACTTTTTTTAATTTAAAGAGGGCTAAAATTTTGAAGGGTTATTCCACATTTTTTTTGTATTTAGACCAGTTTCACTTGCACACCTTAAAAATCTATACCACCTAAAACAATTCTAAAAAAAAATTATATTGCTTTCTGGTATATCAAAATATATATTTTTTTGTTTTCTCATTAACTTATTATAATTGACGGTTTTTCTGGTAAAAGATTTAGAATAATTTCAAGAAAATCCCTTAATTTGTTGGCAATATACAAAACTAAGAAAAACTGTGAGAAAAACCATCAAGAGTTTTTAATCCTCTTAAGGGGAAGAAAGTTAATGACTTCTTTAGCAAATACAAATGTTTTCTTTGTTTCCAAGCAAGGAGAGTACAAACAATGGGTCATTTCAAAATTAACTCACAAAGGGGTCGTCCTGGGACTACAGCAACTATTGATCTGTAACAATGGAACCTTAATAGAACATTTTCTCCCAAAATACAGCTTCCTTTGTCCATACCGTTGCTAAGAAACCAATATTAATACCACGATTGGGGGGTTAAAAATGTTGATCAGAATAACATTAATTTGAGGGGAATTTCATAAATTTTTGCATAAAAATTATCAGTCTTAATATGCAATATATAGCATGACTAATTCATTCTGTTCAACTCAAGCTTGTAACAAGTATATGTGATAACAGTGTGTCTACTTGAGTTTTTATTACGTAACATGTAACATGTAAATGACAAACAACCCCAGTCACACTGATCATAACTACATTTCTTTGTTTCTAAACAAACCAATCAAAAAACAACATAAAATGATACAAGAGCATTCTATAGGAGAAAAGACAGCCCCCATGTGTATTGTGTTTGATAAAACCATCCTTAAATTAATGGTGTTCTCGAAAACTGCAAATATTTGTTACTTTCTACTCTGTTGTTTTAATAGGTGTTTAATAGTCCTTTACCTAAGTGGATTCTATCCAAGCACATATTGAGGATTTAACGCTAAACTACTGTACTGTTTCTTAACAAAAACTGAGTTACAATGGTTTTGCTGCAAACTCCCTAGAAATCCTTGCTTGTAAGTTTCCTCTTGGATATTTTAAGGGTTTTAAGGAGTTTGCATCTTTAAGTGTTGAAAAACTCTGCTAATTGGTAAGGACGCTTTCCCCGATATATTCAAAGTAAACTTTATTAAACAAAAGCCCTGATGGGGCTCTCAACCATTCTGAAGTATAATTAGGTTTAAGGTATAAGGGTAGTGACAAGTGTCTAAGTGTTCTACACAAAGATAGGGAACTGTTCACAAAGCATCAAATAGGATGATTGTTTAATCAATGACAACTATCAAACATGAATCAAGACAGGAAATAAAACAGCAATACAATATTAAATATAATAAAAGTTTTTCTCAATTTTTTTCGGGGAGGGGGGGGGGGGGGGTATAAAGATATATTAAAAGCGAAACAGAATTGTCATGACCAAAATTATTTGAAAATGGAAAATAACAAAAAATGTGAATTTAAGTTAATTTCTACATGACAAACAGTTAAAAAACAATTTAGGCTTATCAAATTTCAGTTCCACGAAACCGACTAACTATATTCATGTATAATATTATTTTAACCGAAACCAAAATCTTTATGAGTCAGACACTGTGGTCCCAGTCAGTATAAAAATTATGAAAAAATGTGCAAAAAATTCCTGCATTGTATACTAACCAGTTTTCCAGCAAGTATTACCGGAAACAGCCACGTTTGTTTAAGGTCTATAATCAAAGTATTGTTTAAAGTTTTATATATATTCATTTAATCATAATGATTAGTGTTCGTTGTCTGACATGAAATATTGACTATGGATATGAAATAGTAATAATTATGCAATTAATGTAATATTAAGTGAGTTTCACACTCAGACTTTAATTTCAGCGAAAAGAGAGACGAAATATTACAAATTAGGGGGGGAAACATCAGCTTTTAGACATAATAGGATGCATAAGGAAATGGACAATAACTGTTTAATCCTACACTTGAGTGTATTTTGTTTACAATAATAAACATAATGACAGATCCATATGACAACTGACAACAATAAATACATCCTGCATTTTCACAATGTTTCAACTTCATTAACATCCTGGAAACATTTCTGTCTTAGTTAAGTAAGTCCTCAGACTTTGTCAGTTTAAAAACCATTCTAGTACGTATCTCAAGTACATGTATTTAATTAGCAAATCCTGGCCCCTAACAAAGGACCCTTAAAAAGGTAACTTACTGATGTCATAACTGAATAAGGGGCTGTATAGTAGATGCCTCTAGTCTTGGTTGACACCTTATTTGTTTGGTTAACTCTAAAAATAACTGTTAAGGATGTTTGTTTAACTATTAAGTACTAACAAATTAGATCAGGATTATATACTCACTGTTATGATGACAACAGGACCTTTATTATTTGAATAATGATGATTATCTATAGTGACCATACAAGGAAACTGGATAGGGATTATGCAAGGGGCTGCCAAATGAAAGAAAACAAAGACAGCATTGTTTGAGCATGTAACATACCTAATTTTCCAAATTTTTGTAGATGTTTCATGATATTATCATAAATGCTTGTAGAAATGTCTTTCATCTTGTTTCTTATTAAGCCCAAGGTCTGATGAAATATGATATTTTGACAAAAACAAACAGAAATGTTACAGGGAGTAAACAAATGGATTTGAGCAATTAAATTCCCATTTAAACATCATTTTATACACTTTCTATCAGTTGAGCAGAATCAAAAGATTGTGAATACAATCTCTGATAAGAGAATTGAGTAACCAGTCACATTCTACCAGGTCTCCAGATACCCGACAACTTGTGTTGAAAGGTACATTTAAATTTAAGGTGGTAACCAGGACTAAATCAGAGTCATTGGAACAACTTTTTGGTGGTCTGTCACCTTGGTGAAGTGATGCGGTTACTTACGTAGTTTAGGCCAAGTCATCATAGGGGTCATGGGTTCAAACACATTTGGGGTCATATATTAAGTTTCAAAACATATATTCCAATGAGTTTCATCCCAGAGAGCAAACGAAAGTCAGGGGTTCCATTTGACCCTTCAGATGGAATTTCCAAAAAGCCTTATTTTGACCCTCAGGATTCTGGCTAAAGGGTCAATTTTTCTCAAAATATAGGTAACTTGGCTATATCAGAACTATTCAGAATGACCTTTGAGATTCAGCACCTAGTGGAACCCCAGAAGAGTCACATGTTATTAGCACAAACTTACAGGAAATCTTTCAAAAACATGTCTCTTTACTAGCTGAGGTTTTACTATTTAGCCACATTGCTTAAAGAAACGGAAGACACAATGTCATGTTTTAGAAAGATACACAGAAGTTCTATACAGATATGGTATCAAGGTGTCATGCTTCATATTAAACTTAATCTGAACCATTATATATAAAACAATCATGTATGTGAACAGTGGCACTTTGACAGTCAAACTTTATCCAGACTTTATCATTTAATATGCCAGAAGGCTTACAGTTAAACAGACAATAATGGAAGACAAAGAAAATGGCACAAGGTGATGATGGTATACAAGGAAGTCTTTGTCTGGGAAGCTGAAACAGAGTTAAACAAGTAGGTCTGACGGTCCGACATGTCGGGTAAATATTCAATCACTTACGAGAAAAATCTGAAAGTTTTGATAAACCAAAATGGTAATATTTTTGAATGAGTGAATCTGTGAGGGCCCCATTTTGAAAATGTAATCTGATTAGAGTAAATCATCTTCAAAAGACCACATACCCCAGAATCAGGAACAAAGATTCCTATAGGCCTGTTGTCCATTCATGGCCTTCACTTTTTTTTCGAAAAAATTGCTAAAACTGCATGATTTTGATTTTATTGTAAGCATATTTACTGGAAGGAAATAGACACCAAGACACATCTCTGATGATCTAGCAACAATTTTTTCTGGGATCTAGCAACATTTTTTTGAAGGTACCATGCCTCCGGACCCCCCTTAAACTATAGGCCTATACATATCAATTTCAGCTTAACTTAGTAATACAGCCCTGAGAATAACAGCTAGACAGAGAAATAGAATTAAAATTAATAAACGTAAGGCATTTTAAAGGAAAGAAAACAGTCCTAAAGTCATATTGTTTTGAGTGTTTCCTACAAGCTATTGAAACTCTGTAAAGCTTGGTAGAGATGCAGTTACACTAGCTTTACATAACATCATGTGATTTGTTACAGTGAATATCATGATTGATTCATTTCTGAAGTGATTATTAATGATTCAATCACATTTTCGTTTCCTTTCTGACTAAACCTGACCTCCGCATCGTGAATATAACTTGTAAACATTACTTCGACCCACTTCCAAAACTACCTGACTATATTAATGTAAAGTTACCATGGCAACTATCGGAAAGTTCAGAAATACATTTTGTACGCACAATTTTCACCATATTGGGCAATTCCTGGGAGAAACATGAAAAATCTCTCAAACATTAGACCTTGTTAGCTGATGAAACACAGAATCTATTGTTGGTGTTTGATCATATTAGAATCGATAAATTAATGATAATATGTCATGCAAAACCCTAAAACATCATAAATACCTTTCGGTATTAAATTGTCCAACTTGTAAACAGAAGAAATGGAGAAATCGTAGATCACAATGAAATTCATCAAAAATCTGTTTTGAAGAATTCGTTTTTTTTGTCCTCAAATATTATGCAAAACTCATACTGATGTTATTTTCAGAAAGGGGGAGACACTTTTTCATAGTATTCTGGAATTTAACAGTCAGACATACACAGAAATTTAAAAATAATACTAGAAAATCAACTGAAACTTTAATGGGTATATAAAAAATTGTCATTCCCGCATATTTGGTTAAATTATTATTTTTACAGAATTATAATATTAGTTGACTTTGGTTCTAAAATTAAAATTCTATTAAACATATGATTTCTCAATGTTTTCATTTTTACTGTTTTTACAAAAAAATCCTCATTCATGAGACGAATAGTGCCAAAAAATAGTGAACAAGTTGAATTGTAAACAAAATCTCAATAAGACAACAAGAACCTCCAACCTGAAACTCACAAGACATTAGTTCAACTCCCTAAAGCAGCTTCAATTACAGCATTTTTTATAAAAAGGAATGTTATAAAAAAGACAGTTTACCATGACAGTCATGTTCTACACCTGCATCAACCCAACATGCATCAAAGTCCTTTTCAACAAACAACATCATTACTGTCCTCTGAGGACTATAAACCCATCAGGATTGCCATCAAATTCCACAGAACCATCACATTAACAACACAAATACAGACCCTAAGTCTACTGTTTGAGAAACTGCCCTATCTGTGGAACATTTATCATTCAACACTAGTTATCTCATTTATCAGCAAAATTTAGCAACACGTTTCAAATGTTTGGCGCCAAATTGTAGGTGACTCAATTTTGTACAACATGCCAATAATTTACATTGAAGCCACAATCCATTTCAGGTGAAAATGAAGTTAACAACACAAAAAGTTAAACAGACAAATCATGCTTTAGTTATAATTAGTATACCAGTATAATGATCCAAATAAAAATACTTTGACACAGGTATATTTCAAACAAGGTGATTTTTTTTCTCTCCACCAAAGATCACAATACAAAACCAACATAAAAAATATTTTGTATTTGTAACAATAAAAATAACAAACCAAAACTTTGAAACTACTTAAACACATTCGACAAAAAATTTAACTAAAATTCAAAAATAATATAATGAAAAGAAGTTTAAAAAGTGACGAAAATCACTCACAAGGTAACTTTTCCCATTTATTCCAGCATTCAAACTTTTCCCGTCTAAACAGCCTTTGTAAGGCATAGTCAAAGCTTTGCAGTACGTCCATTGTCACTAATTACAAGTTTCTTATGCAACAACATCTACCTAAACACATGTTGTAAACTCAATGAGGATAACTTCTATCAACAAAGAAACTTATAAACTTTTTCAAATCATAAATTCCCAGTGGCACTTATTTTAGTTTCCATGGCAACCTGTCATAAGTCCCTGATTTTTTGTTGATAAACACTGTTTTCATGCTTTCTCTAGGTAGCACTTTTACCTTCTATTAACCCAGGTCCCATGTTCATAATTTAAGGTAGCCAACCACCATCTATCTACCATCAATTTGGCGGGAAGAGTTCACCATCTATCTAACTTGGTGGGAATCGGGATACATCAAGTTTATGTTGAAATTTTTTGTTGTTAAAACTGTTGGTCTGAAGATTTTTATCAATGAACAAAATTGTGGCAATTAACCATGTCTACTGTTTTCATAGGCCATTCTTAGGTAACACTTGGTTACCTTTTTACAGGGGTTCCATACAACCCTGAAGTTGACCCTTTGACCCCTGGAATTTCCAAAAGGCCACAAATCGACCCTCATGATACTGGCTGAAGGGCATTTATTTCTCTAAAATAGTATTATGACTTTAAAATGGTAAAATCCAGTCCAAAATTATCAAAATGACCCTTAAGTTTCAGCACCTAGTGGAACTCTTGCTTTTTAGCTTTTAGTGTGGAGGAAGACCTTGGTAGAACCATCATAGACCTTCAGTAAGCCAGCTGGTTTATACTTACTCACATACACAAGAGTTCAGCATCCTGGGTGGGATTCAAACTTACAATGTCTAGAATTAGGTATTTTATATACATACCAGGAAACTGTCTCCTAATCAAGACATGCACACTAATTATGAAATTATCACAAATTTATAACTCAAGTCTTAAAGAAGTACAGACAGAGACAGCCATACATCCCACTGATGTGTTTAGAATTGAAGGGGAGATAAATCATGTTTCGATGAAGCTAGAAATCTGAGAAAATGATACTGTTAATTCCAATCAATTTTTTGGGTACATCATATATTACTTCATTCAGTAGCAATTAATTGAAGTAAAATATTGAGAAAGGGGAGATAAATAAGATAATCATGACAGAGTTATGGTTGTTGTTCTAATATAGTATCCTCAGGTCAGTTTTCTCTAAAGTTTCCTCCAAAACAACAAAATAATTGTTCCTACAAAGTTAAACAAACAGAACAAAACAGGGAATTCATCAGCACTTTTTCAGTAATTACTTGCATGGCAAATCTTATTATACCCTAATAAATAATATTCTTTAAAGCATGTGGAATATGCAAAGAACTGTCTTGAAAATAAAGTCAAGAGTAAATTCATTGTCAAATCTAATATACGAAGTACCTTATAATCGCTTGCCTCTATACTACTACAACTTATCAGCAAACTGGCTTCTGGGTGTACAACTACCTTAACACCTGTTTTTGTCTGTTACTGTAACAGTGTCAAATTACCTTACAGTACAATTTTCTCACGATTCAAAAAATTGTCTTTCATTGCAAACGGCTCCCGGTATGATGGAATCAAGGTGAACGAAAGCCGGGAAATGGCATGGCGGGACTTTCTCTCTTTGTTTGTCTGCGGTAAACTAGGTGTTTAGGGGCTATGAATCAGATGTAGGAATTCTTGAGAGGTTGTTAACATGACATGCACACATGTGCTGTTTAAATTAGTTTTAACATTTATTTGTGAAAATGTCCTGGTAATAAATTTCATTAACGCTAGGTAGGATTTCTGAGGAGTCCTGCTGATGTTGGGATATTAATATAAATAACAGAATTATGACTTAAAATGTTGCGCATTTCAGAAAGACATTTGAACAAAATTAACAATTAGAAAATAACCAGCTACCTACACAAACCTCGGAGTTACAAATGAGGAAAATGAAAAATGATTTTTCATCATTAATGCATCCATACACAGTTAAGGGAACCAATCTACCATGAGTTATTTAAAAATTGTAGCTCCTTGAATGTGTTTTCTTCATTAATATTATATTTTCCAACAAATGATGCTAAATTGTAACTTGATTATGAAGTTAATTGACAAAGAAATTAGAAAATAATGCAACAAAAATTTAGATAATATTACATCTTTGAATATTTGATTACGTATTTACTACAGCAAAATTATTTTTAATTCGAAAAAGTGGTATGCAGGAAAGCTGTAATTCGAAAAATAAAGATTTTACTGGGTCACAAAAAACACAAATAATTTTAGTTAAATACAATGTTATGTTTTCAATTACATGACAGTCACTTACATAAATTCCTGATGAAAAACTTTGGAGTCTTGTACTCTGGCACACTTTTCTCCGATGAAAACACTGTACATTTTGAGATTGACAAAAATTGCTGCATACTATCACAATTTTTAGAATTCATTTCGTTTTTCTATTCCAACAGTTTTACATAAAGTCTACATGTTAGAATTTTAACCATATGTATAAATGTACTACCTGGTGCTGTTTTGTAGAATGTACTTTAATCTGATTGGATAACATCAAGAACAAATGAATTTGATTGGATAACACCAAGAACCACTTCAACTTCATTTGCATAAAGTATGACACATGACCCAATTAACAGATAAGTGTCATAAGATTAGGGTCCAATACATTCACACCTTCTCAGTAAGGGGTCATGTGATCAAGGGTCCCAAACTTGGACCTGGAATATTTATTGTACACACACCTGGAAAAGGTGATAACATATTTAATCAGCAATGACACCAGATTGATTTGTACACAAAAGTGTGTTATTTGCAGCTTCTTTAAAAAGAAATCCTTCATTATAGAATCTCTCAAAAATATTAATTAAGCCTCACACAGAAAATGTTATAGCAGACAGTTAACAAATATTTTAGAATTTAATTTATCATATCAAAATATTTGTTCAACCACCATACTAATCATAATCTTTATTTTCTATGGCACTTCATCACATAGACTACTTGTAATATGATCATATCTTATTAATGTGAATAATTAAAATCATTCACATTTAATATCCATAAAATTTTCACATACAAAATAAACAAAAATGCATTTATTCATAATACATGCAGGTTCTTATACATTCCTCTTGGTTAGTGTTTCTGAACCTTTTGAGTTTTAATTGTTCAATTAATATATTATTTAACATGAAAGACCAGTGAGTGTTAGCTTTTTAACAGATTGTGTAACTACATCCAATTACAAGAAACATACAAAAATAAGCAGAAAAATTAATATCGTGAAATTACCAAACACAAACTAGGCATTTATATTCTTATTTTCCACAATTGTTCATAGACTAACTACAGCATGACCTCAATAATTCGACCACACTTTGTGACCTTGAAACTGGTCTTCCTATCGAGGTGGTCTTCTTATTGAGGTTAACTAAAGAGAAAAATGTTCAGTGAAAATGCACTTGCAAATTGTGTTCTTGATTTCGAGGTGGTCTCTAAGTGAGGTTTCACTGTTACAAAATGACTCAAAGATAAAATATGGAATTTATTTATCCAATAAGAATTTGAAAATATATTTATTCATCATATAAATTATATAATCATAATTCTGTAAATGTGAAATAATTCAACCAATTATCATTTTTTCAAGAGCTAGACTACAATTAAAAAATTGTTGTCAGATGCAATTAAAGTGGCCCTTTTTGGAAGAAATTATTTATATAGAACATACAAAGGTAACAGTTGTGTTAAAATTAAATGGGATTCTATGTCTATTTTTTTTATTAAATAAAGTTATAGACTATGTCAAACAAGAAGCTAAGTGGATAAAGTTTTAGAATGACTGTAACTGTAACCAACATTGTCTGGGCAATAAAAAGTACACATTAAACATTCAACAATTACTCAAATTTACAGTTTATTAAATAGTTACAATTAAAAGAACATGAAAATAACTTAAAGAATGGATGTATTTTCATTAACTCACATGATTTTTTTAAAGCAACTCAATTTGTGGGAGGGATTTCGTTGGCAGGGTATGTGTATTGCATTTATTTATTGTTGCCACCAGTTACCCATATGGGCGATGCCTCCAGAAGAATAATTAGTCATTTTAGATTTACATGATACAGAAGATGCCCCAGTTCCAGAAGCACCCCTCATTCTTGTACATGCCCAATGTATCGTACACAAGACCTCTGTTTTTCAAAGTCTCATCAGAAAGACTATTAGTAACTGTTAAGTGGTGAAGCGGGGATTGACCGTGCGACCCCTGGATTACTAGTACAGCATGTTACCACTGGACCACAGATCCACAGGGTTATTTTGTCCAGCGCTTATATATCAGACAAGCTTTAACTGCACACTATTGGTTTGAACAGTGGGATAGTCTAAACAGGTTGTTTGTAGTATTATTCTAGGTGTTGACAGTTGTGTATTTCTGCCAGTTACATGTGACTTATAGGCAGCTTTTGTATCTAATCCTTACAGTTTATTGTCACCTATGGTAACTTTCATCAATTTATCTGTCAAAACCAGGTAGGTTCACATCATGGAATATATTGACATAAACACCTATTTTAATAGCTGGCTATGTAATCAGATCTTAATGGATAAACATATCATGTGACCTAGCACTGCAATGAGGTAATCACTCTATGTGGCAATTAAACGATCCTTGTAAAGTATCAGAAGGTTATTGCACAGTAAAACTTCACTTAAAGACCACCTCAATATCAAGACCACCTCAGAATTAAGAACACAATTTTCAAGGACATTTCCACTGTTAAGCTCAGTATTCAACCTCAATATTAAGACCACCTCAATAAGAAGATCCGTTTTCAAGGGTGGTCTTATTATTGAGGTTTTATTGTAGAATACCATAAAATGTACCAAGTTTGAAATAGGTCAGACATGACCCATGATCGTAACTAATAAGACGACTTTAAGCCCAATGAAATATATGGTAAAAACTTCACTGAAAGACAACCTCAATAATAAGACCACCTTAAAATGAATAAATGAATACAGAAAACCTCAATACTAAACAAGTATCATTTAACTTATCAAAATTTGAGTAAATAATTCTGTTATATCAAACACTTAGTTTAAAGAGATAACATGATAACCAGAACGTGGAACAAAACTTTGGGAACTCGGATTTGAGAAAGAATCAGTTACAACAGTTAAGTGCCAAATCCATAATATTTAGTTAAATTATAGGCAACACTAAATATGCAAAATATTACAGAGACACCGAGTTTTAAGGAATTCAATTTACATCAACAAACATGGCAAACATTTCAACAGAATGACATTCTCTAGTCAGCCTGTTCAGTTATTTTGTCATAATTACTAATGCAATTTGTGTTCCTATATTTTCTTGAACAAATCAAGTTTAAAAATCTTTCAAGACAAATGTCAAGTTTTCATATTACATTCAAGTATAATGTGCTTCTTATTATAATGGCAAGCAGGTGATATGTTTCTTCATTTCTGACAATATTATAACTAATTTCAATTTAAACATTATTGTTATTATACAAGTCCAAGATTTGACACTCGAAAATTTCACTTTTTTTTTAAATCTGCACCTTTATGTACACAGGTGTGAAACAAGGAGCAAGAATGGCCCCACAGAAAGCTACAAATAATCATAGAATACTCATTGAAATGCACTGAAATAATTTTACAATTGTTCATTTAGAGATGCAGAAATACATTGAACAAATTCAGATGGCAGATTTCACTGACACGTAGCTACATTTTTTACTATTTTAGGGTCAACAGATCATTTATTATTATTTTCTAAATTGCCAATCGATGCTCCTTGCATTGACCCATGTAATTACAAATTTAAATATTGAGACACCGTTTAAGAAACATCTGACTATTACCATTTTCATCACAAATACCAACAGTCTCTCGCCCACTTTCAGCATTGTCATATTCACGTTTACAATGGGCGTCGTAAAGTTTCTTTAAATACTGCTACCTGGCAGATAATTGTCGTCGCACGCTCGGTGTATGCAGATTTTACGCATTTTCAAGTACAATGCAATTCAAGTGAATCAAATCCATTTATGGATTCACGGAGCAGATTAATGTATGTTTCCTTTTATCCTGTGCAGACACCTTTGAAAATTGTCAAAAAGTCTTAATGTGTGACAATGGTTTCAAAAAATGCCTCAAGGGTCATTACCGTACAAAAGCCTTAAAACATAGTAATTGCAATGTGTATCTCGACAAAAATAGAAACTCTCAATAAAATCTCAATAAATCATAAGAAGAAGGACTCGTGCAGTGGAGGCGCGCGGGACCGATGCACGCTCCACTTTTAAGCCACACACCTCAAATAAACGGTACAATAATGCTACAACAAAATCCTTTTGTTATGTTAAACTAACAATTACCGTAGCATCTAAAATCCATGTCCACATTATGCAAATAAACATGCTAATGAAAAACTACCCGAATGGCCAATCTGCCTTATTTAAGGAATAAAGAAAGACAATCTGCCCACACTTCTAGGATATTGTCTATTAAATCAATTAGGATGAAAAATGGCTAAAAAGAGAAAACAGAAAAGAAGTGAGAAATTTGAATCCAGGTGGATTACTATGAGAGAGACTTAAGGACCGACCCCATTCTCTTGTATTCTATTGTACCCATAATGCATTTCACAGGCAGGGAAGAAACTTGGGAGTCTTTAAAGTACTGTTTTAACACTCAATTTGCGAGAGCTGATTAATATTTTATTTAAAATAGCATCCTCACCCACTGGAAAACATATTGTCAATTTCGCAAATTGTGACAATGCTTTATACAGCAAATTGCAATTTTTTTCTTCCGAATTATAATTGTTAATTCCCGATACGAAATGCGTTTTTGACAAAGCAATTGACAACTATAGTTATAGCATCATTAAAAATTCAGATTATGAAAATTAGGGAAGAATTTTTGGTTTAATAAACATTTGGTGAAAGTTATGATAATATGTGTCACACTAAAAAGTGGCTCTCAGGGAGAATTGAAACATAAAGTATGTTACATTTTCTATAAACATTTGCAAACATTTGCAGAACAATTAACCCTCAACATTCCAACGTTCTGCTGGGATGTTGTATATAAATAAATTGCAAATTTACAAAATGTATAATTTCATTAAAGCCTTTTTAGGCAAAATATTAATAAAAAGTTAAAACAGAGTGCATATTATTTGTCCCTACTACAGACTTTTATCTGAGATTACAAAATTTTACTTTTATTAACATCATCAGACAATCAATTCCAAATATTCCACGACTCCAAGAGAAGTGTTTTACATTATAATGATGAGCAAGACGTACAAAAAGTGAGCATACTTGCAATAGATCGCAAAATGATATGTAATAATATTTAGACTCAGAAAACAAAGCTTTAAATGGTAATTATAGCCACAGAACTGTGATAACATTTTTGCTAAACATGTACGACAGATTGCTTTAATGATTAAAATCGTGTTTGACATTTTCTAACAGTACCAGTATTTGAGATAAAATCAACTCTCTTTTCCTTTAACAGCTAAATCTACCTCCCATTGAAGAGTCCCCCACAGGAAATACAACTCTTTCCATTAAAGGTTATCCAATTAAGGTGTTAGGATAACTGAGCAATAATAGAACAACTACAGCATGACAGGTGGCTGTAACATTACAATTAAGATGAAGCAGAGATATGGACTAAACACAACAAATGATACAAATCATAGTATTCCTGTTACAAGCATTGAAATGAATGCAAATTGATGATGATTTTTCTGATATTTCCGCAGCGACGATTATAATCAAATAAATAACTAATTATGAAAGAAATTGCCATTAAAAAGGGAAAAATTAGACTGTCAGTTATCAAATAAAGGAATGTTTTATCTCCGGAACGACTGAAAGTGTCTCTTATCGTTAGTCGCATATGAAGTTAGGTTTAAGATCATTATTAAATGGTACTACAGATTGTATTTCTTCATGAAATTAATGGTAGTGACATCATACACTTATGAGCTGTTTTTTAATAGCATGAGTAATAACTCCAAAGTTCTGACTGCCCTATTATCTGGCCTATCATGCTATACAGACTTTCAGAGTGGACATCCACAGTTAATGCAACTGCTTCTTCTTGCCATTATACAGGCGTGAGAATGCAAAATTTCAAAATCAGCTGAAATTTTGGCAAGGGGTCCAGGGGGCCGCTGAAGCTCCTGGCTTTTAAGCATATAAGATGGCTTAAATTGTCTCAAAAACGGCCCTTGCGAGCGTCAAATCCGCAGGTTTTCGCGAATCCAAGGAATCCAAGGAAAATTTTAAGATGAATGGAGAAGAAATGCATGATGGCCATAAAATATGAATAGTTTTAATACTGCCATGATTATTTCATTTTCTTATTTGATAAATGGAGGAAGGACAAAAAATAACCAATCTTGAACTCAATAATACCTCTGGGTCAGAGGTTATAAAACTGAGTTCAAAGACCAGTCTCACAATGCAGCATACCAATTGGTCAATTTTAAGACTGAGCACAGTAAGAACCAATCAGAGTCTATGAGTTTTGCAGCTGATCTCCAAGTTCAGATTTGTAACCCAAGAACCAGAGACATAGATCTGAGCTGTTCATTGAACTTAAAAAACATACAAAGGGCATATATCATCTACATCCAAAAATCTAACAAATAAATTGCTTATACAGTGAAACCTCAATAATACGACCAGCATTGGGACCCATGCAAGCTCCTCTTATTATTGAGGTGGTCTTAATATTGAGGTTGCATAAAAAGCAAAATAAGGAAAATAGACTTGAAATTTGAGTTCTTAATGGTCTTTAAGTGAGGTTGTACTGTTTGTTCTCATCATTATTTATATTTAAGAAAACATCAGAAGTACTGACCATATGTTTACAACTGATGCATATACATTGATTTCTGATTCAGTAAAACCTCTATATTACAGGTAGGCATTACTATTCGCATACAGCCCCACTGTAGTCATAAAGTCAGACATATTTCCACAACACTCAGGTATTGCAGGTGTTTTATGGTGAGAACCAAACCAAGCTTTTACACTCACAGTAAATATCTAACAAAAATATGTAACAAGAATATGAATAGATGGCCAAGTTGAAGATTCAATCATACATTTCATTGGCTAAATCATACTTGACTTATGTGTGAAGTACATTTTAGTTTCATGCAAAACTGAAGGTTCCAATCAGGTGCCAGTGAACCATTCGACAGTCAACTGCTAGTCTACTCATAAATTATCTAAAGTAACCTGCCAAATGAAATACTTGTCTTTGAGGTTTATCAGTTCAATAACAGTAGAACTTCAAACTGACAGATGAAAAACATAGTCGCAGACAGACACAATAGATCATATACAAACATATTGACCTTTGATAGGGACATAATGTGTAGTCATTATGTCAAAAACATTGCACCACAATTCCAAACAAATTCAGAGGCAGGTAAAAGAGGTGCAGCAATGTCATGATTCATTGCCAGAGTTTGATACATTCTGAGACCCAAGTCAGTTTTTGCACTTATAGGTTAAAGTAACTTTAACCCTAAGTTATTAAAACCAATTGTTAATACAGGAATAAATTGATTCCGATGATTTACGTATTATATTCACATGTTCAGGTAGCCATCTTGTTTCTGGTCGACACAAAGAATTACTCCGTAATTTACCTGCATGCTTCTGTGAGCTCCCTTCCTTACAACATCCATACATGCACCTCGTTGTCAGTTTCCGAGTTTTTCTGTTTCTCAAATTATACATCATTACAAGTTAATATAATTCACAAACACAATAAATTCCGTATAAATAATAACTGAGTGTATTACTGAATGGACAGGTAACATCCAAAGATGCTGATTTACCTAAAAACAAATCTACCTAATCAGATACAGGTATATACAGAACACGTATCTTGGAGGTTACAGTCCAAAAGTTTTACCTAAGGGCTTATCAGCATGTGGGCAAATTTCAGCTGTTTTGTCTTAACTTACCAAATTTCTTCCATATGACATGTGTAAAACAAATATGTGACTTAAAAGTATGCTTTTGACAAAACATTTTGCAGGAAATAAAGGGTTTGATGAAGGTCATGAAATGCTTGAAAAACGAAATTGCACACAAACCTCTATCAGTGTGAAGCTAATTCTGCCAGGTGATACACAGTAGCAAGAATCAGAAGCTGTGTAGACATGCCCCAGTACCTTCTCTCATGTTACAGTGGTAGATTAGAACGTATCCTGAGTATAATCATGCAGGATTTTGCATGCTGTGGTATCAAGGCCTTGTGGTATAAGTGGAGTGTCACGATAATTTATCAATTCAGATATCAACATACTTCATACATAAATTTAACACACTTGCTTCTTCATCCCATTTAAAATGCAACAAACACTTAAACGTAAACAAAGAAAGATGAAGATTACAATTAATTGTATCACCAGCAGTCCCAGACACATTCCACTTTTTTATATAAAGAAATATGTTCTTCAATTGTAGCCTTATATTGAATATATACTCTGAATTTACAAAACTGTAAACTTGGCTTCAGCATGTTTTCTGTTGATTCCAAACATTTAAATCAAGGCAGTTCTTAGTGAGAGAAGAGTGTCTATTCCTCCCAAACATAATGTCCTAGTTGGCAACTCCACAGGGGCCTTCAACACAAACATAGTATAGTATGACTGAAACTCGGACTTTAACAATAAATTTGCAAAAGTTTTATTAAGCAGTCCTTTGTTTTCAATAAATCTAAACAAATGAAATTTTGTCTGAATAATTGTTGCAATCCACTTGACACTTCAGCCAAGTTTTATTAAAATCTATACTGTCATATCAACATAGGAGCAAAAAGAAAAATATCATCTTACAATCCGAGTCTGAATTTTATTCTTACTATGTTTATAAATGCACTGGTAGACATTTAAACCACACCCCAGTACAAGCAGGCTGAAGTCGAGGTCACATGGCATGCTGGCTGATTTTATATCCGCAAATGTCTTCAGAATATAAAAAAAGATAAAACATAATTTAAAGGATTCAGGAATGGTAAAACAATGTATGGCCTAAACACCAGTCAGTTAGAAATTCAATTGAAAACATTAAGTGCAAAAAACATGGAATTCCTTAACTCATTGTCAATGGCAAACCATACATAGTTAAATTTGATTTATTTAAAAACAATTCTAACAGAGTTGACACAAACAGCCAATGATCAACCTTGTACCTGTTGGCCACACCTCAAAATGAAATGTCAATGTGCGAATATTTCTGAAACAATAACAGCAGAGAGCCTTTCCTGGTTTTCCTAACACGGTACTTATCAGGGAAAACGTAAAATACACCAAAGCTAGTTCATGAGACACTAACATAATTATGTACAATACAGTTCTAAACTAAAGCCATTTACTAAATCTATTTCATTCAGACATTGAGTATCAGTAGAATTAGTTTCACACACAAAATGATTGCCAAATCAAATCACAATGTATCGTATTACTAGGTATGCTTATGTTATCTTAATGACATAATTTCATAACAGCCTGCAAAATGTCACCAACATACCAACCTGTCTCAAACAGCAGGTATTTACTCAATCTACAAACACCATACACCAACATACACTGGTATATGGTATATGTTTACAGCTTCATACTTAAATATTCAGAAGTACATATACTTACTACAGGAAATTTATGATACATTTTTTTTACCTTCACTGTGATCAATGGCCGTCATTTAAACGCAGCTTAATCACACAATTACAATATGACATTCTAGATTTCTCAGGAGCTTAGTTGTGTTGGATTAGTTTTGTTTTCATCGGGTTTTTTGCTGTTTGTAACAATAATTAGCAGCCAGTTGACCTAACCAGTATTCTGGGAAATAATAATCTACCAGTACTAACTTGCTCTTCCACAAGCAACTTACAACTTCTCCACATGTAGGACCTGACCGTAGCCAATGCCACGGAAGAACATAACCTGCCCAACCCGGGTGACGGTCTAGTGCTCTACCACCTGAGCTAGCCAGGCGGGCAAGTCGTGATTGAGCCCAACCCGGGTGACAGTCTAGTGCTCTACCACCTGAGCTAGCCAGGTGACAGTCTAGTGCTCTACCAACTGAGCTAGCCAGGTGACAGTCTAGTGCTCTACCACATGAGCTAGCCAGGTGACAGTCTAGGGCTCTACCAACTGAGCTAGCCAGGTGACAGTCTAGTGCTCTACCAACTGAGCTAGCCAGGTGACAGTCTAGTGCTCTACCACCTGAGCTAGCCAGGTGACAGTCTAGCGCTCTACCACCTGAGCTAGCCAGGTGACAGTCTAGTGCTCTACCAACTGAGCTAGCCAGGTGACAGTCTAGTGCTGTACTAACTGAGCTAGCCAGGTGACAGTCTAGTGCTCTACCACATGAGCAAGCCAGGTGACAGTCTAGTGCTCTTCCACCTGAGCTATCCAGGTGACAGTCTAGTGCTCTACCAACTGAGCTAGCCAGGTGACAGTCAAGTGCTCTACCAACTTAGCTAGCCATGTGACAGACTAGTGCTCTACCACCTGAGCTAGCCAGGTGACAGTCTAGTGCTCTACCAACTTAGCTAGCCAGGTGACAGTCTAGTGCTCTACCAACTTAGCTAGCCAGGTGACAGTCTAGTGTTCTACCAACTGAGCTAGCCGGGTGACAGTCTAGTGCTCTACCACCTGAGCTAGCCAGGCGGGCAAGTCGTGACAGTAGAGTGCTCTACCACCTGAGCTAGCCAGATGACAGTCTAGTGCTCTACCAACTGAGCTAGCCAGGTGACCGTCTAGTGCTCTACCAACTTAGCTAGCCATGTGACAGTCTAGTGCTCTACCACCTGAGCTAGCCAGGTGACAGTCTAGTGCTCTAACAACTGAGCTAACCAGGTGACAGTCTAGTGCTCTACCAACTTAGCTAGCCAGGTGACAGTCTAGTGCTCTACCAACTTAGCTAGCCAGGTGACAGTCTAGTGCTCTACCAACTGAGCTAGCCAGGTGACAGTCTAGTGTTCTACCAACTGAGCTAGCCGGGTGACAGTCTAGTGCTCTACCACCTGAGCTAGCCGGGTGACAGTCTAGTGCTCAACCACCTGAGCTAGCCAGGCGGGCAAGTCGTGATAGTCTAGTGCTCTACCACCTGAGCTAGCCAGATGACAGTCTAGTGCTCTACCACCTGAGCTAGCCGGGTGACAGTCTAATGCTCTACCACCTGAGCTAGCCAGGAGGGCAAGTCGAGATAGTCTAGTGCTCTACCACCTGAGCTAGCCAGATGATAGTCTTGTGCTCTACCACCTGAGCTAGCCAGATGACAGTCTAGTGCTCTCCCACCTGAGCTAGCCAGGCGGGCAAGTCATGATTGAGTTTCAGCAATCAAAATATTTTTCTGTTGCATCCATTCCAAAATACACAACCTCATCCAGACTGTAACAAATGATTTGCTCAATATCCCAAGTTTTCTGAACAACGAAAACTGTTTTAAATAGCAAGAAATTATTATGAAATAACATAGGGCTTGGATTGGAGTTTCATGCCTTCTGGGGGCGTTAATATGAGCCGGGAGCCGGTAAAAATACCCAGTAACTTAAGTATCATCAACCGGCTACTTTTCTTATACGAATGATCATAATTAAGAGGAATACCCCAAGACTCCCGCCTGCTTTTGGTGATTCTCCTGATTCTCCTGATTCTTAAAACATTAGTGACACCCCTGTGCCTTACCAAGAACTTCACAGTCAAACAGATTTGGAGACAGTGACCACTTGAAGGAGATATTGTGCTGCAACAATGTGATTTCAGGCCATAGACATGTGGCATGATACCTCACCTAGTCACATTGACCAGGCACCAGTCCAACACAAGACGATAAAACTAACCTCATGATGCCGGGCGTAGGGGCAAGGGAACAACAAGTACCATTTGTAATGCCTTTGGCACAGCACCACAGGGGACTGAGCATGCCATCTCTCCATCATCACAGGAAAATACTCCTCAATTGTGCCAATATTGACAATTAAGCTATGATGACTGTATATAGTGCATTAATGGAACCATTGGTATTAACCTAAACTAGACTAACTGGCATCTGGTGACAGGTTGGTACTTTGTTGACCTTTAAATTCTTACTCCTGATGAACACAATAACGATTAACAGTCTTAATTCTTGCAAGAGTGAATAGTCTCAAAGCAGACAATTTCGCTCTTTTAGTATCACAATATTCCATTATTGCAACTACTTTGAGCAGCCAGAGATGGAATTTATTAACATCATTTCTTAGATAATTTGATAATATGAGTTGCTAACTGCTATTTATGTATAAAAGTGTTATTAAGTCAGGAACATTTGCAGCCAAGCACGGATTCAAACTTATGACAATACTGACCGATATATCTTAGTTCCTATAGCAATTTCTGCCAGGTACTCCATTGCGAACTTGTGGCGAAATAGACATAGCTTTCCCTTTAAAACCATGCAATATATCTGATTACCTTATATGTCCTATTTAACGTGCCCAATGCTGCAAACTGCCAACCACCACATTTATTAGGGTCCGAATAATGCAAACTTTTTTGATTGCAGAAAATAGCAAAAATCGTACCATAATATTTATCTGCATGAAGAAATAATTAATACAGTATACGTCCAGATCAGATTATGGAAATAAAAATACAATGACCAGTATACCTCAAATAATTGCTAGTAAGATACATGTATATATTAACTTGAATGATGCTCATGGAAAGAAAGGTCATAACAAGCAAGTACTGTGATGATAATTACTTGATATTTTATCATATGCAGAATCAGCAAGTAATATCATGTCTGTAATTTCACTGTAGCATATGTGCGACAAATTGTGTGGAAATAATATTACATGTGATTGATTTCACTACAATATTGACTATGGTCTAAAGTTCATGTAGTTTCTGAGACCAGACACTGTTGAGCTGTATAAACTACAGTGTCTCTTTGGTCCCTTTAGTTTCAGTTTCCATAACTTCAATGTCAATCACAGGATTATCACCTTATTATTTGTACACATGTCATGTATATATTAATCATAATGGTGTCATGAATAATTCAGGAAATGTTTTGTTTCTGAATTCCACTTGTCAGTACAGTAGCAATATTATAAACCATTCACATACAGTACTGTGCTTAAAAGATAAGTTTTATAATTATAGCTGAAGTCAGTTTTTTTTACTTGAGAACGGTTGTAAACACATTATGATGTGGTCGGCCAATGAAAACATGTTTAGGAAAATATTGTCCAATAAACAGAGTGATTCTAAATAAATCTTGAATCAAGTATACAATATATACTTGTGTACCTAATATGTCATAATATTGCATTTTAGAATACTTAAACAAACAATTGTTGTATCCATCATTTTACAGCTGGTATTGCCAATGTGTCATCTTATGGTTCGGACTAATTTATAAACCAAAACTCACATCGTTGTCATCATTTATTCAGATCTTGTATACATAACAACTATTTGCATTTTTATTGAAACATGTTGTGTACATCATGTTTGTTGTTGTATTGATAATTATATTGTTGTCTATATTTGATTGTAATATAAATATGAGCTGTTCCACGACACACCTGTAATAGTTACAAAAAAAATATTTTCAGGTTTTTACATTTTCATTTTTCATTTATTACCAAAAGTATAAAAAATCAGACGTCTTCTTTTCTGTTCATAAATGGTCATTCAACTATTTATAAGAACAATAAAAAATGTAAACTACGTTATTATTATTTATTATTATATTTATTAATATTTTTATTATTATTATTATTATTTTTGTATTATTATCATTACTACTACTACTATTATCATTATTTCATTATTTTATGATTATTGATATTATTATCATTATTACAATAACGTATAAATTCCTGTCAATAAACAGAACAATGGTATTGTTTTTGTTTCATCAATGTGCTTGTATAACCACAATGACAATGATATTAATTGCTATATGACTTGTGTGAGTAACTTCCCACTTAGAACAGCTGACCTGCTGTTATATATGCATACATGTCTACTTAGTATAAATGCACAAATAGAAGCAAATATCTACGAATTTAATCAGAAAATTGAATGGTGTGATTATTCCAAGGAATGATTCACTTGGTTCTCTTACCTGGTAAAGACATCATCTCTAACCATAAGATGTAAAGCAACAGGTCATCATGTCAAGCCAGACAGGCTTATCAGTAATAACACCTTTAGGGTGTTTACATCAACCCAGCCTAGGTAAATCAGCATGTAATTCAAAACAAAGCAGGTAAATTAAAGAGGTACCCAATGGGGATATCCTATTGATAACATGTTTGATACATTTTGCAGATTGTTGGTACATTTACAAAAGACATCATTGTCAAGATTTTGTTATGAACAAGGCCATTGCATGTCCTTATCATGTGTTCCTTTCTTCCTTCCTCCTTCATTCATTCCTTCCTTTCTTCCATCCTTTCTTCCTTCCTTCCTCCTTCCTTCCTTCCTTCCTTCCTCCTTCATTCATTCATTCCTTCCTTCCTCCTTCATTCCTTCATTCCTTCCTTCCTTCAGTCACTATCTATTTATCTACTACTTTATAGTATATTACATCAGGTAAATAAACCAACTATTGTTTCTAGCTTGATTAGGGACAGATTATCAACTGTATACAGACTATTCTGATCTGGAAAATGAAAGATGAAACAGCATTGTGAAACGACTGCTGCACATTGAACACACCTCCACATCCATCGTGAGGAAAAATGATCACATTATATTTGGCAAATAATACAATGCCTCTAGAACTGATCACTCCAAACCAGACAAATGACCGTCCCTTGTTGGACAAATGACCGCATAACTATGATAAATGACCACAGAAAAATTACTGAATTGGATATTTTTTCTACAATTTTAGGTTTTTGCTATATTTCCATTATTCAACCGTAATGGAATAAAACTAATTGGGTAAATTAATTGTTAAAATAAAGAGCAAAGCGTAGACCATATAATATATGTGGAATACTATTTCCTACATTAGAGGATGACTCACAAGCATACATATCTAGGGTCTAATCTAATGTAACCCAGGTAAGGCAAAGCAGGGCCCTTGACAACCTTTGGGGACTTGGGTGCCCACACTCACAATGGGATGAATTTTGCATCTTTCTCGTTTAGAAAGGGGAAATTTAAGCCATATTTATGTTGTCACTTTTTTCATTTATTTATATTTTTTTCAAATCAATTATGACATGTTTATAGTATTTCTTGACAAATACAGTAATATTGTAATATAAAAGGAATGGGGATTCACACTACCTGATTTTTGGGGATTTTCTGTTGTTTTGTGTTGTGAGGGAATATTAAATAGAAAAAAGGGGGGAAAAACATACTTTTTAGTAGGGAAATGGTACCCATAAACTGCCCCAAAAAATGTCCAATTGAGTACCTGGGGAAATGCAATAGTTATGCGCCAAACTTAACATTACACTAACATAAAACAAACATCAGTATGCATTAGGCATATACAATATATGCATATAATTAACTAAGACCATAGAATTGGTTTTATATCATACATAACATCATACTGGCACATAATAACAGGCATGTATTATATTCAATAATTCACCGAATGGGGAAATAACAAATGGCATACGCATTTAAGTTTTTTTACTGATAAAATGTTAATTTGCAATTTATGAAATAGATAGAATATTAAACAATTAAAAAGAGCCTTGGGCATTTTTAATCATTTTCTAAAACAATGTTAATTTTTCACACTAATATAAATGTACTAAATTGGCACCCATACTCTATGACAAATTATGGACATGTCTACAACAATATCAAACAGCCCATCAAATTGCATGCACCTCCATTAGTAGCAGGTAATCTTCAAAGGTGGGCAGACACTGACATAAAACATTGGCCAGCCGACCTGCTGATCTATGACTGAGTTGAGTTACACAGAACAGAAAAGTAATTAATTCCAATTTAAAATCATTCATATCATCTGTGTAATCAATCAGGTTTCTAGGTTAATTACTGACAACTACACCTTGCATGGTCACTCCATTAAACTACAAGAATACACACCAACTTCCTTACCTTGGCATGACTTCATTAATTATATATAACAGTTTACAACAGGTTCTGTAGATTTACCAGAAACAAATGTATTAATATATGATCACATATATTATATTTTATATTAAAACGTAATAAAATATGTATCATATGAAAGAACAGAGGGTTCTGTATACTAATTTGAAAACTATAGAAATACACAACACAGGTTGTTGCTATAAGGTGTTTCAGTAGACCCAATTTTATTCAAAATGTTTTAATGTATATTATTAACATTATTTTGTATCATTTACCCTCTGAATTAAATTCAAGCATTTTAAGGTCCAAATCTGTAATTTGGAATGGTATTTCTACAAAAGTTTGGACTCTGATATTCAGTGGTCAATGTTAACATTATTTCATCTTTTCATCAAATGATACTTCTTTTCTTTTCAAAATAAACAATATCATCCTAATTGCGAGTACTTTAATTAAATGTTCAATAAATTTCTGCATCTCTATCTGTATCAATTCAAATACAGCAATTTCGCCCTCCCAATCCAATCTCGGGCAATTCAAGCAACTTAACAATAAAATGATTTTCATCTTCAATTCTTTCCTGATAGCACAAGTATCTTAATTCTGATCCGCCCTAGAACATGTACAATAATGCATTTTTCCATCCCATCAAAAAATTAAACATCTGGCCAAGAATTCTACAATTATGAACAGTTTGTTAGTACTCTCATGATGCTATTGAATATTTGTGAAATGAAACTCATCAAAATAGTTTGTGACTCATCACCAAAAACTCTCTTTCTTTAACATTACAGCTAATACAGAGACATTATTCAGCTTAAATCATGTGAGGAATATGACCAGTGTGATGATACACGATTCTGTTCCATCTTTATAAACAATAAGGTGATATCCTCATTATGTACTGGAAATCATATTGTGAATATTGTATATCAGTGTTGCAAAAATGTATTTAATCAGTCAATCAATCAATCAATTATTCATTCACTCACTCACTCACTCATCGACCGACTGTTCGTTCGTTCGTTCAATCAATCAATCAATCAATCAATCAATCAATCAATCAATCAATCAATCAATCAATCAATCAATCAATCAATCAATCAATCAATCAATCAATCAATCAATCAATCAATACATAAATAAAACAATCAATCAATCAATCAATCAATCAATCAATCAATCATTCATTCATTCATTCATTCATTCAATCAATCAATCAATCATTCATTCATTCATTCATTCATTCATTCATTCATTCATTCATTCATTCATTCATTCATTCATTCATTCATTCATTCATTCATTCATTCATTCAATCAATCAATCAATCATTCATTCATTCATTCATTCATTCATTCAATCAATCAATCAATCAATCAATCAATCATTCATTCATTCAATCAATCAATCAATCAAATCAGTCAATTAATCTGTTGTTCAGTAAATAAACCATTAACATCCTGATATCAACGAACGAAAAATTGACATTAACATTTTGGTAAGCTTATGTGAATTCAGATCTTCGAGGAGAACAGGATTTCAATACCAACCAGCGTGAAAGTAACAGGACATTATCTAAAGACAAATCTGTTTTGTGATATATACAGAATGAGATTATCTTGCTTTCATCCCCAAACTGGATGTGAAATCCCACATATTATGACTAAAGGTACTTTAGGTACATATTTCCTTTTGTATACTAAGCTGAAAATGAAGTTAACCTTAACAGGAAATGTAGCCACTTATTGAGTTTCACGTGATGTTGGCAAGTGTAGTCATTATACAAAGGTTGAAATATCTACCTTATACATAAAGTTATACACATATTTTGTACTGCAGGGAAATGAACACTTAAAGGCTGTAACAGGAAGATATTATTTTCTAGCCGACGCCATTTTTCTTTTCTTGGTCTGATTTCCGAACATTTACGTATTATCTGAACCAAAATTAATTAATACCACACTTAATTCATTTTTACTCTTTATTAAATTGTCCTCAAAATCTTGTGCATCGTTATTTAATAACACGCAATAGCTCGTATCCCGTGACCATACCTACAAGTGTGAATAACACATACACATTTACTTATCATTTATGCACTTATAGAAACGACAACATCACAAAGGCTAACGATCTCTCTATTTTTCTCCCCAAATGCTATGTACGATAGAATCCAGCTATTGGACATTTTACGTCAGCCAAGCAATGTGCCTCATTAACATAATAGTACTCCCAATTCCTTAGCACATTCTACAAGCCGAAGAAAATCAATACATTCACATCTCATTTGCATATTTCTTTCTAACTGGCATTATTTAAATGAAACATCGTAACATTTAGAAATGTATATTACGATTAAAGATAATTGCTAGTAGTACTTATGAGAGAAATTAGTATTTCAGAGTCAACCTCGAATTTTCAAACCAAATTTCCACTAAAATGTCCCGTTAACAATGAAGTGGTCATAAACAATGGACGAAGGTACATGTAGCGGGTATTTACATAAAAAACAAAATCAAGGTAACAGCGAGTACCTTTCTGGAGCCCCAAAATTGAGAATCACGTTTTCACAAAACTGCGTCGAAAAATTAAATATAAACTAGACGAAACAAGTGGTTTCAATCAAATGAAAGTCGAGCTAGGATACTTCACCAATTATAAGTGTCAAGTCGTACACCTATGAAAATGAGGTATTCCTAGACTGAAATTACCCATGAAATATGTAGGATCGGTTGGGAGTTGATTCATCCACAGTAAGGGGCTGAGAAAAGGGCCCGAAATCTCAGTGTTTCAGAAAATTTACCACAGAAACTCGTAAACCACCTCCCCACGTACACACCGTGACAAAACATTTATTTTTTCATTTAACTCGGGAACAAGTGCTGTGGGGAATAGCCAGTTTAAATATCTTTCACATTTACAAATAATTTAACCAAATATAGTCTTCATACATCTATATGATTGAATATAATATACACTCTCGTGTAGCCTCGTCCGCCATTATACCACTTAACATAAATGCTAAATTTGGTCTACTTCCAAGAGAGGCTTGTGTGTACTTATGCATTAATCCTTGCTTACCTTTCCCGTAAAACACGCAAATAAAGGCAAATAATAACAAATAAAAACACAGATTTGTAGATTTTTATGTTAAGTAACTATTTTCCCGCCAAATTCTCGACTTAAACAGCCTCCGAAGCGAGATAAGGCTCGCGACTGCCTATCAGGTATATGTCCTAGGTAAATGCCACGTAAAGTTACCGTAAAACACAGAAAAACACAGAAAATGACCAAATAAAGAGTACATAGTATATATTGACCATATAGGATAGAAAGAAAGTCATACAAACGAGTACGTACCGTTTTTTCTACGTGGATTTCTCTGTTTTCGTCTTCCGCACCTGCTTCCTTCCATCATTTCAATTGAATTGAGAAATATTCCGACCTGAGCATGTATCAATGCGCATGACGACACGGAAAAAAGGCGACAGCTTCCGTTTTTGTTTTTCATACATCAAAGTTTTTTATAACAGACACCTATTTACCTTGGTCCATAGAAAGAGAATAAAAACAATGTAACTACGTATTAAAATAGTCCATGAAGTATCCTTCGTTCTCTGCACATCAATACATTGGATTAAGTACAACACACCGTGGCCTCTGTTATGACAAATCAAGTATGGTGTTGTTTCGCTGTAGTTAAAGGTACATGAGCCGGTAATAAACATCGACTAGGGTCGACCTTCACAGGGACGATTTTTTGGCACTCGGCGTATCAATCGTAATTTGATTACAGATGCCCGGGAGAAATTAATTTATCTGGCGTATCAGCCCTTGTACCTCAAAGGTGGAAAAGGTGTGCGGTGTATTAAACGAACATGACCCGTATAGCTGTATTAAAGCTAATTTTCCACGCACTCACGAGCCAATTATCATTAATTCAATTGAATAGAAAGGTTGTTCATTTTAATGGAGTTAGATTGGCTAATAATGGACCTTTATCGGTTTAATCAGGCAAGGTATGGTGACAGGTAAATTCCATGCCGTCACGCAGGGACACACGGAATGATATGATAGTTTTTGCGCAATGAAGTATCTGGTCCTGGTACATAAATTCCTGAGCTATAAATTGATGGATCGCAGATTCTTGGATGACAGGCGCATTTCAAAGCAGCATGATGAAGAGTTTAACATAGACTAAGGACTTAACTCGAAATACATGTAGCTGAATGCAAGAAAGAATTGTTCATGTTTAAGGTTGTTTCATTACGTTGAAGTTAGTTCGGATTTTATTTTAGTTGTTCACCCTACTGCACTCAGGCACAAGAGCCCCGGCCGGTCTTTATAAATACAGTAAAACCTGACTTAAAGGCCACCACAATAAAAAGACCACCTAAAAATTTAAGAACACAATTTACAAGTCCATTTTCACTGTTTTGCTCTATATTCAACCTCAGTATTAAGACCACCTCAGTAAGAAGGGTACGATGGGTGGTCTTATTATTGAGGTTTTATTGTACAATTTCCTCTCTTATATGCGTATTGAAATGGCGGGTTTATTGGTCTTTATTATTACAATTACAAGCCGTCTGAGTTCAGCAATGGCTGACGTACTGTGGGGTTTGAACATATTTTCCATGTAATACTATTATCAACGTTGTGGCCCATCGGGAGACTGGGGGGGACGGGTTTACACAGCGTCTTTGGACAAATTGGCGACTAAATATGTTGTCTAACCCCCATCCATGGAGACAGGGAGTTTCGGCAAAGTGACCGAAGTAGGAGGTAATAAGAATTTTTAAGTCGAAACTATTTTTCGGGTAACGGGCACACGGGGCTTGTCGGGAAGCATGCGCTGTCTAAATTGATAGGATCATAAGCACATTTAAAAAACCGTTTGATGACTTTATGATGTAGGCCTATCATCTAGACTAATACAAAATATTTTATACGCTTAAGTATTTGTTTACATCCGTATTTACAACCCCCGGATGTACGTAAATGACTGTTAATCTCCATTGGTTCACTACTGTATTTTTATATGTTGGTTGTTTTAAGCAGAGCGGTGGACATATTATGATTATTGCTACACATTTATTGGTTTTCATTTCATTCTAATTACATATATTTGTATTCAGAATTGCGCGTAGCTGTAGGCCTACACTCGGGTTGGCATAGTATTTAATATGTTGTAGGCCTACACTCGGGTTGTCATGGTATTTAATGTGTTGTAGGCCTACACTCGGGTTGGCATGGTATTTAGTGTGTTGTAGGCCTACACTCGGGTTGGCATAGTATTTAATATGTTGTAGGCCTACACTCGGGTTGGCATGGTATTTAATGTGTTGTAGGCCTACACTCGGGTTGGCATGGTATTTAATATGTTGTAGGCCTACACTCGGATTGGCATGGTATTTAATATGTTGTAGGCCTACACTCGGGTTGGCATGGTATTTAATATGTTGTAGGCCTACACTCGGGTTGGCATGGTATTTAATATGTTGTAGGCCTACACTCGGGTTGGCATGGTATTTAATATGTTGTAGGCCTACACTCGGGTTGGCATGGTATTTAATATGTTGTATCGAATGTTCAATGTGAAGATGATGAACCGGACTTAACAGAGGTCCATTTTGTTTGCGAAATTTACGACTTTATTTAACAGTACATGTCAGTCAGATGTATAAATGCAAGGATGTCAGCTGACCTAACGGTAAAACACAGAGTTCTTGGCTTACCAGCCTATACTAGGTCACACCTGTTATCTGACAGTTTATCCGTGGACGGATCTAAGGTGGGGGACAACATTTAAAGGAGGATGTACTATTTTCAGTCTGATTGTCTTGGAGAAACATAATAGCCTACACCTCGCATGGATTGAACCAACAAACTCCAGGTTGCTGAACAGCCACTTCAGGTGTCTCTAAAACATTTCAAGATCTACATGTATGCTAAATATTCATAGAAAATCGAGTTGAAATCCGGCATCTGCATGCTGTATTGAGGTAGACTAGAGGCTTGCAGCAGCTGGATCTTTTGGTCTAGGTATTTACATATATGCCATGCGACATGGGATATCTAACCGAGAAGATTCGAACATAGTCGTGCTGCCAGCAATGTCATCTTGCACATTTGTACTTAAATAAAGTAAAAGCTGATACCATTTCGAAATAAACAGTTACCATTTCCTAATTTATTTGGTCGAGTTAATTTATGATTTTACCTTCACGTAATTCACCTTCAAGGTAAACAAATTTCCACGCTTCCGCCATGCTTTTTGTAAACGTCGAACATATGACGTCATACTTGTGACGTACGCGCGTATGAAAAAACACCTGCTTGACAATCAACGAGTCGAGCTTAAAAAATCTTATAGTAAGAACTTGGTGTAATTTCTACCAGACCTACTTTAATGGATCGAACGATCGACGCAGTATTTTCATATTTTCTTGATTAAGCACATTCGTATTTTTCTCCTGTCATTTACATTACAGTTGAATGGCCGCATGTCTTAAGTGGGGGGATTTGATCAAATTTAGAAGAAAATATTCTTAATCATCTAAATTCGGCACGTGACTAACATTTCTGCCTAACACAAAGAGCCCGGATATATTCGTATTCCAGAAGAGAATAAGGCACTTTGGATCACGTGTTATACTGCCAGCCTCGTTCTTCAAATATGACAGCACCGTAAATTGGTTCCTTCAATAAAGTAATTTATAATCAAACGACGATGTCCGATTAATTAATATAGAATCGTCAGATTCGTGAAAATTCGTTATATTCAATATCAGTATTGGATGAAGTTACGCTTTAAAACAAGTAAAATTAAGGTTAGTTATGCGTGTAAGCATATAATATACCGAATTCCTTCAGTTCACCAAAATTATCGACAAAATGTAAAAAGAGTTTGTTTCTAGTTATGAAATGTTGCAATTGACTGAATGTTATTTTTCAAAATAAGGACGCTGAAAGAAAACAAGTCGTTAATGCTTCAAAACAATTAGATTGTAAAGTTGGCGTTTATCACGGTCTGAACAGTTATTTCTACTGGTAAATACGATTGTATACATGCATTCTATTATGTGCATCATGTATGCTGACGACCGTGTGCGTAATATTATTGAGTACACACAAAATGTAGTACACATTATAATACGTGTGCGTCTGATACACATGCTAATTATTGTTTTGCCTCATGTAAGAGCAGCGGGCATATATATGGGGGTACTTAAGCCAACGGATTGAGGGTATTTATCAGACAAAATGAGACCGCCACTCGTTAAATAGACTTGGTCGGAATCTGCGTCCCGAGTGGAATTTGATGCCTAGCACCAGCTCCCATCCTGGGGATTTGATATTCCCAGAACCAGGGATGGATTTAAGACAATAGATTTTGATGTTTGTCTTAATCCTCTGGATGTGTCCGCTGACCCTCCCCCACCCTTGAGGCAAGAAAATGAAACGTGCATAAATCCATTGTAATGTTACTTTTCTTTAAAGACTCTTTGACAATAAGGTAGCCAATCGTGAAAATTTTTTAGATGCTTACAAGGAACTGACAATTATATAACTTACCTTCTGATAAACAAACAAACAAACCCAGATATAATTCATTGATATTCATTGATACGATAAGTCTACTGAACTAAATAAACAAACAAAAGACACGAATGTTAGTTAAATCTGTATCTTTAATAATCAGCTTGATTTACGCCTGAAATGACTTTTATTCTATTCTAAAGCAAGGTGGCGGCCTCAAAGTATTATGATCACACGCTAATTGCCACCTTTAGAAAATCTCACGTGTTTCAATGATAAACTACAGAGGCTGTAAACGTTCCATTCACTATCAAATCGTAATAAATCTCGTATAATCACACGGGAGGAAATCTTGTCGAACACCCGGCCAACAAAAGGCGATCGCGCGCTTAATTTTGAAATAAATAACAGCGTATTACTTTCGTTTTGAAACATTAAATTTATTTAACAATGAGCATGACTACCCATTTAACGGTCTGCAATGGAGAAAGATTTAATACCATACCCTATATTAAGTATTTGAGACCGTCGTTTCATGCGTCTCTGATACACCTTTAGCATGCAGCTTTAATGACAAAGTAGTGACTTTATAGTTTCCTCGAACAGTTGACATTTTCACAATAATTCTATAAACGATCATACGTGAGTTTAAAGAGCAGTAATTTGTGCCATTTAGTGATCCGTTCCATTTACCGCCATATTAATCAGACTTAATTAAGTAAGGTATAATACGTTACTTAAATACCATGTGGGTGAGTACACACAGACTGAAGTTTGGATTTTGATATTTAATATGTTAAGCGATGTTGTTACTGATCGTTTATTAACGTTTCTCGTGCAGTATCCGGATTATATTGTAATCGAAAACGCTTTGATGACCACGTGATCACTCTGCGTAACTTCTATGAGTTTCGCATGAGTTCGTGGCGAAGAACTTATTTCCCACACGAAGACTACAATTATATTCTTCTCTAATACCCATTCCGGAAGTATTTTTTTTAAATAGGAACATGTTTAATACGTAAAACATGTGTAAATGGGAACCAATTTATAGTTCCTGGGCTCAGTCATTGTGTTAGATATTTTGATAGTTTTTCTTACAATAAATGAAAAGTGTATCGACTTGTCTTCTCAAAATATACTTTTAGTAATTCTAAATACAGTAAAACCTCATAATACCGCTTCAATAATAAGATCACCTCAAAATTACGAACACAACTGTCAGTCCGTTTTCACTGTTTTGCTCTTTATTCAATTCCAATATTAAGACCACCTCAATAAGAAAGCCAGTTTTCAAGGGTCCAAATGATGGTTTTATTATCGAGGTTTTACTGTACATGTATATACTTGAACCCCTGTCCTCCGTACGCATACACATATAAGCTCGTTATGTCTTAAGGAATTAACTGATCTTTTTAAAGTTCAAGGTCGAGGACTTCTCATGTAACATTGTTTTAGCATTTACGACCTCATGAACTTTAACCAAACTACACATATCTAGACGAATACAAATAATACAGCTTCTCTTTCATTTCTAGATAATATAGTATGGACATTTAATCGTTTTAGCGGGGTGAGGTTGTGACATTTTCCTAGATCCAAATAGTTTTTGTTTTTGTTTTTTTGTTATAACAATGTCCGAAAGCTTGACTAATACCCAGTCTTTCTCAACAACCAAATGCTCAATGGGTTCACTTCCGGTGTGGAGAATTAGGGGCCAGTACAAGACGCATTATTAGATTCTCTGTCCTATAGAATAATGATAATGTATTCTAAATCACTTATTTCTATTGCTAATCACAGTTATCAGGATTTTACTGAACGTACAATCTGCACTTACTGCGGACAGGCATTTTAATTAAGACCAAGCAAACAGACGGTAATTGCAAATATATTTAAACAGTGGGAACTACTTCGTTCAAATACCCTCACTTCAGACATTGGAGAACAATGCCCCCTTAAGACCCAAATTTAGAGCATTGGCCCCTGTACAAATACCCACGCTTTACTCGAGATACATTAGCATAACGTCGCGTGCCTGGCATTAGCGTCCGTTAAAATATGATAGCCGCCCAATCGGATTTATTTTAATACGCTAAAGTAACGGTCAGTCATATTTAATGAGGTGGAAACTAGGAGACAGAGAACTTGAAACTAAGAAAAGGAGGTTTAAGTGATTGTATACGGATTAATACAAGTATACGTGATGTCACTACAGTAAGAAGGTGTAACATCACACTGGCTCACCACTTCCAGTTTTATCCGATTGCAATCCGGTTAGACAAGAAGATGTCTGTATAAATAACGATAATGGGATAATGGTATATGGCTCATGCGATGTCTTAAGAGGGCAGGAGAGTACAAATGTTGCTTTTATAAATACATATACTCAGCACATTTAATAACGCACTGTGTGGGATTTCTAAATTGAAATGACTTTTGGATACAAGAAAAGAACTTGACACGATACTATTGCATGTGTACGCAACATGCATGCTAAATTTCATGTCAATCGACAAGTATTTACATAAAAAAAATAGTTTCAAAAGTAATAAAATGAAATTTAAAGACGTGTGGTTGGTAAAAAAGTGTGCGTTTTGAAATGTACTTAGTATTTTTGGTCATCTCGAGACTTGGAAAAAGCATTACAACCCTTTTTCTGTTCAATACGTCATCAGGGTGTGTACACAAACAGCGGAACAAGGAACAGTCAATGAACGAGTTATTGGCCAATAATGCAGAGAAAATTACCATAGCATACAGAATAATGCAGTATTATAATTTGATAATATAATTTACATTTATTTATTGAACAGATCACAGTATCGTGCCAACGACCTTCCCTTGAATCATTGCTTTGTCTAAACTTATTTTTACGTCCATTTTGTTTGATCTTACAACTAAAATGAATTATGTTTTCTGTGATACTGATCAGCACTCGAGCCTAGGTATAATGACAACAGCAGAAGACTCTCTCTGTCGTGTCGGGATTCGAACCATTCACCTGGGAATTAGGAATCCGGCGCGCTAGTAGCTCCAACCCCACAACACTGTTCCTCTCCGGACATTTCTTATGATGTGTGATATAAAACTCATTGAAACGTACATGTCTGATATTTCTAAACAGAAAAGTAGGTGTATATTCCTGCGAGTTCAACTGAAATGCTGTAAACTGATTGGTACTTTAAGAGCATGCTTTGGTCTGGTTTCCTAAATAATCACTGTTCCAAAAGTAGATCTTTGTCCGCTGAAATTCAATGTATCAAATAAACTGAATGAGACAAGTGTCGCAATTACAGACCAAAAATGGTCGTAAATACAGTGACACCGCAATAATAAGACCACAATTTAGTATGTTTGGTGGTCTGTTTGTCGAGTTAAAGGATGGGAAAAAATGAAAGACTTGTCTTATTAATGAAGATAAGATACGCTTATTTTTGTCCCACTTTTGTACATGATTGTTACAAATATAAATATATGAAATATTGAAAATGTAATTCATGCACACAACCACTCAATCTGAGTTATGAGAGACAATGAAGTGTTCTTCATTTTGAGGTGGTCTTAAAGTGAGGATTTACTGTACAATGAATAGATTTGTAACAACCCTGTCACTATAAGCACAGAGCAAAAAACCGTCCGGTCAGTTACAGAACCAAACTATGATCTATCGGTCAGAAGTTGGACGTTATCGATCTCCGGCCACCTGGTCACGCAGAGAAAACTGATTAACGTTGACCACCGTCCGGTGATTGATATTAACATGGTAATTAATGCGAAACAAAAGGACAATTTCGTGTGGTCAACCTCATACAGTACAGTGCGAGGTTTAGTCTGTAATTTAAACGTAATTGACGCAGTTGATCAAAGTCCGTGTATTTAAGTGACTCAAAAATGGGTTATTTTAAGTTTATATATAAACAAAGTCATAAAAAGTATTAAGAGTAGGCCTACAGTAAAACCTCGATAATATGACCACCATTGTGACCCTTGTAAACTGGTATTTTTATTGAGGTGGTCTTAATATTGAGGTTGAATAAACAGTAAAACAGTAAAAATTGACTTGAAAATTGTAATTTTAATTTCGAGATTGTGTTATTATTGAGGTGATCTCTACATGAGGTTTGACTGTAGTATTCATAATGAAATCACTGATAACGTTATTATTGAGGTGGTCACTACGTGAGGTTTGACTGTAGTATTCATAATAACATCACTGATAACGTTATTATTGAGGTGGTCTCTACATGAGGTTTGACTGTAGTTTTCATAATAACATCACTGATAACGTTATTTTGAGGTGGTCTCTACATGAGGTTTGACTGTAGTTTTCATAATAACATCACTGATAACGTTATTTTGAGGTGGTCTCTACATGAGGTTTGACTGTAGTATTCATAATGAAATCACTGATAACGTTATTTTGAGGTGGTCTCTACATGAGGTTTGACTGTAGTATTCATAATAACATCACTGATAACGTTATTTTGAGGTGGTCTCTACATGAGGTTTGACTGTAGTATTCATAATAACATCACTGATAACGTTATTATTGAGGTGGTCTCTACATGAGGTTTGACTGTAGTATTCATAATGAAATCACTGATAATATTATTGTTGAGGTGGTCTCTACATGAGGTTTGACTGAAGTATTCATAATGAAATCACTGATACTATTATTGTTGAGGTGGTCTCTACATGAGGTTTGACTGTAGTATTCATAATGAAATCACTGATAACGTTATTATTGAGGTGGTCTCTACATGAGGTTTGACTGAAGTATTCATAATAACATCACTGATAACGTTATTATTGAGGTGGTCTCTACATGAGGTTTGACTGAAGTATTCATAATAACATCACTGATAACGTTATTATTGAGGTGGTCTCTACATGAGGTTTGACTGAAGTATTCATAATGAAATCACTGATACTATTATTGTTGAGGTGGTCTCTACATGAGGTTTGACTGTAGTATTCATAATGAAATCACTGATAACGTTATTATTGAGGTGGTCTCTACATGAGGTTTGACTGAAGTATTCATAATAACATCACTGATAACGTTATTATTGAGGTGGTCTCTACATGAGGTTTGACTGTAGTATTCATAATGAAATCACTGATAACGTTATTATTGAGGTGGTCTCTACATGAGGTTTGACGGAAGTATTCATAATAACATCACTGATAACGTTATTATTGAGGTGGTCTCTACATGAGGTTTGACTGTAGTATTCATAATAACATCACTGATAACGTTATTATTGAGGTGATTATTAACGTCTACCAAGAACGTATACGTCTGTGGTTCTAATATGCTTATAACGTCACATGTACCAATTATATATTTTAATGTATACCCTGTGTGGTTGTTTGGTGGATGGCGCGGCTGCTTACGCCTTCCATCATCTTGCAAATTCTATATTACTCTTGTATAATATTATAGTTTTACTTGTTAAAGGGAACTTTAGTGGATTGCTTAAATTATACACGATATACTCGAACCAACTGCATCTATAGATAAATATAAAATAATATTTGGCGTGAAATTTTTTCTATTTCATACAACTAAATTTGGGTTAAATGACTTACTAAAGCTCATTTTTATCTTGCGAAAACTAGAATGTCAGAATTATATCCAGATGTGTCAATATTCGTGTGCAGGCAATTAAAATGCATTTAAAATATGTTTCCATCATCCTATTGGAATGGGTTCGTGTACGGCAAATATGGTGCATCGGGCCCGATTACATAAAAAATGTCAACTATGATCTATCTCAAAATGTTCAAGGCCCATAGTTTGGGTGATAGAATAGACGGCTTCTCAAACTCTAGAATTATACATGTACTAGCATGACCACTAACAGTGGCGAAGTTATAGTCAGTTATACAAAATACATTAAATTAATGGCTCTGAACAAAATCTTAATTTTGTCAGCTTGGCAAACCCAACGCAATTTATCTTAAAACAATAAATAGACAAAAACGGTGCTCATTTCCTCACGGCATATAAAGACGCGTCCGAACGACAAGGTTTGCCGGAAAATACGTGGACAGATGTAACCTCCTTGGAGACAACAATTGATTTTATTGAGTTGTACCTAATCATATAAAATGTCATTTGATGTATTCCAGGTGTCTACTGGGGTCTTTGATCTTGTCTCATAGAAGCAGGTTTTACATGAAAGTCTTAGATATCGATAGGAGACTCATTTTACGGTAATGTTTGACCCTGAGGTGGTCGTCTAGCGGTTATTTAAATATCCACACATTTATAATTATATTATGATTCATCTGTCGATCTATTTCCTGACAATAAACGCATCCGGAAGGCATTAGACACCGGGATAGGAGGTAAAATGAGCTATTTCCACATTGAATATTGTCCGAGTGTCTAGATTCCACCTTCCCCAGTCCTGGGCTTGAGTCTTACTTCACTACATGAAATACTCATGTTATCATTAAAATCAATTTTACAACACAAAAATACATTATAGATGTTCGTATAATTTTTAAATGATTATGATAAAATTATAATTTTATACATCGCATTCCATGTAAGTTAAGTCAAATTTAGTTTGATACCAGTCTGATACCTCAAAGATTGTCACCGACCATTAGTATATATTATAATTAATGTATTATTTCTGATATTGGTTGAAAAATTACGAAATGCTGCATCAATGTTCAATGATTACCTTTAAAAGGTGTCGTACAAGTCAAAAAGCAAATATTTTTATCCGAATTGCCAAACATACGCTGACATTTTAAGCGTAATGAGACGATATTTCAGAATGACAAGCTAGTCACTACGCATATCACCATTTTCATATACATGTGCAATTATGTTTGGGTGCAATTTATTTCTCGTAATGGGTCGATATTGATGCTTCTGTTTCTTACACAAAGCAATATTCGGACCAGTTTTGTTATTTTGGCAGTGATTTTGAACACTTTTACACGTTAATACCCAAAAAACAATCGGCAATAAAACCAAACGTTGTACACAAAGCGACTGTTAGTTTAAAAGAACTTTGACAACAGTTAATTAAAACCGACGAAAGTTAGAAAACCTACAGTGTAAAACAATCACTTGGATACACAATCATGTGAACTTTAGAGGTTTCGAGTGGTCTAAACTTCAATAAAAATAGCATCAAACTGTAATGCTTTATGAAATAAAATGAACAGATTCATAATTATACTAAATTGAGACGCCCGTAAAAGCCTTTGTTAATACATCGTCCGTTGTAAAAAGACGTTCATTTTTTCCATGACCGCCGTCACATGTGTGATCTTTCGTGACAAAATCTGAGAACCGTTTGTTTGTTTTTAATACCGCTCTCAACTGACCAGGTCTTTGAACATATTCGATCATCAAACATCACCAGATGTGTGAAGCCTGCTACACCGCACGCATACCGAGACGAGTTTAGCGTGAAATTAAATTAGCCATACTGAAAATGGAGCAGTTTGTTTTATATGGAAGTAATTAAATTGTACCTGTTCCCTTGAGTAAATGGGCCGTGGTTTCGGTTAACGGTAAAATACGCAGACCTAAGCTCAATGATAGCAGTGATTTGATTAACAGTCATTGATATGATGCAGGGAAGCGTTGATGTATAACATTCGCTTTCAAATTCGTAATTATAAACCTTACTTAATACAATTATACACAAATGAAAATCTTATAACAAAACGTGCGCAGATGTTGGAATATTGCCTTTACAGGTTTCAATTGTTGTTCTCTTTAAACAGCCATTGTCTTTTCAAGCATATAGAATCTAGCTTTGAGCTTGCTCATTGAAGTGGACATAATATTGTAGAGCAGTCCAAAACTGAAACTTCATTAGAATTAGCTTCACTATTTTTGAAACCACATGCATGTACAATTGCGTTACGTAACGACCGTTGGGTATGCCATCAATTCCGTTCTTTGAATTCTGAAATCAGAAAATGCCGGAATTTTTCCGATTGGATCGTATTCATCCAAGTCGTCAAAAAACACAAGTAGAAGTAATAAGAACATTATAATGTCAAGGAAACATTGAAGAGTACTAACTTCGAGCGCTTTTTCGACTTGAAAAAAAAATGTGCATACTATATTTTTTCTTTTAATAAAATGGTCGTGCTTTGAACGGCTTCATTACGTGAGATTTCATTACGTTGCTGGCACATCGGTGAAATATGTATTTTGACAAGTCCGATCTCTTATCAAGTGAAAGTCCTGTTTGCACAACCATGCATGCAACAGTTCGTCTAATCCTGTTACCTGGAATGAACTATCATAAAGGGAGAAAGGCATCGGTGTTTCTCGTTTACAAGCATGATGCAAATCTACCAAAAACAAAGATAATATCAAAGTCATCAAAATTTAAAGGTTTAGGGTGGCAAAAAGAAACGTGTAATTCTACACTAATCAATTATTGAAAGGAATACACTTTACAGATAAATGTTTTTATTTCCAGCAATAGGATACTGATACGTATACATGTAGCTATATAGAGAGACGTTAACAGTCATTGTGTTTTCTGAGGATAGACAGCATTGAATAATACAGTGAAATCTCAACAATAAGACCACCATGACTTCTGCAGAAAGTCGGTCTCACGAGTTGGTCTGTTGAAAGGGGGAAAAATTAAAACCTATCCATGAAAATACGGTCTTATTAATGAGGCTTATCTTCGAAGTGGGCAGTAAGTGAGTGTGTATTTTAATTGTTAACGGTCCTACAATCGCTGGTAACATCGTTGTATAAACTCGGATAAGACCGACGAGAGGCACGAAAAGTTCAACCCAAGGGAAAGAACTTGTATAAAATGTGATCAATATGTCTAGCTGGATTAGTTCCCTTGTATTAACAATTCAGATCTGATCATAGAAGCGCAGTCGAAACAAGCAATTTTATACTGGATGACCTCCCTTAGTCTATTACGTTAGTTCTTCAAATATACACAGACACTTAACCAGGAACAAAATCCTAAAACTCAATACAGCAAAATGCTAAGTAGTGTGAAGTCCCGTGTTCAGCCTCTGCGCTTGGACTTCCGAGGCTTTCATATTGTTTCGATGACTGCATTCTTGAATTGATAATAGCAAATATTGATAGAAGAAATAAAGATAATTATCAAGTTGACTAAATGCAACATCTGCTACACAGCAGACTAAGAAAATTGGTGTTCAGTACTGTGATCAAACTAATTATCACAGACCTACAACCCAGAGTTTTTTCTAGTGAATTATTTCATGTTTTGTATAAATGTATGCAATAAACAATCTTGCCATTCATACCAGATCTGTATTTCATATTCAAGTGTACTTGAAATTTTAGTTTGTGACAAATGCTTTTTAGATTTGTGTAAGTGGGGATCTATACAATTTACTAGGCTTCAATATCACAAGAAGTTCTAGTCAAACAAGAAACAGGGTTATACCCACTACACCAAGTCCATTTGGTATTTGCAAAACACAGAAAGTGTCCAGAACATAGACTCAGACAAATCCCAGTTCACACGAAGCTTTCTGGCAAACAGCATTCTTTGTAGTATGGTACGTTAGTTGTTGCAAAGAAAAACATCACATGTGACTTTGAATTTACATGTAAATCCCGTTTTTCAATGTAAATTATTGTTATTTTACAGCTACAACTACAACAAGAATACTTCAAGTTTGTGTTTCTTAAAACACCAAGGGCTGCAATCTATATCAAGGACGATGTCATTCACATTGAAACTATAGCAAGTTTTTCAAACCAAATTTGTGTTAATCCCAAAGAAGTTGCCATTTCTGTACAAAAAAGGTCCTGGACAGTGGATTTTTTCAGACAGTTAAATATGCAAACAGCAGTAAATACCTGCCTCACTGTAGACAAGTTTGTACGAAAAAAATAATTTCGATAATCACCAATTCAGCAGTCACAGCTACATAAAAGATTTTATCAACTTCAGTATATGATGGCACATTGCTTGCAATATCATCTATGAAATGTTCGCTGCATCATTAGCAAATCCTTTACAGTACGATCAATATCTCAGATGTCTCTATTTATCAAGAATACATTTTCATTTAGAAGAGCTTTTACACAAACGACATACAAGCATTGTAAACGAACAGCTCAATGCCATGTATAGTTCCGAGTATTTTCAGGCAGTTCTGAGCCCACCTATATTATTGCAGGACTACTTAACATTGGAAGTGGATTTTGGACGAGAGATTGTCAAGAGCTCTTTCCCTTTATTTCCTATCTAGAGTTCTCTCCCTTTGCCCCTACTATTGTGTACATACTACATATATAACCCCAATTCGACAAGGTTTTCGTTATCGATTTATCCATTATATTAGGTATAGGATAGTAAGATTATTTAAATCATATTAAATTATGAACGGATGAATAGGTTGTATATACATCACTCATATTATCGATATTTAGGTAAACATGATAATGAAAGAAATAGCGAATACATAAAAGGGGCGAAGGGAGAGAACTCTAGAAGTGAAAAGACTCATGACAATCTCCTGTGATTTTAGGGACATAAAAATCAAATTTGGAAATCACGAGTACAAAAAGTAATGGCTACTTAGCTAGCAGCATGTACAAGTTCACTTGTAATGGACTTAATGCTCAATATTTGATGCAGATCGAAGATGTATTGTGTTGCATGTTCTGTATGTGAAATATAATTAGGAAAAGTTGTTTCACACTTTTGATATCTTTAAACTAATATTTAGATTATATTAAAGAATCCTTATTGGGCAACGGCCATTACACTCTGCTTTTCCACGGCCATCTTAAATACTACAGAACTACTCGACTTTGAAATTCACCTTGACTTTGAAATTCACAAGTCCTGTTACCAGTTCGGAAAGTTAGTATCCAACTTCGATATATCTAGAAAATTTCATTTGAAACAAATCTTACACAAAACACGTCTTGAAACTGGCAATCAGAGCAATAAATACAAATAACAGGTGTTTTTTTTACATTTATTTTTCTTGTCTTTAACAAATGGAGCTAGCATTTGATGCAATACGAGGCCACAAGTCTGCGCATTCTTTTGCAACTGGACCGGTCACAGCAGAGCCTGAAAATACATAAAAAGCATTTCTAAATTTCTAGAATACATCGGACATATCTAGTAAGTTGTCATAGCCACTGGCTATTGTAACGCAAATCAAACTGCTAAATTTTTACGAAGTGTCTAAAAATAGCCAATTCTATAACAGAATTTCATAAATTTATAAAATTAATTACTTATAAGGGATGTTAACAAATGCATTTTTGGTATTCGATCAACATTCAACGAATATTCGACCTTTATCCATTATAGAACATTATCAACTCTGTGTTTATTATCACCATTTATTCTTACATATATACATAGCATGCGTTTGATTTCAGGAACAGTTCTGTGACCGACAAAAACCACAGAGTTACTTATTGCAAGTGTTTACGGAAGTGAAAGCTGTATATATCTGTCATTATGATTGTCTAACCGGATGCTAATAAATGAATTCTAGCAAATTATTATTTAGACCGAAGTCGAGTTAATAATACTTGAATAAGGACAGAAAGGTGTCATCACCAGAACAGTATTTCTGTCTTGGCTTCCTAATATACAGCATGACATATACTACCACATGTGGACATCATGTTCATGAGCATGTAACGCATCGTTCAATTCAATTATGACCAGACCATAGAAATTTAATACACTTGCAATTAGCTTTTATTTTGAAAATATGTATTTTATAGAATTTTCAAATGCCGAATCAATGTCCGAATACTCGTTGACATCCCTAACCTACTTATCATCAAAGCTGACAATCAACTTTTGAAAAACAGCACAAGCCAAGGCTCAGCCACAAGTTAATGTCAGAAATCATGGGAGTGTACAAGAATTAAAACATACATTCTGTGTATATTTCATGGAGATGGTTGAAGTAACGAGGCCTCCCAAGTATTCCCAATAAAATTCTAAATGACTCCCAAAAAACAAGAAATTGTGCTCTGGTGGGTGAAAAACCCTTTACATCATCAGTTCCGACACTCGACAGTCGAACTATCTCATGTGTTCTGTAGAGAGACTCATTCGCTCCACATAATTAAATATTGACAGCTTCGTATGGACATTGATATTGTCATCTGACCGTTATCTTTGGTGAAAATATTTTTGGTAAAAAAATAATGAAGAAAATGTAATGCACATTGTATAAATATGGTAAACCAAAGTCATGGGCATGTGATGACCCTCTTTCAAAGACAATGCACGCCTTTCCCTGCAATGGGAGGTGGAGAAATTTCACATCAACTTGCATGGCATTATAATGTTAATGTGACATTTTTATCACAGTTCGAGAGAAGTTCATTGTCTGTTGTCTATGTCGACTCTGTGCGGTGCACATGATAGTCATAATCAAACTGGCTGCCTACAGAAACGACTTAGTTTATATCCTTTAATACTTTCCTTCGCTCAAATATCTATAAATTGATAATATATCTGAATCAATGTATTGCTATATGACAACCATAATTTACACCCAGGAGATAAATTCAACACTGACAAATCGCTTACCTTTCATTTCACCTTTATTATTTACTATGACCCCTGCATTGTCTTCAAAATATATAAATGATCCATCCTTCCGCCGAATTGGTTTACGCTGTCTTATAACCACAGCAGGCATAACTAGAAAAGAAAATGAATACCAATACAAAGTAGGAAAAAATAAATTTGCATTTTACTACTAGCAGCATTGAACAAGCTGTTTCAAGAACAAGCTTAATCCAGATGTAAATGCCATGACAAAAACAAACATAATACAACCAAGATTTTTGTTGACTCGATTTGCAGACAAATGATCATGCTTAATAGCGAGTTAAATACCAAGAATGCATATGCCATTAATGATAAGTAATTATAACAATATTCATAGCAGATTATATCAGAGTTTCACATACTGGCATTTTCAACACAACAAGAGCAACTAAATGAACACAAAACTTTTCATTTCACCGTTCCCCAACCCAAAAATTGGGAATCATCTGAAAAAAGGTCCCCCTGGATAAGACTAAGAGACAAGTCTTCAGTGAACAGTAAGTGGAAACTAAACGGAAAAATAAGACCCAACATAACTTATTTCACATTTTGACATTGTCTGGTTAGGTAGGTGAAAAATCTGAAATTCTGTAACCCGACAATTTTTAAAGCGAAAAAATGACATTTGGTAAAATAATGTCATCCACCTCCTTATGTCGACTAATATAGTATGATTATTTGGGGACCATGTTCTGGACAATTGGTCAGAATGATTACACGATTAACATTTAGTCTAACAGGTTTTTAAAAAAAAAAACATAAAAGTTTTTAGTACAAAACAACATTCAACAGTACTTTTAACTGTTTCTATGCCAATAAATGATATGTTTGACGATTCAAAAATATTCCAAAATGCTACATCACAAGGGACCTGTTATAAATTACATGCAATGTGAAAGTAAAAAATAATGAATGTATATGGTTAAATGGGCATGTACATGTGTAATATTTTGGACATATATATAAGAGGTAACATGAAACAACAATAACTATTCATGTTATTGCAGAGAAACATCTTTACTGGTTATTGAAGAATAGCCATTTTTGCATTATGGTTTAGACATCAGAGGCAAGGTAACCGGTGTGAGAATTTTAAACAATTTATTGTGCTAATCAGATCAAGTGAATACATCGTAATCACCGACATTATTTCAAAAGATGTATACCCTTTTTTCTAAGTTCTGGCTTTCCTTTTTTCACTGTAGCTACAATCATGTCGCCAAGACCAGCGGCAGGCATTCTGTTCAAACGTCCCTTGATACCTTGTACAGCAATGACAAACAAATTCTTGGCACCTGAAACACGCCACATAAAATTATTCATATAAAAAAAGGAAACACTAACCAAGTATGCCACCAACATAAAATGAATATACCAGTCATGGCGAATGACTTCCAAGACTTGTCAGTCATTTGGTCTGACAACCTTGGAAAACTTGTCGGACCGAATGCAAACTTGTCGGTCCGAAAACATGTTGTTAAAAATTACGGGCCGAAAATTACCGCTCTTTTCAAAGTAAAAGTAAACAAATCAAACACAAATGTGCAAATAATTGGCGTATTTCATTAAATAACAGTTAAAAATTATTATTTACTTTCATATTCACTCCTGAAATGCCTTTTTGACGACATAATCAAAGTTCAAATGTCCGAAAGACAAGTGAATGTACAGACAATTGGTGCGCGTAAGAAGACCACATTGTGTAAACCGCAATGGATGTTGTAAAACCCGTACCGTTCCGTATCGGGACATACGGACCGACGCACAGGCATTCTGTATCGGACCTGGTCGGTTTTTATCGGTCAGGTCCGACTGACCGATGGGTATTCGCCATGACTGTATACACTAATAAATTTCAAAATAAATAGCTCTAGATAGTTCCCATATCCCATATTTACAATATTTATCTCCCTTGTTCAAAATAGTCAGCCATATTGATAGGCAAGTTTCCTTAAAGTTTTTGAGGAATATGATGTAAACAATGATAAAATAATCCGATATAAAAAAAAATACTAATTCATTATGCTCATGTGGGCAGTTGGCTCAGAAAGTTCAATAAAAAGTGGTTGTCACATGCAAATTATTTTGGTATTTTCTCAACTATCAAATATTTGGGAATTACTTCAATTAGTGCTTATCAGTTTTGTCTATCAAAATGGCTGACAATTAAGAACAAGAGTCACTATTTTAGACCTGTGTGGGAACTATCTATTAAAAATATTACAGCAAAATGATGACTGGACTCGACAGGAAACACATCACAAATATAAACAAAAAACCACATGACAAGGAACCACTCAATATTAACAACAGCAGCCGTGTGCTCGGTTAAGGCTAACACTCGCACGAGTTAAGAAACTGTGCACGCATTTTGCAACCGAACGCTCTGTTTGCCAAAAAGAAAGCGCCCTTCGCTAGCTACCTCGGGAGATGCTCGAGCGAGTGGGCGCGTACTTTTTGGCAAACAGAGCGTTCGGTTGCAAAATGCGCGCAGTTTCTGAACTCGTGCGAGTGTTAGCCTTAACCGAACGCACAGCAGATCAAGCTACACATTTGAAGACAGGAGTGGTCAGTTTAATCGAAGTAATTGTCGTTACCGGATTGATATCAAAAGAATAAATAAATATGTTTTTGTACTAATTTAAACACAGAACATAGCAGTAAGGTGATTAACTTCGAATGTGCATGTGTTCATGGCTAAGAGAATAACAAAACAACAGCATATTAGTGTAAAGTATCATGAAATACCAACATACCTGTGTTATCAGCACAATTGATGACTGCTCCAACTGGCAAGGCCAGGGAGATACGGAATTTTCCTCCCGCAGAACCTCCACGACCTGGAAACAGATTACAATTTTGGTCAATAAACACATAAAATATTAAATGTAATCAATACTACTTCTGCTTCCAGGCATCAGATACATGTTGTGTTTTTTACACTTAAGTAACACAGTTAAATTAGCACGTGTAGCGATTACTTGATAGATCATAGATGCATACAGAATGAATTAACTTGCCTCAGTAGCCGAGCAAGTCAATGTGATGAATAAATGTTGACAACTAAGTTTTACTTGACACAATTTCAATGCAAAGACACGACACGGTCGTAACCAAATGATCGCATTTGAAATGTAAAAGCAATCATTATATTTACATCATGCGTCGACAATCTTCGCCGATACTACGTTTGTAACATTACGATCGGGTAGTTTTGTGATCGACACCAATAGCAGTAACTTTTTAGCTTTTGGCTATTTAAAGCGTCAGCAATCTATGAAATGGCATATACACAGGCTAGAATGATGTCTATACGCATTTTGTAAGCATTAAACGATAATCAAACATCATTAGCAATGACGATGTCAAAGGATATTCAGCCATAATAACAAATAGCTACCTCTTTTCGACATGTTTGGGTTTCAAAAAGGAAGTAGAAATGACGCATGCGTACTAAGACGACTTCAGTTATCCGCTAACGAATACACCTATTATCACTGTCATCTATCGAACCGTCTATATACAGACATGGCCCCGTGTTCACAAAGGACCAACTGACCTAGACCAAATTTATTCCAAAAATATTGTCCATTTGCTTTAAGCAACTGAATACTTTATCCAGTACTTCTCATTTGTGGAAATAAAAATACATTAAAATATTTTACTTCAATAATCATTGTGAAAACCAGGGACCGTATGTACTTGTGAGTGTGTTCCAGCGAAAACATTTAAAACTTTGCCTTTCTGTTGAGAAATTATTTTATAATACTTAAGCCTGAACCTGACTGATACTTTTTATGATAAATTTTCAATAATCGATTGCTACTTATCTATATCCAGTCTATCTTTTCTAAATAAATATGAAATTTGAATTTATAGGCGTGGTAAATTTGCAAAATAACCATAGGCCCTATCTATCATATCATATAAGAATAGTTAGCATCACAGCGCTTATTATGAGTCGCTGCCTTCACAACTGTCACGTTATTCGACTAAAATGACGATTAGGCCTACACAAATTGAATCCATCTTTTATTTTCGTTTAATTAAAGACAGGACCTCTCACGAAATCAATGTAATTATTTTAGCCTTAACAGGGCTCTAGAAATATTTTTCAAATACACTTGTCCCGGAATAGTGTACATGCATGCTTGTCCGACATGGGTGGCTAGTTGTCCGAGCATAGAATGGGGTACGAAGTGACAGTTAAGTTGGTGTGCATGAACTACTCTTGTTTATTTGTAACATGGCCGATATTAATTAGCATTAAGGGTGTAGATCTTGGCAATGGGCCATGGAATTTGTTACATGTACTTAATTTGCTCATTTGGGGTCAATAACCATCACGGTATGGACCCATTAAGCAGTGACATTCATTTGAATATTAGAAATTGGTCAGGTTCAACACAACAGATATATCACCATGATCTAACTGGACATACCCCATTCTGTAGTAATTACAATACAGTAAACAACTATAATGTAATCACTGATACGATTTGTAAATTCCATTTGGGGGGGGGGGGATTTACATATCATTGAGTCGATGGCCTTTAAAACAGACTTGACCTGGACTAACTCCACTGTTGGTAGCCTGAACCAGAAATTAAACGTCCGGTACGTCGGGCTAGTGGATTTCTAGAGCTCTGTCGTAATTTTAGATTCTATTCATTTATTAAATACCCTCTGAGGAAAAAACTTATCTCAAACGATGTACTGATCGTTCAATATTGAACTAATCAATTGTTCGTTTTATGTTAACATGGGCACGAAATAATCAGCAGTTTGTTTACATCTAAAGTTGTGTGTTTATAAATGTATTCTTCACGCACCGTCAAACAACAGGTTTATTTACTTTTTAAACCACCTTCCTTAGCCGAATTTCTCTGAACTGAATAAATCAAGAACAATGTTAGGATCTGATATATTTACACCGGTCATTGTCTTATGAGGAAGTCGGTTATAACCTTTCCAGGATGCGAACCTACAACATCTTAGTTGAGCGGTGCACACATGTTTTCACAGGTCTAACAGTGTCTGGATAGTGTGAACAGGAGTGAATTATCATTATCATCACTACCTTTCTAATCTGACTACACGAGTTTGTATAGTTCTTACCTGGTATTGAGCCGGAGAACATTTAGATCTTCATATTCTGAACATTAAATCATGGTGTTCTATTGTATAAGGGCTAACTAATAGTGCTTTATATGTCAATATTTCTAGGCTAATGAACTTGTGACATTATATTTTTATTAAACATAGTACAAATATCTTCTGATATGAATTTAAGAAGGGAATTTCCACAATGCAGCGCCTTCCCAAAAATCATTATTTCTAAATCTATGAATCAATACTCATTCGAGGCCACTCGGTGTGCTCATTCATCCTAAAGCTACACCCACCTTTGAGATCCCTCTAAAATCTCCATAGGGGTTTTTGATGACGACCAGTCCATTCCTCGTACCCCTCTTCCCATAAATGTTTACCCTTGCACCTCCTGAGTCCCTAATGTTTTGTAGTCTGTTGTTTACCTGGGGTCTGTGTGAGGAAGTCTTTGTCTTATGCATGTGGCGTTTCATGTAACAATGTAAATCTCTCCTACTGGCGCGCATCATGATCAATGACGGAATGTATGATGTCGTATTTTGTACCAAAGACCTAAATACATATTTAGGTCTTTGTTTGTACTCTGAATATGTCTTGCATAAAATGACTGTAGAAAGTATGCAGTACCACATGTTATAAACTTGAGTGTTTTAATACATCGTATGGTCCAGTCATGTTATATGTGAGAATATTCGTATTTATCACTACAATATAGCTTGTTCACATTTAATTTACATGTCCAGCTTTCTGGAAAAATATCAAGAATGATCTCCCTTGATTAGCGGCTATTTTAAAGTCATTTCCTCTAAATTGGATTATCTCCCTTCCACGCGAAAATGATACTCTGTCGAAAATGTAAACGTTATGTCCGGTACCCTGCGTACTGAGAGGTAGGGGCAAGTAATCCAGACTAGATAAACGTTCAGCTAAATGGATTTATCATTCATTAACACTCGGGTGTAATTGTACTTTTAATAATGACATCATCCAGGTAAAAGGGGTGCTTATTAACCAATCAATATAAAAAACACATACGATAAAACCTCAACAATACGTACACATGACCCTTGAAAACAGGTCTTCTTAATGAGGTGGTCTTAATATTGAGGTTTAATAATGAGCAAAACATTTTTTAATTTCGAGGTAGTCTTATTATTGCGGTGGTCTTTATGTGATGTTTTACTGTATGTACAACTTTATGTTTGATTGGCTCCGTAGTGCAGTTGGCTAAGCTGCCGTTCGTATACATTTTGGCGTGGGTTCGAATCCCAGCATTTTTGAATCATTACTTTTGTTAAACTTCGCATAGCACACATTCGCGTGCATATCTGTTCGCTTGTTATCCAAAAAATTTAAGATACGAAATAAAATAAAAATAAATATTAATCAAAATAAAATGCAAACATAATTCTTGGAATAAAAATAAAACCTATTGATCTATAATCATAAAAGTCACTCATCGATTACACTATGATAATAAAATTATTGATTGTTTTTCAGCGGACTCGTTACAGTATTTAAGCGGACTCGTATATGCTCGCAACGTATAGAAAAGTCGTACACTATAACCATTGCGCTACGCAATCAACTAGAAAATGTTGTTAGTTGTTAACGGAAATTAAACGTGATACCGTTTCAACCTTTGCAAATGAAGTTGTCCAAATGTCATGTTCGAAGGTCTGTGTGATGAACTAAAATGTCTCATCGATAATATCGGGGAAATAACTGAATGAGAAGAATAAACGAGATCAACAAGAATGAAGGTTGTATACATCACGAGATCAAATGTCAAATGTGATATCAGAACTTTACGCCGTTTATCAACAGTATTTCAGTCGTGTCCGGGGACTTGTGTTTCCAGGTTACCAATCAGTGTTAATGCGTTCTCCTGTAAGGAGCTACCAGCTTCCCCCACTTGAATGAAAGGTGAAGGACACATGGCTGTGGATGTATTATCTTAGGTCACGTAGAACATACGCCTGACCTTAACCAACGACCTCCAGATTGGTTGTAACCGGCTCGTTGGCTAAGAGGTACAGCACACGCCTTCGGTGCAGGAGGTACGGGTTCGATCCCCGACAACGACGTACCAAAGTCGTTAACTCCATTTACGAATAGCCCAAGGACTGGTTAGCCTAGCTTCAGATAAATGTGACAGGGTTCGTAAACATGTCACGTGTCTAGGGCGTGGTACCACAGTGTGACAGGACTATATCAGACACGTAGACACCGTCACTGTATAATTGACAATTGTTGGAGGAAACGTAAAAATCCAACAAACACTCATGTCAACATGCACTTAATGAACTTTTATTTCCTGTGACATCTACACATAACTCAATAACTTAAGTCAACACTTTATTTTACCTATTTCGTTTATTTTTTGTTTATGAAATAAAACTTAGTGCGCTTTCAAATTTGGATTATAATACATGTAGAACCAATCACTTAGTGCAGAACAACTCGGGCAGAAACAGTCGGAACTTATATATACAATGTACAGTAAAACGTCAATGATACGACCCCTATTGGGATCCATAAAAACCGGTCGTTGATGTGGTCTTATTATTGAGGTTAAATAATGAACAAAGCAGTGAAAATAGACTTGAAAATTGTGTTCTTAATTTTGAGATGGTCTTATTATTGAGGTTAAATAATGAACAAAGCAGTGAAAATAGACTTGAAAATTGTGTTCTTAATTTTGAGGTGGTCTTATTATTGAGGTTAAATAATGAACAAAGCAGTGAAAATAGACTTGAAAATTGTGTTCTTAATTTTGAGGTGGTGTTATTATTGAGGTTGAATAAAGAACAAAGCAGTTTATATGGACTTGAAAATTGTGTTCTTAATTTTGAGGTGGTGTTATTATTGAGGTTGAATAAAGAACAAAGCAGTGAAAATGGACTTGAAAATTGTGTTCTTAATTTTGAGGTGGTGTTATTATTGAGGTTGAATAAAGAACAAAGCAGTGAAAATGGACTTGAAAATTGTGTTCTTAATTTTGAGGTGGTGTTATTATTGAGGTTGAATAAAGAACAAAGCAGTGAAAATGGACTTGAAAATTGTGTTCTTAATTTTGAGGTGGTCTTATTATTGAGGTGGTCTTTAAGTGAAGTTTCACTGTACATTAACAACGTTTCAAATAATGTTCTTTTATAGCTTTAGATTGCTAACAAACACAATCTATACATAATCGTGACGTACACCGTCAAATTGCTTTATATCATGAGTTTGTGGAATGCACTTCGCTTCACGACTATTGCCGTATATGGCTAAACTGTGCACGTGATCAGGATCACTAGGTGGTCGTAAGACGACCGAATCTTCGGAATTTATATTCGGACTTTCTAAGAAATAGTTGTGAGGTGTTATTAAGAATGAATGAGTATTCCACGTGGTCTGCGTTGCTGGAATATCTTCCGTCCCTGGAATATGATGAGATCCTATTGTTACCCAGGCAACCAAGTCTTCACCGTCTATATCTTCACCGTCGACCATACTGTCAAAATCAAGAAGCGAATCCAAAGGATCGTAATGAGCGAAAATAGAAGATGAACTCCTTTCTGTTTCTTTTCTTTTCGTTACAATGATTGGATATTTGGCCCAACTAGCAAATTTAGACTTAATATGTTGAGAAATCAGACTTGGTAAAGGTGATTTATTGAATATTCTGTACGTTTTAGTGTTATCCACAGATGCACCGGTTATCAAGTGATGTTGAAAGCCGTTCTCATTATAAGGAACATCTTTCGATTCATTAGGAACAGTGTGTGTTCTTGTACTCATCCGAGGATTTCTAGATGTGTCAGAAACAGTGTCTATGTCTATATTTATAGTGGTATATTTGTTATTAACACCCGAGACATCCAAATCCACTTTGTAGTTAAGAAAATCAATACCTATATCTCCATATATATGGTCTGCGATTGGCCGGCCATTCACTAAGTTGTTCTCGGGAAGATATGCTGACCTAATATAGCCAGTTTTTGCCACCTTTGTCTCAATTGCACCGTTGTTGTAAAATACAAAGTCAAATATAAAGTCACTATTCCAGACACTAGCAATGCTTCGAATGATTAAATGATAATCGTTTGTTCCACCATAAAACTCATACCCATTGTCAAAATCATTGGCAAAGTGTCTCGCTACCGGCCGTGCACCGGAATTTTCAAACACGCAAATGTTGTCCTTAAACGTTTTGACATTTTCTGAGTTGGCCAACATGAATGAATGAAGATAGATGGCTGTATCTGGGCAGTCAATGCCTTTAACCAGCTCCATACTAGATGCTCCTAACAGACGGGGACTATGGTAAATACTGGATATCGTTTGATGCTTACCACTCTCAGCATACATAACTAACACCTCCTGAAGGCTAATTTCATACGCTATTCGCGATCCGTTAAAACGAACGTCAAGTATTTGCAAACCAGTGGTTGGCCGCATGCCGTAGCGGAATCTCCATTTGTTATATAAAACACTTTGTCCTTCGATTTTGAATCTTTTTCCTTCAGGTTCAAACATCCTTGGTCCTTGCATGGGTCTATTAGACCTGGATTCCCATGACCCGTATGCTGGGAAGCTCGTAGGTTTCCTGCACGAATGACAGTGAATTATTACCAAAGATTTGTCATGATAAGCCTTCATTAAGTCTAAAACAGAATTAAAGCGTACTCCATTATATATAATTTGCCTGACCTTCCATTCAGTCGTGTTGGTTGAGCTATGATCCACAAGAAAGTTAAGCCCTAGTGGTTGTAGATAGTATCCTTCCACATCCGGGAACAGCCAAAACCATGTCTTACGACTGCCATTTTTTCTTTCATACGGCGCCCTGTCAAATATTCTGAGGCAGTCGACACCCGAGGTGCAATTATGATAATGAAGTCCAAAACTTTCCACAAGCAAAGGATAAAGTTCTTCAGTCAGTTTGTAGATGACAAATGGAATGAGGGTTTTAAAATCAACATAGTCTAATGGACGGCTTTCGTATGGAATGGTATCATGACGATAAAATGGATTTTTGAAAGGAACTATTTTTTGTGGACTGCTTGCTGGTGACACTATGTATTCTTCCACTACAGGTGGAATCATGTTTCCTCTAACAATGGTCACTATTGCATCACGTGATGGTCTCACGTGACCACTATCTAAGTAATGAATAGTTTCGTTCTTATTCGGTAAAAATAAATCAATCATGAATATATAACTACAGTTCACTGATGCAGAATCAAAGTTTGTCACACCCATGCTTTTATTCTGAAGGACGAAACTCTTCACTGCATAATACTCCCGCGGAGTTAAATCATCAAGAACATCCGGGTTCTGGAAATCACGTGATGTAACGTAGTCGCTGTCTTCAAAGTGACAATACGGTGGATTTGGTACACGTGTTGCCAAGTATACGATGGCAACAATTAGGGAGACAAGGCAAATTAGGAAGCTAGTTAATATAATAATGATTTTTAGCAGCCATCTCTTCTTCGGTTGGGTCACATCGTCTGAATCCGGGTCCCTATTGATCAGCAAGACTCTGTTTGGTCGCTGAAATAGAATTTGAAACTTTTATTGTATTTCATGAGTAATAACTGTGACAGAAATACATTTCTGATAGACCGTATTAAATTCCATTAATGAACACTTACATGAGTAATTGAGTATGGTTTTGAAGTTAAATGCAAAATACAAAAGCAATTGAGTCGCTCAAGCACCGCGCTAACTTACATCATATGTAGATACTCTTGGTGATGGATTGACGGATACAAGTCCAGATGTCATAGAACGATAACTTTGTTTGCGATGTTTTGTCCATCTGGAAATAGAAGAAATAGTGTGTGATCATTTGCGTAAGCTATAAATCAAATTTGTAAGAGATTTGTTCGTTCTAATGTTCTTAAAACGGAATTGGAGTACAACCCTCTGAACTCAAACAAAGGGAACACAAAACTTCTGCAAACGGACAAAAAATAATGTTCTGTTCGTAATAAATGAATCAACGTTCATTAACGGTTGTGGAAGACATATACAAGAGATATACAGTACATAGTCAATGTCATGTTTTAGTGTCTACTCCGTTTGACGAGGTAAAGGTGTGCGAAAAACAGTTGCCTGAGTAAAAACCACAGACACTGGCACATTTGAATTGAGATACTATTGTCAGCACAATAAATGATTATGTAACTTATTGGTTTACGGTACTGGTATTACTAATGCTTCATTATCATTGTACTGACAACAACATTGCTGTTGTATTGTGTTAAATGTGTTGTATTAATTTAATTTTGGAAGCAATCTTTGAATATTTTCAAAAACAAATAAAAGGACAATGATTTACGATCAATCTTAAATTTTAATTTGTATACATGTAATTATATACGTACACTTATTGAAATTAGGAACTTACTCGTTTTTTTCAACAAAACTACTTTCATCGTCACTAGATGGAGACTCGCTTTCCTGTTCGTCTGGCGCTGTAAGTCTGTCAACCTGGATCGTCAACTCGGAATCAGACATTTTGGAATCTACATACACATCACCAAATGAAAACACAGATTGGCTTCAGTTCTGGTATAATTGATATCCAATCACGATTTAGCGAGGTTTAAGAATTAAAATACAAGTAATATTGAATGTATCCTGTTTTTCATTGAGGCGCACGTAAGAGAAATGATCAATTTTATGCACCTAACGTATCAGTAATACTTTTTTTTACATCTTTCAACAGAAGTCTGCTGAATTCCTATGTGGTTAGAGACCCACGAATGGTCAAATACTACGTTAAAGGACGATACTATACGTCATCTGAGTAACATGAAATAGTTAGTCTCTGTGATACCATGTAATGAGTATATAAGGCGAGCAAGTATCTTTGTAAATGTAAATAATACTTGTAAGACCCACTAAGCTCAACTTGGAGTTAACACGACTGACAATGTTTGAAGGGCTATGTGTTTTTTATTCACCTGACTCGTTGTTATGTAGATCTTTATTGGATATTCGCCCACGCTGAGAAGTAGACACGTGTGATATATTTACCGCATTCTGGTCCCTGTCACAATAACCTGACACCGGGCCAACCCCTTATAATATCGTGGGCAAGCAAGGGAGCTACTGGAACCATTTGATAATGTGGCTTTTAAGGCTGTGACAAAAACTGACGGTCTTCCGCATGAATCCGAGAGGAACGCTCTACCACTGAGCAACAACGCCGGTTCATGTTAGTTCATGAGCAGTATGAAACGAAATGGCTAAAACAATATGACACAATACATCCTTAGTACAGTAATACATCACTTAAGGACCACCTTAATAATAAGGCCATTTCAAAATAAAGTACACAATTTTCAAGTCCATTTTCACTGTTGTGTTCTTTGCTCAACTTCAAAATTAAGACCACCTCAATAAGAAGACCCGTTTTCCATGGTCCCAAGGGTGGTCTTATTATTGAGGTTTTACTGTATTTCTATACTGCCTCGGAAATACTGGTACGCATATACAGTTTATTTATTTAAGAGCTTTGAATTGAGAGAACAATCCTTGAAAACAAACTAAATGATCTTTTATCTCAAAGTATAGAATTCATTGTTTGTTCAACGGTTGTTGTTTTTGTAATATTAGTCTACATGTACATTACATTACGGTCGCTATATGATTAAATGGTGCTTGATCATGTACATTGTACATTCTTTTCTTTCTCTCAGCACTTTTATCATGTTAACATGACTATGTACTTTATGTGCTTGATACAATTACTGTGATGCATGTGTTCATATGTGTTTTTTTAATACTTTAGTAATACATTGTCAAGCTTTACATTTAATATGGTAGATAAAATGTACAAAGGTATTTATAAGAATGATGTATAATTTAAACATTGTATTAATGATTTACAATGTATTTGTGTCTAGCACATCGTATTTCATGATTTAACAAAATATATGTTGTTATATACATGTAACTTTTAATTGAGAATCATTGGCATACTCCATAATGCCTCAAATTTCTGAATAATGTATCCACATATACATGGAAATGCATTTCCAACCGCATCATAACCAGGGCGACTTAGACTTTAAAATTGCAAAATTTAAATTTACAAGCATCTCGTTTTGATTATATTTAAACGGATAATGTTTTGCTTGAATAGTTCTTGTTACTCACTCTACATTTTAGCCATGTTTTATCAAAATATATTGTATAACAACAAAGTAGGAACAAAATGAAAATTTACCATTTTATAGTCTAAGATTCTGTCTCAAGACGTTTGTGAATAGGGGCCCAGTACTGCAACAAGTTGATGAATGGACATATATGTATATCTTACTGTATTGAAAGATGTATTTCGATAATACCATACCAGTGATGCCGGGCAAACAGAATATTCTATCATCCACATCTGCATCGAATTGTAGGATTGCCGTGTAGTACTGCGCAGCAACTTAATATTGTTACTTATCAGTGTTGATTATGATAAACATGATTTTTACAGCCACTATGACTCATGTACAAATATCAATGGTTTTATACATTCAGTTGGGATTGGATTTTGTTTATTGTATTATCTCCGGTCTATCAATAGTTGTACCAGTTCTAAATGCAATAAATAATAGATTTTCGGACAGCTACTGAGCACTGCATGGGAAGCGTTGACTTCAGAGTAAAATGTCCTATTGGTATCAGGTAGGAACGAAATAGGGTCGATAAACAAGGACTTTATTCATTATGTCGTAAAATACGATATAAACTCGATGAAGTGACCTGTACTAATGCTTATTTTTCCTTATCTTATTACGGTGCATTTAAACAAATGCAGTAATCATTAGGGGTGGGGATACACGAGAGGTTAGAAAGAAGACGATTCCCGACTGGTGGGAATTTGACACGACGAATGATTCTGAGTCCCGGGAAATAGACTTTGGCCGAATGTTTAATATATCCTGTCAGTGCGGAATTAGCAACTCTCACTGTCTCTCTGTGGGGATTTAGAAAAATGATTTGCTCTATTAGACACCAAAACAGACAAGTCTAATTCCCCTGGGTCTGCCGCCTACCCTGGGGCAAAATGTTGATAGGTGAAATAAGAAGTATAAAACATTAGGCCTACATGTTGTAAAGTATACTTTACAGCATCCATGGGACGATGTGTCGGTCACTGATATCAATCTGTTACCAAAATATAATCATTAATTGTATATAAACAACTGTAAAATAGCGTTAGAGCATTATACTCTGCTAATAATAATGACCTGATTAATTAAAGCAGGATACACTATGATCAAGTTGTGAGGTCTGTTATGAAACACGAAGTGCACACACTAGGATTATTAGATGCTGTCATTATTGAACGAAAACTTATATGTTCCTGGTGCGGTTTTAAGTGATCCTTTAACATCCTTTCACATTTTAATTGATGCAAAACCATACTAAATAGGCATATATTTATATCGCTTGTCTATTTCCTTTTCCTTGGTTCTTCACATCAATTTGCAGACGAATATGTGTTGGTTTTTCATAATGATAACTTTCCGTCGATTCAAAAATAGTTGAGAATACAGTCAGTACATACACGATGTCTTTTCGTCAATATTTCGAAACCATGCTTTCATTGACACCTCAATTTCTTTGCAACCGCTGTCCATTTAAAAACAAAAGGACTATATCCACTTTGTTTGGAACATATTACATGTACCTTTGCAGCTCTTTGATTCGCATGTACAGTAAAACCGCACATAAAGACCACTTCAAAATTAAGAACACATTTTCAAGTCTATTTTCAATGTTTTTAGCTTTATTCAACCTCAATATTAAGACCACCTAAATAAGAAGACCAGTGTTCAAGGGTCTCAAGTGAGGTCTCATCGTTGATGTTTTACCATATATTTTCTTCTTACTATAACTAAATGGTATTTTCAGGAGTGGAAGTTTGTGTCTATCCATCTTGTAGCGATATTGTTTATATATTGTAATATACATGTTGTTTTCTGTTAGAAGGCCATGTTTTAACTAAGTGTGTATGACTGTTTTTGTATACATTTTTACATGTAACCTTCTACAAATAAAGATATTATTATTGTTATTTATATTGAAATACCTCCTAGGCCGCCTAAGATCTTCATCGGTGTCTGTTTCAATCTCGACGTTTCAAGTACATGTACAGTAAAACCTCAATAATAAGACCATTGGGACCCTTGAAAACTACTTTTAATATTGAGGTGGTCTCGATATTGAGGTTGAATAAAGAACAAACCAGCGAAAAGTGACTTGAAAAATTATGTTCTTAATCTTGAGGTGGTCTTATTATTGAGGTGGCCTTTATCTGAGATTTTACTGTAGTCATATTTCGAACACCTAACCAAACAGAACTGATACGACCATTATATTTAGACAATCAATGGCTAGAAGGTTGATGCCTATTTCTTCACTATACAATAAATGTATGTCGAATGATAACTAAATATGAACGGAGAACTTGTGAAGGATTGAGTGTCGATTTCGCTTTTAAGTATTTTATCATTTGAAACCAGTAATAGTTACGGTGTATCACAGTACGTGTCATATAAAACATTTTACTTGTATGTCATTAACTTTGAACATGATGCACTCTGTATAGAATGGAGAAGACATAACTACACTATAGTATTTAATACATTTTAGGATTATACAACAGAAATCAAACACGACAATAAGAGACATATCCAAATTGTGTACACCAAACTAATGGGTATATATTGTAGCTTTTAACATAATATTATATTACATTCCAAAATATAAAAAGTATAATAATTCAATAATGCTGCTGAAACATAACATAATAAAGCTTAGCTGCGACAAATAATACTGGTTCTTCTTCAAAAAGGCTTTTGAAGCCAACTATCGACGAATGCAATGTATTTCTATTTGTAGTTTCATACTGATTGTGTTTCTATACTCAGTTAAAAAACCACCCCATAACGGATACAAGGGAATCATCTCCCGAGTTGTCTTCTCTTGAGCAACAATTTCTCTTCAACAACATTTTCAATTTTTCTCGTAATAAATTCACAACCACCTTAACATCTCTAGAGCAACAATCGAAATTTGCATCTCCTATACGGTGTAGCTCTGGAGGATGTGCATCTCCTATACGGTGTAGCTCTGGAGAATGTGCATCTCCTATACGGTGTAGCTCTGGAGAATGTGCATCTCCTATACGGTGTAGCTCTGGAGGATGTGCATCTCCTATACGGTGTAGCTCTGGAGAATGTGCATCTCCTATACGGTGTAGCTCTGGAGGATGTGCATCTCCTATACGGTGTAGCTCTGGAGAATGTGCATCTCCTATACGGTGTAGCTCTGGAGGATGTGCATCTCCTGTACGGTGTAGCTCTGGAGAATGTGCATCTCCTATACGGTGTAGCTCTGGAGAATGTGCATCTCCTATACGGTGTAGCTCTGGAGGATGTGCATCTCCTATACGGTGTAGCTCTGGAGAATGTGCATCTCCTATACGGTGTAGCTCTGGAGGATGTGCATCTCCTATACGGTGTAGCTCTGGAGGATGTGCATCTCCTATACGGTGTAGCTCTGGAGGATGTGCATCTCCTATACGGTGTAGCTCTGGAGGATGTGCATCTCCTATACGGTGTAGCTCTGGAGGATGTGCATCTCCTATACGGTGTAGCTCTGGAGAGCATGTACTGTACGAAGGCTGTCCGGAAAGTTGTGAGACTGAAGGTGTATTTCACTAAAAACTTATTATAAATAAAAAAAATACATATCGTGACATTTAGAAAATATTTATGAATTATTTGATTTAAATTTGTATCGATCGTATGTCTATTGAATGAGAAAATTGTTACCATGACAACCCATGTTACTCTATACGTTGTCTCTACGCAAAGTGCTCCGTAAATTCTTACATGTCTGTTTAAAAATGTTTGTATTGTAAATGTTATTGGTACCATTAATTTCAAACATGGCAGATTTATTCCAAATAAATGAGTCATAAGGGTAGTAAAATTGGGTATAGATCATAGAAGTTATTGTTTAATTGAAACAGTCTCAAAACTTTCCGGACAGTCCTCGTATTTAAAACTATAAAACGTGAGCACATTTTTCAACAGCCGATGATTCTGACTGTCAAAGCAGTTTAAAACTGTACCTGACATGGCGGAATCAGCAGAAGACTACGTCTTTTATGTTGATGGAATGAAAAGCATGTTCATTCAGCGTGCGTGCTTTATGTTTTAGTCACCAACACAACCAGTAACAACCTCAACCGAAGATTATTTCAATCGTTGTTAAGCTGTCTCACACACTAGTATTCATTTTGTACTCAACAAACAACAAGTTATATGTTATTAACAAACTTCCACGGACGTCTGTATTGACCGTTTGCCTCAATAGTAACAGATTTCATCAATTTACCATAACTATTTTTCTCACATCCGATCACCGGGTTTGAATTTCACACGAATGTTTATAGTGCCATTCTATACTTCGTATCTCATTCCATCAAAATCATAAGGACTACCGGACTTTGGAATGCACGTAGAATCAAAGTTGCGTCGGTACGTTGAAAAGCTTGGCTTATTGTCACTGGTGGGTCTAATAACTACATTGTCAGCAGAATTAAGGCTCGGACATTCGGTGAAATAATTGTGTGGATTGAGGAAGAATGAATACTGGTTCCATGTTGTAGGTGTCGACGGAACATCTTCGGTACCAGGCACGTGATGCGTTCCTATGGTGACCCATGCAACCAAATCTTCCCCTTCTAAGTTTTCGCCGTTAATAAAATCGTCAAAATCTAGAACGGGAGTGTAAGCGTCGTGTTGAGCATACACAGTAGAGCAGTCTCGTTCCGTTTCCTTCCGCTTTGTGACAATGATTGGATACTTAGCAAACTTTGCAGCATTGGCTATTGGCAAGTCCGCAACCAGAAAAGGCACAGGTGATTTGTTCAAGACCCGATAAGAGCGAGGAGTACCTAAATGATTCTTGGCGGTAGTACTTTCAAACAAGTGGTACTGTGGTATGCCGGATTTATACGTTGGTGTTTCCCTGTTGATTAAGTTTTCAGTAATTTTCATTTGCGTTCGATTTGTGCCTGCATTCCATGGATCCTGAACAGTTTCCAAACCCACGTCTAGAGTTCTGTATCTGTTGGTAACCCCAGCAATGTCTAAATCAACTTTGTATGTAAATATGTGAAGGTGAAGATCGGCCATCACATGCTCATGAATTAGATTACCATATGGCTTTTCTTCTGGCAAGGCAAATGTTGCTTGAACATAACCCGTAGCAGACGATTTCACTTCCACAGCACCATTAGTGTAAAATATGTAATCAAAGATGTAGTCATAGTTCCAAACATTAGCGGCAGTTCTGATAACTAAATGGTAATCACTGATCCCTCCATAAAACTTAAAACTGTTGTCATAATTGTTCTGATAGTGGCGTCTCATTGGAATGGCGCCATTATTTTCAAAAATACAAATACTATTCTTGTGTTTTAGAGCAGACTGGGAGTTGACAAAGAAGTAGGCATCTAAGAATACTGCAGTCTCTGGACAGTCAACACCTCGCACTAATTCCATATTTGTAGCTCCAATGAACCAAGACACATCGTAATAGTCTGTATTTGATTGTGTTGGACCATATCCGGTGTACATAACAAGTACTTCCTGTAGACTGATCTCATACGCTATGCGTTCACCGTTGAATTTTATGTTGAAAATTTGCAAACCAGTCGAAGGTCGGGTATGATAATGAAAATTCCATTTCCCGTACGTCACTTGTTGGCCATTGACGGAAAATCGCTTACCATGTGGTTCAAACAGTCGTGGTCCATGTTTCGGTGTCTCGGGAAGATGTCCTTTAGCATCATAAAATGAAAACGTTGACACTTGTTTTGGTAGGTGAAGCATTTTCAGTGTTTTCGTATTATACGCTCTCATAAGCTCATCAATACTATCAAACATTCGACCATTGTAAACAACTAATTCGACGAACCAATCAGAAACATCTGTAGATTTGTGTTCTATACGCATTTCAAGCCCTAGAGGGTGATTATAGTAGCCCTCAGTTTCAGCAAAAGTCCAAACCCATGTTTTACGTTCTCCAGAGTTCTTTCCCCTAGGTGCCGTATCAAACGCTATCAAACAGTTATCCCCTTTTGTACAATTATGATAGCAACGCCCATAACTTTCCATCAACAGTGGATACATGTTCTCCAGTGCTTTCCCAACAATACCATAGAATGGTATATAATTTACGGTGTCCATTGGTCGACTAGAAAATGGAATGGGGTGTCGTTTATATGATGGGTTTCTGTAAATCGCCGCTTGTTTGGGTACCGGAAGCGGTGATACAATATATTCTTCCACTTTCGGCACTTTATGATCTCCTCGTACAACAACAACAAGAGCCTTGCGCTCTGGTCTCGTTCCACCGTTGTCAAGGTAACGGATTGTGTCGTTCTTGTTCGGTAGAAATAAATTTATCGTTAGGATATAACTACTATTTACAGTCGCTGTATCGAATGGAGAGATTCCTAATGAGGGCGATTTGAGCATAAAGTCCCGTATTGCTGTATATTCACCCGGCGTCAAATCGTCGAATAGTTCCGGCTTATCAAAATTTCTAGGTTTTACATAATCACTGTCAACAAATGTACAATTCGGCACTTTGGGTTTTCGACCTAATACTGTTACGAGTAATATTATAAGCATGACAATGATAGCAATTAGACAAAGTCCGACGACAATACGGAATATAACTTTATTTTTATTCCGAGGGTCTGCTGGCGCCATACGGTGTTCTTCTGTAGCAAACGTTGATTGCTCATTATTCTGGAATATAAATAAAGTTATAGTTGAGCGGAGAGAAGTACTTTATCATCCTTTTAAATATAACAAGAAATATCTTTAAAAAAGATAAACGGCGTAGATAGAATGATGTCTTCCCGTATGTTTAATGAAATAATGTTGTTTGCAACATGTTGAAAAATATATCCTTACAAAAAATTAACTCAGATCTGTGTATACTATAATCATAGACCTGTCGTATCAGGGTCATTTTATACAATTATGCTGTTTTCTCGTCGATTCGTGTCCCTAAGCAGAAAAGTCATTGCAAGTTCATTCAGTACGTCTGAAGCAACATTTGTAGATGTTTTGCAATGAAACATGTGCTTAAAACAGAAGGTCAGTGATCTGGATCGTCTGGAAGCTTTCTCATTAGATTCGTGCCCCTGGGAAATCGACCTCGTTCTGGTTTATAAACAATTTGATGACGTAAAAGATGATTCAATATCCAACTGATGTTCGCACATCTTACGAAAACCCCGTATTTAGTCAGCTGCCTCGTTCTGGTTTATAAACAATTTGATGACGTAAAAATATGATTCAATATCCAACTGATGTTCTTACGAAAACCCCGTATTCAGTCAGCTACAATAGCCTACATCACCTACTAACTATTCTCTGACATATAACAATACCAATGTCATTATCAAATATATGTATGTAAAATCAAGTGATAATAAAACGGAATTATATATTATAGCATACATGCACTTACTAGATTGTCCACTGAGCCTGTCAGGTCCCCGGTTGACTCCGATCTACAATGTATAAAATAAAACATTAATCAGTGTAACAACACGTGTTACAAGGCATCAATAAAAAGTTGATATTTCTGTCATTCGTACGTTGGCCGATAATTATTCAAGTCTGGCTGTATGATCCTCACAGTGCTTTGATTCAACTACAACAATGGCAGTATTTGGGATAAGCGCACAATGCAAAAGAAAGTACATTGTATATACAGTAAAACATCGATAATAAGACCAACATTGGGACCCTAGAAAACTGGTCTTAATATTGAGGTGGTCTTATATTGAGGTTGAATAAAGAGCAAAACACTGAAAATGGACTTGAAAATTGTATTCTTAATTTTGAAGTGGTGTTATTATTGAGTTGGTAGTTAAGTGAGGTTTTACTGTATATGCAATCTGGTGGAACTCTGATGACAGAAAATGCTGGAAGAAATGTAGCTTCTTCCATTGCCGACATGAGGCAGGCTGAAATACACGTCTTTGTAATGGTCAAATACTCATAAATACGCGAAGTCTTAAGCGTGTGTGATAAGAACATTCTAGACTTTTATGCACGCGTCAACTACACCTATTCAAAGTACATGGACCTTGTCAGATTGGATAAATTACGGGCAATTTAAGACACTTGTTGTACATACTTAATGTTCTCAGGCCTCGTGAAGTGTTAGAATAGTTTAAATGGATTTGAATACTGAAAAAGTGTTGTATTTACACATTTTGATTCATGTGCAGCTTTCTGTGATAAATATTAAGAATAATCTCCCTTGATTATCGGCTTTGCTTAAGCCATTTCCTCTAACTTGGATTGTCTCCCTTCCCCACTAAAATGACACCTGTCAAACTGGTCAATAATCAATAATCGATATTGGCTCCATGCTATAACCGAATATACTCGGATTTAACGTCTCTTGAACTTTATCATTAGCGACTGACTTAGCCATCCCACTGTGTTTCGACAGCATGTTCAAATTGCCTTGGGCAATAATTTAATTTCATATATGCTTGGGGGGTTATAGAACAACAATGACTTAAACGTGATATTTCAAATAAATCTTCAATCACGGCAACAACTAACATTTCAGTGGAAACAGAAAATGTGTTGTAAAAAATAAATAATACATTTTTGTAAAACTACGTTTGTTATCTCGAAAGTATGTGAACATTAATACTGGTAAAAATGAATTCAGTAGGGCTAATATCAGGTGTCAACTTTTCACATCTCTCCTTCAATTTTTTGTCACTAAGGGCAAATTTTGAGGTTTCAGTTTTATTGTAGTTTGGTTCAAAAAAATTAAACCAGTTATGATTAAGATTGGTTTGCAAACAAACAGATGGTTTAGTTGAATAAAAATGACCCACGTGATTTTGAGTGTACAAGAACTTACTGTATCAGAAGACCATAACGATTTAGGTGACTCAGGCGCATCAAAATCCTATTCCATTTACTGCAGTTCTGACCGCTAGCAGTATTGTGATTGCAGACAGATTGGTGCGTGATAAGAAAGTCAGAGTTGAGAACTATGTAACTTCGGTTTCGTTACAATAATGACGATTGTATAGCCAGGTTCCAATTAAGCAGACATACATGTGACCTGTTTGTTTTTGGACTGATGCTTTAGCCCAAGGCCATATTATCTATGCTACATTTCAGACCCAATTTCCCTAAAGTACAAATTACTACAGTACATGTACGCGTAAATAAAGTTTTTGATGGATTGTGCAATCGACCTTAATGTGGCGATACTCCAAAACGTTTAAGTGATTTTCTTAATATATAAAGTGATCTAGGCGACTTTTGTGGCGGTTTTTCACTGCGAAGATTTTGACAAATTTTCACTTTATTCTTTATGTTACAATAACATCATGGTATAGTATCTCTGTCGGCAAAATACCCGTATTTCAATTTTATGCTGCTGTTGCATTTTCATTTGTCAAAACATAATTTCGACCGTAGGTTAATGGTGGTTTACAATAACATACATTTACTACTCTCCATACCATTCGTTGTAGTTTAATGCGAAAAAAAAATATATATGCATCTCCATGTTTCAAGTGGTGTAACATTACAAAAAGAAGGTAAATCTCCAGAACATGAATAATTTAGCAACAAAATAATGTAGTATTTATTAAAAATAAGGTACAAAAAAATGTATTTGTTTTTGCTATCTGAATAACAACTAAGTAGTTATGTTTCAAATTCAAATATCTCTTTCAGGAACATGATATGCCTTATAACAATTAGTGACAAAAACATCATATGTGCATGCAACAGTCAAAGAATTGCAATATCATTGCTTAATTTTTAAAAAATACCGACCATCTGTTTAGAGGATATAATATTCGCTGAAGACATATCATACTTACTCGCATTACAGTATTATGTAAAGATATTTGTTACTTTCTATACCATTCGTTGTAACTGAAACTGTGACCATGAGGAAAAAGGAAATCACAGAAACATAACATTTAAAGTATATAGAAAGTTAAGTCTGTTACGTTTGTTTGCGCACGAAAGTTGATTTATCACGGTTATCATGTTTGTTTATGAAAACACAAAACTTCATGTAGATTGTATAATCAACTAGAATGCGTCCATAGGACACAGATGCCCCTACTTGCAGCCTTTGTCACAAAAGCAAATGCTATTATTCTGCTCATAGTTTGTGAATGGATATCACAATTACCAGGAAACAACTGTACTGATTATGGTGACAAGTCAAGGGCCATAACTTTGCACATACTGGGAGTAACCATATATGAAACCCCAGGTGCACAACTTCACATGCTGGTGAACATTCTTGTAAAGTGTAATGGCTCTGGCTCATATAGTTTTGGAGATATGAGTGACACAAGATTGCATACTCTGTAGGCTATATTTTAACAAAGTCAAGAGACATAACTCTGCACTTACTGGACACAACCAAATATGAAACCCCAGGTACAAAACTACATAGACTAAACATTCCTGCACAGTTTTATGACTCTGGCGCATATTCTTTTGGAGATATGAGTGACACAAGATTTTGTGACGGACGGAAGGACGGACGGACAGACGGACGGACGGACGGACAGACAGACGGACAAGGGCAAATCTATATGCCCCCCTTTTCAGAGTGGGGGCATAATAAAAAGTAAATTCCTATCTCTCCAGAGCGTCAGTCTTTTGAGCTATAACCTGTTCAACAATAATATTAAGGTTTCTGTAGTTAGAAATTAACTACAGTAAAACCTCACTTAAAGACCACCTCAATAATAGGACCTCCTCGAAATTAAGATCAAACTGTTCAAGTCCATTTTTCACTTTTTTTTGCTCTTAATTCAACCTCAATATTAAGACCACCTCAATAAGAGGACCAGTTTTCAAGAGTATCAAAGGTGGTCTTATTAGTGAGGTTTTATTGTATAATTTAATGAGTGAGTCTGATTATCGAGTAGAAATACGGAAGAACTAATATAATTCTAATCCATGAAAATACTGTCATATTAATGAGATGATCGTTGTTTCGAGTGTGAGACTTAACGTATCATGATTCAATGAGAAAGATCATCGCTTACGTTAAGACAATGTGTTCTGTCAATTTGAATGCCAAAAGCGTATGTTTACAATTACGTAATAAACGAAAGCAAACACGCTGAGAAGATGTTTTTTCTCTGGAGAATGTTCTGTAGATTGCTCGAGCTTAAGATGATGAATTATCATGACGAAGGGAGGCGATACCAATGACGGTTCTGCGTTCTGTTGAAGGATATCATGCCGGTTTGAAACCATCGGGGAATCTGTAGAATTCGTCTAAAATATGCCACGTAAAACGTTTCCTTTATGGAACTAGGTTAATTCAACTTCACTGCTTCGTTCTTGCAGTATCTAACATGCGTTATACGACGAACGTCACGTAAAGAACGCCTCAACATTAAGACTACCATATCAGTTTTCAATTTTCCTTCCAGATTTCAACTAGATAATCAGACCACTTAAATGATACTTAATATTATACATGTACTGATATATACTGAAAATAATACTGAACTACAGGTAGTGCGAGTCATAAAGGTAGTTTGTGTCGTTTAGTACAAAATGCACATTAACGCATGTACTTGGAGGCAAACTGGAACAAAGATAGCTAGAAGTATCGTCTGTTGTAGGAAGATTGTGAACGTAATTTGTCATAAAACAGCATATCATAATGTATTCAAAGATTAGGCTGTAGACAATGATGTCATAGTTCCGATAACAATCTTCAATCTTAACTTGTACTTAATCATAGTCGGAAAACATGTCAAGTACACCGATTGCGACGGACAGCCGAAAAGTTTTAATCGTTTAGACGGGTGGGGGCGGATCAAGGCGGGGCGGAGCGTTGTGAAGGCGGGCGGACTGGCGGGCGCGCATTCGGCCGGGCGGGCGCGCATTCAGGCGGGCGGGCGGGCGGACGGACGGACGGACTGTAGACTCTGAAGATGTAGTGTGATCCAAAAGTACTTTATTAGTTTCCTGTATAACTTAGCATTTCTGTTTAGTGTATCTTACTAACATGTATGACAGCCGTCCTACGAGTGATAGATATCTTAATCACGCGAGAATGAAAGTCAGCATTCTGTCGATAATTTCCTGATTAGATTTGAACAAGCCAGGTAGTCATCAACACCATGCGCAAGTACTTTCTTCTTATTTACAACAAGGGTCAGTTAAATATTCACTAATAAAAGTTACATATCATAGAACCATTTACTACGGGCAAAATTCTTTCGAACATTCGCTGTTGTTGTATGTTGCCTGTATATTTATCGTCGCCAACGGTTTCCCATATGGGCGGCCTCTCCGGAAGATTGTTGGTCATTTTAGATTTTTGGAAGTTAGTGCATGATACATGAGATGCCCCAGTTCCAGAAGCACCCGTGGTTCTTTTCCGTGCTCGGTGTCTAGCATCATACACGGGATCTCGGTTTTTAAAGTCTCGTCCGACAGACTGTTAGTAATGTCAGTCATGGAGCGGGGAATCGAACCTGCGATCCATGGATTACTAGTCCGGCGCGTTACCACTGGACTACAGATCCGCTTCAGTTAATTCCCGCAGTTGGTCTTTTGTATTTTAATCGACAACTAAAGGAAACGTTACACGGTTACGTATGGTCCGTTTCTGTACTCTTTATAATATCGAATATCGATCGGTCAAGTTTATCGATATTGTCGATAGCGCATTTTAGGGACGCAATTATCTAAATAAGCCAGAGAGGTGTCAATAATTTCAGAATATGATTTAGCTATAGAAAGCTAGAGATAATATGATTAACTGCATTAGCTAAATATATGCAAACCTTCATCTTAGTGCTATGGAACGCCAAATCGACATAAATTCAAACATTTGAAGAGCTCTTCAAATAATTAGCGACCTCTGCAAAGAATTAGAGACCTCTTCCAATCAATTGAAGAGAGCTCTGATTCAATTAATGAGGGTAACAAATGATTTGTACAGAGCTCCAATTCTAACAATGATCTAAAGACAGCCCTAATTCTAATGAGCTTTTTAATTTAATTGTTAAGATCATAAATTCGGCAAAATTTTGAAACGAAACAATAGAACATTGTTTTGGAGATATCTTCAATTGAATTGTAGAGCTCTCCAAATGATTTAGAGAGAGCTTTAATTCAATGGATGCTATCATTAATTAAATTGGAGAGTTTTTCAAATAATTGAAGAGCTCTTTAAATATTTGAGTTTAATATGTAGATTTGGCGTTCCCTATAGTGTTGTTCATAACATACATTGAACAGTGACGCGATAAAATGAGCACATGTACAGTTACCTTATTTACACAGTGTTTAAATGATTATGCATAGTTATGTAAAGGATATGTACTTACGCTTCATTTTCCTCCACTGTTCGTTTGATTGAAGACATTTTATAAATTATTCCCAAGTATAGTACAGCCTTCTCCACAGACCAGATTCACTCTAATACGAACGCTGTATACATATCGCTCGAAGTGAGAGAGTAACACGGTAGCTGTGAATAAGGTGAAATGCTCCCTCGCTGATGAAACATGATACACATACAAATGTATATGTTATGACAGTAAGAACTGGTAAAGTCCCGTTTAAGCGTAAGGTCCGGGCGAAAATACTAGTTCATTTCACCTGTCTGATAACTATGGCCACTCGATAAAATACCTTTCATATTGTTGAACGTGGTACAATGTCAATGAGCACACCACGTTTATCCGTTATATTGATAGTGAAACGAAGTCTAATAAACAGCAAGAACATTGTTTAAAAGTTCTGTTGTTACATATACTGATCGTGTAGTGTCTAGTCTTATTCTAGATCTACATGTATACCTAGCCTCATAAAACTGACGCTGATATATACCGTCAATAACTATAAAAGTAAAGTAAAGTAACGTGATTATTTATTATAGTGTCACCCCTTCTTAAAGGGCCAGCCATTTCTGACTTATAAGACACCTACTTTATGAGCACATTTAATTTACGAGGCAGGTAGGCACCGGGTAACCATTATTTAACTAGCTTGCAGCTCACCAACCGGCCATATCAGAACGGAACCTACCGTGATTCGAACCTTCGACCTCCCGCTCCTAAGGCGGATGCCTTAACCACTCGACCAAGGGAGACGGTTATATATAGTAATATATCACATTTAAACCATAGGAGTCTGAAATTCTGTCCATACGACACCACAAGTCTGTCTATAAAAAGAAATATCATTGATGAAGATGGTCGGTGCAATCTGAATCAAGTAAATGTGTGTTACCATCTGGAGTTTAAGATTAGTTGTGAAACATACACGAAGACAAAACAACGCAAGATAACACAACACCGACGTTTGCTATGAAGTAAAACATATTTTGAAAATAATCACAAACTGGAGAGGTAATGTTAAAGCAAAATATGTTGAAAGAAAAATATCTTCAAACGGTAATTTAAGGCCATGTCAATGTGAATGTATTTTGAGCGTCCTCATGCAGATAGGTTCTCGGCAGTCTGACCGAAGTTGTCCAAAAAGTTAAAACACGACATTGGTCCCCATTGTGCCAGGTAGCCAATGGTCATGTTCAACAGCTGAGAAAATCATTAAATATAGTCATTACTTGGTACATAATTTGTGTTGTCTGTGTTAACTAACTACGTTGTAGTCTGTGTTTTATGTCTTGGTGTATGTAATGTTTTTGTTAACTAACTACGTTGTAGTCTGTGTTTTATGTCTTGGTGTATGTAATGTTTTTGTTAACTAACTACGTTGTAGTCTGTGTTTTATGGCTTGGTGTATGTAATGTTTTTGTTAACTAACTACGTTGTAGTCTGTGTTTTATGTCTTGGTGTATGTAATGTTTTTGTTAACTAACTACGTTGTAGTCTGTGTTTTATGTCTTGGTGTATGTAATGTTTTTGTTAACTAACTACGTTGTAGTCTGTGTTTTATGTCTTGGTGTATGTAATGTTTTTGTTAACTAACTACGTTGTAGTCTGTGTTTTATGTCTTGGTGTATGTAATGTCTGTGTTAACTAACTACGTTGTAGTCTGTGTTTTATGTCTTGGTGTATGTACTATTTTTGTTTTTGGGAAGAAAGATGTTGTTGATAAATCTAGAAATACATGTACATGTATACTATACAAACTTTCTGACGCAGTTGTTAAGACAACCAATATTATGTTCATCTGGTTTTCATACAACCTTGTCATACTTACAATAATAATAATAACATCTTTGCTTTCTTTGCGAACATAATACTGTGTTCATTATTTTGTTCTGAGGAAGAAATTGCAAAACAATAATTATGCTACGTTTTTAGGTTTGGTAAACAAATAGGCTTTAACGCAACGTTCACCAATCTGCGTCAAGGTTACAAACTTTGTTTGGCTGAAGAGAATTTGGTTTAACGGTTAACGCAAGATTTGGTACCTCTCGTACTGTCTCTATAGGGACCACGTCATAACTATTCATAGGAGACATGTATCCAATATATGGTAAACGTATTTATTTGCTTGTTGCTGCATAATAATATTGTTGCGTGTGTTGGACTACTGGTCAACGTATTATAAATACGTTTGTCAGTCTCAAACAGTTCTTTTTTGGAAGTCTGTTTAAACCAACCGAAGCAGACGACTTTGTCCGCTGAACGTGACTCCTTTGTTTCCTGTTACGTTCACTCAGACTAGTAAACGTGACACTCAAGAGATCGATGCATGACACACAGTGAACGTGGCATACTGGCGTGATGTGTATTTAACGACCTTGACGCGTGGGCGTGACTCGCTCTCGCTGAAATATACTTAAGATTCGCGATTACCACGACTATGGGTTCTAGACAGATACTGCATCTTCTCTCGTAATATGTAGGCATATTGTGAGTGAAATGACGGTACCTGTCCAGTACCTGTGACCACGAGTTTCTTTTTCGATCTGTTTTTATACAAGATCACTGTGGCTTTTAAGGTATTCCACCCATAATGGACATTTCTCCAAAGGCAAATGAAACTTGTATCTACTCAATCTGTACGTTATGACCTTTTTTCTTAGGAAACTTCCTTCCTGAAAACGTTCGCCGTACAAAAATGACCAGTAAATGGAAAATTAACATTACACTTCTCATATGTAATATTTCTTGTTTAGGAAAGCGTCTTTGTACTAATCAGATATGTATATTAAAGTAATGTAAGAAACAGCTACAAGAAATTCAAATGTTTTTTTTTTACATTTATGCATATAGCATTTAAGAAATGGGCAAATTTCCTTTCAAAATTAAAATATTGTTAATAGCAGATGACCTAAACTAAATTGATGTATCAATGGGGCATCAAATTGTCTGTAATAAAAATTATTTACATTATCTAACACAGCATATATAAAACTTTCAGAGACTTTTACCATCCGGTTATAGCGCAATATCAATTTTGAACAGAATGACGTGCACATTTCTCTGAGAAAAAGTAACACTTTTAAGTGGTTTTGTTTGCTTTTTTACAAAATAATTAGATTTTTTCTGTAAAATTTAACTTAGTGCTGTTGTAAAACATAATAATATTGAATGCACAACAAAATCATGGTATTTTTTGGTCTTTTAATAACCTTTAAACATTTTCACTATATTTTCAATATAATATCACTTTATTACCTCCCTTTATGAAAAATGTCAGGTTTTTAAAAAAATCAATTCTTTGTTTTTAGAAAAACGTATTGAAGCAAATTTGAAAAGAATTTTATAATTCAAAAACATTTTAAATGATAATATTTTGATATTAATTTGTCTAACAAGTTTTATATTTTGATTACTGAGCCGTACATATACAATGGAAATGAACTATTTCAGTTATGGGTGGAATACCTTAAAAAACAAAAATTCACGTTTTTTTTTCCTGAAATTATTTAAGAGCATAAAACTATTTAAATCAATTTCAAACAGAAACACCGCCATTGACACCAGTCCAGACAGTTCCAAACACAAGATTAAACCGAACTTTCTTGCAAACATCCTTTACACAACGTCATGTTAGAAAAAGGTCGTTCTAAACTCGAATACATTTAACTAAGTGAAGGGTCATAACTCTGCTCTCTACAATTTGAACCAAACTAGAAATCCTTCTTGACAATTCCGAACTTTGTGATACTATTCTTCTAACAGATGTCCATTCAGCAATAAATGTTCAAGTTGACAGACCAGATATCCTTTCCCACCGAAAATACATAACAAAAATTATCCATCCATCATTTCTTGTACCTCAATGCAAGTCTTGGGGTGGTTAGGTACTTTGAATGTTTTTTGTTTTAAAATTCTCCTTGGTTTTTGTTAAAATACTTAAAGACACAAAATCAAGCAATGAAAAGCCATGAATATTTCAGATTGGGTCAATTTCGAACTTTCTGATGCAGCTAACACAATGCAGCAAACACACACGTTTGAAGTCTGGCCCAACATAAGAAACAAAACACACAACACACTATATCCTCCAGAGATGATTTTATTTGTATTTTTTTGTTGTTTTTTACATTCCCTGGTCATGATAGAGAAATAATCTTAACAATGTCAAGCTAATTGATATAATCTATAAATGGTAACAAACAGTTCCTCATTGCACTACTTTGTATCTCTTATATACATAATTACAATGCTAATTACAATGCTATGATGATAAAACAATCTTTCTATATATACATACATAAAGTTAGGCAAAACGTCAGTAAATATATGTTATAACAAATCAAACAAGTCATACAAGAGATGACTAATATCATAGTTGTATGGATGCATATATTCATATATATCCCTTCATAGTGAAAACAAAATCATTTTCATAGCTTATTTCCCACAATGTTATTGTGATATTTATAATCGAATTTTAAAGAAGAAAGACAGCAACACTTACTGTGACATTTATGTTTTAACCTTTCGACTCTAAATAAGCATTTAAATGTATATTATAGTGCTGTCAGATTGACCGTGAACAGATGCATGAACTTTCAGGACCGTTTCATTCAAATTTAGGTAAGGAAATGTTCTCGTGTGTAAAGCTATAAGTGCTGTTTGGTTTACCATTCTATCAAAACACAGCTGTGTTTTTTTCTCCGTCAAGGTTACGGATAAACAAGAACATTTAAATACACCTATATTGAAATGTAATGGTCCAGGTAATATATTCATACGTTCGCGGTTACTAAAATCAAACTATATATTGTTGTATCTTGTATGTTGGTTGTCGACACATAATTTTAATCACCTAAATGTGTATATCAAAACTGATTTGATCTAAACTCCAAGTTGTGTGGTATAATTTCTCAGACTCAAGTCAGCAATACCTGCTCGTCATTGACATGATAATTATCATGATTACGTGCATACTGAAACTGAGATGTTGAATTACAGATAGGTTAACTCCTCATTCCATGGTGGTAAATTAATCAAGCAAGTTTATAGACAAGTTTTGGAACTGGGGTCATTGAATCAGTTTTGAGACCAATCTGAAAACTCAAATAATTGTTCCTTTCTGTACGCAGTCTTAAAATTGACCAATAGCATGTCTGCGAACTCAGTTATATGAACTTTAAACCAGATTTTAATGTTTAAAACTATTCATTAAAATCTTATCACAAAATCGATTTTTCAAGAAAAAAACATTTGTAATTCATTAATTTTAAAAATTACTAATAATTTACTACCATGATCAAAAACTTTCCAATCTCATTGTCTTAAAAATAAGGTGAAACAATTCTTCACCCAAGTTATACATAAAAGAACATAAATTTTGTAGTATGTAAAAATATAACACAACACAGAAGTAGTTACACACAAAAATACTTTTCTGAGATCAATTCTTGTCACATGAAATTCTGAAAATAAACCATTATAGAATGAAATTCAGTCTGGTTATATAACATGACGAAAAAGACTGAATATCTTCATATAAATCTAGAACATTCCTGAAATCACATAAGTTAGCTAAACTTATCAATTCACTATAATCTACAATATAGTATTTTACTGACTCAAACAATTTTTCAAAGAATAAATGAGCGCGGCTATTGTATTTACAACCTCTTCTGTAAGTGACGTCGTTTAAAGAAAACGCAACGCATGTAATGTCACTATATGCAAGCAGGGAACAATATTTACTCCATATGGTCAGTACTTTTTTTTATACACCCATATGGGGCAAATATTGCTTACTGTCAGTACATAGTAACGTCACATCTAACGTTTTCTGGAAATGGCGTCACTTAAAGAAGAGGTTGGAAATCGTACAGCAGAACTCAAATGTTCAAGAAATAAATCAGACCACAGATAAGAATTCATTACCTATGAAAAAAAAGTATATCAGCGTGTTTACAAATAAAGACAAAGGCTTTTTAAACACACCAAATGCATTTTTATGCAACAGCAAAAAATATGTGTATTTTTCTTATGTACACAAAAAATGGTAAAAAATGTGTTCTTTTAATTAGTCATGTATAACTGCTTTAAAATACTCAACCAAATTCAGTTGCCATCCGTACAACTCAGTATTTCAACGCCATAGTTATATAAAGACCTACAAATACACGAGAAATCAAAATTCGGAGAATAAAATAACCGCTAAGCAAGATTAATTTTCCTTATTAGAAACAACAGCCTGAGAGGTTTTGATACAAAGTTTCCCCTAGATACGCATAGCTTTAATCATACATCTATATACAAAATGCACATAACCAATATTTCATTAACTATTAACTATTCTTAAATAAATTAAGTTATAAATAGATCAATACATTTGTCAGATCATATTTGATAAATATTTGATAAGAAAAATATTATTACATTATAAATTCAAGACAAAAATCTTAGTTCCGCTAACAGATTCAACGAGCCATTAACCTAAAACTAAGCAACCATTAATTTAAGAGAATTCCCATTCTGTCTATTGTATAGAAATACAGTGAGAATATATAACAGTGAATTATATGCGACAGTTCCATTCTTCTAACCACAATAAAAACGTGTCACAGAAATGGCATTGCCTCGAAAACTTTCAATTAATAAGATCTACACTGAACAGCTTAGGTCAAAACCTACTGTATTAACACGGTAAGAAGTTGACCAAATACAACTGACACTCTAATCACAAAATACATCCAACTGTACATACAATATGGCACCAAACACAAAAAATAGAAAACAAACAGAAGACAATGTGCACCAAGTTTCCTTCTTTGAACAGACAGGTCAATACCAACAATTAAAGTGACATAACATACTTTTTCTCTTCTAAGATGGCTATATTGTAGTATCTGTCATCCAAAATGCATTTCATTTCACAAAAAGCTGGTTTTAGTTTGATATTTACATGTTTCTAAACTGAAAGTAGACTATTTCAGATGTTAAAATGAAAGTAGGGATTTTGACAAATCATACGAGATGTTCTAACTTCCTGTTTTCATGTCAGACATCATCATCATCACAATCATCAGTTTATGCCTTGAGATATATCGTCAAAGACGTTTGAAGTAAAATGTCCTATGTATTGCAAATGATGTAAAATTCAGCAAAATAAATAAAATATTTTTCATCAGGAAGAATGTAATCTATCACCAAATATGTAAAAAGATTTTTTACATACATTAATTACATAAAATATATACATGTAATGTCACTTTAATAGTCCAACATCTGAACCTCAAACAGCAAAATTACAAAGGACCACCAAAATGATTAAAATATTCAGTGCACAGGGAATATTTCCCGATGAAATTATGAATACTAAATTCTATCCAAACAAACAATATCTTGAAAAAAGATGGTCGGCACAATTTGAAGGTTAAGGTTTTGTTGTGCTCACAAAAATGCCGAGATGTTACGATTGCTAGTCACTCTAGATCCAAAATGGATTTTGGTAAATTCACCAAAATTCAGTGGGTTTAGGTAAGGTTACATACCCTTAATCGAAAGGTTAACCAATCCGCGTCAAGGTTACAAACGTTGTTCAGTTAAAGAGAAATTGCCTTGGTGGTTAACGTAAGATTTGATTGGTTTACAAAACACTAATATGCAAATAGCAAAACCATGTTAGTACGGCTGTGCCGAAAAACAAATCAACGAAGCTAGGGCAAATGGCAAGTGCGCAAGTTATATAATTTCAGTATCAATATCGCCCTATACAATCTTAGTTAGTACAATTCTGAACAGGAAGTGCAGTTTTACATACTAAAAAGATAGAAAGCTTTTTTCATAGAAAATAAGAAACACTGGCTTAAAAAACATACATACATCCAATACTCAACTCTATATGGCCCCTAAAGTTAAGAAAAAAGGGGCCTCTTTACAGAAAATTGATAAAACGGCAAACATTATAAACAGAGGTCATTGCAGCAAGAAATTGAAACAATAATACAGGAAGATAACATAAAAATATTATATGACCGATGCAATGCTGTTATATAATGAATAAAAAATGCTGAGTATAGCTAACATGTATTCAAATAATGAAGTCAATAATGAGACGAAGATGATTATTATTTCAAAGACAAACAAAGATGACAATATAACAAAGTCTGTATCACAGCAATTGGCGTAGAATGATTATTTACACAATGAACTGAAGGCTCAAGACTGCCTCAAACGTATGTGGCATTAAAACCCAGCAACTATATCACTATCTTGATTTCTACACGATGTTATCCCATAACTAAATACAATCACATAACTACAGTTTATGCTGCAGTGGTTTATCTTATGAACAAAACTCAAGCTTCTAATTGGTTGATTCTGACAGCAGTCTGAAAAATTGACCAATGGCAAGACTGCAATCTGAAACTGGTCTCACAACTCATATAACCTTTGGCCCTGGAGTGCAGAAAGTGACAAAGAATAAAGATGACAAGCGGGATGCAAATTTAATCAGAAAAAATTACAGAAATTTCCATAGGAATCCCTCAAAAATTGTGTTGAAGAAAATCTTAATTCTAGTAAACAGGAATTCCACTAGGTACTAATACTCAAGCGTCATTTTGATACTTTTTCGACCAGATTTTACCAATTCAAAGCCAAAATACCTATAATTTAGAGAAAAATTGACCCTTCAGCCAGATTCCTTATGGTCAAACTGTGGCCTTTTGGGAATCCCAGGGGTCAAAGGGTCAACTCAAGGGTAAAATGGAATCCCTTAGTAAAGGTCAGAAAATGAACCACAGCAGCAAGGTAAGCAAAACAGAGATTACAGAACACATATAATTTCCCCATTCCCATTAAAATAGCTAAGCAGATCATTAATGTGATAGAAGGTAAAAACTATGAGCTAAAGATGATAAAAGGCTACGTATCTAAAATTTGCAAAAATAGTCATAATATAAAGATAAAAAGTCCACATATTCTCATACATCATTCAGTGTATACATATACAAAGCCTACACTTAGATGGAATAAACAATATGACTGTCACCACTTCACTTAATATCAACGTCTTATTGTCTATCCAATATTATTTTCGTGGGGGCCTTATTCACAAACATTTTAAGACTGTAACTCAAGACTTGGACTTTATATTTGCATAAGCCTTTATTTTTATTATATCTACATAAATGAAATTTTGTTTGAATAATTGTTGTAACCATCTGTACATGTTTACCACTTTTTATTCAAATCTATACTGCTATAAAAATATAGTAGCAAAAAGAATATTTGATATTTTAAAGCCTAAGTCGGAGATTCAGTCTTAAAATGTGAATTAGGCCCCTGCACAAATAACAACAGCTCTACCCATATATGCCCTATATAATAAACACAGTCCTATAATATTCATTCATTTCAGTAATATTTTTGCCATTTTCAAAACTAATACATACAGAAAAAAATAATGCAATTAATTATAAAAATTACAGATGCCATCAGTATTTGAAACATAAACAAGAATATTCCATATATCTCAACAAAGCAAAAAATATCACTATTTTGTAACCATTCAGTCAAATGTAAGTAAACAATAACAGATGTTATTTTCGATTTCGAATTGCCCATTTCAATTCCACATGCCTAAGGTGTATTGGGACCTAATATGTATTCGAATGATACCAAGTGAAGGTTGTTGAATGAACTGTAATCTGATCCCCAAATTGACCTCTATTAGTACAATTCACAGCGGCTGTATTTGCTATATCTAGTTTAGTTCATCATATTAATTGAGAAAAAGACCTATAATGTACAATACACTCAAGAAAATTGATAAATTCTGCGTAATTTTTGTCAAGTATATTCATGTCTTAAGATCAGGATCAGGTTAGTATATATATAAGGTACAAAGTTAATTCTATCAGCTCGGTTTATCAATATATCAGAAACAATTCTTAACAATACAATTGACAAAGAACATAAAAACATTGTGTGAGAGCGTGATAACACACACCTGAATACGTTTAATTCCACATCATTGTAGATGCCGCAATTAAACCATCGACAATATTGGTTCGCCAATTACAAATTAAGCCCAATTCTTTAAAAAAATTGCTAATCAATATAAAAGACTAATCAATCATTTATAACATAGGAAAGCACTGGATACCAGTGAATAAATTATTTCAGCCAAAAATTGCTTTCGTTTTTGTTCAAGGTTCGTAATAAATAACAAAATTTCTACATTCCCAGATGGAAAATGTACAATAACTTGTTGAAAGAAACATACACGAATCTCCTACAGCCCATTCTCAAAAACAGGAAACCAGTCATTTGAAATATGAAACCAGTCAAACAATACATAAAAAATGGAACCAGTCTGGTAAAATATGAGACATAAAACCAGCAAAACAAACATACAATGTAAAAACAGTCAATCCAAATAATCATTCAAATCCACCTTCAGTGATGGAAGCGATTAAAGGGACAAGCTAGATGTATAGCAATATCAAGCTACGGTTTTTAAAAAAAATAGAACATCTGCCAAAGTTAGCACAATAATGTATGAACGAACACAAAATGTTTGAGAACAAATTGATAACACATAGCACAGATCTACAACTACTCATTTTCATCCCTCAGCTCATTTGGTCCTTCAGCTTCACCTCCGCCCAGCTGGCCGTTGTTACCATTCCCAGGACCACTTTGTGACGCACCAGTCTGTGCTCTTTCCTGTGCGGCAGACTGAGCCATCATTTTCTGGCGTACTTCACGAATTTTCAATTGTAAGATATTCTTAGTAGGAAATATCTCCTGATAGTTTGACTGGAATGTGGCAGTTGCTTGGGCTAAAATAAACAAATGTAGACAATTACAAATTATTCCTCTTACATTCAATGGATTTTTTTTAAAGGGAAATGTTTAAATCCAACATATAAACTAACAATACCATATTGTCCACCAAAACTAATGTGCAAAACCAAATGAATTGTACTGAGGTCACAAGTTTAGTTTTCCCAACATTTATAATTTTCAAACTTATTTATCTTACATCGATTGTGAAGCAAGTGCTTAAAACTTATTCTAATACCACTCTCAATGACTGTTTCTCAATGTCCATAACTGAAGACGTTTCCAACCAGTACTGGCGTCAAATTTAGGGAATGTGGAATCACAACCCCCTCGAAGGCGGGGCTCGAACACCTAACATGTAGCATGTGATCCAATTACAATCAAAATATCAAGGTATATGCACAACCTATACATAGTTCCCACATCTACAATATTTACCTCCCTTGTTCTTAACTGTCGGCCATTTTGATAGGCAAAACTGCCTAAACTGTATAAGCAGTTACAGGAGTAATTTCCAAATATATGATAATTGAGCAAATACCAAGAGAATTTGCATATGACAACCACTTTTTCTTCAACTTACTGAGCCAATTGCCAACATGAGCATAATGAATAAGTTATTGTTTATGTATAGGATTAGTTTATCATCATTTACATTATATTCCCCATAAACTTTAAGGAAATTTGCCCATCAAAATGGCTGACAATTCAGAACAAGGGAGGTAAATATTGTAGATATTAGAACTATGTATTATGTGGTTACAGCAATAGATCAGATTTGTCACATCTAGAAGCTGTTCATACAGATCTATCCCTGTTTAGGTCTCCTACAATTCCTCATACACAGAACACCATACAACTGCAAGAATTTCCAAACCAGCCTAGTTGACAAATCTGGTAAGACTTACAGACGTTTCATTGCATCGCATTCATTTAAATCAGGCTTACCTTACCCAAGTAATTTCTCATACAGCAATACATTTTTATATTAATATATATCTTAATAAAATTGGCCAACAAGTAGAGTAGATTACAACAATCATTTAGACAAAATATCATTTGGTTAGATTTAATAAAAACAAATGGTTGATAAATATAACGTTATCAAATTCAAAATCCGAGTCCTAAAATGTTTGTAAATAAGGTCGCTGATCCTGTAAATATTTCAATTACCTGATGGAAATAATCCATTTTCCTCAAACAGCTGCATGACGAGATTTCTGCGTTGATCTAATATCTTACGTAGCGAGGAGAATTGTCCGGGAGAGCTCGGCGTTTTTGGTGTCATAGGTGAATGAAGTTCTCCTTCACCAAAGGGATCAGATCCAAGTCCTATCATTACAAAATCATTAATGCACAAATTACTATATGATGTATAGAATGTTTTTTATGTCGAAAAACCTTTATAGCTTTCATCATGCAGAAAATGTGTCAAAACGAGGAAACACGCATGAGCGCTATTATAATGCTGTAGTTAGGATCCAAGGCTTCAGACAATGTCATTCTGAAAGATCTAATATTGGTCAGTCCATGATATTTCGGGAAGCAAGACACAACCGCACTGTAACGAATACCTCAGTATAGTGGACATTGTTAAAATCACACACCAGTGATCATTCAATAAGTAAATTTCTTTTTATGTAGAAAATATTTGTCAGTAACAAATACTTAATTATGTTGAACATATGCGGTTCACTGTGAGGAAAATACCTTTTTTAAAATGTTATATTTTGTAATAACTTATTAATGAATCAATATATAAAGACAAAAACACAGGTCCAGTATTAACAATTCTATAATATTCATGGATCTGTATAAACATAAATGATCAAGCCATCATTTAAACTTGTTTGTTTGGCATATTCCTACATACCCATGAAAATGGCCCCTACTCAGAAAAAATATTGAGGGGCCTATTTAGGATTTGTTTTTATAGCCGCCCATAAATACTTAATACAGTACAATCCAACTTAAAAACCACCTCAGTACATGTAGTAAGATTACCTCAACATTAAGAACACAATTTTTAATTCCATTTCCACTGTTTTTCCTCTAATTCAACCTCAATATTAAGGTTATCTCAATATTAAGGTTATCTCAATATTAAGGTTATCTCAATATTAAGGTTATCTCAATATTAAGGTTATCTCAATATTAAGGTTATCTCAATATTAAGACCACTTTTCAAGGGTTCCTAGGGGGGTCTTATCATGGTTTTACTGTATTAGTATTACCATAACAATTATTACAAAAATTAATTACCTACCAACCTACCCACCTAAAATTTGCTGGGTAGGATTATGCCAAACAATTTTTTAAGGTTGGCCCGACACTTACCAGGACGTCCAATAGCTGCGTCTGCTAATGTCTCTAAGCTGAAGTTTTCACCAAAGAATCTGTTGCCATCCAAACGGGCACTTCTGGGTGTTTTCTGTGAGGTGGGTGTATGTGGTAAGGAGGCATGGGGTGTATGGGGCAACGATGGGGTGTGAGGAGTTTGGGGCGTGTCTGAAGTATGATCTGAACTGCCGTCAGCGTTTTCTGGTTTAGCTGGAAGAAAAATCAAACAACTATAGTTGGGGGAAGTAAAACTGATCTACCAGCACACATATACAGTAGATGAAGAACTTGGTTCACTTTAAACCCTTGAAATGTACACTATTATTGCCAAAATTGTTCAACCAGGTGCACTTAAAACTGAAATATACAAAACAAGGCTTTCGCAGCAGTATTTTACTCCTTCAAGGGGACCATAGTGGTCAGTGGTCAACAACATGTTGCAAACTGTGCAAAGTAACTCATCGTTCAGGAGGTTTGGGTTTGATCCCCAGGTGGGGCAGCCCATATCCCTCCATGGTGGCAGTCATTTGGCATCCACCTCTAATTCATGTGGAGAAGCAGCTTGCTGAAGGACAAGTCAGGACTTGTTGAAAATTAATTCAAATAAAAACTGGTCAAGTCAACTGACCACTATGTATAACTGAAAAAATGTCATTCAACTGAATTTAGAGCCAGGAATTTTCAGCTAATTTAAGAATTTCATATTGTCATTCCTGCAAGCCAGTAATTGAGTTATTTTCAAGTTTTTTAGTTGAAACTCTGTTTTGGTTGTTTTACAGCCAGTATTTTTTTGTTACATCCAGTATATTAGCTGTGTCCCTACATTGTTATGATACTTGTGTCATAGTGTATTATTGTGTTAGATGTGTAATTCATGTCTGTATTTTAAGATGTCAGGTGTAATTGGGAATGTACTGAACAGCCATGTTGTATCATATAAAAGCTTGTAGATATATCATACTCAAACAATAATTTATCACATCAATTACCTTGACAATAAACAATTACGAAAAAAAAAATTAAACTCAAGAAAAAACCCAATTTAATTCAACATTCTATTCAATGCTGTCACACAATATTAAACAAATTGACAAATAAATTCTCTGAACTAGGTAAATTTTGATACCCTGGCGATAATATTCAATATATTTTGTGCTTTTTTACATCAAGTACAAAACTACCAACTTCTACCTACCCAATGATGAGATCTTTCTTTTCTTTTTGTAGCTAACAATAATTCCTCGAGGACTTTGCGGTAATGGCGTATGAACATCTGAGGTTTCAGGATTAAACTGTGGTAACTTCTCAAATCTCTCATCAAAATTCACCTTCTCCAATACTCTAGAAATATATTCATAGGAGTGTAAATAGAGGAACTTGCATTTGTGATAAAAAAAATTATTGAATTCATTAAATAAAAATTCTAAAAACGAGGCTTTGCTAGTTAATAAATTCAATAAAAAATGAACACGAATGTAAGATTCTATTTATGACATAACAGAAACAGCTGCTTTTCTTCAACACATTACACTGACCTCCCATATGCAAGTAAGTGTATAATTCAGTCTTTGGTAAAAATAAGCTGACAAAACAAAAATTAGTGCTGACAATTTTCTTTTTAATTTATCAACCATGCTCATCGAGGATGAATAAATTTTTTATTTAACAATACAAAAAGTAGAATAAGAGTCAAATTTATATATAATACTTGCTTCTTTATGTACTTGTTGTTTACGTATTAAAATGCAAAGTCCAAGCATAAAAGTTGTACATGACAGTGTTTATGTATGGGATTCAGCTGCATAACCAAACTGTACTTGTACAGGGGTTTCATTAGGGGCTGAATCTCAAGGAAAATTTTGATATTATTTCACCTTATTTACCATTTTAAACCCAATTTACCTATAATTTAAAGAAAAGTTGACCTATCAGCCAGAATCCTTAAGGTCAAAATGTGACTTTTTGGAAATTCCAGGGGTCAAATAGTTAACAAGGGTCAAACAGAACCCCTGCTTATAAATTCATATTTAAATCAGATGTAGACAGTCTATACTCTACACCGACATCACCCACTTTGGTACATACTTGTCCATGCCATCATCAACATTCTTTTTAATTATGGATCTTCTAGGACTGTTGATTCCCGGAGAGGGCATCGGGGATGGAACATTCAGGGCTCCGGGGCTTGGCAGCGGTGGAGGCTTGCGTTTGATTTTCTCACTAGCCTTAAAAGTCAATACAAGATCTAGATAAATGCATATCTTATTGAAAGCTGTTGCCTTATTATTTTAATGCTTGGAAATATTTTATTTACAAATACTAAAACAGGAGCCTTTGAAAAGAAATGAGATCTTAGTGCTAATAAATTAAACACACCTGGAACAATCATAGAACATCACTTAATTACATCATAAAACTAAAATCACCTAAAACCTGACATGGTTAGCTTCCTAAATTTCAATCTTGAAACAACAGTCGTTGCTATGAAGAACAAGGAAGCCCACCAATATTTGCCATTTTTCCAATGCCAAATAGTCCCCATTTTACCAAATTTCAAGAAATGTTTTGAATTGTAAAGTTAATGCTTCAGAGGGGAAAAATCAACAATAATTAACCTGAGTAAAAATGATTTTCACTGTTTACAATTAACTTCCGATTTTGTGAAAATTACCACATATTTGATGTTACTGCTCTTCTATATTTTGTAGAGACAATAAATTAGAATAATGAACTTGTTAACCATTGCAAATCAATAGCAAAAAAATACCAATTACCAAGATTTGTGAATAAAATAATCCCTAAATTTCCAATTTGACATGGGGTCTTGTTCTCCAAAACCCTAGAAAAGCCCTGCTTTAACACACTACAATTGAGCTGGCTATATTTGAAAATAAAAAAGCATCTTAACTTACAGATGGAGGAGGCGACAGTAACTGTACAGAGCTGCTCTCTGACTCAGATTCTTCAGGACCAGTCACAGTGATCTGTGTCAGTGAAGAGCTTGTATCATGTGACTGGTTCTTATCATCTACATAAGTAGAATCCTGTGGCCCAGACTTATTGCTATATATCTGAAAGTATGTTATTAATTTAAACATATTTATATTAATCTTTTATGCAACACATTACTGCCCTCAGGGCTTTAGGAATGTTTTTCAAAGACTTTTGTCCTGGACTAATGGAAATGTAAATTTTGATTTGTCCGACATAGATAGCTAGTTGTCCGAGAATATCGCTCAATTTAGTAACAAATAAACATACACAATGATAGCTCCACATCTACAATTAATAATCACATGCCATGAATGTGTTTGTGGGATTCTAATGTTTGACATACAACTGAACAATAATTATTGCTGATGTTGGAGAGCTTTAAAAACAGACTTGTCTGGGACTAACTTCAACTCAATTGTTGTTAGCCCGATTCAGCATTAGTCTAGTCCGGGACGTTGGGCTAGTGGATTTATAGACCCCTGGCCCTACATCAATCACTCTCGCAGAATGCTTTCATGGTTGCCAACCAGTGACCAAGCTTAAATTAGAGATCGTGAAGTTTACAGTTCAATCTCGACAGAGATGGGATTCGAATTAATGACCTTCAGATCCGGAGTCAGGAGCTCTACCCCTTAACCCCAATGGCTTCTTTAAACATGTCATCAGTTATATGAAACACTTTTGTATATTTTTAAGTTTCAGATATGTAGTGGTCACAACCTCCGTATGTACCCTTCAAATAACATTATAAACAATTAAGAATTGGAGATCAACTTACTTTGTAATAAAAATATAATTCAATACTAATATCTGAGAACATTCTGTTAACAACAGATATGATTGAACTTAATCAGTGATAACATCTTGTGAAATGTAAAAAAGATTTCAATACATAAGCATGATTTATAAATCATTGACAGGATATCATACCTTTCTATCTTTCTTGAAGAGTTTTATCCCATTTTCAGCAATAATTTCCTTGTACCTCTTGCCTTTACCAGGTCTCTGACGCTTTCCATTTGTATCAACCTCGACTGTCTCTTGATTTTCACTTTCATTTACATGTTTATTAATAGGTGATGATGAAACCAACAAAGGTGAAGGTTTTGTGGGTCTGTGGTCTAGCCCTAGCCCTGCTTCTCGCATGCCCATAGATGGAGATGTTCTTGCCGGAGATAACATAGCAGATGGCGAGGAAAGTGCAGATGACAGACTTGGCGACATTGGATTAAATCCTTTGGGTGTTGAAGGTTTCTGGGCTATAAATATACACAATAGCTTCAATTAAAACCAATAACAATATCTTTGTTATAGACTGAGAAACATTTAAATCAGTTCATATGGATTTCATTTTTTACATTTTTTGTCATACAGTTGCGTTAGGACAAAGACCGATATATCTCACTTTCAGAAGTTTAACCAGGGGTTCCATATGACCCTCAAGTTGATCCTTTGACCCAAGATAATTCCAAAAAACATATTTTGACCCTAAGGATTCAGACTGAAGGGTCAATTCTTCTCTAAATTATAGGTAAGTTAGGTCGAAATTGGTAAAATCTGGTCAAAACTTATCAAAATGACTCTCGAGATTCAGCTCTTAGTGGAAACTCCATTAGCTTTAAAAACATTGGGGTAAAAAGCAGGATTGGTCAGATTACAGGAACAAGACATGTATTTGTTTAAAGCACAAAGTCGCAAACAATCAACAAAACATAACATTAATTTGTATACACAAGAGTAAAAATGCTCCTACATAATCATTTGACCAATAAGACATGAGCCATGAACCGTGAGGAAGTATGAGATTGTGTATATCACAGAAGCAAAGGTTTAAGTCACATGTTACACAAGGATTGTCATGATTTACGTACTTTCACTAATATAATTCACATACACTGCCATCCAAAAGTTCCTGCACACTGACAATTTCCCATTGCAATTAATGTATTTTCATATTTGTTTCACATGCAATAACTTGTAAATGCTTATTAACACAGCAATAATTTTCTGTAGAAGTATTTATAAATTCGTACTGAAACAATTTATCTTATTTTCTATGTCAGATCAATCAGTTACACACATATTGGTTTCGGATGCAGGCCGATTGATGCTGCTGCCGAGATGTGCAAATTGTTAATTCTATACTATCCATCACAAAGTGGGATGAATAATTTTACTTCAAAGTTATTTGAAATTCTGTAAGAAAAAGTAACGAAATTCAAATTATTCAAGAGTGAAGAAACTTTTGGATGGCAGTGTATACTATCACTTTTAGCATTCTAAGATCCAGAAAAAATCTCTTTGAATACATTAAAACTTATTTCCTGAAATCACTAAATTTTGCATAGTAAGACCAATATTAAAAATATACTTGGAGGGAAACAAAACGTAATTTTATTATTGGCCTAAGGTATGTCGTTAAATCGTTAACTCATATTGCAACAAAATGTACATCTGTTTGGATATTTGTGGTATTTTTATGCAACCTTGAACAAGAATGCATAATTCAAGATGAAATGAAATCGTGAAAGTTAACATTAAACAGACAATTGAAAATCAATAGTCACCCACAGTCTGTGACGCTATCGTTCGCTCCTTAACTGGAAAACGTGAGTCAAAGTAATTTGCGCTATAAAATGTATAGATATCTTCTCTCAAGATTACATTTACTCCTACCTTGAAGAGTATTGAATTTCTGCAGACTTTCTGTTCCTATTGGTATATTCGCAATGGTGGCCTTGACCTTCTGCGGCCGTGGTTGGAGATTTGAACTTGTAATATAACCGATCTCGCCCTTCATGTCTGACGCCATTGTCACATAACTCTGATTTTTGAGATTCATCACTCCTAAAATATGTTTCGCAAGTTTTGTAATATAGCTACACAAATCCATATTGAGAAAGTTCTAGACAGAGAAAATATAACCACACTCTTGATTTATAGTAGTATGATGATAAAACATGTGGGCAGAACCAGATTAAAATTTTATGAGCACCATACCCTATGCTTATGTACTTTAAAGACTGCTTGTGATAATTTGTTATTATTAAACAGTAGACCTGTCTTGATTTACTGGATATAAAAAAGAGAATAACATAGGCAACCCACTTAAACATAAATGTTTCAAAACGAGAGCAATATCGTTATGCATTTTCAGAACCAACCTTGATAAAACATGGGACTCTGACTTCGAGGCGGACTATTATTCTTTGTCAAAACAGGGTTGGGTTTGGGAGCTATAGTTGGTTGATTAGTTGCCTGACTTGTTGCCATAGCAACTGACCCCGCTGATGAAGGTCGCTGAACACTTTGGGGCTGTAACAGAACCTGCTGAACAGTTCCCTGTTGACCTGTAAAATAATAAAATATCAAAATGTATTCTGACAAATAGACTTTTATCTCAAATTTAAACTAAGGCTATCAGTGAAGGTGAGTAATATACCTGCAATACTGTTTTGTCAGCTATTTTATGAGAAAATCTAAGATGCCGCTAGTCAAGACAATTAAATTTTCTAATATTTTCTATCATTAAAGGGCAGCCAAAAATCATCCAACAAGAAAGTGTCGACGATATGCATAACTTGGCTTTGTAGAAATAATCTGTGTGAAGTTTACTGGAAAACCATACAATGTGACGTGACAACATGCATGATTCTGATATAGCCCTCACTTCACATTGTGAAGCGGGAGTATAAAAATTGATTTCTGAATATAGGAATGCATATTGTTGGTTTAACTTCAACTGTTGTAAGTCAGTTAAGGTAAAAAAGCTGTTACCATAGTTTTGCACATTATTTACATAGATAATAACCGATGTCCTGCATAAATTTCAGAGTTGTGATAATCATAAAATTACTGTTACTTTTATAAGGAATATTTTTTGAAATAATTTTACTGCCTGTGCTTTTCAATTGGGAAAATAGGCGCAATAAATCCAAAATTTGTGAAAATAAGGTAATGGTTGTGTTGGTTAAAAGAAATAACTTTTCGGATGTGGCTGGTGTTATATACATGTAATATGAGCTGATATAAAAGCAAAGATTCATTTACACAAAAACTGACTTAATAAAAAGAAATTCAGTAAGAAGGGGAAAAATGAACAAAGAATTGGAAAAAATTATGACTTTTTTGGAAAAATTTACACTTTTTGATAAGGAGAAACAGTAAATATTCGGCAGTAAAATGAACAAAAAAAAGTCACTGTTTATAGAAATATGATACATAGAAAATTATTAAGGTCATATAAATCATTGGTAGTTGGAGTTAAAATTTTACATATCGACAATCGCTCACCTTGTACAGAACCAACATACTGAATATATGCTGGAGATGCGACGGAGGTACCAGTCTTCACTGCCGACGATGTAGCGTTTATACTACTTGCTGGCTGTACATATGTTAACCTGAAATCACAGAAAAAAAGTTCAGCTTTAGTTAGATGCAGTTGAAGTGCTGAACTACTTTTCGCGTAGTAAATTACACTTTTGGGAAATTGGGTCAAATGCATAGCATCAGAAATGTAGCATGGTTACCAAAAAACAGATTTTTTACACATGTTTGATGGCTTTCGAGATCAAACTGTAAGATAACAGTGTAAGTGGCACAACCAGGCAACTTCTGCAAATTCAAGAAAGTTGCAAAAATATCACTCAACATACGTTTCCTCCAATAAAAGTGTATTATGACATATCTGACACAAATATATGTGACAGTAATTTCGGCTATTCAACAACATTTTTGTCCATTGTCTGAATTTGCTGAATCGTCAACTTTTTTACTTGCAAAAAGAACATTAATTCAAGTCATTATCAAGGGCACTAATTTGGCTATCTTTGGCAACATTTATGGGCATCATTCTGCTACTAAAATAGTATGTTTTTTCACCTATTTCCATTTAAAATTCCTTTCCCAAAAATATAAAGAAAATAGTTGGGTCTGATCTTCATGTCATAAATATATAATAAGACATGCTTAGAGTGTGACGTCAAAATTCCATTGGAAAATACTCGGCGTCAAAACCAACGTCATCCAAGCATCCAAATATATTACACTTACTTCTGAGTGGATGGTAGAATTACTCTCTGTTGTTGTTGCTGTTGTTGTTGATTAACTTGCATCTGTGTCTGCTGGTACTGTATCGGAGCCTGTAAAGCTTGTTGTAATGTCGGCTGTTGAAGAGCTTGCTGAATCAATGGTTGTTGATTACCGATCGCTTGAACTTGCTGAAGTGATTGTAGAGGCTGCTGTAGTTGAGTCTGAAACAATAAATGAAACAATGGTCACTAAATATAGTGTAACCTCAATAATACGACCATTTGTTCTGAAGAGAGTTCATTCAAGTTGTAAGGTGGTCTATTTATTGATTTCATACACAGTTGTAAGGTGGTCTATTTATTGATTTCATACACAGTTGTAAGGTGGTCTATTTATTGATTTCATACACAGTTGTAAGGTGGTCTATTTATTGATTTCATACACAGTTGTAAGGTGGTCTATTTATTTATTTCATACACAGTTGTAAGGTGGTCTATTTATTGATTTCACCCACAGTTGTAAGGTGGTCTATTTATTGAGTTCATACACAGTTGTAAGGTGGTCTATTTATTGATTTCATACACAGTTGTAAGGTGGTCTATTTATTGATTTCATACACAGTTGTAAGGTGGTCTATTTATTGATTTCATACACAGTTGTAAGGTGGTCTATTTATTGATTTCATACACAGTTGTAAGGTGGTCTATTTATTGATTTCATACACAGTTGTAAGGTGGTCTATTTATTGAGTTCATACACAGTTGTAAGGTGGTCCAATTATCGATTTCATACACAGTTGTAAGGTGGTCTATTTATTGATTTCATCCACAGTTGTAAGGTGGTCTATTTATTGATTTCATCCACAGTTGTAAGGTGGTCCAATTATCGATTTCATACACAGAAGAACTTAAAATATTTCATAGGGCACATGTGCTCCATTTTCCTCTATCAAAGGACATCAATATTATCTTACTAAATAAATGCAATAAAAGAGCAAGAGCAAAATCCCATGTGATGACTAATCTTCCTATGACATTTTGTTACTCTAGGTCAAATACTTCTTGAGATATGAACGACAGACTTTTATGGGACATACAGATGGAAGAATGGACTGACAGACAAGGGTAAATCTAAGTGCACCGTACACAGTTATGGTAGCACAAAAATAGGTTTACTGAAGTACTATATAAGGCAATACCCCTACGTGCACACCTACATAAAGTAACATAAGTATTTAGCCATATAATTCCAAATTATTATAAAATTACACTATGTTCTACACCCCCTCCAACACATTTAAACTATGTCTTGCTTCAACTTTAATTGTTCAAGAAAGTCCTTATAAATCATTACACAAAAGAAACAATAATAAGTTGCTAGGCAGTTACTTCTAACAAATTAATATTAATGTAACACTGCCTAACTTACCTGTATTTGTGTATTCTGGTGTCTGGAAACATTTACGTTGTGATTTATTGGTGTAGACTGTATCTGTAATTGCTGTGGTGTTGCTAGGATACCAGGGGGCTGTGTCACCTGAACATACTGAGTCACAGTCTGTTTGTTTGGGTTAATAACCTGAAAATATACAAATAATGAGCAAAATTAAAAATCAAAGGTTATATCAATATTTATTGACCAATCAAAAACTTCCTTAAAACTGACAGATTATCGACTTGCTATATTGTTATCATCTCAAATATATTTAAACTCATGTTATATGAACAGATAAAACAGATCATATGAACAGTACTATACATAAAAAGTTGTGTATATTATGAGTAAAAAGTTAAAACATAAGCACTTGTGTCTCAACAGCGGATGAAACTGGTCCAATAGGGTCATAGACAGAAAGCCTTTAAGGCCAGGCCCTTTTAAGTAAGCAGAGTCCCTTTGCTCTGTGTTTTTCAATTTTGGTAATAAGTAAAATTAGGCAAGACATTCTCCTCAGTCTAGAAAGTACTTATATAGTCACTAATGGTAAAACCATACCTGTATTGTCTGTGGAGCCGAGTTGAGCTGCGGAGAGACTGCAGGTGAAGGCTCTTGTTTTATTGGACTTTGAACGACCTTGAACCCTGGAGCAATCTGAATTTTTCCGCCCTGAACTTGCTGCGGGGAAACTTGAACTTGTTGTACTGACTGTGCCGTTGTAGCATTCTGGTTCCCAGCAAAGGTTAGCTGAATACTGCCCTGAGGAAGCTGGGTACCAGGCAATGCCATTTGTATCACATGGTTCTGGAGTTTACCTCCAGGCTGCGGTGCTTGCATTCTAATAGATGGCAATATATACTGAACATGAGTAGGCTGCACTTGTTGGTTGTACGTGGGGGTAAGTGGGGCTGGTGATGGCGAGTTTAAAGCAGGCGGAATTGTCTGCCCTGTCTGACCAGGTTTGATGATGAAATTCGTAAGCATAGTAGGTGGCGCCATTGTTGCTGTAGGAGTAACAACACCTTGATTTTGAGAAGCTGCGAGCGAAGGCACAAAGTTAGGTACTGATGTAGTGAAGTACTGCGTAGAACCAGCTACTGACAGTGACATAGGTTTTGTAACAGTCGGAGAGGGCAGAGGCTGAGAGCCAATGATCATACCGTACTGGGATGCCGGAATACCCTGCAGCACAATAGTGCCACCCATGTTCTTCAGACCGGCTGAAGACGCACTGGGTAGTATTGTCTGCTGCTGTACATTGGCTGTAGCCATTGATGTGTTGAAATTTCCTTGCACAGTGGTTTGCTGTAGAGATTGTGAATGAACCGGCGCAGATATCGGTTTCCCAGTGGTGGTAAATGTTGGAAATACACTATTACGACTTGCGAGCTGTTGATTCAATGATGACTGTTGAGGAGATGGGATAGCATGTAATGCCGTCGTTGTGATTGGATGACTGCTCTGTACTCCAGTCTGCAGTGTCTGCTGCAATATAGATGGCGCTGCTGAAGTCATTTGTCTCTGTGTCGGTGCTTGTTTTATGGGTCCTCTCTGAGAAAATTTACCAATAATCGAACCACCTCGGCCATTTTGGTTGCCAAATGAGGCTTCCATGTTTGAACTCATGATTATCTTCTGCTCGCTACCATGATGGTCCATCGTGATGTTGTGGATTTTCATTTGAGTTTGATTAATTGCTCGAGTGGATGAAACACTCTCGCCACGTTGATTTCCACCCGGATGTTCATAGAAATTAGAGCGTAAGTCGTGGACACTTCCAGTTGATAGAAATCTAGTTTGTTTACACTGTGCTTTAAAAACAGCACCAGTTGGTTGGAAATTTGATCCATTACTAGATGGCCTGGGAATTTGGTGATTGCTGTAATTCTGATGCCCCAATAAAACAGGACTATGAGCCCCGCCTTTCCCCGAATTAGGGATGTGTTTGATTGGTTTAGGACGGTAAGTGATGTCAGAAGATGGTATCGGTTTCATTACTGGCGAAAATCTTTGCTGCGGAAATGCTTTGTTTTCAATCATATCATCCTCTGGTGTACTGTCAGTCTCACTGTCACTAACATGTTCCGGACAATTCAGATCTATACCATCTTCTTCAGATCTCTTCTCCTTGTCTGTAAAGTAATGCACACTTTTCAACAACAAAAATAACAAAGAGTAGTTTTTTAACACTATTTCAGAATATAATCCACTGACTAATTTCCTATATAATATGTTTACAAGCATGATTCATTGTAAACTACACAACTTAAATGGAATTGGCGGCTTCCATGACAAAACTTGTCTCATCAAACTATGAACATGAGAGCATTTCCCAATGAGGTATAACATAAAAAAAGCACTTTTTCAGAAGTGTATATGGTTGCTTAATTTTTATTACTAGAAATTAAATAAGCATGAAAATGTGTATATACTTTCAAGGCAGTGTCAAATACTGGGTACATCCCAAATTGGAACATTTTGTTTCAGTGTGAACAACAGACTCTATGATATATGTGAAAAGATAAAAATCAGACCATTTTGCAAATTAATAGCCACCCTGGTAAAATCAAAGAGATAAACAGAATGAACTTTCATTGCAAACACAGGAGAAAACGTTCCCTTCCTATTTCAAGGACAATTTATTTATATCAGAGGTGAGAATACTGATTAGCAAAAAAGAAAAAGAGACCCATTGGCTGGCCAAATTTGGTCACTTCGTCTTTAACTTCTTAGAAGGCATGTCTGAGTTAAACTTGGACAGTAATTAGATATCCACAAGACCTTGGTTCCTTTCGAACAACAGACAGATCCGCCCACGAATGACTGCATAAGTTTGGTAAACGTAAGATAATAAAAGGCACTATGGTTTTCACAAGCTCAATTATAGGAATTAGTCCAAATTTAAAAGGCCATTATCCAGGCATGCATTTCCATCTCTGGCTGGTTTTCAAAGGAACCGAGATTTTGAAAAAACTAGCTGCTGTATAAGTTTGAAGGTGCTATTGTGTTCACAAGCTCTATTATAGCAATTTTGACAATTTCATCACAATCCGGCTGGTTTTCGACAAGAACCAAGCTCTTATGGATATCTAACTACTGTAGAAGTATGATTGAGATACAATCAAAACTGAGGACTTTATCGTATTCACAAGCAATTGTTTACGGATGCATGGACAGACATAGGACAACGCACCATCTCATAAGCCAGTTGAGCTAAAATATCAGATGAAACACTCATCTTTATGGCATACATCTGACCAAGTCAGACAAAACTTTGTCCATAAAAGGGAAAATAACCTTCAAAGAAGAATATTCTCAGCACTGGAGTATAATTATATACTTAATGCCACTGAAAATGCAACTATTTAATAAGGCTATATTGTGAACCTAGTTCTAAAAGCATTTTATAGTTATCAACAAGCAAGCGAGTTAATAATCAAAATGCAATTAAACTAAGGAACACCTGTGTATATTTCATTATGGATTAAGTTAAGAACTATTTTTAATAGCATTTTTAATGGTGATAAGTATAGTATTTCATGGTAATTTTCATTCCACCTACCATTATCTTGTGTCTTTTCTGATTCACAGATGACCATTTTCTCATCATCACTGCTATCATCTTTTGTCTCCATGGGAACCATTCTCTGAGAAATACTACTGCTGGAGAACCTGCTCGCAGTCATTTGTTTTTCCTATAAAACAACAGAATTCAATGAGTTTGAAAATGCATCAAATTTAATGTCAAATGCATAAGGTTATAAGAATCTATCACTGGGTGGGTTCTGGTACGGAGAGAAATATCCAGTACTGTTTTGGTGGGAACGAGTCTCTACCGAGATGGAAACACTAAGTACATCAAATAAATATAAATGTAAAAACACAAGATACATACTCTATCCATAGGTTCTTCTGATTGGTTCAAAGATTGGAATCCCTGACTTTCGTCTTCTCGGGGAGGAAATGCTGAAAGACTCTGAGATCGACCTCGTTTGATCTCAAATAATGTTTTGGCATCAGGCTCTGGTTCAAATGCATCATCCTCAAATGTCACACCAGCATCAACAACACCCTCCTCTGAAATCAGGACAGAAGGAACTGATGTCCCAAGAAAGTATATGTGATTGTCTCCCTTTGAATGATTGCCATTACCTCAAATGCAAGTAATGTAGAGTTGATTGAATTTATTTGACAAATTCCACAAAGATGAAGAATCGATATAATCTTATGTAACTGGTAAAACAGATTGGTAGGCTTACTACTGTGTGCAATATAGAGTTTGTGGAAAGAGATATACTACAATACAACAACTCGTCCAAGCGTGAACTGATTAATCTATAAAACAGCCTTGCGTTCATTTAAGGTTAACACTCGCTCGAGTTACGAAACTGTGCACACATTTTGCTATTGAACGCACTGTTTGTCAAATAGTGCGCGCCCACTGTGTGCCCACTTGCTCGAGCAACTCCGAGGTAGCACGCAAATTTGAGAGCCGAACAATGCGTTCAGTTACGGCTAACTGTCGTTCACATTTTGTTTTCCCTGGCCCACCATATCACATTGTATGCACACGGGGAACCAAATTGCAAAATGAACGCAGGGCTAATTCCCTGTCCTTAATGTCTTTGAGGCAGAGAACCAGAATACAAACGAGGCGGTCAAAACACTTTTTAGCGACGCGAACTGTGAACGACTTCCCTTAGCCGTAACTAAACGCAAGGCTGGTTACTCAAAATATTTTCATTCAAAAAAGGACCTAAGCGAACAAAAATTTACACGCAAAAATAAACACACAGCTAAATGTATTGCGTTAATAATGAAATGAATAATACAACAGGTATATCAATTAGACAGAGGTAACCCCCCAGAATTGAGCTTGCTTCAAGCAAAACTATGTAAAAGAAGTAAAAAATGGAGGTTTTACCATCAGGTAAATCATTGGATCCAAGTCTCTGACTGTTAGATCTTTGTTTCAGTGTAGCAGCAATGGTACTGGATCTCTTCCTGTCACGGGAACACCACTTCCACTCTGGATGTGCTTTGAAATGTGCTTCCTTGACCTACACAAAAATATGTACAGTATAAACCATACTGTTAGGACAATGATATAAATGATCAGTCTTAATGTGTATAAGGCCAAACAAACAAAAAAAGTTACGTTTCCGGTCTCCCTACCTTCCCTCTTGTTTACTCTTGTTTACTCTCTGACCCTAAACTTTTAATTGGGGATAATTTTCCTCCTTTCGGTTTTTTAAAAAATGTATTGAAGATAGTCAAATTTTAGGGGCTTAAATGCCAGCAACCACTTCAGTAACAAAAAAAACACACTTATTTTTGCCTAAATTAACAAAGGTATGTATAGAAGTCAGTTAACATTATTAATGTCTCTGGTTGACTTATAATAAGAATCAGGAACAGAGGTTACAGTATATCTTGGTTGAGGACAAGTCTCAAAACTCAAGCCTCTGATTGGTTGGTTCTGGGCACTGTCTAAAATATTGAAGTTTGGAAGTGACATTTATTTACCACAATTACATCGGAACTGCAGGACTGACGACATCAGATGTATTATTTTCTGTCAATCAATCTCAGGGAGCATAATCCTCCTTTAAATATTTTTATATTCAAAACCATTGAACTAAAAGACTGTGCTTCAAATTTAGTGCATTTCTTGTCTGCAGCATTATAAACATAAAATTACAGTCAACTCTCATTACAGTCATTCATTACAAACAAATCTTGGTTTAACAATACAGTAACAACATGTTCAATACAACAACATAAGTCAAAGGAACAATACAGTAAAAATACAGTCCTTCTGATCGGGGAAATTTGCATCATGAATCATTAAATTTGGGTATTTATAAGGCAAACATTTTAGATTCTTTAACTGAAGGGGAATTTTCTTTCTATTAGGGGAAAAATATATACTTTTTTTCTTTGGGGAATGGGGACCAATATCGACCCCAAATTTGCCTAAAAAGGGCTGGGTTGTTATCAATGAGTTAACTGTTAATCTTTTAATCATCTCACCTGATGAGCAAGCTCATGGTATTTTTGCTTCTCCTTGACTCCAAGGGCATACCACCATTCTCCGAGGATCTTTGACACAGTTCTGTTGTCTTGATTTGGATGTTTTTTGTGAACTAATGGTCTGTGGCGCTTGCTGAATATCATAAAGGCATTCATTGGTCTCCGAATATGGTCTTTGTCCTTTCCCTAAAACAAAAGGAGATTTCATAAAAGATTTGACCAAAGGCCGAGTTTTTACAAATATAAGACATGAATGTATTCCTAATAATGCCTTTCCTATTCAATGATCTATAAACTGTTTATATCTATTTATAGAATACTACTACAGTCCGACCTTGTTCATTCGAATTCATCAATTCCAAAATTTTATTTTGTACAATACATGGTTTTAAATAGCTCATTTCAATTCAATGTGCATAAGAATATAAATCAGGACCTGATATTTACTTCGGATTGTACAAAGTATTCGAATCAATGAGATCTGACTGTATTAATTTCAGACAACAAAATGTGACTAGATTATTCTGGAGTCAAACTTCTGATATAAACCACATTTGTTAGAGATTAAAACATTTATCATCTAATTATCAAATCTAAGCTAAAATGCCTATAAAGTTTGAAGACTGTAGGTCCAATGCTCCAGGAGATATGAACAATGCAAGTTTTGTCGGGTCTTATGTGTTCCACTACATGTTGTATATCAATGGTCATTTTGATCATTCTTTACCGTATTCTACCATTTTATATCCAAAATACCGATTCAGAAAAAAAACACTGACCCTTCTGCCAGAAAACTTAGGGCTAAATTGTGGGTTTTTGGAAATTCCAGGGGTCAAAGGGTCAGCTCCAGAGTAAAATAGAACCCCTGAAATAGCTCCTAAGAATTACAGGAAGCATTATACAAGATCATTGTCAACCCACTTTTCTAGGACTTCTTTCGTCTTTGTCTTTGAGAGCACTTAATGATTGAGATCTACGTTTTGCAGATTGTGCAAGTATCTTCTTGGCTGATGATGGCTCTTCCTTCACGTCAAACACATCATCATCATCATAATCAGCATCAGGTAAATCATCCTCATCATCCTTGATAACTGAAAAAACAAACATATACATATAATTACAAACAGATAAGTGTACAATACTACACAGAGGTTCTACCATGTCAAAATCTCAAAGGTCATTTTGATAATTTTTTACCACGTTTTACCATTTTATAGCCAAATTCCATATAATTGACAAAATTAATTAACCCTTCAGCCAGAATCCTAAGGGTCAAAAAATTACTTTTTGGAAATTCCAGGGGTCATATGCTATAATGATTTTTTTTAGAAAATATGTTACAATGCCAGATTAACATATCATTAGAATATGTGTCAATTGGTATCAGTCTGATTGTGATAAAAGCAGTGTGTTTTAAATAGAATCACTCTCAGATTCACTTTCTAGAAAACATGAACCAGTGGCCGACGAGGAGTGGTTTGTGAAATTAGGGGTTCACACCCACAACCTCTTGGTTAAAGAGCAATACCCTTATCTTCTATACTACCACTCAATTTAGAACAGCATCTTTATCATGACCGAGTTTATGTACATGTGTCAGATTATAATGCCTTTTTCCTAAAGTTGTAATCTTTAAGTAGCTAAAAATGTTCACAAGACTTTATGTGATAGTTTTCCACTTCCACCGATCTAGTTAAATACCAAGGACGTGAAGTGGTCCATTTATAGTATGATTCAGCAAATGTTCTTCATGGACTAATATTAAACTACACTTATAACAGAAATATAATTTCAAAGACAAAAAGCACCAACTTCATTTGTTTTCAGTACCGTACCAATAGCATGTATTCAGAAATCCAACAATCGTGAAGGATTGATAGACACTTACTGTTATCTGAAATACTTTGGTGAATTGCAATAAGTCTTTTAGGTGGTAAAGTTACGACTTTCTTAGCTGCTTTGGTAACCAGGTTAGTTTCCACAGGAGGTTCAGCTGGTTTCTGATCCACAGGCGGTTTCTGATTATTGAAGTAGGGAACCAGAGAATGCCACTGATACACTCTCAACTGTTTAGGTTCCTTAGGAGTTTCTGAAAGCATAAAGACTAAATATTTTGCATCAAGTGCAAGTGCACTTTCGATTTGAACATATTACACATTTCTACTTACAAATGAACATGAGAAGTAACATGTCACATAACATGATCTAAAAGCCAGCAAGTAACAGTTGTCTTAGTAAAAACTTGAGATATATGATCCTAGTGATGTTCTATATATAACTAAGCCAGAAATACAAGCAGTATTAGAGAGGTATCATATCACATATATTTAAATGCTAGCATCTGGAGAGTTTAGAGCAGAACTACTTAACTATGCCTTTGCAAGAATTCAGTTACAGTAGTTTCGTGCCAAAGCCTTGATGCAACTTAATCGATCGAACCTTTAAGGATGGTGGGTGCAGTTATACTTTCAACTTGATTTACAAAATAACATTCAGCAGACAAAATATTCATTGTGTTACGCTATTTATAATGATATACGATAGTAAATCCTTGTCGAATGCAAAAATATCTGACATTAAAATGATCTAAAAACACCTAAGATTAATACCTGCTTCTCGTGCTGGTTCTTGTCGTCTCTGTTCTGACGGCGATATCATAACAGGAAGTAACGTGGTAGCTGCTGTCGGCTGTTTCAGTTCACCCATTCTCATATGGTGCGGTTGAAAACTAGTCTCCGGTACCGTGACACTGCTTGTTGGAATCTGCTCCTTCATACCATTGTGAGGCAACGGTATCAATCTGGCGTCAATAGTGATAGTACCACCCTGTCGCCAGTCTGACAAACTTTGAGTACTTGTTCGCGACTTCATTTCTGCAGCAGCTTGCGCATGTTCTAGGTTCGATACACTTCCGCCCCTGATATGCTGTGGTGTCTGCTGCGGTACAAGGTGTTGCTGGATTGCCGGCGAATATAACGCGTGACTGCCACTCTGGTAATGACCTTGAGGGCTGTGAGATGAAGGTACTGTTTTTATACATTTCTGAGCATGCATCTCTATACTAGGTTCATTAGTTTTCAGGACCTCTTTGTTAATGAGAACAGTATTTTGGACGCGTGCTCTATCAATCAATGACGGATGCTGAAAAGCTGAGTTACTTCCCACAGTAGGAGGAAATCTAGGTGTGATTGGTGATATATGCTCTGATGAGGAGCTCCCTGATTTGTTTGAATTCCCCGAACTCCAGCTACGGGTGGGAGAATGCACGTAATTGTGATTCTGAGGATGTGGAGAAATTGGGGTGAATGCTGTCGACATTCCCCTAAGACCCGTCCCACTCTGAGGAGATGATGGATGCCGTTTCCTAGGAGATAAGCTACTAACAGAAGAGGGCGTAGGTGAAAAGGCTGGGGTAGTCGACCGGGAATTACCCAATGAAACAAGCATGTTAGCAGCTTCTGTCTCGTCGATGCCATGATTTGGGTCATAGTCAGTATCACGTGAGCTGTGAGCATCCGCCCACTCAATTTGACCATCAGTCATATTACCATTCCTCTGACCAGGGTACATAGGAGCTGATCGTTGAACTTTACCAGAAGAAGACAAATGCCTGGAACAGTATCCACGTCTTTGTGATTCTTTGGTGCATCCATCTTTGGAGCATAGCCGCCTCCATTGTTTTCCATTGAACTTTTTCCGTATACCATTTGGAGTAGAAACAACATCGCCTTTCTTGTATTTTTGATTGGTGGTAGGAGAGCGCGGAGTACTTGACCTGCTACTTTCGCATGACTGCGCGCTTCGGCTGCGCGCCATATCACGTTTCTTTGGCAAATGTCTGTTTTTGCTGTCCAAAAGAATTTGGCCACATCTCGATGCTGGAGTAGCACTTCCGGACCTAGGGGTACTTAAGCCTGATGAATCGAAGTAAACATCTTCACTTCTCATCTCATCATCTGAAGATTCTCTTTCAAAACTAGCACTCTGAGCTATCGATGGGGAATGTTCGACATATCGTGGAGACTGATTATGATCCATGTATTGGTGATGATGTGCTGGTTGCCCTGGCAACGGAGGATGATGTTGCATTATGGGAGTGTGTGGCTGAACAAGATGGGATGATGAGTGTGGATGAGACAACTGTGGCTGTAATGGCTGAAATTATAAGATCAGACATTATGGCAAGGTCAAAACATCATCAGATAAAATTCGCCAAATATAACCTACTTATTTATGAGACAAAAAATGCCTCAGAAATTTATGGTAACCTTTTTTTTAAAATTGGTGATACAGACTGCGACTTCTTCAATCACTTTGCCAAGAGACTTGTTCCTCGTCTTAGAACTGACAATGTTATTAACCTATACAGCAGAACACGAAAATGTTACCAATCCTTCATGCCAACATGTTGCTATACAGAACCTCATTATTATCATTTTTCGCAATCTACAGCAAAAATAGTAAATCATAATCGTAAAGGTACAGTGTTAACAGATTAATTTTTTTCATATTATATAAAAAATGAATGAAGCAGTATACCCTGTATTGATATGTTGGTTGTGTAGCAGTGGGTGTGACAGGAGGCGGAGTTTGTTCCGGATAGCCGTCCTCCAATTCATCATGCCATGGTGGTTGAAGCAGACGTATGTTGGCCCGAGGCAACCAGACTTCCTGTCCAAACAAGGCAACATGCATTGAATGCACTAAACGCACTCGATACTGTACTGGTTGCTGAACTTTCTTCTCCACCACTGATCCTTCATAGAAGATGTTTTGTTCAGGATTTGTTCTTACGCAAACATGACAACCAACAGATATAGTCATGGCGGGTGGGGGATTATCGCCGACTATGTTACAAGTCTTTGTGTCAAACACTGAGAAATTAGTTATGTCAGAATCTCCTTCAAACTGAATTCCAATTGTACGATTCTGACAAATGTTTCGAATCACACCAGCCTGAAAAGTCAGATCTTTTCGTGCAAGAACTCGCTGGTTCTTCCAATGATGTAAGTCAATCATCGGTTGCTTAGCAACATAAGAATTACTTGTCATGACATCAGTGTCAATGTCGTCAGGGGCTTTTCTCTTTTTAGGTGGTTTAGCAATGTTTCTCATGACATCATCATCATAAGGCGACTTCATTGACACAATATCTGTTCCTTGCTCCACACTGTCTAAGGACTGGGCTCGGTTAACACTCATTGCAGGGGGTGGGGGAGTAGGTGTAGGTGTGGTCGTACATGACTGTGTAGTACTGATACTCAAGCTAGATGCTGGACGACTACTGGATGGAGTCGACTTAGGTTCAGGGTCATCTACATCCTTCTCAGGTGTATCTGTGCCATCTTGACGAATGAGTCTTCCTGAAAAAATAAATGAAGTAAAAATCAACTTGTGAGCTTACTAGTTTAACACATTAAGTAATACTTCAGAGAATTCAGATATTTGTACGGTTAGGTAACCATATATCAACGGCTGTGCAGGTGTTTTAAAGCGTTTTGGGCAGTATTTCAGTTACATACAGTGGTCATTCTTGTTCCACAAGCAACTGACAAATTCCCGCATGAATCAGAGGTTGAGAACCAATGATGTTGGATGTATCATCTTCAGTCAGATGCGTAACTTTGGAGTTTGAACTATGACATCTAGGTAGACTAAAAAGTGTGCTCTACTCACTTGCTAACTGGGCGAGGCCGATCAATGTTTCATGAAGAGTAAAAAAATGGCTCATGAATTGGTGCTATATCAACTTCGTTCATGACTTCAACATGATGGGAAACAGGAATATTTTAGTCTCAGTGGTGAAACTGAGTTGGGTATCGAAAGCATTTCGAGACAGGGAAGTATACACACAAACTACAATTGCAGAAGGGTCACAAAACACAAACATACCATGTTTAGGTCTGCTGGCTACATCTTCCAATGTTTTCTGTCTCTTAGGACTTGGTTGTCCGGGACTGTCTGTCATGTCCTCTTGACTCTCCTGTTTCCTAACAACAGTCTCTTTCTCATTTTCTTCAACAGATGTAGACTGACCCCTTTTTCTGGATTTTGCTGAAATTGAAGGTTTTGAATCATTATACAGAAAAGTATTGATAGATTCAGATTATAAAATACCTGGAATTGTAGCTGGTACTCTGCACTCAGCAGTAATACCCTGCTACCCTGCTGTGTCTAGAGTTTTGCGATTGAAGGGTCTCACCACTTCTCAAGTAGATTACAATGCTGAGCGTGCAGAGTACTCCCTGCATGACACTTTGAAACTGATTTGAGCGTGAATCTGAGATTTAAGTGTACCTGTTGAGAGCTATGTGTCGAATATAACATTCAGCTGAAGACTTCTACATATAGTCAGTCTTCATGTTAATCTTAGGGACTACAAAACATGGCCCAAGTACTCAAATGCTTGAACAGATCAAAACATATTTCCATCTGTTTTAATAGTAAAATTTCTTTACCATATCAGGCACTTGAACACATTCAGCAAACTTCAGTGTTATACATGTATATATATCCAACAACAGTTGCTACTTGAAATACTCATGCAAGGATTTGAACCCTGAGTCAACTATTAAACAAGAAGTGTTTATAACAATAATAGTATGGCATCTCAACAAAATCAGCATCATTATTTGAAACCATACTTATAGAATATATTCATTAATTAATACCTTCTAAGGAAAAAGCTCAGAATATCTTATCTCAAAATATGTAGGGATTGTTTAATATTGAACAAAAAACTATTTCATTGTTTGTTCTGTGTTTACATGGGCACTAAATATTCAGTTTGTTTACATCTGAAGTCATGTGTTTATGCTTCACGCACTAGTACCCTTCGTAGTCTATATGGTACATTGGAAGACAAACAATAATTTTATGACAGTTATGTTATTGTTTACAAATGTTGATGAACCGGATAAAGCAGAACTACTCCATCCATACTCTGTATTTTGTATTCGTATTTCTTTCATGAATGGTATAAATTTAAATATATTTCAATGCTCATGGGCATTCAACTTTGATCTCAATGCAGCTTACTTTAACAATACGGAAACCAAACATAAACAAGCAATCCCTGGTGTAATGCATCTTTCCTATTTTCATCCATGTTATATATCTACAGACTAACATTAACAGAAACTGAACTCACTTCATACAATAATTCGATGATCAATGAAACGATTTGATGATCAATGACAAAAAGTTATCAATGCATCTGAAGAAACTCTGGGGATGGAAAACCAGTCAATATCCTAAACCGTGACTCATTCACAAATATCGACCACATCACATGACCTATGTATGTCAACCTTAAAATCATCCGCACAAATCTGTCCTGATCAGAATTCTCATGATGCAACGTAACCTCCTAGAGATATGTAAACCAGTCTATCTAATCAACAGTCAGACCAAAACAAACAAATGACAACCAGTCTGACTGAATCAATATTTATAGTTTCAATGAAGTGAGATGATTGAGATTTAAACAATTTGAAGAAATAAAACAACTTGATAAACTATTTATAAACACATTAACAGACCGTTAAGCAACTGAAAAGCACAATGGTATTTTAGATGTGACAACTTTTAAATATATATACGCTGGAAGCGCAGACTGTGCAAAATAGGAAAGTTCCTATTGGTCTGTAAGGTTGGAATTTATCAAATCTGTAAGGTTGCAGGATTTTCCCTAGATATTTTCAGCTAGGGAACCTTGGACCCTCATGTTTGACAAATTGGGGGTCCTTAGTAATTTTGTAAGGTCCCATATAAGCAGTTTATACTTGACAAAAGTTTAGTTTAGGGGTCCCAGGGATGCATAGCAAGTTGAAAAGGGAGTCCCTAGAAAAAAAAGTGAGTCAGGGACTCGAGATTTCTGCATCAGGGAAATCCCTGAGGTTGGAAGTAATCAAATTGAGCCAGCAGCTGAAAAATGCTTTTTTTTAAAATTCAAATGTTTTACTACACCAAACGAATTTTGACCAGGTATGTCAAGCTGTCAAAAACATTCAGCAAATTCTTTAATTGCAATTCAACAGCTTCAAACATTGCATCATTTTCATTTAGCTACATTCAAGCTTGCAATAACTTATCTTGCAGAAAAATGTCAATACAAACAGTTCTCCGATTTCCTCAATATAAACTATAACCACACAAGCAGTCATTTAAACAAACTCAGCCGTACAGAACACACATTTAGTGTTAACCAAATTAAGGAAGGTCAACTTCAACATATTTAAGTGACTTTACTACAAAATTGCAGATAATATCATTTTAATTAGTCATAATAACAATGCATAACCTGGAGGTAATACAGAAGTTGTTATAGCCCGATTCTTGGTCAGTTCTACCAGCAATCCCACAATACACTGGGTAAACTCTCAATTGTGTAATAATAATTCGATAATTACAATGAATGTGAAAACCTGATACAGTGACAATTATTCCAGGAAAATGTGACGTAGTGAAAGCGAAGTCTGCTTCTTTAATTTTATGCAGATGTCACCCACTCCCCCTTCATATAATTATACAGCGGTCCAAGAATTATAGATTTCTGATGTTTAACGAAATAAAAATTCAAGAGCATAAGTCAAAATAGTCAATAAATTTATGGATTCCGTTTCTTTCTAAATATAATGTTGTTCCAGGTACATGTTTAATGCAGGGAGCCTACATGACCAAATGGTTAGGATCGCGGACTTCAAATCACGTGGCCTTCATCACTTTGTTGTCTTGGTTATGGGGCTTTAAGTCACATGATCAGCCAGGGTCATGTTGTGATAACGGTGGAGGACTATCCCAGGCAGATCTTCTGTAAGCCAGCCGGAAAGTGTTCTCATGAAGTCTACATCCCAGGTGGATATCAAGCCTGCAGTGGCGAGGGGCAAGTGATTAGAAGTCAGCGATAATAACCACTTAACCACAGAGGCCCCCTCCCAGGATAATATAGAAATTGTATGCGAGGAAGCTATCCAGGGGAAGGTCTGTGGTTGTACTCAGGTGCTCACTAATGGCCAAATCAATGCTTGAAGAGGCACCTGGGGGCTTTTTCCATCTAAATACTGTCGGACCTCGGTCGTGGGAATTCGTCGGGTCCAAACTTTTATTTCGGGTAATACATGGTTTGGATTAACCCATTTTAATTTGACGTGCTTAGGAAGATACTTCGGCCCTTTTTTTTATTATACCAATAATTCGGATAGACGGTTATCAAATAAACGAGGACCGACCGTAGCTAGAAAGTCACTACATGATCCTGGCAGTTTATGCGAGTTAAAGCTGCATTACCAATGAGGTTAGTTCCCTGATCGAACAATATTTTGGCATTCTTATCAGTCCATTGATTGGCAACTAAATGTTCAAAGGAATTAGCTATTGCAGACACATTGGACTCAGTGACAGGTTGATGTATACCTAGTTAAGTCATACAACATTACGAATTGGATTAAATATATCATTATGTATTTCGATACGCTTTATGTAAAAGATCTTATCTAGAAAGTTGTGATGTAATATGCAGGAATATCTAATTCGCCCACATATATTACTTGTTAATAAATTCGGCTTATAATTCCCAGCATGCAATTAATATCCATAAACGCACCATTTATGTTCGGTATTACTATACATAGGCAACAGTTTTACTGATGACAAACGTCGTCATGGACACATTACATCAGACATAATACAGGAATTGCTACATGGAAGACAACATTTCATAGAATCAAAGATTTGACCTTTTGCAAACAATATTCTGTGAAGTAAGAAATCAATTTTATAATCTGAAGCAGTAATTCTTAAAGCATGTCACGCAATCAGCAATCATGCAGCTTTATGTATCCTAATGGTTTATTACATCTAAATTACATGAAATAGCAACTTCAAAACACTATCAATTAGGCTTATAGTGTTTGCTGCTATCTAGCGTAACTTCTGATTTCGCGGTATTCTGGTATTTTGACAACAAAACATACATTTAAACAATTTTGCATACATGTAAAAGGAATAATACGGTAAAGAAATGATATTTTGTCAACATTAATTAACTGTAAAATATTTAAAAGAAGTAACTGAACACAAAGGAAAATCAGAGTTAATTTTCTTCTGTTACGTTATTTTGTCAATATATACCGCCAAAATACAAGCAAACAGTATAATTATTATGTTACTATATATAAACAGCTGAATTACTATTCCACTGCATCCCTTATTTTTAATGCCTTCTACTCTCCCCCGCTGCCAGTATTTTTATTTCCATAAAAAAGAGGCCCTGAGGACATGATAAGCAAAATGTATAGTGATTTCATTAGTGTATTGATGGTACATGTATCAACAGAAGATTTGGAATTATTAAGTTGCTGACCAACCAAAGTTCTGAAGTTTGAAGGCAACAATATAATTCCCAAACAATTATAAACAGATAAAACTTAAGGCCAGAAGAGTTTGTTTTTAAAAAAAAAGAACCAATCAATGTAGACCAAATATTAATGTCTATTCAGGCCATCCTAAAAAATTGTTTGTTTGCAGTTACCCGACCGAATCATGCCGCGACTCGATTGATTTGTTCAGGTTCATCGATGAAAATGTTTGTTCCTGTCCTTTAGCCAATACAGTACTTAACTAACAAAACAACCCACTTAAAATTCCTGGTCGCATAACTGCAAACAAACAGTTTTTTCAGGATGGCCTCACTTATCTGTGCAATGCTGTGCTATGTTGCTGTGTACCTGATCCTTTTTTGCCACGTTTATTGTACGAATGTAACACAAAACTTAATGTTTGTCAGTTTACATAACATGGACATGTCCACCTGTTGGCACGGGAAACCTGACATGTCCACCTGTTGGCACGGGGAACATGACATGTCCACCTGTTGGCACGGGGAACATGACATGTCCACCTGTTGGCACAGAAAACATGACATGTCCACCTGTTGGCACGGGGAACATGACATGTCCACCTGTTGGCACGGGGAACATGACATGTCTGCCTGTTGGCACGGGAAACATGACATGTCCACCTGTTGGCACGGGAAACATGTAATCAAACTACCGGTAGGTATAAACTGAAGCCTTGCTTACAGATAATCAAACAGTGTGATGCTAAATAATGAAAAGCGATACAAGGACAAAAGGATGTCAACAACTTCACAGCAATTTGAGTCTACCACATCATAAAAGTACTATATGCATTCATAGACAGAAAAAGTCGGTAAAGTTTATGTTTTTAAACACAAACAATGTCACAGTATATGATACTTATAACCACAGTAACCAAGATTCACATATATAAATATTAATATCATTTACTTAAAGTATTGCAGAAAGATATTTAACAGCCAGAACAAAACATTAACTCGTTTAATAAACTGACAGAAAATTGTTTACTTCAGAGAAAAATTAAAATATTCGCTGTATTGTTAAGAGGAAGTATTCATTGGGCAATGGAGCGTAATATTTCAACTCGGTTTATTACAATAACAAGGATAAATGTTCTGCAGACGCATATACAGTAAAACCTCACTTTAAGACCACCTCAATGATAAGACCACCTCAATGATAAGACCACCTCAATGATAAGACCACCTCATTATGAAGAACACAAATTTCAAGTCCATTTTAACTGTTTTGCTCTTTATTCAACCTCAATATTAAGACCACCTCAATAAGAAGATCAGTTTTCAAGGGTCCCAACAGTGATAATATTGAGGTTTTATTGTATACCTAATTGAAAATAAAGGCTAAAAAAATCCAGCTCCAAAAATATATGGATTAAAGAGTAAATTGTCAATTATGCAAGCCACTACTCGCCTACACAGCAAAGAATTTCCAAAAAGGATTCTGATGACTGTCTACTGCTTTTGACCTAATTAAAAGCACCTGTTAATTTGCACCCTAAATAAAGCAGAGTCATAATGCTGTGATGATCAATTTTTGGGTAAAAGGGTTTCACCTTGTCCGTTCATTGCAATTGTGCACCAAAACTTACTATGTCATCATTACGTACGTTTATTTGAGTCAAAGCCTAAAACTGCTTTCTGCAGCAGGAAAACGATGGAACAAGTAATATGGCAGGTGTGTTATTATAACAAATATGGTATGTTAAATAGAGAAACAATCAACTGTATCAATTAAATTTAACTGCAGGTGAATCGTGCTAAGTTGGCAATGTTATAATAGTGTAGAAATATACACAAAATATAAACAAACATTATGTGAATTTCAGAATACGAAATAATGAAATCACAATTTCCTTACATTGCAAAAATTGTAACATGTTCTGAAATTCAAATCATGACTTGTTTACAATTTCGTGTCTATTTTTAAACTTTCAAACTATTGCCAACTTAGCATGTACTCCTGTACATAAATAGCAACACCATATAGTAAATAGTTGCTTTCAACCATAACCCACCATCTACATACCTTAAAGGTACATAGACGTATTTTGTTCACAAAATATACTTTGTGGTAAATATGAGAATATCTGTGGTAAATGCCTTCATATAGATATTCTCTAAAAAACGGCATTGTCACTCTTCTAACATGTTTCCCAAAACAACAAATACAAGTGTCCAATAACGGTCACACAATTAACCGGAATACTACCGAAATACCGGAATACCGGAATACCCGTACATTTTACATAGAAAAATCAATACGTGAAGGCCATAATAAACTCGTAAATTAATCCATTGTTGAATCATTTGACATTGTCATAATAACTGATTAAAGCAGCTAATTAATATTGTGTGAGAGTAGTAGTAAAGAACTTTGATATTAATTTAATAGTACCGCTTGTGCGTAATGAAAATCCAAAGTGACATGGTTCATGTCTTCTTTGAATACGCGTAGTTGCCTCGTGCATAAATTTCAAGAATTATCTGATCACACACGTGAGAAAATAAAAGGCAAAACACAGACGCACACATTTAAACACAGCTTTCAGTCTATAAATAAATACTCGGCACAGTAACACGAATCTGCGCGTGATGTGACGTCATGAATGCAGTGATGACACAGTATTGAGTAATTGACAGCTATTACCTGGAATATTACTCAAATAGGCGGACAGAAATAAGTGTTTATTTCACAAGGCAATGTTTTTACAGTGTGTAAATGTTAGTGACCGGTCCAGTCCCATAGGGGTATTTACTATACTGACCAACTTGCCCAGTTGGCGCTAGCATCGGCAATACCTTTATTGTACTCAAGTATTTTGCAGTTTCAGGAAACTATTCAGAAAAGTTACAATACAGTGTTATAGAGTATGCGGGTATGAAGGCATTAACCTTCTAGTTTATCAAAGTTATTACTTAGCATGTTTTGATGCAAAATATGACTACACACCTTTAACATGACTTGGCTCACAATGTCTTATTGTTTCCATTGTTTCATTATTGTGGGAGCTGATCTGTGTTATTTGGGAATTACCCTAACAGCTAGGACAAATTCTTCATTAAGAAATTTCTCGTCACAGTGCACACTGTTTTATTTTATCAATTCACATTCTACTTAATTTGATGAGAAAGACTTTGTCACAGAAATATCTTGTGGAAATAAAAAACAACAACATAGTTTTAGAAACTACTCCCATGGTTTAAATATAAACTTCACTTTACACAAATCAGGGGTTGCGTTTGACCCTGGAGTTGACCCTTTGACTCCTGGAATTTCCATAAAGGCCATATTTTGACCCTAAGGCTTCTGGCTGCTGGGTCAATTTTTCTCTAAATTATTGGTATTCTAGCTATAAATTGGTAAAATTTGATAAAAAATTACCAAAATGACCCTTGAGATTCATCACATAGTGGAACCCAAAGCAGATTGTGAAACAAGTTATTTTAACATATTTGCATCATTTCCATTACGGTGGTCTATTTCTGGTATCAGTAATTGCCACCAGGGATTTCCCTGACGCAGAAATCTTGAGTCCCTGACTCCCTTTTCTTTCTAGGGACTCCCATTTTCAACTTACTGTGCATCCCTGGGACCCCTAAAATAAACTTATGTCAAGTATAAACTGCATATATTTGGCCATGCAAATTTACTAAGGACCACCAATTTGTCAAACACTAGGTAAGTAGGTTTCAAGGAACTCTAGCTGAACACTCCTAGGGAAAACCCTGATCCCCCATTTCAAGGACAGCAATGGCCACCAAAGTATCTTGCCAATGGCTGGATTCATACCCATAACCATCAGATCAGATGTCCGGTCCTCGACCCGTACACCATCTGATGGATACAAGAAACCAGCATGCAGCAGTGATGGACATATGTGACATACTTGACAATGAGAATGAACACATACCTGTCTGTTTAGAAGTAGACGTAGGTGCAGCAAGTGCACTTGACTGACCTCTCCGCGACCTTGTACTCATTGTATAAGGCCTGAAAATATATAAATATATCGAGTTGACACAAAAAACGAACAAATAAATTTAGAGCTGTCATTGATTCGACAAAATCACATATCAACGATATCGGATGAGAAAAATCGACTGTGCATCCATATCAAGTATCGTTTACATGCCATTTACATGCTTGCAGTTCATGATTTCATATACTTAATGCCCCTTAATTGTCTATCAGACTTAGACCATGTGAACTTCATGAACGTTGTATATATGATATAGATGGTTAAAAATGGAGGCCACTGATTGGATGGAGTGCTGTAATGGTCTAAAGCTTTAAATATGCTGAGTAGGGACCATTTTATTGGTAGGCAGGCTTACGCCCAACAAACAATTTATTAACTATGGCCCTGCTGTTTACATAAATTAGAAAAAAATATTTTGAAAAATAAGTATGACTAATTATCAGAAAATTTGAAATTTTACTACATTTATGAACCTTAATCAATCCTTTAGACAAAATATAATACAGCAAGACCTATCAAACACATAATGTCGTAATTCTGATCCACAATGGAGTATATATACAGATATAAATAAGTATAATAAACAATTCTACATAATAGGATACAAATCTAAGTGACCACAAATATTTCTAAATTTAGTAAGAAATATGCATAAATTTATGTATGTGGTAATCATAAACATGCCATATAAATTTCATTGAGAATCATGTGAATACACATTACTGTCTAACAGAATAATATTTTCCAAGTATTTTCATTTGTTACATGAACAATTGTATATTTCATCATTTCTCAGCATCCCTTTCTTAACAATTGATGCCTTTCTACCACATACATACTAATTAAACTTGTTACAACAATAGTATACATAAAACAAAAACTATAAGACAGGAATATGTATAACAAACCTCAACCCTCCATTATTGGGGCCAAATATAGGCCCCATTCCCCTACCCCAATAGTATCTTTCAATTGTTCCCCTTGGAGCTAAAAAAATGACAAAAACTGGAAGATTACTATCTGAACTAGAAAAATACAATTTTCGTACAAGCATACATACTATCTGATACATTTTCGTCTTTTGTTTACTGATTATTTTACCTTACAACTAAGAATGACATTTTGTGATCGTTCAAAACCAATGGGGGTCTTATTATCGAGGTTTCACTGTATCGTAATGAAATATTGGTGGAAGACCATAAAAAGAGAAGTTAGAATACATAAAAAACCCATATATTTACACCCCAAGAGAAATATAGTAGAAAGTGAGTCAATGGACAAAACCACTCCGATAATAGACATCACATAATTATCAGACAATGGCAAAAAATATTTTTCCATAATTTGTAAAAGGTCCCACAGAATTAATAGGGATATATATATGATATACAGGTTAAAGAAGGGATTGGTAGAGTCATATGTAGATATGGCTACTTAAATAGCCACACATCACATTGTCAAAGGGTTCAATTTTTACTTTACAATATTTGTAGGTCACAATTCCTTAACTATCATCATCCCCTGCCTCCCAGACTTATGCCTTAGTTAGGTAGGTAATTAATATCGTATTCATAATTTCTTACAGTCATGATAGTGTTTGCTATTAATACTCTGCTAAAAATCCGCATTCAGATCCCTGAAGACAATTTTTGAGGAGGAGGAGTCATTTTCATGGATAGTAAGGGTTATGCCAAACAAACATTTTTCAATTATGGCCTTAACAGCAATTAATTTGAAAAGAAATTAGATACAACCCCCTAGATAGCATTTAAAATACTACATCATAAAAGTAGTATAATATTATACGCTACAGTAAATGCTCTATTTACAACCAAATATGAAAGATGATATTAAGACAACACTTCCAATACGTTTTCCCCATCCAGGAAAAAGAACACACAAAAAGACTTGTAAAGAAATGTAAGACTTAAAGAAATAAAGAATCAATATTTTTAGCTTTCATACAGATAATCAGCTCAATAACCAGCAGCAGCTATATTAAACCTGCAAAAATAAACATAAATGATAAAGAAAGTACCAAGAAAGTTGCACACAAAAAATTGGAATTTTCTCGATCGCGTACAGTTGAACATTGAACAAAATCTGATGACATTAAATCTAATGACTTGCATGTTCTGGGAGAGTGTGAAAATACAAATCAGCTTGATTTTAATTAGCAGTAGTAGAGTAAACATTTGCAATATGGAGAGAAACTTTTCATTGTTGTACAAAAAATTGATAACTATATATATATAGTTCAATATCATATTCAGACTGACAATGATTCACATATCTGTACGGAGTATCTAGATAATAGACACAAATCCTTCCTGTGAAGTTTAGTTCAAATTAGCCAAGCAGTTTAGGAGGCAAAGTCGTTTGAATGAAAAGTATAGCATTCCAAATATACATACATACGTATGCACGGACGGACACACAACAGACATACATACATACGTATGCACGGACGGACACACAACAGACATACATACAAACATATGCATGGACGGACACACAACAGACATACATACAAACATATGCATGGACGGACACACAACAGACATACATACAAACATATGCATGGACGGACACACAACAGACATACATACAAACATATGCATGGACGGACACACAACAGACATACATACAAACATATGCATGGACGGACACACAACAGACATACATACAAACATATGCATGGACGGACACACAACAGACATACATACAAACATATGCATGGACGGACACACAACAGACATACATACAAACATATGCATGGACGGACACACAACAGACATACATACAAACATATGCATGGACGGACACACAACAGACATACATACAAACATATGCATGGACGGACACACAACAGACATACATACAAACATATGCATGGACGGACACACAACAGACATACATACAAACATATGCACGGACGGACACACAACAGACATACATACAAACATATGCATGGACGGACACACAACAGATAATTTGTCATGACAAAAGCTCTCTGGCCTTACATTTTTGCTAAGTATGATTGAGAAACATGTTCTTGCATCATACAGGGTGTCTCAAAATATATGTAACCATTTCAAATGTCAGTCATTTTATAATTTGACAACATATACTCTTGATTTATACATCAAAATAATCTTGGTGGATTGAAGTTTCTAACAAAATAAAGAACGGGAAATATTTGAAGTCACATTACAGGAAATGACGTCATATGACGTCAGTTGTTATTCAATATGGCGTCGTCACAATCTTTGCCTACTGGATATATGAAAACTCAGATATTGTTAATGTTCTTTGGTTTTCTGGTGAAGCCCACTTTCATCTAAATTCTGCATTTAATAAGAAAAACTGTCGTTTTTTGGGAACAGAAAAACCAGACTAATATCTTGAAATCCCCTTGCACAGTAAAAAAAAATATTTTTTTACATTGAGCAGTATCTTTTTTTTCAGGAGTTATTAACATCAAAATAAAAATATTACCATTTAAAATGGTAACATATATATGGGACACCCTGTACATACATTTCATTTCACAATGGCTTCCTGGTTAATTGATTGTGCTTGTGCCAACTTCAGGGATTGTGAAGGTTGTGATCTAGCCCCACTCTATGCTGGGCTTGTACCGAGAACCTTCGGATCAGGGGTCAGGCACTCTACATTCGACTACAGTGTTTCATCACCTTTAAGAACTCCAAGTTTGAAGAGCTGTAATAGTTTTTTTTCAAACAAATGCTTTTTTACAATAATCCTTGAACCAAAGCTACAACCTAGATGTGTAAATTGCCTGTTTAAGCTTGTCAGACCTGCTGATGCAGGCATAATAAAGATTCCTAGCTGTGAAGTATTACATGGGAACAAATCAATATTGAGAAAACTCAGATCACAGCAGATTTTTTTCATAAAAATACTTCTTTCACGTTAACAGTACTAGAAAAACGATGGCTTCACATTAAATGCATTTCCCTAACAAAAATGTCCATTTCACCAGCTTCAATCAACAAACAGATGATTAAAATATTTTACAATTAAACAAATTAGGACAAGTGTAAAGTGCACTTCCACATTTTTTAATGGCATGTACAGGTATAGAACTGGAGTGTTGACATTATTGGATGTAATTATTGACAAGGACAACTTTCTGAGAACATCTAAATGCACATAGCCAATACAGGTGCAGTCTAGTTACGCGCACTCCAATGTCTATTTCTGGGTACACTGCCTCATGAATGTATATCCCGGAGCATACAGTGGAGTGTGTATCCATGGTCTTACTGTGGAGCGTGTATCCATGGTCTTACTGTGGAGTGTGTATCCATGGTCTTACTGTGGAGGGCATATCCATGGTCTTACAGTGGAGTGCGTATCCATGGTCTTACTGTGGAGCGTGTATCCATGGTCTTACTGTGGAGGGCATATCCATGGTCTTACTGTGGAGCATGTATCCATGGTCTTACTGTGGAGTGCGTATCCATGGTCTTACTGTGGAGGGCATATCCATGGTCTTACAGTAGAGTGCGTATCCATGGTCTTACTGTGGAGTGTGTATCCATGGTCTTACTGTGGAGCATGTATCCATCATTCCATGGTCTTACTGTGAAGTGTGTATTCATGGTCTTACAGTGGAGTGTATATCCATGGTCTTACAGTGGAGTGTGTATCCATGGTCTTACAGTGGAGTGTTTATCCATGGTCTTACAGTGGAGTGTGTATTCATGGTCTTACAGTAGAGTGTTTATCCATGGTCTTACAGTGGAGTGTGTATTCATGGTCTTACAGTGGAGTGTGTATCCATGGCCTTACAGTGGAGTGCGTATCCATGGCCTTACAGTGGAGTGCGTATCCATGGTCTTACAGTGGAGTGTTTATCCATGGTCTAACTGTGGAGCACATATCCATGGTCTAACTGTGGAGCACATATCCATGGTCTTACTGTGGAGGGCGTATCCATGGTCTTACAGTGGAGTGTGTATCCATGGTCTTACAGTGGAGTGTGTATCCATGGTCTTACAGTGGAGTGTGTATCCATGGTCTTACAGTGGAGTGTGTATACATGGTCTTACAGTGGAGTGTGTATCCATGGTCTTACAGTGGAGTGTTTATCGATGGTATTGCTGCAAAGTCTGCATCATTTGGCATTATGTGACTGCATATCCCTGGGCATGATGTGTTGTGTGTATCTGGACTTACAGCCGAGTTTGTATCCCTGGATGACCTGTCAAGTGTTATCTCAACGCACAAGTTTCGTCATCTGTCCCATAGCGCCGAAACCAATCCAGTCCAATCCACCTTTAGTTGAGTCAATCCTACATTACAGGTGAGCAAAAACCAGCAAACAGCCCAGGCAATAGTTGCTCGCCTAAGCCCATTTACAGCAGACAATTTTACAATTTAATGCCGAATAGATTCCAACTTACAAGCAGAACACACCATCAAAATCAGGGGTGTCAATATTTTAGAGCCGTTAACTTAAGCATCATCACCCGTCTAATTTGCTTCTAAGAATGATCATAATGAAGGGGAGTACCCTGGACCCCGGCCTACTTTTGGTATTTACCCTGCTACTTCAAGATTTAGTGACACCCCTGCAAAATACATTATAATTTCAATGTCTGTCCAACTTTCACTGCAGATATAATTAATTGACCTACATTAAGCTCATTTCAGCGATCAGTAATGGGAAAAAAACACAGAGAGAAACACAAGGAATGAAGACAGGGATTTCAACAGTCAGAATGCAGCAGCATCATAACTAATATTTTTTATTCTGAGAATGTAGCCATGAAACTAGGTCATACAATTTCCAGTCCTAGGAAGATTTCATAAAATCGTTTCATCAGAATCTTCACAATAATTAAATACCAGTAAATTAGATTTTCAAAGACAATTTGGGCAAATTCAGAAGAAAAATCGCAAAAATTAGCATAAAACACCATTAAATGCTGGCAATCCACGGAGACCTGCGAAAGATTTTTGTCCTAGACAGAATAGAAATTTATGTAGTGCAAACAAGTGCCAGTCATTAAAATTGTTTAAACACTTGTATCCTCTAGAAATCATGACTCAACTGACATAAAACCTGATGTGTTCACTTATGATTAATAAATTATCACATAACATTTGGAAAGAAAAATAACAGATTATCAAGTCATTTTTCCAGGAAAACTAGTTCCAAGTAATCCTTTCCAATTGCAGGAAAGGATGCATGAAATGAATACATCCTGAAAATGTTGTTTGTTTGCAGTTCCTGATCAACAATGTTCAGTATGTCCGAGGGCCTTTCGACATTTATATTGATTATATCAATTATATTTTTAAATACCTACGGTATAATAGACCAGGGGTTGCACTAGTTGCTGAATACCTGTAATTCAGAGAAAAATTGACCCTTCAGCCAGAATCCTGAGAGTCAAAATGTGGCTTATGGAAATTCCAGGGGTCATAGGGTCTAATCAAGGGTCAAACGGAACCCCTGAATAGACTACTAACTGCATTTGTTCTGTATGTTTATGTGTGTTAGCCCTGAATTTTTAGATGCTAAATAAAAAAATTATGATAACAAGATTTTACTATTTAAGTAATGAATCCATACTTTTAACTTCACAGTATTATATTGCTGACATTAGGAATGCACTATCCACTAGAGCACTGTTTAACAAGTTGCCGTCTACAAAGCGATGTTAGGCTATTTTTGCACATTTTAGACTGTACCCATTCTCCTGCTATAACATCAATAATTGTGTGTATCTAATATCAATCAACAGAAAAAGTCATTGATATATCAACAGCCCTAGCCATCCTTTAAACATGTTTGTTTGGTATAACCGTACCCAGCAAAGTTTCGGTGGGTAGGTTAGTAGTTTTTCATTTATTATTTTTATGGTCATACTAGTCATACATGTATCAATCTATGCTACTAAAACAATTCCTACTCAGACCTCTCAATTTGTTTTGAGTAGGGGCCATATCCATGGGTAGTTAGGGTTATGCCAAACAAACATTTTTTCGGCGCAGTCGTACTAACATGGTTTTGCTATTTGCATACATGTATCAATGTTGTGTAAACCACACAATTAAATCATAATATCTCGGCATTTTTTATGTTGCATAACAAATCTTAACCTTCAAATTGCGCCGACCATCTCTTTTCAAGATATTTCTTTTTTTAATAATTGTCTAATGTTGAATCCCTACAGCAAGAGAATACATCAAGCCAATTTCATTCAATTCCGTCACACAGGGTTGGATAAATTGTTTAAGGACAAAAAGGTCAGCAATGGATCAAAGCCTCCCTGAGCCCAAGGGAGTCAGTCATATTTGCACAAAGATGAATTCCTTCCACTAGAGGATGCATCCTGTCTACTTTGTTGTGACATCAAATGTTTCGTCAAGAAAAAATTGTTTCATGCAAATGAAAATTTTACGAAGAAGCCCCCCTCTCACTGCTCCCAATGGGATTAGTCTCAGGCATCATTTAAAGAAGGTATGTTTGAACTTTGAAGAAATGGTAGGGCATCGTTTCATTCCTAATCGTATGAGCCACATGACTTAAATCTTTGTTTTCTCCCTCGACCTGACTGACCCTCCAGAGTACACAGGGAAGGAAATCTGATCCTTATTTTTGAAGGTTCAGTTTGAATGCTTAAAGTAGTCATTTCATGACTATTATCACCAATTAAGCAAATTAACAACAGTTTGATAGGAATGTAATGTACCATGAAAAAATCAATCAGTTTATCAAGTGTACGAGCTGAAAGCTGTCAAAATAAAAATTGATTATGTCATTACTGCATTGCTCATTTTAACAAAATCTGATGCGTTATTAAACAAAATCTCACCAAGGGCCATAACTTTTAACATATAGAGTTATCTAATTTAGATATTGTAGACAGTTTGATGACTTGGAACTGGAGTTTCAATCCAATACATGTTTTGGTTCGTGGGCTATGACCTTGATGGTGCATACATGCTAAACTGTAACCAAAACTTCCAAGTCAAACAAGGGTCATAATTCTAATACATTCAAGCAAGAGTTATCTAACTTAGTTATTGTAGTAGGCTTGATGAGTGGAAAGCCTTATGTGAAGTTTCAATCCAACACGTGTAGTGGTAAGTGTGGTGTGGCCTTGATGGTACTTGCAAAACTTTAATCAAGGAGTGACCCCGACGCCAGGGTGAGTAGAAATTAGAATACCCCTCACTGTTCTTCTAATAGTCCAAGCTAAAACCAATACGTTCATTTCATATTACAGTACAATGCAGTTTGGCTGCATACTGAAATAAACCAATAAACTGGTATATCGTGACATGTGGACATGTATACAATCACAGCATCGAGACAAGCAGTTCCTAAGAAGGATTGTAACAGGTTTAAAACCATCCAAGGAATGTGAACACCCCAAGGTCATATACTTCCTTCTGTAGTTCAAAGTTAAGTATTTTCAATACTGAACTCTCCAAAGACAAATACTGGTACACATATGCCCATAGGTCTTATTCATCATTACCAAAAATGAGAACTTTACTCAAACAGTAGACACACCTAGTTCATGCCAGCAGCTGTCCACAATGACTTCAAAGATACCGCACTGATTATAAATACAAATATACACCAATCTGGTCTAACTAAGTTCAAATTCCAAACATGGTCATCTAATGCTGTCAATTAAGGAAACTACAACATATAAAACAGTTTATACAACTCTCTGACAAGCCACATTTTGACCCTAAGGGTTCTGGCTGAAGGGTAACGTTTTCTCTAAATAAGTTATAGGTAATTTGGCTATAAATAGTAAAATCCAGTAAAAATTATCAAAATGACCCAAGGTTGAGATTCAACCCCAGGTTCACGGTCACTCAAATGCCAGCATTACTTCAATCTTCTTAAAGTTAAAACACCAACAAAATTTCCTATACCTTTCATTGTAAATTTACAGTTATTACTTTCAAAGCGCTGTAAGCCATACAATGCCTGTGCTCACATGTAAAAGTTTACCTAGTTCCTAGAACCTAGTTCCAACTTCCAGCAGATTCAAATTCGCTACAGTTGTTTATGCCCACACTCTTACGATAATTAATATATTTACGCAGTTTATTGTTTACTTATTTGTTGATGCCAATGCAGAGTTTCAATTCTCTGTGAACATCGGGTGGTATTTAACCATCCTATATTTAAATCAGGACGATTTGCTAATCATTTTATCAACAATAAAATAATGTTCAGTATGTAGTGGTTTAAGTTTAAGTTATCTATCTTTCATCGATTGTGAAACAAGTTCTTACAACGTATTCTAATCACTCTCTATGACTGCTTCCTGGCTACCAACCAGTACTTGCGCCAAATTTAGGGACTGTGAAGTTCATGAATCAACCCTGCTCATAGCAGGGCTCGAACTCACGATCTTTGGAACAGGAGTCAGGCGCTCTACCCCTCGACCACTGCGCCTCCCTTTGTAGTGGTTTATCATCACACTGCTGACATGCTGAAATCTCAGAAAATGCACTGGTTTATCACACTGGTATATCATTTACAGATATATCACAAATGTGTTAATAAGAAGACAGCCCCCACCTATACAGATACGAAAATAAATCATGGCACAAAATTTGTAATAAATAAGACGAATGGAAGCCAGTTCCAAGAAAGCACTCACATGTTTTGTGTGTAACTGTGAAATCATGTGTACACTAAACAGCTCTATGTTAAGAGTTCTGATCCTATATATAAATATTTCTGAACAGAGTAGGTCAGTTCCCTGGACAGAAGTATCAATGTATGAGTTCACAACTCCAAATAAGGTGTTTTCTCACAAACCCTGATTTTACTTGTTGACTTCTGGCTGTTCCAGATATAGCAACTGTATAACAACTGTCTGATCATTGATGTGCCATACTGATAAGCCGTATGAGCATTGCTCAAGTTCGGGTTAACTTAACAATATCCAATTACCGAACCCAGATTCAAAGCGGCAATTATTTTATAATTGTTGTTGAAACACACCAACAATACATGAAAACTTATTTGGTATGATCAAACACAGCATTTATGCTGAATCCAAAGATTTGCCATGAACTTAATGATAATATGACAATCAGAATTTGATCGAAGGAAGAAAAAAGGAGTACCTACAGACCAGAACACTCATCACAGTCTTGACAGTGCAGCTTAGGTGGTTTTCCATAGGATGGATCTCAGCAATAGAGATCAGTTACACAGTATATGACTTAGCCGAGAATTCTTGTCTAAGAGTTCTCAACACTCAGAATGCCCTGTATGCAATTTCACTCATTCAAGTTGATAAAATCATAATCAGATGAGTAAATTTTGAGTACCAAGTGCAGAGATGGTTATAATTTCATGTCCATGTCCAAGGGCAATAAACCTACCAATATTTTGCCCAAGCAGGGGGAATTGGCAGACTGACCTAGGGGAATGAGACAATTTGTCTTCTTGGGAGGGGGTCCAATTCCGCACGTTAGAGCCAACGGTTTTGTCTTAATCCCTACAGTGGGAGATATCTACGTCCTCACTTCTGGGATATATTAAAGATACGACCCAAGTCTATTTCCTGGCACCCAGAATCATTTGGCGTGTCAAAAATCCCACCTATGGGAATCATCCTGTGTTCCCCGCCCCACCCCGGCAAAACATTGTCAAGTGCGTAACCTTGTGAACATACAGACTTAACATCAACTATTATTCCACACAATCTGTTTTCATAACCATGATAAACAATAACAGACACATTATATGTCTACAGTATACCAACACGTACACCTTGTTGGTGAAACAACAGTGTAAGGTATACAATCAAATCATCATAGGAAATATATTGACATATATCTACCAAGACAGTCAAACAATGTCAAACTCAAAGTCGTCCTAACAGTAAAAATAACATGGCTGGTAAACTATCCTATCATAAAAAATCCAACTTGATGATGATGATGTCACCGTGTATCCAGACCAAAATAGATCCAGGAAAGTGACTTATGGTGCAATACATCAATGCAATGACATGGATATGATGCCAGAAACAAATTGGATACTGAACTTGTAACTTCAATGAGAATATGATCTAAATCAGACGAAAATAAAGAGTATTAATGCACAGCTTCGTTATCTGCTCCCACGACCGCATTCCTCGAACGTGAACAATCTTCGCTAACTCGAAGTTTGACACTAAACAGGCAAATTTTCAAGCTCATTCGCGTATCTATCGTCATTCTACGACACAATAGTAAAGAAGAAAGTTCATCCTACCTATTTCCACAAATATTAGTTGATTTTATACGCTACAAAGCTTCATTTGTACACATTTTAATCCGACGGTGCTATATCGCTGCTTTGCATTATACGCATTCAGTTGTACACCCAACGGCTGGTCTCTGCGTAATGTTGAAAACTAAAACTTTCCAGGGCCCAAATTAACACAATGAGCTCGCCCTAAATACTTCGACTGTGTTGCGCAAGTTATTTTCGTTCTTTAAAATTACGCAAAACGAGTATCTTAGGTAAGAAAGGGACTCGAAATCAGTTTGTTGAAATAAAAGGGGTCTTTTTAATTTAAACTACGTAATTAATTATAAATATTGCGATATTTTTATGTCTCTTCGGCCGTTACAAGTGGGCCATACTTGGTGAATGATGTCAGAAGGCTCGGTAATTGGTACTTTAAAACCACGTGACTACGGTCGATTCGCTTGTACCTTCGGATTGGATAGGGGAAACTGGTTCTAACCAATGAGCGTAAGGTTAAAAATAGTGTTCACGGCCATTGATTCTCCCAAGATTAAAATGTCAATAATATTTGTTAAAAGAGATTGTTTCGCTGAAAACATCATTGCAATATACAGAATCGAGAAAATTTTCTGCATTGCATTATAATTTGTATCATTTGCAGTTAAAACAAATCCAATAATTGTATCAAAAGAAACAAGCACATTTGCTCTAGATTTCGGATCGCCTACGTCACAGACAAGTCAGGAGCCAATAGGAGAGAAGAATATTGGATGACCTACATTTAATTTGCCGTATAAGGAAATTGATATGCGCGTAATCGCAATGCAAAAGAGGCTAGTTTTGCTTATGCACAATCCAGGGCATTCCACAATTTTAGGTCACGAAACTTTGTTTACTCTGCTCCCAGAGCTAAACAAATCAATGAACCGACCGGATGCTTTGTTTATGATATTCTGGGTTAAATGACGAGCAACATGACACTAGTAAAATTTGAAATGAATTTTTATGAAGCTATCGGCTGTAAAATTCAATCCCTCATTAGTTTTTTAAAGGTTTGATTTTGACGAGGTTTCCAGATCTAGCGTAGCTCTACACATCTATGTGTAATTATTATTTACTACGACCTAAATTAATTGAGCTAGATATGTGCAAGACTCGCATGTTCAGTGAAATAAATTGCATTTATTTCTATCTTGGCGTCTTGTTTAACTTTTGAACGATACCAAACAAACGTTGTTCGAAGAAAAACAAACCAGCTGAAGAAGGTTTTTAACCGAGCGTCAGAGACGATATATGTACGAGTTACCTCCCTTCCACTACACAGTAGCGCGACGCGTCAAGTCGGTAACTAAGGACGCGGTGGTCACCCGGAACTACTTAAATTGATCTGACGGAGACATTTATGTAAACAAACGTGTTCTGTTAAGTGTTTTTCATAGTTTGAAGTCAAAAATGTCGCATTTAGACAACAATCCATCATTTCAGGCGATGGTCCGCGCTAGTGGATTAGGTGAGGTGTGGACTCACTCGACAGACGCTGCGAAATTTGATCAATTTGGCTGGAGGTGTACCAATAAAGAAACTTCTTTTTCTAATCCTACATTAATTGGAAATTGGAACGAGGAGCGATTCGACAACTCTAAAGCAAAACAAGCCAAACCATTACCATCACAGGTAAGATAGATTCGTAAATTCACTGTCAGTTTGTTTTAAAAAAGTAGGCCTACGGACATTGCAAATTGCATAATATTATTATGCAACTATAATATTAATCCTATTTTAACTAACGCTTGTTGATCAGTTCATTAGTACAAATTACAAATATATGTACAGTTTTTTCCTTCAGACAAAGAACTAGTCGACCGCACGAATGTATATTTAATTATGTCTTGTGTTTAAATAATGTCATGTGGAGCTCTAATTAATGAATTCTGACAACCTACTTCAGTACTCAAAGGTTTTTTAAAGGCAATCAAAACCATGTCCTGTCTGCCGATATACTTGTATGAGTATAATACATCCCAACCCAAGCATAGCTTGCTGCAATCATAGGTTTGTGTGGCATTAAGACCATGCAACCATTTGTTTAAAATAAAACAAGAGTAGAAGTTTCTTAGTATTTTGTGTGAACCGTCTGAATACATATTTGTGTTGCTCAAAGAGCATTTTTCCGACACTCTAAAGTTAATACTGCTGTATAAACCGAAGTCAGTCCATTTTCACCCTTTTGCTCTTTGTTCAACCTCAATATTAGGACCAGTTTTCAAGGGTCCCAAAGGGTGGTCTTATCATTGAGGTTTTATTGTAGATATTCAAACCAAGATCTTACTAACTTGAATATTCTCGTACTCATAAACTGTGTTTCCTTAAAAAGGCGAAGCCGTATCTATTAGGAATTGCATGTACTAATTCGGGTTTACTTGCATGTTAATATCCAAAGGCCAACGCACATGTATGTGACGATACGACATTCACCGGTAACTTTAATTTCAACCAGACTATACGTAGGCCCTACGTATAAGTGTCATCCCAGACGATAGCCGTGTTAAGCAATTTACTTACAAATATTTATAATTGTTTGCTTTAAACTTGAGAATGTTTGTTTTCGTTTTCAGAATAATCACTACTTTGAGAGTACGTACGATAAAAGCTATAACTTCAAACCTTACCAAGTACCCAAAGAGTTAAAGCATTTAAAGGGTAAGTCAAATGTATAACTTATATGAGTCCAACACTCAAAGCCATTATTTTTAAAAGTCCTTCCGACCCTTTGATGATCATTACGTTATTTAAGTTTCGTCTCATTATTCTTCAATTTTTTCTTATTTGTGTACCCCTTCCTGCCAGTACCTTTTGATGTTTGAATGTGGTCTTCTCTGTTTGGCTTCTTTTCACCTTCCATGTTCTTTCATACTCGCATTTTCTATTATAATTACAAATACATGTATATAGTATATTCCAATACCATCTATGATCTTCGTAAGAAATATATAAAAACATATTCTGTTCATATTACTGGTCACGTCCTGATATGCTTAAGCTTAAACAATTATTCGTAAGCAAACAATATTGTCAATAAATGGCCTGAATGCATGTACTTTGTATATTCAAAGCTTTTCAATTACGCGATTCACTGACCTAATTTCAGCGTAAACTATGATTATTATATAACTAGCAAATGTAAATATATTTGTGTATGTTTACGTTTTGTGTTGTTAAGCAAATGATGTATGGTTATTTCCATGTTTACAAATTCCTGTATGTTTCATGCTATGTGTGTCTTCAAACGTTTATGCTAAGCAAATCACTATTAATTGCACACCTTCTCCACCGAACGATTCCGCTTTCTTCTTCCCCCCTTTCTTTTTCTCGTGTTCTTGTTTTCTTTAATATGACTTACACTGTCTCACTACCTAAAACATTTCATTTTCATTTCACTTACATCTTACAAAAAGATATGTGTTTTAGTATTGACTTGTTGTCACTTCATTATTACGTCTGTTATATGAAATTGTATGTACAGTAATTATGTTCACATGGGCCGGGCCTACTGCATGTGCAACAAACTATCTATTTACCTATCGTATTATACATAAATATTTTGTGCATGTACATGATATCTTTATATTGGCCGATATAATTGAAACTTCGAAAACAAATCATCATTTGGAGTGATGAATGAACATTGTTCAATATTCTCTCTAATATTATTAAGGGTATTGTTTAAACCATATTGAATCAATTTTAACACGTGCTCCTTATACTATCAAGTCAAACAATTGATAATCACTACTTTATGAAATTCGTTTATTCAGGATACTAACTTACCTCTCAATTACAAAAACCCATCAACATTTGATGCAAGATTTTTTTTAAATTCATATTTTACGCACCTTCTTTAATCCCGTGGACTATCTAGACATTGAAACAGTACAATTGGCTAAAACAATACTGATTAATTCGGCTTACGTAATATGGGAGTATTTTATACACTGTCGGTGATAATTTATGCCCCAAAACGTGTGTGGGAGTTCATTTTATTTGTACATCTACTTGAAACCATACTATTCCATGACCTTGTGGTCTATCGGGTATTTATATATAGAACGAAATCATTTTGTTATCTCTTACTTAGATCATAGAGTAAGTTTAAACGTTATTGATAATGCACCGAGTTGCCAACCGACCTTTTTATAGTAAACTATCAGTATATAAATATTTATCATTACACCATGTCCGTGTGCTTGTGGTAAAACTGTGCTCACACTTTGTGAAATGTTTGAATCTTCTTTATCTCAAGTTCATGTGATAATTTAACATAACATAACATAATCTTTATTGGCATCAAACAGCATAAAGCAAATTTATAGCCAGAACAATTAAATACATGTAAAGCAAAACATGAAAAGTAAAGACATGCACATAATCATAAAATCAGTTTTCTGAGAAGGTGTGAAGTAAAGTATTCTAATACTATAATTATAAAACACTTATACAAAGAAGTTTATCTATAAGTTCTTGTTCGAAATGCATACAAAAATTTATTAGAGATAATACTTCAAACTAGTTCGTGCCCCATCTCTGGTTCCGACACATGTGGCGGTGAAAGTCGTCTAAGTTTCCAACATTCTGACCTTTCAGAAGCTTAACTTGGTTCTGCCGTTGGTCGATTGTCGGATCTAGTTGATCAGTTGACCGTCTAGCTGAAAACTGGTAGTCTGTCAAGATTAGTGTCACATATAAACTTTATGCTTGACAAACCTTTGTGACAACCTGTAGAACTGCAATGCATAAAACAAATTATTATGAATTATATATAGGGATGTCAACGAATATTCGAATAATCGAATATTCGTTTTATCTTCGAATATTCGAATCCTGTTTCAATATTCGAATATTCGGAAAAATATACTTAATAAAAAAATTGATGAAAATAAAATTGTTGTTTGTTTATTTATTGCCGACCCCGATTTGTGTAAGATAGTATGAGAGTAATAAAGGATGTTGTTGTTGTTGTTGGTGTTGAAATATACGCGCTTGTAAAAGTGTCATTGTGTATATTGGGGGGGGTGCTAATATAATCGATAATCCGTTAATTACTGACCGTTTTTAACAGTTAGATAGTCCATAGTCTCAAATAGAAGAAAGTAGGTGTTTAATTGTCGGTAATTTTGTTGTTGACGAAAGGTGTAAAAAGTAGACAGTTAAAACCATCGACAGGGAGTTAATGACTCGCTTTTTAATTAAGGAAGATCAAAGATGTAATTGAGAAAAGAAACATGCCTAAAAATGGGGTAACGGGAAACAACATAATTTACATACTAATTTTTCACGTAGGTCATATCATCCAATTCATGCTTTATTTGCAAACTAATGAACAATTGACTAAAACAGAACATATAAACACTTCACAAAGATATTCATAAACACGAATTTTGCCATTCAGAAGATGATATGTTAACTGCAATAACATCATTCGTCAGAGTCTTAACTTCCGGTGAAAACAAAAATAGAATACACACAGCACGTAAGGAACTTTGGTATATGAATTATTATTTTTTTTAAATAATTTTGTCTAAGTTGTGTCGATCGAATATTCGAATATTCGTTCGAAATAAAAAACGAATATTCGAATACCTGATTTGCTATTCGTTGACATCCCTAATTATATTTATATACCATTAAACAACAGTATAGTCCCAAAAATCCTGTTTTAATTATTGTTCACATTCGCCTCTATTGTTATTGTAAAATTACCCTGTGTTTGTGGACATATTTGAAAACTGTGATATTATACAAAAGTCTTGCTGTTATATTCCGTTTGTCCTATCTCATAATGATGCGCTTTCCTTATGTGCCACGTGGCCCACAGTCAATTGTCACGAGTTATCTCCCTTTATCCCTTCCAGTGTTCTCGCCCTCTTACCTTTCTATAGTATAAGCATATGCAATATTCTTAGTGATGTGCTTTCCTCATGGATCATGTGGCACACATTTACTCGTCATGAGTTATTTCCCTTTATCTCTTCTAGAGTTATCTCCCTCTAACCTTCTGTAGTGTATGTTTATGCAACACAACAAATGCAAATACTATAGAAAAGAAATAGAAAGGGGGAGAACTCGTGACAATTTCTTGTGATTTGGCTTATAGGGTTCTGGAAATACAACTTACCAAGCTCAATATGAAACTTAATTACTTGCTTCCTGTGTTTTCAGCTCCTCACCCAAATGCATTTCCTGGACATCAACCGGAAACTGACAGTGCTCCATCAAAGAATATATACAACAGTTGGGAGACTACAACCCGTGCTGGATATGTAGACCCTAGGATCCGACAAAACCCACTCGAACCTAAAACTTCAGCGCAATAAATCTATATTACTTACGTCCACTATCTTAGTATTGTAATTATGTTCAAATATTGCAAGTTATTTTTTCATTTTGTTGTTACTCTTCTCTACATATAACACAGTATTATCGTTATTGTTGTGATAATAAATGAATACAATGTTCTTTAAATGATGCATACATGTTTTCTGTGCGTGTAAACCTTTGCCGTTCGATGTGTTGGAAAAGATTAAGATGTTTCGAACAGTTTGAATATTATGGCGATGAGAGTCGCTGTTTATGTGAAAGTGCTGGCTAGTCTATCCACTGAAAAAATCAGTACATGTATGTACACCATAAATGTTCAAATGTTGTTCACGTAAAATGGATGTCTTTGAATAGTTTATTTCTTGGAGGTAGTTAGTTATGCCGCATGTTTATGGTTTTGATACCCGTGAAAGTCTTTATAATTGTCACAATATATTGCTTGAAGTTCTATAAACTTTACAAGAAGCCAAACTCAAATTATATATCTGTGTTGGCAGCGTGAACTTTTTTGATAATCAATTACATGTACTATATATATGTATACAGATTGTTTTTGTTTACCATGACATTTTAATACAGTATTGTTGTTATATGAGATAAATGAGATATATATTTTTTTCTTTGAATACAATGAATTTGATCTGCAAGGAGCTGAGTACTCGTAGAACGAATGTATGATATAAATAAAATGCCTGATAGTCACTCAGCTATCTCAACCAGCCGATCGTTTCGGTTAGTTGGTTAAAAACGTCTTCTACGTATAAAATAGGAGTTTTCTCCATAATTCGAATGTCTAAAGGAGTCGCTGAACTAATCGTTTAGAACAATAGTTCTACACACAGGGTATGATGCATATAGCATGTTTCTGATCTAATCATGAAATATAGAACTTCAGTATTCAAATTTGAAATGCTCAATTAATTTAGTAGGTATTTACTTTGATAGTATTAATGAATCAGCATTAGCCTGTGATATACATGTACATATATGTGATACATGTGTCTGTTATGGATGTTGTTTTTATTCTAAGAAAAAATAAAACTGTACACAAATGACATATGGTGTTTATGTGTTGTATGTTATTGAAGTGTTCAGAAATGCACCAAAGTATCGAATAGGAAGTATTTTGAATTAATCCGATTTTGATATAAAAATCGTTCTTCTTCCCTGAGCTTAACTTGATCGTGAATTGTCAACTATAGGGGCATATATAGAACAGCTCCGACGATTTTGGGACTTTTTCAATTGTTTAAATAACGTGGGACATCCTTTGCTCAGAAATTTTGACTAGACGAACCGTTCCGAACACAGCTCATACCACCAGGGGAAATAACTGGTGCAAGGAGTTTGTTCCGCGGAGTTTGTGTAATAGATAAATTACACGTGACATTCGTGAGTCAGCTGATAGTATGTTGGTTGTATAAATGTGCAATGTTAACCTCAGATGAATCACTTTATATCTATCAACAGGAATGACTTCATTTATAATAATTTATTATCTATAGATGCAACATTACAAAGACCTAAATATAAATATCGGGTATTCAGAAGGTCGATCTTTGGATTCAATCACAGGTACCTGAAGCAAACTTTTTTTAGTTTTCTGTACGGACTATTTATTATAATAAGAATATTCTTATTATAGTAAATAGTCCATATATCGAACATTAAACTATTTTGCTTCAAGTACCTGTGGTTTCAATTAAGTATCTCTACAAAGCTTTCAACACAACACATTACCTTACTCTACTTTACATAGATATAGTAGATTCTATCTTCATCATTAATAAGAGGATCTGGTCGAATTCGATTAGACATAACATTGTTAAGAATATATTAAAAAAGCCACTTATCAATTTAATGTGTTAAGGCTGAGTAAATATATACATTCGATTCTGAAACATATTTGAATTTCTTAACAAGTAATGTTAAATTATGTTCTTGAATGTCTGTTTAGAATGAATGTGAACACTGATGAAGATGGTCATGCTTCTTATAAGTTGCATCAAAAATTAATGTTAAACTTCTGAAGATACTTCACACGTGTTCGCTGTCACTAGCAAGAAGGGGAAGCAATCATCGCTAGAGAAATCTTTAACGATTACTTCCCTTTACAAATCACGCATTGTTTTACATGTTGTCATTCAATAGATTGACAAATAATTAGACAGAGCGAAAGTATAATAAATAGTAAAGAAATTATTAGTGGGAATGACTTCATTAGTAGCTCTAATAACAAATCTAAAACAAACTACTCCACCGACTTGTTGACATAGTTTATATCCAAATAATCTTTCATTATCTCAACGGGGTTCCGTAGTGTAGTGGTTATCACGCTCGCTTCACACGCGAGAGGTCCTGGGTTCGAGCCCCAGCGGAACCAAATTTTTTCGCGTTATTTATTTTTTATTTTTCCCGATTTGTAAATTAACCTAAACTTTCTTTTTCCAGTATTTCACAAAATGTAAATGTTGAGAATCTGAGTTTTGAGGCAACTCCAGTAGCTACTGGATGAAAAAAAATCCCTTTGCATCTCAGATAATCATCGCAAATCAAATCCTTATCAGATCTATTTAAACATAAATATGGTACATTTTTTATGTATTATATAGGTGATAAAAAGTATCATCAAGTCAGCTGCCAGACTAGTTGAGGAAGAACATGTTGGTGTTAGTTGGCGCACAGAAACACTTGATAGGTCAACTGACATACTTAATTGAAACATTGTTGAAAAACGCACAAAGTACACATATACTGAAAACTGCTCTGTGGTTATTATTTCTATTTATGTTTGTTAGACATACATTAATTGCCCCACTCCCGTTGTGCAGTTTCGTATCTTGATATAATAAATAATCTTCTTTTCTCCCCCTTTTGGCCTGTGGCCACTGTGGATTTCTTGCGTAGCATTCCCTGTAACAACTTAATCTTTTCCAACACATCGCTATGTACTGGCCCTTTCATTCCTTTGCCCTAGAGTATATGAAGCATACTACATTGATATGACATTTCTTTATACAAAAAATCTCATCATAGAATAGGTATGCATAATTTTGCCGTGCAACTTTTCTAGAGCAGCCCTCTCTTTAGCAACTACCTCACTTCAACAACATGGTTAACAAACATTCTCTTTTTATGCTTGTGAGGTATGGAACTCTATTCATGTAAATATACGTTGTCTATCTATTAAAATACAGAAACATTTTAAAATAATTATAGGAACTATTTAATGCTTAATCAATAATATTTCATTCTTGTATACATGTATGTGTCTTATGTGAGGTGTCTGTGGTTGTTTTATTTTTATTTTACTTTCAGATCATCTTAACTTTTGTAGCTAAAAATAATCTCATTTACATCCTGATGTTAATACATGATGTACTCGTACACTTTATTGTTTGTGCATATGCGTGTGTGAATGCTTGCATGTTTGTGCGTGTGTGTGATTTTTGGTTGTTTATGGCCATAATGAAACTAAGATGTACAATTTATTGTAAACCTTAAGTTACCTTCTAAAAATAAAAATTTATTATCAATTTTCATAAATTAACCTCTCCAGAGGAACAATCTCTCTACGAGAGCCAAAATGTGCATCTTACAAAGGATGTTGCTCTGTACTTAAAAAGAAATTGTGTCATAATGTAGTAATAGCTTGCATGGTTCTTTTAGAAATGTTAATGGATATATAGTGGCCTCAATAATAAGACCACCATTGAGACCCTCTAAAACTGGTGTTCTTATTGAGTTGGTCCTAATATTGAGGTTGAATAAAGAGCAAAATAGTGACAATGGACTTGAAAATTGTGTTCTTTATATGGAGGTGGTCTTATTATTGAGGTCGTCTTTAACTGAGGTTTTACTGTTAATGTATGTTACATGTACATTTTACATGAGCAAAGTCATATCTCCAACAATTAGCACTTAAACAAGAATTCATTGTCTGTTCAATCTACACATGATAATGACATTTGTTGCATGATATTGTCCCTGGTGTGTATGATATAATACATACATTTCCATGAGTTCTATTGTTTTGTCAAGTTTACTATAATTAGAAATATTTGCTAATCAAACTATCAACACTGTTTAGTACAGTGTAACCGCTCTTCAGTGGCCCTCCTTTGAGCTAAAAGCTCACAACAACATCAGCCAAATTCTGTTAGTCCCAAGGGTTGTCGCTCTAGTGAGGTCACACTACATGACATTGTCAGGGGCATAACTGGACAGGCCTAGGGGAAATTCTATAGCGTTGAAGCTGCATTTGAGTAAAACATTTAGCCTTACATTGTATTTGTCATGCTGAAACCTTTAAAGCCTCTTACAGTCCGATTTTATACCATTTTTGGCCAAAATTATTTTTGTGCATATGTGTGTATCGTTAATTATGTCCCTGATTGTATATGTCTATAACATGGATGATATTTAGACCAACCTTTACAATACCTTTGTTTCATCAACAGTGAACACTTGTCACTAAGATAACGTAGGTAAAATATGTTAATTTGAAAACGTTTGCTAACAATTCATTTTGCAAACGTATAAAGAATTTATGTATCATTTAATTAACTTGTTTTCTTATCCACATGTTTTGTCAAGTGTTGAATTTGCCAGTTACTAAGTTTGCTGCAACCAAACGTAATTACAATAAACATACCAGGTGCATTTGTTATCATATAGTAATTATAGTACAATACTAGAGCTATCACAAACATGATCAGGCCCCATCATGATGGCTTTGATACAGGAAATTTAATTTTGGCTTTGATGCAGGCAATTTAATTTATTGGAAAGGGGTGTTCATGAAATTTCTTTGAAAACACGTCACCATGACCTTCACTTCAGATCTACGTATCAATTTACTTGTCATAACCAGGAGGCCTGTCAAGTTGGAGGACAATATGCCCAAGCGTTCATGAGTCAAAACCCTTTCCAAGACAAGGTCACAGTAACCTTGACCTCTGACCTAAAAAGCAATAGGGGTCATATTCTTGTCATAACCAGCAGGCCTAAAATGTTCGAGGACCATAGGCACAAGCATGAGCGTGAGCGGAAAGAAAAAAAGTAACGCACAAACAGACAGACGCCCGGAAGGAAACAGTGATTACTATAGGACACCAGCACAATACTGCTGGGCCCAAATAAATATTATATAGTATTTTATTTAAAATCAGACTGTGTCTCCTGTTTATGATATGGCCTTTGATCCAAACTCCCTCCAGTTTTTTTTATTGCAGACAGTCCAGCTGCAAAGCAATGTTATTTCTCTCCTTCCAGAGGAAGGAGCAAGTAATAAGTTGCCTTCGATTGTCATGTCATTACTAAAACCTCGACAAATGGGCATCAAAACCTAGCATCAGAGATATAGATGTCATTCTCTCCTTTAGCATCGTGCGCTTATTCCGATGCCTTCATAATCACATAATGTGAATGCAACGGCAGTGGAATCAAAGCGCTGTGTGGGAGCGTATAGATGTCGGTGTTCACACATTACTAGTTTTCATTGCACCTTTAAAAACAAGAGGGCAATGATGGGCCTGTATTGATCTCCTGAGAAAGTAACTGTGTATATTTCATGAAGATTGCCTAAGAAATGTTGCAGCTAAAGTTGTAACCATGTCAAATAGGCTATTCTGACTAATTCAAGGGCCATAACTATTGATAACTCAGTTGTTACGACAGCAATATTGCCCTTTATCATGCTTGAGATATTGTGACTGCTATATTTTAGCATATAATTTGCTCAAGGTTTGCTGCTTATAATGTCAAATAAGGAAATTCTGACTAATTCAAGGGCCACAACTCAAGTGTGGCAATTTAGTCTATTAAAGAACTTGTGCTAGATTCCAAAGCCACAATGACTCACCTAGTGCTAGGGCAAACCAATTATGGATAATACTTTGGCAATTAAATTGTATCAGTTTAATGCACCTTTTTACCAATTTTGTTCCAAGCCATACTCACATATGCCTAGCATGTGTACATATTATACATGTATTACTCATGAAATACAATTGTGTATGCATGTTCATAAATGCTGCTGGGATATACCAGTAATAGTAGTTTACATAATCAGAAAATGCTTGACTGTATAATTCAATGCATATTTTACAATATTATGTATGTCTTGTGCAAATTTAGCCCAACAGGAAATCAGCATTTAGATATGTTTGATCTACAGACTAGCAACAAAGGGACATGGAAGATATATTTTCTTGAAGATATGCAGAGGTAACTGCTATATGGGGGTGGAGAAAATATATATTCCACGTCCTTCTGTATCACCTTAATGATCACCATAGCTGTTGAATCATGACCTCTTTACATATGGGATAATATCACTAATGCAACAGAAAACACCCAAGAAAATTTATTGTCGTATTTTTTTATTCTTTTTTATTCTTTTAGACAAAATAACCAGATTGAAATCTGTGGATAAAAACAATTCTTTAAGAATGTTGGTCAAATGACAACGGTTGTTGAACATAACTGAAAATGGACCAAGATTTGAAATCTTGCAAAATGATGTTTACATGATAATGAAATGACTTGCATTTTTTAACTGAGCATAGTTAACAAAATTCAACAATAGAACATATATACAACATTCAATAAAAACAGATACACATAACAAATATTCATATAGTGGGCAGTGAAATTGCATCAATTTGTAATACGTCAACACATTCACACAGATTGGTATTCAACCTATCAAACACTCAATTATCATGTATTCACCAATTAAAATGTTAAACAATGATCTTAAAGTAGTTCAAACTAAACATTTTCTTGGTACAATCACCACTCATACCTTTACTCGTTCTCAACACAAAAACAAATGCATCAAAGGGTTTTGCAGCAAAATAGATGTCTTAGCACTTCAAAAGTATAGTTCAAGTTATTATCAGTCCATATGATTTTGTGCAATGGTAAAAGAACATTATAAAATGTTCAGCTGGAGAACCATGGACAAACGTAACTATAACGAAAATGCAGAACATTAATTATTTGTAAAATAACCGATGCTTTCAATCACACAATATAATAATAGAAGTTTCAAAATACCTGAGAGAAACTTTACAGTTATACTAAAATAATCAAGCAAGCATACAGAAGGATATGATTTAAAAAGGGAAACAGTGCTGAGCTTGGATAATTTAGCTGCACATTACTGTCATTTATTTGTCAGTCATTTAAAATCATACACAAATGAACAACAACAGCCCCTCCATTTTCTCAAAATATTTCCCGTATCAAACCTTGTAACACCAATCATATCTCCACATTTACTCAACAAATCATATTCCAGCATTTATTCAACTAATCATACTTCAACATGTATTCAACCAATCATATTTCAGCATTTATTCAACCAGACATACATCAACATTCATTCAACCAATAAAACATCAGCATTTATCAAATACATTTATCACAACAACCAATCAAAATGCAAGCTTCTTCATCAGCAGGTATACATGAGAGTCCACCTCAAATCCATGCAAGTTGTTAGCATCTCCCTGTAATCTCATCAACAGCCCTCCATACGATATATATGCAGCCCTGAAAATATTCAAAGTAAAGCATGAAAAATATGAATGAATTATCTACTTTTTTCACAAACCTATATGTTGGTTACATAGTAAATTTCTAACTTGAAAATTGGTGATAAATTCATCAGAAGCAAGCACTGAATATATACAGCACCAAAGAAGGCAAGTGGCAAAAATCTTAATTTCAGTGGCTCCAGCAATACTCTACTAAATGTCTTAAAGCATAATTTCAATGACAGTTGATAAAACAAATCAGGTGTACTGTTGCATCCAATTGACATAACAATATACAGATAAACAAAAGTAAAAAAAATGTAACAAAATAATGTACATAACAACAAAACAATGATTACCAAAACTGCAAAAGAAAATCAGATGTCATAGCAACTGGCAAGCAAATAATCTGCTTTTGCACTTCGGTAATGATGTTAACAATTTATATGAATGAGGATGAAATGACATGATAAATGAAATGATTAATGACCCATTGCACCAACCAGTAGGAACATCATTCCTATAAATTTTATCCAACTCCTCAATCCATTTTTTCCATCCGTCCTAATCCTGCATGTCCCAATGCTCTTCTTCTTGTCCTCCTTCCATCCTTTATCCCATACTCATCCATAACTCCTCCTGGTCTCCTTTTCAAGGACATTCCACAAAGGTCAACATCTCAAGGGGTCAACATTTCAAGGACAATCCTCAAAGGTCAACATCAAGGACATTCCTCAGATGTCAACATTACAAGGACAATCCTCAAAGGTCAACATTACTCAGATATCCTTGTCTAAAAGGACTTTTCCCAAAGATCAATTCAGGTCTTTCCTCAAAGGTTAAATCGCAAGAATGATTTCACGAAACATTTAAAATAGATTCTCGACATGGTTAAAGAGTTAAAGAAGTGTACACGATGCAACTTTTATAAAAAAGTGTATACAATTACAAACATTTGCCTCTTGTTACAATGTAAGAGTGATACAGCAATGTTAAAAATTATAACAAACATATAAATACTAATTTATTACACTCCACATTTCAAAACATTAATTCCTCACTATGTTGATAACAAATCTTTGAAAGGGTTTCCGACTCCAAGTTTCCGATAATCCCCTGATAACTCCAAACTTGATTCCGAAAGTATTTCCTTTTCAAGACCTTGTATCCTAGCTTCATCCTATGCATCAAGTGCTTGTTTCCTCTACATACAATTCTTAGTACATGTTCATCTTCCTCTATTCGACATTTCAAATGAATTAAGACAAGAATTTAGACAGAAATGAAATATTAGACCACCATTTGGTAGAGAAATTTGAAGAGAATTGTTTCTATGGTAATAATTCTTGCACAAAAAAATAATTTTACTACCAAAATAAACCTTAAATAAAATAAAGATAGAGATATAGGGAAGTTATCTACAGTTGTAAAACAAATAGAAAAAACCATAACATTAAATATCTATTTAAATTATAACAATTTACCAGGACGTATGGTCAAACGAATGCAACAAGACTGTTAATAATGACAATAAAAATATCAGTAAATTGACTTCTGTTTCCACAAAAAGCTAAAAAAAATGCCAGCAATTGCATAATTTATCTGTCATTGTTGCTGCACATCTATTCTAAACATTACACATATTAATCATTCCTCCCCAGCTTACGGCCATTATTGTCAGCCTACTGGCATACCTCCCCCATCAAACGGACATGAATAAATATAAAAACATGCATAACAACATCAGTCAAGTGAGATTACACTTGACACTACTCTATGTAAAAAGCCAAATATGACATAAAAGATCATTTAAACAATTGGACAAAACAGAAAAAAACACAGTATTATGCATTCATTTGAATCCACACATCCATTCGTTCGTTTTGCTCAAAAAGAATTATCACAGTTAAGAGAGTAACTTTAATCTTTACTGAAGCAAGAGTGAATTATGATCAAGTAAAAGTAAGAAATTAAGTCAATTTAAGTCTAATTATGTTAAGCTCAAGTCTTAACATTTTTGATATGTCAAAGCACTTTTTTCACGATTAAATCGTAGTTCAGAAGACGCTTTGTAGCATATATCCGACTGAGCCGAAATAAAAGCATGTTTTTCTGGAGTGAAGAAAGTGGTTGTACAATTCCCTTGACAACCAGCTAACCACACTGCCATAAAACAGTACCATGGTGAAAAAGAAGGCGTACGTGCCTTTTTGTCGGGTTTTTGTTGAGTTTTCCTTTCGATTATTCCTTTGAGCGGAAGGAATATCTTTCATTCCATTCTTGTTTGTAATGCAGTATAGAGAACTATCGATGTGCAAAAGTTGCGAGCCAGAAGCAGGTCATTTGTGTAGGAAGATGGATGGAAGGAATGAATGAACAAATGAATGCATGATACAAGTGACATACAATCAAAATTATAAAAAAATCAAGAAAATTATAAATCAACCATTTCAGCCAATACTATATCTACCATTACAAGCCAAGTTTGAAACATTTTCTGCCTCTTTAAGAAAAAATCACTGACAGTAAATGTTGACTGAAGCACTAATAGTACTTTAATTGGCAACCCAATTAGTCAACAACATTCAAGCTACATAGCATGCTCCAGTTATCAAATACACAGGGAGATACTTTGTACATTGGTATAAAAGCACTCTTGTACAATTCACTCAGAGTAATGGTAGATATAGGCAAAAGGAAAGTCTGAAAGTAAGATGAAAGTAATTGATACAAGCAACAATGTATGGTGTAAACAACAGCAATACCTTTCACCAATAGATTGGATCAGTATCAGGATTGTTAAATCCTGTCTAAATTTTGACATGTCAAGTACAAGCGTTTACATACAATAAGTTAGTCATACATAAGCAAAAATATTGAAAAAAGATGCAAAATAAACATTCAAACAATCAGCAAGCGTATACAGTAAAATGAAACAGAATATAGCAACTAAAACATAGATATTAGCATAACTACATGAAGCAGAATTCCACTAGGCACTGGTATGCCAAAATGGTTGCTCTACAAACCCCACAATGCACTGGGGAATTTCAGAAAGAGGTTTACTTCCTCATCATGCACCAGGATACTTCATATTGAGGCTATACATAGAACTCCCATCATGCATTGGGAAGCTATGATACAGTGTTGTTATACATTTCCCATCATGCATTGGGAAATAAGAAGCTAAGCTGATCCCATCATGCTCTGGAATACGACATCACAAGAGGGTTAGAGGTCAAAGGTTAAAGCTACAGCACTACAAAGGATGTTAGAACTCTGGGAAATCGCATACCAGATTATGCATTTACAACTAAACATGCAATGCAAATGCAATGCTGGCAGCGATCTCACCAGAGGTTAGTGAGGATACAACAACAACAGCAACGATTATGATTTAAGCTCTATGTAGCTGCAAATTCTAGCAGCATCAGTATGTTTGGTTTCTTCCTGTACTCCAGTAAAGATGTAGATTTCAGATATGTAACATTAACTTCCTGGTTTATGTATGTCACAATTCATAGAATGTCATCAATGCATGACTGTATCACCAGTAACAATGCTTTAATTTGCATACATAACTAACAAATCAATTTTTAATATACTGCTTTGTACTGCTATTAATATCTCAGTCATTAAATTCTAGCATTCTTGGCATATTTAACTGAACTAAAGATCTTTACTTTGTATGGTATCAAATAATCTTTTTAATAAAACACAGCACAAGAATAGTTATATTCCAATTACGATGGGTTTTATTAAAGTTAATCTTCAGAGCAATTAGGATAGAAGCCAAAGTATATTATGTCCATTGTTTTAGTACAAAGGTCTTATACATCGTGTCAATTTCAAAATAGTGATTTTGATTAAAATGAATGGTTCAATTGCCAGTCGTTAACAAAGCAAAGCAATCATTAGAGAAATAATCAAGATTGTAGTCTCCATGGCCTGCAATCAAGAAATCTAATATGAATAGTAGTCCCAAGTATTTTTACAGGAATATAAAAATGCAGAACAAAACACTATAGTTAACAATATTGGAAGGATTATTGTCCTATAGCAACCTGATACACGGTTAATATACCGTACAAGGATAAACTAATGTACAAAAGTAGCTGTACATGTATGGAAAACCCATTGTAACCCAATGTATATACTGTGGTAGTATTTAAAACTACTTATTCCTCAGATTGTTTCAGTTAATGAATACACCAGTGTATATTATTGCTGTAATTAGCAAATATTCTATAATAAAATGGGGTTCAAACTGATGAGAGCACCTATTAATGGAAGTCTACACATCTGATCTAAACTTAATTTTAATCGCAAAAGAATTTCAAGCACTTTTATCTAGCCAAAGAATACATGTTTCTATAATTCAAAACTGTTATTGCGTGCCAAAAATATTTAACAAGTCATAAAATTGTGTACTTACTCTATCAAATACTACATTTAACAATGCCAACAGAAAGATGAAATAAAAAGCAAATCAAATAAGCCAAATACAATGGAAAAGAAGCAACGCAATAACACTATTACTTATTTAAAGATAAAGCCTTTTGGCATTTGCATCAAACTCTTGTTATGTATAAATCATGGAAAATGTAAGCTTGATAAAAAGATATCTAAATGTTAATTTAAGAGAACCAATGCTTAATTTAATAAATACAATAACTGACATGAAGTTAAAATATTGGCTTCAAATTGATGGGAATAAGACATTCAACACTAATAGCAGTACATGCAGTAAAACAAGGCATTAGCATTTGTTACAGGAAACAAGCAGTAGTTTAATACATCAATATATAACCCACCACCAAGCTAAGGATAACATATACGAAATGAAGCAGATACAAATGTTTTTGCACAAAACTGAAAAAATCTAAATTTTCATTAAGTTATGGTGTTCAAGCTCAATAATTATAATATTCATATTTACTGTTCATAAAATTAAGAATCCCGATGTACGTTACTTAAGATTTGCCAATGAGTTAAGAAATGTTGTTACATGTACAACGTAGCAAACAGCATTTATTTTCTGGCAAATGCATCAAATTCGTTTACTTCGTAAGAAATTCAATTTGGATCGGATAATACCTAACCGAACTAAAAATGCTCACTACAGATTTGCATTCTGGAGATAATTTGCCTATTTGAATTACGACCAAAAGATATGCCAAACATGTTTGCTGTTGTAATAAACTGAGTAGATTAGTAGAGATAATATAAAATCTACAAGACAACACTAATGATTATATAAATACATCTAGATAGCAACAACATATATAAACACTGAAACTACAACAGCACTATGAAGAGGCTAACATAACTTTAGAATAAAGCAAGCAAAGAGCAACTAAATAGGAAACACCTATTGTTTAACATTCAATATAACAATTTGTTCATTTTTAAAGAAAATAATAAAATCAACAGTGAAAGGTATTGCTGTTTAACTCAGTATGCAAATTTCGCATACAATAGAATCTGAAAAAAATAACCGTTACCATAACAACAATGTTTATATCAACAAATAAAAAGTAAATACATTGGAATACAACAGTACAAATTATGGGAAAAAGATTCATATAAACGTAGTCATAAGTAGCGCATATCAAAAATAAAAATTCTTTTTTTTCAGCCACTTGATTTAAAATACCTAAACATTACATCAGATTACTTCTTAAATATCTTAAGTTTTTACAGAGTCAGCTTACATGTATTTACCCCAAAAAAGTATTCTATTTCAGTTTTAAATCATAGAGTCTCATTAACTGTTAAACTGTATCAAAATGAATAATCTATTTCACCTTAATTCCAATTATAACTTGTACATAAATTTAGTAAATGTTCAATGTGTCCAAGGTTTTAAAATTCAAATTGGAGACCACACTCAGAATACAGCCTTGTGATTGCTCAATTTTAAGACTGCACTAAGAATCAACCAATCATACACTTAGGCTTTGAGACTTTGGTCTCAGCAAACTCAACCCTACAACATCAGATCCAAGTGATGAATAATTATACTAGGTAATGTGACCATGGTACAGACAAGATATCTGAGTACATGCAAGTGTGTGCAGTTACATAAATAATGTCAGTTCATTTCATGAACAACCGAAAATAGTAAAATACTGCAAGCCTTCTAATATAGCAGTAGTCTGTTGGTCTGACACGCCTATTTATGTCAATATTACTGATATATTAACATGTTAAAACATGAACATTTCTTGAATATAAGTAATTTATAGGTTACCAAAGATCTAAGTTTATGGTACACAGATTTATAGGTTACCAAAGATCTAAGTTTATGGTATACAGATTTATAATCCTCGTTATTACAGTTGTAAGTCATTATAATAATCAATGTTCATATATATCTCCATCTGATTTATAGTACATGTAGAAGGATCTTAATTACCGAGTGTAACATCAATTCATATAAAACTATAATCAATTCATTTTCATTCGCTTACAAGTTTGATAGAGAAATATTTCAAACTTGCACAGAATATAATCCCGGGCTATTATGTATGTACCGGGTATATACGTGCATAAATGTTCTTGCTGGCTTATTGGGACATTAATATTGCCTTATAACTCTGAGTCAGCCAACATATTGCCCCCATTCACTACAAGCATGTAATTGTTCAGCTATTGAAAAGCTTATATATTTTCTTTTGTCTTGTTTAAACTTGCAGCATACCTTTCCCTCCTTGCATTATAAGTAAATATAATTCCAGTATTCAAAACAAATTCCAGCGTTATTGAATTATTAAAATTGATCAATACACAGGTACTCAATTTTAAACCCAGTATTGACAAATTCTTAAGGGAAACAATTTTACATTTCCACACTGGGATTTCTTTGTAGGAGCTATTTTACACTACCTGTAGAAAATCAATACGTCTAACACTATACTTTCCTTTAATCTATATACTACCTTGGTTAGCCTGTATCGATTGACTGGTAACCAAGCAAAAGGAATAAGTCTGAACCAGTCAGTGGAAAACTAAGCAAGAGTGACCTCCCTTTGATCAACTTGAACAGACAAGCTCTTACACATACAAATTCCTGTGTACTCGGTGCAAAGCATTATTAATACATGAATGATTTCATAGATATAGATAAGTTTGCTTAGGACATATCTCAAGAAAGATTGGTAGCTTAATAAATATGATATCAACAAAAACCCATTCACATACATGTACAGCTATAACAAAAGCTGACATCATTCCACATAAATAGAGGTAAACTCAAGCTAGACTGATTAACCAGCAAATGTTAGATGTCAAGCTTTCAGACAACACAGATTCAACCGAAAGAGAAAATCGACACTACCTGACTCGTGTATAAAACAATAGGTATGCACATTAAGTACATGGTCACCTAATACTTGACTAATGAAATTTCTCAGTGTCCTGAGTATGTGCAAACAACAATTCACCAAGTTGTCAGACCATGTACACTGAATATGTATAAATGGCCTCTTGAAAAGGTTTAAGTGTTCAAAATTTTACACAGAACGGCATCAGAATAGAACAGAAGTGAATGTAACGTCCACAACTTCAAAACAACAACATACTGAAGACATGAACAATAAACATTTAAGTGAATCTATCAAAGCTTAACATAAAGTGACATATCTCCTATCATCACAGAAAGAGGGAAAGATTGAGCTAGTATCCAGTACAAAGACATGTATCAATAATGTAAGAGTAACTGCTATAATTATGCCACATTCAGTGCACAATTTTTCGGAGTGATCTATTTCCATAGAGAAGCACGAGACGAAAACAAAAACAGAATCTGGACTGAGCTACCAATAATCATTACAAAGAAATGAAACCATAGCCAAAACAATAGAGAACCCAACCACACATACTGAAATACGTGGATAAATGAAAACGACTGTCAGACTTATGAACACAGCATACACTATAAATCCGCCTACCTGAGAGTGTATGAGATATGCCTATTAAACAAGATAAACCGCTAAGACACATAAAAATAGCAAATACTGTGCACACCTTGCCTCATACATGCTGAAACATGTTTGACAGTTTTTGGCTCTAGTTCAATCTCTATTAAACCAAATCTTGCCAACAACTACTGAAAACCCGCTATTCCATGTAATACAAACAATCGCAAATGTCGAGTCACTAATCATTGATCAGATCAGATCAGTTTGAGAGATCAATACCAAACCAGTGTACATGTATTCACATGATTTTTAGTCAACAATAAATCACTGCGTAGATTTATAAACCTAACGGTTATGACTATGACGTTAACTTTTTAGTTTGACCAATGGGACCTTGTTAACTCTCAATGAAGACAAACCATCATTTTCTAACATGTTCAAAGGAAGCATGGTGGTCGATGGGTACAGAGCTTGACCCCTGACTTGAAGGACCTGTACTCGAATCCTGCCATGGGCGAGATTCTTTCTCGGTCGTTTATGCAAATTTTAACTAGATATTCATGAAGCAGTAACTGTTGACATAAGCGATAAACATAAGTTGTAATGAAGTGTTTCAAAATCTGTGTTTTAAACATATTCATGAAATGCTTTTCCATTCTGAGTTAAAAACTTAGCACATAAACATAGAACCAAATACATAAAACATCCAAATAGTTGTATTAATATAAAAATCTTTGAAAAGCGATGATACATAGAGTTTAATGTAAAATATACATGCGTTAGATTTTATTTACGTAGCACAGACCGTATATAAATATATCAATTTATTTCTTATCTGATGTCAGTTGCCAAAACTGTAGATATCTGATAGCGTGAGCCCATATAGTCGACCAAACCTTTATAACTTTATATGTATTTGCACGTAAGGTTATGACCCATTTATACAATCCAAACGATAACTTGTTCAAATATTGCGTGTACACTAAACATACCATATATACACATACTTTATATACATAACTTAAATCACATGACGGCAAAATTCTTATTATAAAGCTGACGAAATTGTTACTTAACAAACGCATATCATGTGATTCAGCAATTTATACTCCATGATGTAAGCATGGGATACAATATAAATGAATTCCTAATATAGATTTTCTATTCCAGGAAATTTCATAGTAAATTTAAAACTAAGTCAATATATATTGGCCACAGTTTATTAAAACTTAGAAACTCATAAAAACACATTAAGACAACGTCTATTAACACTTAAAATCCTTCACTTTTAAACTACAAACATTTGGTAAAAAGATAAAGAAAATTAAATACTAAACCACTTTTCACTTAAAAAAACTACGGAACAATTGTTGCTTTGTGGAGTCAATCGAAATGAAAATGGAACAAAGACTTTTTTTAACAGAATTATCTCAATATTATAACCAGGTTTCAACAACTTGTCGATAACAGTTACACTGGGCAAAACCTGTCGACAGACCGACCTAATGGAAATCCAGGCCAGGTAGAGAAGGAAAACCTGTATTTCTGATGAGATATACATGACAACATACAGAGATAAATAGAGATTTCACTATCTCAACATGTAGACTGAGTCAATTCAAGGAAACAATAGTTATCTATACACATGGCAGATTGTACATATAATGTCAGTAACTACTGTATACCGACTCACTGATAAACAGTAGTAACATGCCGTATCTAGTTTAAAGATCACCGATACAGAAGTCCAAGTTTTACCCTTTCATCTGTAACCAATATCAACGCCTACAATAAACAGTACATGTAGTACATAGCCATAGAAAATACAAATATCCTCAATTTGCCAACAGCTAATGCGAATTAATGTAGAGACACATCCTGTCAAATTGATTGTCGTAAAGTACCCTGAGAGTTTGGTGCACAACTTTTGTAACTTGTTTTTGTAAAGAAGTGGTAAGATAGTTTTATTCTAAAACCACAAATTACAAGAATACACTAGAACTGTAAACCACTACTAAATACGACAAGCACAGCCAAGCCAAATACTATACTGTACATGAGAAACAATTCCATCTCTATTTCACAACCCAGAACAATTTGAGGCAATGGATAAGACAAACAACTTAATTTGTTGATATGAGGCTTCTAGAATAACTGTATGCTTTCAAACCTATAATTTAGCTCTAGCAATGACAATCATTGAATAAAACATTTATATCCTCAGTAACTATAACTGGCTCATGTATTAGACAGACCTGAACTTAACAGCAGACATTGACACATGTACAAACACTCCCAACATAAACAGATTCAGGATGGACACCGACAGAGAAATAAGATTGGTTCCTGTCACACATCTAGGAAAAAGCAACCTCCATCCCACATAAACAGTTCCAACGGGTCCATGTCCAGTACAGCTCATACAGTGAGGCTCCATCGCTGCTTTTCTCCAGAAGTAAAAGATACCACCAGCTGTGTTCACATAGAAACAATGTAAACACAGAATGGTACCCTATACTTACAGGAGAATCAACTCACAATCCTTCCAATTCCATTCACCAGTCCATTCCATCAAATTCATCTTTATCTGTTTTTTCTTCGACTTCATCCACTTCATTTCTTGGAGCAAAAATTAGACTCAAAATGTCTAACACAGAATTCTGCGTTGCCTTCTCCATCTCTTTCCAATTCCATATACCATTCCATTCCATCTTGTTTAACTTCATCTGCTGCTTTGACTCCACCAACATCATTTCTTGGAGTAAGAGTTAAAACAGAAAACGTCTCACAAGAGCAATGACTTTCCCTGACTTACAATCACCAACTAAAATCGAACTACATGTAACTCCATCACCTGGGTCTCAATATCCTCCGTATTACATTCTAGTCATACAGGAAGAATCTTTACACGAATAACATCAGTAACTAATACTATGACAAAAGTAACCAGTGGTTTGTAACCATTACCTACCCATAAATACTGTAAACTAACTATGTTCTCTGTTGGTGATGCTCACAGTAATATACCGAACCTATCTTCAAAATATGCATGTGAACTACTACAAGAAAGATGATTAATTCTTGAAACATATTCTGACAGCACCTTCTAATGAAAAAACAAAAAACCCTCATATTTACAATTACCTGGCACCCAAGTGGTCCAACTTCATAGTGAATATCTAGAAAAAATATTTACGAATTTGTTTCAAAAACCCTAGAACATTATGTACCCATGTACACTACATATATCCTGCAAAACCTCTATCCATTACATGGAATGAATACTACTAACCAGAACAACTATAGAAATTTTTCAGAACATATATCAGAGCTAGAGCCATTATTATTTATGCATAATAGTTGAACACTCTTCGATTAACAAGAAACATTTCACCATTTATATCATTTGAAGTCAAATTGCAGAATGCATATACCCACAATAACCAATCCTATAAGGAAGTGTTTCGAATTTCTTGACAGATACAAATGTACAAATTTCTTCCAAAAATCCCATCACCCAAGAAATCTGGGAATTTTTTGTAAAGCGGCAATGTCCGGATTTCTTTCACAAGAACTCATTCAACAACAGACAATACTAATACTGGTAGTTACTTTATCCAGTTCACCAAATCATAATTCATAGTTCTCACTCCTTCCGCAGATATAATTACTTACACTATTGAAGTAATATTCCAATTTACCTGCACAGGTAGCTTTTGGAATGAATTCTGTCAAAACATTCAACATACTATTAATCAACAAGCTGAAACTCGGTTATATCCGCCTAAGCACATTAACTGTCACTTTCGTACAGTATAGACTCCCGTGAAACGTTTTTCAGAGCAATTTTCCTTCTTTACATACATCATTCAGAATTCGTCATTCCAGAACTTTGTACTTCTGGTAATAATTACAATGCTACAGGGTACCTAGCACAAAGACATCAACTATACAAGTAGATTTAATGTATCTCCGCAACAAGTACAAATTACTCTCTGTTAACTGTAATTACCACTAAGTGGTACGGTTTTGTGGTTTTCGTCGGCTAGGCTTCAACATGGAGAAAGCATTACAAGCACTGAGCATGACAAAACATCATTCCCATCTAATATAATTCTCTGGCATTGAGTTTACCTACATCTAGGTGAATATTACCTAATAACTTGCATGGAAAACAATGCCGTTTATCATAACAGTAAGATGTTACACAGAAACTAGAATTTCTTATCAGAACATGATTGTGAAATCTACCCAGATATCTCTGCTTTGTCTATGGAACATGTTACACAAAATCTATCAGCTTTACAGTAACCAAGTTTTTCCCTGATGCATCAGGATTACCTGTAAATGTCTACTTGTTATAGTTCTAGAACATACTGCCAAAGATACACTGTGACTGTTACAGTCTGTCAGATCAATGTAGGCTTTTTTTTACATTTTTCCAGGTCTATAGAACTAATACCTGATCTGACCTGCTATGTTAATTGAGCACAGGCTTCCAAATCAACAGACTGGTGCATCAAATTCAAAACAAACAGGGAAGTATTTATTTGAGAATTATCCACAAGAAGAAGAAGTGCACTGTCAAGATTGTGCTGTTGCTCCATTCATTGAGTTAATGCAACATGTCACAAAATAACATGTTGAGCTTGTGTAGCAGTATACTCTTCATGTTTAAGCATTCAAGTTGGATTATTATCGTTTATCTAGGAACCCAAGACATATTCAAAGTACATATGAATATTCAATTTCCTACTTTTACTATACCCCTCCCACCCGGAAAAGAACCCCACCCAGCCCTGAATATCGCCCCACCCACCCGGGAAGACAGTAAGCATGTTGGATGACTCAGAAGTAGGCAGTGTCAAAGTATATGCACTTTAAACAGCTGTTACCAGCTCAAGAAAGAAAAAATAATCTAACATTACATGATGGTGAATAAAACGAAGCGCTCTACAGGAGAGCAATAATCTTCTAACATATGTCAAGGCATTTGCAAGGAGAAATTTGATAAGAATTTATGATAAGTCATAAGTTATGATTTCGGCACATCCAGAAAAAAATACATGTAAGCTGCTGAAATTTGGAGGTTTTACACTCTAGGAGTTATGTAAGTCTTATCGAAAGTTAATAATAAGCGGAGAAATTTCAGGAAGTTATGATGCAGAAAATGTCTAGCAAAAAAAGAAGGTTGAAGAGTTTGTAGTAAATTTACAAGATTTGAGTTAAAACTTAAGTTTTTTTATTCTAATTGAGAATGAAGTAATTAATGATTTGATCGTTTTTGTACAAAAAGGTTGCCAATAAAAGTCTTTGTAATAACTTACAGTCTTGATGAATCGGATCCGCCTTCTTCACCTTCAAGACGATACACCTTGCCGTACATCACATACTCAAAACTGTCGGCACGTGATGAGCCCATGTCCATGGGGCTGTACTCATTGTCAGCGGGTGTACCGTCTTCATTCAGGGTTGTCGCAATCACCATTCGGAACTTGTCGGCTGTAATTCACAAGAGAATTCTCTGTGTAAATCAAATTTTGCCTTTCAAGTATTAATCAAGAATTGCGGATAAAGATGAAAATTTCAATCTGATTTTACTAACAGGATTGCCCCTTATAACAACAGAACAAATACAGAACTAAAAGAAGCTAAAATTTGTCCAGCCTATATGATCTGTCACATCATATACAGTTTTTCAACAAATAAATCAGGGGTTTTACTCTACTTTAGGGGAAGGGGTTGGAGCCCTTGGTATCTGGAGGGGAATGTCAAGCAGACTGGGGAATTTTTACATCATTCCAGTCAAGGTCAAACCGGTGTAGACATACAATAATCACATATCGGTAAACTATACACTAAAATGTATCAGATATTTTGTTTGCTTGTCAGAAAATTGCATTTTTATATAAAAAATAGTATTTTTCCAGTTTTTTGACTCCGAGGAGGGAAATTTAATTTGAAAAAGATAATATCTTGTTGGGGGAATTGGGCCTAATATAAGCCGTAATAAGGGAGAATCAAGGCCCCTTACATATTAATACATGCATGTACATGGACACATATCATTAACTATGTTACATATGCTACTAACATACCATATTTATCTACACACCCCTATAAAGTAGTATAAAAGCTCTCATATCACAGTGAATTTAAACTTGTTGTTGATGAAACGTGATACACTATCTTTGTATCAAGCTACAGACAGGATTTATTTTTCAGGAAATATGTAAACAGATATATGTACTACAATATACAAAAATATTCCAAATATTCAAGTACAAAAATTTAAACCTCAGACAAAAAATTTAAATGTTTTTTGTTTAAATTGTTTAAAGTGTTTAAGTATTCAACATACATGTGCCAATCCAAGTACTGAAAATATCATACCATTATTTAGTGAAGTAGTCGGCCTATTTTAGTAAAATCCACACAAAAAATACAATTGAGCAGTCACACTCACTGACATAATCTAAACAGTTTGCTCAACTATATACAAGGTGTATATAAAGGTAGAGATTATATATATACCCACCAGTCGTTAAGGTATATCAAAACATGATACAACATGCCGGGATAAATGACTCAGGAAAAACACTTATTAAAGGCGCAAGCCTACTTAATATAATAGTGATGTAATATAAGAATAATAGAATTCACCACATCAGTATCAGGTTAAACTTAATGCTTATCTCATAACTTTCTATATATAATATGAGAAAAATCCTATTACAGTCAACATTTTTCCCTATTCAAATCGGTTGCTTTTAAAAAGTATAGGATTTGTAAAGAATCTGCTGACCAATTTTGCAACACTGATAATCGGGTCATGTACCTTTACTAAGTCGACAATGACCAACTGTTGTACATTGATAGGAAATTCAATCCCAAGAGATCCTTAAATTCAGATAAATATGCTCGATTACACGTCAATACGCTTAAACAGCTGAATTATTATTCGTACAATTAATTCCTTCCCGGAGTTGTCACAAAAATATAATTAATCAAAATTCATTACAATGGAATTCCTGTCCTAAGATTGTTTGCAACTAATTTACAAGGACATCAATAGCCTAAACTTGACAAGAGAATACTGGCAACCAAAATAAAAATCCTGATCAGCATCAAAATTCACATACCAGTACAGATCCTAACAAACTAGGAACGTAATTATCAAAGCCAAAAATACGTACAAAACAGAAAAATAATTTACTTACAACATGTTTTATAAGATATTCCTAATCAATCCTAAAATACTTAAGTTTCTATAACTAAAACACAACTTGGCTCAGAACATGGCAACACGAAGAGTCAGTGTCATTTACGCGTAATTACAACATTTACGCTCATTTGCCAGAATTTGTTGGCTTACAGTTGGCTTTAGTTTAGCATAATGTTTATTACACAAACTCTCACCACAAAAATACCAGGTAAATAGATTTATCTTCTACAGAATGCTGAGCATTCTTTATACAGGAACAAACAGCCTACTCTGACAGCATGCATGATGTAGATATAACTCAACTATACGCCATGTTGATTAAGCGTGTTAGGTCATATAGTCACGAAAAAATGAGTTTTAGATTGTGAAAGAGGAACCAATGCAAAAAAGTGGGTGGGGTAATAACAGGCTTAGATCCAGTTCCAGCACCATGGAACTATTAAACACATTACGAGTTCGGTGCAAAACTATCATATCTACTTCTCTATCTCAAATGAGTTATAATATTTTTGCACCATTAGTTCCTGAGATAAAAAAAAATCGAAGTTAGCGCATTACTAAAATATCATAATAGAAGTAGATATACAGAATAACATACCTAGATCTATTGGATAGGTCTGCGTATTCACATCCAGAATCAGGTCCATCTTGAACGACTCGCTCTCACAAAATAGTCTGGACACTGAAAATATAAAATTTCTTTCATGAGGAAAACAGGAACAATTTAACCATGAAATCAGTCCGACTATCAAGGAAACAATTTGCCAGAGATGATACAAAAACAACAACAACTAGGAAATATAGTTTATCCATACCAACATGCTACGTTTATGCAGGCAGGTAAAGACAATAGACTGACATACCATCACTTTCTAAGTGATATTTTTAATCCATTTAAAATCTTCAAAGCATTTGTAATGGTAAAATCATTATACTACCAGTCAATTAACATTACTTGATTATTTGTTTTAAAACACCTTAAAATACCTAGTGCAAAGAGTTCAAGAACACACACAGTCTTTATCTAAACATATTTCACAAAAGAAAGTATACATTATATTCATTAACAATGGAGTCACATAAAGACTTGACAATACCGGCAGAAATGGACGATCAACTAACATAATGACCTCCCAGTCAGTTCATGTTGACCGTATCACTGACTTTGTCCAACCTTGCCAAGATTGGGAGTTCAACAAATGTGGGAAACACGAAACAGAAAATGTATACAACAATACGAACATACAAGCTCAAGATGAATTAGCATCTAAATTCCTATTTTGTTCATAAGCACAGTACTTATAAAACAAACACTATGTATCAATTAAGTAAAATAGTCCATTTGTTAATGAAAAACAGCGCAGTTCTTTTACTAACAAATGTTTTTTCATGTTTTTAAGAGATTGTAGAGAAAGTGTTTGAACTGTTGATTTGCAATGATTTTAATTGATACTTGTGATGATAATAGGAAGTGATGGGAGTGTTCACATATTCTCTTCACCTCCTTTAAACACGAAGTAAACCAGGGTCATTATTCACAAACAGTTTAACAGATGGACACTCAAGACTTGGACTTAAATTTTGTGAAATTTATATTTCATATCATGAAATCTAAATGAATGAACTTCAGTCTGAATAATTGTTGTTTCCCTTCAGTATACTTTTATCAGTTTTAATATTGTTAAACAACACAGAAGCAAAAAGAAAGTTCAACATTTTGAAGTCTTAGTCCAAACTTTCAGACTTATGTTTATGAATTAGACTCCAGGTCTAGTTGCTTTCATTTTGTACTGAGTGTACATCTAGGCCCATTTCAACATATAGCTGAGCTGAGATTTTATCGAAAAGTTCATTGTTGCTTAAATGTTGAAATAATTTTTTTATTATAAGCACCTGATATCAATGCATTTTATATTTTCATTCAAACATATCTAATTTCTATGCAAACTTTGTACTATTTTTGTTATAGACCAGTCATCCTTCTTTCCAAATGGCAATTAGGTTTCCCATAATTAAACATCCCAGGACACTTCCTAATATTAGCAAAATAACTCAATGTTTTATGTATATTCATACATATTTTATATAAATAGTACAGTATATTAATTAATGAGTCAACATATGCTGGACATGTTTCACTTTTTGTCACCGGAAAAAGTATAAGGAGGATAAAAAAAAATTCATTTGCAATTAGTATATAACCCCTTGACCGCAGTACTAATATATTCCGACAAAATACTAGTCAGTTTGTGCCAATCACGACATTCCTGTCTGTCTGCAAGCTACAGGATAATCATTTACATGTAGAGTCATTTGATCCCAAAGGGTTATAAAAAAAGCCTGCAAGTAAGCAAAAAAGTCACCTAAATATGCACGAGACCATATATAATGTACACTGTTATTGATCAAAAAAGTGTGTGGCGCCAGTTTTTTCCCCAAGTTTTGTCCTAGGGATTGAATTTCCTTGTAGAAATGAACATCGGTCTTGTGTCATGAATCCAAACTTAGTATCAATTTGTTGTAGTAACAAATAAAACACGTGTAATCTTTAGCAACTACTTGTGAAACTATTCGTCCGTATTGCTGTACTAGTTTTAAAAAATCCCAACAAAACTCAATTAATAAGTAAAGTTAAGACCATTTTAAACAAGTCAAGACATTGAACTATCGACATGTGGTTTCTAAAAGGAAGAAAATGTAATTCTATACAATTGTCTTATTCTTACAAGGCAACTAAACAAATACACCTTAAGACATTTCTACAAATCCATTCAGAAAGCTAGAATTAAATTCCTTTCAATACTTACATTGAATTTTTTTTCAAATCAACAGGTCGGTATAAATTTTTATACAACTACATTGTAACGTGTTTTAACACATCTCAGAACAAAGCATTGAACAGGGCTTAAATTATTAAGCAGGGTAATAAAGTATGTTTGATCATGGCAAATAAACACTTTCAATCACACAGTCTATGTCGAACCAATACCGCTATTTTGGCATGTATGTGCATGTATTAAAAATTTTCCAATGTGAAATTACAGAGGGCTGATCGATACATCAAGAGTGAATCAGTTTATGTTATACCCTGTTAAGTGTTGTGGAGTTTATTGTCCCACTATGGAGTGTATACAGATATGAAATTGTGCTATTGGGTGTATTTTGTGACTTCAAACTTTAATATCGGGTGTATTGATTACTCATAAGGCCTTAAATAAATATGTCTGTTTCCAGTGACATGCGCAGAAAAAAAGTTGGGACAGTGGGATGGTCTTTTCTTTTTCAGATGTTCATACACTTTTTCATGCACTGTTTCAGACTTATAGGATTTTTAGCTGTTATAATTGTGGTCAATATTGGCATCAGTTGTATTGGTGGAAACACACATTCTTTAGGCACTACCTAAAGGTTACTAATCTATAAAGTACATTAAATTGAAATGGATCAAGAGTCGATATCCAATGTATAGGCAAGAAAAAGCAGTTGAATCATTAATGCAAGTAATTAATACTCAATAATATTGAAATTACACCGCTATTGTCCTACAAAACTACCCTCATTGATCTTAAAGAGATCAATACAGCTTTAATACTTCAAACGTATTATGAGTACATGCAGGACTGTTCCTGAACGACTGTCACATGTGACTGACTTGATCAGCAGTGCAATACAGATTGAATACCTCAGTCGGTGGAGACCATGTCACACTTACATGAAATATGCTTAATGAATACAATCAATTGTGTTAAGTATGAGTCATTCCTTACAGAAAATGATAACTTTTAATGTAGTTAACCCCACACAAACCAGTAAATAATACGACTTGTTCAACATTCACACAATGAATTATTTCACACAATGAATTATGGAGCATATTCTGATTAAGTTTTTGTTTCAACAGAGAATGGCTAATCAGAAGAATGGTTTCACAGCATGAAATATACATGAAATATACAAAATATGTTGGATTATAATGACTCACCCCATTCACAAGATTCACTCAGTCTTATCTGCAAACTTGCCAGATTACACACTGTGGCACTAACATTATCTTTCTGGTATTTTTTGCAGTTTCTCCTTCACATGTACAGGTGATAAATACATATAACCAACACTTGAGTAACTTTCATAATGATCTGTTGGTATACTTTAAAACATATGGTAAATCCGAAGTCAAGAGCAGGAATTTACCAGTGTTCATACATGTACCAACATGTCGTCAAGTGACTCTTATAGGTTTGTATACATTACCAATCACCTAGCAACCATTTAAAAATATAAACAATACAAAAGCAAGACTGAATGCATTGTTCCAGAGCACAAAAGTAAATACCCACACCAGGAAAAAAAAGCCAAACATTAAACAAGAAGGTAAAATTATGCAATCAAAATTTTCAACCAACTAATGAACTAAGTCAAAAATGATGTAACATAACTCATTAACCTTTGCTATAAACCCTATTATAAACAAAACACTTTGAACACAGCTAACAATTCATACATCATTCTATGCAGTAATCTGGAGGCTAGATTTAACAACCGTTGAAGAATTCAAAAACACAAAACAATGGGAATGCTAACGAACAGCCAAACTATCATTCATACTAACCTGTTCATTACAAAACAATGCCTCAGACAGTACCAGACTTGTACACAACAAATTACTCAGTACCATTGGCATTAATAGCTACCTATATGTGCAGCCAATAATCTGCAGACTATTACAACTATCATTGACATGTGTACATGTATGTGCTGTTTCCATAATACTTAGTCTAGTAATTACACATACTCTCCACAGACAGTTTTACTATGAAATCTGTATGTAGAAACCTCAGGTTATGACAAATTATCAATTCAAGTTTGGAAGATAAGCAAGGGAACACCTACTCAAACGTTTGTTAAATAAAGAATGTAGAACAAGTATACTCAAGTCAATTCATGTTTATTCATATCTCATTGATAACATTCTTAGGTCAATGTATATAGACATTGTGCATAAACCACAGTTTTTCACAATGAAAAATCTACAACCATACAGCCATTACATCAATAATAGTCTGTACTTTATAACTGCTATAAATCAGATAAAGAAACTTGTTTTATTTTCTAGACTGTACTTTACAATACTGACTACTTGAAGTGTACAGTGGCTTAAAATTTAACAATTACGGCAAGGAACCAGACTGTTTTAACAGCTTCTCTACCAAACCAAGTTACAATAGTTTGCCAAGTTCAACAACCTCAGATAATATGGAAGCTGTGCCCAATTAAATTGCCTGAATAGGAAAGAACATTTCATAACAATATGTTTCATCATTCTTCCAATTTTAGTGCTTGATACCTTACAATGAGCACTGACTAACTACAGTACTTATTTGAGTAAAAGAACACATTTATTTCAATCACCCAACCACCAAAAATCTGGACAAACACTGATTTTTTTATAATAAGCTTTTATCACTAAAACAAAATTACATCAGTGAGTCTACATATATTTGACAGGACTCAAATGGCTTGACCATTATCTAGTGAATCTCAAAGCCATACAATACAATGAAATAGGGTTTGACAGCCAAAAATATTACTCTGTTCTAGATGTGACACCTACATCTATCTACATACAATGAGTGACAAAGATCATGATCCATCTAATCAACCTTAAAGGCATATGACTGCAGATAGCACATTATTTTATCTTTATCTTATTTTATCTCTGATAATAAAATTCCAACTTAACTGACACAGACGAATACAGGTCAACACACCAGTACATTTTAATCAAATTCATCAGCATGTATAAAATGAATCAACATGAAATGTTTAAGTGTGATATCATTCATATAGATACATAAATTATAAGTATTGCCCAACACTCCTTAATTTTATCCATAACTTAACTCCAAACTAACCAATTAACATCACAAGGCAAATTATAATTAACTTTTAATAATTCAGTAACAAATTAATTAATTAATTCCAAGTTATTGCCACTCTAACTTCATAGGAGACATGTATATACTTAAAGACAAGAAACCACTTGCTTACTATATCAACATAAATCCAAAATATGTTCCTATATAAATGAAACAATATCTTACTTTATCATAATGATAAATTCCATAGTCAAGCTTTATGATATCAAATAGCAATAAGTATTCCATCCTCAGAGAGAACAGCTTAGATTCCAACAATCTGCTTAACATCAATGTGCTTTCATCTAAGTCTTTCATCTATCTGAAGTCAAACCACTAATGCTCGGCTTATTTTAATTTAATTTATGCAATCTAAGCAAAAACCCCATTGCTTAGTAAAAAAATCAATTGATAAGTCTGATTTGTTTTCCATTGTAGTATTCTATGCATGACTGAATATAGTTACAATATGATTATCTTCCTCTAAGAAAAAAGCACAATAACTCTAATTGTAAACAATATATCCTAAAACCATAAATGTACAAGTCATTAAATGGTAACAGTAGGGTTGTATCTTCAATTACAAAAGTCATATATTTATATAAATGAACAATAGATTTAAGAACAAAGAATTTGGAAATATTTCAAGAATGGGCATGAGAATTATGGAAATGTACTGTATCAGAAAAATGATCTAAGTTATTTCTATAATAATAGCACTATAATATTTTAAGAGTTCTATTGAAACAATGTATAATAAAAGAAAATCATTCTTCCACATTATTCTTCTATTCATATGATTGTATAAAGTAATTGATCTTTGATAAGTTTGTCTATGTTATTCCTAGCAACCTGAATGCATGATACAACATGATCAGAATGAAAACTTGCAAAACCAACGAATATATTCAAGCAATTCAACCACAAATTTAATAGCAAATACATATTTTACAATGCCTTTTTATCAACATTTGAAACTCCAACTTATCAATTATGATAACACAGCATGTGGGATTTAGTCAATAAAACCTAATTTTTCGAAATTATACAAGTTAAAACCTGACCTAGGTTAAATAAATCCCAACCATTACCAAATACGGTTATACAGCAAAATTTCCTTCAATCAATTATACAGACAGAATAAATTAATTGCAATTAGTTAAAAATTCAGCAATAGTATCAAACACTATCTAAAATATGCAAACATACCAATCTTTGAAAGCAACTATGACTCAACGAGTCAATACAGTAACCGATATGCCTCACTGACAATGTTAAACCAAACCGCATGATTAAAAATTAAGTTCTTCATCATCAATAAATAAGTAGCTCACCTGTTTATTCTTCCATAAGCGACGCAAGAGCCAGCATCCACCTAAGATCTTGTATCTTCATTTTGTTATTAGGCATTATTAACTATTGCACAAACCCCACTAAAGTCTGCAAAGATGTTATTAGCTAGACTTCAGAGTTGTGACTGCCCAATACCAAGTCTGTCCACTGAATGACAAAATACCCTTACCTACCATGGATAGTTATGTGCAATCCATACAAGCTTGGCCAATCAAATCATGAGTTTGGGTCAGCATGTCTAAACATGAAACAAAAGACCGGTAAAGTCCAAAGTAGACGTGTACAGATTGAGATCAATAATCTATACAATAGCTAATATTGGAAATAATTGTCAACCAATCTAATTGTGACAGAACGTCAGGAGCAAGATGTAACAAAGATTAGGTTATTAAATATTAAGAACCTTGGTTGTGCATTTCCAATGGTGACTTAGAGGAGTCAAAAACAGATAAGAGAACAAGATAACACAAAAACAAAACGACCAACTACAATTGTGAAAAATTAGCTGACTGCTAATTGGCAAAGAATCTGCTTACCTCTGTCGAATTTTTTCCCATCAGGATCTACGTCTTTCACGTCGAATATGTCCTCAAAAAGAACACCCGCCATGTTTTTGGGTCACTAGTTATTATTCGATTGCGAACGGGTCTCCCGTGTATTCAACTAATTATCCAAGGCAATTGACAATTTTTCTCAGGGTATGTTCATAAACTGGCTAATTAAGTTCGTAATTAAAGCCTTAATTGAATAAATTAGACTGAAAAATCTTGTCCCGACATGTATCGACTTCAACCGGAAGTTAAAAGGACGGCATCTAATTACGCCTCCATTAAAGAATATTACAGGGAGACCATCCAGTGATCGGCCAAATCAAAGTACTGTATATACTCTTATCAAGAAACTTTATTCAATTTAAGGTACTCTTAATGAATATCTCTTTATAGATCAAATTTGTTCAGTGGTAGCCGCCTTTTGAACTAAATCATCTTCATTTTAATGAGATATGGATAAACCGGTAACAATTATGATATAAAATTGAAAGTCTACATGAACTTTGGTGTGTTTTGTGGATAATTAATGGAATGTTCAAACTGAGATATATACTGATTAATCCTATTATAAGGATGTTTAGGCCAGTTTTATAATTTTAAGTGAGTATTAGCCTAAATAGCATGTAATCAATGTCATTTTCTTGCTTTTTTTCTAGTTTATTTTCAAGTTTATTTAAGGATTCTGCATAAGGCCCGAATAGGGCAGCATTAGCTCGGACATATATGGTTTATATGTTCGTGGCATTAGCAACAATACATTTTACATATTAGTTCCTAATAAGAACATTACACATATAAGTATATTACAGTGTTTTTCATTTAAAAAATATACACATTTAGAACATCAAATAAATTAATTAGTTTGAATAGACAACATAATTATAATTGGTTAACTTTACAATTTTAATTATTTAATTCCAACCACAGATGACAGCATATATCTGTATACGTCTAACTGCTTGTGATATAAATGATTCTTCGTTTTCTTCAGACATTAGTTTTTTTACAATGTTTGAATGTTTTGTTTCGAATACAAGTGAAATGTATTATTATCCACCTGTTAAGGTATACTGCCCTTAAAATAATTTAATATTAAATTGTTAACCCCACTCTTATCCTATACAACTAGCCCCATCCTACAGTCTTCACCCCAGTGTTGGATTATTGCACTCTTAACATATTTCCAAACAAGAAATATCTTGAAAAAAGATGGGCGGCACAATTTGAAGGTTAATATTTGTTGTGCAACATAAAAAATGCGGAGATGTTACGATTGCTGGTCACTCCAGATCCAAAATGGATTTCAGTAAAATATTCTAACATATTCTATTACTTTAACTTGAGATGTATTGTTTGTTTGATTGTATATACATGTATATGCTTGTCATTGTATTGATTACCTTAATCAGTTTGATAAATCTCCAAAGTAAAAACGTGCTAACAACATAACTGATTTTAAAAAATAACTGGTGTTATCCTGATTAAACAACAAACAACAACAACAACAATATTTATTCAGCTATTAAACAACAAATAAGTAATATTAATTCAATGGCAAAATTATAACAGATCTTAAAAAACTAAATATAAGAATACTTTATATACATATGTGTGTAAGCTTACTGTTATGCATTTTTAAACCTAATTTAAATAATTAGTTGCATTTTAGAAGTAGAAATGCATGCAAACTTAATTAATTGGATTTATCATTATATTCAATGACACTTCTTATTATTTTAAGTATTATTATCAGTAGTAATATGCTTTAGTATTATTTATTCTCAGTGGTAATATTTATATTGGGGGTGAAACATTTTCATTTGCAATGAATTACTTTAGACTTTTACCCCAATTGGGAGAATGTCTTAGGAGGAAACGTCTTGGGGAAAATGACTTGTGGGGACATGTCCGACAACAACTGACCCGGGGCCACCATGCACTGTTCAAAGTTTACTATGCACAATTGAAATAAGAGGATATAGTTACTTGAAACATGGATGCAATCTAAGTATGTGCACTTAATCAAGTGTTCATTGAAATAAACTGGATGGAAGTGCATTGTACAATTTTACTAAGGCCAAAATAAAAGTGTTTGCTTGCTGACTCACTTCCCTGAGACATTGGTCTACTTCATGGTTTGCAGAAAAAATACAAAATCTCCCACGAAGATGGAAAAAATGCGTAGAGCGAGGTGGAGAATACTTTATCAAGAGTAAAAAGAATTTTTGAAAATATTTCACTTTTCGAGAACGTGTAAAAGACCGAGCGTCCCTTGTATGTTCTCAACAAAAATCTGATGTTTTATTGATTTATTCAAAATTCAACTCAACCAGTTTTGATTATTCTTGAAAGATCTTTTAACAAAATGAAAAATAATTAAATACAAATTTAAAAAAGCTCACTGACTAAAGAATGAGAATTTTTTTTCTTCTTAATTATAAACTCAATAAAAAATCTTGCGTGCATAATAATAAATCAGTTAACAATGTGACTCCCACAGTTGATGCTTTTATTATTTAACATATAAAATGCAATTGTCATGGACAAAATTTGATGAGAGGACAAAATATGGAACATTAAGTATAGCTGGTACCAGTTTGAGGCGTTACAAATTCAATTTATGCACAATTGCAAAACTTACCAAAAAAAATTGGCTAACAACAGGCATTATTAATGCCTTGGCTCATTAACTACTCCGGCTGATACAATATTAAGCCTACTAATAATTGTAACAATAATAGATACTATTGTAAATAAATATTATAGTCCATTCATACTTCAGCTTACTCTGCATTATACCCCCACTATCATACAGGATCTTGGAATGTTAAGACCAATGCACAAAATCAATTGACTTACTTTAAAGGACTTGTATCATTAATCAAGTCAATTTAAATTGTTTAAAAAAAATTCCAAAACATGTTTGAATACCGAAATTCAAGGGTTTGGTGTTAGTGTATTGTAATTAAACTTCAGTAAAAAGGCTGATGTGATAGTTTTGAACTAAACCTTCAAATTACTATCTTACTGTGACTATTGTGTTGTGTTCATTTGTTTCTTGTTCATACATTGTTCATAACATAAATGATTATTTTATTGGCTCTACTAACTTGTAAGAATGAAAATATTCTTGTATTTTGTGCCTATGTATTGTTTGTATGCATTTATATCTAGGAAACTTCATATGAAATGTATTTGATATTTCTTTCTTTATGTTATGTGATTATGCTTGTCATTTATAAGAGAGGTTTACACATGTATATACATGTACATACAGCTGTATTTCGAACAGACTTGCAATAACAATAAAACTGAATGGTTTAGGATTATTTAGTCATGCTGGAATAAATAAGCATGTACAAGGATCACTAAAAAATAAATAAGATATTTTCTCTAGCAAATATATTATTACACATGTACATGCAATAAAATGAAAGAATAAAGTTGTAGTAGAAAAGTTGCTTAATTTTTGAATATCCCTTGTAAAGCAGTATTTCACACAGAGAATTGAAATTATATTTATTATTCAAAATAAATGGTTTCATATTATGCAGAGTCAAATAAGAAAGTGTGCATAGAAATAATAATTTTTTGATACCATGGGGTTAACACCTAAAATATTCCCATCAAGATGCTTTGTTTGTTTCATCGGGTTTAACGCCGTTTCTCAACAATATTTCAGTTATATACGGCGGCCGGTTCACCTAACCAGTTTTTCCTGGACTGAATTCTAACCAGTACTAACTTACCCTTCCACAAGGAGCCAGCAACTTCTCTACATGTGGAGGAAAATCAACATTTTAGTCAAATTTTCATGGAAGGGTATGACCTGCCGCGACCGGGAATCGAACCCGGATCGCTGGGTTCCAAGTCCAGCGCACTAACCACTGGACCACGGCCGCGGCTCCATCAAGATGCAATACAGACAACAACAAATGTACCATTAGATTGAAATTAAAATTATCATTCAGTTGGTACCAATACGTCCATGTTTAACCATCATGGTATCGAAAAATGTGCATATTATCCCATGCACTTTTTCTTGTTTAAGTCAGTTCATACATGTATTTATATTAAAAGTGTTGTCCAAAACCATAGAACATACAGTTATTTTGTATGACGCCTTCACTAATAAAATATGCATATTTCAAATGTCTTGTTTTAACTTGAAACATACATGTAATAAGTCAGGCATCGCTATATCACTAAGTAAAGTAGTTATTATAGTGTCGCCCCTATTTCTGACTTATGAGACACCTTTTTACTTCCTGATTCCAATTCTGTAAAGCCAGGCTCCAGGAAGATAGGCGAATGGTTACCATTATTTAACTAGCTGGCGACTCACCAACCCTATCGGAACAGACCCCAGTCCAGATTCGAACCTTCGACCTTCTATCCAAAGGCAGATGCCTTATGGAGATATATACCCTAGAAAATAGCCATATTTGCCTTTAAGCGATATTTTGGAAACTAAACAATATAGCAAGATGAAATGTATATGGTTTTATCGTTATACAGTCCTTCAACTAATACTGCTATAATTTTGTAAAAATGTTGAAAAATAATGAAGCTATTTGTCAAATTGTACATGTTGGCCCCGTAAATCAGGCTTATTGCACAAGCGTTAATTTTGCAAAAGAAACACATGTATACAAAGATAATAATCAAATCTACCTCATATGCTATCGAGATTTTAAAAAAACACAACATAAATTTAGTTTTTATTCCAAAATAACAACAACAGAAACAAGGGGTAAGTACAGAAAATCTTGTTTTATATATTTTTATTTATATAATTTTAAAAAAAAACCCGATAGCGAAAGCTAGTATACTTTCTCTCTTTCCATAAATACTTTTGATATTAAAAAAGACTTTTGTGTGCATTTACCGGAATGTAAAACATCATCAAAAGTCATTCTACATGTACAAATTTACTATACAGTGTAAAGAGTTAATCCATAAATGTGTATATCAATAAACTTGTCAAAACACTTCACCACCTTAACCACTCGGACATGGGAGATGGTCATGTATTTCATGTGTAATAAATTCAAACTAAAACATAATTAAATTCTCATTACAACATTGTTAAAATATTTAATTTAAAAACACCATAATTGTGATTACAATAATTTAGATTTTAAAAGCTGCATGAAGGGAGATAATCAGATTACACGTTTTAATATTGGTTCAATCTAGTCTTTGTTAGAGTTGTTTCCCCTGTCAAGCCCAAATCTTTAGATTTTTTCCTCTAGATAAAACAAAGAAAGCATACAATGAACAGACAATAACTCTCAAATAAATCAACAATGTGTTGCAATATTTGCATTGTAATACAGTGTGCAGTCACTTTCATTTTGTTTTGAATTTCATAATGATTTACAGCGATAAATATTAAAGGTCGAGGTTTAAAACTACCGGTACGTCCGATTGCTTTTTACCAAAATTGTGTTCAATACAACTGATTTGCACCAGAAACCTCCATGTTATGGACATATTGTGGGTTTTGATGGTTTTATATTGAGAGTGCGATTACAATACATAAACATTGTGATGTGTACGTAACTCAGACAAGAGGACCACAATGACCCTGAATCGCTCACCTTGGCCCCTGAAAAATCTGGTATTATGGTGCTGTGTTTTAGGGTGCAAAATTTATTTGAAGTAAAGATTTTCACAAAGTTAGCAAACATTTAGATTTCCAACATGTTAGGGGTTAGCACAATAATTATATTAAAATTGGGCCAGTTGTTTTGACAAGAAGAATTTTGTAGTTACCACACTGTACCTAAGGGTCTGTAACAATTTCTACTTTCACTTTGTGTTCGTCTATACTATAATATATATTACAGTATACAAGTGAAAGTAGAAATTGTTACAGACCCCTTTGCTCTGTACATATAGGAAAAGTGGCTCCACCCTCCCCGGCAGCCATGTTTTTGTGACGATTCCAAATAATTTTAACAATCTTGATAGATGATCACCCAAGATACATTTGTGTAAAATCACATTGAAATTGGGCTATTAGCTTTTAACAGGAAGTTTGTTAAGTTTTTACTCTCCATTGCCATGGCAACCAGAATTCTATGTAGAATGGAATACTTAGAAAATTTTTGAAGGGAGACTTCTGGGCACTTTACTCAAAGTTGGCCCAGCAGTTTATGAAGAGAAGAAGATTCAGATAAATGTGGACGGACAGACAGATGGTGAGTGATCATGAAGTCCTGAAGTTGAAAGTTATTAATAATACATGTACTATGAACAGAGAATTCATATAACTTTATTGTTTCATTGCTGGATTGATTCCCCATAATTTTGCTTAACCGTATTGCCATAACTTTTCTAAGCATAGCCTTTTACATAGTTTATCTATACATCTTTCCAAGACATAGTTTTTCAACACATAGCTTTTCTAGACATAATATTTCTTAACCGAGTTATCTAGACATCTTTTCTCGACATTTCTCAGCTAATATAGTTTGTCTACGATTTCACATTCAATATGAAGGTGAGAACTTTGGTTTTAATATTGAGACTTTTATTGTAATGTACTTGTATATGAGACAATTTTATCCATTTAAACCTACATGTACTTGTATGAGACACAATTTTATGACAGTGATTGACCTTGTCGGGATTTCCGTACAATTGACGTCAAACTCAACAACAACAAATCATATTTGAAATTTGTCATCATGTGATTAGACGTTTATCGATTTATGTGCACATGTCTGATCCAATCAGGAATGTCGGCTAACAGAAAGAGTGAACGGAAAGGAGAGAAACTAGGTTAATCAAAAAGTCTACAAAATAATAAATAACTTCTTTTTGCAGCGATATTGAAACTTCTGAAATTAGATGAAACAGGATTAATACATGAAGAACTATGTTTAAGGGTATACTTAAATATGGGAATTTTCTGGATAATGCAGATGTTTGGACGAAAGTGTAATTATGACCCTTCTTGGGAATTTGAGGCACCAAAAAAACATTAAGCATATTTCCATAGTTTATTCTATCCCATATATATATCACAGTTTACATACAAACACAAGCAATTTATCACTGAAACCTAACAAAGCCTCACTCACAAAAAACATCACGATAACTTTTTGTGAATTTTACCAGAAGTTGTAGGTACCAATACCTTACTTAACCAGAATCGATCACATCCATGTTGTAATCAATCAAGTTAATTAACAATTAAAGGTGTGTGGTACTTTCAAAAAAAAAAAAATCATGTACATGTATGAGGCTTCCCAAATTGCTCCACAGATTACATGATATTCAATCAGAAAAACTCACAATTACTATCAGACAAAATACAATGTGTCCAACATTCACATTTTCGAATGCACAGTAGCTCATTAACTAGCGAGACATCTGGTCAGGGACCTTGCAAAAAATTAGAGGACCTGTTTGAAATTTGTCTAACAGTCCTGCAGTTTTCACGAAGCCTGACATATGAAGTAAGACTAACAGTAAATAAGTTGAAATGGTATATGATTACAGAAGTTTATCGTTTGCTTTGCAATCAGACTCAAATGAAAGTCAGACAAGTGAGTGTCTTCAACAAATGCAAACACATAATTGAACCTGCAGATGATAAGCATGTATATAAATTTACATTTCATAGATAAAAATCATTATATACAAAAAATGCAATGAACAATTTATAATTCTCAAACCAACCTCTACTTTTGTAGTGTTGGGAAAGATTAATGCATAGCTCATTGACATTAAATGCAGGAATTTTCAGTAAAAATGATGGGCAATTAACAATAACAAATCTTTAAATATAATTATAAATCTTTCACCCTATTCAATAATTGGACTGTTAAATTGGCCACCATTTTCACTAAATGTATAATATGCAATACAGAAAATGCTTCTGAAATCTACCAACGTGTGGCAAAATATAGCTAGTTTAGATAAATTAAGCTGACTCCTTGATAATGTTATCAGATCAGTAGTGTATTGAATCAATACATTAATGGTAGTTTAGTCTTTTTTTTCGTTACTTTTGTTGCCTAAAACATCTGCTGCCATGGCATCTAAATCACCTTCTATGTCAATATTTCCATCAGTGTCTGCAACAACATTATCAATATTCATGTTTGCAACATTTGTTTCTAAGTCAAATTCTTCAGTATCACTGAGAGAAAATTTCACATCAAGCGTTGGTTCAGTCTTCTCTACATGATCTGTGGTTTCATCAGGATTGTTTGTTGTCACATCAGGTGTTGGTTCAGTCTTCTCTACATGATCTGTAGTTTCATCAGGATTGTTTGTTTTCACATCAGGTGTAGGTTCAGTCTTCTCTACATGATCTGTGGTTTCATCAGGATTGTTTGTTTTCACATCAGGTGTTGGTTCAGTCTTCTCAACATGATCTGTCGTTTCATTAGGAATGTTAGTATCAGATTTAATGATTTCAGATGGTTGTTCATCTTTGTTAACATTAGAGTCAGTACCAACAACATCATTTTGCAACAAAGAATCTGATTGGTCAGTAGCTGTTTCCTTAGGGTAACTACTAGATTCTGTTTGTAACGAGAATTTTGGTTGGTCAGACAATGTTTTTGTATCCAATGATGTAGAGTCTTGCTTTTGTACTTCTTCAGTGGTAGTATTAGGAACTGTAACAGGAGTAACAACAGGTTCCGGCTCCACTTCAGGTATCAAGCGACTAATACTTCGCAATGCAGATTCGAGATTCACTTGACCTAGTCCACCCTGAAAGTTTTAAAGAGGTAATGTTATATCCAGAGAGCATGTCAATTTTGTATGAAGTTTATTGTTAATACTACAACAGCTAAAATGAGGTGGGAAACATGAATCAAATAATTAAGAAGAATACACAATTCCAAATACTGTAATCCTAGAAATGTTCCTGAAACAAAAGCTGCTATAACCACTTGCCAAATTACTTCAACGCCTTTACAAGTGCATACCATGGCCAGTTTTTCTGCGGCTATTTACTTTCTAAGAAAGATACTTGCATCATACACTGCTAACTTAAATAGTGCAAAATGTTTTCTGGATTTAAAATAATCTGCAACCAAAGCAGTCATCTCCATATAACTCAAGTATGATTTCACTGCACTAACAATATAATTTTTCCGTAATCAAATTAGCAGTCCAATTTTGAAATCAACAGACCATAGCATTGTCAATTGACAAAGAGAGCCTCAGTTAGTCTATTACAATATCATATTTCACACAAGTAATGAATCAGTAGTATGTTAAAACAGAACATAAGAAGTTCACAGAAATCCGTCCAATCAGTGGCCTTCAAAAGTCTATATCAAATATACAACAGTCCAGGAAGTTCACTTGGTCTATGTTAGAAAGACAGTCTCGAGGTATTGTCTACACTTTTTGTACGATATCTATATTTGCTAACACTTGTGTTTATACTGTTTAGACATTGCCACTCATCTTCTACCCTTTATATATTTTACCAGTTCTGCATAACAACTTTATTTTTAGGAACAACAATTAAGTGATGGAACTATATACAAGAGAGGTACATCAAATGCCGAATGATAACAGCTTAGATGAGTGCGTATATTATTCTAGTACAGAATTCTCTGGTAAATAACAATTTGTTCATGAGTTCTCACCAGCTTGTGAAGTTCTGATACTGTCATACCCAAGGTCTGTGCCAGCTGTGTTTGAGGAAACAGAGCAAGTAGACATTTGTTAATGTATGGTACAAGATGGCTTCCATATGCTGCACAAAACTGATCAAATTTCTCCTTCTCCTTTCTGTCAAATGTTGTCTCTTCAGCCCTTTAATGACAACAAAATAAAATTGAAGTATTTAAACAGTAATTTTAAAATTAAAAGCAACCCTAATAACTGTTCATAACTTCTAATGAATTTTCCTTAGAGAAAGAATACTGTGATATTTAGTTACAATAGATTAAGTCATGTTTTCTGGTGGTTTACCGTATAATAACAGTGAATTATGATCCAATAAACTCACAGTGAAGTTATCAACGTGATAATTTCACTGAAACAGACTACTTTTTTCAAGAAAGAAAATCGCTGTAGAGTGCCCCCAAATGCAATACTTACCACAACATTATGATCCAGAGTGAGAGATTATGAATTATGAACACATTTAATTATAAAACTTAAATTTTGTTTCACACATTGTTTGTTTCTAGTTATTTAATTTTATAATTATTTTTTAACCGCATTTTCTTGTCAACAATTGTGGAGGAATGCATGATGTAAAAATGTATTTTGACATCGGAAATAAAATAATCTTTTCATTTTTTTCCTTACTCCATAATCAAATAGAACACATAATATGTACATTCACATCGAAAATGTAAGAAGTTGAAAGTTTTTATTGAAGAACTACTTGACGGGAGATGATCAAAGTTATTTCACCTCATGAGCATCTGAGTTAAATTTTCACTCATCACTACCCCACTAGTGGCTGCTCCACTTGTGAAAATATTGCTTCTGCAGCTTACTCGGTGAAATAACTTTTGTTCTTACACAGAAACATACAAATATCCTCAATTTACATTACAAGTACAGTAATTTGTAAAATCTGCCAATTATTTCTATCTATTGTTCCATTTTTGATATATTTAATCTGAACTGCCACAAAATGAACATATTTTCAGTTACAGATGCTATTTTGATTTCGCCATAGACTTTATATTCAAAAGAATGTTTAATTCAAGTTGCAATGAAAGCGGGAAATAAATTGACCATTAGACAATTGTGAATTTAAATTAATGCAAATAGATAGTGACATTAAGTCAAGGCAGTGTATACAAATCTATATGCCCCACCCCCTTTCAGAGTGGGGGCATAAAACAATTCAATGAAATTGCACAAAGTACATAGACTTAAACAACGTTTAGACATACAATAGCAAAACAGTTAGGTCAACACAATCACTATGTCTATACTAAAAAAGCGCAAAAACATTTAAATAATATTGTAACAAGTTAAAAAATTACCTGTGAAATGCCAATATAACTCGGTTGACATTGACAAATGAATCATGTAGAGATTTGCTAACTTCAGTAACCATGGCAACAGGGGCACATAATCTTAACTCATTTAGAGCCGTCAGAATATCATTACAGTAAGCAGCCAGGGGATAGAAATCCAGTAATAGGGTAGGTGGATACAGTTGTCCACTCTGAAACAGTAAAATCTGGATACTTAAAGCTTTGTTCAATTCCATGCAAAGCTAAATTAATGTCTATAAATTAATTTTTAGATAAAAATAATTAATAGCGCAACTGCATTTGGTCTTCACAAGAAGGCCTTCTATCCAAACCTCATACTTTCTCAATAGTAACATGGATAATATGGATTCTGGTCATGATTTCAGATTTGAGATTGATCCCAAACTCAATTTTTAATTTATATACAGTGGAAAAAGCTTCCGACGTATTTCTGGAGCTGGAGATTTACGGCTTTATATCCAAACTTTGTTATATCCATACAACGAAATTACGTTATTGTTCTATGGATACAACAAATGTCGTCATAACATCTGTTTTCACACCCAGACTAATCGAAATTGTGAGTAAAGTTTTAACTGTGCATGTTTGCATTAGAATATGCCAAAAATTACTATGTGATATCAAAAATTACCCAATATCCAATTTATATAGAAGAACTTGGCCAGGGAATAAACATTACTACAAACTATCCAATTTTTCGTTATAACCGAGTATGTTATAAGTGTGTTCGACTGTACAGTAAACTCCACTTACAACTTTATAGCTCACTCGCTTATTGCGATACAGATATCACGATCCCTGCCAAACAAACTGGTGTCAGCTAGTTACCCCAGGTTACTTGTCGGCTATCAGATTCATGGCGTATAAAATTCTTTATCAGATTTAAATTTTAATGCCGTTTATCAACAATCCTTCAGTTATATATGGCAGTCAGTCGACCTACCCAGTGCTCCTGCAAATAATTTACAACTAATACTAACTTGCCCTTCAACAAGCAGAAGACAACCTCCCCACATAAATCAGAGGTTGAGGACAAATGACCATAGCCAAAATGTCATGGAAGGACATGACTGACACAATCCGAGAATACAGATATAAACAAGATATAAACATGAATACATATTTATCCAATCATCGAAGTGTTTGTATTATGACAAACCTGACTAGTAGGATTATAGGACATTCCTCCCATGCTGCCTGGTGACGACAGTAAGCTGTATGATCTCATATGATCATCAAATCTGAAAGAACAATACATGGAATGACTGAAAATGGTTTCATGATAAAAGGGTCTCCTAAGATAATAGAGACACCTCAGTATATAATTTACATGGTCAGCCAAATGTAAGCTACAGACAATGTCCAAATACCATAGATTTTTTTTTCCGTTTAAGGCAAATTTCGTGTCTTCATCCTTAATCTGATTTTTAGTGAATTTACAATTTCACGATTTCATAACAATGGAGAAATTGACACAGTTCATTAAAGGCAGATCACACTCAATGGGCAGTGATAAATAATGCTTTCCAGAATTGCTTTTGTTATTTAATAAGGTTTATAGGTAAATAATTATTATCATCATTGAATTGTTTATGTTAAATAATTGTATGGTCACTGCTATTTAATTTAACTAACAAGAGATGTTTGAAAATCATTATGCCCCTCTAAAGATGCATTGTCAGTGAGAGGATTTAAATTAATATGATGACCTAGAAATGAGTATAGATGGTATTCATCAATATGTGACCCCAAAATCGATAGGGCTCATGAACAACCAACAGGCAATTATCCTTCTAAGTTCTGACTGGGACGCCAAAGGGTACTTGAGTTATTGTGCAGACAAGGTTGAAGGATATCCACCTAATGGTCAGTTTGATCTTAACCTTTAACCCAGTGACCCCAAAATTGATAGGGTTCCTCTACTACCCCCAGTAAATGTGTTGATCGAGTTTGAGGAGGGTAGGTCAAAACACTCTCAAATTAATGGCCAGAAACATGGATGGTTTTAGAAGAAAGAAATCTGGCCAATAAACATTGAATTTAGACCAATTTTGATCAGTCAACCTAGGTACAGAAAAGTATGGTCATAACCAAGTGGTTCACATTGGAGTGCAAAGATACATAGTTTAACAAATCATAAAACAGACAACAACAACATGTACCTTTTGTTAGCCTGAGCAAGGGCAAGTTGTAACCCACTGAGTGAAGCTTGTTGGAAAATAGGGGTTAGGAGACCCCTAAAGTCTGCTCCTACTCTGCTGAATGATAATCCAAAGTACATACATTGTCCAAGGATTGAATCTAACCTGCCACCTATACCTTGTGCAAGGTCCACTCTGAGAGAAGTCAGAAATTGGGAAACCTGAAATGAATCAAGTGAATCTTTACTCAGTTCTGTTAACAGCAAACATGCAGGAAAACCTCAAATGTATACATTCATGTACAGTAGTAAATATTAAATGCAATGAGAACATATATGTGAACTATTAACAGAAAGGGAAACAAGAGATGTTCATAAAACACTTGCACCCTCCCATAATAGCCTGTTTGAAGCTAATGGGTAGAAAGTACACAGGAAGCCCTTTAACTGGATCCCATTTAATCCATTTTCTCTGGTCCCAGTTTATTCTCGGAAACCTTTTATATAATGACTTCCGAAGTTCTAAAGAACACTTCAAGTGACTTGACATCCCATACATGTTTTACACTAGCTTTAAACAAAATACATAAATCAGTGGAAAGTTATAGGGTAATAGATCAAGTGCTGGCCGTTCTATCCAGAGGTTATCAGTTTGACCCCTCCCTGCCGCCGAGGTCATGACCACAGCTCCTTAACAGATACCAATTTAGTATTTTTCCAGAACATGAAAACAAGTGAGAAAAATAAGCTTAAGCCAACATATCACCAAATCTAAAATAAATACACATAAAAATGCATTGATGTTTGTATTTTCTCAATTTAAAATGTAACTAAACAATGTCAAATAATAACAGGCTCAATAAATAAAAGATAGAAACCTTCTGGACAATCCAAGAATGAAATAGAGCACTCTCGTTGAGAGAATCATCTTTAGATGTAGACAGGAGAGGATCTTCATCAGAAAATATTGCTCTATATTGTGTGATTATATCAAACAGGTTCACACGACTTGCTTCTATAGTTTTATTGATGTGAGTGTAAGCTGAAATAAAACATTGTTAACTTAATTTTTGATTTCTTTGGTAAAATGCCATTTTTCAACAATTTTTCAGTCAGCTGACCTAACCAGTTTTCCTGGAATTAATAAAAAACCAGTACTAACTTGCCCTTCCGCAAGTAGCTTACGACTTCCCCACATGAGTGAGAAGTGGAGGACAAATGCCTGAAGCCAACTGTCACAGAAGGACCTGTCCAGCTTAGGAATCAAACTCGGACCTCTAGGTTGATAGACTAGCACTGACCCAACCAGGCAGACTGTAAACTTTACTACATGTATTATTCAATTGAATATCCAAATTACCAGATTAAAATTGATCTCAGAACAGGAATTTTATCAGAATCAAGTATTGTTGAGGCTATACTTAATACATGTATTAACCTCTTAATACTACAACATAAAGACAACACAAGTTTTTACCTAAGGGAAACAACTGTGAATAGTAAAAGCTAACTTTTCTACATATAATAATGGATTACTTCCCTTTGAATGCACTAAGGCTAGCTTTTATTAAGATTTAAAATACATTATTTACTGAGTGTTACCATCTTCCAGCACTTCTGTTGATACATATTTACAATGGTGCTGATTGTTAACATTTTGAATACTTAATGTCATCAGAAAGTTAATTTTTATTTTTATTGTTGACATTTTGAATTTCAACTACGTTTTGCATTGATTACAAAACAAGTTAGAAAAATTATTCACCATGACTGCTCTCTGGTTTACAATCCAGTACATTCCCTGAAGCATTCATTAAGAAGTTAGCCACTCAACCCCGCCCAGATCGGGATTCAAACTCAAGATCTTTGAATCATGAGTCATGCACTCTACCCCTTGACCACTAAGCCTGAATGAACAGAGCATTAGATCCCATGTGACATTTGAAACTAACATCACATGATATATCACAACAGAAACCTGTCTGTCCCCATAACTCATACAGTTTCATACATTTTGGATGCATTGAACAGTTATTGTTTCAATGTCACAAGCATACTAAGAATTGCCTTTTTTGTTTCAAAGTCACATTCCTATGCTGTCCTATTATTAGTAAATTAAACTTGGCCTATCAAACTACATATACCAATAGCTATGAAAATTTAATCGTTACCATCTTCTTTCGGTACATTATCCAAAATCCCCTGGAACCATGAATCTCTAGCCTGTGAAATACAAATATAATTGAGTTATTAAATGAGCTGTGCCACAACAAAGGCAGGATCTTGACAAGGACAATGGGGCCACTACCAAAGAGCCCGAGTCTGAACTGTTCATTTGGTATTTCATTGTGGATTTTTGATATCTCGAAAATCTCCGAACCTGTTGATTTGACAAAACTACTACTTCCAGGTATGAGTTTTGGACAATAGATGTTTGTGATAATCAAAGGCCATTGTTTGATATGGATAAAAAACTCAGTAATGAACAGTAAGATGCAATATGCTTGAATTGTTTCCTAGGGAAAAATACGACAAAGAGAAAATGATTTGTATTTTGCTAAGTGTGTGACATCTGTACTTCTTTAATATAAATACAGTATACATTGTATTCAGAGACCACCCAAGGGACAGTCAAAAAGTGGTCGCTTAATAATGTGGTCTCTTTAATAGATATCGACAAATTTAATAACAGTTAAATACAAATGAATGTCCAACTGAACCACAACCGAAACGCATAAATACCATTCTCTTTCCATTCAAATTTATCTATGGTGTGAAACAAACTCGTAAATTTAAACCGTTCTACCTGGAGAAATTTGATTCGTAGTTCCACTTCAGTGAACACATCCATTCGTCTCAAATAGCCAATGACACGCAGACAAGCTGGAAGCTGTACATTAGTACGGAGCTGTTGTATAAGCTGGTTAAGCATTAACTGAGTCGATGACTTCACCTCATTCACAATATTCTGAAATTGAGAAAACAGTGAAATGTCCTTTAACAATACTTTCTGACTGAATTGAAATTAGAGGGGTGTAAATAAGAGCCATTAAAATTTCCTAATAACTTCAGCATCATCACCCAGCTTCTTTTTTTGGGTCTGAATGACCATATTTAAGGGGAGTACCCCCGACTACTTTTGGTGATGTTCATGGTACTTCAAGAATTAGTGACACCCCTGAATTATGCATGGTATTTAGCTGATCCTGGACTCCTTAATGCTTGGAGACCAATGCTGAAAAAGTGTGTCCTGAACACATGACAATGAGTATGCAGTTTCATTTGATTCCCTTTAAAAATGTGGAAGTAGTTCACTCCATAAGAACAATACGTTTGTGCAACAGACAGACTGACTGTACCATCGCAAAATGACTCTAATAACCCCGAACTGTTCAACTTCATTTGCATAGGTATGATAATGATAATTAAATATCATCAGCCGTTCTTTTCAGTTTTAGGGAAGAATGGCGGGTCCCTTTGATAGGGGAAATTTACACCATGAATCACCAAATTTAGGTATTTATAAGGCTATGATTTTAAATAATTTTACTGAAGGGGAATTTTCTTTCTAAGAAGGGTAAAAATATACACTTTTTTGGAAAATAGGGCCCAAATTTGCCCTTAGAAAAGGGCTGATTAATATAACAAAATAATACCACTATAACAGGAATATTGGAGTGTTTCTTTTCAAGTCTTTTCACATGAGATGCTAGTTCCAATGCTTCATCATAGTAACCATTCCTCACACAGGTATCCATCAGCTGCGGTAGCTCGAGTATCTCTAATAATTGTGTATGTCGTTGTAACGTCAGTGTATTCATTCTACGACTGTAAGGATACATAAAGAGATCAATTCAGGTCCCGAGTTCTTATGCAGCAATATAGAATATGAACTATATATTGTACACGCCTTTAAGTTGGCAGGTGCAAAATTTAGAGTTGTTTATGCTTTTAGTTTGACAAGGTTTTGAATTGGCGAATCCGCCAAAAATAAACCATGTTGTACCTTAGGACACCACATTAAGTCTGAATTCAAATGTGTTTATAGCCATATTAACAATTCTATTTTTATGTATGGAATTGGTGTGAAAATAATCCATACATTGCATAATCCAAAACAATTAACATCTCCTAACAAGACAATCTGCTACTACATAGAATATTACATACAATTATAATGACTAATTAGTTTAATGCACAACTTAATTCTGACTTCTATACATGCGTACATTCATCGAAATATACCACTATATCTGCTCAGATCTCATGAATTCCATATTAACAATGCTAAATGTCAATGACTGTAATAGTTTTTGGAAATAAATATATATCATTCAATGCATATGATGATAAGGAGTTATTTCAAATTCTATAATCTGCAATTTTTTATTTTCAAATCCAAACAAGTACTTATCACGAGTAAGAATCACAACTTGCAAATACAGTATATCTTTCTTAAAGTCATGCAATCTACACAAGCTGACATACCATTCAGACTGCTCCACTATTTTGATATCATTAGGGCTCTAGACATTATCTTTAGATGCAGTTGTCCTGTACTAGAGTACAAGTTAATTCTGACTTGTCCGACCAGGAGGACTAGTTGTACAAGCATAGAAAAGGGTACAGATAAACAGATACGGTAAGTAGGCATGCATAACAGACTTGTTCCAGACTAAGTCAAACCCAACTGCTGGTAGCCCAATTGGCAATTAGACCTGTCAAGGACATCGGGCAAGTGGATTTCTAGAGCCCTAATCATATATTGCAAACGAGACTATTGAGCTTTTTAAACAAATAATGGTGTAATTAATCTCCTCCAAAATGTTTTCCTTTACAGAAGTATGATCCTCAACATATCCTGCGTGTTTCTACAGAGATGGTGTACTTACCTTGAGCTGATATCTTGTGCTTTCTTGAGTACCTGACTACAATCTTCAGAGAAGACAGGTAACTTTGACAATAAACTTTCAACATGTTGTTCTATTATCTGGAACTAAAAGATAGAGAACAGATGATTTAATAATAATTATAAGAAATAATTCCATATATTTTTTTGAAATATTCTTATTGTGTCCATAATGTTATCAAACTTAAAGTGAGGCATAGATGACTAGGGGTAGAGCTGACCTTCTGATCCAAAGGCCATTGGACTGATTCCTGCCATGGGTAAGATTCTTACACAATCTCCAAAAATCCTTAATTAGGGATGAATTCATGGTATGGTTAGAGACCCTAGAAAAAAAAGTTCTGGTAGTTCTGTAAATATATTATTTACAAATATTCAGCAAAGAATATATGCATCAGGCTCAGTTAGTCAGTACTCACAGAGAATCAATCTTGATCAATTTGATCCCAAAATTATTTGCCAAATTTCTGCAAGCTATTGAATACTTTATACAGTACTCGTTATTAAGGAACACAAAACCCCTAAATATCTTCTCATTGATGTGGTGAAAACATTCAAAACTGTACCTTTTTGTTGAGATATTGATTCATTATACACGTATTTAAGACTGAAATTGATCTAGATCAAATCAGACTCAATTTAAAAGAGTCAGTTTTAATTTATTAAACATAATCTTTTTCTAAATTAACACGAAACTTAATGTCTATCACATTATGTAAATAACTTTGCATAACACATTTTCAAAGTTTGAAAGAAACTGTATTCCACCTGGACCCTGATACTGAAAACTAATTCTTTGCAAACACAGCACTAGGATTTCAATGGGAAATGGTTGATCATGCAAAGATACTTGATAATTAAGCTGTGGAACTGAGTACACAATGTCAGAAGAACATCAGAACTTTCAATACATATAAAAAAAAAATATCCAGTAACAAAATATTACCACTGAGCAACCACCAAAGTAAACCAGTCTAAGATGTTCTCAATGTACTAAATGTCAAATAATTGTGCAAGTAAATAGCTACTTGAGTAATGAAAATACTCCACAGTCAGGGAAGCAATGATTTCATAGATGGTATTTAAATTTTAATGTTCAAAGTCTTACATCTTCAAATATTTCCCTTGAACACTCTGCAGTCTGTATAAAAGTCTTGTAATTCTGGAAAGCGAGATTTTGGGTTTCTTCAAGAATCTGCGTCTTTTCCTCACATAACCGGTCGGGCTCTTGTGCTGTAAAGTAACATGAAAGCACCAAGTTTGTTTGAAGGGTTCCACTAGGGGCTGAATCTCAAGAGTCATTTTGAGAATTTTTTACTGGAATTTACCACTTTGTGGCCAAATTATTTAGAGAAAATTGACCCTTTAGCCAGAATTTTAAGGGTCAAAATCTGGCTTTTTGGAAATTCCAAGAGTCAAAGGGTCAAATGGAACCCCTGTTGTTTCCAACCTTATTTCTGTTTTCACTTGAATCTAATAAAGAGTTCACCATACACAGTCAGCTTTTACCAGACCGATACATATTTCCTTCTTTGTTTAATACAGTAAAACCTCAGTAATAAGACCACCATTGGGCCCCTTGAAAACTGGTCTTATTGAGATGGTCTTAAAATTGAGGTTGAATAAAGAGCAAAGCAGTGAAAATTAACTTTTTGTGGTGGTCTTATTATTGAGGTGGTCTTTACGTGAGGTTTTACTGTACATATAAACTGTTCAGGTCATCTCCAACACTGAAAAAGCTTAGACAAGTACATGTATATCTTGACTGACTTGTTTCACAAACTCATACAGCAATTAAACACACTTTTGCATTATATATCCTTGAACATACTGTAAAAATCAAACATAATTATGTCCATTTTGAAAACAATAATGAAGAAAAATAAGACAAAATAGAAAAATCTTAGCTATCAAAGTTCCATGAAAAATTGGTTAAATGACTTACTTCGCGCAAACAGCAAAAAAGGCAGTTTCGCGCGGGCCTAAATTTGCGCATTTTAATTTTTTGAAGAAAAAAAATCAGACAAAAATGACGGTATCGCAGCGCGTGTTATTATTTCGTACATCCGTATCATAAGCTGTAAATAGCAATATTCTGCGTATTAACTCGTAAGTTGGGCGTTATCGCTGTAATAGGGTCGCCAATTAACAATTGTATTGCCAATTGTCATATCTGAATACAATAGAAACGTGTGAAACTTGAATAAACAACATGACTAGCGAGGTTCGCGTCATATTTTGATCAGTTTCACCAAGCGCTTGATTCCCTGGTTATTTCAGCGAACCAGTCGGGAACGAATTAAAACATAATCCATAACAATACCACAACAATATGACACGTCCAACAATTAATTGGCGTTAATTGACACGACTGTACGAATTGTTCAAGAATTAAAGTATGAAGAAAAAAGTTGCAGTGCGTGCAATCCGGATGACAACGATTTTATGCAGTCGTGTATTCTTTATACATGTATAAACATCGTAAACAAAGAAAAATCAATTTATGAATTAATGTTCCATTTAAACCACTCTTACGTACTAGTAATCAAACTGTGTCCAAATATTCCATGTTCCTAATTATTCCACACAGATTATCAGAAAAAACAGCGACAAATTATGAAAAGAAAAAACGTAAGTGCATATACACACATTCAAAAATTCGGATAGCCATGTTAGTTTCGGAAGTTTAATAATCGCGCGGACTTAAATTCGCGCTTCGTCTCTAGCGCTAAATACGCGAAAATTAGACCTGCGCGAATTCAAATGACACTACAGTAGTTAGAAGTAGGTTTCAAATTCAATATAAAATAATTAATTGTAAATCTTCTTAAGATTATTTTTGTAAATATTAACATTTACCAAGTTTTTCAACTCCATATGAGCTTAATTCTGACAAGTAATGTATAAAGTTAGGATCACTCTGCCAGCTATCTGAAAAGAAAAAAAACATTTGCATATTAAATTTATGATTAGCTATGAGTGGCTATATTAAGTAGACAATTACTAAATCAGGATGATGATCATGTTGCATTCTTTAAGTTGAGAGAATGAAAAATGCATGCATGCAATTTAATGTCTTCACCCATATAACTACAGTATTTACATAACTAGGCAACTTTTTTGTAAATTAAAATGATTTTAGTAACATTTACTACAGGTAGTCTACCTGTAGTATACGTTATAAAAATCATTTTGAAAACCAATAATCAATGACCTATCGACACCAATGCTTGACATGCAGTCGACATAAATTAAGCTTTCGGTTGACTTAGCAGGAACCCTGTGATATTGACCGTGTTAGTTAACCGGGTAATGTTGCAAAGCCATTACGCCGAATCTATGTTAAATCTGCACTAGATCTTTATACAATTAGCGCATGGCATTGGGAATTCCTGGCCTTATACGGCATATAATCTCAGATAAAAGTCCATAGCAGGGAGACAAATAATATGCACTCTGTTTTAACTCTCGGTTGTAGAAAGCATTAATTGAGCTATTGGAAATGTATTTCCCCTGCTGGTCTTGTTTGGTAGTTCAAAAATAGTGGAAAGAGCAACACAGAATCGTGTCGGAAAGTGCTACATGACATTGATAGGAGGCCGATAAGAGTAAGACCCTACATAACTGGAAAATGTCAAATTGTGAAAATTCGTTATGTAGGGTCGTCATTTAAAGCTATCGCGAGTCTTGGACCCCCCCCCATCCCATTATAATGGAGTTGCAGTTACTATGATAGTTCGGACACAACTAAATTATCATTGTCATCACAGGCCAGAGATCTCTAAATCTTGACTATTGTTACTTTTGGACCATAATGTTTTTTCGGTCGGCGGTAACAATTTATGGTCGGTCAGGTTACAGGAAACAGACATATTTTTTTAGGCTAGAACCCACGCCATAACGGTCCCCTAAATACCAGTACAGCGCTCTACCGACTGAGTTAACAGGTGGAAAACATTGAGGGAGTAATATGCATTAGTACATGTAAAAAGCAAGAGTATGTGGTGATCCACATCCGACCGCCCGTTTCATTAATTTCAGCGATATCGCAATGAGCGTTTTTGTGATAATGATGATTTGACCGAACTTTTTCACAAAAAGAGTGAACAAAAGAGAGTAAGTTAACAACATAAGTAAGTCAAATGAAGTTAATTCTAAGATATGAATCACATGAAAACTTAGTACCAGGAAACGCTTCCTTAAAAATAGCTGTCAGTACACCCTGTTCTTCCACGTCAATATCCATCTTGTTATCATCAGAGTCAGTATACGCTTGTTAAAACGAACCTAAAGAACACAATCCAGCGTAATGTATCGTAATTTAGCGGAAAGCAATGCAAATGTCGGTGTAGCTAAAATGTTGCAATTAAATGTCAAAATGTTGCATCAAAAGGGCAAAATGCAGCGACTTTTGTCAATTATTATGCAATTAAATATCATATGTCTTTGAATATTACATTTTGCGGGTGAAATGGGGCTAAATTCATCAAAATACGCCTAATAAAGACCAAAATGTAAATCGAGTGAATTTTAGCAAGTGCCTAAATGCGTAATGTAGTAAAATGTTATGATTAAGGGGTAAAATGTTGCGATTTTTTGAACATAACAATACAATTTGATATTGTCACGTTGAAATACAATACTTTGACGCCAAAATTGGGCTAAACGTAGCAAAATTCGTCGATTTTGGGACCAAAATGTAGAGTGCCTAAAATGCGTAATGTAGAAAACTGTTGCGATTACAGGGCAAAATGTATCAAAATGTTGCGATTAAGGGGAAAAAGTAGCGACTTTAGCCAAATTTCAATAAAATTTAATATGATAAACGTTGAAATATTACTGTATTCACTAATTTATGGAAGGGAGTCTTAATACTTGGGCCTAAAGTTTTGCAATATAAAATAATTTAGTTTTTCTAGAACAGGCCTACTTTCACATTCTCCTGATTCGAATTGAATTTGCGGTATATTTTTACAAAGAAAAATTGTATTAGATTTCGAAAATGTTGATTTATTAGTACGTGCGTATGAATCGAGCTTCGGTCGTGACATCACAGCTTGGAAAGCCAGTCGTTATCACTCGACGATGCAAGAAAATTCAACGGTCAAGTGTCTGTTCTATTTAGTTAAATTTGTCTGGTATTTTGTATCATACACGTGGGTGATTATAGGGTTATAGCCAAGGATAATGATCGCATTTTATTGATATATCAATTTGTTGTAAAGCGAAGGCGGTACATTTCATTACATCGCCGAAAATCATACATCAAAGCCCCGCCCATCCAGATGTAACTCCGGTTTCTTTCGCACTATCACGGACATATATATGTCCGTGTCACTATTGACTTTCTGTTACAATTACATTATTGGTTCGTGTCAAAAATTGATTGATCAATATATTTATTGTCTGGAAAGCGATCCTTTAAATATGTGCTGTTAATTGGTGGGTTTTCTGACCTATTGTTGATTTGGTTCATTTTCCAGTGCACTTCACACGGAGGGAGCCACCTCAGTCGAATGTAGGCCATGTCACCATAACTGATGTCACGACCAATGTTAATTAGGGTGAAACACTTAGCGTTCAGACAAACATACGGTCTGAGGTCAAGGTAATAGAGTTATGAACTTTGAATCTATAACAGAACGTTATGTATGGTATTCTCACTGTTTATGCCGGTACATGACTACCATATTGCTTGCGATACTTAGAGACTTTTTGTATCTGGTGTTGTTGTTCTTTGACTCCATTAAATATTTTACATATATAACATAATAATTTTAATATGAAATGTCCACAATCAATAAAAAATGTATTGCCCACAAGATCAGCCTTATGGAACGAAGTTCAAAGTAACTTTTACTAAAAAATGCAATAAACCATTAGTTTCCAGAGCTTGTCGGGAGAGTTTGGTTTGAAATTGCTTAAGGAGCATTAACCAAATTTCACACACTTGTTACCATACTTATTCTGACCAAATTTGACCCCCCTAACACAAACTTTATGTAAATCTTCTAGCGAGTTATGTGCTTGTGATGATTAATTGTGATATTGTTATAATTATGCCATAAAGTTATAACCTTTATGTAAAAATAAATATAATATTATAATTATAAGAAATTACCTTGGAAGTTTGCAAGAAATAAGCATCAATCGATATCAAATTAAAAATATGCATAACAATTAACTAATGTATACAATAATTTTAACAGTTTTGATATCTACCTCAACTCACATCTTCTCTGGTTTGAATGCAGACTAACATGTGTATGTCAGATCAAGGCAATGAAAAGTATTTTGTAAAATGTTATGAAATCTGATACACCAACTGTTGTTTCAAAGTTGTGGTTGTTGGTGTTTCTGTTGAGGTGCGAGCAGGTGCTGGCTGCTGCTGTCAGCAACGATGGGCCCCGTCAACATTGAGATGTTGACAGCAGATGGACCTCTCTCCCTGGTCATTACATGTAAGGCTTGTGACGTCATGAACATTACATTAGATGAATAAACATTCGTGGAATACTACAAAATACTACTTTATTCATGATCTTAATTATTTTTATTATTTTGTTGAAATTCTACACAATTTTGTTGCCTTTCCTCTGTAGAATATTCGGATGTTCTTGTTTTTAAGCCATCGTATCAAGTCTCTCAAACTTTTTTACTGCTGATGTACATTAAAACAATAGCCTTAATAGGTTTGTGTTTTGTTTGGTTTAACGCCTTGTCAACAGGTTTGGTCAATATAGGCATTGCCAGCCTATACAGGATCTACCTGGGCTCGATAATGAGTGCTTCCTCAGTTTCACTGCAAGCAACTGACACTTTCTCACTTGAATAAGCGGTGTGGTGTAAATTACCTTGGAACGATCAAAATCACCACTGACCGGAGTAGGTCGGACCAAGGATCAAACCCAGGACCTACGGATAGATAGCCAAGCTTGTTACCAACTGCGCTAGCCATGCTAGTATTAGTCCTAGTGGGTGTTACATGTTTAGATTTCCAAGGAATGCTGCAATGAAATGATCAAAATCTGAATGCATCTCAATGCAATATTGTATTAATCTAAATATTTACCACTCACAACTGTAATCAGAACTAGTGCGGCAAGGTAACTTCACCTGTGGTTACATTTAGTTGGCTCAGTGCATGATTCCGTAACGTTCGGTTAAGTACTGTTGGGTTTAATAATCAACAGCTTTGGTCATTTAAACGTGTTGTCAGTCTATACACGTTCTACCCGGTCTCCGTAACTAGTGCATTCCTTAGTTTCACTGCAAGCGACAGATATCTTTCCAACTTATGTTTCAGTGAGTGGGAGGCGAATGACCTCGGAAAGATTCTTTCATCAAGTCACCATTATGTCTGTAGCTATATACATGTAAGAATGAAGAGTGGTGTGCATTGTACGTCTGATTGTTAACAGATTAATGTACATACAATATTCATCGGTTTGGATACTTCTGGATGCAATTAAATCAAAACTAGGGATGTATCTATATACAAGTAACATATTGGTTCCTTTCGAAACTCGGCAAGATATGTCCCTACATCACTGTAAAACTATAACCAATTTTTTGAACACAGATGGACCTACGATCCACGAAGTTGACTAATAAATACACATTACTTCAGAAAAAGTTCTTAATGCGTAACAGATGTTGAAATTGACAGTTGTTAAACTTATATGCTTGCTTCTAATAATGGCTGCACAATTACAATAATTAATAAGTCCAAGACAGATAGGTAAGACCGTCCAAAACAGCTTGGACTCGTCCTTTTTCTACCTTTGAAATTCTGCCTTAGTGAATGTTACTTGTCCACGAAACGCCATGAAAATGCACTCTTAGTTCATGCCTCACAGTTCCTTTACAGTACATTATTTACCACCTATTTATACACATATTTTGTTTCAACGCGCTGGTTTTCAGGACTCTCAGTCCTTTGATTAGAATTTTGGGAACGGCAGTACATGTACACGGAGGGTAGTCGTTGGATTTATAAAAGTTACCAGTTTGATCATTATATATTGAAATGTATGTATTATAAAATATTATAATACATTTTCAATCATGTCCAATACGCAACACGAACGTTATTAAAAAACTTCTTCCGGGATCCAAAGTTAAAAATTGATTGGTTATACGGCGTGTATCAATTCATGGAAAAGTAAACAAGTTTCATGTTTATACGGCTACGATTTTAAGTGCCATGCGTTCAGTATAGGTATTTGTGACTCACGTTTCGTAACGTTTTGCAATTTGGTTCCCTGTGTGCAGATCAATGTGATACGGTGGATCAGGGATACAATACAAAACGTGAGCGACTGCCGGCTGGTTCCTCTTTACGAAAGACGAGTGAAAGGTAAGTTTTTTTATTTCAATTTTGATCATTAAATCGTCATTTTATTTCAAGAATGTGAATCAAACGTTGAAGTTACGTGTATACGCACACACTAATTAACGTATGACGTACGGTCATAGATCACATTAAGTACTACGTACGTTATAAAATGATATCAATTGAAATGTACCTAATATTTTAAAGTCATGAAACTTGTGTTATTACTTATTTGAGTTAGAAGTTCATTTAATTTTGTCTAAAAGTCGGACCGTTTTTTTTATCAAAATTACGGCCGAAATGAAAAACATGGCCACCCCCTTTACTTCTTTATTTTTCAAGATATCTTAAAAATTCTTTTTGCATCATAGAGGACACCATCGTGGCTATCATATAAATATTTTATATTGAAATTATTAGAATTAGAAATTTATTATATTTTGTCCAAAATATGACCGTTTTTTTTTATCAAAATCATCGTTTTTATTTTATTGATCAGCCTTTTATTATATATTTGAAAAAAATAATATTTTTTATTGTTATAAATCGATCAGTATACATATATACCCATTTAAATATAATAGGTGTTGATTAATTTAAATGTGCATCGCTCTCGACTAATTTAATTATCGCCTATTCGAAGTGCGTTAACATTAATTGATTGAATTATTGCAACTAAGCAAAGCATGCTTGTTTAATGGTAATACTCGTTTCTAATAATGTATCAATTTTTAGAGAAACAACAGGTTTTTATAATTAATTTATTATATAATATTTATATATTAAGTTGTTGTTGTTGTTGTAAAAAAAAGTAATTTGCAATTTTTTTTCTACCTTGTAAAGATTTTATGAATTGTTAACGCATTCTGCAGGGTTGGTAGTATCTACCTTTATGTGAGATATGTATGCCCCTGTTTGTGCTAAATTCAAGTATGACTGTTTTTTAGTGGTGGTAAAAATAATTAGCATCCAAGAGTTTTTTTAAGTGAAAACAAGTTGAGGTTTCATTGCAAGACTATCGTAACTCCTTAGTATATAAATACATAGGAGTTACGACAGTCTTGCGTTGAACTCGCGAAGTGTTGTTTGCATATTCTTCACATTGTTCAAATAACTATCATGATCCCCCCCCCCCCCCATATCGATGTTGTGCTGGTTGTTCAGTCCTGTCATCTGTCTAAACACTTTTCTCCTAATCCAGGTGTTGGATTTCAACAAAATTTCACATGAGTTATTGGTAGCATCAACATTTTTTGGTTGGGATTATTGGCCCTTTAGTGATAAAAAATGGATTCATTTTGCAATGTCTGTACTTGTTCTCCTAAACCAGTGGTTTGATTTCAATGAAACTTCAATTACTTGTTCCCAGCCAAGTGTTGGGTATATTATCAGCAGTTTTTGGGCAGATCGATGTCAGCAGAATTATGACAAAATTTGTCGTTGGTCTTTCTTTTCCTCTATAACACCTGATTGGAATTCAGTGAAATTTATTGAAGTAATTCTGCTTGTTCATATTGTGGACAATTTTTTGACGAAGGTATGTCCCTTTAATGATGAAAAAATTGACGAATTCGGCAATGTCCCTGCGTCATCTTTTGCTTACTTTTACATCTGTTCTTAATATTGGAATTGCTATAAAATGAAAATTAGACGTCCGATTTTGGTATTAAATGAAAGTTGAAACAATATATCTGGTAGAAAATGTAAAAAGCTGCAATTGGACTACAGGTTTTGTCATGGCCCAGCTCATATGTTTTTCCTCCAAGAAGTTCTAGTTGATGTAGTATATTTTCAACTATACATGTATATACATGTAGTTGCACCCTTATGCTTTTGAACATCAGTAGGTCATTAAATACCTGATTCAAAATGGCAGATATGTGTATTCTATACTCTGTACAATTAAAAACATACAAATGTTTACCAACCATACTTCATTAAATTTCATTTTATTACGTTTGAAACTCATTTTTTATGTCTTGAAATTTAGCATACATGTTGCGTACATGTGCAATAATGTTGTGTCAAGGAAAATTTAGTAATCTCATATTGTGCATTATTATACTGAGTATATAGTCATTATCAAGTGAGGCAATTTATTTAAAGTAGATTGTTTATTCACTAGTTTCAGTATACTACTTCCGATAATCTTAAATCTGTCAAACAAATACCTTTTGTTTTAGAGCATTGATAATCCCTGCATCAGGGATATGGCAATCTGTAAGTACTTACAAATAGATGTAGGTGGCTTACATGCATACCACTATATACACCTGATTTCTTTAAAGTTATTAAATCGATTGAATCGAACAATAACTCTACATTGCTTTATTGTTCATTTATTGCTCTTCAATAGCTAGAAAATTAACATTTTTTCCAGAACACAACATTAGAAGTATGAACAGGATAGTGTTTACCTCCAGGAAGACTTAACATTGTCTGCTTTTTATACAATAAAACTTTGATTTGGATTTGGCTCTTTAGTATCAGAAATATTTTTGTCATTAACACTCAAAATCAGTATCAAGACACATGACACTAATGTAAAAAACCTTCAATTTCGCCGAATACAATCTGGCAAGGGATTGGTAATTTCCGATGTGGCTCTTGTTATACCCCCGCTAAACGAATGAAGTTTGAAGGGGGTATAAAGGAGTCGCCCTGTGGTCGGTTGGTCGGTCAGGCAGGCGGTCGGTCGTTGCAATTTTCCTTGTCCAGAGCATTACTTGAAAACTACTGGATGGAATTAAATAAAACTTCATACAATGGTACAGCAAATGAGAGGAAGTGCAGTGTACAAGAACCATAACTCTGTCTTAACTAATTACAGAGATATTGCCCTTTGTTACTTTTTCTTGTCCACAGCATAACTGTAGCGGGGGTATTAATCACCTATTTTTGATAGGATCACTTTTATATCCCACCACAGAGTACATATTATTTGGGTTCAAATAGTTCTGTGATGTAGTACACATCCTGCTACAAAACCATTATGTTTAGTACACATCCTGCTACAAAACCATTATGTTTCGTAGATATAGTAGGAACATATTAACTTGATCCTGACCTATATGCATGAATATACTATACATCGATTACGCTGACTAAAATTGTTCAATACGACAAATGCCTATTTTTATTTAATAGGATTAGAGCCATAGATAAATTTAGATAATCAGTCTACTGTGATAACATGCTAACAGAAGTCACGAGGATCAGGTTAATTTGTGTGAGTAATATCTTGATATAGGAAAGATACATTGGTTTTTGATATCGGTTTGCCAGAGAGCCTTCATTGAGACAAAAAAGGAATTCCATGTAATGCAGTGACGAATTTCTGGCGACCTGGAGATTTACATTGTTATATCCAAACTTTGTTATATCCAAACTTTGTTATATCCAAACTTTGTTATATCCAAACTTTGTTATATCCTTACAACGAAATTTTGTTATAAATGTATTGATATAACAAAGTTGTTACCACATCCGTTACTGTTGACTTGTTTCTTGTAAACACCTGAACTAGATGTGTGTGTGTGTTGTGATACAGAACATGCATTAACATGTTATATGTAGTAAATATTGAAACAGTGATTCTAAACACACAAAACAGTTCATTTTCGACCGATGAAATTCATAATCGTCGTCTGTTTGCTTGGGCGTGCATTCATTATTTCATGTTCGACAACATGATGGGCACTGAATACTCTGTCATTCATATATCATCGCACCCTTCGAAAAAACTCATATCGGACATTTGTATTTATGACTTTTGAAACTTGTACGAAATGTTATGCACCAGTCAATTGTAACCACGGCCCCCCCAGGTCCGGGGAATAGCGGAGACTTTGACTTTCGGTCCAGCCAATCCCAGGTAAATTCCCCGCCCTGTGGGGACAAACTGCTGGTAAAATCCCCGCCAAATGCCCCCGCACACCGGGGACATCCTAGGTAAGGCCCATTCCCGGCTATTTTCGGCGCGAAAACAAAACCACCGCATTCACTCGGCACTGCGGGGCCACCTGGAAGGTAAAAACACGGCCCATTTCCCCCGCTATCCCCGGTATACCCCCGGACCTGGGGGGCCGTGGTTACAATTGACTGGTGCATTACAATGCAGTGTTATTGAGTTTATCTGTATGAAGGAAAATGACAGCAATTTTCTCAGATTTATGACTGACCATATTTTGTCAAAAAGACTTATGACGTACCTTTAACTTAAATCACAAATCTCACTCCTATTATACAGCTGTGCCTATGACAAAGGAGATTTGATATTATTGACTACATGTGCGTGGACTACATGTGCGTGTGCGTCTGTGTTATTGTTGTTGAAGAGTTTACAAGTGGTTTAACTTTACATAATTAACGTGTTTAGGATGTTTAAAATATAATTGACTTGATATACTTAGAGTTACAATTCTCTTCCAATAATATTAAGTTACTCAGGGCCAATTAGTACTTGTTTCTCAACAATCCATGTAATTGGTTATCATTAATTCTTTCATGTTTTATTGTTACGTGTTCGTTTTAGCAGAAATTACATTGACTAATTGTCAACATTTTAACTGAGCGGAAATTGTGTTAAGTGTATTATAAATTTGTGCGAGTTTAAGTTAGTATGATCAAAGGAGGTTACAGGTTGGAATAGATTGGAAAATAATAAACCAATATTAAGATTTCAGGTAGGGGTTTTATTATAACATGATTGTGTTTTACAGTTGTCTGTCAACATGCTATATTACTGTCAGCATGCTATATTACTGTCAACATGCTATATTACTGTCAACATGCTATATTACTGTCAACATGCTATATTACTGTCAACATGCTATATTACTGTCAACATGCTATATTACTGTCAACATGCTATATTACTGTCAACATGCTATATTACTGTCAACATGCTATATTACTGTTGACATGCTATATTACTGTCAACATGCTATATTACTGTCAACATGCTATATTACTGTCAACATGCTATATTACTGTCAACATGCTATATTACTGTCAGCATGCTATATTACTGTCAACATGCTATATTACTGTCAACATGCTATATTACTGTCAACATGCTATATTACTGTCAACATGCTATATTACTGTCAGCATGCTATATTACTGTCAGCATGCTATATTACTGTCAACATGCTATATTACTGTCAGCATGCTATATTACTGTCAACATGCTATATTACTGTATAGCGCTTTATTTCTGCAGTGCAAATTTTGGCGTTTTTCAGAGTTCTCCTTATTGGCGGTGTTGAATTTTAGCGCATTTGCGATTTTCAGCCAAACAAACGGGTCACTGAAGGTTTCATTCATTTTAGTTGAGTTTTATTTTGACGTATAAGACCTTGACCGCTATAATAAGCCCCCGCCATATAATCCGCTATACAGTATCATAGATTAAAAAATATATTCAAATCTAACATTTTCTCAAAAATTAAATATGTATTTATATCAAGTTACATGAAATATTTTCTTTTCTTATTACTTCACAGTTTAATCCTTGGCCTTTCGTCTCTATTTTCTTGGACATGGTGAGGGCAAAAGTATAGTGGATAGGGCCGTCCTTAAAAATTTTTTGTTTGCTATTACGCAACTTGGGATTTTAATAATGGGTAGTTAGGTTGGTTTTTTAGTTTAGTACTGTTATGGCTAAAAGACCGAAAACAAATTGAGTTGTGGCATTTTTCATGAGTCACTTAACTGCAAACAAACAATTTTTTAATGTTAGGCCCAGAGATTTTTTTGAGAATAATTTTACTGCCTTGGTTTTTAATTGGGACAAAAATCACAAATTTGGGAAAATAAGGTAATAGTTGTTATAAATGCTTATAAAAATAACTGTGGCTTGTTGTTGTTACATATATGAGGTGATGTAAAAGCAAAGATTCTTTTATAAAAGGTTAAATACACAAATGAGCAAATGGACACTTTTTGATAAGGGGAAACAGCCTATATATTCACCGGTTTTATCACTTACAGTAAAACCTCAATAATAAGACCACACTCGGGACCCTTGAATACTGGTCTTATCATTGAGGCGGTCTTAATATTGAGGTTGAATAAAGAGCAATACTGTAAAAATGGACTTGAAAATTGTGTTCTTTATTTAAAGGTAGTCTTATTATTGAGGTGATCTTTAGGTGAGGTTTTAGTGTATAATCTTTATAAACACAATTCAGTAACGTGAAATTCATAGTCTACAGGAGTTTATAAAATTATATTATATGTTGATAATTTTAATGCTTTAGATTGTTTAAGTAGAAGGACCTCAACCTGACCTTCCCAAATCTGTTTTCTTTCTGTTTTGTTGTAGTGTGTAAACAAACGATCATTGAATTGAATATACACAGGTATTTCCCTGACGCAGAAATCTTGAGTCCCTGACTTCATTTTTCTTTCTAGAGACTCCAAATTTCAACACACTGTGCATCCCTGGGACCCCTAAAATAAATTTTTTGTCAAGTATCAACTGCATGTATGGGACCCTACAAATTTACTAAGGACCCCCAATTTATCAAACACAAGGACCCCTAGCTGAAAAATCCTTTGGAATGCCCTGTATAAAGGAGCCGACCTATATAAGTCATTGGCTTTTGGTCTGATCCTTATTACATTAAGCCGGTACGTCCCGGATGATGGTTCGGGAGAAACCTTGTCAAACCGGGAAGACAACCGCCGTGGCACTGTAGAAGTTTGGGATGATCTGTAATGAACCCTGTTGTTCCGGCTTGATCCGGCAGACCATCCCTGATGTTTTAAAATGTTTAACACAACAGGGAGACACCTGGAGAAATATCCAGAACCGGCATGATCTGGGCATGTCTGGCACAATGCAGGTATACGCCGGTGCAGGGCCGGGTCTCTGCCATGGCTCTACCGTGGTAATCTTGGGGTGGTCCGGGTTTATATACTATCCGGTTACCGACGGGGCGCCACTGGGGCGCCACTGGGGCTCCACCAGGGCTATACCGGGTTGGACTGATGGCCTACGGGACAGGACTTCGGTCACATCGGGTTATACCGGGATGGACCGGGAAACACGCCGAACGACACTGTAAATGAACCGTGCCAAACCGGGAACTAACAGGAGTAATCCGGGATCAAACGGGAACATCCGGCTTCTAAACCAGGGGGTACACCGGGTCAACGTCAGGAATGTGAGAATGCAATTGAGTTTTTGGCAAAAATGTCCCGGATCATCCCGGTTATTTTTCACCGGGAAATCCCGGGACCGTAACCGGGACAGTGAGAATGGGGCTTTAACTACAGAACAAACTTGTTTAATGTTAAGCGTTGTATATTGAATTGTATTATTATGTTGTTCATAGTATGTAAATAAATTATGTTTAAACTAATCCCTGTATACATGTATTATGTATCATTGTGATTATTCAAGTATGATATAAAGTAACTCGGCGTGTTTCCCCCAGTCGATTGTCGCTATTTAAACAGTTATGTGATAATTATTTATGACAATTAATTGTTGTCATTTCACCGAATCAATGTTAAACTATTAATATTGTGCATTGAGCCTTTATTAAATTAATAATTGTTTCTTGTCTCTCTACTTACCCACCAAAAGTGCTGTACCCGGTGTAACAGTCCAGAACTGCCCCGGTCCAGTTCTTCCCCGGGGCAGTTTTGGACCAGTCCAGTTCTTCCCCGGGGCAGTTCTGGACCGGTCCAGTTCTACCCGGGGAACTTCTGGACTGGTCCAGTTCTTCCCTGGGGTAGATCTGGACTAATTCAGTTCTTCCCCACCCAATCCATTTCTTCCCCCCTAGAAAATAATTTTTCACACTGGAAATTATCTAATTTTTCATGTTAGGGTGGGGAAGTTCTAGACTGGTCCAGTTCTTCCCCCCTAGTAAAATATTTTATTTTCAACTTTCTGCTAGTCTATTTCTTCTCCCCTAGTGGGGAAGTTCTGGACTAGAGTTTCACCGTGACGAACCAAAATAATTTTGATGAAAATTCAGTTTATCGAGTTTTGTACCTGGGATGAAGAAATTGCAAATATAAAAGTAAAATAATTTTGTTGAAAGTTCAGTTTATTGAGTTTAACGTTGTGCACAGTTGTTTTTGCGTCTGTTATACTCATTCACCTGTGAAATTCTAGACACCCGGGGCTGGTTGAAAATAGATTATCACCTCATATTGACTTGCAAAATGTTGAATTATTAATTGTTTACAGTAAATACTGATTGCATTTTAACTAGTGCTTTTTAAATCAGATAATATTATTATTCATGAATAATAAATGGTGATAATTTTGTATCATTTCAGTTTGATGACAGATAAACATTCAAATCTCCAGCAGTGAAGAGCTTGTGTCAGTGTTTGGCTCTGAAATGAAACTTTTCTGTTCAAGTACCCTGGTCTTTGTCACCATTCTACATATCAGATGTGCCTTTCTATGTAAGTTACACTTTGCATATTACCTTATTGAATGTAAAATTTAAGACGTTGGTTCTCAGTTCTGTAGAAAATGCTGTGATTTGTACAGAAAACTGTGTTATTATCAAATTTGTCACTAATTCTTGAGGTAGCAGGGAAATGACCAATAGTAGGCAGGGGTTAGTACAAATGTTAGCCCAAATATTTAGCACTTATAAATTACTTATTATGTTTATAATATGTAATTTCATAGTATTCCTTAATTGTCAAGTGTTGCAAAAATGTATCAAAATCGTGAAAATTGAAAAAGTGACACATTTATACAACTAGGCATTACAAACATTACTTAGATTTTACAGTTTTGATAAAGACGGAATTTTTTGTGAGGGATTATATTTTGGAAATCATTTTATACATACTGTATACGCATATAAATATATATCGCAAAAATAAATGCTTGCTAAATATCATATTATCCAAGGGTGGCACAGTGGTCGGTGTGTTGAGCCTGCCATGAGCGGGATTCGATCACCAACTTCACAATCCCTAAATTTGGCATGAGTACTGGTTGGTAGCCAGGAAGTAGTCATTGAGAGTGATTAGTATAGCTTGTAAGAACTTGTTTCACAACCGATGTAAAATAAATAGTTTTAAACTAAATATCATTGTTGTGTTAAATTCATGACAACACGGAAGGTAGAAAATAGCGAACATTAAACAACCTGGTAACTTAACTTTGTGAAATATTTGTCTGTGAAAATATCTGATTTTCCCAATGTATGATGAGCTGCATATTTTCAATATCTGGAGGTGCCGAATGTAGGTCCCTTCAACTAATTTTTTTGTCAAGTCTGCTTGTGGTGAGCTCGACATACTCAGTTGCCACAATTGCAGATCGGGCTATGTGCATGCGTCTGTTTGGCATGCGTTTGTCCACATTTGATCGTTACTCTGTCGTTTTTGGGGGATTTTCAGATTACATGGCAAGACTGTTCACCATGATGAGACGGTGTGTTGCGCCTGACACCCATGTCCGTGAAAAACGTCAAAATTGGGTGTGAAACATCTTACATAATATTACACTGTCATTTATCAGGAGTTTTTTTAATTACTTGGTACAAATGCTCATCATGATGTATCACCTGTGAGACAGGTCAAATGTTAAAAAATGCATGTATTAGGTAGTATTATACTGTATAGCATTATATAACCCTATTCTCTTAATCTCTTGACAATTAGTTGGCTTGACATGTTGCCCTTGGGCATCTAGTTATTAGTTTATTACTTGCATTATGAATGCGGCAGTTTTGCAGGTAAATTTCACTTGTTGAAATTATGAAGTTGATACGGATCCTGATTGGGTCATTCTTGTTTCCACCCTTATACTTAGTATACTTATTTTCTTTGCCTCTTATTATAACATTTTTTGTCCACTCGTTATCTACTAATCCATTTGTAGTTTTATTGAACTTGGGTTTGTAGCAGGGGATATAGCTGAAGACAGCCTTGTTGTACTGAGCATGTATTTTGTAATCAATGCAGTAATAATTGTGTTTGTCATTCATGTAACATGTATAAATGTCAATGCTAGATCTATTAGTGGAGAGATATGGTCTCTTGTTCACATGATAAAATGTTAACTCTGATGACCAGTTGACAAAAAACAGAATAACAAATGCTTGTAATCTCCATAGCTACTGTAGAAGGAGTACATTACTGGCATGTGATGTAATGCACAGTGCAGTTAGATATTAGTGGACAAATTTTCTAGATGCTTTATTTTTGCAAACTTTTCACTGATCCTATCTTTGTATCCATTCAATCAGACCCTTGACAGATCTGCTGTTTTTGGTCTAGGTAAACAAAACATGATTTATTGGGGACAAAGCTGCACGAGATAGGCCCGTCCAGGAGGGTATGTCGGAAGTGTTAAATATGCGTACATTGCCAAATGACTAGCAGACGATCTATTTTGCTATGTCTTCTGTCACAAATCCTGGATGTTGATCAACATTCATAATGAAAGTGACTGTTGGGTAATATTTGAGCATCATTGAAAGAAATGTTTAAAGGGCACCTGTTTGGTCCTCATGCTGTTCTTGAAGCATGTCATCTTTAATGAGAAAATAGCATGAATATTGGCATGTATTAAATCAGAAAATCTAACTTGATTTTTAGTTTCTGAGGGCACTTTTTATGTAATTTCTGTCCATTATTGTCTTGCATGCCAGTACTGCCCATCTGTTTCATCCATCAATCAGTCTTTCTAGGATGTTGTGTCTAGATGAGATGTCTACACCGAAGGGTTTAAAAATGACTTGACATTAGTGTCCACCATAACATGGCATTCAACACATATTGCAAAATCCAATGTGACTTGCTCGCATGCCTTGTAGTTTGAGCTTAAAAGTTTATAATTGATGATTTCATGTCCATTGCCTGGCAAATGAATCACTTTATTCAGGATTTTTGTCAAGTCAGATTGTCACACAGCACGGGTCCCTAGAACCAAAGTCAAGGTCACATCTTGATGCTTCTGCTAGTTACATACCCGAAATTTGAACAAACCCACATGACCCGTCCCAAAATAGCACACCTGATAATTTATGGAATGGGTCCATAAATCAGGTGTGCTATTTTGGGGCGGATCATGTGGGTTTGTTCAAATTTCTCTCTGTATTTACAGTAACCCTGAATCTGCAATTGTATGTGCAGGGTTTTAACCTTTTTTTATAGCATTTATTCAGCTTTATAACCAATGCCAATATTTTACCTTTTGAAAGTTGGAATACACAATAAATCAGAAGAAAAGGTTTTGGTTCTATTTTTAGCTAAAAGTTAAGTCAGAGGCTCTCATAGGCAGTCTGTATAAATAGCAATTGTTGATTATAATTTATCACTACATCCTTAACTTTCATTCCATAAATTTTGCTGTAATTTCTAGACCTTTTCCCAATTTGTTAGTTTAATGTACAAACATTTCGAATTTGAACGGCATGAGCCATCTTCCAAAAATAGCCAAAATTAACCCTGATGTGATAGATAAAGTATTAACATGGTTTTATTACAGCTGTTCATGGTGGAAAACTGATGCTCAAACCCATGGATCCAGTGCTTTGTAGCTCACATAATGTTACCTTTATGTGCACTGGAAACTATTTATTAATCTAGGAAAATGCTAGTCTCTACAAAAATGATCAACTTATCAGCAGTGTATCTGGTTACCAGGACAATCTTACACTCAGTCTCACACTGAAAAATGTTAGCTTGAGTGAAAACTTGTCGGTAGTTGTATGCATGGTGGGGAATGAAAAACAGCTGAGCATATACATGCTGAGGGTTTAACAGTGAGCAATTTCTTACAGCATTCTTTCCTTTGTGTTTGTCTAGATGGATATCACAGGATTACCTTAAAACCAAAATATTAATTCAAAGATTGTCTACTAATTATATATATTTAGGAACATCATGCATTTATTTTCTAACTATTGCATCCACAGCCCTAGTGAAATGTAACACATTGTTATGGAATGCAACACCTCCCAGGCAACACCAAACTAAAACATAGCATCATGCAACACAGCCTTCGGTAACGTGCATCTCAACTTTAGCAACTTAACTCAGGACAACATGCAACCAGCTCTGAGCAACATGCAACGCAGCTCTGGGCAACATGCAGCACAGCTCTGGGCAACATGCAGCACAGCTCTGGGCAACATGCAATGCAGCTCTGGGCAACATGCAGCACAGCTCTGTGCAACATGCAACACAGCTCTGGGCAACACACAACACAGCTCTGGGCAACATACATCACAGCTCTGGGCAACATGCAACACAGCTCTGGGCAACATGCAACACAGCTCTGGGCAACATGCAACACAGCTCTAGGCAACATGCAACCCAACTCTATGCAACATGCATCACAACTCTAGGCAAGATACCTCCATCAAAGGGTTTAAAAATGACTTAGTGCATTAGTATGCACCATAACATGACATTCAACATCTGTTGCAAAATCCAATGTGACTTGCTGCAGGCCATGTAGTTAGAGCTTAAGCATTTATGGTGATAATGTCATGTCAATTAATTGCTTGGCAAATTAATAACTTCTATTAGGAATTTTGTCATGTCAGATTGTCTGATAAAACACTTCCCTTGGTCCCTAAAGTCCAATGTCAAGGTCACATTTGGATGAAATATTTCTGCTTGTTACAACAGGTTCCATTCCATGAATTATCAGGTGCGCTCTTTTGGGAAGGGTCATGTGGGTAGATCGCATGCATTTCTCTCTGCATTTACCATAACACTTAAATGCCTGTTTGTATGCGATAGATAACGTATTGACCTGGATTTTCACAGCTGAAAACTGATACTTGTACCCAACCCTGCTTTGTAGCTCAGATAATGTTACCTTTGTGTAAAATGTAAACAATTTATTAATCAATGGTAAATCTAGTCTTGAGTTGCAAAAGTTATCAAGTACTGTATATCATGTTACCAGGGGAAGATAACACTGGAATATGCACTGAGCAATGTTACCTTAAGTGATAACTTGTCAGTAGTTGCATACTGGGGTGGAAGACATATTGATTTCATGCTGTCTGTCCATTCGTCTGTCTGTACTTGTTCTCCTTAACCAGAGTTTGATTTAAATGAAACTTCACATGAGTTATTGGTACAAAGCGTAGTTTTGCATGTTTTCTGCATTTTTTAGTCAGTTTGTATTTGACTGAGTAGGACTAATTGGACGATGTCTGTGCTTGTTCTCTAGGCAACATGCAATGTAAACAAACATAAGAAACATGCAACAGAGTTATAATAGGCCTCATGCCAGGCACATCTATAAATGATATATAGAACACTACCATTATTATAATGTAGCTCTATTATCTAACTTGTATAATATAACGATGGAAACATGCAACACAGTCATAACATCATATTATAACAAAGCCATTACAACATATATGAGAGATGTATCTGTTTCATCCCTTTTTTATATTTAGATATGTATATTTATCTTGGCAAGTATTTTCTATAGCTAGAGTTGACAGTGGTTGCAAGGCAACTATTTTTCTTTAAAAACTAAATAGAGTTAATCCTGTGAAATAATACTAGACATACTTGTAGTTTGACCTTTGTTGCTTATATATGTACATACCATAATGTTTGTGTATCTCATCTTGTTTTTCTGCAGTTAATACATTGAACAATGGAAGATTGTTACCCTTGGATCCTATTGCCTGTGTTCCACAGAAAGTCACTTTCACATGCACTCTCCTAGACGATCCTGTAGCAAACAAAACAATCCTTTTTTATGCCATATCACCTTCCGATAAGGTCTATCTTGCTGCCAAGGAAACTGATGTTACTGTTGTGAATACATCGGTATCTAGTTATACAGTCAATGTGACAGAGAGTGGATATACTGCTGTGCAATGTTTTTACAGTGAACCAAACGAAGGAACCAAACCTGGTCGAACATTTCAGCTAGGAAAAACATCTACTATACAAGCATCTAGTAAGCATTCTTCTTTACTGTTTCACTTGCTGATCAGTATAAAATTGTATATGATGTAAAAATACAAGGTTATTTGTTGTCATAAGATTGTGGATATGAGTAGGGAATAGGTGATATTTTCAATCGACAGCTTTAGGTTATAGAAATGTTTAGCATATTTAATGTGGATAATTATGTAAATAGAAGGCTTTCAGAAGTTTGTCTTAGTGAAGAATATCATCACATATTTTTGACATAGGCTTGTTGCACCTAGTAATTTTTAATGACAAATAAGTTCTCCTATGAATAACAAATATTGTTTATGCCCCCACTCTAAAAGGGGGGGGGGGCATATAAATTTGCCCTTGTCTGTCCGTCCGTCCGTCTCCATCCTTCCGTCCATCACAAAATCTCCAACAGTATATTAGCTAAACTCACAAAACTTAACTGGAATGTTCACCAGTATGATTGGCTCTGCCCAGTAAGTGCAAAGTTATGGCCCTTGACTTGTTGTAAATATTGCATACAGAGCGTGCAATCTTGTTTCACGCATTTCTCCAATAGTGTATCAGCTAGACTCACAAAACTTTACAGGAATGTTCACCAGCATGTGTAATTGTGCAACTTGGGTTTCATGTTTGGCTCCACCTAGTATGTGCAAAGTTATGGACCTAGACTTATTGAAAATATAGCATACAGAGCCGGCAATCTTGTGTCGCATTTATCTCCAACAGTATATCAGCTAGACTCACATATCTTTACAGGAATGTTCACCAGCAGGTGTTGTTGTGCACCTGGGGTTTTCATGTGTTATTGTGCCCAGTAAGGGCATAGTTATGGTCATTGAATTATCCCCATAATCTGTAAAGTTGTTCACTTGGTTATTTTGATACACATTCACAAACTATGAGCAGAATAATAGCATTTGCTTTTGTGACAAAGGCTGAAAGAGGGGGCATCTGTGTCCTATTGACACATTTCTAGTTGTTATATTATATTTTAACATTATCAAAGTTTTGTTGTACCTCTGTACTGAAGCATATTCCATTCACTAGACCATTGTCTCACTCCCAACTCATTGGTATATTTTAGTCCATGTTCATTGTCCAACTTCCAAACTGTCGAACTGTAGTCCATTTACAGACCATTTCTCCACAGCCAATTTGAACTTAGTCCATTAACAATGCCTCAGTCCTATTGCAGTATATTTCATTACAAATACCATGGAATTGTTCTGCTGTGGTATTGTCCATTTAAAAAATCATAGTTTTATTGAAATATGATCTATTACAATTCTATAGATCTCCTATCCACTGCAATAATGTCGATAAACAGTGCAACAGTCCCATTGCAATAAGACCATTTAAAATACCATAAGTCTAATGCAATCTAGTCTATTAAAATTCTGTAGTGCTGACCTGTCCACTGTAATAATAGTCCATTAACAGTATATTGTCAGGGGTGTAGATTCCTATTGTCCGTGGCCTACACATTTATTTCGATATTTAATGTATGTTTTTGCTGCTATTGTAAGCATATTTACCACAACGAAATAAACACCAAAACGCATCTCTGACGATCTAGCTACAAAAAAAATTCCAGGGACCATGACCCCCCCCCCCGGGTCCAACTAAAACTAGGCCAACACCTCAATATCAGCTAAGCTAAGCCCCTGATTGTCTATCTGCTATAGTATCATATTTCTTTACAATTTTACTACTGTGGAACTGACTAAGATCAGTGTAACTGGTTTATGTTCACCTTTATACGATTTAGGCCCGAGTTTTTATATTTTTTGTTTTACGGGAATTTTCTCAAAAATGAGTGCCAGAAGGAGGGAATAAAAATAAAAAGAAGAAAAGTGAGCATTGGGGGAAAAATAAAAATATATTTATATAAGGATATTTTCTCATTTTTTTTATTTTGAAAACTTTTGTAGAAAATGTTCGTTCTTGTGAAAAAGACTTTAGGATAAGTTGCACTAATTTTATTTTCTATTGGGGGTAGGCAGCGGAAGAAATAAAAAATAGCAATATTTAGGTACGGCGCTCCCGTAAAAGGAAAAATATAAAAACTCTGGCCTTATTGATTATTCATGACTTTATTTATCTTGTCAGATCAATAACTTAAGTATTCTTTGTCCAATCTTCACCAGATTTGGTCATGATGTGTATTGGCATAATATCTTGGACAAGTTTGATAACCAGCTATATAGCACTTGTCACTCCGGAGTTATTGCTCTTTAATTAGAGAAATTACCTAAATTTGAAGTATTCTTTGTCCAATCTTCACCAGACTTGGTCAGAATGTGTATTGGCATAATATCCTGGACAAGTTTGATAACCAGCCATATCGCACTGGTCACTCTAGAGTTATTGTTCTTTAATTAGAGAAATTACCTAAAATTGGTCATGTCCGATCAATAACTAAAGAATTCTTTGTCGAATCTTCACCAGACTTGGTCAGAGAGCAATTTTAATTAACTACATTGCATAAATTTCGAAAACAGTTGTTTGAATATTTTCCCCAGAGGTACTTAGGTTGATTCTATGCAAATGGATCAAGTCAGGTTCAAACCTAGGTCACTAAAGGTGGAGTCATAGGAGATGAGTAATTTTTACACTGCTTTATTTTATACTCTAGTGACAAAAACAGGCGTATTTTGCGATGGTATGCGCTCTTGTTTTTAATAAGCTGCTTTGCGTTCAGTTATGGCTATCTGACAGTTGCGAACGTTTTGTATTGTATCCCTGGCCCACCATATCACATTGCCTGCACACGGGGAACCAAATTGCAAAATGTTACAAAACGATACGAAACGATAGCCTCAAATACCTTTACTGAACGCAGGGCTGCAGTGTGATGTTCTTGGGGTGTTCATATCTCGTGCTTATTGTTTAGTGACGCAAACTGACATGCTTGCAAGAATTTCCTGAGTGCATCACTAATGAGTATTTGACTGGTGTTGATTTCATTTTAAATGACTTGAATGCTTATAACCCTTTTTTTGGTGCAGCCATACTAACACGGATTTGCTATTTGCATAACAGTGTTGTGAAAACCAATCAAATCTTACGTTAACCGCTAAACCAAATTATCTTCAATCGACCAACATTTACAACCTTGACGCAGATTGGCTAACATTTCGTTAAGGCCTATATATTTGTTTACCAAACCTAAAAATATTAAATTGTTTAGTGTTATGTATTTTTTCTTCTGAAGCAAAGTAATGAACACAATTATTGCATAAATGGTGTTATGTTTGCAAAATAAATCTTCATCACGATAGAGATGTTATTCTTATTATTGTAAACATGACATTGTGGTATGAAAACCAGATGAAAATAATATTGTTTGCCTTAACAACTGCATCTGAAAGTAGATCGTATAGTATATTTCAAGATTTATCCAGTGAGTAGTGTTGTTAGCCATCCCCATGGGGAACTGTCCGGTGTTGGAATTAAGAAGACTTTCTTAGTTTTATGTACCAGTCACGAACATCAATTTAATTAGATCAATCGATATGTAACAAGATTATTAACATGAATGTGTGATTTCACAACTTATGCAATAAGTAATGATGAACTATATTGAAACAAACTATACTGTGTCTATGACTTTAATCACATGATGAGTTATTTTTTATCCAGTCTCCTACGCAGTGATCTCCCCTTACGGGTGTTGGAGTTTCTGTAGTGTAGCGTCGTAGTCGTAACATTTAGGCAATTTTTATGTTGTACAACAAAGTTTAACTTTCAGATTGCAACAAATTTGCATACTTCAAGTTACGCCGACCGTCTTTTTAATTATTTTTTTTGTTTATGGGAAATTTGGGGCTGTTATTGAGCTCCATTCCAAGAAAAAAGTATATATTTTTCCCCTACTTAGAAAGAAAATTCCCCTTCAGTAAAAGTTTTAAAATTTTAGCCTTGTAAATACCCAAATTTGGTGAATCATGATGCAAATTTCCCCCTATCAAAAGGACCTACTATACTTGCCCAAAAACTGAAAAAAATATCTGGCTTATATTCTTGTTTAGTGTAATAAATTTGTTTGTAAAAATTGCCATGATAACTATTTGTATGTATACTCATGTAAGTCTATTTACTTCAAACTAGAGATTAATTAAAGCTTGTAATCCTAATTATCATTGTCATTGTCTGGTTGATTTTTCTTTTTCTGAAAACAAAATGTTAGAAAATTTACCTAGTTTAAACCTGTATTTATCTCTACTACTCAAAAGCTGATTATATTTTCATTGTAGATATTGTTAAACCAAAGGTAACAGACTTTAATTGTGTCGCAGAGAACTTTGTAGACCATCTGAACTGTTCTTGGAAATATGAAGGGTATTATGAAGTGAAACCAAATGTCACATATCGTTGGTTTGTATTTGTTTATTCACATTATTTTATGTTTAGTCAAACAAGTGTTTAGCTGTTATACAGCTATTTTGGCAAAATTCACTATTGGGTCATGTTGTGCCGTTTTTCTAAACCCCATGCTTTACACACATTGTTAAAGCTTACAACCCAAATTTAAGCATGCCACTAAATACCAGTTTTCATGATTTAGTCTTTCTTATGACATTTATATTGATATAGAAACACATGTTATTCTCGCAAGTAAAAAGTGGAAATAATGAGTACTGTATGTTAACATATATTTATCTTTCTGTTGAACATTAAATAAAACTTCCAAGATATGCTGTATGACCTATATATCAGTAGTCATCATACACATAAATGTCTGCAAAATATTCAATGACGACAATCACAACATCTCAGAAATTTCTGTACAGTACGAAAATAGACCTCGAAAGTATGTGTATGAATATTGCTAAAATCTTAGTGCATGATAAGTTTTATTCTATATAAGACATCTGATCTGGGAAACGCAATTTGAACATTATCTAAATGTTTTGTCTGCCTCATATTCACCGGCCTTTTGCTATAGTTCCCACGGGTCAGACTATCTGACACGTTCCTAAAGGAAATTATATGGGCTTTTTCCCCAGTCAGAAAAAAATCCCAATTAGAAGCACCTATGAAAAATCGCCTACCGGAGCGACTTGGTATATCTTGAAGCTCTTTGAATAACTCTGTCCATTATTGTCCCGTATGTCATAAATGTTTGTGAATATTTTGTGTCTTTTTGACAAGATTTCCCAATTTATCTAGGGTCTATTTCCCTAAATGGACAGAAAAAGGCTTGTATTCTTAACATTTAAAAGATCTCTGTCATACTTTCCATAGAGACTGCATACTTTCACATCTATTTTGGAACTACTCTTCCGCCACTTTACTTCCGAGGTCTATTTCTTTAAAAATAGCCAAAGTAATCCGATTGCAATGACAAATGGAACATTGCAGCATGTGACAAACTGCATTCCTCAACATTTCAAGTCGGCACCAGTGTATTTTGTTTCTGGTAGTTTATTCTATGCATATCAGGAATCATTGGCATGTGTCACAATATGTATCATACCATTGATGTACTGAAAAAAACAAGCCTTATGACAAACAAGTGGCAGTGTATAGGGAACACTGGCACATGTCACAATATGTATCATACCATTGATGTACTGAACAAACCAAGCCTTATGACACGCAAGTGGCAGTGTATAGGGAACACTGGCACATGTCACAATATGTATCATACCATTGATGTACTGAACAAACCAAGCCTTATGACACACAAGTGGCAGTGTATAGGGAACACTGACACATGTCACAATATGTATCATACCATTGATGTACTGAACAAACCAAGCCTTATGACAAACAAGTGGCAGTGTATAGGGAACACTGACACATGTCACAATATGTATCATACCATTGATGTACTGAACAAACCAAGCCTTATGACACACAAGTGGCAGTGTATAGGGAACACTGACACATGTCACAATATGTATCAAACCATTGATGTACTGAACAAACCAAGCCTTATGACACACAAGTGGCAGTGTATAGGGAACATTGGCACATGTCACAATATGTATCATACCATTGATGTACTGAACAAACCAAGCCTTATGACACACAAGTGGCAGTGTATAGGGAACACTGACACATGTCACAATATGTATCATACCATTGATGTACTGAACAAACCAAGCCTTATGACACACAAGTGGCAGTGTATAGGGAACATTGGCACATGTCACAATATGTATCATACCATTGATGTACTGAACAAACCAAGCCTTATGACAAACAAGTGGCAGTGTATAGGGAACACTGACACATGTCACAATATGTATCATACCATTGATGTACTGAACAAACCAAGCCTTATGCCACACAAGTGGCAGTGTATAGGGAACACTGACACATGTCACAATATGTATCATACCATTGATGTACTGAACAAACCAAGCCTTATGACACACAAGTGGCAGTGTATAGGGAACACTGACACATGTCACAATATGTATCATACCATTGATGTACTGAACAAACCAAGCCTTATGACAAACAAGTGGCAGTGTATAGGGAACACTGACACATGTCACAATATGTATCATACCATTGATGTACTGAACAAACCAAGCCTTATGACACACAAGGGGCAGTGTATAGGGAACACTGACACATGTCACAATATGTATCATACCATTGATGTACTGAACAAACCAAGCCTTATGACACACAAGTGGCAGTGTATAGGGAACACTGGCACGTGTCACAATATGTATCATACCATTAATGTACTGAACAAACCAAGCCTTATGACAAACAAGTGGCAGTGTATAGGGAACATTGGCACATGTCACAATATGTATCATACCATTGATGTACTGAACAAACCAAGCCTTATGACAAACAAGTGGCAGTGTATATGGAACACTGGCACAAGCTATATATGCTTGATATATTCTTGAATGTTTTCATTGTCCATCTGAAAAAAATAAAATTGTACTACGGGTCACACATAGCCCAGTCACAGGTTTCAAACAAGTTTGACTGTTGCATGACGATGCTCCAGCGCACACCTATAGTTTAGTAACATAATTTTTGAAGTTGGCAAAAGTTACTGTGCTACCACATCCTCCTTATTCCCAAGACCTGGCACCATGCGACTTATATCTTCTTCCAAAATTGAAAAACTTACTTTCTGGTAGTAGATATATTTCTAACCATGGGGAGTACCTTGAGGGTATGAAATGAAAAACTGCACATTTGGATCAGTTTTTAAGGTTACAAACCACAAAACACAATACATTTCAAACATCCCTCATATTTCTATATTTATTTGTAGGAGAATTCCAGGCTTTTCAACATGGAATCCTTGTCCTGATTTAAATTCTGAGAATAAGTATTGTTACTTCAAAAGCACTGGTGATGGAGATTTTTCTACGAAGATTATTGAAGTAGAACTGGAATTAACATATCGTACTTGTGGTGAAAGTCTTCCAGTCAGAGCAAAGTATAATTATGCTGTGGATACAAGAAAAAAAAGTATGTATTTTATACATGATAATAAGCATTATTGTTGTTGTAGAATTATCATGCAATGTTAAACTTGAACTAATTATTTCTAGATCATTTACACTGTATTCACGTTCTTCTGGAAAAGTGTTAAATTAAGCAGCAGATTTACCTTGTAAGGCTTTTTTTGATGTGTTAAATTAAGCAGCAGATTTACCATGTAAAGTTGTTTTGACACTGCATGTTACAAGCACTATAAAGTATGATGTTCACAGTTAGATTAATGATATGTATTGCAAACTGCTACATGTTTTACAGATAAACCGAATCCAGTTGATGACCTTAAAAGTTCTGTCATTAACAGTACATGTATAAAACTTGACTGGAGCACACGAAACTCACGACCTGAATATAAAAAAATACAAGAAATCAAAGCATCTTGCGAATTGGATTCTAAAGAAGTAAGTGAAATTTTCTGATATCTTAAATTAGGCCATCCTTAATAAATTGTTTGTTTGTGGTTACAAAACCCGGAAGTTAACAGTGTGTAGGTAGCTAGGGATGTGTTTATATTATTTTAGTACTGTAATGGCTTTTTCAACAGTCTATTGTGCATATATGTATTGATGCATTATATGTATTTTGTGTTATATCCCCCATGCTGTGGCTTATCCACTCACTTTCATATAAAAGGTTTAAAAGAGTACATTCAATGTTGTCTTATCTTCAGTTGTAGAAACCTATGATTTTTCTATGCGCAAGGAAAAAATGACCGTAAAACATTTTTTAAATCAATGAACCTGAATAAATAAATTGAGTCATGGCATTTTTCATGACTCGGACGCATAACTGCAAACAAACAATTTTTTAAGGGTGGCCTTATTTCATTTTTCTTAAAGTTCAAATCAACAAATAATAAGCTTTTCACCATACATGACTGACTAACTATTTGTGTGCAAATGCATCTAACAGCTGGTGAAAAGTGGAAATTTAACAATCATTAAAGAGGATGCCCCATAAAAATGGGGTGGTATATAGATTTATCTGTCCGTTTGTCTGTTCCTCCCCCTTAAGTTTAGGTCACTTATATCTCAAAAAGAATATGATCTGGAGTGACAAAATTTTATAAGGAGATAATTCAGAACATGAAATTTTGGACCTATTTTTTGATAGAGTATGCTCCCACACAGCGCTTTGATTCCACTACCGTTACATTCACACGCTGCTGTATTACCCAGTGTATTTTGATATTTGACCTTACAAAATCACCGTTCGTTCCTGATACTAAATTTCATTGGTCGGCACTATCACATGACTACTGAGTTCATAGATGGGTATTTTCCAGTGCTATAACCAATCAAATGTGTACACAATGTATTACCTTTCATGTCGAGGGAAATTTTGACTATCAAGCTAATCAGTTTTAGCATTTACAGAAGGCAGTGTTTCGTTCTTTCATCGAGGATTGCACCGATACATATTACAAATAAACTGTGGCGAATTTGAGTAATTAGATGACGCCTTTTAAAATGTACGTAGCGGAATATAAATCACTACACATATACAGGCATCGGTTTAATTTTGACATTCCGACAAAAGTATAGCCACTTATGTTAGATTAATTTAACAGCGCCATTTCTATGACTGGGAAAGCTGTCTATTCAATGCACACTCGCATAAGCTTTACTTACACATGTTTACTGTCCTACTTTTGGGACATTAGCCAGTTGTTGCAAGCGGCTCGCTGAATGGCTGTGTACGCATGTTGCTTCGCCTGTCTAAAAATAGACAAAATCAGTCTTTCGGGAGTTATAAAGCAGAGGGTGAATATGAAGGTATCGGAATAAGCGCCCGATGCTAGAGGAGAGTAAAGTAAGAGCAGATTTATACCCCTTCGTCTTTTCATTATTTAGGAGTTTTCTGACGTTCTCGTAAAGTTACGACAAATTCTACAATAATCTTAGTTAAGTTCATGAAACGCATTTTCATAGCTAGACAGAAGTTAAGATAAGATACTTTGGCTTGTTGAAATATTAGAAGTTTATGTTTCCCACTTATCACAAAGTATATCAATTAGTGTAACGAAACTTAATAGAACTATTATTCAGCATATGACGTTAAGAGCCAAGGGTATTTCAAGGGCACTTTATTTGGCAAATTTAAGTGTGCACTTAGGATTTGGCATCAGTTAAAGAGAAGGTCATCAAATATAGTAATAACATTTTCTGCCAATAAGTTTTGAACAAGTTATGCTCTTAATTTTTTATTAATTTTTATTCATTTCCATAGATGATGGCATTGTTACTATGTAATATTACAATAAATGAGATGATTATGACTGAGATTTTAAACTTTCCGTCACTCGACGGCATTATTCCGAAATGTTCCTCGTACGGCATCTATGTATCTCAACTTACATGGTTTAAAGTGCGAATAGTAATCTAGAAGACTTTAAAAATCGTAACCTTCTATTTACAGGTAAAATCCTAAAACAAGGTTATCGTTATCATACATTATGTAAGACGTTATGTAAATTTTGCTATACAAATCCGTTAATTATTTTGAAATATTGAACTAGTGTCAAATCTATGTAAGAGACAGTAATTATTAAACCAATTTATTATGGTGGCTTGTTATTTAAAATTCGCAAAAAATCATAACAGTTGTAACTTTATTCAGTTAAATATTAAAGTGATTAATAAGTTTATAAGGAAGGGTTACAATCCTGACATAATAAGAACTGCTGCTGATAAGATGTCAATACTTGATAGATTTTCACACCTATTTTGACTGCACGCCGGGCACTAAATGAAGTTATCTGTAAACCATAGCAGGATATGACAGATGATAATGTCTTTAAGGATCATTTAGGGACTTTGTAGACATTAACTTTTGCTCTGGAACTGACAGACTATCTTAAATCTATTACACACCCACTTTTGAGATTGTCTTGTGCTGTGGTGTCTATAATGTTTTGGGTTTACGTTGGTGTTTGTCCTGGTTTCATTTTGTGCTGTCCATTGTATATCAAAGTTTTAGTGGGGTTGACCATTTTGAGTTCTGCATCCTCTTTTCTATGCATTGCAAACTTATAATTGAGGCATACATGTATATATCAGTTTAATTTCTCAAGGCTTCTTTCTATATTTCATTTTATTTCTAAATGATACAATGTATATGCTCAATAACTAGAGTAAGGACTGAGATTATAAAAATGTGTATGTCACGGGGTTAAAATTAAGTGCTCATAGGAATAAGGTCATTGCTGTTACTAAAAATAGACAGACAGTTTCTTACCATAACATATTTTAACTATGTATGCAGTTATGATGTAATAAGCATTGTTAAACAGTCTCCCAAACTGCTTGACTTGCCATGTCAGCAACGTGGGCACCTGTGACCTGTGGACACATTTCTAGTTTGGTCTTGTGAAGGCTAGCTCTAATTGGGGAGCACTGCCAATTATAATGTTCATTACAAAACCTGCGCATAGCTAGGTGTTTGATGAATTGGCGTGCTAAAATTCCTCTGAGGCAAAGTTAATATATGATGTTTGAATGATGTTTTATGCATTATTACACTATTTCTAGTATAAGTTTGGACCTAGCCACTTACATTATACCCATAGATCAATTCATTGAATTAAAGTTCATAGTTCTTTCAACAAGTTCTTATTAATACAAAAATGTATTAATCGATTTATTAATTAATATCCATTGTGTTGTATTTTGAAAGGTGGAGATTCATACTGAAATACAAAGTTCTACGCATAATCATATATTCTGTGGCCTAAAAGAGTATACAATGTATACATTCACAATTAAGATAAAACCCGAAGGACCCACTTATGACGGATACTGGAGTGATGCAAGATCAACAGAAATATCAACATCTAGTGCTGGTAACATTTCAAATATTTCATATGCATCTATTTGTAGATTGTTAGTGCTTTTTGTGCCCCAGCATGCTATTGAGGAGCATTTACATGTGAGCACTGCTATAGGATTTACAACCTCTTCTGAAAGTGACGTCATTTCAAGAAAACGCAACATGTGATGTCACTATTTGCAAGCAGGAAACAATATTTACACCATAAAAAAATATTGTCACTTCAGTGTCATATTGCCATATTGGACAAATATTGCTTACTGTCAGTACAAGGTGATGTCACATGTGACGTTTTCTAGAAATGACGTCACTTTAAGAAGAGGTTGGAAATTGTACAGCGGCGCTCATGTAGGCTTGTCATTCTGTCCTTCAGAAGTTTCTTTTGTATATACAGTACAACCTCTTCAGAGCATCATCTTTTGGGAGATGTGTATTTTGGCCGCTGTTGAGTGGTTGGTGCCCTAAAATGATTTAGTTAATTGAAATTCTAACTACTTGATATTCGTTGTTGAAGAGGGGTTGTTGATAACATCTAGGAGGTTTTACTGTAACTCGAAATAAGAAGTATATGACCTGGAATAAGGAAATTTAAGTGCATTTTTATTCATCACTTGAAGTTATTCACCTGGGTCCCATTTCAGTCTCATTTTCTTATCTTAAATTTTCGATTGAAGAAGATTTTTAAGAATTTCCTAAATCATTGCAGAAAGCGTTTCTTAAAGTGATTTTCTTGTACCCGTCGTCTGTTTACATTATAGAAAAAAATGGCGGCCATATTCACCAGGGTTGGCATGGTATTTACCAGTGTGGTATTTACCGGTAATTCCCGGTATTTCCCATACTGGGAAATTCTTTTTATTTTATGAAAGTGGAAAATACTGGGAAAAACTCCAAACTTCAGCAAAATATAGTTTATTATGTCAAAAAATACACAAATTTGGTGTTTCATGATGCGAATTTCCTCTATCAAAAGGACTGCCATACTTCCCCTTAAACTGAAAAAAATGGCTGGAGTCCTTAGTCCGTTACTCTTTGCACTGACAATACTTCCACAGTCTTTACACTTTGCTTTTTGTAGAACCATCAAGAGTCAATCATATCATAAAAATTCCACACATGATCTTTAGGCCTCATGTTTTACTGTCCGAGGATCAGACATTACTACATTATCATAGTACATAATAAAAGCAATTATTTTGAGAGAGTGAATGTTAAGAGTTGAGATTTGTGAAATGTTTTCACTCTTTTGACTATCATTGGATTTATTATACATGTACAACAATGTACTGTTACTTTGTTTGCAGCATACTTTTTAACATCGGTTATTGTGTCCGGCATGTAATTAGATTACATCTTTATCACAGTTAAACATCGTTGGTATACTATCACCTGTGTCTTATGAACACTTTTGTAGTTGTTTTTTATTTCCCCTGTTGAAACAATGTATTTTGTTTTGCTTGTCAGTTGGTTTCCATTAAATATCAGAGGAAAATCTGGACATTTTTTGTAAGGATAGTTGCATGTGGTCAACAGGCACACATAGTGCTAAGGTATTAGTCAGTCAAATGTCAAGGTAGATCAATAACTGGAGAAAACTTTGAAGGCTTAAGGTAATGAGCCTTTCAGCCTTTTGTTGCTAGCTTTCTTAACTTGTTCCGTCTGTGATATATTCCATCCAATTAATCCCTCCTTAATTCACCTTAGTTGTTCTTTATGGTTGGCCAGGCCATTCCTTGTGCCCCTGTTCCCTTGTGTATATACCCTTGCATGTCCTCAGTGCCTGATTTTTTATGGACTGTTGTTTTCCAGGAGGTTTTTGTGGGGAGGCATCATGTCTCGTGTATGTGGCGTTCCCTGTAGCAACTTATTTTCACTGTTCAAAGAATGATTGTTGATAGTAAGTTGGTAAATAATAAAGTTTTGGGAGTCAGTAGATCAAGAGTCAGGGTAAAATGACATTGTGACTGAAAGCAGTGTACAATAAACAATATCTCCACCAAACTTCATAACATTCATTCTACGTTAACCAGTCAAATTACAGGTTTTGCCTGTCGCATGCTTATAATATAAAAAATAATACATTTGTATCTGTATTTTGTATTTATAATGGAGGACAGTAATAAGATGATACACAGACACCATTTATTAGCTTATTAGCTTGTCTGATAACAGCAGCATCACTAATAGCTCATTTTTGGCTTTTTTGTCTGTCCTGCGGAAGGGTGTGTATGTTGCAAGCTCTACTGCAAAATATGTATGGACAATACCATAGCGTACTTATTCTAAAACGATATAACTAAGGTGCATTTGAATTTTTATCTTACTATTTTATTGTTTGAAGGGTTATTTTTGAAAGGTGAATGAAAGTCCTTTGTCCCGATTCTCAGTATTAGATACTTTTAGTTTTAAAATACACCTACAAGATTGCCAAAAATTGTTTAGAAGTTGTTTGAATGTAGACAAAATGCTTTCCATGTATGTTCAGTATACCATCAGCATTTGGAAACCCCACAAATGCAACACTATACATTATACATTAAACATTAAACATGGTCAGTTTAAATTGTATTTATAATAAGCCACCCATGCATCCTGCGTATCTCTGGAAAAAATACCTTCAAAATGACGATCACTTCAACATACAGTATTATTTCATATGCTTTTGCTTACTTCTGCTAGAAGCACGAGGCATAACTATCACCTGTCTTTATTTAGAAGTTGAATTCCGAAAGAATGTACCGGTAAGTATTAATTGAGTATTTACTGATTTGCAGCTTACATTTTGAGGGTTCAGTGCAACTGTGCAAGACTATCATAACTCCTATATAAATACATAGGAGTTAGTATAGTCTTGCGCTGAACCCTGGAAATTTTATTGTTTATGTTATCCATCACAACTAGAGCTTTCTTATAAATGTGGAACTAGTAGAATGAATAAGCATACATGTATCAAGCATGCATGTCCAATGGAAACATCTGTAGATTATATAATGTATCTTATTGAACATGACAAATTTTGTGGAAATTTAACAAATCAGTTTGTACACAAGCCCTTTTTTATTAAAGCGAATACCAAATTTTGGTTTTCTGATGTCAACATAAATAAAGCATTCTGAAAGTGTTTCTGTCTGATTTATGTCAGAAACAAAATTAATGCACGAAATGTACCTTACGTAAATCATAATGTATCTTATGAAAATGAATTATTTTACTTCGCAACATTTACTCTAGATGTAAACCACATATGTGTCGTAGTATAGAAGTGTACCTACATTTCAGACTGCTGTCAGTTTCCACAAAACATGGTGACAACACAGAGAGAAAGACAAAAGGTACTCCGAGAGAGGAAGAAGAAACCTGACACTGTGTTCACAAAGAATTAAGAATTAGTTTTCATAAGGAACCTTCTACATTGTATATTTACAAATGTTCTATATCAATATTTGTATGATACTGTATCGAATACAAGCGTTTTATTTTATATGAATGTTATTGAACTATATGGAGTGTTCTTTAAATTTTTGGATTCTCACTTAAACTCGATTTTTAGAAATTAATCTTCTTATAAAGTTTGTTAATGATATATACCTACATGTTCTTTATTGCATAAGAAAGTTACATTTATGTGGAGTTTTTCAATCAAATAAGATTGGCACATGTTGGCATCTAAGTTACACATCATGCATTTCTATCAAAGCATATACTTGGTTGTTTGAATCAATAATAAACACATTGCGTAAATGCGTTATTTAAAATTTACAGTAAACTATGTGCTCCGAATAAAATGTTATTGTCTATTATTGTCATTCACATTACATGTATATTGTTTATATTTTGTGCATAAATGAAAAATATTTGATAAAGTTGTTCATAAACCATTTTGACACACATGAACATTAAATTTTTTGAAAAATCAAGAGATGTATGCTGCTTTTGAATTTCACAATTGTGTTTCTTTTATATAACATATGTTATGCACGAAATTAAGTGTGTTCTTTGTCATGTTATGTAACACATTTTAGAACCTGTTTTGGTCCATAGAGTTTAGATGTTTTGTGTTGAAGCTATGTTTAATCAGGTAAAATAATAAAAAAGTTTTCAAGATGGGTCGTTTTCAACTTTTGTTATTTCTTAATTTGACAAGTAAACGTGGAATGAATGGTAAGATTATTTTCTGCAGCAAAAAGATAGTCACCTATTGGTTTTTATGCTGGTAGAAGGAGCAAGTAGCCACCGCTTCATTTGTCCATGTGTTAGTATGTTAACATCATGAGTATGTCCATCCCACATGCGTGTCCGTGCTATTTCTTAGCAACTACTGACCATACTTCAATGTAACTTAATGGGAAGCTTAATGAGAGCATTGATTGGTTCTACTGATATTCTTGTATTACGTTGCCTTGGTAGAACTTTACAACCTTTTAGCCACCAAGGGTAAAATGGGTCATATGCTCTAACCAAAAGCTCTTTACAATAGTTTACAAATATTTTACCATGTTTGGTTGCATACAAATGATTATTTTACAATTGCTCTACAGTTCCTAGTGCCAGCCCAGCTGTTGCCCGTGGAGGTTATTCCTGGAATCCTCAAGTTTGCCGAAGTGAACAAAGGAGACACGTCTGTTTCATGTTACAGGTATGTCATTGTTATGTCATTTATAGTTATATTTTGTTGTCTAATCTATTAACCTGTCATTAAATTTAATGAACATACTAGTAAGGGAGAGGCATGATAGGTGATGAAGGGCTTGGGCATTTGACTTCTGGTCTGAATGCCATGAATACTAACTTCCTCTTGAGAGTGTAATGTGCATTTTTTCGATTCATAATTTAGGTATATCCCTGTATACTGGTTGGTAGCCCTGGAAGTGGTCATCAAGAGTGGTCAATGACATTGCCTTTAAAAACGTCACATTTTTTCAAAGTATTTTCCCCTAGCATTCACACACTTTTCGTGATATTTTATCCACTGGGTATAAATGTCCGAGTACCACTCTCTATCAAATGTGGGGATAACATTGTGCACATGTACTTGCAGTTCGGAATTAAATCGATGCCCTCATAGCCGACACGGCTGGCTATATCACAGACTGTCAAGCGGCGAACCCCCCAGTTGACGTTCTTCTCCAACGTTACCAACAACGTGCCCTTCGTCATCTTCCTTCCTCTTCCCTTGTCACCTTCTATGTAATCTCGTCATTCTCAAAAACGTTGATGCCAATTAAATACTAATGACCGGCACACAGGTTGTTTCATTGTCGCCTCGTCTGTGTTGGTGTTTTCCCCAACCCAACGCCAATGTTATCACTGCACAAGCTTCAACAAATTCCGATGACGACATGTTGTTTCCAAGACAGTGCATGTAACCAAGTCATAAAAAGCAACGTTTGACCGGAAATGACGGAAATTTTAACAACATATTGGTGTGACGTCAACGCATTAATTGACGTAATTTGGCAGAATTTTATCAGGAAACGTGGAAAAAAGCTTGTTGTAAAAGATTGATTAAAAGGTTTATAAACGTACATTTAGACAGTGCGCCGGCCATACGTTCTTGGCTACATAAAATACATATTTTTTTCTATATATATTCAATTTACAGACATGAAATTCACAAGGTAAGTGCCGAACACTTCGAATAAGATATATATGACTTTAGATATGATTTGGACTAGAAATACAAAAAATATGCAAAAAGTCCACGTTATTCTGGATCAACCCTCGTACATTTAATCGTATGTATTAATAAAACTTCAATGTTTGCCAATATATAGAGGATCTTATATGAGTGGTCATTATGAATTGAATATATTAAACGAGTCTTCTAAAAATGATAAGAACGAGGCTTTAGATGACGAGTTTTATAAATTCAATACAAAATGAACACAAACAATTGGTCATATATATCAGTTGAATTTCTCCAGGCTTCTTTCTGACAGCTTTTCATAAAATTATACTTATTGTCCCAATTGTAATTCTAGTTGTGAGTTGGATTTCCCATACTCCTGTGCAATTCTTTCACTCTATATAGTGTTCGTGTTGTTTTCTCCCCAGTTTCGGCCTATCGTTGCCGGGTGTCTTGACTTGTCCTGTGATCTTTTCCATCCATCATTAATTTCCACCACCCCTTGTTTGTTCTCTTTGATTCTCCTAGTTATCCCTTATGGTTGGCCAGGCCAATCCTTGCGCCAGTGTTCCTTTATGTATGTACCATTGAGCCTCCTCAAATGCCGTATGTTTTATGGATTGTTGTTTTCCGGAGATCTGTGTAGGGAGGCTCTGTCTTATGTATGTGGCATTCCCTGTAGCAACTTATTTTGTCTCTCTTCTATTTGTGATATAACGGCAGACACAGCTGGTTTTTCGCCAAAACAGTACCTTAAACCCCTATATGCTAGCGAATATGAGGTGTGTAATTCAGTCTTTGGTAAACAAAAGCTGATAAATAGAGGCTCTTATATTAGTGGTCATTATGAATGGAATTTATTAAATGAGTCTTTGTCAAGTGTTTATCGGTTTAAGATGACAAAATTTATAAATTCAATAAAAAATCAACACAAATGTAAGGTTCTATTTATTATATAACAATAGAAAGGCCGGCTTTTCACCAAAACTTTACCTTAAACCCCTATATGCAAGCAAAATATTATGTTCGATTTCGGTCTTTGGTAAACAAAAGCTGACGCATCAAAAAGTAGGTTTAACAAAATATGAGTTCAGATGATTACACCACATATCTTATTTAAATTAACAAGTCATTAATTTTCAATGTTATACTTCGTACAAAATAAATGTTTGACAATGTCAACATCAATGGAGTGCGCCGATGTCACACTTGTTTTGTTGTGACGTCGCACGCACATGAGTTGTTATTTCATTAGTGAATTATACATAGCTGATATTGCCACTCTACGCTGTATGTTATGTTATAATGTATGGTCTTACATGCTTACTTATTTTGAAACATAGATAGTACAAAAAATATGATTTTGTTATTTTAGTCGATAGCTCAAAAAGACGAGAATGGACAAATGAAAGGACTCAAAGTTTCATTCAACAACACTTCCAAAATGATTGCTGAAGATTCTTTGTACTTTTGTGAGAACTTGCTTTGTAAGGAAAGTTATCAGGTGACGATAAGACCTTACAATGATGCTGGAGAGGCAAACCAAAGTTCTGTCATTTCTGTGGAAAAGTGGACAGATGGTAAGACAAATATCAATTTTTCAGTACTTTACTACAACATGCATTGTCCAATGCCCATGTTTGTATGTTTTGCTTCATTATTGACCATTCAGCAAATAGATATCAGAAAATAAATCACCTGACAGGCCTTTTTCTATAGTTCCTACGGATCAGACTATCTGACCCATTCTCAAAGTCAAATATATGGTTTCTTTCCCAATCAGAAAAAATCCCAATCAGAAACACCTACAAATATCGTCTACTGGAGTGACCTGGTTTATACTGAAGCTCTTTGAATAACTCATGCCATTATTGTTTATTGTGTCATAAATGTTTGTGGACATATTGTGTGTTTAACTATGAAAATTCCCAAAATTGGAGTTGAAGCAATTAAAGTTTTCCCAAATTGGATAAATTTTATGATGCAAACTTTCCCAATTTATCTAGGGTCTTTTCCCAAAATGGACTGAAAAATGCCTGTGGTCAGTACTTAGTATAAATGTTTCCAGATGTTTGAGTATAAATGTTTCCAGAATGTTTAAGTATAAATGTTTCCAGGATGTTTACATGAAAAGTAGAATTGACCCTTCCACATTCGCACTGTAGCCATGCCCACCTTAGCAACTGGTGCTTGTTGTTACTACGTTAGACAAACACTTTACAAAATGGCAAACGACAAAAATTAAACGTAATGTAATTTTGGGTTGTCTTCCAAGTGATTTTGAGTTGAATTATCTTTGTGATCAAACTTTGACTCTGAATTTTACACCTGCCTGGTTTCCTGACAAGAAAGTAGAAGTTCTACTCCAAACCGTCTGTGACAGACCAAAAATGATCAAAGAAATATCAACATCATAGCTAAGCATCTTATTGGTGTGGACATATTTTATATTACAGCAAAAAAAAAATGCACAAAAATTGACATCTTTTGGATAATATAAGGATATTTTGTAATGTCTATTATAATCTGACATCAAAAATATTTTATAATGAAGGGTTTATTAGTTAAAAGTCCATATGGTAAATATTTTGTTTTACTTACTTAAATGCTGGAAAAAGTCAAATATTGTAGTTTTTTTAAAATAATATTCATGTAATGTTCATTCAACAGGCAGATATATTGATAATATCAAACATTTATATAAATTGCAACTTATTAAAACCAGAAGACGAGATGGGATAGTTTGGCGAAATAAACCTCCACCGCTTTCTAATTATTGATTTGAATGACATAATTAAGCAAGAATTTAGCTAATTAGTGTAAAATTGTTTAACAGTATGTTGTTGCTTGCATATGTATGTAAAACAAACATATTTTAAGTTGTTACATTGTGTTTCTTCATCTTTTAGGGCTCTTTTAGTAGCTGCATCGTTTCACCATTGTCACATATTAACATAATATAATATAATCACACTATCATTATCAGAAATCTATTAGACCTTTTTTTTTATCGCGTGGTTATCTCTTCCTGTTTGTCTAAGGTTTGTCTAAGGTAAGCAAGCTGCTGGGGGTGTGATGTAATATTTGCCCCATATGGCAATACATGTATGAAACAAAGTGACCATATGGAGTAAATATTGTTTCCTGCTTGCAAATAGTGTCATCACATGTGGCGTTTTCTTGAATTGACATCACTTACAGAAGAGGTTGTAAATTCCATAGCAGCGCTCAAATAATAATAATTTCTTAGATGGAAAGGTACTTGGTTGTTTTTGCTGTTCTGCCGTATGGTTATTTATTTATACATGTATAATATTGATATACACTTAACAAAACTTTTAAGTGTGCACATATAAATATGACCGTATCTTGGTCAATATTAGTCTGAACGTGCTGAAATTTTCAACAAATATAGCGTAGATACCTGGCATAATATTTTGTTTATTTCGTGTCATAAATCCACAGATTGAACAAATGAAATGAATAAATGTGATAATGCAAAAGAATCAGTACTGTAGCTCCCACTTAAAGATGATCTGGTTGATTGGAAAGACTCAAATAGTGTGTGTGTGTGCCCACCTGCACTCGACGCATAGTGTTATTTAAACCGATAAATTCGACCCGAGAATCAAGATCTACACATAGCAAATAGCACATATACAAAATTTCGTGTAGAAATGTTCATTCGACATTAAAAAGTGAACACTTAAAGGTTTTGTTAAGTTTGTGTATGTTTATCATTGTTTATCTTGCTCGAGTTGGAGTGTATTAATAAAATGTTTTCAATTCAAAACAGGTATACATGTAGTACAACCAACATTGAAAGTTGAGAGAACGGACACAACAAACAAAACTGGAAATCATACAGTGCATTTACAATGGTCGAATCCTCCAGCTGCTAATGCTATTGGTTATAATGTATTTCACTGTACAAAATTACTAGGAGGTTGTAAGGTAAGTACCCCAAGGATATGAACGACAGTCGAAAAAGAAGGGACCCAATAACACGTTACAGAATTTTAATTGGTTTTGTTCCCCCCACCACCACCAGATTATGACCCTCCTACCATTGTGATTTTAATAGGCTGTCATCCCTACACCCTAAGGGAGATTTGGATCATTTCATCTTTTTTTTCAAACTAAACATCAGTTATACATTTCTCCCCACCTCCAGTTAAGTTGCCTTTCCTTCCCTCACCTAAGCTTATCTACTCTTTTTAGCCACATCAAAGGTACGTTCAGTCCTTGGGTCTTTACTTTTTTATCTTTAACCCAGATAACGTTATATATATGTATTTCCCACTGAAGAAGACTCTACCAAATATCTGAGAGTAGATATACAAGCCAATCTCGCCTTGAAACAGCACATCAATAGAGTTACATGCTTGGTTTCTTGCGTAGATAGAATATCGTGTTAAGTATTGAGTCCATACTAAAGATGACCTTGCTCATCAGGTTGAAATGTTTCTAATTGTTGTCCAATCTCAAGTGTTATGCATGTACCAGACCTTTCATGATAATACATCTAGTTCTATAATGCGATACAAATACTACGGAAATCATTCTGTGTAACTGTATCAATGTTGAGGTATTATTGTTTTACAGCTGAACGATGGTGGCGTAATGGAATGGCAATTTTACTCAAAAGATACACATGAAGCATATATGAATGTTGAATCTTCCGAATTATCATTTGGTGTAAGTTTGATCACCGATACAGGGAGCAGTGGACTGCAGTGGGAGACCTGTGTTTATACTAAGGGCATTTGTAAGTACTTTACTACATGTGTACAATTATTTAAGCCTTGATTTAAGCGTCTCAAGTATCCTGGGGCCTCATTAATTTCATTAGTTTAGAAAAGCTGGTAAATATAAAATTTGAGTCTCAGTTTCAGTCCTAAAATGTTTGTGAATAAGGTCCCTGGACTAATGGTTTCTTCAATTGATGTTGATATCTGAAACTTGATTTCAGTGATAAGGGTGGAGTTGTAGTGTGGTAAAGTTTAGTAAATTTGATAAAATAAATATTTATGAGCTCATATAATGATATGAGTAAATCTTGTAAAATAGAGTAAATTATATTAGTAAATCTTGTTAAATTGAGTAAAATTATATGAGTAACTCTTATGAAATAGAGTAAAATTATATGTGTAACTTTTGTAAAACGGAGTAAAATTATATGAGTAAGTCTTGTAAAATAGAGTAAAATTATAAAAGTAAATCTTAAAAAAAATAGTTAAGATGAAATAATATCGAGGTTTTACCCTCTGTTCTGTTTTCATTCCAGGTCCAACGAAAGCTGTACAGAATGTTGTTGTGTCCACAGGATCTGAAGATGATACCTTAGTGGTTAACTGGGATAAACTTCCGTGTCAGTCTGGAGAACCATATATAAGCAGTTACATTATAACTTACTGTAAAGTTAGCACTGGAACGTGCGATGGTATGTTTCATTAGGTGACATCACGACAGGTCCATTTGTTTCTCCATTTATATGACGAGAAACTGGTTTTGCGTTCACTACTTAGTTTTGACAGCACTTGTTTGTTTAATTTCTTTGTTTAATGTTTACTACTGTTCATATACTTTCTATATTGTGATGCATTGAATGGCTGTCTAATTAGTTTAGTAGCTTAAATTTACCAAATGGAATAGCAGATCTGGATCTGGATCTGGATAGGTACGTTGCAGAGCCTTTCAGCGCAGCGCAACGGGAGAGAGAGTGGGAGTCTAGTCCCAGTGGAGGACAGCTTGTCTTTCTATAATGTTATCTGAGGGGTAGTCACTGAATGACTAAGGGGTTACTCTACGTTTATTTGGGCGGATAGGATTTAAATAGTCATGGCATGGCAGGCCTGGCACCAGCCCCTCGACCACCTTATAGAAGAAGATCAAACGATTCGCCTTTCTTCGGTCTTGCAGGGATGGGAGCTTCAGGTCTTGGAGCATCTGGGTAACGCAGCCGTTGGACTTGGTTGTATAGTCGCCGTTGATGAATCTAGCTGCCAGCCTCTGTACCTTTTCTATGTTGTCTATATCTTTTTGATGGTAAGGATCCCAGACTATAGCACTGTACTCTAAGGTGGAGCATACGAGTGATAGGTATGCCGTTCTTTTGCAGTTCTGGGGGCAGTGCTTTAGGTTTCTGCGAAGAAAGCCGAGTGTTGAGTTGGCTTTTTTTGTCATCTTGGTGATGTGGGAGGCACATTTGAGGTCTTCAGATATGGTGGTACCAAGATATGGATTTTCAGGCACTTGCTGTAAGATGTGGTTGTCTAGTTGGTAAAATTTGGATGATTTCTGGTTGATGGACATGATGTAACACTTCTTTGCGTTAAACTGCATTCCCCATGTATTGACCCATACTTCTAGTTGTCGTAGATCTTGTTGGAGTAATTCGTGGTCTGGTATAGCAAACTTGCGTCGGCAAATAATCGCACTGTGGATTTAACCCACTCCGGGATGTCGTTGATGTGGCAAAGAAAAAGTAATGGACCCAGCACTGTGCCTTGTGGTACGCCGGAATAGACGGGGCTGCCACTGATTCTACGCCTTCAACAACAACCTTCATACTCCTGTTGGTGAGGAAATCGCTGAGCCTGTGATGCCGTATTGTTTTAGTTTGTGACGGTGTCGAAGGCCTTGCTGAAATCCAGTATTGCCATGTCTAGTTGAGTACCTGGGTCAGTCTTGGCAAGTAGATCGTAGACTGTTGTTATAAGCTGGGTTTTGCAGGAGTAGCCAGCCCGGAAACCGTGGTTTAAAGAAGTAAGGATGTTATTGCGTTCAAGGTGGGATAGAATATGTTTACAGATGATGTGTTCTAGTATTTTGCAGCTTACACAAGTCGGGGATACAGGTCTGTAGTTTTCGGCTAGGTGTACGTCGCCTTTCTTGTAAATTGGTGGGACAAAAGCATTTCTCCGGTCCATAGGGAGCCTTCCAGTGTCGATGAATGATTGGAAGATGGTACTTATTGCAGGTGCTAGTTGACAAGCACAGGTCTTTAACACCATATTTGGAATCATGTCGGGTCAGAAGTTACTCAACGCCTTTAGCATTAATGTTGAGGGCAGGAATAGTGGTCCAACTATGCTTGGTTGTGCTAGGGAGCTGTTTGTTTCCATCGTCCTTGGTGAACACTGACCTGAACAGGTCGACTAGGATCTGAGCCTTGTCCTTGCTGCTGTTGACAAGTCTGCCCATCTTCTTGAGAGGGGCCACACCAACACTATCCTGTCTGCGTGACTTGACGAACCTCCAAAATGGCTTGGTGTTTTTCTTGTTGAGCCCCTTCTTTATTGTGCTGTCACTATTTTGGTTCTGAAGTCTAGATATCACATATTCAAACTAGTGATATCTGGTTTTTGTAATTGTTGATACTGCATATTGAAATTCTTGATAGAGGTGTTCAACAGTTAAACAACACCTCTTAGAGAAATACTATAGAGTTACATTACACTGTTTGTCAGTAAATTGTGGTAATCACAAGAACACTTATTCTAAATTTTCAGACAAAAGTACTTACTGTTGTTTTCGGTACAATCTGTCATACTTTGTGGTAACTAATGGTGTTTACTTCTTTGAGTATTGTTTAAAGGCATGCATTTGTGTGCAATTATTATATTGCTGTTGGTATTGTTTTAGGCAAAATGTACATATTTGGTCAGATGTTTATTACTAGGAAGATGAAATCACAATTTATTTATATTAATAGACACTCACCTTATGAATTATGTTACAAAATATTTCATCTGTACTACTGCAATATATTCTAATAGCAGTTATTTTAACATTACCTTTAACTTAATTATTCTTTTGGAATAAATGTGCAAACTTAATTGAACATTCGACTGTTTTGAATAAAAGTAATCTACTATAATGTCACCATTTCATGTTTTAACAGATAAAGAAGTTGCTGCAGACTTGGGTAGAACTGTTCTTTATGTCCTTGAAGAGAGGTATTCTGTAAAGGTCAAGGGAGGCAATGAAGTCGGCTGTTACGGACCTTACAGTGATATCATGCATGGTACGCCGGAACACAGGGGTAAGTCCTATATGCTGCAGATAAATATATTGGATTAGTGGTAAAGTTTGCTATATGGGAATGTATGCAAATTGATATTGACTGCAACTTTTTGACTGTTGAAAACATCCACGTATACAGTAGTTTAAGTGACATAGTGTTCAACATTACCCACCCTCTTTGAAAACATTGCATGGACATTTTTTATGAAGTGCTTGTTTATAAAAGTATATCAGAATCCGTAAATAGATGGGTGAATGTGAAACTATGCTAACTGCATAAAAATAAAGATGCTATTAGGTTTACTTTGCATACACCCATTGGTATGCATGTATGTAGTTCTCAGTCTTATTTTAGTGTGTTCCAGCATTCTCACATTCATAATGTAACACATTTTCTAATGAAATACCAGGTTGCATCATTGCATGTTCATTGTTTTCTTTCCTTTGCTGAATATAGAAATAATGATTGTGTTACGGTGAAACAATGCGATATGATTACAATATAGTGTTAGTTATCTATATATTGAGGGCTTGGTGCAAAACAATTATAACTCGGTAGTTGCAACAGTTTTGCACCAAACTCTCACTAATTTGTATATTTACAGCTCTGGAATCGGGAGCGTTGGTTGGTATTGTAATGGCATGTTTGGTTGTAGTTTTTATGGCTGGTGTTGGACTCTTCTGCTGTCTCAGGTTTGTTAAGTTTGTTTGTATTTACTTAGTATCTATTTGTCAGTAACTTCATCATTAATTGATATCTATTGTATCTAGGGTTTTGCCAAACATGTTGTTGCTTTACAAAAAATGCTTGACGAATCACCATAGTTGTGTACCAGATGCCTTCTCGCAGTGCCTGTCTACCAGTTTCCTTCTCGCAGTGCCTCTTACCCATCAAGCTGGATATTTCTATCCATACCGGAAACCAGTGAAATATTCTTATATTCCGACCACCTAAAGTGCACTTCATTTAACAAAAGTCTTGCTGATAGATTAAGGTTGAAGTGTTACTGAAACGAAAGTAGTGGCTTTTTACATCACCTTTTAAAAATAATGACTGGCAAAGGGGTTGTTCTGTATCCAATGACTGGCAAAGGGGTTGTTCTGTATCCAATGACTGGCAAAGGGGTTGTTCTGTATCCAATGACTGGCAAAGGGGTTGTTCTGTATCCAATGACTGGCAAAGGGGTTGTTCTGTGTCCAATGACTGGCAAAGGGGTTGTTCTGTGTCCAATTTATACAATCGTTAATTACAAGAAACTAGTGTTTTGTTTTAACGAAAAGAACTGTATTGTAGGAGAAGCAAAGCAAAATTTAAAGTTTGGAAAGACCAAGCTGGAGCTGTAAGACTCCCAGTCATAGATGGGCATGAGAATCATAATCCTTATGTAAGTATGCTTTGTGTTCTGCTGAATATTTCAGTATATTATTTCTTGATTACCATGATAAATTATTTTGTAAGCTTCCGTAATACCGGTGCAAAAACAGTTTATAAGAATTCAATGCCCTACATTATCTTATAAATTGCTGTGAAAGTACTTTTTTCACGAGGTTTTATTCTTGCATTAATTCACAAATTCAAATTCTTGCTTAAATTTGTATTCATCACTATGTCAGCACGGAACTTGTGAAAATAAAAACTCATGAAAAAAACAAAACAATGGAAATTCGCAAAATAGAGTGCCCATAGTTTATGGACTTAATTGTAGCATAACTTACATTACAATATAAAGTATTTCAATTATTATTTTGGTATGCAATGTTTCTTTCTAATTACTGTTATTCTTATACGGAAAATAATATGCCGTGTACAATATAAGCACATGCTTTTGGTATCCAGTCAATATGCAAAATGTGGAGATATGATATAATGATTGACCTTCAATAAAGTATCAATATGAAAGTTGCCATTAAGTGATTCTAGAGTATCTTACAGGATTTGTCGGTATTTTATTGAATTTATTTTACAGGTTTTCTAAATATGATGAAAATGACGCTTTATGAGTTTAATTAATTTAATAAAAATGAACAGGAATGTAAAATTCTATTGATTCCATTTATGCAGAAACAGCTAATTTGTGTCAAACAATTAGCTTGACCTCCTGTATGCAAGCAAGCAGAGCATGGCATGTGCAATTCGGTCTTTGGTCAACAAAAGCTTATGCAACAAAAATAGTTCAGACAATTTTATTTTTTATCTTTCAACCACAAGGTACAAGTTGAAATGATTATATCACAGGTCATATTCAAATTAACGAGATAATAATTGTCAATGAACTAAAATGTCAAACTTCATACAAAATATTTAACTATGCCAAAATCATTTGAGCGCATCTTTGTTTTGTTTTTGGCGTAACACATGTGAGTTACTAGTGAATAATTGAAAATATTACATGGGTGTTATAAATCCTCTATTCCGTATGTTATATTATAAATATATTATTATCGTTACATACCACAGCTCTATTTTCGTCTTATATCAGTAAGTGTATTTCAATGTTTTCCTCTTTGGTACTGTTTTACTGTTAACATGTTTGCCATTAACACACCAAGCATTTGGCACACACGTTTTGTTGCTCAGTGTTTAACAAGGAAGTTGTTGTATTAGTTTTGGCCAGACCCTCATCAAGTATACTCTTGAGTCCAGCGTTGACAACCATGATCAGTTTGTAGTTCAACGTTGTGTTCATTTGTCAAAATTTTATTTTCATGAATATATATTTATAACAAGTCAGTTCCTGACTAATGAAATTGCAAACATGTATCAATTCATTTCAACTGAAGGAAAACAGTTTTGGTAACTTAAACAATGTGACGTAAAGCGATTATTCATTGGTCAGTCCTTCTGTGCATTCTTCATTACAGATTCAATGTACTGTCTCAATTAAACTTCGTACAACTACATATGTTTGCTATTTTCATTTTAGTAACCCACTGTCAGTTTCTTCTAGCATTGATTAGTAATTTCAACTGGTTTTTGTTTGATTTAACAGTAATTGTTTGGCTGTATTGTGTTACAAATAAGAAAATACTTGTTTGTTTAGTTTGAGTGTCTGCCATCTTGGGTTATTATCATAATTCAAGCTGAATTGTGGAATTGTAAGGATTCTGATTTTCACCAATGTCTGGAATAAAATCTATGATCACCCGACGATGAAGAGTCTGGCCGTATACTCATGGATCACTATTCTTCCTTTGATATTTAACATTGTATTCAAAATTGCAACCCTGTTTTACTAATTTTCTTTAAATTGTTAGTTTGTTTATTTGTTGTTGCTTAACAATTGTTTGTTTATAAGATGTAATTCTTTGACTTACAGAACTATTACCCGTCTGCCGGTCCGTCCTTCCGTCCGTCACAAAATCTTGTGTCACTCATATCTCCAAAAGTATATGAGCCAGAGTCACTAAACTTTACAGGAATGTTCACCAGCATGTGTAGTTGTGCACCTGGGTTTTCATATTTGGCTGTGCCCAGTAAGTGCAAAGTTATGGCCCTTGATTTATTGAAAATATAGCATACAGAGCGTGCAATTTTGTGTCGCGCATATCTCCAACAGTACATCAGCTACACTCACCAAACTGTACAGGAATGTTTACCAACCTGTATAGTTGTGCACCTGGGGTTTCGTGTTTGCCTGTGTCCAGTAAGTGCAAAGTTATGGCCCTTTACTTTCTACCATAATCAGTACAGTTGTTCACTTGGTAATTTGGATATCCATTCACAAACTATGAGCAGAATAATAGCATTTGCTTTTGTGACAAAGGCTGCAAGTGGGGGCATCTTTGTCCTATGGACACATTTCTAGTTTCTCTATGCATTAGTACTTACCATTGAGGCATATAGATCTATCGGTTACATTTCACCAAGCTTCTTTCTTTATTATGATGTCATTTAATGAACATACCAGGTGTGTCCAAAAAGTTTGTGGACACCTTTGATGTTTATAATTTCTACGTCAATATATCATATTGCCATTAACAAGGAAACTTTTATCTTGATAGTGCTGTTTTATTACACTGAATCCTCATTTGGTACAGTCATAATTTTGTTTTAGTTTTCTCAATATATATAATTTTATTAACCAGGTTTTCAACGAAAACCAGGTTATTAGAATAGCGTATGTTGTTGGGCGGGCGGGCGTTTCTGGGCGGCCGGGCGTCAAACTGGTGGTTTCCGGCGAATAACTTGAGTTCTGTTCATCTTATTGACATCAAACTTGGTGTTTAGTAAAAAAGTGTGGAGAGCTCGCTTGGGATTGCTTTTGGGTTTGGTCAGTCAAAGGTCAAGGTCACCGTTACTAAAAATAGAAATTTGGTTTCCGGCAAATAACTTAAGTTCCGTTCATCGTATTGACATCAAACTTGGTGAATAGTAAGAACGTGTGGAGAGCTCGCTTGGGATTGCTTTTGGGTTTGGTCCATCAAAGGTCAAGGTCACCATTACTAAAAATAGAAATTTGGTTTCCCGCAAATAACTTTAGTTTTGTTGATCATATTGACATCAAACTTGGTGTATAGTAAGAACATGTGGAGAGCTCGCTTGGGATTGCTTTTGGGTTTGGTCCGTCAAAGGTCAAGGTCACCGTTACTGTAAATATCAATTTGGTTTCCGGCAAATAACTTAAGTTCCGTTCATCGTATTGACATCAAACTTGGTGTATAGTAAGAACGTGTGGAGAGATCGCTTGGGATTGCTTTTGGGTTTGGTCTGTCAAAGGTCAAGGTCACCATTACTAAAAATAGAAATTTGGTTTCCCGCGAATAACTTTAGTTTTGTTGATCATATTGACATCAAACATGGTGTATAGTAAGAACATGTGGAGAACTAGCTTGGGATTGCTTTTGGGTTCGGTCCCTCAAAGGTCAAGGTCACCATTACTAAAAATAGCAATTTAGTTTCTGGCGAATAACTTGAGTTTCGTTGATCATATTGACAGCAAACTTGGTGTATAGTAAGAACATGTGCAGAGCTCGCTTGGAATTGCTTTTGGGTTTGGTCCACCAAAGGTCAAGGTCACTGTTACTAAAAATAGAAATTTGGTTTCCGGCAAATTACTTTAGTTTCGTTGATCATATTGACATCAAACTTGGTGTATAGTAAGAACATGTGGAGAGCTCGCTTGGGATTGCTTTTGGGTTCGGTCCGTCAAAGGTCAAGGTCACCTTTACTGTAAATATCAATTTGGTTTCCGGCGAATAACTTGAGTTTCGTTGGTCATATTTGCATCAAATTTGGTGTATAGTAAGAACATGTGGAGAGCTCATTTGGGATTGCTTTTGGAATAGTTTCGTCAAAGGTCAAGGTCACCGTTTCTAAACTTAGCAATTTGGTTTCCGGCGAATAACTTAAGTTTCCTTGATCATATTGACAGCAAACTTGGTGTATAGTAGTAAGACCATGTCGAGAGCTCGCTTGGGATTGCTTTTGGGTTCGTTCTGTCCAAGGTCAAGGTCACTTAAAATTTAAAAATCAGTTTCCACTTAATATCTTCGCTATGCGTGGGTGACTGGGTGTATTGACATCAAACTTGGTGTATAGTTGTTGCATATCTATATAATATATCTAAGTGTGAGTGTGTATATGCATGTATCATCTATGGCACCTTTGCAGCATTGATGATCATCATGTATTCATTATACAAATTGAGCCTTGGTTACAAATAACTACATACTAAAACCTGGTTTGGGGGCATTGCCCATTTCTTGTTTCTATTTGTCTTTATTTGAAATTCCCTTTCCCTATCGCCAGTATTTAAAATTATGTCTGATTATTAACTACTTTTTTTTATCCGTTGACTTTGCATTAGGTTATTGATTTAATATTATGTGGTTATTTCGCATTCTGATGTAAATACTTTAGTTACTGAGAGCAAAGTGAGGCTGCTTTGTGTCTGCTGTTATGTACATAATGATCAATTGCTTTTAATGATTAGTTACTGCCTACTTAGTCATTTATGAGTATGTGATGGAAATCAATTACCATATAGCAATTAAGTGTGAGGTTAGCTAGCTGTTAAATCGGCTTAAACCCAGAGAATGTTTACTGACAGTTGCAAGGCTGTAAATCGATGTATGGATATGATTTTTAATTGTGTTTTAGATATATGTTAAATGTCCATCTCCCCATGTGCAATTCTTTCACTCGATATAGTGTTCGTGTTACCTCCCCCCCCCCCTGTTTGTCCTCATTAATTCTCCTTAGTTGTCCTTTATAGTCTGCCAGGCCATTCCTTGTGTCCCTATTTCCTTGCGTGTTTACCCGTGTACCTCCTCTAATGCCTGATGTTTTATGAACTGTTGTTTTCTCGGATGTCTGTGTGGAGAGGCATTGTCATTCCCTGTAGCAACTATATGTATTTGTAAATTAGAATTACAGCTAATCGAGGCATTATGCATACTATGATAATCATAAATATATATGTTGGAACTAAATTATTATGTAATCATTGATAATGAATGTTATTGTTATTTGATCTTGCCAAAATGTCGAATTCATTCCATACAATTATGTAGACCATTACTGCTTAATCTAATTGCCTAATTGAAGCTTGGACATGTTTATTACAAAATTCTGCTTTGATAATGACTTTTTCTTGGCCTAAATTAAGATAGGAATATTTGCCCAGACGAAACCTACACAGAAAAATTGCCATGACCTGAGAGATTCGTTTTGACATTTGTCCACAGAAATATCGTTTAGGATGGCACAGTGCCTATTTTTATGGTTTTCGGTGATCTGCATTTTGATGTGTCAATGCCCCTAAATTTTGTATTATATTCATGGCATATAAGACTATCAATCCTCTTCATTAAAAACAATAAAATACTACTTTCCTACCCACTCAATTTTCCAAACCAAAAATACTTTTTTAATCTAAGCCCTAGGGTATCTTTTGCATATACTCTAGATCTGTGAAAATTATGATATTGTTTGTGATTATTTTGTTACTAAACCAAATTTTAATTCAGTGCTTCAATTATTAAATTATTGTTTTATTTTCAGACTGTACATAAGCTGGACCCATCATATGATGAAATTGACTCGTCTGAAAAAGCGGTAAGTTCTAGCTGTTTTTCAGTTTGTAATATTACATGTTCCGATATATTGTTCCCTTTAATTGTATTAATGCAGAGTTACGTTATTACCGTTATCATTTAATTTTCAATATCATAATGACTATTTTCATTTTTGTGTCTTGTCCACATAGTGTCTTGTATAGATGTCACAAATCTTGTAAATTGGTGAAAGGGCATATAGTATTACATCTTTTAATGTGATCACCCGTCCAAGTCAAAAGCGTGTCCAGCCCAGGATTTTGTTGTACGTGGGATTTTAAAATAACCATCCAAACATGATCATCATTATATCTAAAGGGTCCAAAGTCATGGTTTATCGTCTGAATTTCTTTACAGTGCCCACCTATAAAAGGTCAACGTCACGGTGCAGGATTTAACTGTGTTCATTTCCAATGTAAACTATAGTGAATATGGTTTTTCATGTCCTATCCAGAATTTTGTGGTTTTATGTGAAATTTTGATCCAACAAACTGGCTAACTTCCTGTCCTGCCTCTTAAAACATCTCTTCTGAAACCACTTCGAGGAATTTCACAAAGTTTAAGAGAAATGTGATACTTAAATTAACAAGGGGTTGGGATTCGTCAAAAACATGGTTGCCAGGGAAGAGAGCCCATTTTCATATATTTATATAGTGAAAACCAAAAAAATCTTCTTTTTTTAAATCTCCAGACCAAATTGATATAACTTCACACAGATGGTCCTTTGGTGACCCTCTACCAGGATTGTTCAAGTTACTTGGATTCTTCCAAAAACATGGCAAAGCCATTTTTCCTATATATGTATTATAGTTGAAACTTCAAAATCTTCATGTCAAAAACTACTGGCACATTTTCAATATAATTTCACCTGAATGCTTGTTAAGTAATCATCTACCAAGATGTTCAAATTGAGTGCTTAACTAAAAAAAAACATGGCAGGCGGGTGGCGGGTCACTTTCCTAATATGTATACATAATAATTATAGTGATATTCTTAACTTGTTTTCAGATTGATAGACAGGACAGCAAGGACAGTGGTGTACCTCCAACACCAAAGACGGATGAGTTTAAACTCCTTCCAGATGGGTATTGTGTTGGTTATACAACAAACGAATCGGACAAGTTTGATGATGACAGGATGAACCTCTCAAATGCAGAGCGTCACAATACTTTGACTACACATAATGAACAGATCGTAGGATTTGTTCATGATTTTCCAACACCAGGTCATGTTGAAATGAATCCTATAACCAGTTTGCTTTATGTACGGAGAAGTGAAACACCAAACAAAGATACAGCAATCCCACATGACTACAATAAAGCTACCATCACAGGCAATGTGAATCAGGATGATTCAGGTAGCAACAAAGATGAGCGGAATCAATCAAAAGTTACTGGTCACAGTTGCACAACATTAGACACAGGCGTTAACAGCAATTGTCCAGCAGAAAAGAAAGAAAAGTTGATAAAACTCATATCCATTCCAAAACCAGAGGGTTATGATTCAAGCCCAGAGTGTCAGAGTGGAAGTCAAGATTCAGACCAAACGACAGATTCTTATGTCAAGGCTCCAGATGTGAATGACAGTCAACACCAAAATCTAATGGCAGATTCTCATGTAGAGTCACATGAACAATGTGAGGGTGATCTTCCTCATTCGAAACAAATACATTCTTATGTCAAATCCCCAATACGGTATGAGGGTGACAGCTCATGTTCAGATGAAATGAATTCTTATGTCAAATCACCAGTACCATATGGGGGTGTCAGTTCACAAGCAGACCAAATATCCAGTCCTTATGTTAAGTCACTGGTACATAATGTTGTTGGAATTTCACATTGTGACCAAATATCAAACTCAACTGAGTCACAAGTACAGTCTAGTGCTAACATTTCAAACTCGGGCCAAATAGATTCTTATGTCAAATCACCAGTAGAATACGGTGGTGATGAACCAAATTCTCACAAGATTTCAAATTATGTCATGCCCCCAGTACATTATGATTGTGACAATACAGACAAAGTATTAGATGCTTATATAAAGTCACCTATACAGTATGGTGGTGATATTACACACTCAGACCTTACATCTGATTCCTATATCAAGTCACCTATACAGTATGGTGGTGATACTACACGCTCAGACCATACATCTGATTCCTATATCAAGTCACCTATACAGTATGGTGGTGATACTACACCCTCGGACCTTACATCTGATTCCTATATAAAGTCACCTATACAGTATGGTGGTGATATTACACACTCAGACCTTACATCTGATTCCTATATCAAGTCACCTATACAGTATGGTGGTGATACTACACGCTCAGACCATACATCTGATTCCTATATCAAGTCACCTATACAGTATGGTGGTGATACTACACGCTCAGACCTTACATCTGATTCCTATATCAAGTCACCTATACAGTATGATGGTGATATTACACCCTCCGACCTTACATCTGATTCCTTTATCAAGTCACCTATACAGTATGGTGGTGATACTACACGCTCAGACCTTACATCTGATTCCTTTATCAAGTCACCTATACAGTATGGTGGTGATATTACACACTCCGACCTTACATCTGATTCCTATATAAAGTCACCTATACAGTATGATGGTGATATTACACGCTCGGACCTTACATCTGATTCCTATATCAAGTCACCTATACAGTATGATGGTGATATTACACGCTCGGACCTTACATCTGATTCCTATATAAAGTCACCTATACAGTATGGTGGTGATACTACACGCTCAGACCTTACATCTGATTCCTATATCAAGTCACCTATACAGTATGATGGTGATATTACACGCTCGGACCTTACATCTGATTCCTATATCAAGTCACCTATACAGTATGATGGTGATATTACACGCTCAGACCTTACATCTGATTCCTTTATCAAGTCACCTATACAGTATGATGGTGATATTACACACTCGGACCTTACATCTGATTCCTATATCAAGTCACCTATACAGTATGGTGGTGATATTACACGCTCAGACCTTACATCTGATTCCTATATCAAGTCACCTATACAGTATGGTGGTGATACTCTCTCTCATGAAAACAACAATGATATCACTCAAAATAGCTGTACACCTCTTATAACCACAACACCGTATGTTGATATTAGCAAAATGGAAATACTCAACAATGTACGAATCAATACATTGAAATATGCCAATACAGCATTTGTTGAATCTGAAGATGATGACGATTCAGACGTCAATGATACTTTAACTGCCTCTACAAGGTATGAACAATCACCATACGAAAATAAGACTGTTCACCAAGATTATGTTACGGTTGATACTGTTCTTCATCTAAACAATCAACAAAATTGCTCTGTGGAAAAAAATAAAGAGTCGGCAAATCATTCGACAGGCGATTATATTGACATTTCAAAGATGGAGTCACTTGGACGGCAAGCACTTGACTTTCAACCCGGTCATAGATCAAAATATAGAACTATATCCGGTGCTTCAGACTCCAGCGATGATTCCTTGGTTGCTATGAAGATGGAGCTAGAGGGTAAAACCCAAACACGGTATAATTCAGACTCGGGGTTAAGTAGCCTTGAAAACGTCGGGGCGTTTGACTAGACATAATGTCTTTTTGTTTATATCAATCAAATAAAACAGTTAAAAGCAAATATGAGTCATAGAATACAGCTGTGTTTAATTAAGTTTCATCATTGCTTACATCATTTATATTCTGAAGCAAAATCGTTATGAAATTAGTTCTATAATGATTGCATTTTTCGTTTTTGTTTTGTACTTTTGTGAAATATGTTTCACTCTGTCAACATTGGGGGTTTGAAATTGACTTTGTTTGTGCCATAATTGTTTTTTAACCAGGTTTTCGATGAGCCAGGTTCGGTCCGCCAAAGGTCAAGGTCACCGTTACTAAAATAGAAATTTGGTTTCCGGCAAATAACTTTTGTTTTGTCAAAGACCTATATATATTTAGGTCTTTGGTTTTGTTGATCATATTGACATCAAACTGGGTGTATAGTAAGAACATGTTGAGAGCTCGCTTGGGATTGCTTTTGGGTTCGGTCCACCAAAGGTCAAAGTCACCGTTATTAAAAATAGCAATTTGGTTTCCGGCAATTAACTTAAGTTCCAGTGATCATGTTGATTTCAAACTTAGTGTATAATAAGAACATGTGGAGAGCTCGCTTGGTATTGCTTTTGGACTCGTTTCGTCAAAGGTCACCGTTACTAAATTAGAAATTTGGTTTCCTGCTAATAACTTGGGATTGCTTTTGGGTTCGTTCCATCCAAGGTCAAGGTTACTTAAAATTTAAAAATCAGTTTCCACTTAATATCTTCGCTATGCGTGGGTGTATGCATGTATCACCTCTGGCACCTTTGCTGCATTGATTATCATCATGTATTCATTGTATTCATTATACAAATAGAGCCTTGGTTACAACTAACTAGGTTTAAAACCTGGTTTGTGGGCATTGCCCATTTCTTGTTTATATATGAATGTAAAGTATATATCTTTATAAACTATCAGTTTCTGTCTTAGGTCTTGTTTACTTAGTACTTATTGTTCTTCCCTAACGTATGTACCCTTTAACCTCCTCAAGTGCCTTATGTTTTATGGATTGTTGTTTTCCCGGAGGTCAGTGTGGGTGGGCTCTGTCTTATGTATGTGACGTTCCCTGTAGCAACTTATTCTCACCTCTCTTTTGTCATATACATATTTATGATCATGCAGTGTCTGTTGTCCATAATACATTCGAAACTACTCTACTGATTTTCACCACACATGTGCAGTGGGTAGTTATATATCTCTCAAAACAGGTGCATTGGCTCATTATATTTTTCACTTCTTTAATTTGGTCTCGATACATGTACATTCTTAATTCCTAAGATATGGGCATGAGCTTATCCTATTTCAAATTCAGGCACCGAAAGTACAATACTTCGACCTCAGCTATTTTACATTTACCATTTGTCAACGGTCATCTACCATTTTGTATCGCAGACGATCTCAGGGGTCAACTAGTGGCCATCACAAAATGTATAATGGTCAGACTTAACTTTTTCTTGCAATTAATAGTGATGATAGGTTTAACAAATAGGGAAAGTAGTCAATACACATGCTGTTTTAAATTACTTACATTTATGTAACATATTAGACTAGCTGAATATGATATTTTTCTACATACATTCATACCTATATTTACTCTCCTTTAGCATCGGGCGCTTATTCCGATACCTTCATAATCACCCTGTGCTTTATAACTCCCGATAACTGATATGTTCTATATTTAGACAGGCGAGATGACATGCGTCCACAGCCATTCAGCGAGCCGCTTACAACGACTCGCTAATGTCACAAAAGTAGGACAGTAAACATGTGTAAATTACGAAAGACCGGTGGTGATATTTCCAATTCATTATTTCATGATCTCACGACTTCATGATTTCCCGATTTCCACTTCACGAATTCACGATTTCAACTTCACAGTTTCAAGAGTTCACGATTTCTACTTCACAATTTCACAATTCCATGATCATGAAATAGTGATATTGTGAAATCGTGAAGTAGAAATCGCGAAATCGTGAAATTGTGAAGTAAAAACCGTGAATTCATGAAGTTGAAATCGTTTTTGTGAATTCGTGAAGTGGAAATTTTGAAATCATGAAGTGGACATTGTGAAATATTAAATTTGAAATGTCACCACCGGTCTTTCGTATTTAACACTGGAAAATACCCATCTATTATAAATTCAGTATTATTGAATATGTTTACTACATAATATATATACAGTACACAAAAGTCTTGGCATTTATTAATTTCTTGAAATGGGTTTGATATTTTTATCTCCCTCTATTTACAAAGATATTAAGCAGGAATGATAGTATATGGGCTTCTTTGTTATTGTTCTATCGTTGAGACGAGTGTATTACTCTTATAGTACTCCTTTTTCGGCGCAGCCGTACTAACATGGCTTTGCTATTTGCATATCAGTGTTGTGTAAACCAATCAAATCTTACTTAACCACTAAACCAACTTCTCTTCAACCTATCAGCGTTTAAATTTGTAACATTGACGAGGATTGGTTAACCTTTCGATAAGGGGTACGTTACCTTAGCTAAATCGACTGAATTTCGGGAAATTTACCGAAATCCATTTTGGATCTGGAGTGATGAACAGTCGTAATATCTCAGCATTTTTTTTGTCACACACAAAAATTTAACCTTCAAATTGTGCTGACCATCTTTTTTTCTTGATATTTCTTGTTTAACAATTACATACTAAAATACACTATTTTTGTTAACCCTTGTGGGTGTCGTAGATAAATATCTCGATGTTTGATATTGTTACTGTTGATGTTGTTATATGCAATTTCATAATAATGAGTTGCAGGCCTGTTATATCTTATTACATGTATATGTGCTTTACAAAGTGTTTGCAGGGAAGGTTTAAAAGTCTCGGTTGTTTTATATTTGTTGATTTTTTCAAGACGTGTTAATTTTTTCTAACTTTCATTGATGATATGGCAGAACTTAAACTGTTTTTGTTATATATAGCATTAATGTTTTCATAGATTAGATTTGTAAAGCTTTTCTTGTATAAATGTATCCGTAGATTAGATTAGTAAAGCTATTCTTGTATAGTGTTTTATATGGTTTCAAACATGTCATCATAGCATTGACCACGGTTAGTCATAAAATGCAAACATATGTTTACTGCAAAATGCAGTTACATTTATCATATCATACATTCCACATAGGTTTATGCTAAATGCCTGGCTTGGATTATGATAAAATGCAGTTGAGTTTTTCATAAATTAACGGTTAGGGTTACAATAAAATGCTCAGTCAAATTGGTCACAACTGCACGGTCGGGTTTATCATAAAATGCAGATTCATGTTTATCATGAACTACACAGTTTGGCTTATGATAAAACGCAGTTAATTTTACTATGCAATCAGTAACAGTGCACAATTAGGTTAACTATAAAATGTACAATTAGATTTACTACAAAATGCAGTTAGGTTTACAATAAAATGCTCAGGTATGTTGGTCATAAATGCATGCTTACATTTACCATGAAATGCACGATTAGGTAAAATATCATAAATTGCCTTGTTACATTTACGATAAAATGCACAGTAAGGTTAACCATAAATGCACAGTTAGGTTAACCATAAATGCACAGTTAGGATTATAATTAAATGCTCTGTTTGGTTTATCCTAAAATGCACAGTTATGTCAAGCGTAAATGCACAGTTAGGATTATAATGAAATGCCCTGTTTGGGTTATCCTAAAATGCACATTTTTGTTTACAATAAATGCGTTGCGGCCTTTAAATTGCCCTATATTGCCCAGAGAGCTTTACCATAAGATGCTCATTTCAGGTTGTCAAGATAAAATATTCTATTAAGTATGTATTCAGATGTTGAATTTGTAAATCATATTTTAAAAACAACCGTAGAAGGAACAAACTAATATAAGTCCAGGGTATAATTGAAACTCTTCGAAATTTTGTATTGAATAGAAATATTTGAATATACGTGTATGTACTTATATGTTGTAATAAAATAAGTATAAATTATATATTTGAACATTTTGATGATTTATATGCATTTGCCATTTATCCGTCAATACATTTGTTTTTATTAAGTAGTAACTATATCTGATAGTAATATATTTAATTAGCATTTACCTTTGAATATTTCGGTACTCAGTATCATTCGTTGTCAGTGTAGTATGCTTGCATGAATCTTTCTTACTGTGAATAAAATATCCTTAAAAAATGTGCCATAAAATTAATAGTTATTAACCAGTAAGATTACACAATGCACCAGCCAACACTACACTGTACAAGCCGACACTTCATTGTACCAGTCAACACTTCACTATCCCAGCCAACACTTCATTATACTACATTTCACAATACTAACCAACACTTCATCACTGTACTAGCCAACACTTCACTTTACCAGCCAACATTTCACTGTACTAACCAACACTTCACTGTACTATCCAACATGTCCCTGTACCAGCCAACATTTCACTGTACTAGCCAACACTTCACTGTACTATCCAACATGTCCCTGTACCAGTCAACACTTCACTGTACTATCCAACATGTCCCTGTACCAGTCAACACTTCACTGTACTATCCAACATGTCCCTGTGCCAGTCAACACTTCACTGTACTATCCAACATGTCCCTGTACCAGTCAACACTTCACTGTACTAGCCAACATGTCCCTGTACCAGTCAACACTTCACTGTACTAGCCAACATTTCCCTGTACCAGTCAACATGTCCCTGTACCAGTCAACACTTCACTGTACTAGCTAACACTTCACTGTACTATCCAACATTTCCATGTACCAGTCAACACTTCACTGTACCAGTCAACACTTCACTGTACCAGCCAACACTTCACTGTACTATCCAACATGTCCCTGTACCAGCCAACACTTCACTGTAATAGCCAACATGTCCCTGTACCAGTCAACACTTCACTGTACTAGCCAACACTTCACTGTACTATCCAACATTTCCATGTACCAGTCAACACTTCACTGTACCAGTCAACACTTCACTGTACCAGCCAACACTTCACTGTACTATCCAACATGTCCCTGTACCAGCCAACACTTCACTGTAATAGCCAACACTTCACTGTACTATCCAACATTTCCCTGTACCAGCCAACACTTCACTGTACTATCCAACATGTCACTGTACCAGCCAACAAATCACTGTACTATCCAACATTTCCCTGTACCAGCCAACACTTCACTGTACTATCCAACATGTCCCTGTACCAGCCAACACTTCACTGTACTATCCAACATTTCCCTGTACTAGTCAACACTTCACTGAACTATCCAACATTTCCCTGTACCAGCCAACAAATCACTTTTCCAGCCAACACATCACTGTTCCAGCCAACACGTCACTGTACCAGTCAACACGTCACTGTACCAGCCAACACGTCACTGTACCAGTCAACACATCACTGTACCAGTCAACACTCCACTGTTCCAGCTAACACTTCACTGTACCAGTCAACACTCCACTGTACCAGTCAACACGTCACTGTATCAGCCAACACGTCACTGTACCAGCCAACACTCCACTATACCAGTCAACACGTCACTGTACCAGTCAACACGTCACCGTACCAGCCAACACTTCACTGTACCAGCCAACACTCCACTGTACCAGTCAACACTCCACTGTACCAGTCAACACTCCACTGTACCAGTCAACACGTCACTGTACCAGCCAACACGTCACTGTACCAGCCAACACGTCACTGTACCAGTCAACACGTCACTGTACCAGCCAACACGTCGCCGTACCAGCCAACACGTCACTGTACCAGCCAACACGTCACTGTACCAGTCAACATGTCACTGTACCAGCCAACACTTCACTGTACCAGCCAACACTTCACTGTACCAGCCAACACGTCACTGTACCAGCCAACACTTCACTGTACCAGCCAACACGTCACTGTACCAGCCAACACGTCACTGTACCAGCCAACACGTCACTGTACCAGCCAACACTCCACTGTACCAGTCAACACGTCACTGTACCAGCCAACACGTCACTGTACCAGCCAACACTCCACTGTACCAGTCAACACGTCACTGTACCAGTCAACACGTCACCGTACCAGCCAACACTTCACTGTACCAGCCAACACTTCACTGTACCAGTCAACACTCCACTGTACCAGTCAACACTCCACTGTACCAGTCAACACTCCACTGTACCAGTCAACACTTGACTGTACCAGTCAACACTCCACTGTATCAGCCAACACTTCACTGTACCAGCCAACACTTCACTGTACCAGTCAACACTCCACTGTATCAGCCAACACTTCACTGTACATTCCATCACTTCCCTGTACCAGCCAACACTCCACTGTACCAGTCAACACTCCACTGTACCAGTCAACACTCCACTGTACCAGTCAACACGTCACTGTACCAGTCAACACGTCACTGTACCAGCCAACACTTCACTGTACCAGTCAACACGTCACTGTACCAGCCAACACGTCACTGTACCAGTCAACACTCCACTGTACCAGTTAACACTCCACTGTACCAGTCAACACGTCACTGTACCAGCCAACACGTCACTGTACCAGTCAACACTTCACTGTACCAGCCAACACGTCACTGTACCAGCCAACACGTCACTGTAGCAGCCAACACGTCACTGTACCAGCCAACACTTCACTGTACCAGTCAACACTTCACTGTACCAGCCAACACGTCACTGTACCAGCCAACACGTCACTGTAGCAGCCAACACGTCACTGTTCCAGCCAAATTTTCACCATCTTTCTAGTTGAAAAAAAAACGTCAGAAAGTACACAAGTCATATGTAGCTTTTCAGAGTATCTATCTGAAAGATGACTAAGTGGAGATAATCTGTGTTATATTAGATGTAAACACACGTCAATACGATAAAACCGTCACGTACCGAAACCTGGGACCAAAATACACCTCCCAGCCAAAGCCAATTTGGGGTCCGATTTTTTTGTTTTCATCCATTATAAACGATGACGTTTGACGCGATATTTTGACGCAGACGACACACACAAACGTACTTTTTCCTATGAAGAGCTCTTCCGTTGGCCGCTTAAACGTGCAAAAAATAACATTAAGACGATCTCAGTTGAGAAAAATCTCAATCTCATTGTTTTCGTTTTGTGACATCGATTTTGAGTCAGATGAGAAAAATCTCACTGGTTTGAGACAATATTTGAGCTGAGATTTTTCTCAATTTGAGATGCTTCGGGAGATCGGGCCAAGTTGATTGTGAAATTTTATTGTTAAAATATACGTAAAATGTGTTTTAAGTAAATTATCAATTAGCAATCCTTGAATTATTGACGAATGACGAATATGTATTCTATGCACTATTCAAAACTTTTGATTTTCTATTCTATTTGGGACGACTGTCATTCCAGATTCCATGCATGGAGAACATAATCCGACAGAAAAAAGTGGATACGTAGAAATCTTTGAGTAGAGATTGGGTCATAAAACAATGCAAACTATATTTTAATACGCCTATGTACTTATTTATCTATCTTTCTATCCACTTTTTCGTGGACGTTACGTGATTTCATCGATCATAGCGCACCAATATCACCCCCACAACCACCACACTTATATATGGTTAGATCTCTTCAATAATAAGACAGTGGCAAATAAGAAATCTTGTTCAGTGCTTGTAATACATATATACTTGAAATATGTGTGATTCCTTAAAATAAGGACATATTCTCACCTTTTCTAATTTATTTTTGGCTTAGACATATTCATTTGTCTATAATGTCTCATAAATTACTTTTATAACACTTTTACATAATGCTGACAAGTGGTTTAAATCGGAGGCTAAATGAAATTCTCTGTAAATGTATTCATAACTTCAAACGTATTCATAACACGTGATACATATAACCATGATGAAGTTCATATCTGAGGATGTAGGCTACTGAGTGTGTATAACGATTTCCTTGCCATTAAATAACAATTCAGTATTTATTTATTACAATGCATATATCAAGTACTGTCTCTTTGAAAGCCGTGTGACTCTAAGTCAAAATTAAATACAGTTTATAAAACAGAGAGAATACGTAACTACAGGGAACGCCACATACACAAGACAATGCCTCCCTACGCAGAACTCCGGAAAAACAACAATCCACAAAACATAAGGCACTTAAGGGGATCAAATGGTACACATTAGTTGAACAACCGTACAAACTTTGATGTAATTGTTATCATCCCAGATAAATGGTATCGATTTATGTGTCATATGTTTAAGTGTGTTTTTGAGTGTTGATACAGGAAAAAAGCTCTTACGAGTTATCATGGTAAATGTCTACATGGATATTCAAATGTACCAAAGTCAAGATGCGGCTTCCGTTTCAGTCTGTAATAATTAGGTGATGTATAAATCTCCATATATGGTCAGTGTCCTACGCCTTGTACGACCAAGAAATATCCATACATGTATTATAATTTTGCGCAAACAATAAAACAATTCAACAATACATGTATACATTTGAGCAAACAAATAGAAATTCTTACAAGTGCCGCATTTACGCGAACTAATAACACTGACTGGACATCGAGTGCCGCAATTCCCGTACACTTCTCATTGTAGCGAGTAAGATAATGCGTTGTGATACCATTTTAAGTTAGTAAGGAAATATTGGAGGGAACGCCAAGCACACAAGACAATCAGACAGATCACAGGGAGCGCCACGCACACAAGACAATCAGACAGATCACAGGGAACGCCACGCACACAAGACAATCAGACAGATCACAGGGAGCGCCACGCACACAAGACAATCAGACAGATCACAGGGAAACATCAACCTACGAAACACCAGGAGTTGAGGAGGTGTATGGGCAAACAGCTATCGGAATGTGGAAGTAACGACTAATCATGTAGCGTAAACAGCATTGTAACTGTCAGTAAATCTTCCAACAGCTAGCTCCCCTACACTTAACCGCTATATGGTCATGTGACTTGTGTCAATGCACTACAGACATGTCATTGGGTACACACTTATGACAACCCTCCCTATGTGTACCTTCTGGTCGTGTTGTTTAGTCTTATTTGTGTATACCATGTGCGAATACCTCCTCCCCGAAGTTCTGATTTGTGAATGTGTCCTTCCCAGCACTGCATCTTTTCATTTTTTATATAAGTAAGCCTTTACATTAAAAAAAAATACATTTGGCACCTTTATATTTGTAAGTATTGTCTGGATCAGACAAGCAAAATATGGCGCCGAGGACGTATTACATTTTCATCCATTAAAAGGCTCCCTTGTGTTTTCTAACTTCGGAAAAAGATACGAATATAATTTTTAACATCAAATTTTACTCTGGTAAATTTTATCGAAAACGGTTACTCAATTTTCAATGGAGGATCAAAGCAGACGATGTAATCAGTATGTATTTGCTAAGCAACATAAAGATGACATCAATGATGCTGTAAAGAAAGTGCTCGAAAATGGGATACCGATGATGACGACGATGATGATACTATTTGATTTGTTTATTACGACGATCATAGCCCAGTAAAGGAGCATACATTGTAACACTGATTTGTCAACTAAATTATAAAGTTATATACAATGTACATGGCTTACGCATAACAAGGGATCATTATTAGCAAGAACGGAATGCATTTATAAATATTCGACAGGATGCACTGTGTACAAATAATGGTCCACGTAGCGTCATGCGGAGGCGGGGTCGTACGATCCAAACCCACTCATTTTATATATCAATAGACCGACCGCAATATCTCAAATAAATGCAATGTATCAATCTTACTGTTTTACGTAAATCAGTAAACAGCTCAACTAGCGCGTTGTTATTCTATCATGAAGTTGTGAACTTTAAAAGTCCATTTATTTATTGAGAATTATTACTCTGCACGTTTATATGATCTCTGTTTTTCTGTATGTGTGTCGAGTACACGTATCATAGTTTCTAGAATGTACAAAGGAACAAAAACATATTACCTACATATATTAATATATTAATTCTTTATGAATATGTCATTACACCTTTGAATTAACTCTGTTTTATCTGTTGGGTTTGAACAAATATATTTATCTATCATAGCTTATTATTTCATTTAGCTAATGACCTAATAATTATATGAGTGAGAATACATTACACAATGTGCCCTGTTCGACAATGTACTTGATAACAATGGACCGGAAATGGTCTATTAGAAGATGCTCAATGATCTTGTCACCTTTGTAACCATGCTTCGACTGACGATCTGATGATCACGTAGGTCATGTGATTTACAGATTTTCATTTATTGTTAACAGGACGATATGATGCTTTTTCTTGAAGAAAGACATAGATTAAAAATAATATCTGACCGCTACAACTGAGGTACGAATTTTCTCTATCCGTTATGCTATATATTCGGTCACAATAAATGCGTAATTTAAGATAAAATCTTACCAGATACTAAAGAATACTGATAATTAATTCGCTCAGTGCATATGTCAACATATGATTTGTTGGAAGTACCTTGAATGCATCATCAATAATGCATGTAAATGATGATCGCGAGAGGAATGTGTTAATGTGTACAGTTAGTGGGTTCTGTTTAGTTTTATGCCGTTTTCAACACAAGTTTGGATACAAAAGGAAGTCAGTTTTACCCTGTCCGTGATTCTGGGAGGCCAATCAGTACTAGCTGGTTGCTTATCCCAAGTATCTGACAAATTGCCCTCGTTAACAAGAGGCTGTTGACCATTAACTTTTATTTTGGTCATGCTTTGACCTGTTCAAGAATTTCAGTACATAGGTTACAAATAGAGGCTGGAAGATGGACCAGACCTGTAAGAATACCTTTTAATGAAAGAAAATGTGTACATTGTAACTCAATTGAGGACGAATACCATTCCATTTTAATGAATGTAACATGTATTTTGATATACAGAACAATAAATAATATATATATATCTAGGACATATTGGATCAGACAAAGTATGTTTTAAAATTTATTGATCTTATAAACTCAGAGAATAAGATTACACTCTTCGAAATTTAGCAATGCATATTTACGATGATTTCGTTATTAGAAATTTGTTAATATATGCTGACTGATCTCTAACACTTAAATTTTACACACTTATTCATGGTCAAATCTTTCATATTTGGGTTCTCAAAATTTGAAAGCAAGCCTTCAAATATACATTTTGTGACCTTTTTCAAATGTATATTTGGAAATATTGTAACCAGTATGTTGCATGTTACTTACAGTATACCATATCTATGCGATGTCGAAGTTAGTGTTATATTTTGCTGTATGTAAATTGTATATGACCATGGAGTACACTGTTCGTCCGTCTTGTATACATGCCAATTGTTTGTCCTCGTGGGCTTTATAACCAAACTGGATTGTAAATGAAAATGTCTGTTGTCTGCGCTCGTTTTATCATTATTCAGTGGACTTTGGTAATCAAAGACATGAACAACAGTGTCGTCTCTTTTTATTCATATTATCCATTTGGCATCGTCGTGAAAGCCTAACCTTACATTTATCATTATTTTCCTGTCTTTATAACCATTTGGGAACCTCGTGAAAGCCTAACCTTACATTTATCATTATTTTCCTGTCTTTATAACCATTTGGGAACCTCGTGAAAGCCTAACCTTACATTTAGCATTATTTTCCTGTCTTTATAACCATTTGGCAACCTCGTGAAAGCCTAACCTTACATTTAGTATTATTTTCATGTCTTTATAACCATTTGGCAACCTCGTGAAAGCCTTACCTTACATTTAGCATTATATTCCTGTCTTTATAACCATTTGGCAACCTCGTGAAAGCCTAACCTTACATTTAGCATCATTATTTTCCTGTCTTTATAACCATTTGGCAACCTCGTGAAAGCCTTACCTTACATTTATAATTATTTCTTGTCTTTATAACCATTTAGCAACCTCGTGAAAGCCTAACCTTACATTTAGTATTATTTCTTGTCTTAATAAACATTTAGCAACCTCGTGAAAACCTTACCTTACATTTAGCCTTATTTCTTGTCTTTATAACCATTTGGCAACCTCGTGAAAGCCTAACCTTACATTTAGTATTATTTTCTTGTCTTTCTAGCCATTTGGCAACCTCGTGAAAGCCTTACCTTACATTTAGTATTATTTCTTGTCTTTATAACCATTTAACAACCTCGTAAAAGCCTTACCTTACATTTAGTATTATTTTCTTGTCTTAATAACTATTTAGCAACCTCGTGAAAGCCTAACCTTACATTTAGTATTATTGTCTTGTCTTTATAGCCATTTGGCAACCTCGTGAAAGCCTTACCTTACATTGAGTATGATTTCCCCGCATTTATAGCCATATACATTGTATATCTACATATTCATACATGTGGATAAGATTTTAATATAAATAAAAAAACTAGTGATCATGTCTGTATTTTTTGTTTAGCCATATTCTGCAGATAATGTTGATTATTAACAAGATACGTTCCTTCATATGTTTATAAAAGTCCATGTTAACCCAAAACGATTGCCCAATTTCTATACGATGCTCTATTTGAATGCCTGAAGCCTTCCTTAGAAACCAGAGAGGACGTTACATTTTGTTACGTACATCCATAACTGATTAGATCTAATGTATCATTTTAGTTAATTGAAATTCTTAGCCAAAATATTGATGGCGAAACCAACAAAGTCTCAAACATCCACAGTGAATAGGGCAGTGCCAATAATGATCCATTTGAAGGATCGAGCTTAAATGATCAATCCATCATTTGTAAACTATAACTATTCCTAAAATCTATTATATGCTTGACGCCTAGGACTATTAGCGGTTGATAACCTTAATATTAAAAGACACGTAAAATTTCAACTTTGAAAATTAACCCCCACAAGGTTTTTTACAACATTGCAGTTCAATTCATACAGTTTATCTTACCATCGTTCCCGGGAATGACCAGTACAAGGCTTTAATCCTCCGTAAGACAATGCCAACTATCTCACATACAGAGCCAGGTCAGTACTGGCACTCGAACCCACGGCCCTAAAGTGGTGCAAGGTTTTGTAATTACACGTCAGCCACTACACGACGGAAGCGGTGTCGCAAGGAAGAGAAATCGTTGCGATTAACGACCTTTCTCTTCATGTGAGAACATTTTTGGGTAAATTTTCAACGTTGGAAAATAGTTTAACAGGGTCAGACTTTAATGTAACACCAGTAATACGGAACGAAGATTTTACCAGCATATGGGGCGGACATTAATTCTTACCTGTCTAAACAAATATGGCATTTTATAATTTTTCAATATTGTAGACACCAGCGACACAGTCTCTACAACAGTTGTCCAAAGCATACGGGAAGAAATGTTTTCAACGCAAATCAAAGATGCTAAAGGGCCATCTGTGCAGACAGTTCGTTTTGAAAGTAAAAAGCTACAACATTCTCTTAGCATTCCTAATTTGCAGATTTCATCCGTCGACGACTCGAATCGATTGGCAAACTATGACGAATGTTACATGGAAGGAAGTGTTACAATTGGATCTACAGAGAATCAAAGTCGTCGTGCAAAATTCAACGCTCTAAAATCAAGTACCGAAAACCTCATTGTGAGTGAAAGAGACGAGAAAAGATGTATTAAAGCCATTCTAGGCTTTATCGGTGGATTGTTATTTGGTGCTTGTATTTTTGTCATTTATCGATACATTTTTGGTTACACTTTTCAAGAGGTAGGGATATCAGTTTCTGTCATAACTTTACTGATGTGCATTTGTTTGGCTCTGTCATCATTCTTACGACATGTCATGTTACTTGTGATTCCTAACTTTTTCACTGGAACGGGTAGAGCTGTAATGTTGTCGGCCATATTAGCTCTGATTGTACAATATCCTGTTTCAAATATATCCCGCAATGCCAGGGAAACCGGACGAAGTATGTCATGCATTATTGACATCGCTGTAAACCAGTCCAGAATATTGGAACAAGAACTAAAAGCGTCTTTTAAAGATATTTCGGAGTACGTAGAAAGGCAGGAGAAAGTATTGAAAGAATCTACACAAGAAATGCACAGTGAAGTTGACAGCACAAAGGCGATAATTGACAAAATCGACCAAGGGGCTTCTGATGCGGCTGAAGCTGTAGCGATACTGCGCCAGGTGAAGTATTATTACATTTATTTCAGTTAGAACGCTTTAATATCTATGAATATGATATCTTACGAAGTAATTTCCTCGAGAGTATTACTGCCATTCCATTCCTTCCAATGCTCCGTTATTGTCTTCACTCATCGTTTTTCGGCGCTCATCGTTTTGCGGCGCAGCCGTACTAACATGGGTTTGCTATTTGCATATCAGTGTTGTGTAAACCAATCTTCTCTTCAACCGAACAACGTTTGTAATATTGATGCGGATTGGTTAACCTTTCGATAAGGGGTACGTTACAATACAGAAATCCACTGAATTTCGATAAATTTACCAAAACCCATTTTGGATCTGGGTCAACCAGCAATCGTAACATCTCGGCATTTTTTATGTTGCACAACAAATCTTAACTTTCAAATTGCGCCGACTATATTTTTTCAAGGTAGTTCTTGGTGTTTGTGTTGTTACTCATTTGCTTTTAATTTTTTACATGTAGGTACACATGTATTGTTGTCTCATTGTGCTTCGACTAAGTCATTTGAAGGCAACTCTTTTCTGCTAATATATCTTTCTGTCGAGTCAGTTTAAGGAAACGCTTGTCTTATGCTTGAACTGGCGGCTGAATTATATTCAAGACTGTAGTAAATTGATAACATATTTCAGGAATGTTCAAGGGCGATCAATGATGTAAAATCCAAATGTCAAAGCCTATGTGCTGATGCAGGATTTGCATTGAAAGAGTAAGTGTAGTTGGTAAACCATACTCGTCATATTTTCTCAAATTTTGCAGTCACTATTTCTCCGCATCTGAGAGAGAAATCAAAATTCATTCGTTGGGCTTTTAGTAGAGTTGTGGGTATATTGTTTTTATGAGCTGTCGTTATTTTACTTGTTTTAAAGCAAACATTCTTTGTTTTCCATATTGGGTATGACTTCTGTTTCTATGCCGAAATGTAATTGATATAGTTTGCCAACATTACCACTAGTAATTCATGTGTAATGTTATATAATATTCTAATACACCCTAATAATGGGCATTGTAGTTTAGTGTAGGCCCGCCTTTAATGAATAAAAGTTACTTGAGTTGGAAAACGATTGTATTGAAAACAGATGCAAACTTCAGGCGGTGTTATGTAATAGCTGTTTTGTCATACTTAGGCTTTGTCAGGGAACTTTGTGCAGTTCATTAGACCAATCCAGTGGAGCGTGTGATGGGTTAACAATTGATGGAGCTTTGACTGTGATAAAGGATGCCAGGTTAGTTCAAATATAAAGCTTTGTTTTCAGCCAGACATTATCATACGTGTAATTTGGTAAACACAAGGCATTTGTTGCATCGGGTGAATCACGACAGTATGGGTAAGCGATGTCTCGATACGATAGTCGTGTAACTGAAAATAGTTATGTCGGCCTCTTCTTGGTCACTTGTGACATATATATGAACATTCAATATAAAGCAATTGAAGTAAAGATTGCCCATTATTTTCCCTTTTCCTGAAGGTATTGTACTGACTGATTTGTCGAAATAACTAATAAGCTAGGCATCACAGCAATTGACTTACAAAAGTACAATAGTTCCGGTACAAGTTGAATTAAAGGTTAAATAGAGCGATAAGTAAATTAAAATGATACTCTGATATTATATCACACAATTGTGTGTACCTTGTAAAGAAAACCATATTAGTTATTTTATTTTATGTAGAAATGTTCTCCAAAGTGCTGTTGATTACTTCGATGTAGATATTGAAGTCAGAGGATACTTTTATGGAGATGTCAATACTTCAAAACAGGCTAGTGCTATACAGAACGAAGTTGAAGAAGACATCGGGGCGAAGTTGAATGTCTTTCACAGCATCTCTTCGATACTTTTAAAATGTTTGCCAATACCTTTACTGATATTTATTTTCGTCCAATCATTTTGGTATTTACGAAATTATTTGGCTAAAGATGGATATGACAATGTTTACATTACTTCTCAATTTCGTCGGTTAGACAAATCATTAGGCAAGAACTGTATTTTGCCTCTGAAGGATAGGGAACAAAACATATATGTAAATACAAGGTCGATAAAGCTCAACACGATTGAATTGTCCTATTGTTGGACTGGCCTTGTGCAAGTTATTTTTCAATTGCTTATATGGGTATTTATTACCCTGTTTGATTATGCTCTGTATCACATCCTTCGTCTTGTAAAACAACATGGAGGTATTCAGCTTGATTTAAGCTCTGACAGTAAAATGTCTATAGACGTTTATGGCACAGGACCAGCGGCTGAATTCTACCGCATAATGTTGCAGGGTTATGACCATGATACCACATTTAATTCAACTATTGATATAGAACCATGTCTGCCAAACCCACAAACCCCAACAGACTGGATGATTCCTGTATTCATTGTCCTTTATGTTATAACAGTAACAGTTGTCATTTTAAGGGCATATGGTATGAGGCTAAGGCGAAAATGTGCGGCGAACTATTGCCCAGAGCAAGAAATGGCTCGCATTGATTACTTACACAAAAAGATAAAACACAAACGTATTGGATTCTTGAAGTTCATACGACAACATATTATGTCTGCTCACAAGGAAAGTGAGGTTAAGAATCGGCTGAGGTTTTCAACATGGCTTATTGCAAAGTTTCCATTGTTTGAAAAAATACTGACTGAAAAACAAAGAATTGAATGTACTAGTTGTGAGGAGCATGAAACAAGCTTTAACCAGATTGAGATAACGAGATGTACAGGAACGACCCATGATAGTAGACGATGCAGTGCCGCGTATTGTCGAGAATGTTTAGAAGCTTTACAGAATACATGTCCTCTCTGCTCTGGTAAAGATGAAGTCGTGTTAAGGGAATGATTGACCTATCCCTTTTGAAGTTCAATATATTATTTAAAGCATCTCATCCATAATACTTCCGAGGTGGTCACCTTTTTCTAAATGTTTATATTGTAATATCATTTTGTATACTGTTTTCATGGTTAAATTACGCTTTACATTTAGCAGTGGTTGTCATTGTAACACTTATGATATAAAACTTATATATGCACAGACTTTCATTGTGTTACGAGAGGCATTCAATAAATGATGTCACTAATGGCCTTCCGTAGAAACCATGTTGCATATGAGCCTGGGAATTTCATGTAGATGTTTATTTGTTACACCTGTTAAATTTTGATTTAATCCGCTTAAAATTGACCAAGATATCTATTGTTGAATTATACACACTCATATATAGTGGCCATATTTCAATGCTATAATGAAACTGAAGAAACATTAGAAATCAGGGCTTATTTTATACCCCGAGTTTCTTTGCGGGTATTTCCAAAAGAGATTTTTTCTGAATTATGTCGCATACATGGTAGTTGTACGGTGACATTAAGAACAGTTTTTCGCTGGGTTAAAACATTTAAAGGGGGTCTATATAGCCTGCAAGACTGTAACCGTCCTGGTAGGCCTGTTGTTGCAGCAACATAAGGAAACATTGCTGCTGTTAGAGCTATGGAAGATAAAGATGGCCGATATACTATTTCCCAGATAGCTTATAGTCTAGGCATTTCAGAAGGGACCGTCCATCATATTCTGACTGACTGTTTATAATTAAAGAAGCTTTGTGCTAGACAGATCCCCCACTTGTTGACACCAGACCAGAAGGCCAAGCGTATCGATTGTGCCAAACAACTTATAAAAATTGTAATCCTAGTAAAATTTCTGATTTGCTCACTGGGGATGAAACTTGGGTGTATTATTTTGAGCCCCAGCGACACATTAATAACAAACAATGGCTTAGTAAAAGTCAGACAAGGCCGGTCATTGCAAAGAGCGCCAAGAAGGTTTTATATGCCATTTTCTTCGATTCTAGTGGCCCTGTTGTACAAATTCCTTGCGAAGAGAATAGAACTATCACAGACAAGTTTTACAAAAATAAAGTACTTACATCTGTCAAAAAATGCTATCAAAATAAACGCCCAAGTGAAGGTTTAAAATGCATACAGCTTATTCATGACAATGCTTCAGCCCACAAAAGTAAATTGTACAATCTTTCCTAGAACAAGAAAATGTTATTCAGGTTGAACACCACCTTATCCCATTGACTTAAGCCCACGTGACCTTTTTCTATTTTCCTTGCTAAACAAATGCTCTCAGGTAAGCGCTATGCTACTAGAAGTGCCCATGGTTCTGCAATTCTTCAGTATCTCAAAAGTATACCAAGGGGAGACTACTTTGCAGCAATAAGGTCGTGGATAGCAAGACTTCAAAAGTGTGTCTCTGTGCAGGGGAATACGAAGACCAGTGACATAATTTATTGAATGCCCCTCGTATATCACTTTTGCGTTCAAATGATCGCATGCATTCGTGCAAAATGTACATGTGTAAAGCATTCTTTAGCGAAATAATACATATAACACCTTTAACGAAATAAAGGCATTAAACGCCACATACACAAGACAATGCCTCCCCACACAGACCACCGGAAAACAACAGTCCACAAAACATCAGACATTGAGGAGAGACAAGGGTAAATGCGTACGGAAACATTTATTAACTATTTAAACAATATATCAAAATTTAAAGACCTATCCTGGAGTAGTTTGCTATTTTCTTTTACGATGCAAAGATTTTTACTGAATTTTATAGAGTCACTAAGACCAATACAAATAATGATATTATTATGTTTAATTTAAGGATTTCATTATATTTTTGCAGTTTTCCTTCTACTTTCTTTTTCCATAAACTTTATTATTATAAAAAGAAAGTCATCGAAATTTCAAATTCAGCGCTTGGAATTATATAATGATCCAGTTTAATAAATATTTATAGCCAACACGTTGTAATGAAAACCTATCACAATAATGGGTTACCAAGTGTATTGTGGGTAAAATTGTCAACTTTCACTTTCCATAAACACAATAAATCAGTCTTTATCTAAAATTAAAGCATGGTGACCTCTATTTTGTATTTCAGATTTTCATTCAGACAGTGACTCTCATATAATATTGTATAATATTTAATATAATATAATAGTAACCAAGTTGTAAGAAAATCTCTCCTCTAGAAAAAATAAAGTAAAATTGTATCGATTTTTCTATATACTTATATGAAATAGTCATGTTTCAATCTTCATTATCATAAAATCGAGCAAGGTGACCTATCATTTTTATTTCATATTTTGGTTAGATACATTACACTGATCAAATATACAAAGTTTAAAGGAAATCTCTGCGTTAGAAAAAATGGCCTTACTGTAGGATACTCCTTTAAAGCAAATGCTAAGTGCATGAAACGTTTATTACCGTTGTGTTTAGGGGAACTTATGGCATGTGTAAATATTGTTATTTCGATAAAATAAAAAAATAGAATGTTTATCATTGTACATACAATGGCGACAATATTATTATTTTCTATTTTTCAAAACAAAACCTCTCTATAGCGTTAATTTATCAATTCCCCAGTTTATTTATATAAGGTATGTACTCATTGGTAGACCTAAGCTTTCTGACGGCAAATTAATGACTCAATTTAGTGCCCGAATGTCTGACACTTTGTTTACAAAACATGAGGAAATTGCAATTTGACACAAACATGCAAAAATGATAACCAAAAAAAAGTTTGGAGCAAAACATTATAAGTTTTTTTTGTTTTTTGTTGTAACTTTTTATTTTCATACAGCATAGCAAAAAGTAACATTTGCACAAATATATATTTTTTTTCTAAGTAACATCACATATTGAATAACCAAAAAAGAAAGAAACAAAAATAATAATAGGAAAATTTAAACGTTTGGCTAAAGTACAGAGTTCGGCAACAGATATTGAAATTGTGTTGGCTTCTATTGACTACTTTTTAAGAGAATTGTTTAATATAAATTAAATGGTTATTAGGTTAACATGAAAGATACAGTAATGTTGTAAAATATTACAATATATTATTAATGTATATTGAGTGCTTTGGTATTGCTATATATATATCATACAGTGCTTTAAATTCTGATTACCATAATGTCAGTGTCAGATCATAGTATATTTAAACAGTAATTTTTTTGGACCAAAGATTTTTCATAATAAAATATATGTGAAGTAAAAGTATATTATATAGTACCAAATGCGACAACATGATTATACATAATACAATTCACAAGAAATATACTGTCTTAATTAAAATTTTTATTTTGTTTTCCCTTATCAGAGACAATATCTATTTCATTACCTAAAAAACAAGAATATCATAAAGCATGGTGTTTAAAAGGGTGGTAAGTGTGTTATTAGTTGGTTTATTACAGTTCCTTCCCTTGAACACCATTTTTGCTGAACTGCAAAAAGTGAATTACATAGTTTTACAAATGTTAAATAAAGCACTGCTGTACAAATGAAACATTTTACATGTATATAGAAAAATAGATAGGAAATGAGAAAGAAGGTCCATATAAATGAAACATTTTACATGTATATAGAAAAATAGATAGGAGATGAGAAAGAAGGTCCATACAAAGAAAAGGTAGAGAGAAAAAAACACTAAAAAGAAGGAGAAAAGGAAAGAAAACATAGGTACAAGGTGCGTTCGTGTGGATGTTCCATCAGCAAAGAATGGGGAACATTAACACTACCTAATAGAGATTTCATTCCGATAAAGCATGAATACATGTATAAGGAAAAAATAGAAAATAAAATTTTCTGCAAGGAACTAATGTATATCTCAATGAGCTATTCCTGGCCAGGTCTTTGGTGGTCAATCCTCCAGATAGCTGCAAAACCCATCCAAGTTTTCATAAATTTTTCATGGATCCTGATTGAATAGATTGACATTTTAGTGTCAAAATATATGTTTTAAACTTTTCCTTAAAAGTTTCTATATTTGGAAGAGATTTATTACTTTGGTATATATGTTGTTTTGCAATTAAAAACATGACATTTAAAGCAGTCTGTAGTCTGTAGTCTCAAATTTCCAAGAATAGTATCACACTTAGACCAGTCTGTAAAGATATCATTAAAGGTTTGGTTTATCCAATCGTTCAGTTTGCCCCAAAAGGCGTATGTATGTCTACACTCCCAAAATAAATGTAAAATACTCTCCGAGTGGTTATGGCAGAATGTACACTCTTCAGAAATGACTAGCCCCATTTTTGATAGAAGGCGGTTTGTACCAAGAATTCTGTGATTAATTCTATACTGCAGCCATTGAAGTGATGAGTCTTTAGAACAGCCAAATGGTATTTCATAATAGAACTTCCAATTAAAGTGTTGAGATATGTCAAGCTCTGTTCTCCATTTGGTCTGAGATTTTAATTCTAACATTTTGTTATTGAGTGTATCATAAATATGTCGACATCCTTTGTTTGCACTACAAATGAGTTTAACCGAGGGTGGTTGGATTGGGTATGCTAATGTGCTATGTGGCATTTTAATACCTTTTCCCTCAACAGTTTTCTTAATGCAATTAATCAAACTGTTATATTGTAAAAAAGTGAGTTCTGACCTGCCATTTTTCTAAGAAAACCTCATATGTTAAAAAGGATCCATTATTGCCCAACAAATCTGCAACAAATCTGATTCCTTTAACAAAATAATTATTAAAAAAGAAAGTGTGTGGCCTCTTATTTTAAATAAGTTGTTGTACCATATGGGTACTGTCTGACAATTTTCATTATTCACTGAGATATTATTGGACACCATAATGTAACCTTCAAATACATTTTTCCAGAATTCATTTGAGATTAAAGGAAGTTTACTTTTAATAAAATCACTACCAAATGAACTAAAGAGTGTTATAAATGGATGCATATGTATTACTAAGTTTAAATATTTTGAGTTTTTGGATATTAATTTCCTTAGCCAGGTTGTTTTAAATGAGCTCATAAATTGTTTTATGTCCAACATTCTAAGCCCCCTTGTGCTATATGGTTGAACAATACATTTTCTCTTAATTTTGTCTGGACCACCATTCCATAGGAATTTAAAACACATATTTTGTAGACGATTAATTACTTCTTCACATGGGTTCGGGAGACTAATAATTAAATGTTTTATCTTTGGCAAAGCCAATGTTTTTATGACAACAATTTTTCCTATAGGGGTTAATATTCTTTTATTCCATGATGCAAATAACTTTTCAATTTCATTGATCTTTTTTGTGTAATTAATTAATGTGATTTCGTTTAAATTTGTTGATAAAGTGACTCCCAGTATTTCGAAAGAATTCTGTTCCCATTTTAAGCTTAAATCTGGGCGTAAGATATTTTTGTTGTCCTTCTGAGAACCAATCCTGACTGCTTTTGTTTTGTCAATGTTCAAGTATAAACCAGAGATTTCCGCATAAAATTTTAAAGTATTCATTGTGTTGCGTAGTGACTTCTCTGAGCCATCAAGTAAAACTGTAGTATCATCTGCATATTGGGATAACAGAAAATGAACATTGTTGATATAAATACCAGTAATATTGGGGTTATTTTTAAGCATTAAAGCTAAGATTTCGGCACATATAAGAAAGAGATATGGTGACAGTGGATCGCCTTGTCTGCAACCACGCTGCACATAAAACCATTCAGATAAATGACCATTGATAGTCACGCAAGATTCAATATTTGTGTAAAAGAGTTTGCTCCATTTTATTATGTTATCCCCAAAGTTGAAAAACCGTAATACGTTGAACATAAAATCCCATGAAATTGAATCGAATGCAGTAGCAAAATCAAGCAATAAAATCATTCCTGGAGTATTATACTTCTCGGTATAAAACAAAGTATCATAAATTAGTCGGATGTTATCCCCCATAAATCTGCCCGACAAGAATCCACTTTGGTCTTCACTGATCAGGTTATTCAAAACTGACTTTAAACGTGCAGCAATAGATGCAGATGCAATTTTATAGGACACATTAAGCAGGGAAATTGGGCGCCAATTTTTCAAAAACATTTTATCTTTATCCCCTTTTGGAATACACGTTATAACTCCCTGCTTGAATGTTACTGACATTTCTCCTGCATTAAAAGCATGGTTAACAGACCGGACTAAAAAATCGCCTATATCATTCCAGAAAAAATTATAAAAGGAGGCTGTGAAGCCACTGTTACCTGGAGCAGAATTATTATTCATTTTCTTTAAACTAGCTGCCATTTCTTCTTTAGACAGGTTGTTTTCCATTGAGTTTTATATAAGTTAATGAAAGCAATGAAACTCACGTATCGGAAAGTAAATCTTGCGTAAATTATTTGATACTTTGTTATTGGAGGAATGAAGCTCATATTTACAATAAGGCATCCTTTTAAACTATTGAATACAATTAAGTATGTATTTGATATCAATGGCTATTGTGACAAACACGTTTTGTTTAAAAAGCTCTCCTCACAGTTTAGATGGTTCAGACAACTGCAATATTAAGTGAGCGCCGCTGTACGATTTCCAACTTCTTCTTTAGGTGACGTCATTTCAAGAAAACGTCACATGTGACGTCACCATGTACTGACAGTAAGCAATATTCTCCCCATATGACAATACGGAAACGAAGTGATCATATGGAGGAAATAGTGTTTCCTGCTTGCAAACAGTGTTGTCACATGTTGCGTGTTCTTACAGAAGAAGTTGTAAATCCCATAGCAGCGCTCAAATATAAGACGAAGTCGAGCAGGGAATATCTAGTACCAATTGCACATCCGAGAACCACAAGGGGAAATAACATATAAGTAGGCCTATGCAGCAGTAAACAAAAAAGGGGACATGGACAATTTACAAATAACATAAATGACAGATGAAAATAGGAGTTCCGCATTGGAACAGTTCATGACAGAAACACCGGGTTTAAAGCTGATTTAAGGATGATTTCATTCTAACCCATCTGTCCGTGAACACTCGACATATACTTAATTATGTACGGTCATTAAAGGAGACACTCCTGCTTGTCACTAATTAACGACGCAAATGGATCGGAAATATGTACTTTGTCCATAATCTTGGTGACAATCTTTTGGTGATGGTCGGGGGAAAATTATAGTATGTTTAATAGAAGCCATTTATGACATTCATTTAATAATTGAAGGACCACTTGTGAGGAAAGTGTCATTTATAATATCTGACCATTACAACTGATTTCAGAGGTATGCTTTTCCTTTCTCCGTCATGTTATATTACTTTTAGTTAAAAGCATAGATGGATAAATAAATAACCAAATAACCAACTAAAAAAACAAATAATAAGGATATAATACAAACTCGAATTTTCGATCGTTCGCATAGCTTCTAATGTGTAGAATTTAATAGTCATTGTATTTAATTTGCATAACCAGAGTGCACATTCTGAAGCATCGTTGAATATTAACATGCAAAACATGCTTTCTAAAGGAATGCACACATGCATATAGTTAGTTGGTTAAATTATGCTGCTTGTCGTTATACCAGCAATATTTAAGTTATGAACAGTAGTACCTTTTACGTAAGCAGTGATTCCGGGTTATAATTGGTACGAATTTCTTGCTTTTTGCCATTCACATGGTCTACTTCACGTAAATGTCGTATCTACAAATTAGTCAAATTTATAAATCACAGAAAAATGCCTAAGTGTACACTCTCTCCATTAGTTGGAATATAACACCATGTTTCGAGCGACTGCTGACTACACAGGATCGAAGCCAACAATATCACTTCAAGTAGGAGATGTCCTGTCAGCTGTCCATGCCGTGGATGACAATTGGTATATAGGGCACAATGATAGAACGGGAGAGACCGGGGCTTTTCCCGCCTCGTTTGTTGAATCGTTGTATGAAACGAATCGCAAACCATTGTCAGGTATTGTTTCAGTTTTACAAGTGACAGTGTTCTGACCCGTGTAGCTAGTCCCAAAACGAGTTACGTTCACTTATTCTGTTGCTGTGCCTTTATAAAACATTAAGAAATAAATATTATTTCAACAGACCCCGCTGATACACCGACACTATCAGCAATTTCTTTTACCTAAGTCTGAAATATAGTGCTACCATATGTTCAACTGCTGTGATGCTTAATATCGACATTTGGTTGACTAGTTCGGTGACCATTTTAAATATTAGTTTTACCAACCTTGTACCATAGATTGTCCATATATTTCTGTACATTTAAAGCCCTTTAATGTAAGCCCGTATGTCAACTTTTACTCCCAATTTTTTATAATTATTGATACAATGTAGTCAATGTTCTAGTATCCGAGCGCACCTATTTGAGATGACTATAGGAGCCGCGGCCGTGGTCCAGTGGTTAGTGCGCTGGACTTGTAACCCGGAGATCTGGGTTCGATTCCCGGTCGCGGCAGGTCATACCCTTCCATGAAAATTTGACAAAAATGTCGATTTTCCTCCACATGTGGAGAAGTTGCCGGCTCCTTGTGGAAGGGTAAGTTAGTACTGGTAAGAATTCAGTCCAGGAAAAACTGGTTAGGTGAACCGGCCGCCGTATATAACTGAAATATCGTTGAGAAACGGCGTTAAACCCGATGAAACAAACAAACGTAATAGTGACATGACTATAAACTTCACCAGGACAATACGGAATGAACTAAACTTCATGCAATTATACTTGAAAGCTATTTCGTTATGCTAGTTGCTGTGCAATACGGAACGTCATTAGTGACGGGATTAAATGAACGTCGCTTGATATCTGTAAATATTTATAACGGCCTTTCATTTATTAGCATTAACAAAGGTTTATGCACACCTTTCAATTAACAATACTTATATACTCCAATCTTCAAGTAAAAGAAACAGATGTGTCGATGCTGCCTGAGAAACCACTGTATGCGAACCTATCGAAACAGATTCAAAAACAAATAGCAGCACGCGCACTGGGTACGACAGACAAACCTACGAAAGCAACATCAACACCACTAGTACACGACGTAACCAGACTTCGTAACATCAAACCTAAACCATCTGATGGTAAACATATGTCACTTATTCACGGTTCATGATGTACTTGATTTTGTTCCGAACAATGATTCACCCCGGATGGCAACGCTTATCATTTCCGGTAAAGGAAGTAGTCATAATTGGGACATCCTCGTTGGAGTACTTAAGTTTCGCCTAACGATCGGTCCCATATTAATACGATCACAAGTAAGAGCTAGATGCAAAAACAATCCTTACATATTTCAGGGGTTGTAAGGTTCAATAGTGCGACCGGACCGCTATTTCGTTATATGATCACTTTTTGTCGCAGAGGGGTAACTACTGTCACTATGCCTTCCAGTTTTTCATTGTATCCATTGTCTATGACCTGCAAGGTATGAACGATTTAGACTGGATTGCATATCAAAGTACTGAAATTGAATTTCAACTGTGAACTTCCGGTTAGCTAGCTGATATAGATAGAGGAAATGTACGGAGTGTATAATATATACGCGTACATCCTGCTTATAATGATTTTTTTATCTTTCTTCATATAACATGTTTGTATGTATGAATAATAATTCCATTTCAGAAAACTATTAGCTTTTAAGTTTTCAATTTTATTGAATTACGTAGCGCAGTGCATTTTTTACTCGTCTATATGATAATGAAGTTTTGTTAAAATCTTGCTTTCTTAAAAAATACAGTGTCAAAATAAATTGTATTCTCACGTGAAAAACCAGTGTCTAAGCATTTTCATATTTTATACAGGTTCTGGCGATGCAGACTCCTCCAGGGCTCTCGAGAGTAAACGGGTAGAAATATCTTCAAAACCAATTACGGACAACAAAGGAGAGACAATGCAGCGAGTTCGTTTTGAGAGCATAAATATACAGCATTCTATAAGCAATCCGGATTCTGAGTCCTGTTGCCAGAATTCGTCGTTCGAGGACTCGAATCAATTTGCAAACTATGACGGCTATTACACTGAAGACGTTGTAACAGTTGGATCTACAGAGAATTTAAGTCTTCATGGAAAGTTAAGCGCTCTAAAGGCAAGTACCGAAAATCTCATTGCTAGCGAACGAGGCGAAAGAAGATGTATTAAAGCCATTCTAGGCTTGATTGGTGGGTTGGTACTTGGAGCTTGCATTTTTGTCATTTATCGGTACATTTTTGGTTACACTTTTCAAGAGGTAGGGCTATCAGTTCCTGTCATAACTTTACTGATGTGCATTTGTTTGGCTCTGTCATCATTCTTACGACATGTCATGTTACTTGTGATTCCTAACTTTTTCACTGGAACGGGTAGAGCTGTAATGTTGTCGGCCATATTTGCTCTGATTGTACAATATCCTGTTTCAAATATATCCCGCAATGCCAGGGAAACCGGACGAAGTATGTCATGCATTATTGACATCGCTGTAAACCAGTCCAGAATATTGGAACAAGAACTAAAAGCGTCTTTTAAAGATATTTCTGAGTACGTAGAAAGGCAGGAGAAAGTATTGAAAGAATCTACACAAGACATGCACAGTGCAGTTGACAGCACAAAGGCGATAATTGACAAAATCGACCAAGGGGCTTCTGATGCGGCTGAAGCTGCAGCGATACTGCGCCAGGTGAAGTATTATTACATTTATTTCAGTTAGAACGCTTTAATATCTATGAATATGATATCTGCCGAAGTAATTTCCTTGAGAGTATTACTGCCATTCCATTCCTTCCAATGCCCCGTTATTGTCTTCACTCATCGTTTTTCGGCGCTCATCGTTTTGCGGCGCAGCCGTACTAACATGGGTTTGCTATTTGCATATCAGTGTTGTGTAAACCAATCTTCTCTTCAACCGAACATTGTTTGTAACATTGATGCGGATTGGTTAACCTTTCGATAAGGGGTACGTTACAATACAGAAATCCACTGAATTTCGATGAATTTGCCAAACCCCATTTTGGATATGGGGTGACCAGCAATCGTAACATCTCGGCATTTTTTATGTTGCACAACAAATCTTAACCTTCAAATTGGTGTGTGTGTTGTTACTCATTTGCTTTTAATTGTTTACATGTAGGTACACATGTATTGTTGTCTCATTGTGCTTCGACTAAATCATTTGAGGGCAACTCTTTTCTGCTAATATATCTTTCTGTCGAGTCAGTTTAAGGTAACGCTTGTCTTATGCTTGAACTTGGCTGGCGGCTGAATTATATTCAAGACTGTAGTAAATTGATGACATATTTCAGGAATGTTCAAGGGCGATCAATGATGTAAAATCCAAATGTCAAAGCCTATGTGCTGATGCAGGATTTCCTTTGAAAGAGTAAGTGTAGTTGGTAAACCATACTCGTCATATTTTCTCAAATTTTGCAGTCACTATTTCTCCGCATCTGAGAGAGAAAGCAAAATTCATTCGTTGGGCTTTTAGTAGAGTTGTGGTTATATTGTTTTATGAGCTGTCATTATTTTACTTGTTTTAAAGCAAACATTCTTTGTTTTCCATATTGGGTATGACTTCTGTTTCTATGCCGAAATGTAATTGATATATTTTGCCAACATTACCAATAGTAATTCATGTGTAATGATATATAATATTCTAATACACCCTACAAATGGGCATTGTAGTTTAGTATAGGCCCGCCTTTAATGAATAAAAGTTACTTGAGTTGGAAAACGATTGTATTGAAAACAGATGCAAACTTCGGGCGGTGTTATGTAATAGCTGTTTTGTCATACTTAGGCTTTGTCAGGGAACTTTGTGCAGTTTATTAGACCAATCCAGTGGAGCTTGTGATGGGTTAAAAATTGATGGAGCTTTGACTGTGATAAAAGATGCCAGGTTAGTTCAAATATAAAGCTTTGTTTTCAGCCAGACATTATCATACGTGTAATTTGGTAAACACAAGGCATTTGTTGCATCGGGTGAATCACGACAGTATGGGTAAGCGATGTCTCGATACGATAGTCGTGTAACTGAAAATAGTTGTGTCGGCCTCTTCTTGGTCACTTGTGAAATATATATGAACATTCAATATAAAGCAATTGAAGTAAAGATTGCCCATTATTTTCCCTTTTCCTGAAGGTACTGTACTGACTGATTTGTCGAAATAACTAATAAGCTAGGCATGACAGCAATTGACTTACAAAAGTACAATAGTTCCGGTACAAGTTGAATTAAATGTCAAATAGAGCGATAAGTAAATTAAAACGATAACTCTTATATTATATCACACAATTGTGTGTTCCTTGTAAAGAAAACCATATTAGTTATTTTATTTTATGTAGAAATGTTCTCCAAAGTGCTGTTGATTACTTCGATGTAGATATTGAAGTCAGAGGATACTTTTATGGAGATGTCAATACTTCAACACAGGCTAGTGCTATACAGAACGAAGTTGAAGAAGACATCGGGGCGAAGTTGAATGTCTTTCACAGCATCTCTTCGATACTTTTAAAATGTTTGCCAATACCTTTACTGATATTTATTTTCGTCCAATCATTTTGGTATTTAAGAAATTATTTGGCTAAAGATGGATATGACAATGTTTACATTACTTCTCAATTTCGTCGGTTAGACAAATCATTAGGCAAGAACTGTATTTTGCCTCTGAAGGATAGGGAACAAAACATATATGTCAATACAAGGTCGATAAAGCTCAACATGATTGAATTGTCCTATTGTTGGACTGGCCTTGTGCAAGTTAGTTTTCATTTGCTTATATGGGTATTTATTACCCTGTTTGATTATGCTCTGTATCACATCCTTCGTCTTGTAAAACAACATGGAGGTATTCAGCTTGATTTTAGCTCTGACAGTAAAATGTCAATACACGTTCAAGGCACAGGACCAGCGGCTGAATTCTACCGCATAATGTTGCAGGGTTATGACCATGATACCACATTTAATTCAACTATTGATATAGAACCATGTCTGCCAAACCCACAAACCCCAACAGACTGGATGATTCCTGTATTCATTGTCCTTTATGTTATAACAGTAACAGTTGTCATTTTAAGGGCATATGGTATGAGGCTTAGGCGAAAATTAGCGGCGAACTATTGCCCAGAGCAAGAAATGGCTCGCATTGATTACTTACACAAAAAGATAAAACACAAACGTATTGGATTCTTGAAGTTCATACGACAACAGATTATGTCAGCTCACAAGGAAAGTGAGGTAAAGAATCAGCTGAGGTTTTCAACATGGCTTATTGCAAAGTTTCCATTGTTTGAAAAAATACTGCCTGAAAAACAAAAAAATGAATGTACTAGTTGTGAGGAGCATGAAACAAGCTTTAACCAGATTGAGATAACGAGATGTACAGGAACGACCTATGATAGTGTACGATGCAGTGCAGCGTATTGTCGAGAATGTTTAGAAGCTTTACAGAATACCTGTCCTCTCTGCTCTGGTAAAGATGATGTCATATTTAGAGAATAATTGTCAAAGCCTTTGAGGTATTGAAGCGTTCATTCCAAAATACTCGTCATAGTTTGTTTACTTTGTGATGTAATTCTTCTCAAGTTACACATTTACATATGAATTTAGTTGTCTTGAGTATAGCATGCTTTGCATTTCGTATAATTGTCATTTTATATTAAACCTTATATATATACCTTATATTTGTTCGCACCTTGTAATAAGTAGCTATCCTGTATACATATGTATAGTTTCGTGTACTTGTTATTATTAAGTGGATATGAAATGCAAATGTCAAATGCATAGTACTTGTCTTGATATTAACATGCCTTAAATGGACCTCATTGGGTATACTTTGAATGAATAAATAGTATCATTAAATACATTAAAACGTTAATCGTTACATGTTTTTGTTTTGTTATTACCATTACAACAACCCTCAGTATAACTTCTAGAAGTAGTGTGTTTCAGATGATCGATAGACAAATCTCATCTCATAATGTCTATTTTATAACGCTACAGTAATGCTAAATTCACACCTGGAAATAATCAAGACCAAGCAAAACAATCACAATTTTCTCAGTTACTTTTATTTCTTTGTGTGTGTGAGTATTGTACACGACAGATCATGTATGGCGTACGATTAGGGTCTTTAATGCACGATCCAATCATGCGAGCATTGTGCGATGTAGATTGAGATCGTCTCGCTAAAATGATATGAATAATAGCACTAGTTAAATTCGAAAAGATGAAAATTTCGAGCTATTGATAATGAATTGCGGCGAGACGCATTGGCATAAATGGCACATGCAATATATAAACATGACTTTATAAGTATTTTTAAAGGACGGAGTATGGACTATCTATAGCTATTGTTTTATTTATTTAAAACATTATCAATAATGAGTCTGGATGGTCTGCCTTTGTCACGTTTTAAATAGGGGCCATGAATTCGAAGATAATAGTTGTCTGTGCGATAAGAAGACTAAAGCTTCAGGAAACAATCAAATTGCTGGCGAATTAAAATTATTTCCTGAATCAACTCGAAATAACAAATGTACAGCAACTATCCCAATGATAATGTTATTCCTGTGCAACAATCATAAATAGTATGGTGGCATATTACTGCCACCGTTTAACTACATAATTAACGAGAAAATGATGTGGTTAACTAGATATTTATCGCGTAAACTACTTAACTCTCATCTAAAATAGATTATAAATCCGTTCGGAAAACACAGGGGGTTAAGTGGGTAGGTGGTGGCAGTTGTGGGCAATATCAGACAATTTCCTGTTAAGATATTTATTTGGTGTGAATTATCACTATACTTATCTAGTTAACCACATAAATTTCTAGATAAGTATTTAATTAACTAGTTTCTTTAACGTGATAACCACATAATCTTCTAGTTAATTATGTAGTTAACTGATGGCAGGGGTATGCCACCATAAAATAGTGAAAATGTTTCGTTGTGATATTAGCAGTATAGGCAGTAATAGCAGTAACATGAATAACATATGCTAACGGTAATATCAGTTATACCGCCACCATTGTCAGCAGAAAAAGCAGTGACACTGCTCATCTTTTAATATGTAATCATTTGCTAAATTATATGCATTCAAAAACCAGACACTGACAAAAATCATTAGAAGCACGGAATAAAGTAAATTGTTATATATGATTTAGATATATATCTCTGTTATCCGTAGTTTGTTATTCCAAGAATTGAATAGGTAATTACAAAAAGAAAGCCTGTTATGCCAAGAAGAAAGTTGGATGTGCCAAGAAAAAGTCGGTAATTCCAAGAAAAAAGCCGGTAATGCCAAAAAGAAAGTTTGAAGTGCGAAGAAGAAAGCCGGTAATTCCAAGAAAAAAGTTGGTAATGCCAAGACGAAAGTTGGAAGTGCCAAGAATAAAGTCGGTAATTCCAAGAAAAAGTCGGTAATTCCAAGAAAAAAGCCGGTTATACCAAGAAGAAAGTTGGAAGTGCCAAGAAGAAAGCCTGTAACGCCAAGAAGAAAGCCGGTTACGCCACGAAGAAAGCTGGTAATGCCAAGAAGAAAGCTGGTAATGCCAAGAAAAAAGCTGGCAATGCCAAGAAGAAAGCTGGTAATGCCAAGAAGAAAGCCGGTAATGTCAAGAAGAAAGACGGTTATGCCAAGATGAAAGCTGGCAAGGCCAAGAAGAAAGCCGGTAATGCCAAGAAGAAAGTCGATAATGCCAAGAAGAAAGCTGGTAATGCCAAGAAGAAAGTCGATAATGCCAAGAAGAAAGCTGGTAATTCCAAGAAGAAAGTCGATAATGCCAAGAAGAAAGCCGGTAATGCCAAGATGAAAGCTGGCAAGGCCAAGAAGAAAGCTGGTAATTCCAAGAAGAAAGTCGATAATGCCAAGAAGAAAGCCGGTAATTCCAAGATGAAAGCTGGTAATGCCAAGAAGAAAGCCGGTAATTCCAAGATGAAAGCTGGTAATGCCAAGAAGAAAGCCGGTAATTCCAAGATGAAAGCTGGTAATGCCAAGAAGAAAGCCGGTAATTCCAAGAAGAAAGTCGATAATGCCAAGAAGAAAGCTGGTAATGCCAAGAAGAAGGCCTGTCATTCCAAGAAAAAGCTGGTAATTCCAAGAAGAAAGCCTGTAATGCCAAGAAAAAATCTGTTAATGCCAAGAAGAAAGTTAGTAATTCCAAGAAAAAAGTTCGAAGTGCCAAGAAGAAAGTCGATAATTCCAAGAAAAAAGTCTGTAATGCCAAGAAGAAAGTTGGAAGTGCCAAGAAGAAAACTGGTAATTCCAAGAAAAAAGCCGGTAATGCCAAGTATAAAGTTGGAAGTGCCAAGAAGAAAGTTGGTAATTCCAAGAAGAAAGTTGGAAGTGCCAAAAAAAGCCTGTAATGCCAAGTATAAAGTTGGAAGTGCCAAGAAAAAAGCCGATAATGACAAGAAGAATGTTGGAAGTGCCAAGAGAAAAGCCTGTAATGCCAAGAAGAAAGTTGGAAGTGCCAAGAAGAAAGCTTTCAATTAAAGGATTTTTTAATGTTTGCATTTCCAAGATACCAAAATTAAAGTGGGTAATTCTAAAGATTAAATTGGTAATTCCAACATTAAAATTACTAATGACAATACAATGTATATCCGTTTGTTTTGCCAAAAATGAAGTTGGATTTTGCCAAGATATAAGTTGAATTGCCAAGATTAAGCTGATTAGTCCAAGAAAATAGTCGCAATTTTGAAAAATTAAAAAATGATGCTTGAGCTTTACCGTAAGAATTCAATGATGATAAGTTATTGGTGGAACACATATTAATTTAATATTTCTGTTCAAATCATCTGAGTCCTTGGATGTTTCATATATTCTGAAAAAAGTTAATTACAATAATTAACTTTTGTCCGCGAGGCAAATGCGAAAGCTATTATTGTTGACGTCACCGTTCAAGCATATTGCGGAGTATTATCTGAATATTGGTTTTCTACATTCATTTGTATCGTGGTTCGGAGACATACGGACAATATGGTGAATAATATCAACTATTTGTATATCAAAGGATTAAGCATCTGTGTTACAGGTATGTCATTATAAGCGTTATTTAAGAAAAGAATCTTATCAGTGACGTAATTTGTTTAGAACATATGGTTAGAACATATCGTTTATTTTTCAAAAACACAGATTGCAAAACATTTTATTTTGCAATATTATGTTAACAAATAAAAATGATAAATACATTTCGGACTTTTGTGAACATAAGGATTTGGGTGTGGGGATGGTGATCACACAGTATTATTGTCAGTCGAACAAATTATCCTGATCCTGACCTTTTGAAATGAACATATTATTTATTGATGTATATCTAAATGAAGGAACACTGTGTCGGGATGTAATAGCTGAGCTCTAGTGATGCACGTTATAGTGAATAGTGTCGTACAATACAAAACAACTTCGACGTAAAGTGGTACATTTATTATAACGTACATCACAATATAAGACAACTAAGAAGTGTTGAGTTCAAATATCATTAATAATTCAACATTTTTATGTAAGTCTTGCGATCATCGCTTTGAAGACGGTCATTGCACGTAATACAAATCAATACATATCAGTGTTCCAACTCTTAAAAAACAAACTACTGTTTGTAATTAGTATTCTATATTAATTAAGTAGAGAAGTTTCTGTCAAGTAGCAGGTATTAGATATTAGGAAGTAAGCTTCAGTTGATCAGTATATATCTCTATTAGTTTATGAAACTTAATTTTCATAATGATGCTAGTGACCTCCATTGAGCAACACCCTGGTGGAGATACAAATAATGGCAGCTGTTTGGAGGCTCGATTAGTAATATATATTTTTTTCTACGAGGAAAATTGATAGTGATGTTAAAGACAGGTTGTTGCTCAAGAGAGGGTCACTATGGAAAGGTTGCACTGTCGACATGTATATATGGCAATGACAGTGTCATGTCTTACAAGAGAGGGTCGCTATGGAAAGGTTGCACTGTCGACATGTATATATGGTAATGACAGTGTCCTGTCTTACAAGAGAGGGTCGCTATGGAAAGGTTGCACTGTCGACATGTATATATGGTAATGACAGTGTCCTGTCTTACAAGAGAGGGTCGCTATGGAAAGGTTGCACTGTCGACATGTATATATGGTAATGACAGTGTCTGTCTTACAAGAGAGGGTCGCTATGGAAAGGTTTTCAACTGTCGACATGTATATATGGTAATGACAGTGTCTGTCTTACAAGAGAGGGTCGCTATGGAAAGGTTTTCAACTGTCGACATGTATATATGGTAATGACAGTGTCTGTCTTACAAGAGAGGGTCGCTATGGAAAGGTTGCACTGTCGACATGTATATATGGTAATGACAGTGTCCTGTCTTACAAGTGGCCATTCTAGGATAAAATTACCAGATCGCGAGTTAAAGGAAAACAACTTAATGACATTGCGTGTTTTCTGTTGCCATGGTATTATGCCATTATCTGATAACACATGTTCAGGTGTGATTCATGATCCATTGAAGAAGTGAGAATTCAATGTCACTGTCAGGATTTGAAATGACGTCAGGTGAACGGTGAACATACAGTACTCGGATTTTTTTTAACACTTTCATGTCTTCCCTCTATTTATTTATCATGTATGTAGGTGGAAATCTTGTAGTGTATTTTTTATTTACATAGTATACGGAAGTAATGCAGTCAGTCCGGTTAATTCTTGATCGCCCCTCGTATTTCAGTCTCTTACAATATTATTGATATATAGATGATTAATAAAATAAATACATATAATTAATATGAAAATTGGTTGTTTCCAAAATGATTGTCTTCATAATTATCTAGATTTTTTTTCACTTGTCGAAAGCATATGCCTGTTGTTTCGCCATTTTTATTTTGTATTCATCTGTTATACTACGTGAGTCTAATTCATTATCGTTGATATATGGAAATAAATCTTTGAATCTTCGAATTTATACCATGCTTGCGATACAGCATTCATAGGTTCAGAATCAACTTTCATCACAATATATTAACTTAATCATCTAACCACCTGCTCGTATAGTTACTTTATCGAGCATTTTGTTCGATTAGTAATTATAACGTAGTATTTTATGGAACGCTTCGGTTGCCTTCATGATGCTTTCTATTTTGTAAAGTACATTACCATCAAGTGATACGAGAACAGGCAACGATTTTACATGTGTACATAAAATACAGTAGAATCTCAATAATAAGACCACCCTTGGGATCCTTGGAAACTGGTCTTTATATTCATGTGGTCTTAATATTGAGGTTGAATAAAGAGCAACACAGTGAAAAGGGAATTCTTAAATCTGAGATGGTCTTATTATTGAGGTGGTCTTAAAGTGAGGTTTTACTGTAATTCAAAATACACAAAACTACTTTGTAAACAAACAGAGCTACTCGTAAAGGGCACATAACCACTTAATTAATATATATCGTCAACTGATAAATACTTATAACCAATTATTCATGTATCCATAACAACTGCATGTTAGACAAGATACAACAGCACATTATAATTTACAAGTTTTTGTTCTGCTTATTTCTCAACGAAGAAAAAACAACCATGTGGTGGCCATTAAGGCGTTCCATAGTTTACCTGAACATTTTATATTGCTATTATTTATCAAATATTTGTGTTTTTCTTTCCTTTTTATGTTGCGTTTTTTCTTTCGTTATAGTGGCAAAGTAGCTTATACATCAAAATAAGTACTTTTAAGATAATGGTGTGACAAAATGTTTTGAAAGACATTTATTACAGTGTGAACAGTTTTTTGATAATGGAGAGTACTGAACAATGACGGTTAAAACATTTTTATTCACAGTTCATAAATGCATCCTCTTCTTACCTTCCTGTACACTTCCTGTCGCTTACAGGTCCGTTATTACACTGGCAGACGAAGTCACTTGCCTCCGTCGAAATGCCTTCAGGTTGGGAAGAACACAAAAACTCGCAACATCATTGCTAAAATACACTCGAACCGTCGAATACCGTCTCCCTTGGCCGAGTGGTTAAGGCATCCGCCTTGGGAGCGGGGGGTCGAAGGTTCGAATCCCCGTAGGGATCCGTTCTGATATGGCCGGTTGTTGAGCCGCCAGCTAGTTAAATATTGATTATTGTGTGCCTACCTGCCTGGTGCATGGCATTAAAGGACAGGAATCAGGAAGTAAATGTGCTCAGAAAGTAGGTCTCATAAGTCAGAAATGGTTGGCCCTTTAAGTAGTGATGACACTGTATATTAAATAAACACTTAACTTTACTTGTTTTGCCACTCGAACTCCACTGTCTCCATTAGAATGTAGCCCTAGCTACTGACCTAGTTTGTTCGTTTTAGTGTGAAAACTTCTTGTCGATTCTATGTGTCTTAGTTAATGTCTTTGTCAATAAAGCGAAATCCAGGTGAATATTAGAGAAGACAAACTAATCGATAATGTACACGTGAACGGTAAGATGTTGCTATGTTGTTGTTGAATGAATCACATATCTGCGTTAATTATTCATTTGTGCCATATGTCGCTGTGGAACACATTTGTCATACCTCGATAATTGGATGACTCCACCCTAAGACAGGTGCTTGTCGCAGGAAATAACTTCGCTGGGGAAGACTCGATAATTAGTTACGCATGAAAAGAAACAGTAGCGTAAATATTAGATCTACAGTTTCTACATTGCCTGTCATTGGTCATACAATATCATGCTACTAAAATATAAAAAGTTTCCAACCTCCGGCGGGACTCGAACCCGCAATCCCCGGCTTAGGAGGCCGATGCCTTATCCATTGGGCCACGGAGGCTTGCATTTGTGAACATGTTTGTTACAAACAACTTGGTTGAGTGTGGGTACTCGACATCTATACCATAGTGTTTACTGGTAGCGGCTACCAGTACGTCGGTTCATTCTGTCATTTCTAATATATGTATTAAAATGATATAAGTTTGTAGTTGACAACAGTAGCAATAGTAGCAGTTCAAGTATTTCTGTTGTTACTGTTAAAAGTAATGACAGCAATACGACTCGAACTAGTAAACAGCTAACAACCTCTCCGTATTTTTGTACTTTGCTGTCACAACCGTTGTGTTTAATAAGGTCACAATTAAATAAATGTAAGTTTGGCATAACCCTACCTACCTATGAAAATGGTCCCTACCCATTTATTTGTTGGAGTGTGGGTGGAATTTCTTTGGCAGCGTATTAACAGTTAACACTAGTACAATGTATGACCATGGACAATAATACAGTAAAAACTCACTTAAAAAACACCTTAATAATAAGACCACCTCGAAATTAAGTCAATTTTGAGTGTTCCGCTTTTTGTTGAACCTCAGTATTAAGACAAGTTTTCAAGAATCCCTAGTGTGGTCATATTAATGAGGTTTTACTGTAAATAGTAAATACAATTTGATTACCTACCTTACTACCCACCTATAAAGATGGTCTAGTGAGTATAATGTTTGTTTTTTCTGTCTTTTCCTAATTTTCGAAAATTAACACTTTCTTTAATAATGCCAGTTATCTTGCTTCAATTTCTTTGCTTTAAGTTTTAGAAATTCATACACTTCAGTATACAGTTGACATTGTATTAAAGGACCTCACAAGGGACAGTCAAAAAGTGGTCGCTTTATAAAATGTAGTTCTTAGTACATGAATTGTTATAAAAAGAACAGTAGTCGTCCGGTTTTAATACTATATGTTTACTGCTGGAACAACGGGCAGTATTAGTGCTGACTGAAGTAACTGTATTATAACTCTCGTACTACAAACGTTGCAGTACCTGAGACGGACAGTCATGAACAACAGAGCGATTATAGATCAATACACTAGTATAGAATTACTGTATATAGTAAACATGGTTTCATAGCAACCGTTATTGGAAACGTTTTTTCTAAGCATAGTAACTACATTGGTGTATTTATAGCACGGCCTTACCGTTGCAAGGGGGAATGCCACATTAGTAATACTTATAGTATTTACAGATATAACATATCGGTTATTTTAACCGAGAGTTAAAATGTTGAATCAAATTTTCATTAGGGAGAACTATTTTGTAATGATCGCCACAGGCTATATTCGCTGTTTCTACGTCATCGTCTCCACTATGTTCTTATCAAATAGTGTCAAGAGCTCTTACAGCAATAAGTTTGAACAGTTGACTATTTTCACAGCCACACTTTCATATGAGTGATACACTATAGACAAATTATGTATCTGTAATGTACAAGTGAATGCAATTGTGTATCATGTCTAAGTATCGCATTTTCACCTCACCCACACCATGTAATCCTTGAACCGCTCCTGGCATTTCATGACTGATATTTGTTGCAGTGGTATAGTAAATGACTGGCGTGTGAGAGTAAGATGTTTCCGTGGTGTAGTGCTTATCACATCCGCTTAACACGCGGAAGGTCCTGAGTTCCATCCTCAGCGGAAACAGATATTTTAGTGATATTTATTTTTCAATTTTTAGATTATGTACGAATGTTTTACAGTGAATATTACCATTCCAAATGTGTAAATGATTTTATTTTTATTGTTCTGAAGGTGAACAGATTTAAATTTATTTTATGCTTTCCAGTGGTTTATAGAGATTAATCAGTAAAATAAAAATCGTATTTTCACTGTTTAGTGATAATATCATTTTGATATTTCGCACCGTTCCGATTTTTGGGACTATTTTTTTACCCCACTGGTAACCCCAAAAGGGAAATAACTGTGTAGAACCTAAATTGAATTGCCTCCCTTTGTATTGAAATGAGAATAAATCACACAATTACCTCCCTTTTGTACATGTACTAGAAAACTATGACGTCATCATCCGGTATATTTGTTGAAATTTCGAAATAAGATGCGGTTGTTTTCCGCTTATATTTCACATAATTTCGAACAAATGAATGTTCTTTATATATATTTATTTACATAGCGATATCTTGCCATGCGGGTATTTTGATTTAAGTGCCTGTACCGTCGAAAACTTAAGCCACTTTATTTTTCGTCTGCAACATTGACAGATGAAAATTGCTACGCCATAATTTGTTGAAAAAGTTCTAGCAAATATTTTTTTATTTATAATTTCATGTGAAAAAATGATTTGATTGTCACAATATTTCATCGACTTTTCATTGCTGTGTTCTTAAATAAATTGGTAAAAGTTCGCACTATTTTGTCAGCGGTTGATGAAAAACCGATATGGTATTATACGGCCACGGAGAGGCACCGCACAGGGTAGTAAATGAGACGCTCGAGTAGTTAATGGTTAAAATAATGTTTAATTCTTTAAAAAAGCATAAAATATAGAGGATATATATTATTTCACTCGTGGTCAAAAGAAAAGTACATTTTCACTCGTGGTCAAAAGAAAAGTATAATTTCACTCGTGGCTACGCCACTCGTGAAAACATATTTCTTTTGACCACTCGTGAAATAAAATTCGATCTTCCATCGAAATCAACAAATATCCTCTATATATATTACTACAATACCAAATAGCCCGCTTTACAACAAAATATTCCTATCTTATAATCACAAGAAACCCTTACTTCAAGGAACGGTCCTCCCTTAGCATAATTGTGTTGTTGTTGTTTTTTGAGAGTTTACAATTTACTTTTAAAAATAAAAAAGCAAAAATCAAGAAAAATAAGTGTCTGTTGTATGATTTAATAATAAAACCAATTCGCACTAAGTTCTCTCACATTTGTACCATAGTTAGAATCGTATAAACCTCTTCGGGACTCGAACCCGCAATCCCCGGCTTAGGAGGCCGATGCCTTATCCATTAGGCCACGGAGGCTTGCATACGACGTTTATTTACACTCGACTAAAGCGTAATAAACGTAGTGCAGTTTAAGCCTCAATACAAGTACAGTATGTTGAGTTCAATGCTAGGCGGAATCATAGTCTGTTCAAGAAAAAAAAGCGCATGTCTTAATCTTATTACGTTAAGACTGATATTTGCAGACACATACAGATTTAACATAAGGTAAAACGACTGTACAACATATCAAAAACATTTACACGACACTGCTGACAACAAACAGGTAATTATATACATGTATTATATTGGATGAATTTATTTTCTAACAAAATGTTTCCGTGGTGTAGTGGTTATCGCATCCGCTTAACTCGCGGATGGTCTTGACTTCATTCCTCAACGGAAACAGTCTTTTTATTTGACTAATTTTACTTAATTCACATGTTCGTTATCATTTACTAATGATTTAGTTCAATTTATCTAAAAGGTGTCACAAAAAACTCTCAAAAGGAATTCTAGCCGAGAAAGCCGCCAATGTGACAAACTTTACTGACACAATCAATATTTACATCGATCTATTTTGCACGAACGTTATTAAAATAAAAATACTGCTTTCAACCTCCGGCGGGAGTCGAACCCGCAATCCCCGGCTTAGGAGGCCGATGCCTTATCCATTAGGCCACGGAGGCAGATATACAAACCTACCCCGTATAGAGATTATAGCTGTGCATTTTCGAAGAATTAAAAACTTTTCTAGCACATGATCTCAGAACGCGTTAAAATTCAGATTCATTGATACTTCTTACATGTTGTGAATGAGTTCGACTCGACAGAACGGGTTAATTGGTACTTATATATGAGTAAATGGCAGAACTGGACGACCAACTGCAGTCTTTTCTCTTTTCCGACCGTGAGCCCTGACTATACTTGTAAGGACCAGGTAATTACAAGTACTTTTTAATTAACGTTTTTCAGAAAAAAAAGAGATGTTTCCGTTGTGTAGTGGTTATCACATCCGCTTTACACGTAAGGTCCTGAGTTCAATCCTCAGCGGAATAATTTTTCGTCAATTATATTTAGAAAATACCATGAATACATTTTGTCAACACTTGTCATAAACGAGACCGCCCTTGTTTGCTGACAGTACACACATCTACAATGTTTTAGGTCGGTTGTTTTATTAAAATATATTTTAAATTACATATTTGGACACGGAAGATAGCAGTACTGACGAGAAAATGTCTGTGTCGGGGCCTTTCACGGTGGACTGCTCGGAATAGTTCAAACGAACATTTCAAGGGACGGTATAATGTTCGATATATTGTTTCTGTCTTCTGAACTTGTTTTCATCACATTGTATAAGATCACAACTTGGTTGTTTGATAAGACAAAAACATATGGAAGCAAATTAAACATAGATTTAAATGAATATTTGTTAAAAGACGAATCCCCTTTCCCTTTTAACATGGATAATGTTTAATCAAGGTGAATCTAACGCTCTATAGCTGGAATACTCGTTAAGCGTCTAATATCTAGGCAGAAATATAAATCTTAAGAAAAATTCAAACAAAGAAATTTTACTAAAAAGAAAAAAATGTTCTAGGGTCGGGGCAAAAGAACAGGGTAGGCGGTAGGTCGGGAAACCTGGAACAAACATATGTTTTACGCCTTATGATTTAGTAACATTTATCTAAAAGGTGTAATAGTTAACGTATGTACGAGTATAGATTCAATGTCGAAAACCTGATTTAAAGCTCATAATGTTTCCGTATTAGAATGTTATTACATTTTAATCCCTCTTGTTATTTGAAAGTTGGTAAGTGTTTAAACGTTCTGTAACTTATTAACTCAATAAATCAAAGACTCAAAAGGAATCTAAATGAGAAAGCCGCCAGTGTGTCAATCATTAGCGACACAATCAATATTTACATCGAACTATCTTGCACGAATGTTATTAAAATTATAATTCTCCTTAAAACCTCCGGTGGGACTCGAACCCGCAATCCCCGGCTTAGGAGGCCGATGCCTTATCCATTAGGCCACGGAGGCAGATATGTAAATTTCTTACCCCGTATATATAGGGATGATAGGCCTAAGGGGTGTATTTCCTTGGCAAAATATAAGAAATAAAACAACAACATTGATACCAGGCCGGTAGGCAACATATCAGTAATTACAAATTCTCTTTAATTCACGCTTTTGAGACAAAGTGTTGTTTCCGTGGTGGAGTGGTTATCACATCCGCTTTAGACGATTTCTCGCTGATAAGACTAGATATACTCAAGATAAAATCAAAATCTTGTTTCTGTTGTTGTCCTGACTTCAATCCTCAGCGGATTCAGTATTTTTGGTGATCTTTCATTTTACTATTTTCTATCATTGAAGAAACACCTTCCCAGAGATTATTACCAATCTTATTATCTCTATTTGTAAGCACGTGAATTCATACATTTTAAATACCAAATCATGATTTTTCAAAAACAAAACTCAACCCTTAACTGCTTGCTTACTCGATTATGCGTTCAGTTTGATTTTACTTTTATATTGTTAAATTTGAAAAAAAAGATTCGATAAGACTCTGTCTGGAACACCAGAACATATGGTCCGTGTAATTCTACAACATGGTATTGTGATCGAGTGGCAACACTATCTCTGCTACATGTACATAACGTCTCTGCAATGGTGAAAAATATGTTGGTGGGTCGGCTCACCCAAACCACTCCACCCATCATGTAGCTTACTACAGTACTTCATGTTCAAATCAACTTAATTAACGCTGCTTGATGATACAGCGTATACTGGCGACACATGCATTTAGTTCCTTCATTTTTTGTTTTCCTCTTAAATGTCTACAGTGAAACTAAAGGAACATATACAAGTACAGAAATAGCAATAAGACGACATAGGTTAAGCAACACATTCTTAAACAATAAAGAATTACATCAACTGACAAATCGCGGAAACGAAGACGATGTAAGTGAACATGTTAATGTCTTGTTATAAGAAAATAAAATTTGAAGAAACAAAAGGAAATATGGCTATGGAAGTTTAACGCAAGACTTAGGAACATGAAGTACGGAGGAATTGTATCGGCAATCACAAACATATTTCTAAATGACATCAAAGACCTAACTGAATAGCTTTGTTGACATGATATACTTGTTTGTCATGTGGTGAAATTTTATCAGAAAATCTCAAGTTAATTTCCTAGATAATCATTACAGTCATAAACTTCTGACTTCATGAGTCATGTTGTGTATTTATGATTAATTCGTGAACGTTTGTGACAAGTACGTATATACTGCGTTGGTTGCGGTTTGTTATAGTCTGAGGTAGGACTGCATTGTTGTACTATCCGACACGGAGTATCAAACTTTAAAAAATATGATACATACAGTAAATCCTCACCTAAAGACCACCTCAATAATAAGACCACAATTTTGAAGTCCATTTTCAACGTTTTGCTTTTTAGTCAACCTCATTATTAAGACCACCTCGATAAGAAGACCCGTTTACAAAGTCCCACGGGTGGTCTTATTATTGAGGTTTTGCTGTATATAACGGAAATACGGGCCTGAACATTTTCAAATATTCTTCTCAGTTAAACATTCGATTTGATTATGTAACGATTACCAAGTAAGATTATGTACATAGAGGGCAAAAAATAAGTTATTCAAATGATATTAAAAATGCGAGGTTTTATGTTACGCCGAGGAATGAACTCAGCACATTCCGCATGCTAAGCGGGTGTGACACCACTGAAACAACTGGTTGGATATAAGTATAAGTCATGCAATATTCATAATGACCGGTTCGTTTATTATACCGGGATTGTATCACTGACTTTTACGATGGAGTTACAATCAATATACAGTTGTTTTATTACTTGTAAGGACGATATAACGAACAAAAATTCCGCCGAGTATAGAACTCGGGTCTTTCCCTGTGTTGCGGTTGACTACTTTACTATATGTGTTTTTTCGGCAGTTGGGAACAATAATATAAACTGCCACAGGCTGCCTTTCAAGCTTAATGCACATAGCAAGTATAGAAAGGAGTTCATCTAGTTTTAATCAGGTGTTATGCTTTGATAGGAACAAGCCTCCGTGGCCAATTAATAAGGCATCGGTCTCCTAAGGAGATTGTAGGTTCTAGTCCCACCGGAGGTTGTAAGCTGTATTTAGACAAAAGTATATTGAGCAAATTGTTTTCTTATGTAAACAATGTAACAACAGGTGTACTCCTTTTTAAAATTTAAAATAAAAAGTAAGCAAACACTCAAGAGAAACTACATGAAATGATGTTGGTCGTGCTCCTGTCCTTGCCGTTAGTTTAGATGACGACGGGATACGAATATTGTGTTGTAAATCCGAGGGGGTTTGGATATTGGAATACTGAAATGCACATACACATTTTGTTTTCATCTTCAGATCAATAAAAATAAAATCATTCATTAAATAGAGAATGGTGACATACATATACATGTATCAGATGTTAAAAACGGGAAAATGAAAACTAAAAATCTGTTTCCGCTGAGGATTGAACTCAGGACCTTCCGCGTGTTAAGCGGATGTGATAACCACTACACCACGGAAACATCTGGTTACATGAAAAACTAATGTTATCCAAGACAATGCATATTTACAAAATGTACCGGTTTGTTGTCTACAGGTGTTGTGTAAATGTTATTGATATTTTGTCGTTTTATCATATGTAAAGACTGTATTCACATACCAGTAGACTGAGTATCTTAACGTAATAATATTACAGCATGCGATTGTTTTTCTTGAACAAACCATGATTCCCCTGAGAGTCGAACTCAAGATACTCCCAGTATTGAGGTTTAAAACTGCACTACATGTATTCTGTTTAATGGTATGTTGATTAGCATAGCGTGTAAGCCTCCGTGGCCTAATGGATAAGGCATCGGCCTCCTAAGCCGGGGATTGCGGGTTCGAGTCCCGCCGGAGGTTTTAAACAATATAACAATTCCAACAATAATTGTACACAATTAAGAGAAATTAGTACGAACTATTTTTATTATTAAATCAACAAACACGTGGCTTACTTCTCTTGTTTTTGTTAAAATTTTAAAAGTTAATGGTAATTTCTCAAAAAAAAAAAAATTGTTTTTCAAAATTATGCTTAGGGAGAACCTTTGTAGAAGTTAGCATTTCTTGTGATGGTGTTATTTGGATGTTTTGTTGGAAAGTGGGGGTTTGGTATTGGAAACATATACACATTATTTCACCTTCGTAACATAATGTAATCAATAAATACAGAAAGGTGAAATTCTCTGTAACGGAATTTATACATAATATAAAAATATGTTTCCGCTGAGGATTGAACTCAGGACCTTCCGCGTGTTAAGCGGATGTGAAAACCACTACACCTCGGAAACATCTTGATCAACAGTTTGAAACATTTAGTCATTTATAAGTATAGCTCTACCCTTTAACACGTGGTACTGGATTAATGAGTCTGATTTTTAACGCGTTCTGAGATGTTGTGTAAGGAAATGGTTTTAAACTATGTATAATTTTATCACGGACATATAAACGGTTTATATGTCCGTGATTTTCGAAATCTTCGAAAATGCACATCTATCATCTCTATGCGGGGTTATAAGTATCAATGAATCTGAATTTAAACGCGTTCTGGGATGTATTGCAAGAAAAGGTTTTAAACCTTCGAAAATGCACCCCTATCATCTATATATTGAATATCTGCCTCCGTGGGCCAATGGATAAGGCATCGGCCTCCTAAGCCGGGGATTGCGGGTTCGAGTCCCGCCGGAGGTTGGAAGCAGTATTTTAAGTTTAATAACTTTCGTGCAAAATAGATAGACGTAAATATTGAATGTGTCGCTAAAGATTGACACACTGGCGGCTTTCTCATCTGGAATTCCTTTTAGCTTCTTTGATTTTTTGTGTTAAGTTATAGAACGTTAAATAAACTTAATAACTTTCAAATTACAGGGGAAATTAAACTGCTATGTAAGTTAAAATATTCAAATAATGAAAAAAGAGCTTTTTATGTTTTCGGTCTTATCAAACAACCAAGTTGTGATCTTATACAATGTGATGGTAGCAAGTTCAGAAGACAGAAACAATATATACCACACTTGACCATCCATGAAATGTGTGTTTGAAGTGTCCAGAACGAACCACCATGTGAGGCCGGGCCGCCCCGACATTGACATTTTTCAGTGTCCAAATATCTTATTTAAAATAGTTTTTAAAATAAAATAACCGACCCCTTAACAATTGTAGATTTGTGCACTGTCAGCAAACAATTGTTTAAGTGCGGTCTCATTTATGAAAAGTGTTGACAAAATGTATCCATGGTATTAACTAAAATCTAATTGATAAAAAAACTGTTTCCGCTGAGGATTGAACTCAGGACCTTCCACGTGTTGAGCGGATGTGATAACCACTACACCACAATAAATGGAAAACACTATAATCCAACACAATTTTTAATTACCGGTTTGTTGTCTATCGGTGTTGTGTAAATGATTTTGATATTTTGTACAGTCGTTTCATACCAGTAGATTGGGTGTCATAACGTAATACTATTACAACATGCGATGTTTTTTCTTGAACAAACCATGATACTCCTGAGTGTCGAACTTAAGATACTCCCTGTTTAAAACTGCATTACGCGTATTAAACTTTAATCGAGTGTTAATTAACGGCGCGTGTAAGCCTCCGTGGCATTTTGGATAAGACATCGGCCTCCTAAGCCGGGGATTGCGGGTTTGAGTCCCGCCGGAGGTTTGAACAATTCTAATAACAATTCTAACAACAATTCTAACAACAATTGTACGAAAGTAAGAAACATTAGTACGCAATTTGTTTATTGTTAATTCATATAGAACACGAGAGTTATTTCTATTGAATTGTGTCTCTTTAATATCTAAAAACATATGGGAAGACCTTTCCCAGATGTTAGCATTTTGTGTAATGATGAGATTGGAATATTCTGTTGTAAAGGGGGGTATTGCCATGCGTTTTCTTCCTTTATCTCTCAATCATAGAGTAATCTCCCCTTGTCCCTTTTTGATATATGTATATATATACATGTAGTACGAAGGGATAAAGGGAGAGAACTCGTAAAAATCTCCTGATACTAACATATAGATACCTCATTTATTGTAACTTGTGGCCAAGGTTATTTTGGTGATTGACCATCAACCTTAATGATCAACGTACGTGTACGGTTTACAAAACACACTAGAAATAGGTTTATCATACTTTCAATGCATTTTCATTCTGCCGAAAATATGTAATCGAAAGTAAAATACCCGCCATTTAAAATATTTAAATCGTTTACAAAAAACCGCACTACCTGTATTTTGGTCTATTCCCGTGTTCACCTTTATCCTGTGTAAGCCTCCGTGGCCTAATGGATAAGGCATCGGCCTCCTAAGCCGGGGATTGCGGGTTCGAGTCCCGCCGGAGGTTTGCAAGTTATTCTTTTACATTTTAACCATACTGACAGAGCCATGGTGTTTCTGTTTTTTTTATGAAACTGTTGTTGTGTACTGAAATACCAAACACAAATTACCTATGCTCTATCACTTGATGATTATATTCAAATAACACATATTTCTTACTGAACATACACATGTTAAAGAAATGTAAATATTTTAATATATTACATTATATATAATGGATATACTCCGGAATAGTAAAAAATAGGGAGTTTCCCTCTAATCCTGGTGTACAAACAACAATAATGCCGTCAAAATCGTGCTCGTATCGCAATGAATACAAAGACAGGATTTTACACCTGACTGAACTTCTGAATGGATCTAAAATAAACTTTTGTTTGTACCATTTGTAAAAACCCATTTAATCCGGATTTCATCTATTTAGGTTTGCAAAGAAAAAAAGAAAAATCGTGATTTAAAAAGTCTGTTTCCGCTGAGGATTACCCTCAGGACCTTCCGCGTAAATACTCAATTGTTTTCACCTTACATAGGGAATGGTTATATTCACTTTATTACGTTTGTACATGATATAAAAAATGAAAAGTAAATATCACTAAAATATCTGTTTCCGCTGAGGATTGAATTCAGGACCTTCCGCGTGTTAAGCGGATGTGATAACCACTACACCACGGAAACATCTTGATATTACAGACAACATTCAGTGAAATTATTCCCAAGTTTGTGTCTATAAAACACGCTTTTCAATTTTATAAATTACGACTGCGTGTTCATAAAATCTGAATCTGATTTTTGCTCATTAAAGCAATACTTAATTAATTCAACCTACATTGCAGAACGATTTTATATGATATCATCTAAGCTGTCGTGTAAGTCAGGCAATATAAGTTAAGCGTTTGACAATCACTTATAATATCCAGGATTGTACTCTCATGAAATAAAAAATGTTGAGATAAAGTATGATTTGTTGAACGAGAAAATTACCATAAAGTTTATGTGTCTTGCAATTTTACTTCGGATATAGACCTACAGTCGGACCTCGTTCATTTGTACTCATCGGGTCCGAAATTTCATTTCGATAATTAATTGTCTCGAAGTACCCATTTCAAATGACATGCCTAAGAAGATACACCGGGACCTGGTATTTGTTTTGGATGATACCAAGTATTCGGATAGAAGGTTGTCGAATAAACAAGGTCAGACTGTATCAGTAACGTTTTACTATAATGTTGTCTGTCTTATTCAAATTAGATCTTAATACTCGCTGTTTGTAGGAGAAGGGGGGGGGGGGGGTATAAGTCTAACCGAGATTGGGTTTAAATGTATTTATACTGATGAATGTATACATGTTTCAACCATGATGCATTATTTACAAAAACGGTTGCACACAGATTTCGAGAGAGAAATTAAGGTGTTCTAGTTTCTTTGACATACATCATATTTTGTCAAATGTACATGAAATCGCCGGATCCTACTGTTTTGACGGGAATCACGTCTTCTTTGGTGAACTGTATTTCCTGAAATACTATTTCTCCTTTTTAACAAAACGGATTAAATAAGCAAACATTCATCACAGGTCCCAACAGATTTCCTAGATACATCACGTGACCACCCTCAAGCACTAAGTATAATCGTTTTGCATTTTGTATTCCAACAGATTATTAAAGGCAATTAGATAGAGTGATGACAGTGAACCAGGGAATGCTATAATCACTTTAAGTTTGAGGCGATGCGAACAATTGTCACATTACGAAATGCAATTGCAATAAATAATTGAAATAGGTAATCGGTAAAACGCTACGCATATCACCATAGTCACCATAGTCACGTGACACTATGCACAAATCATATTGCAGTCTTAGCACTTTTTTAATCTTGAGAGTTGGATATAAAACTAGTGTTACTCAGTTTGGTAAGGAAGTAGTTACGATATTGTGCACCCAATCCTCAGTATGACTTAATAGCGAGTAACAGAATTAGATTTTCTAGTATAAACATTGAAATACCCGTGACCCTGTTATGTAGTTATTTATTTTCTTTTCTATTTCAAATACAATGTATAACTAATACTATTGGAAATAACAATTAAACTCTAATATGAGCCAAAAATTAGCATAGTATTACTTTAAATTTAATATGTATTCGTTTTTTTACCCGAACAAACAAGAAAATATAGTTCCGGCGTTCCATACACTAATAATGAACTCCTCCGTCACTTTGTCGAGAAAACTTCAAGCGTGTATATGTACTAGTTTTTGACCTTGTGTTACATAACAAAACAACATTTTTGAATCGGTAAAACATTGCAATTCTTCATATTAAAAATGTTTTAGCCAGCAACACTGGATGAGGCCCCTTGAAAGGATTCACGTTCAGATTGGTCTATCTATCTACATGTATATATACTGTCATGATGCCCCTTACGGGTATCAATGACAGGTGCGCGTCAGTGCAAAAGTCAAACGATAAAAGATGTGATAGGAGACTGTACAGTGAGATAGTAGAGAAGATAACAATATGATAGTATTAACAAGAGTGAAGTGGAAAAGTGAAAACAGATAAAACATTTCACAATTGAATAAATGGTTAGGGGAGGGGGGGGGGGGGCAGCACAACGATTGCTTGAACCCCTCTAAATTTAGTTTAGTTATTGTTGTGAAAGGAAGGTTGTTTCATAACACCACTGTACAGGGGCAACACGATTATTTAAAGTAATTTGATGACGTATGAACGGGTATGTAAGTGAAGGGATGCATGTGAGTGGGTCTCTCAAGATATGATGGTAAAGGAATTGACACCAGACATATCTTTAAACAAGAAAACGAACGTTCGGCTTAATTATAATTACTGTTTAAATACAAGTGAATATATCGAGGGGTTAGCGCCATAATCTACCATCTCCTTAATACATCTTTATGGTTCTGGTACCAACTCCTGGATATCGCCGTTTATATATGTTGGACTGCAAATAATCTGGAGAATATTTTGTGGCAATAATTACGACAACGTGACGACACGAGCCAATGAAATATCCGTATTATTAGAATCGTAAGCAGGTGTTGGCGTGTGATTGAATAGAGGATATTACAAAGTGCTATTATATAGAAAACAATGTTCATTAGCATACAACTGCATACGGTAACTAAAGCATGCTTTCAAATACTATAGATTCACATTTGTTCTATCTGCGCAACACGCATAAATATCCGGGCCAAAAATTACAATGTTTAACTAATGCTATGATGAACACGGTTTCAAAGTTATAACAGAACAGAACAGAACTGGTACTTTATTCCAATTTTAGCGTAACAGATCATCCATACTACATACATGTACTTGTTAAGATAAAAACAAATGGTGCCGGTCTCTTAACTCAGCGGTAGGTTCGAACTTCGACAACGATAGGATCACGACTCCTCATCAGACACACGTACTGGTTGGTTCCAGGAATTAGAACTGAGAGTGATACAATCGGATTTAAACGCTATTAGAACCTATTTAATTAGTCGTTATCAAAGGAGCAGTGAATTTAGGACAGAGGAATTCACCCACCCACGTTTTTTTTTTGTTATAAAATGTATCAAGTTCTTTACAACATGTGTAAACATATTTATGTTACGTCCGTATATCATTATATGCTATGCCTTTGAACGTTTTGTCATTTTATTATACTTGTGATGTAGATACATCTTTCTATCATATAGACAACTTATTACGCTATGTGCACCCTTTATTGTATTATGTCCACCCTGTATTATATTCTGTATAAAACAAACATAATAATGGAATTGCATGTCTATAAAAGTTCCGGCGTTCCATATATAATAATGGTTTGCATGTCTATAAAAATGCCGGCGTTCCATACATACTAATGGTTTGCATGTCTATAAAAATTCGGCGTTCCATACACAAAGGAACAAATTAGAGGTACACAATAAACAAATCAATATAATCTGTGCAAGTACAAAAGCTGTATGCAGCATGATAACTAAACTATTGATTTCTAGAAATAAAAAGTGACACCTTTTGTGCAGCAGACAGCTATGTAAATAAAATTGCATATTATTCATAATTCATAATAATGAAATTGTTGTCATGTTCGTTTACGCTGAACCATTTCGTGATTGAAGCGTAATTAGTTTCCGTGTTTGACTTAACATGGTGTTGATATTGAGATATTTATGATTTTAGGGCTCGCCTCGATTGAGGAGATCGCGGGCTTGAGCCCGGCCATGATAAAGTCGTAAAAGATGCTTGTATGCATTCATTATTATAAAGGTGGTACCAGGACTGGTTGGTCAGGTTAATGTGCATGGGTGGGGTATCATAGAATAGCATATATCAGGTGCAAGTAGACATATATATAAAACCCAACTGTACGCACTCAGTGATAAACTAATGTAACTTCACCGAACACGTAAGCTCTATAACACCGCCATTCCTCGTCTGATAAACCAGACTGGGTTATGTCACGGTTATTTTCACCTTATATCTACAGTCGGACCTCGTTTATTCGACAACCTTCTATCCAAATACTTGGTATCATCCAAAATGAAATAAGGTCCTGATGAATCTTCTTATGCGCGTCAAATTGAAATGGGGTATTCGAAACCATGTGTTATTCGAACTAAAAGTACGGTCTCGATGAATTCGAATGAACCAGGTCCGACTATAGTTAGTTTAGACCAACATGATCTGTCATTCCATAATGAATGTCTAAGTCATAGTTTTTCTTTATTTAAAATATGACTTCATGCAAACACCAACACACTATTTATAATTTTAAGTGCTTGCTATGAACTAAGTTTGACTTACATATAATACAGTCACATAATCGCATTCAAAATGCATGGGTAACGAAAAGTAGAGGTACAGAATCTTATGCTTCCATGGTGGTACTTGATGGTAAAATAATTGCTGATGTCCTTTTGCTGATGTAGTTTTTGATATAACACACATTCCCTTAGGTCCTTTTTAGTAATGTTAGACATACAACTCGTCCTTTCTATTTCGTTGTATAACTTTTATCAGGTTTAATCTATATTAAACATGTTGCACTCGAATGGTGAACACACGTTTGTGTTGCTTCATTAGTATTCATAACTTCACGTACATGATTATGGCTTACTGTTTCGTCTGCCTGTTATACAACTTTTTACTCTGGAATGAACACAAACCAGCTTGTTACCATTTTAAATATGAAACTAGATGATTTCGTATTCATGGAAAATGCTTGAATAAGCTTCTGGTTAAAACTGATGAGCAGTGCACTATCATTTTAAATTTATGAATTTGAATCTACCGATAAATTGGATCATGATCCTGAATCACAGAACAGAAATAAACAGTCATATGGTTTAACCTCCACGATATGTATGTTATATGACATGTTATAACTTGACTGTCGATTTATTGGATACAATTTATCATGTTAATTGCTGAACATTCGATGATAAACGTATGCTTGTTTTCTAAACTTATTTGCTGAGGCTTGACGATTTTGTTGGATTTGGTTGTCTGTCTTGTCTATATACAGATTGGCATAAGATGAATTGCAGATTCTTCTTCGCCTCCTTCTACTAGAACAACTTCTTATAACTAAACCGCCACTACAGCTGACAGTACTGCTACTGTTGCTTCATCTTCCTTCTTATCACCACTATCATTATCTTCTTCTGCTGCCTCTCCTACTTCTAAGTTTAAACTTATTTATTTTACATCGATAGTGAAGCATATCTAAAATTAAGATTAATTAATCTCGATGACTTCTCTCTGTGTTTCGTGTTCTTCTTCTTTTACTGCTGCTGCTGCTTATGGTGATGGTGGGGTTAGTGCTGGTGGTGGTGCTGGTGGTGGTTCTGCTGCTGCTATTACCACTAGTGCTACTGTTTCATCATCTGTTTCTTTCTTCTAAATTGTTTAAATGAAATTGAAACAAGTATTTACATTATCTTATCTAAGTTACCACTTAACACACAGAGATAACTCACCACTGCGAGGTATTCAAACTGTACTTTTCCGATGCGTTCATGTGAGACCCATACCTTACTATACAATTTACAAATTATGAAATGTGACAGACTGAACCGGTGTATTAAGTAGTGAGTCTGATATACGTGACGATATTGATCGTTTCTGTGTTTATTTTCATTCTTAGCGTGAACAGATCGCAACATGGACTCTAAAACAGAGAATGTTATAATATTGTGGAGTTTTACCATTTTATCAGGTAAAATATTGTCTATTTTGAATATTAAATAGTGTTTAAACTTAGTTTGCAGTTTAATTTAGGTAGATTGCTTAAACGTGTATGATATGAAATCTAATACAATCGTAAGCAATTCTGGTATGTCTGAAGTATGTAACAATTTGGTCAGATTGAAATAATGACACAACTTTGGTGCAACGCAATTTTATATTGTGAGGCAAAATTAAATTATGTTGTAGTGCTGAAAGATTTAGCGATGTGTGTTTTCCATAAATTAATAATCACATGACTGCTTACTCGATGTCTTTCTATTTATTTCGAATGTATCGATACTTTAAAAGATGTAAAGATATATTTAATGGGTATACGTGCGTTTACACCGACCATTTTAAACTATAATTTTCTATTGAAACACATGATGTTAGCTATATGCAAGTGTTTAACGCAAGATATAGATCAGTGTTAAAGAATGTTTCATGACACAATGATAATTTCATGAGAAAAATAAATGATACAAAATTGTAATTTAGCAGGCTCAGACCAGCCGAGGGCGGGGCACACGTGCACGTACCCACCCTCAGTAATGTAACTTCGGTTCGATGAACGGCCCATCCTTTCTTGTTGATGTCGCACAGTGGGTGTCCATAAATGACGAATCGACACAAGTCGAAAAGGTTATAAACACAATGAGATGCGAAAAAAAGTTGTGTATGTTAGTGGGCCAACCGTGAAGTGGTTTGCAGCAGTATGATTGTTTTATAACTTGTCGTCCCCAGTTGAAGATGTGTACATCTGTTAGATAATCATATGAAATATATCAAATTTCATATGAATAGTTTTCTTATATAAATGTCAAACGCATCAATCGAAGTGTGTTCTGATTTGATTGGCATGAGTCATATCGTGTCTTTTCTGAATTAGTATTGATATTTAAATGCGCAGTTTAAGTGTCAGTTTGCATTGAGATAGGATAGTTAAACTATTCCAGAAGAGACCCCCGACCCAGTAAGACAAGGGGTTGTGTATCCAAATTTCCTCAAATCACTCTAAATTACATAAAATGTTCTAAAATACATTGAGTCATACCTCTGACTCCAGGGCCTAGCGAGACAGTGTACATGCTTTGCACACTCTAAATACGGTTATTAATTATAGTATCAGCCCTTTAGTTGCCCTCAAATTGCGTCAACTTATGTGTCGATTTTGATTTTTCCAGAGCCCATTTACCCCCAACCCGACAAGATCATTCCCTTTCTTACTTCTCCCTTGTTCCTGTATAGAACATGTATGACGTGTTGACCCAGGTCTGGGTTGGTTAATACACGAGAGGTGTTCAAAAGGTTCGCGAAAAATGCTTATCAAATCTATATTATGGTGTCTATATGATTTTAAATTTAATCGAGATAGAAATCTGAATCTTCTGCATTGCTTTACAAAACAATATCTCTATAGTCAAACTATTTACGTATTCATCATGTGAAATGTCTCATACAGATAACTTCAAAATGAACATTCAAGTGGTATTATGTTTCAAGGCTACGCTGGTTAATAAAACCATTTTGAGTGTATTGAGTAATACGTTCACTCTCGAATAATATCAGTTACTTTCTTCGCGTGATTAATTTTGATGAGAAGCCACATAGTATTAGCTAGCAAAGGGAAGTAGCAGAAGGCACACAATCAATATAAATACAGTTGGACCTCGTTCATTCGAATTCATCGGGTCCGAAATTTTATTTCGAATATGACATGGTTTCGAATAATCCATTTCAATTCGACATGCATAAGAAGATACATCGAGACCTGATAGCTATTTCGGATGATACCGAGTATTCGGATAGAAGGTTGTCGAAAAAACGAGGTCCGGCTGTAGGCCTACGTAGTGACTGGTGGATATAAATATTTAAAACACTTTAACAGTAGTAAATCTTTACTTTCAAATATATGTATGAGTCAACAAATATCATGCATTCTACGGCAATACTTTAATATGCTAAGCAAGATAGGATGTTTAATGAAAACGAAATTGTTTTACTTGACATAAATTAATTTTTTGTCAATGGGCTGTAATGTCTTTAAAATTCATTTCAACCGGACGTAGGCTCATTTATAATGCACTTCATAGGATACATGTTATAAATTTTGACAAAACGTTGTAAGTAAATGACATGCATTTCGCAATTCAAATCAGACAGCCGTAAAAGATAAAACTGAGGTGTATCTATTCAGTGAATGGGTTGGGTTTTGGCAAATGATCGCGTTTAAGATGAAAGTATGCTACAGTATTATATGTTTTGTAGTCTATTCAACAATCATTTGAATTATAAAGGCAGGACGATTTTGTGTTTGTAGTTCACATAAAACTGGTGATTTCATTTTATGCGACCATTAAGATCAACACATTTTGAGTGACGTACATTTCGGTTCTTGTTGAGAGGTTATTGCTGTAGAAAGGTTATATTAGTTGTAAATTCTTAATACAGGTAAAATCATGCTGTTGAAGCGTGTTGCTCAAAAGAGGGCCGCCTTTGGCGAGGTTTCAGTGTATTTTATTTGACACACGAAGCTTTCATCGTCTCGCGCTCAGAATTTGGGAAATTGTTCCTCGAATAATCTGTGACTTATAAATGCGTTTTTGAGTAGCGAATTATACTCAGTACATTTAAAAACGCACAATTTTCAACCAACCATACTTCATTAAAATTCATTTTTATTACCTTTTAAACTCATTTTTATGAAAATACTTGTCGATCGTCATGAAATGTAGCATACATGTTGCGTACACATACAATAACATCGTGTCGAGTTCTTTTCTTGTATCCTAAAAGTCAGTGAAGGAAAATTTCGTGCGTTACTAAATGTACTGAGTATTTATACGAAATGACAAGATTGACACATAAAGGTATACTAATGAGGGACAGAAACATAATTATATAACAACGATGTTGTGCAGTTTCATACATCATGAGACAGTATAAATGAGGACGTGTCACGCAAATATCATCAAATCTTCTGTAGTACATTCCTGAATCCGCTCCAACACCAAGTATTACATTTCGTGAAATCTCATATTTCACAAACAAATAAAGAATCTAATTAACTGAACACGTGGGCTCAGATACATATATACATCATCTGTGACAAACGGCAGATGAGATGATTCATTTGTCAGTGAATACATGCCTCAAACGTGTTCCATTTTAATTTGTTTCCGACTATGTGCTGCGTGTGCGTAGAAAATACCAGAAAATGTCGCAATCCGTTAAGGAGGCACGATGGTCGAGGGGGTATAGTGTCTGACCTCTGATCCGAGGTCCGAAGTTGATCCGCAAACTTCACAATTACTGCAATTTGCTGGTCCGAAAATCGAAGTATTTCACCTTTATTGAGTGACCTGTTGATTTCATTCGTAAACATTTTATAGACGTATAATTAGCATCGATCGTAGAAGAATAGAAAATGCAACCTGTTTGATACATTAACAGTTTATATACGGCCCACAATTATCGATGTGATATTATAAACAAGCAAACGTTTTGTTTCCCTGCGGTTAATACCATGTGTTACATACGTTATTATTAAGTAGATAAGTGATATATAGGATGAATAGTAGGTCATTGCACCACAGGAAATCTGTAACATGTGGACAACTGTATTGCCATGCACGTACAACACAAACATTGATGCTGGCATCATGGACGCTGCCGCATTTTTGCACTGTTGCCTATCGAGTGTTCATTATTTTTCGGCGCAGCCGTACTAACATGGTTTTGCTATTTGCATATCAGTGTTGTGTAAACCAATCATATCTTGCGTTTATCACCTAGGCAATTTCTCTTCAACCGAACAACGCTTGTAACCTTGACGTGGATTTGTTAATCTTTCGATAAAAGGTACGTTACCTTACCGAAATCAACTGAATTTCGGTGAATTTACCGAAATCTAATTTGGATCAGGAGAGACCAGCAATCGTAACTTCTCAGGATTTTTTTTATGTTGCACAACAAATCTTGACCTTCAAATTGCGCCGACCATCTTTTTCAATATATATCTTGTTTCGGTTATCTAGCATCGTGACCTAGTTTTTGACCTGATCTGCCTCGATTTGAAACTCGATCCGGATTTAATGTTCTATATTTTCATAAAATATCATTTTTTGAATGCCAGCTTCAATGATGATTAAAATGGAAAGTTTATATGTACAACGTCACTTGAACATGAACGTTTGTTTATAACATACATCCCCACCTAATTAAATAATTAATATATAGCAAGTTAGTTAAAACGATAAAATCGTTGATTGTAAATTCTCAGTTTCGCGCTTGTCACGTATCACCTGTTCTAACAATACTCAGTACATTTAGTAACGCACGATATGGGATTTCTAAATTTTCATTGACTGACTTTTAGGCATACAAAAAAAAGAACTTGACATGATATTATTGCATGTGTACGCAGCTATATGCTAAATTTCATAAAAATTGAGTTTCAAACTTATAAAATTTATTTTTAAGTATGTTTGGTTAAACATGTACGTTTTTAAATGTACTGAGTATATGGAAAAGCAGACGTACTTCCAGCAACAACAGTATCACCGCATGATGTCTCATTATGTTCACGGACGGAACATAATTAGTAATAATTCTTTGAACACTATATTATGAATAAATTATGAATATAGATGTAACCTGTTATTACGTTTATTCACACTGATTAAGCTGTAAGCATTTACACTATGAAACCATATTTAATGTGAATCGGCGAAACGATTCATTCGCTCTATACTTTTTATAGCCTCCTTTCTTGACTCAGTTACTTGGCGTATTCCAGATACTTAATGCCGCCTCCCGACGGATGAGGCTTTGTTGAAATGTGACGGATAGTCAGAGATAAAAAAATAAAATATAATGTGTAAATGGGCTTGATCGGTAACAAGTACAATCTTTCCGTTATCAGTGTCTCAGCCAGGAATTGAAAGGGGCAGGGTTCTGGTATGGAAATGGCATTTTCCGGCTTGGGACAAATTCCTTATATGGGGTATAAAAGAGAACAAATTAAAGCTTTTACGACCACACGGGAGAGTTTTAAGTGAATTAATTTAGTGTATATTGTTTTCCATACGAGAAAGGTCAAGCATGAGTGTATGTGCTGGACAAAAAGGCATTTGGTGCGAGCCACAGGAGTAATGTGCTTAAAAAGAACAGATGGCTTGAAAAAGGTGCTCCACAAAGCATTGTACCGCATTTTTCTTCTTATACTTTGCACTGATAATCTAAATGTGAAACTGTTTTTGAGGGTTTTGTTAACACAACAAAGTGGTTAAAACGTACGACTCGAAGTTAACCGGACGTGTGAGTTATTAAACCTCTACCTTACTTCCTGGTTGGTCAGGGTACTCAGCTTGACTCTCTGTGCCACATTAATACATGTTTATACACGACTCACAACACAAGGTATATATGAAATAAAACACAGAGGTGTCTCCGACAACGCTTATACACCTTCATATCTATAGACGATCTTCTGTGTATATTATGTATTTCGTACGGTTTTGTAGCAGAAAGCTGCATGAACGCACATCATGTTTCAATATAAGAACATTTAATTCCAACTATTCATTTCGATCAATATAACATTAATAACGTACTGCAGACAAACTAATTAGTGATTCAAATGTCAAACTCTTTCTTCGATATTTTGTATCAGATGGTATTTCGTTTGAAACCTGAAACGTCAACTCATTAAATTGTCTTTTGATATAAATGTTAACATGATATTTTCACTTTTTTATTACCACCGTTGTACGTACATGTATTAAGACCAAACACAGGATGTACGCACCGGGTAAGGTGGTATTACAGCCATTGTACGCACCGTGTAAGGTGGTATTACAGCCATTGTACGCACCGTGTAAGGTGGTATTACGGCCATTGTACGCACCGTGTAAGGCGGTATTACAGCCATTGTACGCACCGTGTAAGGTGGTATTACGGCCATTGTACGCACCGTGTAAGGTGGTATTACGGCCATTGTACGCACCGTGTAAGGTGGTATTACGGCCATTGTACGCACCGTGTAAGGTGGTATTACAGCCATTGTACGCACCGGGTAAGGTGGTATTACGGCCATTGTACGCACCGTGTAAGGTGTTATTACAGCCATTGTACGCACCGTGTAAGGTGGTATTACGGCCATTGTACGCACCGTGTATGGTGGTATTACAGCCATTGTACGCACCAGAGAAGGGGTATTACGGCCATTGTATGGACTGGGCTTCATGTGTTAATGCCCTTGTACGGACAGGGGACGGGTGTTACTGGCATCATGCGAACTGAGTCGTGGTATTACTGTCATTGTAGGAACTGGGATGGTTGTATTACCACCTTTGACCGCTACGCACCCTCGACTCAATTAGATACGCTCATGCTCTTCCTTATTATTTACCCCAAGTATCACCAGCAGTGCGGGGGACATACCGGGTCGACCAAAATACCATAAAGTGCATTATAAAATGTGCGCGGCGACGGACGACCTCAGTAACAGTAATACCAAACCAAACCCATATCTGTAGCGGATCCGTAGTCCAGTGGTAACGCGCTGGACTTGTAATCATGGGATCGCTCCATCACTGACCGTACTAACAGTCTTTCGGACGAGAATCTAAAAACCGAGGTCCCGTGTATGATGCTTTACACCGAGCACGGAACAGAACCAGGGGTGTTTCTGGAACGAACTTGGGCATCTCTTGTATCATGCACTTTCTTCCAAAAATCTAATATGACTAACATTCTTCCGGAGGCATCGCCCATATGGGAAACCGGTGGCGACGATAGATAAGCGCAAATACAAATCATTAGAGCATTCTGCTTAGCACTGGCTTGGTCGACGGTTGTTCCCGATATCCATTATTCCCTCCTAGATAAGAATGGATAGTCGTTGACCGTGTCAGGAGTTTTGAGAGGTTGTCTTTACGTATTAGTTTCTGTTTGTCTCTTGTTAGAGGCTGCATGATGCGTGTTTATGGTTGCACGGTCATGATACGCCCCTTGCGCGTTTTCCCCAAGTATCGTTATAATGAAAATACGATTTAAATTTTGTAAAATCATTAATACTACTTACCAAGACTCTTAAGTATTAAAATCTACACCCGGACTGCACCAGTTTGTTGAATTACCTCCCTTTATTTTAATAACCTGTTTAAATTAAGTAAGGAAAGTTATCAAACGCAAGGAAGGTTGGTGGTGGGAAATAAAAACAAACATATTCATATTTTTAATATGATATGCTTGGTAATTATTTTTGTCTACGGATCCCGGAAAGACACGAAAACCAACACGAGCAATGTCGGAATTGGCCACGCGAGTTAGATGTTGTAATGGCTCATTATGACTTTGTCTTTTTATATTCAGTTACAATTGTTTGCTTCTACAATGTATTAAAAACAATTTGCTGGTTCAGTTTTGTATTCAATTATCATTAAATTGTCGAGTTAGGGTGTCATTCATTGTAAGAATTTGACTTACATGCTGCCTTCAAACAATTGACTATTAAATTGGACGGAAATAGATCGAATCAATTGACAGTGCAGCTTCAGTATTATATGGAGTCATGTTCAATGAACTTACTATAATAATTAGTAATACATAATTGACAAAATGAGCAAATTGTGCTATATCCAAAGACAAATTTCTAATTATCGAACAAATTTAATATTTTTATTGAGAATAGAGCAATTGAAACGACGCATTATGTGTTTTCTTTTTAATTTTAAAAATTGACCAATATAAAAGCATACATATACTTAGAGGCGTTTACTCAAAAAGTAAAGAAGAACATAGATCACTATAACAAGCAAGCGACGAATATTTGTAAACTTGAACAACAAATTCGCTTAACTCAACTCACAGGGGTTTGTGACAATATTCATAAATAAGCCCACGTCCTTCTATGGTACATGCACCCGCATAAAAGACTATTTGAGAATTTGCAAGCTCCTGTGAGCTGAGCGTCATCAATGCGATATATTCTGCGGAATTATACGTTAAATCACATTTTGTTGGTTACGCCCAAACATACATGTGAAAAAATAACGCAGTTCTAAAAGCATTTTCATTTTATTCTTTGGATGACCGACTATGACGTAAGAGTAACTTAAGTTATCGAAACAATGTATATCAAAACCTACGCTGTTCATAGAGGTACAATGTATGTACATACTTGTCCATTTTTTGTACAAAACGTATACAGTTGGTTTATGAATGAGGGCGTTGAGGGCGTTTAAAATTTACTACCTTGACACCTTCTTTAACGTAAATAGCTGTCATTTGCGAGTGTCAGGTCCATATTGTATGTACTGTAAATCGGATGTAATCGCGTGGCCAATATTTCACGAATTGATGTTGTCAGGTTGTTTCGCGAATTTAGTTTTCGTGAGTTTCTACATTCTGTTTTATTGCGAATTAAAACTAGACTATTTAACGAACATTTATTTTCCCGAATATAACAATCTCTCGAAAATTTTAAATAATATTTCGTGAAAATTCCTGATTTTACAGTATCAGTTCTTGCAATGATATCTTTACGTAACCTCCTTTATTACCATTCCGATGTCAATGGTCGTAATTTACCTGTAATTGTGGGTAGAGATGAACATAGCGTCATTAACCCATATACACTTGTCATTGTTGGTTGAGATGAACTATGTGTTGAGTGGAACATGTTTAATTATCAAACAATTGTGTCTATCCAGCACTTGTATTAAGTTTCCATACTGGTCAACAGTGTTCAACCGTCAGAACTAGTTTATACAATTTCTGAAAAACTACTGAATACATGTTCTGTTGATTTCAGTTGCAGAATGCTATAACTAGCATGATTCAAATTGAACTATTAACAAATTCACGCCATGCACATATTTGGTCATAATGATGTGAAAGTTCTCAATACAACATAATTGGTTAGTTCTTTTGACCAGTATATTTTAGATATTCTATATATTATGTGTCGTGTTTTATTTTGATTAACAGATGTGCCATTCATGCCTTAGGTTGAACTTTTATACATTAAGTATGAGTTTACATACATACGCCGTGATTAATTGTACTGTATGTTTTATAGGAGACAACTCCTGTAGGTGCTGAATGTTCTATGAAATAATGTCCCTTTGCGTCTCAAACATAGGTAATCACAGTCGCAAACTGTAAGCAGAAAAGCCTCAATAATAAGACCATCATTGGGACCTTTGCTATTAATTAAACTTTCTCATTGTTTCCAGAAATGGCAGAACTGAATGAAATATTGCAGTGTAGTGTATGCATTTGTACAGTAAAACTTCAATAATCTGACCATCCTAGGGACCTTTGAAAACAGGTCTCCTTATTGCTGTGGTCTTAATACCGAGGTTGAATAAAAAGCAAAACAGTGCAAATGGACTTGCAAATTGTGTTCTTAATATTGAGGTGGTGTTATTATTGAGGTAGTCTTTAAGCAAGGATTTATTGTATCTTAGTTACTTTTACAGCCTATAATTATTACAGTCGAGCAAGGCTCCCGGGGCTACTAACCGGTTCTCGCAACTTATTCAGCGACTGTTGAAGAATCCGGACCGTGGCGGAATTCGAACCCATAACCTTCGATCAGAAAATTGCTGTTCTACCCGTATACCACTAAGCCACCCATATACGGTTTAAATCTGATTTATCATATTCCTTCAACTGTTAATTATGCAAAATAGGTTCACTTTAATGACTACATTTATACATCCTGTCGTGTTCAGTAGTTTAAACTTTACGTTTTTAATCCTTTTCAATGATCAACATGCAGGTTGAATGAATTATTTACTCATACATTTTAGTTATTCACGTAGTATCACTGTATTCATGGTATTATTGATTTCAATCGAACACCGACTTCATAATATGAAGCCTGCTTGATTGAATAAACGGCGAGACGTGCAAATAACCATGTACCGAATGTTTGGTGCAACACTGCAGTAACTCCGTTACACTGAAGACGACGTTACAGCAGTATTACACGGTTTGAGCAAACACATTTCACTCCTGATCTGATTTTTGCAATTTATCTCAACAAATTTTATGATTATGCAATGTGACCTATAATGTGACATTACTGTACCCTGGGTAGGCAATCACAAGCCATGTTGAGATAAAATGATTGCAATATGTGTTCTTTGTTCTATGAAGAAACATACAAATCAACGAACAAGAAAATGTATTTTTTTTACTCTAGACGAAATGTATAAACACCATTATTTGGATGTGTTATATAATATGTAACGTTTCGTAACGTTTTGCAATTTGGTTGCCTGTGTGCAGTCAATGTGATACAGTGGGCAAGTGATACAATACAAAACGTTCGCGACTGTTAGCCGTAACTGAACGCAAGACCGCAACTACCTTTACTGAACGCAGGGCTGTCATCGCTTGAATTGTTCAATCATCCATAGCATGTGCAGCTTTCTGGGATAAATATCAAGAATGATCTCCCTTGATTATCGGCTTTGTTTAAGCCATTTCCTCTAACATGGATTATCTCCCTTCCCAACGAAAATGACACCTGTCAAAGATGTCAATAATCGATATTGGCTCCATGCTATAACCGAATATACTCGAATGTAACGTCTCTGGATCATTATCATTAGCGACAAACTTAGCCACCCCACTGTGTTTCGACAGCATGTTGAAATTGCCTTGGGCAATAGTTTGACTTTATATATTATTGGGGGTGTATAGAACAACAATGACTTGAACATGATATTAGAAACAATCACGGCAACAACACAAAGGCAGCTTGAAATTGCATGTTTAAAACTTTACCGGAGAAGCAAGATAAATTCTCATAAATGGATTACATTGACTTAGATTTAGACAGATTATTTAAGCATATGAATTATTTTTCAAATTTACAACAGTCTAACTTAGACTTATTGTGAACCGAACGAAGTCCAAAAATGCAGATGGACCGTGATACAGTAAAACTTCAATAATGCGACTACCCTGGGGAACCTTGAACACTGGTCGTTGTATTGAGGTGGTCTCAATATTGAGGTTGAATAAAGAGCAAATTAGTGAAAATGGACTTGAAAATTGTGTTCCTAATGTTGAGGTGGTCTTATTTTTGGAGTGGTCTTAAGTGAAGTTTTACTTTACACTGTATATATACACTGTTACCTGTGAATGTTCGTACATTAAAACCCCAAGGCAAATATATACCCGAAGTTTATACACGATGAAGCCTCTGCATGGCGGCCCGCTCTCCTTGAAAAACAACCTCTTTCAACAACCGGCCTGTCTACAAATGGGTCTTGCAGTGAAGAGGTTGCTCTGCAGTCATTTTTGCACAACGATATGTCGTATATATTATGTGTTCATATTACAGTTCACAGTATAAATTACGAGCAAATGCCCAGAACATGTACATTTACAACTCTGACAGGGTGATGAGACCAACACGTGTTGAATTAAAATCAAACAGTAAATGTGAACAATCCCAAGCTCCGGATACAGCTTCATCAACTATTTTAATTAGGACTCGTGAATGTGAAATGAAATTATACATATATAAAATTATAATATGGAACATTCGAATATAGATAAGTTGCGCGTCAAACTGATGTGAAACAACGAAATATTATAAATTGAAAAAAAGGAGCTCTATCAAACTAAGTTAGTCATTATTTTATTTTTTCCAACATAAATATTTCCGCAATATTTACAACAACATTAACTTATCAATTAGAACAAAGTGAAGCATTATGAAGTGTTTTGAGGATAACTGCCCCTTCTGAACCACTTCGTTGTAAGGGGAGATAACTGCGTTTGGTTTAGCAAAACGTCATTACAAAATGTAATTCTTTCTATTTGCAGGGCTGGTATTGTTATCACACAGTACTTCGGCAATCGATGTAGAAGTCGGCAAAGAAGCGATCATAATATGTCCAATATCGACTGAATATCCGAAATGGACCGGTCCTTCGAATTTAGCCACACCTTTAACAAATGGCAGTGTAATAAATGAAGATGGTTTTGAATGGTCTGACAAACAGAATCTTAATTTATCAAATGCTCAGACCATTCACACCGGAGCGTACAAATGTTCTGATGGAAGTACGGAAGGTTTAGTTCAACTTAATGTTTTGTGTGAGTATTTTCAATAGCTAACTGACAGTATGAGTTATAGCCCTTGGATATAAAATGTTGCATACTTCTATTCATTACGTTGCTGATAACAACGGTGGTAATGCAAATAACATTTTACTTAAAAAACAAACGTTTCTGAATGAAAACATCATTGTATTGATTTATATTTAATTGGCTTGTTCCTGGTCTTGGCTAAGTACTACATATACTTCTGTCCACTAGCAAAATGATGCACAATTGGTAAATATATTTAAAATTGGATTTCTGTAAAATCATAGCAGCTCATGATGAAAATATGGAAATAATGTGATACAATAAGTAGCTTTCATAGCATGTCTACAGCTTTCATAGCATGTCTACAGCAAGGTCAAAACTTGTGTGGAGGCCTTTCATAGCATGTATACAGCAAGGTCATAACTTGTGTGGAGGCCTTTCATAGCATGTCTACAGCAATGTCAACACTTGTGTGGAGGCTTTTCATAGCATGTATACAGCAAGGTCATAACTTGTGTGGAGGCCTTTCATAGCATGTCTACAGCAAGGTCAAAACTTGTGTGGAGGCCTTTCATAGCATGTATACAGCAAGGTCATAACTTGTGTGGAGGCCTTTCATAGCATGTCTACAGCAATGTCAACACTTGTGTGGAGGCCTTTCATAGCATGTATACAGCAAGGTCATAACTTGTGTGGAGGCCTTTCATAGCATGTCTACAGCAATGTCAACACTTGTGTGGAGGCTTTTCATAGCATGTCTACAGCAAGGTCAACACTTGTGTGGAGGCCTTTCATAGCATGTATACAGCAATGTCCAAAACTTGTGTGGAGGCCTTTCATAGCATGTCTACAGCAATGTCAACACTTGTGTGGAGGCTTTTCATAGCATGTATACAGCAAGGTCATAACTTGTGTGGAGGCCTTTCATAGCATGTATACAGCAATGTCCAAAACTTGTGTGGAGGCCTTTCATAGCATGTCTACAGCAATGTCAACACTTGTGTGGAGGCCTTTCATAGCATGTATACAGCAAGGTCATAACTTGTGTGGAGGCCTTTCATAGCATGTCTACAGCAAGGTCAACACTTGTGTGGAGGCCTTTCATAGCATGTATACAGCAATGTCCAAAACTTGTATGGAGGCCTTTCATAGCATGTCTACAGCAATGTCCAAAACTTGTGTGGAGGCCTTTCATAGCATGTCTACAGCAATGTCCAAAACTTGTGTGGAGGCCTTTCATAGCATGTCTACAGCAATGTCCAAAACTTGTGTGGAGGCCTTTCATAGCATGTCTACAGCAATGTCAACACTTGTGTGGAGGCTTTTCATAGCATGTATACAGCAAGGTCATAACTTGTGTGGAGGCCTTTCATAGCATGTATACAGCAATGGCAAAACTTGTGTGGAGGCCTTTCATAGCATGTCTACAGCAATGTCAACACTTGTGTGGAGGCCTTTCATAGCATGTATACAGCAAGGTCATAACTTGTGTGGAGGCTTGAGGGTCGGTTGCCATTTTTTCTCACAAAAAGAAATTTAAGTAAAACTTTCAGTATTTTAGAGGCACTATTGGGGATATAATGGCAGAAGCTTTCTCCATGACTTCGTGTGGCTACAAGCCGGTAAAGTGTTGTGTAACATGCAACAATTAGTTAAAGGTCTACATTTTCAGACACTGGCCAACTACAAAAGCATTTTCTTGCTATGCCCAACTGAATCTGCCACACAATTTAATTTATATGTTACCTACTGCTGAATTCTTACAGTTTTTGTACATGCATGTCCTTAATACATCCACTTTAGCATAGACTGGAGTTTGAAGAAATGTTGACATAAATTACTGACACGCTTACATTTTATGTTTCGCCAATATCAACTTGATGATTTATAGTATATTTATGGCCTTGAAATGATTTTCCAAAATAGACCGAAAACAACTTAAAACCGAAAAGGAATTAGAAAATGGCATTAATACATTGCCACGATCTTCGTTGGTTATTATGACGATACATAATCCTTTTGTAAAAATTATAGCATACATACCATAGTTTGGTAGGTCTGGAGTTTATAAAGGGAAGTAACTCTGAATTACAAATAAATCAGTGTAAAAATCACACTGAACGTCTTCAATATTTTTACTCAAACACGTGTCTTTAAAAAAACGTTTCAGCGTACAAAGTTTCGGTCGAGATTTTAAACACTGTCGAAATACAAGCTGCTGAGCGACTTAAAGTCACCGATGGCGAAGATATAACAGTGCTTTGTCAAGTCACCGGTGGTAATCCAGCCCCTACCGTTACAATCCGATGGCGTGCAGACTCAACAGGACTTCCAGATATCAGCAATCATGTAACAAGCCAGGAAGAAATGGATGACAATACATATACAGGTATATAGTGTTGTTTTTGTTACAACAACTGTTCATTGTTTCGACATGATAAATCACCATAAAGAATTGATTTATTCCAAACCAAAACATTGTGTTTCATGTAATACTGGCAATTTGCTTTTTTATAATTTACACAAATAACAATTCATGACGCACGTATACTGGCTGTACAAAGTGACGAGCCGATTTTATTTTAAGCTGCACAGTTTCGATTACCCCGCGCGTCGTTGATTGAGCTAACGTTATATAGACCAATGCTTATCATGTGAAGTTACATCATTTGATGCTGTTCTTGTCAATTTATCCATGGTAAAATATCTAAATAAACATAAATAAAGGAATGTGGATATACAAAGGATATCTGAAATCTGAATAACTGAAGTCGCAGGGGAAAATCTCGTTCAATTGGTAATTTGAATCGATTTCATTCTACCTTTAAATAATATGAACGCGATTTTAAGTTACCCGGGGTAACTTGAAACGGGAGCAGTCTGAAATCGCTTCACCTGGTCATTATCTCAAAAATAGTGTTAAATTATTGAGATTAAATTCAGAATTAACTTTTCGAATATATCTATTATTGAGTAACAGAATGCAAGATAATCAGCTGGTTTGTAGTTTCGATTGGTGTACAACCATCAAATGCTAACTTTGGCAAAGGCTTTGTTGCACACGTTTCAAAATGCAAGAAATGAAACATTTAACCACGAACAACTCTCAGTTTGAAAAGAAATGTGACAACCGAGACCGGGATAAGATGTTCATTTACGGTAGCGCGAATCTAAAGAAAATACATTTCCACACTATGACTCTCTGTAATTGTATAAGTATATTTTTCAGTGAACGCCAGCGTATCCTTTACAGCAAATCAATCGGTTGACAATAATCCTATTTATTGCATAGCATCATTCCAAGAGGAGCAAAATGACACCGAATCTTCCGCATATATCTATGTTTTATGTAAGTATTGAAACATGGTCACATTCAATACTACAGACAAACCCTCTGTCTATTGTTTGTTTGTCCTAGCAGAATGGAACAAGAGACGTACAATTTATTTAAGAACTTTAGTTCTCTCACCTGATTAAATAGAATTACTTGAATAACAATGGTCTGACCACAGTAGAATTCTTGCGTGTCTGACAATTTGCATCCTTAAGTAACCTAAACTCAATTTATCTGATGTTACTGCTTGACTCTTCACAAAGGGAGATAATTGGGCACGAATAAAGCTTTTATAGTGTGATACTTCAGTGCTTGTCAAGTTGTTCAGACCTTTGTAGGACTTAGCATTTAAGTAATATGCAAACACCATTTTTGCCGTTATGTTCAAATTCAGTAAATGAATACCATTTCCTTGGAGACATTAAAATCGAACGATTCGAGTAAAACAATTCGAAAGCGTATACATTAAGGCGACGTGAACAGAAACATCAGGAAGGGATACGTACTAAACTGTATAAAATAAAATTATAGTTGAAGTTATACTTGGTACGAAGGGAGTGGGCAGCAATATTACTTACATAGGGAGGGAGAGAAACAACAACACTGGACTTCGACAGCAATTACACGTGAACAATACAATTGACAACATTCAGCTGCTCTACATTATACAGTGACTCTATATACGACTTAAAGCAGTTAAATGTCGACCTCGCATCATTTCCACACATACAGATTTATACAAATGTTCACGAGAAGCAAAGGAAAGGCCACATTTTCAAAGTCTGTCTTCCCTATGCCGTTGCCTGAAGAAGGGTTTATGGGTATAAAATAAGTCCAACCATCTGCTCTGAACTAACCATATAATTCTACTTAAACTGGACGTGTTGATACATATAGTTATAAATCTCCTTTGGTACCGAAGATGAACTGTAGTTTTTCAACAGTTAACCCCGCCCTGAGGTATGTCTGGTTTCTCTTCAGTACAAAACTTAATATCTGCAAGCCTTGACAAATGTAACAACTACATGTAACATCTCTTAACAGATCACAGCCAGAACAATTAGATTCAATAAACTTCTAATTATGGCAGCAAGGCTCACACTTGCCAGAAATCATACACCCACGTTTTTTACTAAATGGTTATCAAGCTGTTGTTTTAAATCGTACTTGTATTACCTCAATGTTTCAAACCATTATCAAAAAGTTTCGTTAAGTAATGTGTCATGCCTTATTCGTTTTTTTAGTTTGTTCATGATGTTTTGTTCTATAGTTTCCATATCATTTCGATCTTGTTCGTGCCTATTTGTCCGTTTAGTATTGTTTCTCCTCCCAGCGTGTGCCATTCTCACTTTTCTTTCGTCTAGATCTGTCTAAGGAAGGTCTGGATTGTGGATGTGGGCTTCCCTGTGTCACATTTACGCACTTTTAACGAAATTTGTCTTAATGATTATATTTTTCTGCCATTATCTCAATACCTCACCTTCGACCAAACCTTATGTGTTTTGTTTTCAGACCCCCCGACATTGCTAATACATGGAATAAATGGTTTTCCAACATTAGCTTCCAAGCAAACAAAATTATATTGTGATAGTTCCAGCAAACCAGAGTTGACGTATGTTTGGATGGCTGATGATCAGTATCTCTCCGATTCCTCTTTTAGTTACCAAGAACCAGACTATCGCTGTAAACAGGTAAGAGTATATTTGTAGTACATATATAAGTATAATGTTTGAAATGTTGTTTATACTACATTAAAAACCTCAATAATAAGACCACCCATAGGACCCTTGAACACTTTTCTTCTTATTGAGGTGGTCTTAATATTGAGGTTGAATAAAGAGCAAAGCAGTGAAAATTTGACTTGATAATTGTGTTCTTAATATTGAGGTAGTCTTAAGTGAGGTTTTACTGTATACATGTATATCTGCCGTAAACATATGTTAAAGAACCAACAACTAATCTTAATTAAAGAAATATGTTTTTATTGCATTTATTAATTTGTTACGTTTCTGAGATAACTCACACGACATATTGTGATTGCCGAATAATTGCCCTCTGTTACTATTGGCATTATACAAAATGATACAAATATGCGATTACTTGTGCGTTTTGGGGTGGCTGTGCACTTTATATTTGACATTTTCTGTTGGACTTTTTCATGCAGTTAAAATGCTTTCTATACTATGTACAGGATGCACAGCGTCCACATCTGTCTCGATGTGAATCAAACATCACCATCACTGACCTGAAGAAAGAAGATAATGGTGTTGTTATAAAATGTATATATGTGTTTGAGGGCGAGAATAATACTATAAGTGATGTTTACACCATAGATGTACCATGTAAGTGGGAATTACTACATTTTGATAAGTTTTCTGTGAATTAACAACATTTTTATATGGCCACAATGAAGCAATCGTTTGACTTTCTCTTACATTCTCCTCAATTTTACACGTTTTCCCGATGTATATGTAGTCCCCCTACAGTCAGACCTCGTTTATTCTACAACCTTCTATCCGAATATTTGGCGTAATCTGAAATAAATACCAGGTCCCGATGTGTATATATGTATCTTCCTATGCACGTCAAATTGAAATTGACTATTTGAAACCATGTATCATTCGAATTAAAATTTCTGACCCGATGAATCCGAGTGAAGGAAGTCCGACTGTAGTTCCTTTTCTTAAGAAAATAAAAAAGATGTTGGAAGTCCGAGGACACAAATATTTCCACTTTCCAGAAAATAAACCACCAAAGTCCCAGAGCCAAGAAAATGAATGTTAATCTAGGGAATAATTAAATAATACATTTTATTTCAGAGATGTCTAGCGTATATAGAGTCCGATTGTCTGAGACAAACATTTACCTGTATAAGTAAATGTCTGCATTTATTGACACTATCTGAATTATGCCAATACTTATTTTAGCAAAGGATGTATGTAATTGAATATGAGTTATTAGCACGTGAGTGAGTTTTCTCTAGCAGTATTCTAAAATATTTTCTTACATTGCTATGACTTGAATGTAAACCATAAAATTAATGAATGTTCATCAGTGTTCAGCACATTATTGACAATACATATGTATGTACATGTAGTGTGAAATGCATCTACCCGGTGTGCTAGTATAAGCATGCAACGACATAGTAAATAAATTTGACTGTTGGCTGATTTTCTTAGACATATATTAACTGTGAATGATTCTGTCCCTATGAATGAAGCTTTGAAACATAATTCTGACTTAAAACTTCAGCAACTTTTGTATCAAATGAATAGCTTGGGCAGTTTATGTATAGTTTTACTGTATTTTACATATCTAGTTGCGGCTACTGAAGTATCTGTAGAGGGCAATGTATCAGTAACAATTGGAGCCACAGGTGAAGCAGAAGTGTCAGTTACCTGTGCAAGTAATGCTGGTAACCCTACACCTGTACCAAGATGGTACAAAGGAAACAAGGACGGGGAATTAATAAACACATCCTCATTTTCTGTCGATACGATGCAAGAACCTTACAGTGGTGAAAATGTTACGCAAACTATTGATGTCAAGGTTGATAGGACCATGGATGGAAGTCTGATAACTTGCTGTTTGGGCCCATTAGATGTTTGCGACAGTGTTACTCTAGATATAAATTGTAAGTACCATTTACGCTAGATATGCATAAACACTTAAAGCGACACGACGTATTTTTATGTAATACTGTATGTAAACATCTGCTTTACTCACGTTGTACTTGGTAAGGAATGACATTCTTGTCGACGAAAATATTTCTTATTTCACCAAGGTTGACCTAATTTGCAATAGATAAAACAGTAAATCCTGATTTTCTTCAAAGAAATTTCGTCTTCGCTTACGAACGTCCTACTTTCGTTTTGTTGTAAAAAATTCAGCTACTTTCGGTTTAGAAACACTTCAATATCAAACTAACAGAAAGTTTTGTTATAGAATGGCATGCAATAGGGGTGGTTGGAAACTAACAGAAAGTTTTGTTATAGAATGGCATGCAATAGAGGTGGTTTGAAACTAACAGAAAGTTTTGTTATAGAATGGCATGCAACAGGGGTGGTTTGAAACTAACAGAAAGTTTTGTTATAGAATGGCATGCAATAGAGGTGGTTTGAAACTAACAGAAAGTTTTGTTATAGAATGGCATGCAATAGAGAATTGGTTTGAAACTAACAGAAAGTTTTGTTATAGAATGGCATGCAATAGGGGTGGTTTGAAACTAACAGAAAGTTTTGTTATAGAATGGCATGCAATAGGGGTGGTTTGAAACTAACAGAAAGTTTTGTTATAGAATGGCATGCAATAGGGGTGGTTTGAAACTAACAGAAAGTTCTGTTATAGAATGGCATGCAATAGGGGTGGTTTGAAACTAACAGAAAGTTTTGTTATATAATGGCATGCAATAGGGGTGGTTTGAAACTAACAGAAAGTTCTGTTATAGAATGGCATGCAATAGGGGTGGTTTGAAACTAACAGAAAGTTTTGTTATAGAATGGCATGCAATAGGGGTGGTTTGAAACTAACAGAAAGTTTTGTTATAGAATGGCATGCAATAGGGGTGGTTTGGAACTAACAGAAAGTTTTGTTATAGAATGGCATGCAATAGGGGTGGTTGGAAACTAACAGAAAGTTCTGTTATAGAATGGCATGCAATAGGGGTGGTTTGAAACTAACAGAAAGTTCTGTTATAGAATGGCATGCAATAGGGGTGGTTTGAAACTAACAGAAAGTTCTGTTATAGAATGGCATGCAATAGGGGTGGTTTGAAACTAACAGAAAGTTTTGTTATAGAATGGCATGCAATAGGGGTGGTTTGAAACTAACAGAAAGTTTTGTTATAGAATGGCATGCAATAGAGGTGGTTGGAAACTAACAGAAAGTTTTGTTATAGAATGGCATGCAATAGGGGTGGTTTGAAACTAACAGAAAGTTTTGTTATAGAATGGCATGCAATAGGGGTGGTTTGAAACTAACAAATAGGAATTTTATGAGAGAAAAAATTTATTATGCCGATTTGATGGAACATTTAATGGTTCATTGAGACAGCATGGTAACATGGAAATTGCATTCATACAACTTCTGTCGTACCAGTCAGAGTTAGCTCTGTTGCAGATCCAAACCTTTATAGTCATCAGTTGCTCTTCGAGTTTACTTGTTTAGTAGCCGGTAGCTTATATTCCTGTAAGATTTACACCTATTGCCCACTTAAGTTTAAATGTTCCTATTCTTTTCCGTTCTTTTTAGTTTTATTTCTTACCTAATCCCATTCCCCTATCTATTTCCTATAATACTCCAGCACAGTTATAGGTCTCTAAAGCCAATCGTTTTGGATCTCGTTCTTGTTTTTGGTTTCGTATCATAGAAATTAGTGTTGGGAAACCCCTTTCTTGTGAATCTGGCTTGTCATGTGAGGCTCGTCCTCACTCTGTGTGTGTGCGATTGGGTCCATTATGAATCATCTCTCAGAAATAATTACACATTTTGTTTGCATACCCTTATTTATCAGTGTTAAAAGCTACAAGTGAAAATTGCAGAGCTAGGAATGCCTCATTCATAAATGAAATCATTGTGTTTATTTTTTAGTTTTGATGTATTATACAGTCAACTCTCGTTATAACGACCATGTTTGTCCATGCATTTATAATTAATTTCGTCAAAGTCTAAATGTACAGATTCTTTCCCACCGGATTTGTGTCATTGACGAATATTCTGTTGTAATGAGTGACAGTGTGACGATAGTTGACTGTATTAATAAATTATATTATATGTATTGTATAACTGTTTTTTCTTCAGATCCGCCTGAAATCCTTGCACCAAACACAGCAGAATATCGTGCCTATATCGGGGATACTGTCTCTATACCATGTATTGCCGACAGTAAACCAACCGCCGTAATGGCCTGGTACAACCAAGATGGTGGAATGATCAGTAATAACACTCAGAGCAATAGTAATATGTTGCATCTTGAGGTAAATGTATCTCTTTTACACTTAAACAAAAACATTTATTTGTGGGTATTTGTGGGGGTATTCCTTATAGAGGACAAAACAACCTGTTTTACAGCCACATATAAGTTTAATGTTAATTAACTGAGCAAATCATTTCATATAAATGACAAGGAATATTATTCATGCCGACGAAACTATTTTTCGCTGAATTTGACATATTTTCGAGAAATGAGACCTTCTAACTGACTTCGACGTCACTTGGCGGTCCCTGACAAACTCTGGGCATTAGCTATTGACTGTATAGCTTTCTGACATAAAATGAATAAAAACGGTTTTGATGTTGGTATAATGACACCGAATGTCACCCCCTTTTCAAAATAAAAATGATCAGTTAGGTATTCTCTCTGATTAGTCAGGATATGTATATTTTGTTTGACGTCTGAAATCGGCAACTTTAGGTTAAAACAGAAACGCACATTTATCAAATTAACACAAGCTCACTTAAGTCTGCTTGTGACATGAGTATAAATGTGGATAGTTTACAACACCCACATAGCCATCGGAGTAGAGACAACATGTCATGAAGCTTAAATGCATTATGTACAATACAATACAATACAATACAATACAACATACAAGAAGTGGAATATTATATATATATACCTTGAACCTTGATTCTAAGTTGAGTTTTTTATCGTTTGTAGGAAAAGAATCTGTGCCCTCCTCAATATGATTTTTTCATTATATTTCTCGTACCTTTTACAGCTTACAGACGTTAGCAAGAACGATTCTGGTAGTTATGAGTGTCGGGCCTGGTCAGAGAGTCTCGGTTCTCAAACGGCAGTCACCACGGCTACAGTGGTTACAGTATTAGGTATGAAGAGTGTGTCACTTTTTTTGGAATGTTTGAGTAGGTCATATCACACCATTTTGCCTCGCTATCTTCATTAGAAGAGTAAGCCTGCAAGCGTGTCTTTTAGCAATGACCTCATATTGTGTGACAGTTTTCCACAGTCCTCTACTGGAAACATTATCTATCGATAGCAACAATATCAATACTGAGCAGGAACATAGAAACAGGAATTATTTCTGCTGATCCCAGGATTAACCTGAATAATTTCAACAGTGGCATTCAAAATTTACAATTTACGTATCTGAATATAACTGCAATTAGGGATAGTTAAACAAATACAACAGGAAGACGTTCAATTTATTCCGTCAGACAAAATGAAGCCAAGTCCATAATCTGCTCTTTTTCGTATGAGTGAATCTTTTGAAATCTAAGATAATCTATAGTTCACTGACACAATACAGAAGGCATTGCATAATAGAACAAGACTCTATGGTTAAAATATTATCTGGTCACGTTTCCCAAAGCATCTAAATCTGAGCTAAATCTCTGCTCAAATATCGTCTAAGACCATTTAGATTTTTCTCATCAGCGATTTGATTCAAATTCGGTGGGAAAAACGAAAATACTGAGATTAGTGTTTTTTTCAGAAAATTGTCAAGAGATCCAAATGAGATTTGTCGCATTCTCAGGCTTTGATTTGAGCAAAATATCAATATTGAGCTGAGATTCTATTTGAGATGCTTTGGGAGATTGGGGCCAGATCCATCTTTCAATTGGTAACACTTTAAAACGATATATGTTACAAGAAGTTACTTAAAATCTCCACGAATAGCATGTTGCAATTACTTCTCATTGTTTACTTCACCATGCCGTTCTATCAGTAACCCAAATGACAAAGGTATGGGGACGTTGTTATTTGACATAAATGATTACATAATTGCCAAAGACAAAACTCGCAAGTTGGACAATAAACTATGCCTTTGAACAGACACAAATGATTTTATATATGGAAATAGTCGAACTCAAATTTACGTCGGAACATTTTATATTTAGTATAAGTTTGACAGTCAAGTTTAGCGGTTTCCAGTTTTTGCTTTAAAAAGGTTTTTCAGTGACAAACTGTCATTTGACTGTCTCCGTCAATTGGATTCACCACATGTACGCGAGAAAGCGAGAAATTCCTTACTTATTTGCCTCGTTAGTTTAAATAATTCATTTTGCAGAAATGCCTTCATTCCCATTGGTGATGGTATTCTTTAACAATGTTCCACGAGTAGAAATAACAACTGGCACTGAGGCCCCAGCGGTTCCACGACAATTCTATATACAATACAGACGATCTTCCGCAGACTGGTTAGAAGTTGCAAAACCTTACAGCGACACACTTCCAGGGCAAACTGAAGAAACATATAGATACGATTTTAACTTGCTAGAACTTCAGCCTGATACGGTTTATGAAGTTCGAGTGAAGTCAGTGGACCTGTATGGACTTGCAGCATTTTCAAATGCTCGAACCTTTACCACAGACAGTGAGTTGACATTTACTTAAGTTTTTCAGTGGAATTACTTATTAAACATTATTTCTTTAAATTTTATTTGTTGCAATTTAGAAACACCGTAAATATTAAGTTTAATAATTGAATAACATTTCCACATGTACATTTTCTTCAGGTTTTCACAATACCTGAAATGTGAAATTAAACGAAATAAAATATGATTTATTTAATGACGCAAAAAGGAAACCCTGCATGTAAACACTATGTAGTGTGTTCCGTCATAATCAAAGATAAAATACATCAGTTTGCTTATTCCTTGTTGAATGAATAAGGGGACAAAAGCGAAATGTCATTTTCTTGTTTTGCTTACTGTAAATGTGTTTGAATTACTGTATCCACCTCTCCAAGCAACGATTCCCGACCGCATAGATCGGTGGTAATGTCGAATAACGCCTTGTACAAAGGCAGCTGTAAGGTCACGAATGTTGTTAATAACATTTGTTCTTGTCCTTTCATACATGCTCGATTGGATTCATGTCCGGTGAGCAAGCTTGCTATTGTAACAGGTTGACGTTATGTCTGGCGAGGTAATTGTGAGTCGAGCAGTGCGTGAACATGCATTATCGTGAATCAGCACACCAGGATGTTTTATGGCTTGCTTTTCTTTTAAAGCGTTTCGAATATTAAGACAAAAATGCCAAAGCAAGCCATACAATGACGTCGCGTAAAAACGCTTCACTCAAATGTATATTTAGTCTTAAATCAAACAACTTCTAAAACACTTATCAACAACATGTTCTTGTTCATTTAAATAATACTTCCGAGAAAGCACTTTATGGCGTCAAATTTGTAGTGGGAAATACTCGACATCATAACCAACGTCACCACTACAGGTGTCCAAATATAAAACGTGTACATTTTCGTTATTCCGTCGGTATATTAACATTAAGTTTTGCAGGTAATCTGTTATGTGTTCTTTCAATTAAAATTTGTCACCACCAAATATGTAATAAAACGATATTCGTAAGAACTATAATGGCATCAATATATCACATTGTATTCGGAGTTGTCCTCCGCAGATTACATAAATCTATCTGTTCATTGTAAGCAATGCTTATACACGAACTAAATTTGAAAATAATCGACTCTTAATTTAATTGCAAAAATGCTTTAATATTGGAGCATTTGGACCTCTGTTATTTGAAATATCAGCTAATCATGATAATGTTTTTAGATTTTGGAAAATCAATGGTGAAAGATGAAACTGTATCCAAAACAGACTTCAGGAATGCAATATTAATCTCTGTCTTTGCAACAGCTGCCGTCTTCCTTATTATCCTCATTATCATCGCCTGCGCCGTAAAGAATGGAAAATGTAAGTGGGCTCTATACACTTGTTATAAATTCTATTTTAGTCCATTGGTTTGAAGTAAGCCATATAAAACATATTCGCATCTTATATACCTGCAGCCTCACTTTAAATCAGTCTGTTTGCATAAGAAATGAAAATAGGTTTTCTTTTATTTTCAAAACCAATATGCAAGGTCACAATGAAAGAGGGCATTGCAGTGTGTTAGACATTAATGAATTATTATTTACATGTATGAGAATTATTCATAATTTGCAGGCTACATTTAATGTTAAATGTTGTATCTACTCCAGTACACGAACTTTGTGTTCTCACACACCAGAGGCGTGTTATTATAGCCTGGGTTGTCTGCCTAGAAACGTAAATGGATGAGAATATTTGGTCGAAGCGGTTTCTTGTGGTGGTTAATACAGTCATGAGGGTGTTGGCTTTCATACGAGTTCAATGAACTAGCCTAGACTCTCATTAGGTTCATGGATACATTTCGTTTAGTCACTTACAATTTGTTTGCTTCCCTGTTAATAACATGCAAGAAGAGCTTGAACAGGCAATGCCACACACAAGTTACACAGCCACCACAACAAACAAGCACACACGCACATACAAATACCCATGTAAACAATGACAAAGCCAAAGGAACACAAGAGCAGAAACATAAGTGTTTGGTGAAAATAGAAGTACCACCTTTGAATGGTCAGTGGCCACTGAGGGTTTGAGTCCAATCTCATACTTATCCTACACAAACTTTATTTCAGGTAATTCATCAAGCAGTAAATCGTAAGTAATTGACACCTCTGTATTATTTCAACATTCCTTCAACATTGTTGTGCTTTTTGTCTATTTCTTGCGTCCTTGTTCCCAAACGTATCTACCCTTGAGCCTCCTCAAATGTCTGATGTTTTATGTAATTTTCATATTAGGTAAATCGTGATGTTTTCTAACAAAATACAAACAGTAAGCAGTATTGTTCAATATCTTGGTCAAACACATACTAATTCATAGGTAATGTTACATAGAACAGTATGGCAGTATTTTATTGACAGTTCTAAGACTGTCAATCGCTATATAAATGATTATTATTTCCCGTTATCTTTTTAGATAAATTGAAGTTTCCTATTCCCTTCTTTGAACTGATACAGTACATGTTTGTGTTCTTTCTCTTTCCTATCCATTATATGGCGTCTTCCCTCTTCCCATCATATTCCCCAAGGTTGTTGAGACAATCATAAAGAATATTCCTTACTTCCCCTTTCATATAGATGTTTGCCATAACACCTTCTCAACACCCATTGTTTCCAGGCATTGGCTAAGGAATGTGGTATTCCTCTTACAACTTAGTTCTGTACAGCTGACCTTCCAAGAGTGACAACCGAATTGTACTGTTTATGTTAACATTACCTAGATTGTCGCGCAACACAAATGTTACATAATTGTTATATATATTTTTCAGGTATGTGATGTAGTGAGTGATACGGATTGTTAGATCTGTACTTGCTAGACTGAATGCTCAATGTACAGAAGACAATACTTAATTTATTTTCTTAAACCTACACTATATGGCAACATGGGTTTGTCTTCTACAATTGGATGGGGTCTTCGTAAAGAAGCCAACCTTGTTGTAGATATGTGCTAACTTTAATAGTAAATGAGCTCTATTCTGAAAGGTTGTTTCAGCACTCGTTACTAAAAGTACATCGACAAATTTATCAACCATAATTCGCATTAGTACGCCAATTTGTAAACACCCCAATTTCTTGCAATGTTTGCAACTTGATCATTTGGGATTTGTATACACTGTTACCTGGGGCGTAGCGTGAACAGATTGAGAATGACTCATTATGCGGATTTGCGACGGTACCAAAAAGAAGCATTGTTTGATTTTTTAAGACTTTCTATTTTTAAACATTCATTTTATTTTTACGTTTACTCACGTGACTAAATAAGTAAGGCACGCTAAGGCGCCTGGTTAGATACATAGAGCGAAAGTAGAATACTTGCCACCTGTTTCAAGGCCGTGAAGCCGTTGTGTTGCAAGCTTTCTCTTCATGTCTCTTTGTTGTCCAGTCATGTGTTGTTTTCATTCACATCGTTTTAGTTTTACTTATAATTCTCTCTCCATTGATGCTCCCTGAAGAAGGAGCATTTAGTCGCCACTTCGTCGGTCCGTGTGTTAGCACGTGCGTCCGTCCGTCCCGTATTCGTTTTTGTGCTATTTTGCAGCAACCATCGACTAGAATTCAATGAAACTTAATGGGAAACTTCATCACCAAGAGGAGATGCGCATATTCTCGTCATGTTCAGGTTCGATGGTTTTCACATAAATTGGGGAGCATCCGTCGGTTCTACCGATAATTCATTGATACTTTTATTTTTTGCCCTATCGATGGGCTTTGTGAGATTAAGATTTTTTTATTTATCGAGCTTTCTTGTCATGTTCTCTCTCGCTTAACATAATACATGGTTCATCATACCAATTGCGATGATGTATTATTGATTTAAGGGGTAGATAGTGTTTCTTACTACGTCAAATATTATATGATCATTTATACACTTAGGAACGAATTGTTTGCGTATCATATATTCAATTAATATGCTTTTACTTAATTGCTTTGTAACTGTTATATACTGATATCTTCTGTTTGTATTACTTGCTGATCCTTTATTCATTTATTCTCCATATTTAATAAATAAATATATTCCTGAGATAATAGTGACTCACTAAGAACTGCTTTTATCTATGTACATTTGTATTTGTATGTCATCCCAGTAAAGGCTTTTATTATGATTTATTTTTGATTTATTGGTAATGTTAGAGGATTTAAATCCAGGTTTCAATGGAAATATGTCCAATAAAGTGACACGGATGTGATATTCGAGGGGAAAGGGTAACTTGATATTAGTGACTTGTAGCCACGATAAATGAGTTAAAATCTCTGACCACGTTTTATCTTAAATTAGTTTGTCCTTGCATGTTGCTCTTCAAATGTTGGCTCTTTGATACCTTTAGTCTGGAGACCCCGAAGCTTGTTTAACTGTGAATGTTTTTCTCTAACATCATCAGAGTTTACGTATTGTCCACATTATATCCACTACCGGCCTGTGATATAAGGGCTTCTCGTATTAATAATATGCTAATAATGTGCACTACATAAAACTTTCTCAGATCATTGAGGAAAGGTTTATCTCGAATACCCTATGGTCCTATAGTGTAATGAGGAAATGTTTTTTTTAAATTACTCGAAACTGAGTGATCAATATGGCTTTGTATCAAAATGTGTTTATACAAGTTGAGATTATCTAGAAAGTATTTTCGGTAAATGTTGGTAATAATTAGTGACAACGGTATGACGAAAAATAATGTATCATCGTATGCTTTTCTTGCCTGTATAGACTAGTCGCTTTAAATAAATATTTAGTGCAGTATGTGTATTTTGTATTGTTATCATTATCATTGTGGATTTTTTTCAATACACTGTTCGAGGCTGGGTGTTAGACGTTTTGAAATGGATGTAAAGCAGCAAAGTAGTTTTACTTTATACCCTGTCTACACTTAAAATCAAAACGTTTTAAAAATAATATATCAGGAATTGTATAATTATATTGTATATTCTTGAAGTCTTGTTGCCCTTCCCAATTGAAAAGTGGGTTTTTTACCAAAAGGCGATTTTTTTCTGGGTTTTACTAAAAAGTTAGCTCTTTCTGGGTTTTTGGAGAACAATGTGCAGTATACAGTATTGGACTAAAATTTATAAGTTTTTATGGGTCAAAATTAGTACTCTTAAAAGCACTCACTGTATCCGTATAAACACAACATCGTTTATTTGAAATGACATGCATCTTATAGGGAAAGGTTTTTATTAATTCTCTTAAAATCGGTCTTCTGAAATTGTTTAAAGCTTAGATAAAAATTTCAAAATTCAATATACATTTTTATATTCAAAATGAATAAAGAAGCGCAGCAGAAGATGTCACATACTGATGGCATGGTCACCTCAAAACACACACACAGACTCGACAATGTAAACTATTACTGATGCAGATTGGACACGAGACATAAACATAACCGACGAGTGAAAATAGGAGAACCACCATTGTAACGGACAATGGTTAAAATATATTTGAATTGTGGAGGTGCCATGGAATAATATGACTTACATTTACACGTGTTTCGTCAATTTTTGCATGAAGATTGAGTAATATTATCAGAAATAAAGACTGCAAATGTTTAATACACTACGTCTGATGCGTTAGTTGCCTTTGATGAGGTAATGTGTTTGTATAAAGGTCATTCAAGACTTCCATTTCTAATTGTCGTCCTATCGCATTACAATGCATGCATATACATAATACTTATACTATTGGCAAATAATAAATGCTTTAAATTTTTGAACTGTTATCATTTCTGTGTTTTTGTATCTGCTGACATTTTTTCCAAGCAAAGTTACATTCAAAGGTGGTTACCCAGAACATGTGTTTGGTTTTAACTGTTTTAAAACTAATATTATATACGTCTCAGGTAGATTGATTGGTGATCATATATGACTCAACTTCCTATCCTGCCAACCAATACTGACTTGTTCTATCATAAGTGGTGGATAATTGATGGATGATCAGATATGTACATGTATTCTTCTCAATCAGATCATCAGCAAGAGCATTGTTGTCGTTATTGCTGCCCATTGGTTTGTTTATTATGCAAAGTGATTTTACAATCATTGACTAAGGGGTTGTGCTCGTGTATTCATGTAATTGTAATTGTATGAAAGTAGCAATTGGTTACAAGCATCATTCATGCTTAGCAGAAAGAACGACAGATGCATAACATGATAAAGCCGGCACCACACTATAAAGTGGCAATGCGTAACCTCTTAAGAAACAAACAGCGTAAGTGATTTATTTTACATCAGTTGTCGAACAAGTATTTACAACTTCTACTAAATCTCTCATGATGACTGCTTCCTGTGTTACTAACCAGTATTAGCGTATCAAATGCAGTAGTGTTAAGTTCGTGTTTCAATATGTTTTATTTCGCCGTGATCATTTATGATGATGAATGGAAGTATATATATATCCGTCATTCAGAACAAGCGACTATTCTTCCGTGCCATCACATTTAATGGGTGGTTTAAATCAAATAAGCTTTTAAGAAGAGTGGTGTGGACTAATTATGTCTCTAGCAGACAAAAGAACATGTCAAAATATCTTCCCATTTTGAGAGACAAAAACAACAAAAATCATTTCAGATATATGACAATATATATAACATTGAAGTGGAAAAAATTACAAAATTGAGCAACGTAATATTTGACAAACATACCATACATATATAGGAATACATCAAAAGCTTTACCTACAGATTCCCCTATTACTCTGAGATTTTCTCCCTTTTCATTCATTATTGTAATAAAATTATAGAAATAACGGATGACATTAAGGATGTTCAAAATTGTCGCTGTAGACGACTTTATTTAACTAAAAGGAATGATACACCGCTATCTATATAATGCAATTCACATCATCATCGAGACATATACTGGTTCATAGTACTAGGCAGCGTACATATAATAATGTTATGACAGTTATTAACAACTAATAATTTAAAATACATCAATTGCATACAGAGGTACAGAAATAAGTATAGGCATATATATATATTGGTACTCTTATAATCTAATATTCTATGAAAATACTTTTTCCTGGATTCTTGCTTAACATGTTTCAGTAAACACAAGTCGGGTAAATTAAGGTTCCCCAAACAATGTTAACTGCAAAGGTAAGCTTGCATCGCTGGAACCTCTTCACTCAGTGCTATCGACCATCTCTGAAAATGAGTATTAAGACATAATTGACCAAAGACATTACAATATTAAAGTTTTAAAAGTTAAATAACAATTTGAAAAAGGTCTAAATTCAGCCAATACAATAAAGTCGACCATAAAACAATGACAAAGAGATGCATAGGGGCCACACTCACATAACACGGACTCCAGACACAGATCCCTAGGTGACGCTATGACATAAAACTAGGAGAGGACGAAAACCCCAAAAGAGATGGATTTTGGGGGGAACGAATTAAACATGCAACACAACGGCCACACAGCCTCTGGAATTTCAATAACTCATAGGCAAAGCAACAATACATACATACTTATAATTATATTCATTTTAATCATTCAAACTATATACCGTTTCCTTTTAAAATGCGGTCCAGGAAAGCCAACAACCCAAGAACAGTCCAAACATTAACCACGAAGCTTGAGTTATTATTATTGTTGAGGACTTAAAGTGCTTATATATCGAAAAGTGTGTTTGCCAGAGTACGAAGACATCTTACGCATGTACATTAGAGAGCTGATGCATAATAATTTTAAGTAGAAATTTCCTATTTATATATTGTATATAGCTCAAAACTATCCAGCATAAAACTGAAGCAAATTGGGCATATCAATACCTATAGGTTTTCGTATATATGAGATATCTAAATTTTAAAATTATCTACAAGATGTATAGTTGCAGAATAACATTTTTGAAATACTTACATGCACCACGTTTAACGAGACAGACGACAGCAACAATAATGATTATAAACACAGCAGCAGTAACCAACACTGACACGACAATTGCTGTGTTAAAATCTGATTTTGTGACCATTTCTGATTCACCCTCCTCATCTAGAAACAAGAAACATAGATTATATACCATTACAATATAAATACAAACATGGGAAGCTGAGTTGAGAGTGGAGAGCTTTACCCCTCATAACGAAGGTTAAGCAGGTTCAGCAGGTTGAACATGCATTTCGTAATCCCTGAGTGTGGTGCAAGTATTGATTAGTAAGCTGTGAAACAGTCTTTGGAAGTGATGAGTCTCGATTCACAATCGATGTGAAATATAAAAAGCTTTGGACTTAAACACACATTAATAAAAGTACATATTAGGCACTAAAGTGTTTATTATCTGCCATGCTAAAATAAACTGTTATCAGCAGAGATATGGTAGTCGAGTGATTCCTAGTCCAAAGCTCAAACCTGGGCAATAATGGAACACAAATTTACAATCCGTGAATTAAGCGTGAGTACTGGTTAGCCACAAAGGAAGCAGCACATGGAATGAACTTAATTTGTAATGATGTGTTTCATTAGTGGATGTAAATAATAAGTTTAAGATAAACTGTTATTCTATGAATGGTTTTGAACATCAGTCCTCTGTCCCACTTTTGGCCGATTTATGCATCTTTAGTCTCTATTTTATATCAAGTCAACTAACCCTTTACATAATTCACTAATAATTAATCACAATCAATAATTACAAAATTGCATACTGTCACATTCAAACAAATAACGATTTTGAACATACTAATTCAATAAAACCCAACTTACTGACTTGAAAGGTTTCGGAGTCTGTGTAAGAGATCAATCCAGTTTGAGATAAGGATTTTATTCTCACTTGATATTCACCAAGTTGGAGACCAAGGTTTTTCATGTGAAAGTCATGACGTTTGGAACCTTGTCCTGGAAGGGTATCACTAAAAGCTTCACTGATCTCAAGCCACAATGAATCCGAAGACTTCTTGTACTGGATGTAAAAGGTTTGGGGTACTGCTGGAGCCTTTGATGCTGTCTCTATGACAATATTTGAACCGAGTATAGTTACTTGTGGCTTGGTGGGCGTGTCTGAAATAAATGTGATACATAAATACGGTATACATTTCTTTTAAACATGCACAGTAAAAGCTGAATAACAAGGCCATCCTTAGCACCCTTGAAAACTGGTCTTTTATTGAGGGTAACGGTTAATAAATAGCAATACAGTGAAAATGGACTTAAAATGTGTGTTCTTTATTTTAGGTGGTCTTTTTATTGAGGTGGTCTTTAAAGTTTACTGTATTATAATTTTGTAACAATCGAAACCCAACCAAAATTGTTGGGATCAATTGTTTATCGATAATCTTAATTAAAATCACATCCGAACTTGTTTACTAACTTCAATAAAGCATGTGGTCTTACATAGTTAAAAGGCAAATCATATAAGAGGCTTCTCAAGCACAATCAGTCGTAAATATGTTACAATATATCGAACGGATAACACTAGAATTAATACTTGCAAATTTATACTAACTAAGTTAACTCAAAACATTGGATGCGATTATAAAGAAACTCAGCTATACACTGTTTCCCGAATTGATTATAGGTCGAATCATGGACTTGTTGGAATCGTTAAGGTGACATGAAGTATAGTTCCGTATATTGAGCTTAACTAAACTTGTATCTTTACTTACCGACTACATGTATAGTAATAATCTTTGAAACCTCGCGCAAAACGTCTGTCAATCCCTCAACATAAAGGTAAGCCTTGCATTCGTATTTTCCAACAACATCCTTTGTTATATTAGTAAGCTAGAAAAACAGTAATTGATGTAAAATACTTGTTTATTTGAGAGTTCGTATTTTCATAGCAATAAGAAGTGCTCTTTTAACAACATAATGCGTGAATAAGACATGAAATGATACAAAGGAGATTTTAAAAAGTTCTCTCCCCTTCTATATTCCTTCCATATACAGTGGAAACTCCCTAATCCGGACACTCTACTGTCCGGAAACTTTCTCTATTTTTTACAACATTATGCGTGAATAAGACATGAAATGATACAAAGGTGATTGTCAAAAGTTCTCTCCCCTTCTATATTCCTTCTATATACGGTGGAAACTCCCTCATCCGGAAACTCTCCAGTCCGGAAACTTCCTCTAACCGGACAATTTTCTCAGTCCCGTTTTAGTTCCACCAAAACAACATATGAAAAATCCCTCACAGTTGATTTTTTCTGTTTTGTTATTTTACCCGTAAAATAAATCTCCCAAAACCAGACAATAATTTTCCGCAAAATACGTCATATAGTTTAATGACTGAGAATTGAAAGAATCCATAATCATTTAAATTTCCTTGGGTGTAGACCATTGGACGTTATCCTCGTATGCATTCCGTTTTTATGGGAACAATGTAAGAACGGAAACGATTTGTACTAATTATATAAACAGTCCTTCGAGAACAATTGGATAGATAATGTTGTGAAAGCATGCGGTGGTAATGTTTTAAGCGATTGATGATTCCAGACAATTATTAAAGGATTATAAATGAGACCAATGAAAAAACGTGTCCATTGGGTACACAAACAACAATTCAATTTTTTTACACTAGATCATTATTTTCCTCTACAAAATGTTTTTGAAATGAAGCTGTGCAGCATAGTTTTCAAGTATGGCGTTTTGAAAATACATGTCAGTTTTTATGGGAGGTAATGTTGCGAAACAGCCACACTTAAGTTCAGCTATGTTTGAAATCATTTGACATGTTGTTTGATTCATTGAAAGATTTGCTTGAGATTGATATATGCACCTTGTTCAGTGAAACTACCAAATTTTAAATAAATAAAAAATGACAATATCTGATATATTTTCTGCACGGAGTAATTTTGTTGCAATTTCTACATCTATTTAAGAATGAACTGTAGGATCAAATCTTAAGTTAATTATATTTAATACTCTCATACTCTCTTAAATAAAATGCGGTGCTAATTCTGAAGAATCGGAATGTTGTCAAATTTCCATAATGAATAAATAGATTTAATAATGATAATTTAAATATAGAAGAATTCAAATATCAACCAACATCTAAATCTCATTTAATTTGTATTTGGAAGCTGTAAATTAATTGAGATAGACCAAAGATTCATACAAGTTCGAAAACTAACCAAGACATATCATAACATACCACCACAAATTAGTATGTTTTGTATGCGTCTACAATAATATGTTACAATGATTATGTGTTATCCACTTGTTACACTTACATTGAGCTTCACGATGTTTGTCTCTCTGTTGCCATCGTTTAGTGTTTGTCCGTTAGCATTAAACCACTTTAGAGAAGCCACAGGATTGCTATCAACGATACACGGTATAGATACGTTTGAACCAACATAGAATGTATATTCTGCCATTTGCGGTGCAAGAATCTCCGAAAGCCCTAAAAATAAACCCAAACATAACATATAGTAATAAATGACATGTAATGATGAGTTAATTTAAAGATAAATAACTGTATTGTTTGCGAAGTTAATCATTTTCCACAAACTAAACTTTAAAAAAACTGCATGGTAAAGGTGTAATCATTTTAATGTTGAACCGTTCTTCGACGCAAAATGTCCAGAATTATTGGGCGTTTCATTAGTGTAGGTACGAACGAACTTTCACAGACATGCACGGAAAATATGCACGGCTTAATGGTACACAGAGTTCACGTTATATCCAAATCTTGTTGCGACCGGGGAAATGATTCTTTTCCTAAACTGCTGACCTCACCCTGTGACATACATCATAATACCGTTCTGGTATTGTGAGTGAATACATAATTATATATAATCTTCTTACAGACAATACGACAAATATATTGACCAAATAAGGGTAACTTGAAATCAAACATCCAGCCAAATATTGCAGTTTAGCATTCGGATCATGATCACGACCAATAACATAAGCCTGTCTTTACATTGTGCAATCAAGTACATTAGGACACTTACAAGGAACTTGTAAATCTGTTGATCCACAAACGTTGTCTTTAAAGATCCACCACATATCTGCACAGCATAAATACGTCTCATCATTTAATTCCTTGTTGACTGAAAGTACTATGGTTTGTGAAACAATACGCCCATTGTACATAGCTTCAGATACACTGACTGGATATTGAGACATATTAATTGAATGTGCGTACGATTCTCTGGAACCACGGTACCAACGGAGATCTGGTTCTGGATTGGCAGCAGCAGAGGTACAAGTGAGCTCAATCGTACCATTGCTAGAACCGTCAAAAGCCTTTGTAGGTTTGGCTACGACTGTGACATTTTCCGGTTTGTCTGAAAAATGATGTGAAAAAGTCATATATCAGTTTCACTGTTACATTTTAGTTTTATTATCACTATTGGTTTATACTATAACAACACAATTATTACACAAAATAACCATTGACAGTATCTCAGAAAGTTCAAACTTTAGAACAACATCCGGAAGTATACAGTTCGGTTTTGACACTTGGGACTTTAGTTGAGAGCTCATTCACGGGTTAGAACTTAAAGTCTGGTGCTTTTGTTCTAGAACTACGTATAGTACGGTTTTATGTAAAAATTGCCTATGAAACGGTTCATGTTGGATTGCGTAATAGCATCGTTTATCTAGACAAATGATATACGTATATATAGTTGGACACTTAAGTAGTTATAGATACAATTATTTATAAAAATCTGTAAATTATATTAAATACGAAGAGCAGCTGTCCTCACGACAATTGTTCATGAAGAGTGGTGAAAAGTACCCGTTCAATGGCATATGCCCAGAGCAAAGTGTATGTCGGAAAAATGTTAGGAGTTAAATGCCTTATTTCTTAGCATAATTGTTAAATTCAGTGAAATAAATATATTCGCCGACAATGACGTCATTCCTTATCAAATAAGTAAAAATATTTTACATACATTAATTAATGAACATGCAATACCGTTTTAAGAAAGAATAGTATTTATTTTCACAACAAGAACATTTCTCACATCGATAATCAAGTGTTGTGACATCTGCTACATGTGACGTTGCACCTTCATAGATGTATGAACATGTTACATTAGATCCTATATCTTCTTTACTTAGGTTAAAAAGTGTCAAGTTACTGCGACATCTGAATTTGTTGGAAATACTCTCCTGAAAAACGATACATAAATATGAATTCCTAGCCCAAAATTGTACATACGATCTCAACCATGGGAGATTGTCACGAGATCTTTCCTGTATACATTTACTATAGCAGGAATAAACAGAGAGAACTCTAGAAGCGATAAAGAGTAATAACTCGTGAAATCTCCTGTGATCTCAACTAAGATTTGTCTCAAACTCAAATTCTTAAGTCCTTTTCCTGAAAATGGCGAGTTGGTTTTATTGAGTTTTTTATCAAATCCAAGATCTTATAAATTGTTTTTAAATTACAACTCTCTCAAATATTCAAAATACATCTCCCGACAGAGATATGTCCCCAGATTACCTCTCAATGTCAGCGCATACCGCTCCATACTGAATAATCTAAAGCATAATAGTTCATTAAGTTTAAACGTTTACATCGAATGTACAGGTACATGTTTTATTAATCACTCTCGATGACAGCTTTCATGGGTTTCTGGCTGCACTCGGGACTGAATCAATCATTGCGTCTCAGACCAGAATTATGCTCACGGCATTGGATTCAGGATTCAGGTACACTACCTCTTGTCTACTGTACTTCCCTATGGTCGGTATGGTGGGATATAAAATGGGACATATTGACTAAATAGTGTCCGGATACAAAGATTAAAAAAGAGAGAATAAGTTGCTACAGGGAATGCCACATGCATACGACAGTGCCTCCCCACACAGACATCCGGGAAAACAAAAATCCATAAAACAAAAGGCATTCGAGGAGGCTCATGGGTACATACGTAAGGGAACAGGGGTGCAAGGAATGGCCTGACCGACCATCAGGGATAAATAGGATAATCAAAGAGGACAAACAGGAGGGGGGGGGGATTAATGGATGGAAACTATCACAGTACAAGTCAAGACAGCTGTCAACAATAGGCCGAAACTGGGGAGAAAAAAACATGAACACTATATAAAGTGAAAGAATGGCAAAGGGGAAAGGGAAATTTAACATACATTTAAAACACAAAAAGAAATAATAACCATACAGCGATATACAGCCTTGGAACTGTCAGTAACAATACTGGGGGTTTAAATCGATTAAACAGCTAGCTAACCTCACACTTAATCGCTAAATGGTCATTAACTTCTAAGATATAGATCTTCACACAATCCGACTTAGTCGGCAGCAACTAATACATAAAAAGCATTATTCACCTTAACTAATGGTAATTATGTATGTAAAAAGAAATTAAATAACTTGACAAAAAGTGACAAAATTTAAATCAATACACGGAGGAGCAAAGTAACATCAGACTCTATACCAAGGAAGCATTTATATTGTTTGAAACTGTATCAGGATAGAAATTGTCGCTGATGCTAAATGACGTAATGATGTATAAATGCATGAAATGACGTCAATATAGAAACTGATACTGGGAGAAAGAAGCTGGAAAGGAAGGGTTAAGTTGGTACGGGGAAACAGCAACCTACAAGAAATTTCGGATGGTGCAAGGACACATATCTATCGGAATTGGAAAGTACGGTATTGTCTTGCCGACAGTCAAAAAAACATGGAGAATTGCAAGGGACAACAAGGTAGGAAGGGATTGAATGGATGGAATTGTCCATTGGAAAACTAAGACAGCGAGTGACTATGGCCTAAATGTGGGAGACAAGGATATTATATCAAGTTAGAAAACTGCATATGGGGAAAGGGAACTTAAAATACATCCAAAACATAAGAAGGAATAATAACTACATAGCAAATAGTGGACTTTTCAGGAAGAATTAAGCTGATACATGGAACGCCAAATTGACAAGACAATGTTTCTCCCCACACATATTACAGGGAAACATTAGCGCACTAAACGCTATGAGTTGGGGAAGTGGTAGGGAAACTTCCATGTTGATGGGGCGATAAGGAAGTGCAAGGTTGTCTGATTACCAAAAACAAGTAATGAAAGTTGAATAATGTCAATATCTGTCTACTTACAAAATTAGAATTCATAACTTGTTTGCATCCTTGATCCATTGTGTTTTGAAAATGGGTTGCACTCAAAGGTACTCCGTCAATCATCCATACAATGTTAGTCTCAGGAACACTTATGCTTTCACAGTAACCTGTCATCTTATTGTCTTTTGCATTTGCAGTTCCGCCAGTGCCAAAGACAAGCAAAAGAGGCGGAACTGTAATATATCGTTTTGAAGATCACAGTACATGTATCACAATAAGGATTGTCGATTGTACTACATTCCAAACGTGGAGTAAATACATCAAAAAGAGTGGGAGATGGGAAGTTTGACTGTTGTTGGCTGATGTTGAATTGATTGTAAATTTTTGTCAGCTGTGTTTCCTGTTGAAACTGATTTTTTTCTGTATTTTACCAGAATACACAACTTGTGTCGAACTGAGTTTAAATAGGCAGTTACTCCAAATGTTTTAATGTTTTAGTTAAAATAGTGTGAGAAATGCTTACATATAATCAAAACTACTAAAACATGCTATAATTCACAAGAGAAAATACAAATGCAGTCTACAACAAATCAAGTTCTAGAATATACACACTGCTTCGAATAATACAGGATAATTACTGTTAAAGTATAAATACCGCCTCTACTACAAGACTAACTAACATCGGCTAATTAATATAAAAACTATACTTACAGTATAAATCTATATATGCTTTCCATTCTTGATTATCGAAACTACACACCAGATATTCCCGATTCATTTTACCACTAACTTTAAGTGTTAAAGTAACATTTACTGGAAATAAAATCAGATTAAACGCATGAACCAAAATCAGCGGTAATTTTAACATTTATTTGATTAAGAAATCGTTGACATTGTGATAATCATTAATAACAAAGGTTACCTTCACGGGGGTTCAATTTCTCACTTCCAATAAATGATCAATATTATCTCAAGAGCAACCATAAAATGAGGTTCTAATGTATAAGTATGGTGCTATAAGGGTTAAATTCAAGTTATTTGCGCTATATTATTCCCATGAAAAAATCAGACTGAATATTGCTGAAAAATTGCTGAATATAATTATTCTGAAATTGCTTCTCTGCTTATTTCCGTATACATTCAGAATCACTTAGAAATATTCACAAACTGATTCAGAAAAAGGCAACAAATTATTCAGTACTAATTCAGACAGTGTTCATGCAGAAACATTCAGAATTTGTCCAGACATATTTTAGCTTAACTCTCTAAAACAATGTCTGATATTTGCTGAAAATTGTCTGAACTTGAGTGTACTGAATGTTTTCTGTACTGTACCTGAAAAATAACTAGATGTGTTAAGGTTCAAGAGATAATAGAGGTAATTAGTTGCTACAGGGAACGCCACATACATAAGACAATGCTTCCTCACACAGACCTCCAGGAAAACATCCACAAAAATTAGGCTTTGATGAGGTGCAAGGGTAAACCGCTAAGGAACAGGGGCGCAAGGAATGGCCTGACCGACCATAAAGGACAACTAATGAGAATTAAGGAGGACCAACGGGGGATTATATGGATGGAATGCATCAGGTAGCTAGCAACAATAGGTCGAAAGGGGTAAAATAATAACATGAACACTATAACAAGTGAAAAAATTACACATGGGGAAAGAGGAATTTAGCACGCGTCAAAAACATAATTAGAAATATAACCATAACGCCTTAGAACTGTAAGTAAAATACTGGGGGTTTAAATCGATTTAACAGCTAGCTGATCTCACACTTATTCGCTATATGGCCATCAAGTGATAATTCCATAAAATGAAGAAAACGTCTATTGTCGTATGTTTTGACTAGTGTATACACGTTTATACAAGTGCGAATGTGGAGTGCACTTACCGCTGTATTTGCCATCAGTAGATCTTGAAGTTGTTGTCACATTTGTAACTTTGGGAAATGCACTAGCATTCATGAAACCAAACGTGACTTCAGGAATATTATCTGAATTGGTGACTTCACAAATCACAACTTCTACTTGACCGTAAACCAAGTTCAATGTATCCCCAGTGTTAGCGCCATCAGGGTTCACAATGTTCACACCTGAGACAGTATATAACATAATATGTCCACAAAAACTAAATAATACGAAAAATATCGTACATTTATATAGTGAAACATTAATAAATAAGACCATCATTGGTTCTAAAGAAAGTTGGTTTTATTAATGAGCTAATCGGATTATCGACATAAGTAAGAAAATTAAAACTGGTTCAAGAAAATATTTGTGAGATGGTCTTGACATCGGGGTGGTCTTTAAGTAAAGGTTAGTTTGCAATGTTGAATTGTAATGTAACCGTCAAATTTATGGCTTAGTTGATTCAATACTGTCAAATATCAGAGTGGATATAAATTGTATTAACGAACATTTGCTCTAATTAAGTATAAAGACGAGTATGTTCGTGAAAATGAATAAAATGAAAAAAGGCAGCAACATGTAAATTTTTCTATTGTGCGTAGATATTATAATATATGCAATCTCGAAATATCTAATTCATGAACAAAGTTTATCGGTCGCAATGTACATGTAATCGGACTGAACTTAAAAATAGAATCTTAACTCTTTACTGTCGATTTAAAATTAGTTTAGGTACCGTTCTTGTGTGTGCTGTGCCTACTGGTCAATATTTTTCAAAACAAGTTTTCATTGGCTGGCCACCTTACAGTTTGTTTTAAAATAAAAGCGGACTTAAGGTTGGTATACAGCTCATACTCACTAAGTGTATCTTGTCCATAGGAAAGGTGTGGAGATGATATGACAAGCAGAAATAAAGCTGTAAGAAATACAAATTTATAAAATATGCAAAATGAACTACATTTATTCACAAAAAAATATCTGGCGTAGTTAGAAACAATGAACTTTCTGCACATGGCAAGAAAGAAATATCGATCATTTAAGCAACCAGTGTATGAGATTGTGTAAGGAGAAAACCATTTTTGCATTTTAATCATACAAAATATGATCAGAATGTAACACATCCAAGTATCGAGTAGACAAACATCGAGAAAATCCAGTCACATACGGAAACAAAATATATACAAGGAACATATGGCAGAAAGACGAATGACATTATACTCTCTCATTATATGCATTGATTGAAACTCTTCTGCACTAAATTTTAAACCCCGAACTAGTTGCTACTTTAACTGTATTTCTTATTGAAGAGTTAAAAGAGGGGATAATTCAACAAGGACAATTCAAGTTTTGCAATCTTATTTGACAAAAAAACACAGTAGGTTGTAACGAGTTATCTCCCTTTATCTCTTCTAGTACGCAGTATTTTATATTATAGAATGGATAAAGTGGAAGGACTCGGCACAATCTTGCGTGAGTAGAACATACAAAAATATACTTGCGCAAATCTATCAGTCAGGTAGATGAGGTAAAACAAGTGCAGTGGAGACGGTGGTATTTAGGACATTGAACTAACGCTGTTTGGATCGCTAATTAAACATAAAACGGACCCAACATTCTTGTCGAAAGCCCAAAATATGTCTTAATCACTCGCGTACATATATCTTATTATATAGATACATTTGTGTTGAATAAGACATTATGTGTAGCCCAGGACATTCCAACAAAACATTGGCTGTTTATATGACTTAAAATCCCAATATTCCTAAAAAGGTTGACTTTGAAATTAAATGTTGTAATGAGATTATTTACAGTAATATTAGCATATACATGTATGTTTGTTACTTACATTATTTTACACTGTACAGTACATATCACGTAGTACGTATACAAAAATAGTAGGCTGAGTCAGTCTACATACATCAATTAAATATCTCGACTATCAGCCACTTTATTACCACAGAAGCTTGAGATTTACTACACTTTTGGTGTCGTTATGTTCCGATACATCGTACATCAATTATGGTAGTGGAATCAAATCCCTGTGAGTTAGCGTAAAATATGCATAATGCGAAATGTAATGCAGAAAAAAAGAGACACATTACGATCTAGGTAAACGAGTATGATGTAAAAAGCAGCTACGATCGTATACTTTAATGCAGAAACTAGATATTATATTTACCTGTAATCGTTGACCATGTCATGTTCGTAAAATCCAACCTGTCGATGCACTTATCCGAAAATATTTACTCGCTGAAATGTTTACAAACGTATCCGACGATAAATCAACTGTAACTGATGCAATATGATATCAAGTGTCTCTATATCCTGTTTATATTTGGACAATTATGTACGTTTATTCGATCCTTCGTATATCCTGTTTATATTTGTACAATTATGTACTTTTATTCGATCCTACACTGATTAACGTCAACGTTTGGCATTAACTCCCTAAGCCTTTAAATGAAATGGTCCAGTCACATTAAAGTAAATTCAGAATAATAATAGTTTCTAGCTGTTTGCTGTTTAAGTGGCGAGCTATTTTAATCATTCATTAACCTTCGTCACAAAATGTCTGAATAATCATTTGCAAAGAGTAGTCCAAATCGACATGCGTATTAAATGTGAGTCGTATTTTGAAACAACAAGCTATCACGGATGGAAATGTTCCGTGTTATCTCAGTCAGTCATTCAATCCTTTAATCCGAGGTTTTATTACTGACCTTACGTGGAAGGTAGGGCGTTGCTTCTCAGACAAACAACGTGACCGTAAATTTCCCGGCCACTCCAAGTTTACGACCGGACATGATTAATACCAGTATGATTTCGGTAAGAAACACCTCAAACTTGCAAAATATTGGGAAAACCGAACTATCTATTTATAGACACACAATTAACTATTTTTAACTATAATATAAAATTATAAAATTTAAACCCCACACAAATCTCTCAGTCTGAGCGTAAACACAAGAAAGCGATAACTCAATGCAAATTTATTTTAATGTTATTGCCATACTTTTAAAATGGTACAGTAAAATCTCAATAATAAGACCACCATTGGGACCTTTGAAAACTGGTCTTGTTATTGAGCTGTTTTTCGGCGCAGCCGTACTAACATGGTTTTGCTAATTGCATATTCAGTGTTTTGTAACCCAATCAAATCTTACATTAACCACCAAGGCAATTTCGCACAATTTCTCTTACATTTAAAAATACGTGTAACCTTGAGGCAGATTGGTTAACATTGTGTATAGTGTATTTCAAGATTTATACAGTAAGTAATGTTGTTATTCATCCGGATTTGTCCGGTGTTGGAATTAAGAAGACTTTCTTGGTTATATATACCAGTCGCGAACATTTATATTGTTTTAATCAGATAAATCGCTATGTAACAAGTTTATCAACATGGATGTGTGAGTTCACGACTGATGCAATAAGTAATGGTGAACAATATTGAAACAGACTATACTGTGTCTATGACTAACCACACTACGCTTTATAACTCCCGAAAGACTAATATTGTTTATTTTTAGGCAGGCAAATCAACATGCGTCCACAGCCTTTCAGCGAGCCGCTTGCGACGACTCGCTAATGTCCCAAAAGTAGGACAGTAAACATGTGTAAATAAAGCTTATGTCAGTGTGCATTGAATAGACAGCTTTCCCCGTCATGGAAATGGCGATGTGACATTGAAAATTGCTAGAAAAACTAAATAAATATAACGTAAGTGACTATCGTTAGGTCGGAATGCCAAACTTATACCGATGTCTGTGATTTATATTCCGCTACGTATATTTTAAAATGCGTCATCTCATTACTCAGTATCTCGTTACTCAAATTCGCCACAGTTTATTTGTAATACGTATCGGTGCAATCCTCGATGAAATAACGAAACACTGCCTTCTGTAAATGCTAAAACCGATTAGATAGATAGTCAAAATTTCCCTTGACACGAAAGGTAATTGCGTACACATTTGATTGGTTATAGCACTGGAAAATACCCATCTGTTATAAACTCGTAATCGTGCCGACCACTGAAATTTAGTATCAGGAACGAACGGTGATTTCGAAAGACCAACTATCAAAATATACTGGGTAATACAGCAGTGAGCGAATGTAACGGTAGTGGAATCAAAGTGATGTGTGGGAGCGTACTACGCAGTGATCTTTGGATTTCTGTTGTATAGCGTAATTGAATGACCGGCAGTCGTAACATTAAGCATTGTTTATGTTGAACAACACATTTTAACCTTCAGATTTCAACACATTTGCAAACTTCAAGTTGCGCCGACCATCTTTTTTAAAGATATTTCTTGTTAATATTGAGGTTGAATAATAAGCAAAAATAGGGAAAATGGACTTGAAAATAACTCTGATATCTCACCGTCGACTGCAGTCACCACATTAGTTCGGCAAGATTGAATGATATCACCTATTATATTTTGCTTGTCATCGTCTGTGTGCTGGATACAATCATCGACCAACCAAGAGGTCTCCAATGGACCTTCATGAAGAGGCTTGAAGATTTACACTTCGCAGACGATATGTGCCTGCTGCCCAACACTCTACAGCACAGACAAACGCAATCCGATCGTCTACAAGAGACAGATGATGCTACAGGCCAGGACACCTACATTAATGAGACAAACAACATACGAATCAAAACAGCATAAACCCGACCCATCAACGCAGAATTAGAGGAGGCTACCAGTTTCATATACATTGAAAATATGGTCAATTCAACGGGGGGAACAGAAGATGGCATTTAAGTCCAGAATCGGGAAAGTCAGACATGTGTTTATCACCCTTCGGCCCATATGGAGCAGCAGCAACATCTTTCTAGCAACAAAACTTATGCTATTCAACTCCAATGTGTTTACCGTCCTATTCAGAAGTCATATCAAACAAGGACCTATAGAGACCAAACAGCTACCAAGTACAATTGAAACTCCCTTATCCAAAAACCTTTCGGACAAACTAAAAAGTTCGGATTAGAGGAGATTCTGGACTGGAGAGGATCCCTCCATTGAATGTCCATAGGCAAGACATTATTTCAGTAATTTGCATCTAGATGATGTTCGCGGTAACGTGACGTAATATATAATGTCTAAGTAGCGGGAGGGACAAACTTGTTTCACTGTCCTTGGCTGGCTATGGTTAGAAAACTATCAATAAATCTCACAATTGATGAGCTTTAAATTGGAGATGCAAGTAAATTGTGAATGTTGTTACCAAGTCTCAAAACTAAAAATAAAATTGTAAGTGAAAATGTAACTTAAAGAGGAGGTAGTAAAAGAAGCATCGGGTAAAGATATGACCTCTAGAACGTTAGAACAAGCTAATTGTTAAGACATAACTCCGGCATTCTAAGGTGAGCTAAAATGATTGTTTTACGTAGATATCAATTTGTGAACAAATGAATTTCTGTTTTATCTACTATGAAAGCCGATTTTAATAAAAAATAGCAATTGAAGGTTTTACATTTTATATACAATCAACCATTATTATTTACAACAGTATAAACATTATAAATGTACTATACATAAACAAGCAATAAGTCACACCTCAGTTATATGTCACAAAGACCAGGCCTATTATAGTCTGATCACTGTATAATTCATATGCCAGAATTTGTATATCAATGTTTATCAGCAAATGTAAAATGTCACACGATATTGCACAATGTAAAACAATTCTGGTATTGGTCCAAACAGCAGGCAGTCTTAACACCAGAGACAAGATGGACCTTTTAAACGTTGGTATAACAATTTAACACCATTCCATGACATTTCCAACATAAAACAATGTTGACTATATCTATATCTGAGATCAGTTTGCGTTTTCCAACATCAACTCCAGAAGCATTTTGTGGACATAACTGTAGATATGTACAGTCAAACCTCAATTATAAGACTTCCCTTGTGACCCTTGAAAACTGGTCTTAATATTGAGGTGGTCTTACAATTGAGGTTGAATAAAGAGCAGAACAGAGAAAATGGACTTGAAAAGTGTGGTCTTAATCTTGAGGTGGTCTTTAAGTGAGGTTTTACTGTACTTATATGAACTCCTATTATTGTCGTTTACAATTTTGAATGATGGACACTAGGAAGATTATCCTCGGTACCAAGGCTATTCATTACTTATCTAATACCCTGGGCAAATTTGTAAGCGAAACGTCGTAATGGATATATATTCATTAGCATTTCTCGACCAATGAAATGGACGATAACAAAAACAAATGAATCTTATTTGTGAAGAGATATTGATGTCCTGCCAAAAACGATTTGAAAGCCGCTATCTCAACGTTCCCAGATCGCTCAGAACCGCGATATGGTTGTTGTTTCTGTTTGTGTTTTGAATGTGTTTTGTATTTCCCTTTCCCCGGTGCAATTCTGTCACTTTATATAGTGTTCAGGTTGTTTCCTGCCCATTTTCGGCCTATTGCGGCCAGTTGTCTTGACTTGTCCTGTGATATTTTCCATCCATTAATCCCCCTTCCCCCTTCCTTCACTGTCCACTTTGATTCTCCTAGTTACTCCTTGTGGTCTGCCGGGCCATTCCTTGTGCCTCTGTTCCTTAACATGTATACCCTTTGACCTCCTTAAGTGCCTTATATTTTGTGGATTGTTGTTTTCCCGGAGGTCTGTGTGGGGAGGCACTGTCTTGTGTATGTGGCGTTCCCTGTAGTTACGTATTCTCTCTCTTTTAACTTGAATTGGGTAAAATAGAGCCAATTTGCCAATTAAGAAATATATCTGTTTTCATTTTTTTTTTAAATTACTCGAAACTGAGTGATCAATATGGCTTTGTATCAAAATGTGTTTATACAAGTTGAGATTATCTAGAAAGTATTTTTGGTAAATGTGGGTAATAATTAGTGACAAAGGTATGACGAAAAAGAGTACATTATTGTATGCTTTTCTTGCCTGTATAGACTAGTCGCTTAAATAAATATTTAGTGCAGTATATGTGTTTTGTATTGTTATCATTATCATTGTATTTTTTTCAATACATTGTTCGAGGCTGGGTGTTAGACGTTTTGAAATGGATGTAAAGCAGTAAGTAGTTTTACTTTATATGCTGCCTACCCTTAACATCTAAACGTTTTAATTAATATATCAGGAATTGTATAATTATATTGTATATTCTTGAAGTCTTGTTGCCCTTCCCAATTGAAAAGTGGGTTTTTTTGGACAACAATGTGCAGTATACAGTATTGGACTAAAATTTACAAGTTTTTTTGGGTCAAAATTAGTATTCTTAAAAGCACTCACTGTATCCATATAAACACAAGATCGTTTATTTGAAATGACATGTATCTTATAGGCAAAGGTTTTTGTTAATTCTTTGCATTTTAAAATCTGTCATCAAATTCAGTAATTTTAAAATATTTACTTACTATATTTTTATTCTTTTTCAAGATAATAAACTAACGATGACTTCTGTTTACAAAATGCATGTATGCAATTGAGGAGACAGTCTTGTCTTTGTCGCTTGTCTTTAATGTACGATAAATAGAAATAATTGCTCAGCAATTTGATCCATACTGTGTCTGAACAGTTCAACGTATACAATTAAGAAACATTTTTTGCATTGAAACCTCCACGTCGATTTGCATTCTGGTATGGTGTTCTCAACGTATTAACTGATCTGGATCAAGTTGATTCTGAAAATATTTGCCATTTATATTGAGCCTTTAATTTTTTTACAGTATTTCTGATAAACAAACACATACGCATACCTATAGTTTGGCTGAAACAGATATTGTTCACTTAAGGCTTTTTTTCAAGAATTGGACTTAACTTATTAATAACCTATTTCGCTAAATAAATATGAGATTTGAATGGAGATGCTTAAGACATTTGAAAGACATGTTCAAATCTATCAGTTTAGTTAAGTTAGATATTAAGAAAGATTTAGCTTCATGTAAAAGCTTTGTCGGTTTGAAAGTAACTATATTTGATCTTGACGTATTCGTGAACACCGAGTCCCAAGAGGCAAAACTGAAATTGTTTAAAGCTTAGATAAAAATATCAAAATTCAATATACATTTTTATATTCAAAATGAATAAAGAAGTGGAGCAGAAGATGTCACATACTGATGGCATGGCTACCTCAAAACACACACGCAGACTCGACAATGTAAACTATTACTGATGCAGATTGGACACGAGACATAAACATAACCGACGAGTGAAAATAGGAGTACCACCATTGTAACGGGCAATGCGTTAGTTGCCCTTGATGAGGTAATATTTTTGTATAAAAATCATTAAAAACTTCCATTTCTAATTGTCGTCCTTTCGCATTAAAATGTATGCATATACATTATACTTATGTTATTTGCCATTATGTTATGGGCTGGAGGCCTAAGTCATCAATTAACTAATTGTATTATTGTATTATGCTATTTGCAAATAATAAACTCTTTATATTGCATTTTGAACTGTTATCATTTCTGTGTTTTCGTATCTGCTGACATTTTTGTCAGGTGGGTACCCAGAACATGTGTTTGGTTTTAACTGTTTTAAAACCAATATTATATACGTCTCAGGTAGATGGATTGGTGATCATTTATGACTCAACTTCCTGTCCTGCCAACCAATACTAACTTGTTATATCATAAGTGGTGTATAATTGATGGATGATCAGATATGTACATGTATTCTTCTCAACCAGATCATCAGCAAGAGCATTGTTGTCGTTATTGCTACCCATTGGTTTATTTATTATGCAAAGTGATTTTACAATCATTGACTAAGGGGTTGTGCTCGTGTATTCATGTAATTGTATGAAAGTAGCAATTGCTTACAGGCATCATTCATGCTTAGCAGAAAGAACGACAATATGCATAACATGACGAAGCTTCCGGCTCCATACCATAAAGTGCCAATGTGTAACCCCTTAAGAAACAAGCAGTGTAAATGATTCATTTTACATCAGTTCTGGAACAAGTTTTTACAACTTATACTAAATCTCTCATGGTGACTGCTTCCTATGTTACTAACCAGTATTAGCGTATCAAAGGCAGGTTTTGTAAAATCCTCAAAGTTGATCTCGATTTAACGACCTATGGATCCTTAGTCAAGCGGTCTACCACTCGGGCGCCACGCCTGCCGAATATACAATTTCATACAAGTCTTCCGAATTGTACAGATGGCATGTCCCTGAATGTGTATTAAAGTGTTCTGAAGCAAATGGTCCCATTTCGTAATTACTTTGTTTAATAAGGTACCCCCATGTACTCAACGTCATAGTAACTTAAATGTTTCAATCCCGCAATATAGTTTAAAACAATCAGTAGCAATAATTATAAGAAACATTGTATTTGTCTGCCAATAGTAACTATATCGTGATTTTAAAATCCTTGGTGTCGCTGTTATTTATCCGACATTGTCCGCTCATCACATGGTTTACATAGTTAGTATGTTGTAACCGAATTGGCATTGATACACGTAATTATACAAGACAGACTGGAAACACCAAATACGACAAATCAGCCATATAATGCTTTGGCTCATCTTCCATGATTATCGTCTCTCACAGAGATTTTTCTTGTCAAATTAAATCGATATTAACCTTTCTGCAATGGTTCGAATTGCTTTGAAAGCAACATAAAAATATGGGCCAGAGTTGTGTGAGCCCGATCATGGTTTGAAACTCAGATACCCACAGTTTTCTGTCGTCAACATTGCTGAAGACAAAAAGTTGTGATTCAGTTTGTTAGTTTCATGTCGTAAAGAACTGATGTTGACTATGGTAATTGAAATTGGACATCCATTTTAATTTTCAATATTGAAACTCTCGTATGTTAAGATACATGTTTGCGCCATTTAACAGCCTTACTTGGCTCTTGTACAAGTTATGTTTCAAAATGTTTTATTTCGCCGTGGTCATTTATGATGATGAATGGAAGTATATATATATCCGTCATTCAGAACAAGCGACTATTCTTCCGTGCCGTCACATTTAATGGGTGGTTTAAATCAAATAAGCTTTTAAGAAGAGTGGTGTGGACTAATTATGTACCTAGCAGACAAAATATCTTCCCATTTTGAGAGACAAAAACAACAAGAATCATTTCAGATATAGGACATTATATATATAACAATAAAGTGCAGAAAATTACAAAATTGAGCTACGTGATATTTGACAACATACCATACATATATACAAGTATATAGGAATACCTTAAAATCTTTACTTACAGAGTCCCCTATTATTCTGAGATTTTCTCCCCTTTCATTCATTATTATAATAAAAATTATAGGTATGAAATTTAGGATGTTTAAGTTACTTATCCAACAAAGAGGCTAGCCGCTTTTCAAAATATTCGCTGTAGACGACTTTATTGAACTAAAACGAATGATACACCACTATGTATATATATAATGCAATTCACATCATCAAGACATATACTTGCGCATAGTACTAGGCAGCGTACATATAATAATGTTATGACAGTTATAAACAACTACTATTTTAAAATACTTCAATTGCATATAGAGGTACAGAAATAAAATAGGCATATATATATATATATATATATTGGTACTCGTTATAATTTAATATTCTAAAAAAATATGTTTTTCCTAGATTCTTGCTTAAATTTCTTCAGTAAACACGTGTCGGATGAATTAAGGTTCCCCAAACAATGTGAACTGCAAAGGTAAGCTTGCATTGCTGGAACCTCTTCACTCAGTGCTATCGAACATCCCTGAAAACAAGTATTAAGACAAGCTTCAACATATTTAAGAAAACATAACCGACCCAAGACATTACAAAGTTTACAGTTTTAAAAGTAATATTTAAACTTTCGGTTTTTGAATTCAGGCAATTTAATATAGTCGACAATATAAAATGACAAAGAGATGCATATGGAGCCAAACTCACATAGCAGGGACTCCAAACATAGATCCCTAGGTTACGCTATGGCATAAAACAAGGAGAGGACGAAACCCCCAATAGAGATGAATTTTGGGGTCAACATCGGACTATGAAAGTATAAAACATGCAACAATGGTCACGTTGCCTCCGGACTGTCAGTAACTCAGTAACTAGGCAAAGTAACAATAAATAATTATATGAAAGAAATCATCGTTAGACAAATGCATATGATTATACATATTAATCACCATAATGGTTTGAAATTAACACATTGCAGTAATTGCAGAACATGTTTGAAATTATTTTTTTACAGTCTAATAAATCACATTCATTTCCGTAAATAAAAAATATTATGTTGAAAACGGCACTTTCATTTCTATAAATGAATAATCAATGCTGTACTTCGTCACTTTTATTTTCATCAATAAAAATGCGATATTGAAAACGTCACTTCAATTGTTCATCAATATATTATGTTTTGTGGAAAACGTAACTGTCATTTTCCATAAATAAAAATACGATATTGAAAACGTCACTCCCATTTTCATAGATATAATCACGAACATATTTATATGTACATGATATAAAATGTTATGTTGAAACGTAATGTTCAGTCATTTTATATAAATATAATGGCAATGAACTCATTTCCTGAAAACGTCACATTCATTTCCATCTATGTATCTTATGATGAAAACACCACATTCATTTCTACAAATAAAATGTGTAATCTTGAGTACATGCTTACCACGAGTTACTCCCGCCAGAAGAAGAACCTGAAAGTATATCATGAGAAGTGTAAACGATATTCTGTGCTCTTTCCAGTACAAAATCGTTTTGTGTGATTACACAAATGCAACCACACTGTATCAAGACTAAGGGCATTGCATTTTTGAATTAGGATTCCTCTACAAAATAAGAGGTCTACGTTTCTAGACTCGAGCTAAAATCTCGTATTCGTTTTAATAATTCAAACTATATTTTGTACACCATTTCCTTTTCGAATGCGGTCCAGGAAAGCCCAAAATCCAAGAACAGTCCAAACATACATTTTTATATTTAATCATAAGCTTGAGTTATTATTCTGGTTGAGTAATTAAAGTGCTTATCAATCAAAAAGTGTGTTTGCCAGAATATAAAGACATCTTACGCATTTACTTATATACACCAGAGAGCTGATGCAGATTAATTTTAAGTAGACTTTTCCTATGTATGTATATAGCTAAAAACTATCCAGCATAAAACTTAAGCAAATTGGGCATATCAATAGGTAGGTTTTCGTATATATGATGCATTACAAATTCAAAATTGTCTACAAGATGTATAATTGCAAACCAAACCTTTATATATACTTACATACACCACGTTTTACGAGACAGACGACAGCAACAATTATGATTATAAACACAGCAGCTGTGACCAACACTGACACGACTATTGCTGTGTTAAAATCTGATTTTGTGACCATTTCTGATTCACCCTCATCATCTAGAAACAAGCAACAAAGGCTATGCTATAACAATATAGATACAAACTTGGGAGGCTGAGTAGAGAGTCGAGGGGCAAAGAGCTTGTCCCCTCATAACTAAGGTTCAGCAGGTTCAGCAGGTTCAGCATGAATTCAAAATCCATGAATGTGGTGCAAGTATGGATAAGTAAGCTATGAAACAGTCTCGATTCACAATTGATGTGAAATAAACACTATATCACAAAATATCCCACTATTGGTCGATTTATGCATATTTAGTCTGTATTTTATATCAATTCAACTAACCCTTTTCATAATTCACTAATCATTAATCTCGAACAATAATTTCAAAATTGAATACTGTTTCATTCACACATATAACGATATTGAACATACTAATTCAATAAAACCCAACTTACTGACTTGAAAGGTTTCGGATTCTGTGTAAGAGATCAATCCAGTTTGAGTTAAGGCTTTTATTCTCACTTGATATTCACCAGGTTGGAGACCAAGGTTTTTCATGTGAAAGTCATGACGTTTGGAATCTTGTCCTGGAATGGTGTCACTAAAAGCTTCACTGATCTCAAGCCACAATGAATCCGAAGACTTCTTGTACTGAATATAGAAGCTTTGGGGTACTTCTGGAGCCGTTGCTGCTGTCTCTATGACAATGTTTGAACCAAGTATAGCTACTTGTGGCTTGGTGGGCATGTCTGAAATACATGTCATACATAAATACGGTATACATTTCTTTTAAACATGCACAGTAAAAATAATAAGACCACCCTTGGTACCCTTGAAAACTGGTCATATTATTAATTAAAATCACATCCGAACTTGTATACTAACTTCAATGAAGCATGTTAAAAGGCAAATTATATAAGAGGCATCTCAAGGACAATCAGTGGTAAATATGATAAAATATGTCAAACGAATATCACTAGAATTAATACTTTCAAATTTGTACTAACAAAGAAACTCAGCTATACACTGTTTCCCGAATTGATTATAGGTCGAATCATGGACTTGTTGGAATCGTTAAGGTGACATGAAGTATACTAGTTCCGTATATTGAGCTTATCTACACTTTTATCTTTACTTACCGACTACATGTATAGTAATAATCTTTGAAACCTCGGGCAAAACGTCTGTCAATCCCTCCACATAAAGGTTAGCATTGCATTCGTATTTTCCAGCAACATCCTTTTTTATATTAGTAAGCTAGAAAAACAGTAATTGATGTGAAAGACTTGTTTATTTGAGAGTTCATATTTCATAGCAATAAGAATGCTATTTTTTACAACATTATGCGTGAATTAGACATGAAATGATACAAAGGAGATCGTCAAAAGTTCTCTCCCCTTCTATATTCCTTCTATATACGGTGGAAACTCCCTCATCCGGAAACTCTCCAGTCCGGAAACTTCCTCTAACCGGACAATTTTCTGAGTCCCGTTTTAATTCCACCAAAACAACATATGAAAAGTCCCTCCCAGTCCGGATTCTCCCTATCCGGAATCCGAACGAATATTTCGGCCCGGATTGTTATTTACCCTTAAAATAAATCTCCCAAAACCAGACGATATTTTCAGCAAAATACGTCATATAGTATACTGACTGAGAATTGAAAGAGTCCATAATAATCTAAATTTCCTTGGGTGTAGACCATTGGACGTTATCCTCGTATGCATTCTGTTTTGATGGGAGCGAGGTAATAACGGAAACGATGTGTACTAATTATGTAAACAGTCCTTCGAGAACAATTGGATAGATAATGTTGTGAAAGCATGCTGTGGTAATGTTTTAAGCGATTGATGATTCCAGACAATTATTAAAGGATTAGAAATGAGACCAATGAAAACGTGTCAATTGTTTTACACTATATCATTATTTTCCTCTACGAAAATTCTTTTGAAATGAAGCTATGCAGCATAGTTTTCAAGTATGGCGTTTTGAAAATGCATCGTACTATGTGCATAGCTTGTCAGTTTTTATGGACGGTAATGTAGCGATACACCGACACATAATTTCAGCTATGTTTGAAATCATTTGACATGTTGTATGATTCATTGAAAGATTTGCTTTAGATTGATATATGCACATTGTTCAGTGAAACTATCAAATTTTAAATAAATAAAAAATGACAATATCTAATACATTTTCAGCACGGAGTAATTTTGCTGTAATTAATACATCTATTTAAGAATGAACTTTTGGTTCAAATCTTAAGTTAATTATATTTAACGCTTTCATACAGTTTTAATTAAATGAGAGGCGTCTATTGCGGTGCTAATTCTAAAGAATCAGAATGTCGTCAAATTTCTATAATGAATAAATAAATTTAATAATGAATTAGAAGAATTCAAATATCAACCAACATTTAAATCTCACAGCAAATCTTCCTTTTATGAAAGGAGCACCAATATGTTGGTCTCTTATATCTTATAGTTTTGTGTATAAATTGAATTTTCAAGTTGACATAATTTTCGTAAAATACTGTAGCTTTAATTTTCCTGACTCTGCAAAGTCGAATAAAAGAATGCATTTAGACATTATATATTACGTCGCGTTATCGCGAACATCCTCTTGCGAAAGAATGTCTTGCATACGGACATTCAGTGGAGGAATCCTCTCCAGACCGAAATACCCTCTGATACTAATTTGTCCGAAGGGTGTTCGGATTAGGGAGTTTTCAATGTACTATACAATAGAAGGGATATAGAAGGGGAGAGAACTGGTGCCAGTCTCCTGTGAAATGATACCACTGTAATTCATTGTGGACCATTAAAGTTAAAACATATTCAAATAACTCAAAATAATTGTTGAATATGTATAATGTGGCAGTAGGACGTATATCTCCAAAGACAATGAAACAAAAACATCACCAACATGGTCTGGATACGACAATGTATGTAGATATGCATTATCAAACAATATAACATTAATTGAACTGTTTACCATTACATGCCTGTAGATTACCCGATTTAGAACTGTCTATAATTTGTTTTTGGAAGCTGTAAATTAAATGAGAAACCTAACCATGACATATCGTAACATACCACCACAGATTACTATGTATTGCATTGTCTACCTCAAACAAACAATAATAGGTTACAATGGTTACGTGTTATCCACTTAATACACATACATTAAGCTCCAAGATGTTTGTCTCTTTGTTGCCATCGTTGAGTGTTTTTCCGTTAGCATTATACCACTTTAGTGAAGCCACAGGATTGCTATCAACGATACACGGTATAGATACGTTTGAACCAACATAGAATGTATATTCTGCCATCTGCGGTGCAAGAATCTCCGAAAGCCCTAAAAATAAACCCAAAATAACATATAGTAATAAATGACATGTAATGATGAGTTAATATTAAAGATAAATAACTGTATTGTTTGCGAAGTTAATCATTTTTCACAAAATAAACCTGCAAGGTAAAGGTGTAATCATTTTAATGGTGAACTGTTCTTCGACGCAAAATGTCCAGGATTATTGGGCGTTTCATTAGTGTAGGTACGGACGAACTTTTACAGATATGCGCGGAAAATATGCACAGCTCACTGGTACACAGAGTTCATGTTACATCCAAGTCTTGTTGCGACCTTGAGAAGGATTCTTTTCCTAAGCTGCTGACCTTAATCATGATACCTTTCTGGTGTTATGCATTGAATGCATATATATAATCTTCTAACAGAAATACGACAGGTATATTGACCAAATAAGGGTTACTTGAAATCGAACATTCAGCCAAATATTGCAGTTTACCATTCGGATCATGATCACGACCAACAACATAAGCCTGCCTTTACATTGTGCAATCAAGTACATTAGGACACTTACAAGGAACTTGTAAATCTGTTGATCCACAAACGCTTTCTTTAAAGAGCCACCACATATCTGCACAGCATAAATACGTCTCACCATTTAATTCCTTGTTGACTGAAAGTACTATGGTTTGTGAAACAATACGACCGTTGTACCTAGCTTCAGATACACTGACTTGAGACATATTAATTGAATTTGCGTACGATTCTCTGGAACCACGGTACCAACGTAGCTTTGGTTCTGGATTGGCAGCAGCAGAGGTACAAGTGAGCTCAATCGTACCATTGCTAGAACCGTCAACAGCTTTTGTAGGTTTGGCTACGACTGTGACATTTTCCGGTTTGTCTGAAATAGGATGTAGAAAAGTCATATATCAGTTTCACTGTTACATTTTAGTTTTATCACTATTGGTATATAATATAAATACACAGTAAATACACAAAATAACCACTGACGGTGTCTCAGAATGTTCGAACAATAGAACAACAATCCGGAAGTATACAGTTTGGTTTTGACACTTGGGACTTCAGTTGAGTCCGCATTCACGGATTAGAACTTCAAGGCTGGTGCTTTTGTTCTAGAACTACGTATGGTACGGTTGTATGTAAAAATTGCCTATGAAACGCTTCATGTTGGATTGTGTAATAGCTAGACAAATGATATACGTAGAGTTGGGCACTCTAGTACTTATAAATACAATTATTTGTACAAACCTGTATATAACTACGAAGGCAGCTGTCCTCAAGCAATTGTTCATGAAGAGCGGTGAAGATTAATTAGTACCAGTTCAATAGCATATGCCCAGAGCAAAGTGTATGTCGGAAGAATGTTAGGAGTTAAATACCTTATTTCTTAGCATCATTGTTAAATTCAGTGAATTAGATAAATTCGCCGACAATGACGTCATTCCTTATCAAATAAGTAAAAAGATTTTACATCCATTAATTACATAATGCAAATGCAATACCGCTTTAAGTAATAGTTAGTAGATTTTAAGTAAAACCTTATTGATTAAGAAGGGGCGGAGCGGGCAGAGCGAGCGTAGCGAGCGAGCCCTCTTCTTAACCAATAAGATTTTACTTAATATCTACTAACTGACTTAGAATGTAATTTACGCATGCAAATTTCAACGCGCAATCTGGAACATGTTTGTAACGCTCACACAGATTCGCAGTAGGCAGAGCTTAAAAAGCCCGCGAAAAGTAGAAATTCCTAATGAATAAGCGTAGTACTTAACGGGAGCCGTTCTGTTATTTCATAGGCTGAAAATGTAGGCTGTATTCTAAGAAAGAATAATATTTATTTACACAATAAGAAAAATTCTCACATTGATAATCAAGTGTTGTGACATCTGCTACATGTGACGTTGCACCTTCATAGATGTACGAACATGTTACATTAGATCCTATATCTTCTTTATTTAGGTTAAAAAGTGTCAAGTTACTGCGACATCTGAATTTGTTGGAAATACTCTCCTGAAAACGATACATAAATATGTATTCCTAGCCTAAACTTTTACATACGATCTCAACCATGGGAGATTGTCACGAGATCTTTCCCTTTATACATTTACTATAGCAGGAATAAACAGAGAGAACTCTAGAAACGATTAAGGGAAAGAACTCGTACAGCTGGGAAGAATAGTCCGACCCTTGTGAGAAAATAACATGAACACTGTATAAAGTGAAAAAGTGACACAGGAGGAAAGGGAAATTAATATACATTTAAAACACAAAAAGAAATAACAACCATACAGCGATATACAGCCTTGGAACTGTCAGTGACACTACTGAGGGTTTAAATCGATTTAAATGCTAGCTAACCTCACACTTAATCGCTAAATGGTCATTAACTTCTAACATATAGATCTACACACAATCCGACTAAGCAAAGTAACGTCAAACTCTGTACCAAGGAAGCATTTATATTGTTTGAAACTGTATCAGGATAGAAATTGTTGCTGACGTTAAATGACGTAATGATGTATACAGGCTTGAAATGACGTCAATATAGAAACTGATACTGGGATAAAGAAGCTGGAAAGGAAGGGTGAAGTTGGTACGGGGAAACAGTAACCTACGAGACATTTCGGATTGAGGTGGTGCAAGGACAAATATCTATCGGAATGGGGAAGTACGGTATTGTCTAGCTGACGGTCAAAAACAACCATGAACAATTGCAAGGACTAACAAGGAAGGAAATGATTGAATAAATGGAAGCATCCATTGGAAAACTAAGAAAACTAGTGACCATGGCCTAAATTTGTGAGACAAGAATAGTTTATCAAGTTAGAAGACTGCATATGGGGAAAGGGAACTTAAAATGCATCCAGAACATAAGAAGGAATAATAACCACATAGCAAATACTGGGCTTTTCAGGAAGAATTAAGCTGATACATGCAACGCCAATTTCACAAGACAATGTTTCCCCACGCAGATTACAGGGACGCTAGGAGTTGGGGAAGTGGTAGGGAAACTCCTATGTTGATGGGGCGATAAGGAATTGCAAGGCTGTCTGATTACCAAAAACAAGTAACGAAAGTAGAATAATGACAATATCTGTCTACTTACATAATTAGAATTCATAACTTGTTTGCATCCTTGATCAATTGTGTTTTGAAAATGAGTTTCTCTCAAAGGTACTCCGTCAATCATCCATACAATGTTAGTCTTAGGAACACTAAAGCTTTCACAGTTCGCTGTCATCTTATTGTCTTTTCCATTTGCAGTTCCGCCAGTGCCATGTATAAGCAAAAGAGGTGGGACTGTAATATATTTTTTGAAAATCAGCGTAATACTGTATGATAAGACTATGTCGATTGTACTACATTCCATATTTGGAGTAAATACATCGAAAAGAGTAATGCCCGTTGAGAGATGCGAATTTTACTGTTGTTGACTGATGTTAAATTGATCGTAAATTTTTACCATCTGTGTTTCCTGTTGGAAATGTTTGTTTTTCATTTTGCATCTTACCAGAATACCCAACTTGTGTCGAACTGTGTTAATATAGGCAGTTACTCAAAATATTTTATTTTTTTATTTAAAATAGTGTGAGAATAGCTTAGATATAATCAAAACTACTAAAATGTTGGAATTCACAAGAGAAGTTACAAATGCAGAATACAACAAATCAAGGTCTAGAACATTCACACTGCTTCGAATAATACATGATAATTACGCTTTTACAGTAAATCTATAAATACCATATCTACTATAAGACTAACTAATATCGGCTAATTAATATTAAAACTATACTTACAGTATAAATCTATATATGCTTTCCATTCTTGATTATCGAAACTACACACCAGATAGTCCTGATTCATTTTACCAGTTACTTTTAGTGTCAAAGTAACATTTACTGGAAATATAATCAGATTTATCGCATGAACCAAAATCAGCGGTAATTTTAACATTTATTTCATAAAGAAACCGTCGACATTTTGATATGCATTGATAACAAAGGTTACCTTCACGGGGGTTCAATTTCTCACTTCCAATAAATGATCAATATTATCGCAAGAGCAAACCATAAAATGAGGTTCTAATGTATAAGTATGGTACCATAACAGTTAAATTCAAGTTCTTTGCGCTATATTATTCCCATGAAAAAATCAGACTGAATATTGCAGAAAAATTGCTAAATATAATTATTCTGAAATTGCTTCTATGCTTATTTCCGTATACATTCAGAATCACTTAGAAATATTCCGAACATTATTCAGACGATGGCAACAAATTATTGAGTACTTATTCAGATAGTGTTCGTCTATTGTCAGATGTTTTAGACTATTGTATGCAATATTATACCAGTATAAATGAAGAGTGCACTTACCGCTGTATTTGCCATCAGTCAATCTTGAAGTTGTTGTCACATTTGTAACTTCGGGAAATGCACTAGCATTCATGAAACCAAACGTGACTTCATGAATATTATCTGAATTGGTGACTTCACAAATCACAACTTCTACTTGACCGTAAACCAAGTTCAATGTATCCCCAGTGTTAGCGCCATCAGGGTTCACAATGTTCACACCTGAGACGGTAAATAACATATTATGTCCACAAAAACTAAATAATACGAAAAATATCATTTATTAATGAGCTAATCTGATTATCGACATAGGTAAGAAAATTAAAACTGGTTCATATTGGTGAGATGGTCTTGACATCGAAGTGGTATTTAAGTAAAGGTTTGTTTATTGCAATGTTGAATTGTAATGTAACCGTCACATTAATGGCTTAGTTGATTCAATACTGTCAAATATCAGAATGGATATAAATTGCATTAACGAACATTTGCTCTAACTAAGTAGAAAGACTAGTATGTTCGTGAAAATGAATATAATGTAAAAGGGCAGCAAAATGTAAACTTTTCTATTGTTCGTAGATATTCTAGTATATGCAATCTCGAACCAACTAATTCATGAACAAATTTTATCCGTCGCAATGTACATGCAATCCGGCTGAACTTAAAAATAGAATCTTAACTCTTTACTGTCGATTTAAAATTAATTTAGAGTACCGTTTTTGTGTGCGCTGTGCCTATTGGTCAATATTTTGCAAAACAAGTTTTCATTGGCTGGCCACCTTAATTGTGTCTTTTAACCGTTCTCAAGAAAAATAAAAGCGGACTTAATGTTAATATACAACTCATACTCACTAAGTGTATCTTGTCCATAGGAAAGGTGTGGTCTCCAGACAAGCAGAAATAAAGCTGTAAGAAATACAAATTTATAAAATATGCAAAATGAACTTCATTTATTCACAAAAATTATCTGGCGTAGTTAGAAACAAAGAACTTTCTGCGCATGGCAAGAAAGAAATATCGATCATTTAAGCAACCATTGTATGAGATTGCTTTAAAGGAGAAAACCATTTACATTTTAATCATACAAAATAAGATCAGAATGTAACACATCCAAGTATCGAGTAGACAAACATCGAGAAAATCCGACGTCCAGCCACATACGGAAACAAAATATATACAAGGAACATATGACAGAAAGACGAATGGATACTCTACATTACTCTCTCTCATTATATGCATTAATTGAAACTCTTCTGTACTAAATTGTAAACCCCTACTAGTTGCTACTTTAACTGTATTCTTGTTGAAGAGTTAAAAGAGGGGATAATTCAAGAAGGACAATTTCAGTTTTTCATAGATTACAATCTGCATTGACAAAAAACCACAGTAGATTGTCACGAGTTATCTCCCTTTATCCCTTCTAGTACGCACTATTTTATACAATAGAAGGGATAATGGGAGATAAATCTAGAATGGATAAAGGGAGAGAACTCCGGACAATCTCGAATGAGTTGAACATACAAAAAATATACTCGCGAAAGTCTATCAGTCTGGTAGTTGAGGTAAAGCAAGTGCAGTGGAAACGGTGGTATTTCGGACATTGGTTGTTACCAACTGACGCTGTTTGGATCGCTAATTAAACATAAGACAGACCCAACATTCTTGTCGAAAGCCTAAAATATGTCTTAATCACTCGCGTAGATATAGCCTATCATATTGATACATTTGTGTTGAATAGGAAATTATATGTAGCCCGGCCCTGGACATTCCGACAGGACATTCCGACAAGACATTGGCTGTTTATGTGACTTAAAACCTAAATATTCCTAAACAAGGGTAGCGTTTAAAATTAAATGTTGTAATGAGATTATTTTCAGTAATATTAGCATAATATTGCACCCCCTGAATCCGCTAGTGTATATGTTTGTTACTTAAATTAGTTTACACTGTACAGTACATAGCACGTAGTACGTATACACAAATAGTAGGCTGAGCCAGTCTACATACATCAATTAAATACCTCGTCTGCAGTCACTTTATCAACACAGGAGCTTGAGGTTAAACACTATGTTCTTATACATTGTACTTCTGATTTCCATAATCAATTATGGTAGTGGAATCAAAGCCCTGTGAGTTAGCGTACAATATGTATAATGCGAAATTTAATGCAGAAAAACGAGACTCATTAAGATATACATAAACGAGTATGATGCAAAAAGTAGCAACGATCGTTTAATTTAATGCAAAAGATACATAGATATTATATTTACCTGTAATCGTTAACCATGTCATGTTTGTAAAATCCAACCTGTTAGTGCACTTATCCTGAAATGTTTACTCGCTGAAATGTTTACAAACGTATCCGACGATAAATCAATTGTTACTTTTACAAGTATGACATCACGTGTCTTTATAACCTGTTTATATTTGTACGATTATGTACTTTCATTCGATCCTTCAATCCTTCTGTTAGTCAACACTGATTAACGTCAGCTGTGTAGTGTGGCGTTTTGCATATACTCCCCAAGATTTTAAATTGTGAACGATGAAACGGTCCAGCGAATCAGAATAAATCAGAATAATAAAAGTTTTAGCTGTTTGCTGTTTAGTGGCGAGCTATTTTAATCATAATACATTCCTTACCCGTCGTCACAAAATGTCTGAATAATTATGTGCAAAGAGTAATCAGGCTTGTCGTTCATCGATGTCATATTTGTAGGACATTTGCAAATCGACTGATGACTACATTCATCATTGAGTAACACGATATACAGTGTAATCTCTCTAGAGCGACCCTGTCTTGAGCATCAAACATCTCTTGTTGTCAGAGGTTTCTATCAATAAATCTCTAGAGCAACCACCTCTTAATAACAGCCAAAACAAGCGTCGGCCAAAGGGTGTTATTCTAGAGAGGCTGTCATGTACATTACTATTGGCAACGGAACCGTTGAAGACGAAAACAATGAACTGTTTTTTCTCTTGAGTTTTCTTTCTATACGAAACAGTTGTATACAAACTACAGTAATATCCACCTCAATAATAAGACCACCTCTAAATTAATAACACAATGTTCAAGTCCATTTTCATTGCTTTGCTCTTGATGCAACCTAAATATAAAGACCACCTCAATAAGAAGACCAGTTTTCAAGGGTCCCAATTGTGGTCTTATTATTGAGGTTTTCCTACATAATGACTCCAAAATGAATTAATAAATTCCGGATTTATATCAAAATACGTAAACTCAGTACTACATAAGATAGACCCCTATCAACTTACCTGTGTGATAAGATGTCTCCGTATAAATACAAATCTTTATCAAAATAAGTCTGTATTAAACGACATGCGTATTTAATGTGATTCGTATTTTGAAACAACAATTAAGCTATCACGGATGGAAATGTTCCGTGTTATCTCAGTCAGTCATTCAATCCTTTAATCCGAGGTTTTATTACGTGGAAGGTATGGTGTTGATTCTCAAACAACGTGACCGTAAATTTCCCGGCCACTCCTAGTTTACGACCAGACATGATTAATACCAGTAGGATTCCGATAAGGAACGACTCAAACTTGCAAAATATTCAGAAAACCGAACAATCTATTTATAGACACACAATCAATGTGTGGTTAGGCCTACATGTTTTTAGCTATAATAGGAAATGATAAAAGTTAGACCCCAATCAAATTTCGACTTTCTCTGAGCCTAAACACAAGAAAACAATAACTCAATGCAACTTTATTACAGTTGTTGTGTCATACTTTTAAAATGGTACAATAAACAACTCAGTAATAAGACCACCATTGGGGCCCTTAACAATTTTCGAAAACGGACTTGAAAATTGTGGTCTTTTTTATGTGGTCGTATTATCGAGTTGGTCTTTAAGTGAGATTTTACTGCATTTATTGTATTCATACTAATCACACCATGTAACCCGTCATGCATGTAATCAAGCGAATAAAAACCAACACCTCTCTCATTAATAGTACATTTTCTCATTTCCATTCACAATCAAACTGAAATTAGTTGAGTGAAGTTGGCGCGGCAATCGTACATCGTACATCAACATTGAATACCGACCCAGATTGAATACAGAGCCAGCTCTGACATCGTTATTCGACTTATATTTTTGAATACATATCTTATATCGAACCCAGAGCTAGCACTGACATCAACAATCGAAACGGGTCCTCGGCGAGTCCAATAACGAGCCATTTTTTTAAATATTTGAATACAGATCTAGTTGCGAACCCAGAGCTAGCACTGACATCAACATTCGAACTTTACCGCGGCGAATATATATCTGGAGTCGAAAAACGAGCCAGCTCGTTAATCGTTATTCGAGTGTTTCTTAAATATTTGAATACAGCCCTATAACCGAACGCAGAGCTAGCACTGACATCAACATTCGAACTTGACCGCGGCGAATACATATCTGGAGTCCAATAACGAGCCACCTCGTACATCGTTATTCGAGTGATTTTCAAATATTTGAATACAGACCTATTACCGAACCCAGAGCTAGCACTGACATCAACATTCGAACTTGACCGCGGTGAATACATATCTAGAGTCCAATAACGAGCCAGTTCGTAAATCGTTATTCGGCTGATTTTTAAATATTTGAATACAGACCTATTACCGAACCCAGAGCTAGCACTGACATCAACATTCGAACTTGACCGCGGCGAATACATATCTGGAGTCGAAAAACGAGCTAGCTCGTTAATCGTTATTCGAGTGTTTCTTAAATATTTCAATACAGACCTATAACCGAACCCAGAGCTAGCACTGACATCAACATTCGAATTTAAACCGCGGCAAATACATATCTGGAGTCCAATAACGAGCCAGCTCGTACATCGTTATTCGAGTGATTTTCAAATATTTGAATACAGACCTATTACCGAACCCAGAGCTAGCACTGACATCAACATTCGAACTTGACCGCGGTGAATACATATCTGGAGTCCAATAACGAGCCAGCTCGTACATCGTTATTCAAGTGTTTTTTAAATATTTGAATACATACCTATTACCGATCCAGAGGTAGCACTGACATCAACATTCGAACTTGTCCGTGGTGAATACATATCTGGAGTCCAATAACGAGCCAGCTCGTACATCGTTATTGAAGAGTTTTTTTAAATATTTGAATACAGATCTAGTAGCGAACCCAGAGCTAGCACTGACATCAACATTGGAACTTGACCGCGGCGAATACATATCTAGAGTCCAATAACGAGCCAGCTCGTTAATCGGTATTCGATTGTTTTTCAAATATTTGAATACAGACCTATTACCGAACCCAGAGCTAGCACTGACATCAACATTCGAACTTGACCGCGGTGAATACATATCTGGAGTCCGATAACGAGCCAGCTCGTACATCGTTATTCGAGTGTTTCTTAAATATTTCAATACAGACCTATAACCGAACCCAGAGCTAGCACTGACATCAACATTCGAACTTGACCGCGGCGAATACATATCTGGAGTCCAATAACGAGCCAGCTCGTACATCGTTATTCGAGTGATTTTTAAATATTTGAATACAGACCTATTACCGAACCCAGAGCTAGCACTGACATCAACATTCGAACTTGTTAGCGGCGAATCATGACATATCTGGAGCCCAATAACGAGCCAGCTCGTACATCGTTATCGATTTTTTTTAAATATTTGAATACAGACCTAGTACACGCCCTCTAAACATATTTTCTATCTTTTTCAAATAAGGGGCCTACCTCCCCTGCCCCCTATTTTTTTTTACTTTTTCAATTTGTTTATTTCTAAACTCACAAAACATATTTTCTATCTTTTTAAAAAAAGGGGCATACCTCCCCTCCCCTCCCTCCCCCCTAATTTGTTTTTACTTTTTCAATTTGTTTATTTCTTAACTCACAACAACAACAAAAGTCTTAAAGAGCACCCTTCCCTCGCCCCAAACATCCCCCTCTACCTCCCCTCCCCTCCCACTCTATTTATTTTCAATTCGTTTGTTTCAAGTCTTCAAATAAAATCGAAAGGGTGCTCCCTCCCCTCCGCCTCCCCCTCCAAATATTTATTTTTTATTTTTTCAATTTGTTTATTTCAATAGTCTTTAGGAGAATTTTGGAGGGATCACCCTCCCCTCCCACTTTTCCCTCTAATTATTTTTTTGCTATTTTCATTTTTTTTATTTCTTAACTCTAAACAATAACAACAACAACAAAAGTATTTGGAGGCATCCTTCCCCCATCGCCCCAAACCATCTCTCTCCCCTCTCCTGCCCCTCTAATTTTTGTTTTACTTATTAAATTTGTTTATGTCAAAAGTCTTCAAATAAAATTGGAGGGGGCACTCCCCTCCCCTTCCCCTAATTATTTTGTTTACTTATTACTTATTAATTTTCAAATGTAAGCCGAAAAATAAGTCGCCGTAAATTTCTGGGGTTGTCATTAATCGTTAAGCGTTCGTGTAATCAAGCGAGACATCAGCAGTGCATTTGTTGTATAAACATACCTATTATCAGGTCCCCCCCCCAACGCTTTAAACAATATTAGAACAATAAATATTAGACTGTGAAAAGATAAGGTCCGCCTACCGCTGTAATGTAAGGCGATATCTGATTAGGTAAGCGACTACTGCGGACCAATGAGCGCTTAGCTTTGTAATGAATTTTGACATGAGTTTGTTTACACGACGCGTGTAGAGAACCAACATAGACGACAAATTAAGCCTGTCATAAACTGATCAAACGGACGACCCGTGAAAGGTGCGGCATTGCAATAAATACTCAGTCTAGAGTTTAGCCCCCATTTGATTAGAAATCCATGAAATAAGCGACATGTTTATCTAATTAATTGCTCTACATGGGTTTGTAATTCTAACCTGAGGTGTGTTTTTTAGAGGTAGGAAAAGTAGAATTCTACCTAGCGCTACGTAGAAAAAGTAGCGGCGCCGTTTCTTAGACGTAGGAAAAGTAGCCCCTATCTTTAAATAGGTAGCGTGTTTTGTCAGTGCTAGCTTTGCTAAACAAAATGACGTCCATGCGGAACAGTGTCGTCTGGTCTGGCGGGCGCCATTTTATAGCTAGCGAAGTGTTCAAGCGTTTTTTAGACAGCTACCTTTTCTACATTGGCTAACTTTTATCGCTTTCTTCCACTACCTCTAACAAACGCACCTCTGAGGTGCGTTTTTTAGAGGTGGGTAAAGTAGAATTCTACCTAGCGCTAGGTAGGGAAAGTAGCCGTGCCGTTTCTTAAACGTAGGGAAAGTAGCACCTATCTTTAGATAGGTAGCGTGTTTTGACAGTGCTAGCTTTGCTAAACAAAATGGCGTCCATGCGGAACAGTGTCGTGTGGTCTGGCGGGCGCCATTTTGTAGCTAGCGAATCGTTCAAGCGTTTTTTAGACAGCTACCTTTTCTACATTGGCTAACTTTTCTTGCTTATTTCCCCTACCTCTAAATACCTCTTATATCTTCAAGGTATGTTACTGATCACTCTTATCAGATTAGAAACAATACTGATGGCTAGTTGGTAGTACATTACCACTACCACGATAGATACAGTAAGTATAGTATATTCAACTAGTTGTCATTTAAAATTTGAAGGGTGGCACCCTCCACTCCCCACTAAAATCGCCCCCAAATACTTTTGTTGTTGTTGAGAGTTTAAAAATGAAAAAAAAAATTAAAAAGTAAAAAAAAAAAAGGGGGAGAGTGGGAGTGGGAGGGTGCCCCCTCCAAATTATTTTGAAGATTTTTGAATGAAACAAATTGAAAAAGTAAAAAAAACTCGGGGGAGGAGGGGGAGTGGAGGGTCCCCCCTCCAAACAAATGTTGAAGACTTGAAATAAACATTCAAAAAGTAAAAACAAATTGAGGGAAGGGGAGGGGATAGTGCCCCCCTCCAATTTTTTGTTAAAGACTTGAAATATACATATTCAAAAAGTAAAAAAAATAGAGTAGGGAGGGGTATGCTTTGGGGTGAGGAGGAGGGTGCCCTCCAAATACTTTTGTTGATTTCGTGCGTTAAGAATTAAACAAATTGAAAAAGTAAAAAAAACTTGGGAGAGGGAGGGGGAGGGGAGGGTGCCCACTTCATTTTTTTAAGGCTTTTGAAATAAGCATTGAATAAGTAAAACAAATTGAGGGAGGGGGAGGGGAGGTTGCCGCGCTCCAATATTTTGTTGAAGACCTGTAATAAACATATTCAAACAATTTAAAAAAAAGAGGGGGATGGGTATGCTTTGGGGCGAGGGGGAGGGTGCCCTCCAAAGACCTTTGTTTTTTTTGTGAGTTAAGAAATAAACAAATTGAAACAGTAAAACAAAATTAGGGGGAGGGGGAAGGTGGGCCCCAGAAATAAAAATCCTTTTATTTTCGAAAAGATTGAAGGGCGTGTAAAAGGTGTTTAGAGGGCGTGTACTAGGTCTGTATTCAACTATTTAAAAAACGGTCGACTAACGATGTACGAGCTGGCTCGTTATTGGGCTCCAGATATGTATTCGCCGCGGTCAAGTCGAATGTTGATGTCAGTGCTAGCTCTGGGTTCGATATTAGGTCTGTATTCAAATATTTAAAAAAAACACTCGAATAACGATGTACGAGCTGGCTCGTTATTGGGCTCCAGATATGTATTCGCCGCTTACAAGTTCGAATGTTGATGTCAGTGCTAGCTCTGGGTTCGGTAATAGGTCTGTATTCAAATATTTAAAAAACAATCGAATAACGATGTACGAGATGGCTCGTTATTGGGCTCCATATATGTATTCGCCACTAACAAGTTCGAATGTTGATGTCAGCGCTAGCACTGGGTTCGGTAATAGGTCTGTATTCAAATATTTAAAAAAACTCTCGAATAACGATTAACGAGCTGGCTCGTTATTGGGCTCCAGATATGTATTCGCCGCGGTCAAATTCGAATGTTGATGTCAGCGCTAGCTCTGGGTTCGGTAAAAGGTCTGTATTCAAATATTTAAAAAACTCTCGAATAACGATTAACGAGCTGGCTCGTTATTGGGTTCCAGATATGTATTCGCCGCGGTCAAGTCGAATGTTGATGTCAGTGCTAGCTCTGGGTTCGGTTATAGGTCTGTATTGAAATATTTAAGAAACACTCGAATAACGATGTACGAGCTGGCTCGTTATTGGACCCCAGATATGTATTCGCCGCGGTCAAGTTCGAATGTTGATGTCAGTGCTAGCTCTGGGTTCGCTACTAGATCTGTATTCAAATATTAAAAAAAACTCTCGAATAACGATGTACGAGCTGGCTCGTTATTGGACTCCAGATATGTATTCGCCGCGGTCAAGTTCGAATGTTGATGTCAGTGCTAGCTCTGGGTTCGGTTATAGGTCTGTATTGAAATATTTAAGAAACACTCGAATAAAGATGTACGTGCTGGCTCGTTATTGGAATCCAGATATGTATTCACCACGGACAAGTTCGAATGTTGATGTCAGTGCTAGCACTGGGTTCGCTACAAGATCTGTATTCAAATATTTGAAAATCAGTCGAATAACGATGTACGAGCTGGCTCGTTATTGGACTCCAGATATGTATTCGCCGCGGTCAAGTTCGAATGTTGATGTCAGTGCTAGCTCTGGGTGCGGTTATAGGTCTGTATTGAAATTTTTAAGAAACAATCGAATAACGATTAACGAGCTAGCTCGTTTTTCGACTCCAGATATGTATTCGCCGCGGTCAAGTTCGAATGTTGATGTCAGTGCTAGCTCTGGGTTCGCTACTAGATCTGTATTCAAATATTTGAAAATCACTCGAATAACGATCAACGAGCTGGCTCGTTATTGGACTCCAGATATGTATTCGCCGCGGTAAAGTTCGAATGTCGATGTCAGTGCTAGCTCTGGGTTCGCAACTAGATCTGTATTCAAATATTAAAAAAAAACACTTGAATAACGATTAACGAGCTGGCTCCTTATTGGACTCCAGATATGTATTCGCCGCGGACCCGTTTCGAATGTTGATGTCAGTGCTGGCTCTGGGTTCGATATAAGATATGTATTCAAAAATATAAGTCGAATAACGATGTCAGAGCTGGCTCTGTATTCAATCTGGGTCGGTATTCAATGTTGATGTACGATGTACGATTGCCGCGCCAACTTCACTCAACTACTGAAATTAGTTTTACTATTCAGTTAACTTTGTCGCCATCACTAAAAACCTGCACAGTTTACGATAAACATAAAAGTCACGTGCTTCTTCACATATGCATCATCTATTGCGTTACACCGGGGAACATATATAGTGTGTTCCTGATAACATGTATTTGTACTTTGTTACATTATTTTCATTTTAGTCTTCGTAAAAATTCCTCCGTTTCGCTGCATCTTCTACCCGCTTTTACCTATCGCGTTCAGCTTATCGATTGACTTGGTAATTATAGTGGCGGATGGAATGTGATTATGAAAACAAAAATTTAGGTGTGCTGATGGTCGAGATAGCAATAATGAAAAAGAGGCAGTATCATCAGTGCACTTGATCTCATTTTCACATTCTCAAATAAACTTATTCAAGCGCGTCAAGCTACCTGTACGCAAAATACGCCGTTGCGTACACATGATTATGAAAAACTAGAAAATTGTACTATAACCAACAGTTAGCATTTGAATGCAGTTTGGGATATAAATTTTCTGAATATACAAAGCTTCAAAATTTACTGTATTGCTTGAGAAAATATACCAGATTGCAACACGTACGTTCTAGAAAACTGGGGTTTCTGGGATATAATGCCTTTAGGCTCCCTAGATTGTTTGCGTACACATTCTACCAGCTCTGGATACGCCCCTGCTATTATAACTGACAAGAGTATTGCATTGAATGATAATATTCAGCACGTGTACCGACCTATTTAAAGAAATAAATCGCATCCCTAGTTTTTTACCCAACATGACAAATTTTCATTTAAACTCATGCAGATAACGTCAAATGTGACCTAAACGTGTTAACAAAGTTTTTCTATAATTGAACCCAGTAACCTAGCTTTCTATCCAAGGTTACTCAGTTTCAAACTTGACCAAGATTTTAGTGAGGCAGACATTCTGATCACAGTTCATGCACATCTGATAAAAGATGTGACCTCTAGAACGTAAACAAGCTAATTGCTAACACATAACACCGGCATGCTCAGGTGAGCTAAAATGATTGTTTTACATAAAAATCAATTTTTGAATTTTTATCTTCAATGTAAGCCATTTTTAATAAAAAGAGCAATTGAAGGTTTTACATTTTATTTACAATCAACCATTAATATTAACAACAGTACAAACATTATCAATGTACTATACATAAACAAGCAATATGTCACACCTGACTTATATGTCACAAAGATATAATAGTCTGATCACTGCATAATGTATGTGCCAGAATTTGTATATCAATGTTTATCAGCAATTTACAAAAAGATGTAAAATGTCACACGATATTGCACAATGTAAAACAATTCTGGTATTGGTCCCAACAGCAGGCAGACAAGAAGGACCTTTTAAACCTTGGTATAACAACATAACACCATTCCATGACATTTCCAACATAAAACAATAAAGTTCAATAACAATTTATTAACATTTATTCATTCCAACATCAAATTCAGAAGCATTTTGTGGATATAACGGTAGACATGTACAGTAAAACCTCAATAATATGACCACCCTTGTGAACCTTGAAAACTGGTCTTAATATTGAGATGGTCTTATTATCGAGGTTGAATAAAGAGCAGAACAGAGAAAATGCACTTGAAAAGTGTGGTCTTAATTTTGAGGTGGTCTTCAAGTGAGGTTTTACTTTACTTATATGAACTCATATCATTGTCCTTTACAAGTTGGAATGATTGACACGAGGAAGTTACGGGTCTTTTACATCTTGAATGATGATAAGTCACACTGGTGTTTACTTCTTTCCTTCATCCAATTGAACAGGTCACTGCAGTAACGTTAAAATCGAGTCAATTTTACAGGAAAATTCTTTGTTACAAGATGATCATCATGGAAAATAATCACAACATTAACTTCAAATTCTGAAATATAGTTGTAGGAATTCTGAATACAGATCATGATAGAAAATGACTGAATTCAATCTAGATATTGAGCGAATACCGATTTGAAGTCACTAGTGCCCCAAGTTTACTGTGAAGGTAACTACTACACTAAAATGGTTTACCAAACCAATGCTCCTGAGTTACCAACCAGTATTAACCTGTTATTCTGCAAGCAGCTGAAAACTTCCCTACATGAATCCGAGGTGGATGACAAATGACCTTGTATGTTTCTTACAAGTTTCCAAAACCGCAAACACAAGAGTCTGTTACAAATGTTTTCTATCTTGACCTACACGCCAAGTTAGCGCTAGCAAAGGAAATAACTGTATCGGACTTGTGTTCAGCAGTTCCATGACACTTTTAAAATGTTTGTGAATACAGACCCTCCATGACACTTTTACGAAAAGTTACAAGGCGATGTTTCTGAGTACGTCTGAATAAAGGCTTTAACATGTCATTTTCTAAAAATCATTACTTGGCCTTAGAAAATAAGACTACATACCTTTAAATATCAATCATCCTTTTTTATTATGCTTCACTTCACCAATATACTGCAGGCTAAAAATGATTACAGTAAATATACTAACCAACTTTGAAGTTATTAGTACTTAATGTAGGACAGGTGAACAACCTTGGGAAGATCATAAATATTGGTATACTAATTCCTCTCATAACATCACCGTCAGCTATATGTATGTTCTGTATCTCTGTAGCTGTAATAGTAACACAAGGCATAAATGAAGCTAATTTCCTCCTTGAACAGATGGATTGAAATAAAAAATTTATTCAGTTGTATGTTTATAGCAAAAGCCAGATGAGTCTTATAACCGTCTTACATACAAATGCACTTTAAATTTAAATGGGCTATTTGAAGGCATGTATTACTCTAATTAAAATTTCGGGCCCAATTAATATAAATGCACGTGGTCCAACTGCATCTAAAATACAACTTGAAAATAATAATACAACTAGATGAAAACATCGAATTTTAAGTTTAAGGAACAATATAACAGTGGAAAGGTAAATAAAAAACTTGAAAAACAGCAACTTGTGGCTGTATAGTTTGTAAACAAAATCACAAACATACATTAAAACCACCTCCTTAATAAGACTGTATTTTAATGGACCAAATCACAATTATTCTTCGACATGTAACTAACTAATCAGACCACCCCAATACTAAGACCGACTTTTACTAGTTCCAAGACGGGCCTTATTATTAAAGCTTTACAGTACATGTACAAGTAATCTGGATGCGTGATACAAATATGCAAGGCCACATGTCTCCACTCGAACCAGCTGTGTTTCAATAGATTTAATAGCTGCATCACATTGTTCTACCACAATCTGGAAATCACATAAATATAAAACATTTCACAATATTGCTAATAAAAAATGTATAACTAAGATACGAATATATATAGAGGATCTAACATGAGTGTTCATGTTTTATTGAATTTATTAAACGAGTTGGTCAAAATGATACAATGCAAGACATTGCCGAGCATTATATCTTTTTCGCCGACGAATTTAATAAATTCAATAAAATATGAACACGAATGCTAGATTCTATTTATCACATAACTTGTAAACGGGCTTAAAACAAAAAAAATCACTCTAGCCGCCCCTGCATTTTGTCTCTACTTTAGTGATTCTGTCGAGAAAAAATAGTTCCAAAGATTTTCACAGAATAAAAAAGACGATTAATGCCGATATTTAAACCAAATGTAATGTCAAATGTTGAAATTTAACACAAAACAAACAATTAACAACACGATCGATAATTTACTACAGTTTTAAGGAAAACATTGAAGAAGTTCAAAATTTAGTGCACACGCTCTGCTGTGACGACATGAAGCCGTGACGTCACCGAGTCAATTCTAAAGTAAAATCATTGACTGAACGTAAATCAACATATCTACGTTGACACAGTTGAAAATATGTCACTGTGAGTCGCTGTCAATCATTCGTACTCGTTTTCTCGGAGGATGGATTGCATCAGCGTGTGGTCTATTCTGTTTATGTTCACATAAACAAATCCACAGTGATCCGGATGATGAACAGCGAACCAAGTGTTGATACCTTGATCCAGACAAGCTGTTCAAAATATGCACTCGCATCGGATTTGAAGTACGCGTTCAGTTCGCAATGGTTAGACTTCTGATAAACTTTCATTTATGAAGCTGTTTGACATTTAGACGATCGCGAAATGTCACATATTTGTCGTAGACCGATACGCGAAAGTCAGCCATGTGACGCGGCCCTAATTTGCATAAATAATCCACTAGTGTAATACGAGAAATAATGCATAGGTTATAATTACTCCCGCGCTGTGTATGTTATGTGATAAAACTACATATAGCAAAACAAAAGGGCTATGATGGCCCTATATATCGCTCACCCAAGTACACTGCCATTCTTATTTATGAAATAATAATTCCTATTTACAAAGAATGATTTGTTTTTACAATATACTACTTCGTATTTACTAAATAATAATTAGTTTTTACAAAAAATAATTTGTTTTTACAAAATATAAGTCGTTTTTACGAAATAATAATGCATTTTTACGAAATACAAATGTAATAATTCGTATTAACGAAATAATAATACATATTTATATAAATAATACGAACCATCGAAAGAGGACCACCTAAGGATCATTTCTGTAAAATTTGATCAAAATTTATCAAGTGGTTAGAAGGAAATGTCATTTATAGTTTGCACTATATAAATATAGGGAACAAGCCCGGCACCCTGGCGGCCATCTTTTTATGGAACTTAATTATTTATGCAATCTTGTAAGAGGACCACTAGACAATGCTACACACCAAATATCAAAGCTCGATCTATCCTCATGGTTTGGGACAAGAAGATTTTCAAAGTTTACACTTTTAAAATCTATTTTTAGCTCATGTGACCTACTTATGCAACAGACCGGAACAATTTATATAACTTCGAAAGAGGACCACCTAAGGATCATTCGTATGATGTTTGGTCAAAATCCATTTTGTGGTTTAGGAGGAGATGTTGTTTATGATTGCCACTATATACATATAGGGAACAAGCCCCGCCTCCTAGCGGCCATTATTTTTGACGAAACCTAATAATGTATGCAACCTTGTAAGAGGACCACTAGACAATGCTAAACACCAAATATCAAAGCTCTAGACCTAAAGGTTTTGGACAAGAAGAATTTCAAAGTTAACACTTTAAAAATATGTTTTTGCTCTAGTGACCTAATTTTGCAGCGGACCGGAACCAATTTTTGCAATTTTGAAAGAGGACCATCTAAGTTTCTAATGCTATGTTAATTTGTAGTTTCCATTTGCATTTCTTTCCTATGGAATTGCAATCAAATGAAAAGAAGATGTCCTATTTCAATATATTTGGTATAACATGAAACTAGAAAACTATATCTGTTAGATCATCAACAAGAGCATTGTTGTCGTTATTGCTACCATCGGTTTGTTTCTTATGCATAGTGATTTTACAATCATTGACTAAGGGATTGTGCTCGTGTATTTATGTAATTGTAATTGTATGAAAGTAGCAATTGCTTACAGGCATCAGTTATGCTTAGCAGAAATAACGACAATATGCATAACATGACGAAGCTTCCGGTTCCACACCATAAAGTGCCAATTTGTAACCTCTTAAGAAACAAGCAGTGTAAATGATTTATTTTACATCCGTTTTGAACAAGTTATTACAACTTATACTAAATCTCTCATGATGACTGCTTCCTGTGTTACTAACCAGTATTAGCGTATCAAATGCAGGTTTTGTAAAATCCTGAAAGTTGATCTCGAATTAACGACCTATGTATCCTTAGTCAAGCGGTCTATCACTCGGGCGCCACGCCTGTCGAATATATACATTTCATACAAGTCTTCCGAATTGTACAGATGGCATGTCACTGAATATGTATTAAAGTGTTCTGATGCAAATGGTCCTAATTCGTAATTACGTTTTTTAATAAGGTACCCCCAGGTTAAACTCAACGTCATATCAAATGAAATGTTTCAATCTCGTAATATAGTTTAAAACTATCAGTAGCAATAATTATAAGAAGCAATGTATTTTTCTGCCAACATTAACTATAACGTGATTTTAAAATCGTTGGTGTCGCTTTTACTTATCCGACATTGTCCGCTCATCACAGGGTTTACATAATAAGTATGTTGTAACCGAACTGGCATTGATACACGTAATTATACAAGACAGACTGGAAACACCAAATACGACAAATCAGTCATATAATGCTTTGGCTCATCTTCCATGATTATCGTCTGTCACAGAGATTTTTCTTGTCAAATTAAATTGATATGAACCTTTCTGCAATGGTTCGAATTGATTTGAAAAGCAACATAGAACTATGGGCCAGAGTTGTGTGAGCCCGATCATAGTTTGAAACTCAGCTACCCACAGCTTTCTGTCGTCCATCAATCAACCTAATAAGTTGTGATTCAGTTTGTTAGTTTCATGTCGTAATGATCTCTATATAGCGTTTACATGGATACAACTGATGTTGACTATGGTAATTGAAATTGGACATCAATGTTAAATTTTCCACATTGAAACTCTCGTATGTTGAAATACATGTTTGCGCCATTTAACAGCCTTACTTGGCTCTTGTACAGTGACATTAGCTGTTTTAGGGAGTACTCTGTTTATTGTTTAACATTATGTAATGTTGTGTGATATTTTCAATCAATCTGGGAATTACTCATAATTACATTAATAGACGATTGGTTGTATAGGAATTATCTGGATATAATATGGGTACAATCTATAAATGACGTGTGCGAAATGTCAAATATCAGACATTTATATTATGTAACATAACTTACATAATTATACTTTTAAGTAACAGCTAGATTATGAAATCACGAGTGTATCTAATTGAGTCGTTTGGAGTGATACTAAATTTGATACCCACGCGTTTTCTCTCTATTTGTTTTGCTCCATAGTCCAACCATTAAACGTGTGCATACAAACATGAGTATTTCTTTATCATGTGATGTATGCAAAGAAGCAGACATGGCATGCATCTTTATTGTAAAATTAAAAATACCCAGAATACCAAATCAAATAAACGTAATATGAACCGTAATTGTGAACCCCAGGATAATGAAACAATCCTGGTAATATAATGGTATGTCGCTTTGTGTCGACAGTGCAATAACTAACATTGCAGGAATCCAATTAACTTTGTTTTTTGATATTTAAATCCCTCCCTTTTAGTAAACATTCAATTTATCTCCATCTCTCAAAATGTAGCGCTTCAAACTTCAAAGAAACATTTCGATATAATGCAAAACTCGACAATACTTAAATGTAAATACTGTGTACACTATTCAAATATTTCACTCAATCGCGAAATCTTTTTTCTGTGGCATTATTAAGGTTGACAAACTGTACTGAAATCCGCAATATGTTTTATTTCGCCGTGGTAATTTATGATGATAAATGGAAGTATATATATCCGTCATTCAGAACAAGCGACTATTCTTCCGTGCCGTCACCTTTAATGGCTGGTTTAAATCAAATGAGATTTTAAGAAAAGAGTGGTGTGGACTAATTGTGTGCCTAGCAGACAAAAGAAAATGACACAATATGTTACCATTTTGAGAGAGAAAAAAACAACAACAATCATTTCAGATATATGACAATATAATGAAGTGGAGAAAATTACAAAATTGAGCAACGTGATATTTGACAAACATACCATACATATATATAGGAATACCTCAAAATCTTTACCTACAGATTCCCCTATTACTCTGAGATTTCCTCCCCTTCCATTCATCATTGTTATTAAAATTATAGCAATAACGTATGGAATTTAGGATGTTTAAGTTACTTATCAAACAAAGAGGCGAACCGTTCTTCATAATTGTTTCTGTAGACGACTTTATTTAACTAAAAGAAAGGATACACCATTATGTATATATAATGCAATTCACATCATCAAGACATAATTATACTGGCTCATATTACTAGGCAGCGTACAGATAATAATGTTATGACAGTTATTAACAACTGTTATCTAAAATACATCAATTGCATATAGAGTTACATAAATAAGGATAGGTATATATATATAGATTTTTGCTTAAAAGTCTTCAGGAAACAAGTGTTGGGTGAAGTAAGTTTCCCCAAACAATGTGAACTGCAAAGGTAAGCTTGCATCGATAGAACCTCTTCACTCAGTGCTATCGAACCTCCCTGAAAACAAGTATTATGACAAGCTACAATATATTTAAGAAAACATAACAGACCCAATACATTACAAGTTTACAGTTTTAAAAATAATAACAATTTTTAAATGGTCCTCGAAATTTAAAATATCGGCTGTTGAATTCAGGCAATCCAATATAGTCGACAATATAAAAATGACAACGAGGTGCATATGGAGCCAAACTCACATAGCAGGGACTCCAAACACAGATCCCTAGGTTACGCTATGACATAAAACAAGGAGAGGACGAAAACCCCAGTAGGTATGGAGTTTGGGGTTAACATCGGGCTATGAAAGAATAAAACATGCAACACAGTGGTCACGTTGCCTCCGGACTGTCAGTAGTAACAAAACATAAATATATGAAAGAAATCATCGTTAGACAAATACATAATATTTTACATATTAATCACCATAATGGTTCGAAATTAACACATTGCAGTAATTGCAGAACATGTTTGAAACTATTTGTTTACAGTCTAATAAATCACATTTATTTCCGTAAATAAAACATGTAATGTTGACTACATTGCATTCCTTCCAGGAAATAAAAATATTATGTTGAAAACAGCACATTCATTTCTATAAATAAATAGCCAATGCTGTACTTTTATTTTCATCAATAAAAATGCGATATTGAAAACGTCACTTCAATTGTTCATCAATATATTATGTAATGTGGAAAACGTAACAGTCATTTCCATAAATAACAAGAAATGGGCAATGCCCACAAACCATGTTTTAGTAGTAGTTATTTGTAACCAAGGCTCAATTTGTATAATGAATACATGATGATCATCAATGCTGCAAAGGTGCCATATGTGATACAGGCATATACACACTCACGCTTAGATATATTATATATATATGCAACAACTATACACCAAGTTTGATGTCAATACACCCACGCATAGCAAAGATATTAAGTGGAAACTGATTTTTAAAATTTAAGAGACCTTGACCTTGGACGGAACAAACCCAAAAGCAATTCCAAGCGAGCTCTCCACATGTTCTTACTATACACCATATTTGATGTCAATATGATCAACAAAACTAAAGTTATTCGGCGGAAATCAAATTTCCATTTTTAGTAACAGTGACCTTGACCTTTGGCAGACCGAACCCAAAAGCAATCCCAAGCTAGCTATCCACACGTTCTTACTATACACCAAGTTTGATGTCAATACGATGAACGGAACTCAAGTAATTTGCCGGAAACCAAATTTCTATTTTTAGTAACGGTGACCTTGACCTTTGAAGGACCGAACCCAAAAGCAATCCCAAGCGAGCTCTTCACATGTTCTTACTATACACTAAGTTTGATGTTAATACGATGAACGGAACTCAAGTTATTCGCCGGACACCACCAGTTTGACGATGATGATGAAAACACCACATTCATTTCTACAAATAAAATGTGTAATCTTGAGTACATGCTTACCACGAGTTACTCCCGCCAGAAGATGAACCTGAAAGTATATCATGAGAAGTGTAAACGATATTCTGCGCTATTTCCAGTACAATATCATTTTGTGTGATTACACAAATGCAACCACACTGTATCAAGACTAAGGGCATTGCATTTTTGAATTATGATTCCCCTACAAAATAAGAGGTCTACGTTTCTAGACTAGAGCTAAAATCTCGTATTCGTTTTAATAATTCAAACTATATTTTGTACACCATTTCCTTTTCGAATGCGGTCCAGGAAAGCCCAAAATCCAAAAACAGTCCAAACATACATTTTTATATTTAATCATAAGCTTGAGTTATTATTCTGGTTGAGTAATTAAAGTTTAAGTAGACTTTTCCTATGTATGTATATAGCTCAAAACTATCCAGCATAAAACTGAAGCAAATTGGACATATCAATAGGTAGGTTTTCGTGTATATGAGGCATTACAAGTTCAGAATTATCTACAAGATGTATAATTGCAAACCAAAACTTTATATATACTTACATACACCACGTTTTACGAGACAGACGTCAGCAACAATAATGATTATAAACACAGCAGCTGTGACCAACACTGACACGACTATTGCTGTGTTAAAATCTGATTTTGTGACCATTTCTGATTCACCCTCCTCATCTAGAAACAAGAAACAAAGAAAATGCCATAACAATTTAAATACAAACTTGGGAGGCTGAATAGAGTGTGGAGGGGTAAAGAGCTCGTCCCCTCTAACGAAGGTTCAGCAATATGAGCATGAATTTCACAATCCCTGAATGTGGAGCAAGTATGGATAAGTAAGCTATAAAACAGGCTTTGTGAGTATAAGTCTCGATTCACAATTGATGTGAAATAAACACTATATCACAAAATATCCCACTATTGGCCGATTTATGCATATTTAGTCTGTATTTTATATCAATTCAACTAACCCTTTACATAATTCACTAATAATTAATCACGATCAATAATTTCAAAATTGAATACTGTTTCATTCACACATATAACGATTTTGAACATACTAATTCAATAAAACCCAACTTACTGTCTTGAAAGGTTTCGGAGTCTGTGTACGAGATCATTCCAGTTTGAGATAAGGCTTTTATTCTCACTTGATATTCACCAGGTTGGAGACCAAGGTTTTTCATGTGAAAGTCATGACGTTTGGAACCTTGTCCTGGAAGGGTGTCACTAAAAGCTTCACTGATCTCAAGCCACAATGAATCCGAAGACTTCTTGTACTGAATATAGAAGCTTTGGGGTACTTCTGGAGCCGTTGCTGCTGTCTCTATGACAATGATAGAACCAAGTATAGCTACTTGTGGCTTGGTGGGCGTGTCTGAAATAAATGTGATACATAAATACGGTATACATTTCTTTTAAACATGCACAGTAAAAATAATAAGACCACCCTTGAAAACTGGTCATATTATTAATTAAAATCACATCCGAACGTGTATACTAACTTCAATGAAGCATGTTAAAAGGCAAATTATAGAAGAGGCATCTCGAGCACAATCAGTCGTAAATATGTTACAATATATCGAACGGATAACACTAGAATTAATACTTGCAAATTTATACTAAGTGAACTCAAAACATTGGATGCGATTACAAAGAAACTCAGCTATACACTGTTTCCCTAATTGATTATAGGTCGAATCATGGACTTGTTGGAATCGTTAAGGTGACATGAAGTATAGTGTCGTATATTGAGCTTAACTACACTTTTATCTTTACTTACCGACTACATTTATAGTAATAATCTTTGAAACCTCGGGCAAAACGTCTGTCAATCCCTCCACATAAAGGTTAGCATTGCATTCGTATTTTCCAGCAACATCCTTTTTTATATTGATAAGCTAGAAAAACAGTAATTGATGTGAAAGACTTGTTTATTTGAGAGTTCATATTTCATAGCAAAAAGACATGCTCTTTTTTACAACATTATGCGTGAATAAGACATGCAATGATACAAAGGAGATTCTCAAAAGTTCTCACCCCTTCTATATTCCTTCTATATACGGTGGAAACTCCCTCATCCGGAAACTCTCCAGTCCGGAAACTTCCTCTAACCGGACAATTTTCTGAGTCCCGTTTTAATTCCACCAAAACAACATATGAAAAGTCCCTCACAGTCCGGGTCCTCCCTATCCGGAATCCGAACGAATATTTCGGCCCGAATTGTTATTTACCCGTAAAATAAATCTCCCAAAACCAGACGATAATTTTCCGCAAAATACGTCATATAGTATACTGACTGAGAATTGAAAGAATCCATAATAATCTAAATTTCCTTGGGTGTAGACCATTGGACGTTAATCTCGTATGCATTCTGTTTTGATGGGAGCGAGGTAAAAACGGAAACGATGTGTACTAATTATGTAAACAGTCCTTCGAGAACAATTGGATAGATAATGTTGTGAAAGCATGCGGTGGTAATTGTTTTAAGCTATTGATGATTCCAGACAATTATTAAAGGATTAGAAATGAGACTCATGAAAAACGTGTCCATTGGGTACACAAACAACAATTCATTTTTTTAACACTATATCATTATTTTCCTCTGCGAAAATTCTTTTGAAATGAAGCTTTGCAGCATAGTTTTCAAGTATGGCGTTTTGAAAATGCATCGTACAATGTGCATAGCTTGTCAGTTTTTATGGACGGTAATGTAGCGAAACACCCACACATAATTTCAGCTATGTTTGAAATCATTTGACATGTATGATTCATTGAAAGATTTGCTTTAGATTGATATATGCACCTTGTTCAGTGAAACTATCAAATTTTAAATAAATAAAAAATGACAATATCTAATACATTTTCTGCACGGAGCAATTTTGCTGTAATTTATACATCTATTTAAGAATGAACTGTATGTTCAAATCTTAAGTTAATTATATTTAATGCTTTCATACAGTTTTCATTAAATGAGAGGCGTCTATAGCGGTGCTAATTCTGAAGAATAAATAAATTTAATAATGATAATTTACATATAGAAGAATTCAAATATCAACCAACATTTAAATCTCACAGCAAATCTTCCTTTTATGAAAGGAGCACCAATATGTTGGTCTCTTATATCTTATACATTTGTGTATAAATTGAATTTTCAAGTTTACATAATTTTCGTAAAATACTGTAGCTTTAATGTCCCTGACTCTGCAAAGTCGAATAAAAGAATGCATTCAGACATTATATATTACGTCGCGTTATCGCGAACATCCTCTAGCGAAAGAATGTCTTGCATACGGACATTCAATGGAGGAATCCTCTCCAGACCGAAATACCCTCTGATACTAATTTGTCCGAAGGGTGTTCGGATTAGGGAGTTTTCAATGTACTATACAATAGAAGGGATATAGACTGGTGCCAGTCTCCTGTGAAATGATACCACTGTAATTCATACCATTAAAGTTAAAACATATTCAAATAACACAAAATAATTGTTGAATATGTATAATGTGCCAGTAGGACGTATATCTCCAAAGACAATGAAACAAAAACATCACCAACATGGTCTGGATACGACAATGTATGTAGATATGCATTATAAAACAATATAACATTAATTGAACTGTTTACCATTACATGCATGTAGACCACCCGATTTAGAACTGTCTATAATTTGTTTTTGGAAGCAGTAAATTAAATGAGAAACCTAACCATGACATATCGTAACATACCACCACAGATTACTATGTATTGCATTGTCTACCTCAAACAAACAATAATAGAATACAATGGTTACGCGTTATCCACTTAATACACATACATTAAGCTCCAAGATGTTTGTCGCTTTGTTGCCATCGTTGAGTGTTTTTCCGTTAGCATTATACCACTTTAGAGAAGCCATAGGATTGCTATCAACGATACACGGTATAGATACGTTTGAACCAACATAGAATGTATATTCTGCCATCTGCGGTGCAAGAATCTCCGAAAGCCCTAAAAATAAACCCAAAATAACATATAGTAATAAATGACATGTAATGATGAGTTAATTTTAAAGATAAATAACTGTATTGTTTGCGAAGTTAATCATTTTTCACAAAATAAACCCGCAAGGTAAAGGTGTAATCATTTTAATGGTGAACTGTTCTTCGACGCAAAATGTCCAGGATTATTGGGCGTTTCATTAGTGTAGGTACGAACGAACTTTTACAGATATGCGCGGAAAATATGCACAGCTCACTGGTACACAGAGTTCATGTTACATCCAAGTCTTGTTGCGACCTTGAGAAGGATTCTTTTCCTAAGCTGCTGACCTTAATCATGATACCTTTCTGATGTTATGCATTGAATGCATATATATAATCTTCTAACAGCAATACGACAGGTATATTGACTAAATAAGGGTTACTTGAAATCAAACATTCAGCCAAATATTGCAGTTTACCATTCGGATCATGATCACGACCAACAAAATAAGCCTGCCTTTACATTGTGCAATCAAGTACATTAGGACACTTACAAGGAACTTGTAAATCTGTTGATCCACAAACGTTGTCTTTAAAGATCCACCACATATCTGCACAGCATAAATACGTCTCACCATTTACTTCCTTGTTGACTGAAAGTACTATGGTTTGTGAAACAATACGACCGTTGTACCTAGCTTCAGATACACTGACTGGATATTGAGACATATTAATTGAATTTGCGGACGATTCTCTGGAACCACGGTACCAACGTAGCTTTGGTTCTGGATTGGCAGCAGCAGAGGTACAAGTGAGCTCCATCGTACCATTGCTAGAACCGTCATCCGCCTTTGTAGGTTTGGCTACGACTGTGACATTTTCCGGTTTGTCTGAAATAGGATGTACAATTATTTGTACAAACCTGTATATAACTACGAAGAGCAGCTGTTCCCACGCAATTGTTCATGAAGAGCGGTGAAGATTAATTAGTACCCGTTCAATAGCATATGCCCAGAGCAAAGTGTATGTCTGAAGAATGTAAGGAGTTAAATACCTTATTTCTTAGCATCATTGTTAAATTCAGTGAATTAGATATATTCGCCGACAATGACGTCATTCCTTATCAAATAAGTAAAAAGATTTTACATCCATTAATTACATAATGCAAATGCAATACCGCTTTAAGAAAGAATAATATTTATTTACACAACAAGAAAATTTCTCACATTGATAATCAAGTGTTGTGACATCTACTACATGTGACGTTGCACCTTCATAGATGTATGAACATGTTACATTCGATCCTATATCTTCTTTATTTATGTTAAAAAGTGTCAAGTTACTGCGACATCTGAATTTGTTGGAAATGCTCTCCTGAAAACGATACATAAATATGTATTCCTAGCCTAAAATTTTACATACAATTTCGACCATGGGAGATTGTCATGAGATATTTCCCTTTATACATTTACTATAGCAGGAATAAACAGAGAGAACTCTAGAAACGATTAAGGGAAAGAGCTGGGAAGAATAGTCCGAACCTTGGGAGAAAATAACATGAACACTGTATAAAGTGAAAAAGTGACACAGGAGGAAAGGGAAATTTAACATACATTTAAAACACAAAAAGAAATAACAACCATACAGCGATATACAACAGAGAGAATACGTAACTTGGAACTGTCAGTGACACTACTGAGGGTTTAAATCGATTTAAATGCTAGCTAACCTCACACTTAATCGCTAAATGGTCATTAACTTCTAACATATAGATCTACACACAATCCGACTAAGCAAAGTAACGTCAGACTCTGTACCAAGGAAGCATTTATATTGTTTGAAACTGTATCAGGATAGAAATTGTTGCTGACGTTAAATGACGAAATGATGTATACAGGCATGAAATGACGTCAATATAGAAACTGATACTGGGATAAAGAAGCTGGAAAGGAAGGGTGAAGTTGGTACGGGGAAACAGTAATCTACGAGACATTTCGGATTGAGGTGGTGCAAGGACAAATATCTATCGGAATGGGGAAGTACGGTATTGTCTAGCTGACGGTCAAAAACAACCATGAACAATTGCAAGGAACAACAAGGAAGGAAATGATTGAATAAATGGAAGCATCCATTGGAAAACTAAGACAGCTAGTGACCATGGCCTAAATTTGGGAGACAAGAATAGTTTATCAAGTTAGAAAACTGCATATGGGGAAAGGGAACTTAAAATGCATCCATAACATAAGAAGGAATGATAACCACATAGCAAATACAGGACTTTTCATGAAGAATTAAGCCGATATATGGAACGCCAAATTCACAAGACAATGTTTCCCCACGCCGATTACAGGGAAATATTAGCGCACTAAACGCCAGGAGTTGGGGAAGTGGTAGGGACACTCCTATGTTGGTGGGGCGATTAGGCATTGCAAGGCTGTCTGATTACCAAAAACAAATAACGAAAGTAGAATAATGTCAATATCTGTCTACTTACATAATTGGAATTCATAACTTGTTTGCATCCTTGATCCATAGTGTTTTGAAAATGAGTTTCACTCAAAGGTACTCCGTCAACCATCCATACAATGTTAGTCTCAGGAACACTAAAGGTTTCACAGTTCCCTGTCATCTTATTGTCTTTTCCAGTGACGCTAGAGCCGCCATGTATAAGCAAAAGAGGTGGGACTGTAATATAATTTTTGAAAATCAGCGTAATACTGTATGATAAGACTATGTCGATTGTACTACATTCCATATTTGGAGTAAATACATCGAAAAGAGTAATGCCCGTTTGGAGATGCGAATTTTACTGTTGTTGGCTTATGTTAAATTGATCGTAAATTTTTACCATCTGTGATTCAAGTTGGAAATGTTTGTTTTTTCATTTTGCATCTTACCAGAATACAAAACTTGTGTCGAACTGTGTTAATATAGGCAGTTACTCAAAATGTTTTAATGTTTTACTTAAAATAGTGTGAGAATAGCTTAGATATAATCAAAACTACTTAAATGTTGGATTTCACAAGAGAAGTTACAAATGCAGTATACAACAAATCAAGGTCTAGAACATACACACTGCTTCGAATAATACAGGCAAATTACGCTTTCAAAAGAGAGAGAATACGTAACTACAGGGAAAGCCATATACATAAGACAATGCCTCCCCACGCAGATCTCCGGAAAAAACAACAATCCACAAACCATAAGGTACTAAAGGAGGTCAAACGGTACACATATTAAGGAACTGAGGCGCAAGGAATTAAATGAATTAATTATAAGTAAATGTATAAATACTAACATCGGCTAATTAATATTAAAACTATACTTACAGTATAAATCTATATATGCTTTCCATTCTTGATTATCGAAACTACACACAAGATAGTCCTGATTCATTTTACCAGTAACTTTTAGTGTCAAAGTAACATTTACTGGAAATATAATCAGATTTATCGCATGAACCAAAATCAGAGGTAATTTTAACATTTATTTCATAAAGAAACCGTGGACATTGTGATATCCATTGATAACAAAGGTAACCTTCACAGGGGTTTCAATTTCTCACTTCCAATAAATAATCATCAATATTATCACAAGAGCAAACCATAAAATGAGGTTCTCTTACAAGTATCATTGTATAAGTATGGTACTATAAGGGTTAAATTAAGTGATTTGCGCTATATTATTCCCATGAAAAAATCAGACTGAATATTGCTGAAAAATTGCTAAATATAATTATTCTGAAATTGCTTCTATGCTTATTTCCGTATACATTCAGAATCACTTAGAAATATTCCGAACATTATTCAGACGATGGCAACACATTATTGAGTACTTATTCAGATAGTGTTCGTCTATTGTCGGATGTTTTAGACTAGTATATGCAAGGTTATACCAGTATAAATGTAGAGTGTACTTACTGCTGTATTTTTCATTAGTCAATCTTGAAGTTGTTGTCACATTTGTAACTTCGGGAAATGCACTAGCATCCATGAAACCAAACGTGACTTCAGGAATATTATCTGAATTGGTGACTTCACAAATCACAACTTCTACTTGACCGTAAACCAAGTTCAAGGTATCCCCAGTGTTAGCGCCATCAGGGTTCACAATGTTCACACCTGAGACGGTAAATAACATATTATGTCCACAAAAACTAAATAATACGAAAAATATCATTTATTAATGAGCTAATCTGATTATCGACATAAGTAAGAAAATTAAAACTGGTTCATGAACATATTGGTGAGATGGTCTTGACATCGAAGTGGTCTTTAAGTAAAGGTTAGTTTATTGCAATGTTGAATTGTAATGTAACCGTCACATTAATGACTTAGTTGATTCAATACTGTCAAATATCAGAATGGATATAAATTGCATTAACGAACATTTGCTCTAACTAGTAAGTATAAAGACTTGTATGTTCGTGAAAATGAATATAATGTAAAAGGGCAGCAAAATGAAAACTTTTCTATTGTTCGTAGATATTCAAGTATATGCAATCTCGAAATATATAATTCATGAACAAAGTTTATCCGTCGAAATGTACATGCAATCGGACTGAACTTAAAAATAGAATCTTAACTATTTACTGTCGATTTAAAATTAGTTTAGAGTACCGTTATTGTGTGCGCTGTGCCTATTGGTCAATATTTTGCAAAACAAGTTTTCATTGGCTGGCCACCTTAATTGTTTCTTTTAACCGTTCTCAAGAAAAATAAAAGCGGACTTAATGTTAATATACAACTCATACTCACTAAGTGTATCTTGTCCATAGGAAAGGTGTGGAGATGATATGACAAGCAGAAATAAAGCTGTAAGAAATACAAATTTATAAAATATGCAAAATGAGCTACATGTATTCACAAAAAGTATCTGGTGTAGTTAGAAACAAAGAACTTTCTGCGCATGGCAAGAAAGAAATATCGATCATTTAAGCAACCATTGTATGAATTTTTTTTAAAGGAGAAAAACATTTTTGCATTTTCATACAAGATGTGGTCAGAATGCGATTCCGACGTCCAGTCACATACGGAAACAAAATACAAGGAACATATGACAGAAAGACGAATGGATACTCTACATTATACTCTCTCATAATATGCACATATTGAAACTCTTCTGCACTAAATTTTAAACCCCGAACTAGTTGCTACTTTAACTGTATTTCTTATTGAAGAGTTAAAAGAGGGGATAATTCAACAAGGACAATTCAAGTTTTACATAGATTACAATCTGCATTGACAAATCAAAGCGCTGTTAGCGCTGAAGGCCTGGGGCTGAAGATAGCTGAATCGTGTATTTGCTTGCCCCGTGTATAACTAAGTTAAAATAAGTAAACACGACCCTTTCCCACTTTCCAATACATGTAAAGCAACTTACGGTCATTATCCAATCTCATTAAAATGAGCCCCAGTCGCACGCTCCTATACTATAACAGCGGAAAGTAATGGAGCTAAAAAGTTGGGGGCTGATTTCAATGAGATTGGGTCATTATCATGCCTATTATCTTCAGGATTAGTATTAAATTTCGATGAAATATCTCTCAAAGTAGACAGTAGCAATAGCTCAAGTGGTAGCGCTTCTGACTAGTAACTTCGACCAATAGATAGGGTGTGAGTTCGAGACACATTCCTGCCTCCCACTTGTTATGGACAATATGAATTTTATCCCTTACCCAGTGCTTGTCAATTAGTTCTACTTGTTGTTTTTCGATTATGTCTGTTTATTTTATTTTTTTATCGCCTAATTGCTTTGTCGTGAAATCGAGCGTGTTTAATGATGGCTATAGCGTCGTCGCTAAAATGTTCATTTTAACCCCTTACGTTTTTCGAAGTAGCCATATCAACTCTGTTCCATATACTGTGTGTGTGTGTGTAGCGATAAGTGTACATGCTAATCTACTGCACGATGATATCGTGCACTTTAAAAATCATGAAAACCATATCGTTTTTAGTTAATAGCTTATAAATACACATGCTATACAATGTTTTTAATTAATGATAATCGAGCGTACATTAATTTCAGATGAGGTCTCTCTATTCGAAAGTGGCTTAACCATCTGGGCTATTTCAGTTATCGAAAAGGCACTATATTGAAATCACAGTTTAAGTATTGGCAACAGATTAATAGATAATAGACAAAATCACCTGTAATTATGCTTACTCAATAGAAATTGAGTTGTGACCTGTAAACAGTCCAATATGCATTGCATGTGTTAAGTATAAAATCATGTTTTGAGGAACAACAAAATCGGCCAATGGCGCTATCGGGATTCGAACCCAGGTCTCTGGATTGCCGGTCTGTTATGCTAACCACTACACCACATTGACCTAAGGTCATTTTCATGTTAATATAACTTATAACCTTGACACCAGCTGTAGTAATATTGATATAAAATCATGTTTGAGAAACACGAAAATTCGGCCAATGACGCTACCAGGATTCGAACCCAGGTCTGCGGATTGCTGGTATGTTATGCTAACCACAGCGACCTAACGTCACTTTCGTGAAATTTAACTTATAAAGTGAGATAAGGTTAGCTACACTAAGTACACCAAAATTTATTGTGTTGTGTTTTCCATTTGCAGTGACGGAGAATCTGACATGGAATGCGAGCCAATAATAACACCACAGCCAGAATTCCACGATTATATTGGTCCAGAGAGGGAATTGAGTCCAGAAGAGAAACTGGTTGAGGCTGCTAGACACATTGAAATGCTTGAGAAGTAAGTGATAGAACTTGTGTCGTCATTATTTGCTGGTTCTATATCAGACAGAAGCATAACAAATAATTGCCTTACTAGATATGGGAGACAGTGTCATGGCCGATAAAGGATTTTTAATAGAGGATATGGTGAAAGAACGTGGTAAACATACCCCCATTTCTAACTAAAAGGGACCAATTTACCAAGGAAGAGGTGGAAGAAACCCAGGAAATTACTCGTTTGCCAATTCATGTCGAACGTGCCATATGCTGTGTGAAAGAATATCACATATTTGACTCAGTGCTTCCCATTTCACTGGCTGGTTCAGTTCTGCAACTCTGGACAGTGTGCTGCTTGTTAACATTGTTTCGGGGACCTTTGTTCTAGATTCAATTAGCAAGTTGTAATTTGTATTGAAGTACTATGAACAATAGTGTGGCAAATAAAGACAAGATTGACTACAGTGAACCACATTTTTTTATTTGATAGCATTAGCAATCATAGGTATTATTATCTGCATGAGTAAATATAGAACATATGTAACAACTTAAAGTAAGACTTATAGCCTGTTCCATTCCTTTATTCTCCCTGTCCTACTTAACTATTGTATGACAACATTTTAAATACTATAAATCAATGCTGTATCAATTACAAATACCCAAATATTGCACTTGCTCTATATTAAATGATATTGAATTGTTATGTACTATGAACTGTGCATGTGATTGTATTCTGTTTTACAGATTGTATTTCATGCACTTATATAGCAAGAAAATTTTGTCATCTTTTGTTTAATCAATATCCATAATTGTATAACTGTCACAAGTACACTAGGTGTGGCTTATCTACTTTCGTTTTTGACTAGATTAGCCATGCACATTGCAGAAATAAATGTAAAATAAAATAATTTATCTCAATATATACATTCCTACAACAAGTGTTGTGCTAAAACCTTAACAGTTGGAAATTCAACTGTACATGTATATGTAAGCTAGTCTATTTTCATTTTGTACTTGATTATCCACTCAGAGTCAGATTGACTGAATTATTCTGAAATATATAAAATTCGAAATGCAAATTCTGTATAATCTTAAATATATTAAAAGGAAAAAAGATTGTTGATTAACCAATGTACAGTGACAGTTAAATTTCTATTGTACAATTTTGTTTCTTATGTTGCCTGTATGATGCAGGTCTGTGCACTATTAAAATAGAATATATTGAAACTGTAAAAATAGTTAATTATATAATGCAACACATTTTGCTTACCAATTTTTGGTTAAGTACTATATTTCAGAACAAGGAAATAACATTTTACTTGGGTTCAGTTAAAGCAGTTGATATATATTATAACATTTAATGTCTATACAACATGCAGAACATACAAAATTCATAATATAGTAAGGGATTCATTCCTGATACATGTGTCAGGACTAACATTGCACATTATTGGAATTCATTCACACAAACTTCTTAATACAATAATCAAAGTAAAACACAGACAACTTCTCCAATGATTTTGACCATAGTTCCTGGTTGAAGTAGATCATTTGTTCAATGTGCATATCAGTTTGAGTCCAAACCCAGAAATCGGCCCATGTAAGACCGGATTTGGCCATTTGTCTCATAACTTGCATGCAGTATGCATGACTTTCCTTTAACTTGTAAGTACCATCTGGGTTTTGTTTCAGGAACTGAGCCTCATTGTAGGACTGTTTCATGGGGCACTTCACTTCCAGTACTCCATAATGGCTACTTCATTGGGGTCATACACAATCCTTTCAGGGGAACTGCCTAGGTAGGGTACACTCGGATTTATCAGAAATCCACAAGGTTTAATGTTCACATGTTTGTAAGTAGCATACTCAACAACTGCATTTTCTTCATTGTCAATGCCATGTTTCATAGCCTGCGTTTGTACAATTTTGGTCGATGTCAGGCGCTCAGTTTGACTGTCAAAGTCTTTTTTCCTAACAATGATGTCCTTGAATGTTGAGGATGTCAATCGTTTCCGGCTTAGTTTATGCCATTCTGGACAGTTGCTTTGCTTTCTGGTCAGTTCTTCTATTTCATAGTTTGAGAGATATTTCGAGTTCATTTATAAATAACATTTCATTTTCCGTCATCACAATTGCCTATGGGTTTGTAAGATCATGTGTCAGTAGTGGCAAATCGGGACACTCACTCCCATCTTTGATTTTTATGATTGTAACGTCAGATTTTAATTCAGGCAGCTGATGTGCCAGGGTACTACCAATGTACACATTACCAAATGTTGTTGAATTGATGTCTAGATTGTCAGAACTATCGGACAGAACTTGTAACAACTGTAGATTTAGGTCATGAAGAGGAAGAATGTGTTTAAGTCCATTCATAAACTGAACATCTGGGAAGTCAGTGTTTATAGGGTTGTATAGAGTGCTACATACACATGATTCTGACTGAGTGCTACGTTCTGAAACTTTTGATGCTTTTGATACAGTTCCAAGGCTGTAATTCGCTATATGATTGTTGTTTCTGTTTGTGTTATGAATGTTTTATGTTTCCCTTTCCCCTATGCAATTCTGTCACTTTATACAGTGTTCAGAGTGTTTCCTGCCCAATTTTGGCCTATTGTGGCCAGTTGTCTTGAATTGTCCTGTGAGCTTTTCCATCCATTAATTCCCCCCTCCCCTCCTTTTACTGTCCACTTTGATACTCTTAATTATTCCTTATGGTCTGTTGGGCCATTCCTTGTGCCTCTGTTCCTTAATTTGTGTAACGTTTGACCTCCTTAGGTGCGTTATGTTTTGTGGATTGTTGTTTTTCCTGAGGTCTGCGTGGGGAGGTATTGTCTTGTGTATGTGGCGTTCCCCGTAGTTACGTATTCTCTCTGTTTTGGCTTAACAAATTTTACATCTGAAAGCAGACGTGGATTAATTATTTAATACCATGAGTTCTTGGAGGCACATGCCACTGTGCTTGAGCGGATGTTTTGGACACAACATCAGGTACTGCAGTCTTTTTCAATGTCTTTTAGTGGGCCAACTGGTATACTAGTGCTGCAATATGAGCACAATACCCCTTCCCAGCTCCGCACCCGCAGTACTGACTCTCTATCACCTTGGAGTTAAGGAAGGAAATCTGAAAATATAAAATGACAATATGTTTTTAAAATTGGGATGGTCAGATCTATATATGAAATAAATAACTGTACCTAAAAATGATATCATACGCATTTGGGTCATTGCTAGTTACATAGTAGCAATACTTTGTGAGGTTAGACAGTCACAGGTTGGCTCTGGCCGTACCAGTGTTTATGTGGTTTTAGGTTCGAGCAACACATGGGCGCACACTCCACTAGAATTACTTAAATGGTGGCAGGGGTGTTCGACAGGGTGAGTCTCAAATGCCGGAGGGGAGGAATGTAGTGGTGGGGGATTAGACAGCCACCTGGTTAGGTCAGTCGACATCATGTCATTCATACAATATACACAATCATTTACAAATAGCTTATCAGTGATATATGTATGTAAACAAAAACTAGTTCAATAAATAAATATCAATAAACTAAGTCAACTTACATTAAGCTGGAACATACGATAACATATACGGTCCCTGCATTAAGAGACCATGGAGCTTCATTTTTCTTCATTGATCTGAAGCATTTCCCTCGTACCAAACAACCTCGCTCGTTTACTTTCACTGAAAGAAAAATAAATGTCCATCAATCCCATCATTCTCCGCGAATATCAACATACAAATTACATCTTTAAAACTGATTACATCATTTCATCCGGATACGGGTCAATTCGTCCTAAAACGATATTCGTCCCGGGTCAATTCGGTACGAATTTATGTTTGTCATGGGTCAATTCGGCACTATTTTTAAAAATATTCGGAACATGTTTTACTCGTCAGTGATTTTTCTACGTCTATCAGAATCGTTAATAATATTAAAGTAAAATAACCGATCAGTGTTATTCAAATCATATAATTATGCTTTTATGTGGATTATCATGTATTTATATATGTAACTTTTCTCGCTCTAAGTTTATTTTCTGCAGAATTGACCCGCTCCCTTTCATCCTGTCTTTTTTCAGAAAACTAATTAGAGAGCACCGGTAGTTCACTAGTTGACAAACGAAACAATACACCCGTTAATTATATTTACAATTAAGTTGTCAGAAAATCCCTTAGGCAAAACCAAGATTCAAAACTTCAACATGCTAATAGTTCACACAAAGAAGATAACACCATTGATCTAAATTTAGAATATGTCAGTTTATTTTTAAAAAACTCGTCACGGGTCACGATTTGTCATTTGACATAAACAAAATTGACCTTTGAACTTACCTTCTGAACGGCTGACCCATGGAAAAATGTATAGCCTTTGTCCAGGTGTTTTCCGGGTACTTGGAGTGCTTTTGGATAATTGAAACGACATCGTCCACACAAATATCGGGAACAGTTCTGAAATTACTAGTCCAACCCGGGTCACCTAGTACTTTCGCTTTCGCCATTTTGTTTGCGTTATGAGCCTCGTTTTGGATAATCTCAGAACGAGGTGTGAATTGCATGTCTGCCGTGCGTTCGGTTAAGGCTAACACTCGCACGAGTAAGAAACTGTGCACGCATTTTGCAACCGAACGCTCTGTTTGCCAAAAAGTACTCGCTACCTCGGAGATGCTCGAGCGAGTGGGCGCACAGTGGGCGCGTACTTTTTGGCAAACAGAGCGTTCGGTTGCAAAATGCGTGCACAGTTTCTTACTCGTGCGAGTGTTAGCCTTAACCGAACGCACGGCCACGGACCTTTATACCATGTTTATAGGTCCGTGGCACGGCTGATTTCCATAATCAATTATGGTTGTGGAGTCAAAGTCCTGTGAGTTAGCGTACAATATGCATAATGCGAAATTTAATGCAGAAAAACGAGAATCATTGAGGTATACATCATGCAACGAGTACGATGCAAAAAGCAGCAACGATCGTTTAATTTAATGCAAAAGATACATAGATATTATCTTTACCTGTAATCGTTAACCATGTCATGTTTGTAAAATCCAACCTGTTAGTGCACTTATCCGGAAATATTTCCTCGCTGAAATGTTTACAAACGTATCCGACGATAAATAAATTGTTACTGGTGCAAGTATGATACCAAGTGTCTCTATATCCTGTTTATATTTGTACTATTATACATGTACTTTCATTCGGTCATTGAACCCTTCTGTTAGTCAACACTGTTTACATCAGCTGTGTAGAGTGGCGTTTTGCATATACTCCCAAGGTCTTTACATTGATGAAACGGTCCAGCGACTTTAAAATAAATCAGAATAATAAAAGTTTTAGCCGTTAACTGTTTAGTGGCGAGCTATTTTAATCATAATACATTCCTTACCCGTCGTCACAAAATGTCTGAATAATTATTTACGAAGAGTAGTCCAAATCAAGCTTGTCGTTCATCGATGTAATATTTGTAGGACTATTGCAAATCGACGGATGACTACATTCATCATTCATCATTTAGTAACAAGATATACTCTAGAGCGACCATGTCTTGAGCATCAAACATCTCTTGTTGTCGGAGGTTTCTATCAATAAATCTCTAGAGCAATCACCTCTCAACAACAGCCAAAACAAGCGTCGGCCAAAGGGTGTTATTCTAGAGAGGTTGCCATGTACATTACTATTGGCAACGGAACCGTTGAAGATGAAAACAATAAACTGTTTTTTTCTTGAGTTTTCTTTCTGCACGAAACATTTGTATACAAACTACCGTAAAACCTCACCTACAGACCACCTCAATAATAAGACCATCTCGAAATTAAGAACACAATTTCCAAGTCTATTTTCATTGATTTGCTCTTGATGCAATCTAAATATAAAGGCCACCTCAATAAGCAGACCAGTTTTCAATGGTCCCAATTGTGGTCTTATTATTGAGGTTTTCCTACATAATGACTCCAAAATGAATTAATAAATTCCGGATTTATATCAAAATACGTAAACACAGAACTAAATAAGATAGACCCCTCAACTTACCTGTGTGATTAGTTGTCTCCGTATAAATACAAATCTTTGTCAAAATAAATCTGTTTTAAACGACATGCGTATTAAATGTGAGTCATATTTTGAAACAACAAGCTATCACGGATGGAAATATTCCGTGTTATCTCAGTCAGTCATTCAATCCTTTAATCCGAGGTTTTATTACGTGGAATGTAGGGTGTTGATTCTCAAACAAACAACATGACCGTAAATTTCCCGGCCACTCCAAGTTTACGACCAGACATGATTAATACCAGTAGGATTCCGATAAGGAACGACTCAAACTTGCAAAATATTCAGAAAACCGAACAATCTATTTATAGACACACAATCAATTTGTGGTTACATGTTTTTAGCTATAATAGGAAATTATAAAATTTAGACCCCAATCAAATTTCGACTTTCTCTGAGCCTAAACACAAGAAAACAATAACTCAATGCAACTTTATTACAGTTGTTTTGTCATACTTTTAAAATGGTACAATAAACAACTCAGTAATAAGACCACCATTGGGACCCTTAACAATTTTGGAAAACGGACTTGAAAATTGTGGTCTTTTTTTATGTGGTCGTATTATCGAGTTGGTCTTTAAGTGAGATTTTACTGCATTTATTGTATTCATACTATACGCACCATGTAACCCGTCATGCATGTAATCAAGCGAATAAAAACCAACACCTCTCTCATTAATAGTACATTTTCTCATTTCCATTTCCATTCACAATCAAACTGAAATTAGTTTTACTATTCAGTTAACTTTGTCGCCATCACTAAAAACCTGCACAGTTTACGATAAACATAAAAGTCACCATTTATTTGTACTTTGTTACATTATTTTCATTTTAGTCTTCGTAAAAATTCCTCCGTTTCGCTGCATCTTCTACCCGCTTTACCTATTGCGTTCAGCTTTTCGATTGACTTGGTAATTATAGTGGCGGCTGGAATGTGATTATGAAAACAAAAATTTAGGTGTGCTGGTGGTCCAGATAACAATAATGAAAAAGAGGCAGTATCATCAGTGCGCTTGATCTCATTTTCACATTCTCAAATAAACCTATTCAAGCGCGTCAAGCTACCTGTACGCAAAATACGCCGTTGCGTACACATGATTATGAAAAACTAGAAAATTGTACTATAACCAACAGTTCAGCATTTGAATGCAGTTTGGGATATAAATTTTCTGAATATACAAAGCTTCAAAATTTACTGTATTGCTTGAGAAAATATGCCAGATTGCAACACGTACGTTCTAGAAAACTGGGGTTTCCGGGATATAATGCCTTTAGGCTCCCTAGATTGTTTGCGTACACATTCTACCAGCTCTGGATACACCCCTGCTATTATAACTGACAAGAGTATTGCATTGAATGATAATATTCAGCACGTGTACCAACCTATTTAAAGATATAAATCGCATCCCTAGTTTTTTACCCAACATGACCAATTTTCAAATCTGACCTATAATTCATTAATTTCACAAAGTCTCGTGCAGATAAGTCAAATATGATCTAAAAGTATTAACAAAGTTTTTCTATAGTTGAACCCAGTAACCTAGCTTTCTACCCAAGGTTGCTCAGATTCAAACTTGACCAAGATTTTAGTGAGGCAGACATTCTGATCACAGTTCATGCACATCTGGTAAAAGATGTGACCTCTAGAACGTAAACAAGCTAATTGCTAACACATAACACCGGCATGCTCAGGTGAGCTAAAATGATTGTTTTACATAAAAATCAATTTTTGAATTTTTATCTTCAATGTAAGCCATTTTTAATAAAAAGAGCAATTGAAGGTTTTACATTTTATTTACAATCAACCATTAATATTAACAACAGTACAAACATTATCAATGTACTATACATAAACAAGCAATATGTCACACCTGACTTATATGTCACAAAGATATAATAGTCTGATCACTGCATAATACATGTGCCAGAATTTGTATATCAATGTTTATCAGCAATTCACAAAAAGATGTAAAATGTCACACGATATTGCACGATGTAAAACAATTCTGGTATTGGTCCCAACAGCAGGCAGTGTTAACACCTTGGTATAACAACATAACACCATTCCATGACATTTCCAACATAAAACAATAAAGTTCAATAACAATTTATTAACATTTATTAGAAAATAAGACTACACACCTTTAAATATCAATCATCCTTTTTTATTATGCTTCACTTCACCAATATACTGCAGGCTAAAAATGATTACAGTAAATATACTAACCAACTTTGAAGTTATTAGTACTTAATGTAGGACAGGTGAACAACCTTGGGAAGATCATAAATATTGGTATACTAATTCCTCTCATAACATCACCGTCAGCTTTATGTATGTTCTGTATCTCTGTAGCTGTAATAGTAACACAAGGCATAATTGAAGCTAATTTCGTCCTTGAACAGATGGATTGAAATAGATTTTTTATTCAGTTGTATGTTTATAGCAAAAGCCAGATGAGTCTTATAACCGTCTTACAATACAAATGCACGTTGAATTGAAATGGGCTATTTGAAGGCATGTAATTATTCTAAATAAATTTCAGGACCCAATGAACGAGGTCCAACTGTATCTACATTACAACCTGAACAAAATTAATACAACTAGATGAAAACATCAAATTTTATGTTTAAGGAACAATAAAACAGTGGGAAGGTTACTAAAAATAAAAACAGCAGCCTTGCATACAAATGTGCTGAATTCTTCACTTGTATGTACAGTCGGACCTCGCTTATTGGACAACTTCATATTCAAATACTTGGAATCATCCAAAAAAAATATCAGGTCCCTATGTATCTTCTTATGCACTTTAAATTTAAATGGGCTATTTGAAGGCATGTACTCTAATTAAAATTTCGGGCCCAATTAATTCAAATGCACGTGGTCCAACTGCATCTAAAATACAACTTGAAATAATAATACAACTAGATGAAAACATCGAATTTTAAGTTTAAGGAACAATATAACAGTGGAAAGGTAAATAAAAAACTTGAAAAACAGCAACTTGTGGCTGTATAGTTTGTAAACAAAATCACAAACATACATTAAATTCACCTCCTTAATAAGACTGTATTTTAATGGACCAAATCACAATTATTCTTCGACATGTTACTAACTAATCAGAGCACCCCAATACTAAGACCGACTTTTACTAGTTCCAAGACGGGCCTTATTATTAAAGCTTTACAGTACATGTACAAGTAATCTGGATGCGTGATACAAATATGCAAGGCCACATGTCTCCACTCGAACCAGCTGTGTTTCAATAGATTTAATAGCTGCATCACATTGTTCTACCACAATCTGGAAATCACATAAATATAAAACATTTCACAATATTGCTAATAAAAAAGGTATAACTAAGATACGGATATATATAGAGGATCTAACATAAGTGTTCATGTTTTATTGAATTTATTAAACGAGTTGGTCAAAATGATATAATGCAAGACATTGCCGAGCATTATATCTTTTTCGCCGACGAGTTTAATAAATTCAATAAAATATGAACACGAATGCTAGATTCTATTTATCACATAACTTGTAAACGGGCTTAAAACAAAAAAAATCACTCTAGCCGCCCCTGCATTTTGTCTCTACTTTAGTGATTCGGTCGAGAAAAAATAGTTCCAAAGATTTTCACAGAATAAAAACGACGATTAAGGCCGATATTTAAACCAAATGTAATGTCAAATGTTGAAACTTAACACAAAACAAACAATTAACAACATGATCGATAATTTACTACAGTTTTAAGGAAAACATTGAAGAAGTTCAAAATTTAGTGCACACGCGCTGCTGTGACGAGATGAAGCCGTGACGTCACCGAGTCAATTCTAAAGTAAAATCATTGACTGAACGTAAATCAACAGATCTACGTTGACACAGTTGAAAATATGTCACTGTGAGTCGCTGTCAATCATTCGTACTCGTTTTCTCGGAGGATGGATTGCATCAGCGTGTGGTCTATTCTGTTTATTTTCACATAAACAAATCCACAGTGATCCGGATGATGGACAGCGAACCAAGTGTTGATACCTTGATCCAGACAAGCTGTTCAAAATATGCACTCGCATCGGATTTGAAGTACGCGTTCAGTTCGCAATGGTTAGACTTCTGATAAACTTTCATTTATGAAGCTGTTTGACATTTAGACGATCGCGAAATGTCACATATTTGTCGAAGACCGATACGCGAAAGTCAGCCATGTGATGCGGCCCTAATTTGCATAAATAATCCACTAGTGTAATACGAGAAATAATGCATAGGTTATAATTACTCCCGCGCTGTGTATGTTATGTGATAAAACTACATATAGCAAAACAAAAGGGCTATGATGGCCCTATATATCACTCACCCAAGTACACTGCCATTCATATTTATGAAAAAATAATTCCTATTTACAAAGAATAATTTGATATACTACTTCGTATTTACTAAATAATTATCAGTTTTTACAAAAAATAATTTGTTTTTACAAAAAATAAGTCGTTTTTACGAAATAATAATTCATTTTTTACGAAATACAAATGTAATAATTCGTATTAACGAAATAATAATACATATTTATATAAATAATACGAATCAGCGAAAGAGGACCACCTAAGGATCATTTCTGTAAAATTTGATCAAAATTTATCAAGTGGTTTAGAAGGAAATGTCATTTATAGTTTGCACTATATAAATATAGGGAACAAGCCCGGCACCCTGGCGGCCATCTTTTTATAGAACTTAATAATTTATGCAATCTTGTAAGAGGACCACTAGACAATGCTACACACCAAATATCAAAGCTCGATCTATCCTCATGGTTTGGGACAAGAAGATTTTCAAAGTTTACACTTTTAAAATCTATTTTTAGCTCATGTGACCTACTTATGCAACAGATCGGAACAATTTATATAACTTCGAAAGAGGACCACCTAAGGATCATTCGTATGATGTTTGGTCAAACTCCATTTTGTGGTTTAGGAAGAGATGTTGTTTATGATTTCCACTATATACATATAGGGAACAAGCCCCGCCTCCTAGCGGCCATTATTTTTGGCGAAACCTAATAATGTATGCAACCTTGTAAGAGGACCACTAGACAATGCTAAACACCAAATATCAAAGCTCTAGACCTAAAGGTTTTGCACAAGAAGAATTTCAAAGTTAACACTTTAAAAATATGTTTTTGCTCTAGTGACCTAATTTTGCAGCGGACCGGAACCAATTTTTGCAATTTTGAAAGAGGACCATCTAAGTTTCTAATGCTATGTTAATTTGTAGTTTCCATTTGCATTTCTTTCCTATGGAATTGCAATCAAATGAAAAGAAGATGTCCTATTTCAATATATTTGGTATAACATGAAACTAGAAAACTATATCTGTTAGATCATCAACAAGAGCATTGTTGTCGTTATTGCTACCATCGGTTTGTTTCTTATGCATAGTGATTTTACAATCATTGACTAAGGGGTTGTGGTCGTGTTTATGTAATTGTAATTGTATGAAAGTAGCAATTGCTTACAGGCATCAGTTATGCTTAGCAGAAATAACGACAATATGCATAACATGACGAAGCTTCCGGTTCCACACCATAAAGTGCCAATGTGTAACCTCTTAAGAAACAAGCAGTGTAAATGATTTATTTTACATCCGTTGTGGAACAAGTTATTACAACTTATACTAAATCTCTCATGGTGACTGCTTCCTGTGTTACTAACCAATATTAGCGTATCAAATGCAGGTTTTGTAAAATCCTGAAAGTTGATCTCGAATTAACGACCTATGCATCCTTAGTCAAGCGGTCTATCACTCGGGCGCTACGCCTGTCGAATATATACATTTCATACAAGTCTTCCGAATTGTACAGATGGCATGTCACTGAATATGTATTAAAGTGTTCTGATGCAAATGGTCCTAATTCGTAATTACGTTTTTTAATAAGGTACCCCCAGGTTAAACTCAACGTCATATCAAATGAAATGTTTCAATCTCGTAATATAGTTTAAAACTATCAGTAGCAATAATTATAAGAAGCAATGCATTTTTCTGCCAACATTAACTATAACGTGATTTTAAAATCCTTGGTGTCGCTGTTATTTATCCGACATTGTCCGCTCATCACAGGGTTTACATAATAAGTATGTTGTAACCGAACTGGCATTGATACACGTAATTATACAAGACAGACTGGAAACACCAAATACGACAAATCAGCCAAATAATGCTTTGGCTCATCTTCCATGATAATCGTCTGTCACAGAGATTTTTCTTGTCAAATTGAATCGATAATAACCTTTCTGCAATGGTTCGAATTGCTTTGAAAAGCAACATAGAACTATGGGCCAGAGTTGTGTGAGGCCGATCATAGTTTGAAACTCAGATACCCAAAGCTTTGTGTCGTCCATCAATCAACCTAATAAGTTGTGATTCAGTTTGTTAGTTTCATGTCGTAATGATCTCTATATAGCGTTTACATGGATACAACTGATGTTGACTATGGTAATTGAAATTGGACATCAATGTTAAATTTTCCACATTGAAACTCTCGTATGTTGAAATACATGTTTGCGCCATTTAACAGCCTTACTTGGCTCTTGTACAGTGACATTAGCTGTTTTAGGGAGTACTCTGTTTATTGTTTAACATTATGTAATGTTGTGTGATATTTTCAATCAATCTGGGAATTACTCATAATTACATTAATAGACGATTGGTTGTATAGGAATTATCTGGATATAATATGGGTACAATCTATAAATGACGTGTGCGAAATGTCAAATATCAGACATTTATATTATGTAACATAACTTACATAATTATACTTTTAAGTAACAGCTAGATTATGAAATCACGAGTGTATCTAATTGAGTCGTTTGGAGTGATACTAAATTTGATACCCACGCGTTTTCTCTCTATTTGTTTTGCTCCATAGTCCAACCATTAAACGTGTGCATACAAACATGAGTATTTCTTTATCATGTGATGTATGCAAAGAAGCAGACATGGCATGCATCTTTATTGTAAAATTAAAAATACCCAGAATACCAAATCAAATAAACGTAATATGAACCGTAATTGTGAACCCCAGGATAATGAAACAATCCTGGTAATATAATGGTATGTCGCTTTGTGTCGACAGTGCGATAACTAACAGTGCAGGTATCCAATTAACTTTGTTTTTTGATATTTAAATCCCTCCCTTTTAGTAAACATTCAATTTATCTCCATCTCTCAAAATGTAGCGCTTCAAACTTCAAAGAAACATTTCGATATAATGCAAAACTCGACAATACTTAAATGTAAATACTGTGTACACTATTCAAATATTTCACTCAATCGCGAAATATTTTTTCTGTGGCATTATTAAGGTTGACAAACTGTACTGAAATCCGCAATATGTTTTATTTCGTCGTGGTAATTTATGATGATAAATGGAAGTATATATATCCGTCATTCAGAACAAGCGACTTTTCTTCCGTGCCGTCACCTTTAATGGCTGGTTTAAATCAAATAAGATTTAAGAAAAGAGTGGTGTAGACTAATTGTGTGCCTAGCAGACAAAAGAAAATGACACAATATGTTCCCATTTTGAGAGAGAAAAAAACAACAACAATCAGTTCAGATATATGACAATATAATGAAGTGGAGAAAATTACAAAATTGAGCAACGTGATATTTGACAAACATACCATACATATATAGGAATACCTCAAAATCTTTACGTACAGATTCCCCTATTACTCTGAGATTTCCTCCCCTTCCATTCATCATTGTTATTAAAATTATAGCAATAACGTATGGAATTTAGGATGTTTAAGTTATTTATCAAACAAAGAGGCGAACCGTTCTTCATAATGGTTGCTGTAGACGACTTTATTTAACTAAAAGAAAGGATACACCATTATGTATATATAATGCAATTCACATCATCAAGACATAATTATACTGGCTCATATTACTAGGCAGCGTACAGATAATAATGTTATGACAGTTATTAACAACTGTTATCTAAAATACATCAATTGCATATAGAGTTACATAAATAAGGATAGGTATATATATATAGATTTTTGCTTAAAAGTCTTCAGGAAACAAGTGTTGGGTGAAGTAAGTTTCCCAAAACAATGTGAACTGCAAAGGTAAGCTTGCATCGATGGAACCTCTTCACTCAGTGCTATCGAACCTCCCTGAAAACAAGTATTATGACAAGCTACAATATATTTAAGAAAACATAACAGACCCAATACATTACAAGTTTACAGTTTTAAAAATAATAACAATTTTTAAATGGTCCTCGAAATTTAAAATATCGGCTGTTGAATTCAGGCAATCCAATATAGTCGACAATATAAAAATGACAACGAGGTGCATATGGAGCCAAACTCACATAGCAGGGACTCCAAACACAGATCCCTAGGTTACGCTATGACATAAAACAAGGAGAGGACGAAAACCCCAGTAGGTATGGAGTTTGGGGTTAACATCGGGCTATGAAAGAATAAAACATGCAACACAGTGGTCACGTTGCCTCCGGACTGTCAGTAGTAACAATACATAAATATATGAAAGAAATCATCGTTAGACAAATACATAATATTTTACATATTAATCACCATAATAGTTCGAAATTAACACATTGCAGTAATTGCAGAACATGTTTGAAACTATTTGTTTACAGTCTTATAAATCACATTTATTTCCGTAAATAAAACATGCAATGTTGACTACATTGCATTCCTTCCAGGAAATAAAAATATTATGTTGAAAACAGCACATTCATTTCTATAAATAAATAGCCAATGCTGTACTTTTATTTTCATCAATAAAAATGCGATATTGAAAACGTCACTTCAATTGTTCATCAATATATTATGTAATGTGGAAAACGTAACAGTCATTTCCATAAATAACAAGAAATGGGCAATGCCCACAAACCATGTTTTAGTAGTAGTTATTTGTAACCAAGGCTCAATTTGTATAATGAATACATGATGATCATCAATGCTGCAAAGGTGCCATATGTGATACAGGCATATACACACTCACGCTTAGATATATTATATATATATGCAACAACTATACACCAAGTTTGATGTCAATACACCCACGCATAGCAAAGATATTAAGTGGAAACTGATTTTTAAAATTTAAGAGACCTTGACCTTGGACCAAACCAAATTTCTATTTTTAATAACGGTGACCTTGACCTTTGAAGGACCGAACCCAAAAGCAATCCCAAGCGAGCTCTTCACATGTTCTTACTATACACTAAGTTTGATGTTAATACGATGAACGGAACTCAAGTTATTCGCCGGACACCACCAGTTTGACGATGATGATGAAAACACCACATTCATTTCTACAAATAAAATGTGTAATCTTGAGTACATGCTTACCACGAGTTACTCCCGCCAGAAGATGAACCTGAAAGTATATCATGAGAAGTGTAAACGATATTCTGAGCTATTTCCAGTACAATATCATTTTGTGTGATTACACAAATGCAACCACACTGTATCAAGACTAAGGGCATTGCATTTTTGAATTATGATTCCCCTACAAAATAAGAGGTCTACGTTCCTAGACTCGAGCTAAAATCTCGTATTCGTTTTAATAATTCAAACTATATTTTGTACACCATTTCCTTTTCGAATGCGGTCCAGGAAAGCCCAAAATCCAAAAACAGTCCAAACATACATTTTTATATTTAATCATAAGCTTGAGTTATTATTCTGGTTGAGTAATTAAAGTTTAAGTAGACTTTTCCTATGTATGTATATAGCTCAAAACTATCCAGCATAAAACTGAAGCAAATTGGACATATCAATAGGTAGGTTTTCGTATATATGAGGCATTACAAGTTCAGAATTATCTACAAGATGTATAATTGCAAACCAAAACTTTATATATACTTACATACACCACGTTTTACGAGACAGACGCCAGCAACAATAATGATTATAAACACAGCAGCTGTGACCAACACTGACACGACTATTGCTGTGTTAAAATCTGATTTTGTGACCATTTCTGATTCACCCTCCTCATCTAGAAACAAGAAACAAAGAAAATGCCATAACAATTTAAATACAAACTTGGGAGGCTGAATAGAGTGTGGAGGGGTAAAGAGCTCGTCCCCTCTAACGAAGGTTCAGCAATATGAGCATGAATTTCACAATCCCTGAATGTGGAGCAAGTATGGATAAGTAAGCTATAAAACAGGCTTTGTGAGTATAAGTCTCGATTCACAATTGATGTGAAATAAACACTATATCACAAAATATCCCATTATTGGCCGATTTATGCATATTTAGTCTGTATTTTATATCAATTCAACTAACCCTTTACATAATTCACTAATAATTAATCACGATCAATAATTTCAAAATTGAATACTGTTTCATTCACACATATAACGATTTTGAACATACTAATTCAATAAAACCCAACTTACTGTCTTGAAAGGTTTCGGAGTCTGTGTACGAGATCATTCCAGTTTGAGATAAGGCTTTTATTCTCACTTGATATTCACCAGGTTGGAGACCAAGGTTTTTCATGTGAAAGTCATGACGTTTGGAACCTTGTCCTGGAAGGGTGTCACTAAAAGCTTCACTGATCTCAAGCCACAATGAATCCGAAGACTTCTTGTACTGAATATAGAAGCTTTGGGGTACTTCTGGAGCCGTTGCTGCTGTCTCTATGACAATGTTAGAACCAAGTATAGCTACTTGTGGCTTGGTGGGCGTGTCTGAAATAAATGTCATACATAAATACGGTATACATTTCTTTTAAACATGCACAGTAAAAATAATAAGACCACCCATGAAAACTGGTCATATTATTAATTAAAATCACATCCGAACTTGTTTACTAACTTCAATAAAGCATGTGGTCTTACATAGTTAAAAGGCAAATTATATAAGAGGCATCTCGAGCACAATCAGTGGTAAATATGATAAAATATGTCAAACGAATATCACTAGAATTAATACTTGCAAATTTATACTAAGTGAACTCAAAACATTGGATGCGATTACAAAGAAACTCAGCTATACACTGTTTCCCGAATTGATTATAGGTCGAATCATGGACTTGTTGGAATCGTTAAGGTGACTTGAAGTATAGTTCCGTATATTGAGCTTAACTACACTTTTATCTTTACTTACCGACTACATTTATAGTAATAATCTTTGAAACCTCGGGCAAAACGTCTGTCAATCCCTCCACATAAAGGTTAGCATTGCATTCGTATTTTCCAGCAACATCCTTTTTTATATTGATAAGCTAGAAAAACAGTAATTGATGTGAAAGACTTGTTTATTTGAGAGTTCATATTTCATAGCAAAAAGACATGCTCTTTTTTACAACATTATGCGTGAATAAGACATGCAATGATACAAAGGAGATTCTCAAAAGTTCTCACCCCTTCTATATTCCTTCTATATACGGTGGAAACTCCCTCATCCGGAAACTCTCCAGTCCGGAAACTTCCTCTAACCGGACAATTTTCTGAGTCCCGTTTTAATTCCACCAAAACAGCATATGAAAAGTCCCTCACAGTCCGGGTCCTCCCTATCCGGAATCCGAACGAATATTTCGGCCCGAATTGTTATTTACCCGTAAAATAAATCTCCCAAAACCAGACGATAATTTTCCGCAAAATACGTCATATAGTATACTGACTGAGAATTGAAAGAATCCATAATAATCTAAATTTCCTTGGGTGTAGACCATTGGACGTTAATCTCGTATGCATTCTGTTTTGATGGGAGCGAGGTAAAAACGGAAACGATGTGTACTAATTATGTAAACAGTCCTTCGAGAACAATTGGATAGATAATGTTGTGAAAGCATGCGGTGGTAATTGTTTTAAGCTATTGATGATTCCAGACAATTATTAAAGGATTAGAAATGAGACTCATGAAAAACGTGTCCATTGGGTACACAAACAACAATTCATTTTTTTAACACTATATCATTATTTTCCTCTGCGAAAATTCTTTTGAAATGAAGCTTTGCAGCATAGTTTTCAAGTATGGCGTTTTGAAAATGCATCGTACAATGTGCATAGCTTGTCAGTTTTTATGGACGGTAATGTAGCGAAACACCCACACATAATTTCAGCTATGTTTGAAATCATTTGACATGTATGATTCATTGAAAGATTTGCTTTAGATTGATATATGCACCTTGTTCAGTGAAACTATCAAATTTTAAATAAATAAAAAATGACAATATCTAATACATTTTCTGCACGGAGCAATTTTGCTGTAATTTATACATCTATTTAAGAATGAACTGTAGGTTCAAATCTTAAGTTAATTATATTTAATGCTTTCATACAGTTTTAATTAAATGAGAGGCGTCTATAGCGGTGCTAATTCTGAAGAATAAATAAATTTAATAATGATAATTTACATATAGAAGAATTCAAATATCAACCAACATTTAAATCTCACAGCAAATCTTTCTTTTATGAAAGGAGCACCAATATGTTGGTCTCTTATATCTTATACATTTGTGTAAAAATTGAATTTTCAAGTTTACATAATTTTCGTAAAATACTGTAGCTTTATTGTCCCTGACTCTGCAAAGTCGAATAAAAGAATGCATTCAGACATTATATATTACGTCGCGTTATCGCGAACATCCTCTAGCGAAAGAATGTCTTGCATACGGACATTCAATGGAGGAATCCTCTCCAGACCGAAATACCCTCTGATACTAATTTGTCCGAAGGGTGTTCGGATTAGGGAGTTTTCAATGTACTATACAATAGAAGGGATATAGAAGGGGAGAGAACTGGTGCCAGTCTCCTGTGAAATGATACCACTGTAATTCAATTTGGACCATTAAAGTTAAAACATATTCAAATAACTCAAAATAATTGTTGAATATGTATAATGTGCCAGTAGGACGTATATCTCCAAAGACAATGAAACAAAAACATCACCAACATGGTCTGGATACGACAATGTATGTAGATATGCATTATAAAACAATATAACATTAATTGAACTGTTTACCATTACATGCCTGTAGATCACCCGATTTAGTACTGTCTATAATTTGTTTTTGGAAGCAGTAAATTAAATGAGAAACCTAACCATGACATATCGTAACATACCACAACAGATTACTATGTATTGCATTGTCTACCTCAAACAAACAATAATAGAATACAATGGTTACGTGTTATCCACTTAATACACATACATTAAGCTCCAAGATGTTTGTCGCTTTGTTGCCATCGTTGAGTGTTTTTCCGTTAGCATTATACCACTTTAGAGAAGCCACAGGATTGCTATCAACGATACACGGTATAGATACGTTCGAACCAACATAGAATGTATATTCTGCCATCTGCGGTGCAAGAATCTCCGAAAGCCCTAAAAATAAACCCAAAATAACATATAGTAATAAATGACATGTAATGATGAGTTAATTTTAAAGATAAATAACTGTATTGTTTGCGAAGTTAATCATTTTTCACAAAATAAACCCGCAAGGTAAAGGTGTAATCATTTTAATGGTGAACTGTTCTTCGACGCAAAATGTCCAGGATTATTGGGCGTTTCATTAGTGTAGGTACGAACGAACTTTTACAGATATGCGCGGAAAATATGCACAGCTCACTGGTACACAGAGTTCATGTTACATCCAAGTCTTGTTGCGACCTTGAGAAGGATTCTTTTCCTAAGCTGCTGACCTTAATCATGATACCTTTCTGATGTTATGCATTGAATGCATATATATAATCTTCTAACAGCAATACAACAGGTATATTGACTAAATAAGGGTTACTTGAAATCAAACATTCAGCCAAATATTGCAGTTTACCATTCGGATCATAATCACGACCAACACCATAAGCCTGCCTTTACATTGTGCAATCAAGTACATTAGGACACTTACAAGGAACTTGTAAATCTGTTGATCCACAAACGTTGTCTTTAAAGATCCACCACATATCTGCACAGCATAAATACGTCTCACCATTTACTTCCTTGTTGACTGAAAGTACTATGGTTTGTGAAACAATACGACCGTTGTACCTAGCTTCAGATACACTGACTGGATATTGAGACATATTAATTGAATTTGCGGACGATTCTCTGGAACCACGGTACCAACGTAGCTTTGGTTCTGGATTGGCAGCAGCAGAGGTACAAGTGAGCTCCATCGTACCATTGCTAGAACCGTCATCCGCCTTTGTAGGTTTGGCTACGACTGTGACATTTTCCGGTTTGTCTGAAATAGGATGTACAATTATTTGTACAAACCTGTATATAACTACGAAGAGCAGCTGTCCCCACGCAATTGTTCATGAAGAGCGGTGAAGATTAATTAGTACCCGTTCAATAGCATATGCCCAGAGCAAAGTGTATGTCTGAAGAATGTTAGGAGTTAAATACCTTATTTCTTAGCATCATTGTTAAATTCAGTGAATTAGATATATTCGCCGACAATGACGTCATTCCTTATCAAATAAGTAAAAAGATTTTACATCCATTAATTACATAATGCAAATGCAATACCGCTTTAAGAAAGAATAATATTTATTTACACAACAAGAAAATTTCTCACATTGATAATCAAGTGTTGTGACATCTACTACATGTGACGTTGCACCTTCATAGATGTATGAACATGTTACATTCGATCCTATATCTTCTTTATTTAGGTTAAAAAGTGTCAAGTTACTGCGACATCTGAATTTGTTGGAAATGCTCTCCTGAAAACGATACATAAATATGTATTCCTAGCCTAAAATTTTACATACGATTTCGACCATGGGAGATTGTCACGAGATATTTCCCTTTATACATTTACTATAGGAGGAATAAACAGAGAGAACTCTAGAAACGATTAAGGGAAAGAGCTGGGAAGAATAGTCCGAACCTTGGGAGAAAATAACATGAACACTGTATAAAGTGAAAAAGTGACACAGGAGGAAAGGGAAATTTAACATACATTTAAAACACAAAAAGAAATAACAACCATACAGCGATATACAACAGAGAGAATACGTAACTTGGAACTGTCAGTGACACTACTGAGGGTTTAAATCGATTTAAATGCTAGCTAACCTCACACTTAATCGCTAAATGGTCATTAACTTCTAACATATAGATCTACACACAATCCGACTAAGCAAAGTAACGTCAGACTCTGTACCAAGGAAGCATTTATATTGTTTGAAACTGTATCAGGATAGAAATTGTTGCTGACGTTAAATGACGAAATGATGTATACAGGCATGAAATGACGTCAATATAGAAACTGATACTGGGATAAAGAAGCTGGAAAGGAAGGGTGAAGTTGGTACGGGGAAACAGTAATCTACGAGACATTTCGGATTGAGGTGGTGCAAGGACAAATATCTATCGGAATGGGGAAGTACGGTATTGTCTAGCTGACGGTCAAAAACAACCATGAACAATTGCAAGGAACAACAAGGAAGGAAATGATTGAATAAATGGAAGCATCCATTGGAAAACTAAGACAGCTAGTGACCATGGCCTAAATTTGGGAGACAAGAATAGTTTATCAAGTTAGAAGACTGCATATGGGGAAAGGGAACTTAAAATGCATCCATAACATAAGAAGGAATGATAACCACATAGCAAATACAGGATTTTTCATGAAGAATTAAGCCGATATATGGAACGCCAAATTCACAAGACAATGTTTCCCCACGCCGATTACAGGGAAATATTAGCGCACTAAACGCCAGGAGTTGGGGAAGTGGTAGGGACACTCCTATGTTGGTGGGGCGATTAGGCATTGCAAGGCTGTCTGATTACCAAAAACAAATAACGAAAGTAGAATAATGTCAATATCTGTCTACTTACATAATTGGAATTCATAACTTGTTTGCATCCTTGATCCATAGTGTTTTGAAAATGAGTTTCACTCAAAGGTACTCCGTCAACCATCCATACAATGTTAGTCTCAGGAACACTAAAGGTTTCACAGTTCCCTGTCATCTTATTGTCTTTTCCAGTGACGCTAGAGCCGCCATGTATAAGCAAAAGAGGTGGGACTGTAATATATTTTTTGAAAATCAGCGTAATACTGTATGATAAGACTATGTCGATTGTACTACATTCCATATTTGGAGTAAATACATCGAAAAGAGTAATGCCAGTTTGGAGATGCGAATTTTACTGTTGTTGGCTTATGTTAAATTGATCGTAAATTTTTACCATCTGTGATTCAAGTTGGAAATGTTTGTTTTTTTCATTTTGCATCTTACCAGAATACAAAACTTGTGTCGAACTGTGTTAATATAGGCAGTTACTCAAAATGTTTTAATGTTTTACTTAAAATAGTGTGAGAATAGCTTAGATATAATCAAAACTACTTAAATGTTGGATTTCACAAGAGAAGTTACAAATGCAGTATACAACAAATCAAGGTCTAGAACATACACACTGCTTCGAATAATACAGGCAAATTACGCTTTCAAAAGAGAGAGAATACGTAACTACAGGGAAAGCCATATACATAAGACAATGCCTCCCCACGCAGATCTCCGGAAAAAACAACAATCCACAAACCATAAGGTACTAAAGGAGGTCAAACGGTACACATATTAAGGAACTGAGGCGCAAGGAATTAAATGAATTAATTATAAGTAAATGTATAAATACTAACATCGGCTAATTAATATTAAAACTATACTTACAGTATAAATCTATATATGCTTTCCATTCTTGATTATCGAAACTACACACAAGATAGTCCTGATTCATTTTACCAGTAACTTTTAGTGTCAAAGTAACATTTACTGGAAATATAATCAGATTTATCGCATGAACCAAAATCAGAGGTAATTTTAACATTTATTTCATAAAGAAACCGTGGACATTGTGATATCCATTGATAACAAAGGTAACCTTCACAGGGGTTTCAATTTCTCACTTCCAATAAATAATCATCAATATTATCACAAGAGCAAACCATAAAATGAGGTTCTCTTACAAGTATCATTGTATAAGTATGGTACTATAAGGGTTAAATTAAGTGATTTGCGCTATATTATTCCCATGAAAAAATCAGACTGAATATTGCTGAAAAATTGCTAAATATAATTATTCTGAAATTGCTTCTATGCTTATTTCCGTATACATTCAGAATCACTTAGAAATATTCCGAACATTATTCAGACGATGGCAACACATTATTGAGTACTTATTCAGATAGTGTTCGTCTATTGTCGGATGTTTTAGACTAGTATATGCAAGGTTATACCAGTATAAATGTAGAGTGTACTTACTGCTGTATTTTTCATTAGTCAATCTTGAAGTTGTTGTCACATTTGTAACTTCGGGAAATGCACTAGCATCCATGAAACCAAACGTGACTTCAGGAATATTATCTGAATTGGTGACTTCACAAATCACAACTTCTACTTGACCGTAAACCAAGTTCAAGGTATCCCCAGTGTTAGTGCCATCAGGGTTCACAATGTTCACACCTGAGACGGTAAATAACATATTATGTCCACAAAAACTAAATAATACGAAAAATATCATTTATTAATGAGCTAATCTGATTATCGACATAAGTAAGAAAATTAAAACTTGTTCATGAACATATTGGTGAGATGGTCTTGACATCGAAGTGGTCTTTAAGTAAAGGTTAGTTTATTGCAATGTTGAATTGTAATGTAACCGTCACATTAATGACTTAGTTGATTCAATACTGTCAAATATCAGAATGGATATAAATTGCATTAACGAACATTTGCTCTAACTAGTAAGTATAAAGACTTGTATGTTCGTGAAAATGAATATAATGTAAAAGGGCAGCAAAATGAAAACTTTTCTATTGTTCGTAGATATTCAAGTATATGCAATCTCGAAATATCTAATTCATGAACAAAGTTTATCCGTCGAAATGTACATGCAATCGGACTGAACTTAAAAATAGAATCTTAACTATTTACTGTCGATTTAAAATTAGTTTAGAGTACCGTTATTGTGTGCGCTGTGCCTATTGGTCAATATTTTGCAAAACAAGTTTTCATTGGCTGGCCACCTTAATTGTTTCTTTTAACCGTTCTCAAGAAAAATAAAAGCGGACTTAATGTTAATATACAACTCATACTCACTAAGTGTATCTTGTCCATAGGAAAGGTGTGGAGATGATATGACAAGCAGAAATAAAGCTGTAAGAAATACAAATTTATAAAATATGCAAAATGAGCTACATGTATTCACAAAAAGTATCTGGTGTAGTTAGAAACAAAGAACTTTCTGCGCATGGCAAGAAAGAAATATCGATCATTTAAGCAACCATTGTATGAATTTTTTTTAAAGGAGAAAAACATTTTTGCATTTTCATACAAGATGTGGTCAGAATGCGATTCCGACGTCCAGTCACATACGGAAACAAAATACAAGGAACATATGACAGAAAGACGAATGGATACTCTACATTATACTCTCTCATAATATGCATATATTGAAACTCTTCTGCACTAAATTTTAAACCCCGAACTAGTTGCTACTTTAACTGTATTTCTTATTGAAGAGTTAAAAGAGGGGATAATTCAACAAGGACAATTCAAGTTTTACATAGATTACAATCTGCATTGACAAATCAAAGCGCTGTTAGCGCTGAAGGCCTGGGGCTGAAGATAGCTGAATCGTGTATTTGCTTGCCCCGTGTATAACTAAGTTAAAATAAGTAAACACGACCCTTTCCCACTTTCCAATACATGTAAAGCAACTTACGGTCATTATCCAATCTCATTAAAATGAGCCCCAGTCGCACGCTCCTATACTATAACAGCGGAAAGTAATGGAGCTAAAAAGTTGGGGGCTGATTTCAATGAGATTGGGTCATTATCATGCCTATTATCTTCAGGATTAGTATTAAATTTCGATGAAATATCTCTCAAAGTAGACAGTAGCAATAGCTCAAGTGGTAGCGCTTCTGACTAGTAACTTCGACCAATAGATAGGGTGTGAGTTCGAGACACATTCCTGCCTCCCACTTTTTATGGACAATATGAATTTTATCCCTTACCCAGTGCTTGTCAATTAGTTCTACTTGTTGTTTTTCGTTTATGTCTGTTTATTTTATTTTTTTATCGCCTAATTGCTTTGTCGTGAAATCGAGCGTGTTTAATGATGGCTATAGCGTCGTCGCTAAAATGTTCATTTTAACCCCTTACGTTTTTCGAAGTAGCCATATCAACTCTGTTCCATATACTGTGTGTGTGTGTGTGTAGCGATAAGTGTACATGCTAATCTACTGCACGATGATATCGTGCACTTTAAAAATCATGAAAACCATATCGTTTTTAGTTAATAGCTTATAAATACACATGCTATACAATGTTTTTAATTAATGATAATCGAGCGTACATTAATTTCAGATGAGGTCTCTCTATTCGAAAGTGGCTTAACCATCTGGGCTATTTCAGTTTTAATATCGAAAAGGCACTATATTGAAATCACAGTTTAAGTATTGGCAACAGATTAATAGATAATAGACAAAATCACCTGTAATTATGCTTACTCAATAGAAATTGAGTTGTGACCTGTAAACAGTCCAATATGCATTGCATGTGTTAAGTATAAAATCATGTTTTATGGAACAACAAAATCGGCCAATGGCGCTATCGGGATTCGAACCCAGGTCTCTGGATTGCCGGTCTGTTATGCTAACCACTACACCACATTGACCTAAGGTCATTTTCATGTTAATATAACTTATAACCTTGACACCAGCTGTAGTAATATTGATATAAAATCATGTTTGAGAAACACGAAAATTCGGCCAATGACGCTACCAGGATTCGAACCCAGGTCTGCGGATTGCTGGTCTGTTATGCTAACCACAGCGACCTAACGTCACTTTCGTGAAATTTAACTTATAAAGTGAGATAAGGTTAGCTACACTAAGTACACCAAAATTTATTGTGTTGTGTTTTCCATTTGCAGTGACGGAGAATCTGACATGGAATGCGAGCCAATAATAACACCACAGCCAGAATTCCACGATTATATTGGTCCAGAGAGGGAATTGAGTCCAGAAGAGAAACTGGTTGAGGCTGCTAGACACATTGAAATGCTTGAGAAGTAAGTGATAGAACTTGTGTCGTCATTATTTGCTGGTTCTATATCAGACAGAAGCATAACAAATAATTGCCTTACTAGATATGGGAGACAGTGTCATGGCCGATAAAGGATTTTTAATAGAGGATATGGTGAAAGAACGTGGTAAACATACCCCCATTTCTAACTAAAAAGGACCAATTTACCAAGGAAGAGGTGGAAGAAACCCAGGAAATTACTAGTTTGCCAATTCATGTCGAACGTGCCATATGCTGTGTGAAAGAATATCACATATTTGACTCAGTGCTTCCAATTTCACTGTTCACTGGCTGGTTCAGTTCTGCAGCTCTGGACAGTGTGCTGCTTGTTAACATTGTTTCGGGGACCTTTGTTCTAGATTCCATTAGCAGGTTGTAATTTGTATTGAAGTACTATGAACAATAGTGTGGCAAATAAAGACAAGATTGACTACAGTGAACCACATTTTTTTATTTGATAGCATTAGCAATCATAGGTATTATTATCTGCATGAGTAAATATAGAACATATGTAACAACTTAAAGTAAGACTTATAGCCTGTTCCATTCCTTTATTCTCCCTGTCCTACTTAACTATTGTATGACAACATTTTAAATACTATAAATCAATGCTGTATCAATTACAAATACCCAAATATTGCACTTGCTCTATATTAAATGATATTGAATTGTTATGTACTATGAACTGTGCATGTGATTGTATTCTGTTTTACAGATTGTATTTCATGCACTTATATAGCAAGAAAATTTTGTCATCTTTTGTTTAATCAATATCCATAATTGTATAACTGTCACAAGTACACTAGGTGTGGCTTATCTACTTTCGTTTTTGATTAGATTAGCCATGCACATTGCAGAAATAAATGTAAAATAAAATAATTTATCTCAATATATACATTCCTACAACAAGTGTTGTGCTAAAACCTTAACAGTTGGAAATTCAACTGTACATGTATATGTAAGCTAGTCTATTTTCATTTTGTACTTGATTATCCACTCAGAGTCAGATTGACTGAATTATTCTGAAATATATAAAATTCGAAATGCAAATTCTGTATAATCTTAAATATATTAAAAGGAAAAAAGATTGTTGATTAACCAATGTACAGTGACAGTTAAATTTCTATTGTACAATTTTGTTTCTTATGTTGCCTGTATGATGCAGGTCTGTGCACTATTAAAATAGAATATATTGAAACTGTAAAAATAGTTAATTATATAATGCAACACATTTTGCTTACCAATTTTTGGTTAAGTACTATATTTCAGAACAAGGAAATAACATTTTACTTGGGTTCAGTTAAAGCAGTTGATATATATTATAACATTTAATGTCTATACAACATGCAGAACATACAAAATTCATAATATAGTAAGGGATTCATTCCTGATACATGTGTCAGGACTAACATTGCACATTATTGGAATTCATTCACACAAACTTCTTAATACAATAATCAAAGTAAAACACAGACAACTTCTCCAATGATTTTGACCATAGTTCCTGGTTGAAGTAGATCATTCGTTCAATGTGCATATCAGTTTGAGTCCAAACCCAGAAATCGGCCCATGTAAGACCGGATTTGGCCATTTGTCCCATAACTTGCATGCAGTATGCATGACTTTCCTTTAACTTGTAAGTACCATCTGGGTTTTGTTTCAGGAACTGAGCCTCATTGTAGGACTGTTTCATGGGGCACTTCACTTCCAGTACTCCATAATGGCTACTTCATTGGGGTCATACACAATCCTTTCAGGGGAACTGCCTAGGTAGGGTACACTCGGATTTATCAGAAATCCACAAGGTTTAATGTTCACATGTTTGTAAGTAGCATACTCAACAACTGCATTTTCTTCATTGTCAATGCCATGTTTTATAGCCTGCGTTTGTACAATTTTGGTCGATGTCAGGCGCTCAGTTTGACTGTCAAAGTCTTTTTTCCTAACAATGATGTCCTTGAATGTTGAGGATGTCAATCGTTTCCGGCTTAGTTTATGCCATTCTGGACAGTTGCTTTGCTTTCTGGTCAGTTCTTCTATTTCATAGTTTGAGAGATATTTCGAGTTCATTTATAAATAACATTTCATTTTCCGTCATCACAATTGCCTATGGGTTTGTAAGATCATGTGTCAGTAGTGGCAAATCGGGAAACTCACTCCCATCTTTGATTTTTATGATTGTAACGTCAGATTTTAATTCAGGCAGCTGATGTGCCAGGGTACTACCAATGTACACATTACCAAATGTTGTTGAATTGATGTCTAGATTGTCAGAACTATCGGACAGAACTTGTAACAACTGTAGATTTAGGTCATGAAGAGGAAGAATGTGTTTAAGTCCATTCATAAACTGAACATCTGGGAAGTCAGTGTTTATAGGGTTGTATAGAGTGCTACATACACATGATTCTGACTGAGTGCTACGTTCTGAAACTTTTGATGCTTTTGATACAGTTCCAAGGCTGTAATTCGCTATATGATTGTTGTTTCTGTTTGTGTTATGAATGCTTTATGTTTCCCTTTCCCCTATGCAATTCTGTCACTTTATACAGTGTTCAGAGTGTTTCCTGCCCAATTTTGGCCTATTGTGGCCAGTTGTCTTGAATTGTCCTGTGAGCTTTTCCATCCATTAATTCCCCCCTCCCCTCCTTTTACTGTCCACTTTGATACTCTTAATTATTCCTTATGGTCTGTTGGGCCATTCCTTGTGCCTCTGTTCCTTAATATGTGTAACGTTTGACCTCCTTAGGTGCGTTATGTTTTGTGGATTGTTGTTTTTCCTGAGGTCTGCGTGGGGAGGTATTGTCTTGTGTATGTGGCGTTCCCCGTAGTTACGTATTCTCTCTGTTTTGGCTTAACAAATTTTACATCTGAAAGCAGGCGTGGATTAATTATTTAATACCATGAGTTCTTGGAGGCACATGCCACTGTGCTTGAGCGGATGTTTTGGACACAACATCAGGTACTGCAGTCTTTTTCAATGTCTTTTAGTGGGCCAACTGGTATACTAGTGCTGCAATATGAGCACAATACCCCTTCCCAGCTCCGCACCCGCAGTACTGACTCTCTATCACCTTGGAGTTAAGGAAGGAAATCTGAAAATATAAAATGACAATATGTTTTTAAAATTGGGATGGTCAGATCTATATATGAAATAAATAACTGTACCTAAAAATGATATCATACGCATTTGGGTCATTGCTAGTTACATAGTAGCAATACTTTGTGAGGTTAGACAGTCACAGGTTGGCTCTGGCAGTACCAGTGTTTATGTGGTTTTAGGTTCGAGCAACACATGGGCGCACACTCCACTAGAATTACTTAAATGGTGGCAGGGGTGTTCGACAGGGTGAGTCTCAAATGCCGGAGGGGAGGAATGTAGTGGTGGGGGATTAGACAGCCACCTGGTTAGGTCAGTCGACATCATGTCATTCATACAATATACACAATCATTTACAAATAGCTTATCAGTGATATATGTATGTAAACAAAAACTAGTTCAATAAATAAATATCAATAAACTAAGTCAACTTACATTAAGCTGGAACATACGATAACATATACGGTCCCTGCATTAAGAGACCATGGAGCTTCATTTTTCTTCATTGATCTGAAGCATTTCCCTCGTACCAAACAACCTCGCTCGTTTACTTTCACTGAAAGAAAAATAAATGTCCATCAATCCCATCATTCTCCGCGAATATCAACATACAAATTACATCTTTAAAACTGATTACATCATTTCATCCGGATACGGGTCAATTCGTCCTAAAACGATATTCGTCCCGGGTCAATTCGGTACGAATTTATGTTTGTCATGGGTCAATTCGGCACTATTTTAAAAAATATTCGGAACATGTTTTACTCGTCAGTGATTTTTCTACGTCTATCAGAATCGTTAATAATATTAAAGTAAAATAACCGATCAGTGTTATTCAAATCATATAATTATGCTATAATATGTGGATTATCATGTATTTATATATGTAACTTTTCTCGCTCTAAGTTTATTTTCTGCAGAATTGACCCGCTCCCTTTCATCCTGTCTTTTTTCAGAAAACTAATTAGAGAGCACCGGTAGTTCACTAGTTGACAAACGAAACAATACACCCGTTAATTATATTTACAATTAAGTTGTCAGAAAATCCCTTAGGCAAAACCAAGATTCAAAACTTCAACATGCTAATAGTTCACACAAAGAAGATAACACCATTGATCTAAATTTAGAATATGTCAGTTTATTTTTAAAAAACTCGTCACGGGTCACGATTTGTCATTTGACATAAACAAAATTGACCTTTGAACTTACCTTCTGAACGGCTGACCCATGGAAAAATGTATAGCCTTTGTCCAGGTGTTTTCCGGGTACTTGGAGTGCTTTTGGATAATTGAAACGACATCGTCCACACAAATATCGGGAACAGTTCTGAAATTACTAGTCCAACCCGGGTCACCTAGTACTTTCGCTTTCGCCATTTTGTTTGCGTTATGAGCCTCGTTTTGGATAATCTCAGAACGAGGTGTGAATTGCATGTCTGCCGTGCGTTCGGTTAAGGCTAACACTCGCACGAGTAAGAAACTGTGCACGCATTTTGCAACCGAACGCTTTGTTTGCCAAAAAGTACTCGCTACCTCGGAGATGCTCGAGCGAGTGGGCGCACAGTGGGCGCGTACTTTTTGGCAAACAGAGCGTTCGGTTGCAAAATGCGTGCACAGTTTCTTACTCGTGCGAGTGTTAGCCTTAACCGAACGCACGGCCACGGACCTATATACCATGTTTATAGGTCCGTGGCACGGCTGATTTCCATAATCAATTATGGTTGTGGAGTCAAAGTCCTGTGAGTTAGCGTACAATATGCATAATGCGAAATTTAATGCAGAAAAACGAGAATCATTGAGGTATACATCATGCAACGAGTACGATGCAAAAAGCAGCAACGATCGTTTAATTTAATGCAAAAGATACATAGATATTATCTTTACCTGTAATCGTTAACCATGTCATGTTTGTAAAATCCAACCTGTTAGTGCACTTATCCGGAAATATTTCCTCGCTGAAATGTTTACAAACGTATCCGACGATAAATAAATTGTTACTGGTGCAAGTATGATACCAAGTGTCTCTATATCCTGTTTATATTTGTACTATTATACATGTACTTTCATTCGGTCATTGAACCCTTCTGTTAGTCAACACTGTTTACATCAGCTGTGTAGAGTGGCGTTTTGCATATACTCCCAAGGTCTTTACATTGATGAAACGGTCCAGCGACTTTAAAATAAATCAGAATAATAAAAGTTTTAGCCGTTAACTGTTTAGTGGCGAGCTATTTTAATCATAATACATTCCTTACCCGTCGTCACAAAATGTCTGAATAATTATTTACAAAGAGTAGTCCAAATCAAGCTTGTCGTTCATCGATGTAATATTTGTAGGACTATTGCAAATCGACGGATGACTACATTCATCATTCATCATTTAGTAACAAGATATACTCTAGAGCGACCATGTCTTGAGCATCAAACACCTCTTGTTGTCGGAGGTTTCTATCAATAAATCTCTAGAGCAATCACCTCTCAACAACAGCCAAAACAAGCGTCGGCCAAAGGGTGTTATTCTAGAGAGGTTGCCATGTACATTACTATTGGCAACGGAACCGTTGAAGATGAAAACAATAAACTGTTTTTTTCTTGAGTTTTCTTTCTGCACGAAACATTTGTATACAAACTACCGTAAAACCTCACCTACAGACCACCTCAATAATAAGACCATCTCGAAATTAAGAACACAATTTCCAAGTCCATTTTCATTGATTTGCTCTTGATGCAATCTAAATATAAAGGCCACCTCAATAAGCAGACCAGTTTGCAATGGTCCCAATTGTGGTCTTATTATTGAGGTTTTCCTACATAATGACTCCAAAATGAATTAATAAATTCCGGATTTATATCAAAATACGTAAACACAGAACTAAATAAGATAGACCCCTCAACTTACCTGTGTGATTAGTTGTCTCCGTATAAATACAAATCTTTCTCAAAATAAATCTGTTTTAAACGACATGCGTATTAAATGTGAGTCATATTTTGAAACAACAAGCTATCACGGATGGAAATATTCCGTGTTATCTCAGTCAGTCATTCAATCCTTTAATCCGAGGTTTTATTACGTGGAATGTAGGGTGTTGATTCTCAAACAAACAACATGACCGTAAATTTCCCGGCCACTCCAAGTTTACGACCGGACATGATTAATACCAGTAGGATTCCGATAAGGAACGACTCAAACTTGCAAAATATTCAGAAAACCGAACAATCTATTTATAGACACACAATCAATTTGTGGTTACATGTTTTTAGCTATAATAGGAAATTATAAAATTTAGACCCCAATCAAATTTCGACTTTCTCTGAGCCTAAACACAAGAAAACCATAACTCAATGCAACTTTATTACAGTTGTTTTGTCATACTTTTAAAATGGTACAATAAACAACTCAGTAATAAGACCACCATTGGGACCCTTAACAATTTTGGAAAACGGACTTGAAAATTGTGGTCTTTTTTTATGTGGTCGTATTATCGAGTTGGTCTTTAAGTGAGATTTTACTGCATTTATTGTATTCATACTATACGCACCATGTAACCCGTCATGCATGTAATCAAGCGAATAAAAACCAACACCTCTCTCATTAATAGTACATTTTCTCATTTCCATTTCCATTCACAAACTGAAATTAGTTTTACTATTCAGTTAACTTTGTCGCCATCACTAAAAACCTGCACAGTTTACGATAAACATAAAAGTCACCATTTATTTGTACTTTGTTACATTATTTTCATTTTAGTCTTCGTAAAAATTCCTCCGTTTCGCTGCATCTTCTACCCGCTTTACCTATCGCGTTCAGCTTTTCGATTGACTTGGTAATTATAGTGGCGGCTGGAATGTGATTATGAAAACAAAAATTTAGGTGTGCTGGTGGTCGAGATAACAATAATGAAAAAGAGGCAGTATCATCAGTGCGCTTGATCTCATTTTCACATTCTCAAATAAACCTATTCAAGCGCGTCAAGCTACCTGTACGCAAAATACGCCGTTGCGTACACATGATTATGAAAAACTAGAAAATTGTACTATAACCAACAGTTCAGCATTTGAATGCAGTTTGGGATATAAATTTTCTGAATATACAAAGCTTCAAAATTTACTGTATTGCTTGAGAAAATATGCCAGATTGCAACACGTACGTTCTAGAAAACTGGGGTTTCCGGGATATAATGCCTTTAGGCTCCCTAGATTGTTTGCGTACACATTCTACCAGCTCTGGATACACCCCTGCTATTATAACTGACAAGAGTATTGCATTGAATGGTAATATTCAGCACGTGTACCGACCTATTTAAAGATATAAATCGCATCCCTAGTTTTTTACCCAACATGACCAATTTTCAAATCTGACCTATAATTCATTAATTTCACAAAGTCTCGTGCAGATAACGTCAAATATGATCTAAAAGTATTAACAAAGTTTTTCTATAGTTGAACCCAGTAACCTAGCTTTCTACCCAAGGTTGCTCAGATTCAAACTTGACCAAGATTTTAGTGAGGCAGACATTCTGATCACAGTTCATGCACATCTGGTAAAAGATGTGACCTCTAGAACATAAACAAGGTAATTGCTAACACATAACACCGGCATGCTCAGGTGAGCTAAAATGATTGTTTTACATTAAAATCAATTTTTGAATTTTTATCTTCAATGTAAGCCATTTTTAATAAAAAGAGCAATTGAAGGTTTTACATTTTATTTACAATCAACCATTAATATTAACAACAGTACAAACATTATCAATGTACTATACATAAACAAGCAATATGTCACACCTGACTTATATGTCACAAAGATATAATAGTCTGATCACTGCATAATACATGTGCCAGAATTTGCATATCAATGTTTATCAGCAATTCACAAAAAGATGTAAAATGTCACACGATATTGCACAATGTAAAACAATTCTGGTATTGGTCCCAACAGCAGGCAGTCTTAACACCAGAGACAAGAAGGACCTTTTAAACCTTGGTATAACAACATAACACCATTCCATGACATTTATTCATTCCAACATCAAATCCAGAAGCATTGTGTGGATATAACTGTAGACATGTACAGTAAAACTTCAATAATATGACCACCCTAGTGACCCTTGAAAACTGGTCTTAATATTGAGATGGTCTTATTATCGAGGTTGAATAAAGAGCAGAACAGAGAAAATGCACTTGAAGTGTGGTCTTAATTTTGAGGTGGTCTTTAAGTGAGGTTTTACTGTACTTATATGAACTCATATTATTGTCCTTTACAAGTTGGAATGATTGACACGAGGAAGTTACGGGTCTTGAATGATGATAAGTCACACTGGTGTTTACTTCTTTCCTTCATCCAATTGAACAGGTCACTGCAGTAACGTTAAAATCGAGTCAATTTGACAGGAAAATTCTCTGTTACAAGATGATCATCATGGAAGATTATCACAACATTAACTTCAAATTCTGAAATATAGTTGTAGTAATTCTGAATAAAGATCATGATAGAAAATGACTGAATTCAATCTAGATATTGAACGAATACTGATTTGAAGTCACTAGTGCCCCATGTTTACCGTGAAGAAAACTTGCCTACATGAATCCGAGGTGGATGACAAATGACCTTGTATGATTTATCCTCAGTCAAATCGTGAAGCAGGACATATGCCTCACCAGGTGTTCGAACCTACGATGTCTTGATTGGCAGTCCATGGTTCTAACGACTGAGCCAACCAGACTGGTTTATGTGGCTTTTATGTTCATTCACATATTCACCCAAAAATACAGCTAAGTGTTTCTGATGATAATCAAAAACAATGAACCTTAAAGGTACATAACCTTATTTTGTGGACAAAATACAATGTATCCTCAGCCATCAATGAGAAAATCGGTGGTAATTGCCTTCATACAGATGTACTCTACAACATTGCATTGTCACTTTTCTTACAAGTTTCCAAAACCGCAAACACAAGAGTCTGTTACAGATGTTTTCTATCTTGACCTACACGCCAAGTTAGCACTAGCATAGGAAATACCTGTATCGGACTTGTGTTCAGCAGTTCCAGGACACTTTTACGAAAAGTAACAATGCGATGTTTCTGAGTACACCTTTAAATATCAATCATCCTTTTTTACATTATGCTTCACTTCACCAATATACTGCAGGCTAAAAATGATTACAGTAAATATACTAACCAACTTTGAAGTTATTAGTACTTAATGTAGGACAGGTGAACAACCTTGGGAAGATCATAAATATTGGTATACTAATTCCTCTCATAACATCACCATCAGCTATCTGTATGTTCTGTATCTCTGTAGCTGTAATAGTAAACACAAGGCATAATTGAAGCTAATTTCATCCTTGAACAGTACAGATGGATTGAAATAGATTTTTTATTAAGCTTTATGTTTATAGCACAAGCAAGATGAGTCTTATAACCGTCTTACATACAAATGCACATTGAATTGAAATGGGCTATTTGAAGGCATGTAATTATTCTAAATAAAATTCTGGACCCAATGAACGAGGTCCAGCTGTATCTACATTACAACTTGAACAAAATTAATACAACTAGATGAAAACATCAAATTTTATGTTTTAGGAACAATAAAACAGTGGGAAGGTTACTAAAAATAAAAACAGCAGCTTGTGACTGTATAGTTTGTAAACAAAATCACAAACATACCTCAAAATTAAGACCACCTCATTAATAAGACCATATTTTAATGGGCCAAATCACAATTGTTCTTAGGCAGGTTACTAACTAATCAGACCACCCCAATACTAAGACCGACTTTTACTAGTTCCAAGAGGGGTCTTATTATTAAAGTATTGCAGTACCATGTACAAATGATCTGGGTGTGTGATACAAAAATACAATTCAGAAATTTACCATCTTTCGCATATCCTTCAGCGCAGCCACATGTCTCCACTCGAACCAGCTGTATTTCAATAGATTTAATAGCTGCATCACATTGTTCTACCAAAATCTGAAAATCATACAAATATTAAAAAAATTGCAGTATTGTTAATAAAAAATTCATAACTAATATACAGGTATAACTATACATAGCAAAAAAAAGCTACACGGATAACTTGCTTACTGGATGCTCCATTCACATAATCAAGCTTCATTATCTTTAGGATTCAGACTAATCATTGTCAATGTAAAACAAGGCAAGTTTTAACCATTCTTAGAAATAACTGTTATAAACACACTTCAAGCGAAGATAGAGAAGACACAACTATGCAGATGGTTGAGAGCTAATAACAGTTGAAGACGTATTTAAGTTGTACAACAGACATCCAAAGATTATCTCTGACACAAAAATTATACGAACATTATATGTAAACATAAGCATAAAATAAAGTAAAATCTAAAACACACCCATAACAAGTGTCAAGAATAAAAATGAGAAATTCAACTTAATTTTTTAAGTTAAATGAACATTAGCATAGAGACTGAAAATTAACATTTAAAATAACATTCATGAAAGAAAGGTTGATGGATGGAGTAGTTTTGCTTAGTCAGATTTATCAACATTTGTACACAATTTAGACAACAGTAATAAGAATAATAGTCATCTTTCCACAAACCATGTGGACAAAGAAGCATTAATGGAGCATGACACAACTTTAGATGTAAACAAACTGAATACCTGTTGCTCATGTAAACAAAGAAAGAGCAATGAATTAGTTAAATATTTAAGGATCCATACTTCTTTTGAGATAGTTATTCTGAGTTTTCTTCCCTAGAGATATGTAATTAAAGAATATATATTAATCTAAAATTACAGTTAAATATATGGACCCCGATTTTGTTGTGAATGCCAGTCTATTATCTTTAAACCTGGTACACATTACATCAATTCAATGAGGACAAAGAGAGATAAATCTATGTATGATGAGATAAGAAATATTACCTCCCCTGTTAAAGGTTTTGTTATGCACAAAGTGGCCGAGTCTAACTTTCCTCTAGCTTTGAATTTTGGCACCTTTTCTTTCTGAAAGAGTAAACAGAGTTAAAGAATCAATCAAACATACATGTACATATATGGATGCTTCCATGACAAACACGTATTAGGGAATGGTGGTTATAATGTTGAGTACTTCCCAATGAAAGTTGACGTCTCTAACTGCGAAGCGCTTTCTGAAAGTGTCTGTGGTCGCTTAACTTTGATTCATAGAATTAAATGAATATGAAAATATGTTTACCAATTACACCATTTGTTTTTTCCCATTTGAAAAACAGAATATTTTCAAGAGATTATGAACATCTAAGTTTCTGATGCGATGTCATTTAGTAGTTTCCATTTGCATTTCTTTCCAAACATTGAAATTGCTATCAAATGAAAAGAAGATGTCCTATTTTGATATGTTTGGTATTAGATGAAACTAGAAAACTTTATCTGTTAGAAAATGTAAAACCTGAAATTGAATTTTTTGGTCACTGATACAGGTTTTGTCGTGGACAGCTCGTAAAATTATGCTTCACATATAAGCGTATTTCATGTTCCTAAGCAAAGAAAAGTCCATAATGGTAGAATATACCACTGAAAACAGTTGAAAATGGATATTGGGTTTGATCATGGGGTCTGATATCCTTGGACCCTTGAACTCAATCAGATAAAACCCTTGAATCTTCCTTGCTTAACACAGCATCAACTTAACTGCTAGGTAAAATTTCATTGTTTACCTACATAAATCATCGTCTGATCTGGCTATTAGTCAGCCAAAACAGAATATTACTTGTGTGGGCTTTGGGATACTGGGCTCTTTCTAAAACAGGTGTTCACAGGTCATCCTGTTCTATCTCCATATGCAATTCAAATGTCACATATGCATCAACTATGCAGTCAGTGTACAAGATAATCATATGAGTCAGATAGGAATATATCTTCATCATTGACTATGTAATTCATGCACCAGTGACAGTTAAAACAACCAAATGATAACCTATTTTAATACCATAAAGTTATATAACCAAGTTATCTCCCCTGGGGCAGTAAACATACCTCTTTCAGATTGGTCAGAGTCTCTGGACTTATTGTGAAATTTATAGGTTTTGATTTTATCTTCTCCTTCTCGTCTGGTTCCTAAAATATATATATAATTATTTACAAGGGGCAATAACTCATACCATTACTGACATATGCTAAAATTAACATTTTCAAGGGGCTATACAGGGCACTTGATCTCTTATTGGTGCCGAACAATGGCCCCATTCCTCCACCAAACTAGTATCTTTTTGCCCCCCATTTAACTTTGAATTTCCTCCTCAGAGCCGAAAAACTGGATAAAATGCTATTTTAACTAGATTCATACTATTTTCTGACAAGCAGAAGTCATATCAGACACATTTTCAAGTTTTGTTAACTGATGTGTGCAAATGAGAATAACCTGTATAATTACTGACATATACAAACATGTACAAGGGGCAGTAACTCCTCCAATCACCGATGTATTATAACGGAACGTATTCCAGGCTCATAACAATAAAGAGAAAACTTCAATATATTCAAATGAGTAGAAAGAAAATTGATTACAAACGTACGAAACATTTTCATGTATGCGCCATTTCTGCTATTTTTCTACACATTTCATACAATTTCAAGGACTTTTGTAAATATTTCAAAGAAAGCAAGCTAGAAATGTACCAAAACTAACAGCGGTATGGCACGAAACGATTGGAACTTTGTATTGGTTAATAAGCAGTAACTTTAGTTTTAAGCCAACCCCTTAGAAATATTAACAAAATTTCTGTTACCTTGTATTCAACAATAAATTCACATTGTTTACTTAAGTCTTTATTCAATAAAGATCTCTTCATATCCACTTTCAACTGGTACTGTAAGATGAGAAGTATAGCATTAGTACATTATATGAATAAAGTCTTTGAGACTATTTAATAACAATCTCATACAGAAATAATGAAAATCTACATTTCATAACTTAACAACAGCTTGGATAAGAAAGCCATTTTGAAAAGGACATACATGTAATAGTTTATTCAACAATGGCTTTAGTATCATCCCTTCTTCAATTGTTTTGCTGATGCAATTTTTTATACATTCCTTCATAAATATTCTAAAGGGCCACAAAAGCATAGCATCAGAAAATCACAATCTCAAATTTTACAGATTAAAAAGTCCTGCTATCTCAAGCAAAATGAACTTCAGTCTAGACAATAAATTATAACGGCTTTACTTATGCAATATGAAGGTACAAAATGACAACATAATACACAACATATCTGTCTCAATGTGTCATAATTGCAATCTTATTCTAGATGACAGCAAACAGCCAATATGTAATTTATCTAAAGTGGAAGTATTTACTATCAGTAATACATGTTGCTGTATTGTAATCAGTGCAACAAATACAGACAAAGCAAATTTAAAAACAAATCACTCCAAATGCAACTTTATTTCATTGCATTCATTGGTAAACTACAACCCAGAAAAACTAAAATGAAAACGATACAATCAGGGCCTCCGCTGCCGTTCGCCAATGTCACCATTTGCGAAAGATTTGCGAATATGGCTACAAAAAGTGATTGGCAAATGTTTTTTCTGTCAATAAATTTCAACGATATAAGCCGTTTTAAGCGGCCGAGACCGGTTTTCAATTGATAACCAGTCTAATATAGGTTACGACCGCACAGTACGAATGTACTCAATGATAAAGGTTGTAAATGATCAAGAAACATACTAAATAAAGTCTTTGTTTCTAATCTTCTGATTCTACTTAGTGAAATTAGGGAGGTAGGTAGGCTTTATTCTCTTCAAGTTCAATAGCCAACACTTCTTGCTAGCAATTTTTCAACTGTACATCTTTTTATCAAGGCTAAAAAGTTCAGCATTCTTGGTAAGTATGTAGGGACACAGTCAGAAAACAAGCTTTGTTTAATTTTGGTCTTATGAACAACAATATAGGATGTATACCACTTGCCTGGATGTTCACAAACACACCATGATAGGTTTCATATAATGTTTTATTTGGTTTTGGTTTCAGTGGGACTTCAAATGGTATCTCAGTCTTGCCATTTGGAAATTTTCCTGGTTTGGCAACTTCTAAAGGGTAGTACAGTAGTTGAATAGGCTGAAATAGTAATAAATGCATAAACTTGAAATGTGTTCACAGGATTCAGGTGTGTGGACACAGGTGTTATCCACTTTACTCAATCGAGGGGCATAACTCTGCTCTTTCATAAATAAATGTAATCAAAAAATAGATGCACAATTTCATGTAATATATAAAAAAAACTATAATATTGCTATGACGTTTTGTTACTCTAGGTCAAATACTTTTTTAGATATGAATGACACAAGTTTTGTGGGACAGACAAGTGTAAATCCAAGTGCCCCCCCCCCACACACACAGCTGTGGAGCCCAGAAATAAATAAGCTGAATCCTTACTGTTGTATTACTGTTGAAATCACTAGCGGATTCAGGGGGGGGGGGGCACCAAATTCCCAACCTTACATGTATGTGTATATTAAACAAATTTTTGGAAAATATCATTTTAATAGTGATGGATTTTGCGCCCGTCAAAGGTGATTTCCTTAAAATTTTCTCATCGGGAGGGGATACCCCTCCAGCACCCACCCCATCCGCGCCCCCAATGCTCACTACCTTCCTACACATCTGATGTCTGAGAATGAATACGGAAATATACAGATATCCATAATTATAAGATTTTCAAATAATCGATTCTGATTTATTGTAGCATTATATTTTATCATTATGATGTTTAGAAACAGTCATTGCCATTTTATAAGGCTTGAGCAAAACCCAAAAAAGTTACGCCCCCCCCCCCCCCCAAGACCAAATCCTGGATCCGCCCCTGGAAATTATTTCTCATGGGCAAAGAAATAAATGTATACTACAATGGCTGGAGATGAAACAGTACTACCATATTGTGTATGAATTAAAATTACATGATTTTAGAAACGTGGCTTTAAAAAGTGTCATATCAGCAAGTAGTAAAGTCATACCATTTGTGATGTATTTTTAAAAAGCAATATAATGCACATCATTCTCAACTTTTGAGCAAGTATATTTAAAATAAGCACATTTAATACTTTAAATAGTGAACTATCTGTTGAATTTCTAGTAAACATCCTTGTAATTAATTGATTTATTTTAACCAGACAGGACTGTGACCAGATCTTAATTGGTAACACAGATTGTACTCTGGTCTCAAAGACATTTAGTTCAAACAATCGGCATACCTTCAGGGAATTGTAGAAAGCTTCAAACACCCCAACACTTTTTGCACTCAGCTGCAAGTTAACAGCTCCATCCATTGTAAGAGTGATGCCTTGATGTTGTAGTTCCCCTTTACTCTGTACCACGACAACTCCAGCAACAATATCCTAAATATAGTTCATGCAGTATTAGGGCTTTCATTGATATCAATATACATCGATATATTAATGATTTTTTTCTTTCGATCGCTATTCAATTCACACTTACAAATATCATTTTTATGGTGGGAAAATTCAGGAGAATGGGTACAGTCTAAAATGTGCCAGCGTAATGTTACTTTCTAGTTGACTGTTTGTTAAATAATGCTCTAGTGGACTGTGCATTCCAAATGTTGGCAATATGACATAATAATTAGTACTGTGATGTTAAAAATATGGATTATTGTGGCCTTACAGGTATGTCAAGAAGTCATGGTACGCATTCATAAGCACTGTTTGCACATGACTGAGCATGTTAAATTTGAAGAAACAGGTTTAAAATTTCTATTTTTTCTGATTTTCTACTAAAAATAACGAAAGGCAGTCATAAAATATGCTAAATTTACTTTAAATGATTATTTCCATTCATGATTTCATGCTGTGAATCTAAATAACAAAATGAGATTGACATTGATGCAGGATTTTTAGAAGTTTCCAATATACATAAAAATTTCGAAACTAATTACAACCATCGAATAACCATTACAAATAACGATAAATAATCGGCACGACCGTTGTGTTAATAGACACCTTCAATCCTCAATTCAATTTAAGAGACAGAATCAACCATTTCATATTGCGCACAGATCAACTTATATATATAAATACAAAAAGCGATGACTACGATATTTTGTACGACTTGTTTTAGTATCAACAAAAATGGCGGTTTTGTCGTACTATTGACAACAAACATAAATTAAACAGATAGCAAAGATACATAATGATATTTGTTTCATTGTCTTACGATTATTTCGTCTTAATATGTATATTAACAGAATATCTATGGGTACGGTACTTCTACTTCTACAACCCCTAGCCAATGCCATGTTGGAAACGGCATGGACTAATTTCAGGGAATTTTTCGTGATTTAATCTGCATTTTGGAGTCTTAGGAGGGATTTCTATCAAATAAAATATGTTATCGCTTAAATCATTTCTCTTGCCAACTGAAAACATGGATACAGTGATTCAGTTGTAGCATGCATATTTGCTTAGCACGACCGTTTAAACTCAGTTGTTTTTCTATACTTTCATAGATGAGACAGTATGTGTCTAGTACTTGTGCTTAGTTAGCTACACAATATACTCAAAATTAGTGGGAGGTGGCAGGTTAAATCACTAACCATTTATAATATCGTATTCTAAAACATGGCTGCCAATCAAAGCAACAAAAAATGAATAAAGACTAAGCAAAATAAAAGATCTGTTTCGAATTATAGCGTACACATTAAGATAAATCCCTACCCCATCTCTGTAAATTTTGTTGACTTTTTTCAATCTGATATCTAGACTCGCCATTTTGAATGATCATGTGACAGATGATGTGTATATAATCCACATGTTACCGTACCAGTCCGGAATCGAACTGCTGTGTGCGCCTAATTTTTTTTAGATAACCATTGCCTTTAGTTCTTTCTTTTGTGAGGCAAATGATGTGCAGATTAAAATACAATGACATATATATATATAAATATATATATCTTTATTAACAAACTCGGCACGTACGTTAATCAACACAAAACAGCACAAAGACAGTCAATTCATAGGCCTACATGTATACAAACATACACACAAAACATACATTCATACAAACAAAGTCATGAAACGCATTACCTAATTGAAGTACAAATACAATGTAAAATTTAAAAAAATAAAATGAATAGAATCTAAGGAACTGCGTGAGTTTTCAAATAATCATTTATAATAGAAAAAGCTTCAATAGCAATTTTAAACAAATATCTTTTATTTGTTGAAGACATAATAGTACTGAATTTTTCTACAGATGGCCACGATATATTACCTAAATATTTTTTTCTAATATTTCTATATAGAGGACAGCACATCATGAACTGATATTCAGATTCTACTTGATTGAGCGAACACATTTTAAAAATACAGTTTTCTCTTGGAATAGTATTTGCTTTACCTATTACGATACTTGAATGAGAGCATAATCTGAAAGATGCGAGTTGTTTTAATGATTTATCATTTTCAATCAAACCAATATATTCTGAACAACTGAAAACGTTTTTTAATTCATTAAAACATGCTAATCTCGGCATATCTTTACAGTCGATTGCCACTCCTAAAATACAATGATCGCGTAATCGTCTTTTAAAAAAGGGAGATAATTTGTATTTAAATCAAGATATGAATGTGCGATCTTTTGTGGTAGGCTGCCAGCCAAGCATTGAAGGTCCCCAATGTCGGGGAGGTAAAATGGCTCCTGGGCCCGTATGAATTCACAAACGTTTTAAAACTGAATTTCAGACTAAGACTTTAAAATGGTAAGTGTTCATTTTGTTCCTACGTTATTATTACAGGATATATTTTGATAAAACATTGCACAATTGTAGGAGTAGCAAGAAATATTCAGGCAAAAAATTTATTCGTTGAGATATAATGAAAACGAAATGCTGGTAAATTTAACTTTTGCCATTTTAAAGCCTAAGTCTGAGTTTCAGTCTTAAAATGTTTGTGGATAAGGCCACTGGCCTTTGGTTCTATAGACGAATAATAGAGGGAAAGAAGCCGAGCCTGTGTATATATATGTCTGTACGGCAGTATGGTTATAAACTTCAGTGAGTGTCCTCTGGTGAAAAGAAACATATTTTGTAATGGGGCTTGAAGTCACATTGACAGTCAAGGTCATGCAGTGACTATCGCAGCTAATAGGGTGGCTGAAACGCCCAAGACCCGATATACCGAAGCATCTCAATCTGAGCTAAATTCGGCTCGAATATTATTTCAAATAGTTGAGATTTGTCTCATCTTAGACCAGACTTGAAATCGATATTACAAAACAAAAAAAGATGAGATGAGTTTTTTGTCAGAAAATGTTCTAGCGATCCAAAATGAGACTATCTCAAACTCAGTCTCTGATTTGAGCAAGATCTCATATTGAGCTGAGCTTTCTATTTGAGATATTTCGAGAGATCGGGCCTAGGTTCCCCTTCTAGTATTACTTGAGGCATAGGCGAGTACCTGGGTGGAACCACCGACCTTCTGTAAGCCGGCTTGACATGTTTATTCTACATCCCTGGTGGGATTCAAACCCACAGCGGTGAGGGGCAAGTGATTTGAAGTCAAGGACCATAACCACTCAGCTCAGGGAAGAAATGTATGAAGCACACCACGCATCAATATGGCAGGTAAGTATCTACTATACTATGTATATAGACAATGTTTTTGGATTCGAAATGTTATATCTCAAATCGCATTCCCACTTAACAAATGTGTCATACCCATGCATTATACATTTCACTGGCGTCCACTCTTCTCAGTATTTTGCTTTTTATTTCATTCCACTCGTTTTCAAATTTTGAAGAAAACTTTTGTACACCCTTATAAGTTACAGTCGAAATTAATGTAAGAACAGGGCCGTAAATTACATGGAGGCATGTAGGCAGTTGCCTCCTATTGCGGGCTGAAAAAAAAATCCTTTTTTGTCTAAAAAGGGTCCAAAATTTTTTTCGCCTCGCTCCGCTCGTCGGGGTGCCTCCCCTTCCAGGGGAGCCAATTTACGGCCCTGAAGAACCATTTTTTAAAATGGATAAAAGACGTATTTTTAAAAAAATACCAATAATGTTAAACCGTTCAGTAAATCGCCGACTGCAAAATATTCGATCAATAACTTTAGTTAAACCACGCGGGTGTATAATGGAACAGCCCGTTGCTATCAGTTGTCACTACGCTTAAACTACCGGTTAAGCCTTGGTTACAACGCGGGTGCAAACTTTCGCACACGCGCTGTTTGTTTGTTCCGTTTCACGATAGACTATTATTAAGATAATTTAGTTCCCGCGACAGATCGAATACCCAATTAAGGGTTTCGACTTTCATACATTGATTTGTGCTATTTTCACGGAATATGTTGCGGATTTAAGTTAATTATTATTTTTCAACACGCAGTGTTTGTCGAGTTAAGACAAGGCATTTAATTGGGTTAACTTGTAGTAATCAACGGAATATAATACAAGATGGGATCTGCTAGCAGAGAAGCCGCGATCCTGTCGGAGAAGTTTCCTGACAATATCTCCATCAGCGAGTTATGTGATTGCGGGTAAGTTTTGATCATTATCGTTGTAACTTTTAAAGTTTAAAATTTTTCAATCCAATATTATCGCAATACACATTACATTTCGTAGCCACTTTAAGTAGGTCCACTTATCTGCGCTAAGCTTTAGATAGAAGCTTTATACAATCACGATTATATATAGGTAATCGGGGCTACAAAATATTGTCATAAACAACCCAGTGTATTGAATTTTCAAGTGTTAAGTTTCATAATTACATTATGATTGAAAGCGAAACAAATCCATCATTATTTATATGCAGACATACTAGTCCATCGACAAGCTTTACAAAAACACACAGCATACGCATACTTAGATATAAAACGCATGAAACAATATTATTATTGTACAATCTATTGCTAGAGTCGTCCAATTGTGAATTTCGCTACAGAATCTCGCATAATGATCGAACCCTCGACCTTCAAATCAGGATTTCGGCACACTGCTAATAGATTTCCATGTCCCCCTGAGCATGGTTCAATGTATTTATGCATTATCTAAATTAACATACATACTGCATTATTGCATTAACATTAGACAATAAGACAAATTTATCTTAAATAACCATATTCTACTTGCTGGCTTCATTCTTACAGCTGTAACGACACACACACCCAATAACGTGTGCACGTGACCCGGCTGCTAATTCTCACACACAATTATTCGGTTTTATATTCAGTTATTACCACATAGAGTATCACACTTACAAATGTTCTACTATATATATGCGAGTAGGGAAATGGGCGTTCAATAATTAATGATGCCTGTTGCTTATATCTGTGAAGTTATCTTGTCTTAGTTTTATATGAAATGTGATAGACAAATACATGTATTATAAATGAATCTTTAACCCTCCATCAATTATCATGCAGTGTGTGTACTCATATCTGCCATTGAATTCGTTGTTTTAAGCAGACATTTAGTACAAGTTTTTAAATAATGATTCCAAAAATTACTCACATCAATGTCGAAGCATTGCGCATGCGTGTTCATGTTTCTCGAATGATTATCTTATGTATGTATATATGTATATAATTAACTTCAGAAATCCAAGATGTTTTGCTCAACAAGGAAGGTGAGATGCATGTTCTGAGATATAACCATTTTGTTGTACCTATATCTTGTTTAGTATGATGACGATCCATCTATCAGAGTGCTTAAATCTCATTTTGCTTCCTCATTCAAACCGAATCACATTGTTCCAAGTTCATATACGGTCTCTCCTTCAAACGAATTCTGCCATTTTCCACGTACGACGTTGCGTCTGTTTTGAAATGCATCATTTGTAAAAAGTGCATTATCATCGAATCAGGATACATAAAACTCGAATCATTCTGTTCTGTCATTATAAACTAGCAATCGGATATCCTCGACTATTTTCCGAACTGTTACGGAAATTTCCGAGATGTTTTATTCCATATAAACCTCTAGGTTTGCACTTTTTAGTTTAAAAGTAGAATGAAAATAGGCTATAAAGAAGCAGAAAATGAGATTTACATTTTGAGAACGACCTCTTGATGTGTTGTCCTGGTATCCTTTAACTCAGCTATACATGTGTATAAAACGTCTAACATTTTATCACAATGTCAACTAATATATTAACATTTACCGTAACAAGTATTTTATGTGTAATGTTTTACGGATATGAAAATATCTACACATGTATAAGTTTACTTATCTCCAAACTGAAGCCGTGTGCCTCAAGATAAATGTGGACAAGTTCAAAGCATCTATTGAATGCATTAATCCGTGTAATAGTTAAGATATAGAAAGTCTTGTGTACATTCTACTTAATTTTTGCTATTAAGCAAAACAATGTGCATGTAAAAGACTGCTCTAGATTTTACGACACATTTCATTTGAGATTTAACATGAGTACATACATTTTGAGTTTAAGAACACATAGCCATTTCATATGCCGGTAATTGAACTAGAAGAACACATTCTATAAGTACCATCAATGGTAAGACCGTTCGTTGCACGGTATAGTTCATTTGTAAGAGAACTCAAATATTTATCATGAGAACAAATTGTAGAATCGGGCATTGACTTAGTATTGCCGTGATAATAGTTAGTTATTTTTGCTACATTATCCATAGAAATAGTGACGTAAGAAGGTAATACATGTAGTTATTGTCTGTTATTGACCCTCGAGGTTGATGTTTTTATCCTAATTGAAATATTGATTCAATGTGCATGGATACCATTTAGTGTTGGTTATATTAGTACGTAAATAAGCTACTCGTATTTAGTGACAGCTTCCATCTCTTTACAAAATGTATATCCTACACTCTATACGAGATACCACAAATATTGAAAATTGTAGCTGTTCGTTATGTGTATGAGACGACACTATTAATTATTTGTGAGGTTTCATACGCGACTGGATTCTATTAAATTTCATACGTTTCACGTAAATATCATCATCCAAACGGCTTCATGGTTAGACTTTACATCATTATTTTTTACAAACCAAGTATTTACATCAGAGAATTGCATGGCATGACTAGATAAACACCTTTACATATATTATTACGAAATATAATATGCGCGAGGTTTGCATGTTTTCTTTTATTCTGTGTATGTCTCTAGAACTGAAACTGTTAACATGAATACTTCATCTCTTCTTTGATACTTTTACATTTCATATTAATCACACAATATTATCTTGGTATATATTCCTGCATGATTCAGTTCGTAAGCGTGTTTCCTTCCTATAGATACTTTCTTTTATATATAACCATGACTTGTGTTTACTTAAGATTTAAGTATGTATGCTACCCAGCTGAGTATTACAATGAGTCAGGCTTATGATTTCAAATACAGCACAATAGAGTTTTAAATTCAACTATAATGAACTATACATCAATACATCATACTTACACTCTGACAGTATTGATACCTATAATATTATAAGATAGTTTGTTGGTTTAGCTCGGGTACTGTGTGATCATAGACACAATGAGACAATACATGAACCCTTGTATTCATCACCTAGACAATTAATGTAATGATCTGCGCCCGGTGTTGACTATCTGTTATGAAATCTTCACAGGTCGAAAATGCATTGTTTATTTCTATTATAAACGTTTAGAAATAAACCACAATGGTTGGATCTTGTTGACTATCGCCACTTTAAAAGCTAAACCTTCTTAATCGCTAGACTTGATCAAAAGTGTGAAATACGTGTGAAACATAACCACATAATCAAGCAGTAATCGTGCATGAATGAGCATGTTTAGACCTAACTCTATGCCAAGAACAGAACAGAACAGAACTCTCATAGAGTACGTCAATAATATTATTTTGTAAATTGTATACATTGGGTGATAAGTATTATACGTAAATCCAGATATTAATAAATCCTTCTGTTAATTCATTCTCTGCTAAGGATTTGTTTGTAATTAACTGAATATTTTTTATTAATCTATGCATATACTCGTAGTCTAAACAATTGATTTCCTTTTTTTCTTTCACGTATACAGGTATTTTGCCAATTTTAGTCGTTATGTTCTAAAACTTTATTTTTGATTCAAACAAAATTAGTCGATCACTTACGCATACATGTCGGAGTTATTTATTTTTGATTGAAACAAAATTAGACGATCACTAACGCCAACATGTCAAAGTTATTCAAAGCACTAGAATTCCACCATTCTTCATGCTGAGCAAATCAATGTAGGTAAATAAACCATTGTTCAATAGCTTTTTACTATGTCAATAAATTACACGACAAATTAGAACGGCAAACACCATTAAGTGGAGACAAGCGTATGGCACCGTTCACTGCTTCCGGTAGAAAGGCAATATTTGAAAAGAGCAAATATGAGTTTCTAAAACGCCGACCATTGTATGCGATGGTGGCTAAAGTCATGCAGTTGGTGAAGCGTATATGTGAATGCCTACCGATTGAATGCTTCTTCAACGTTTTCCTCAAGCGCGCATGTGTATTTGCATGTATTACACATATACCAATTCTATAATTACAATAAGGTGAAGAAACAGGTTGAGTAGGCTTGAATGTGGTTGAATTTGTTTTTAATGTTGACCTATACCATCGTAGATAATATACGTAATATCGAATACTATGCACATTGTATTATTCTATGATGATATGTGCTCGAGAAAAAGAATAGAACCTACAAATAAGTAGAATTCGCGAATTTAACTTCATGAATTCGTTAAGTTAAATTCGTGAATTTGAAATCGTGAATTCATGAAGATGAATTTGAGAATCATATGTCACCACCCGGCTTTCGTAGCTTACTGTGCGACTGTACTGTTTGTTTTCATTGACAATGGATTTGTTCGTCATCACCACTGGGTGTTCATAGTTGTTAGTACAGTATAACTGAATAACAAGAGAGGTTAAATGGTAGAACATTATAATACTATATCGGTAATGTTGTTGCGGGAGGTTTGCTGTTCAAGAGAGGACCTCTCATGAGAGCTTGCTCTGTATTATGCATTTTTTGTATATAATTTCGACCTCATGAATTGCGCTATGATTCGAAATGTTGTAAGCCAATATGCCGATTAATGGTTTGCCTAAAGATAAAACATCGTCCCCTATTTGAACACTAGGGTTTGAATCTGACGTCAATCTAGATAAATGTGGGGTATTTGATGCACGTAATCATTTCGTATAAATCTCACAATCTAATCATGGCTTTTTGCTCCAACTGTGCGTTATTCAAGATTATCAATCAATATTTAAAGTTTTAAAGTGGTACTCGACACAATTACACAAATATACAAACATACACTCTTCGAGATTATGCGTGTCGGTAGTTAATCCATTGAATATCACCGTAGATTGAACAAACAATAACTTCAATTCAGTTGTTTAAATAATGACAAAAGCAGTTTTTTGGATCATGTCATAAACTTGCAACTCTCGTAATTTGAGTTACGCATTCAAGTTTTCATTTACAGATCTATACGTATTCGGTTTTCAGTCTATGTTTTGATTATTTGAATTTAATAGTAATATTATCTAACCACGAAGAATGTTAGATTGCCGAGTTATTGCCAAACACAATAATCCGTGTGTGTATTTGTGTAACAGTTACATTCAATCATTGTTTGTCCGTAACGATATTTTTAAACAAATCTATATACAACAAGGTATACTTATCGCCATTAAAAACGCAGCTAAAATGTGCACAATAGTAATGGGAAATTACAAAGAAAATAATAATAATTTCATTAAAATAATCAATACGGAAATAAGAAATTTGATATTAATTTTGATCATGCTTTGAACGGGAATTGGCACATATATATTTTTTATTTTATTTACGTCTCATCTTTGTACAAAACACACTTATATGCATACACATAAAACAATTCACACTGTACAAAACCACTCTAAACTAGAGTTGTAAGAGACATTGAACATCTATTACACAAAACATACTCTTATACACAAGACACTAGAATCACATATAACTGACAATAAAACGCTTTAATAGACGCTTGCTATGAAATGATATCTAGCTAAAATAGTTGCGTTTATAATGCCGTTAAGTATATAATAATTTATAGCAAGTTTTTAAAATATCACAATAATAGTGTTAAGATCAATCAAATACGAGTTTATTCAAGTAAATTATGAATAAGATACGGACACAACATGAACGTATCGTCTTTGACAACAGTATAACCTTTCTTTATTGTCACAACTTATGTGTTTTATTTCGTGAAACTGTATAACATTAAATGTATTGTACTAAAACTTTATTAGGGGACCAAAGAAATTTACAATTTACATTGTGAGGTTTGATACAGACTATTCATAATCAATCTTTAATTATTGGTCATACGATACACGATAAAAGCAGACGAACGCCGAATATATTCATACATTTCAAATTGGATTTCACAACTGGAATCGATATATTTAATATACACCACCGGGTAATTAATCAAACTTTAGAAATATGTTCAATACACAGTCACCAGTTCGCTGCAGGGTTCTAATATCAGTCCTATGCGAATATTTGCGATCACCTTAGCGTTAAGTGTATTCATTATTTTTATGTGTACACTTCCAACAGATTAGACCTACAATAGTCCATACAGCTTTTAAAATCCAAAATTTAAACATCAAACCAATTCAAATATGTATGTATTTTGCTCCCAACAAAGATCGTGACGTGTGAATAATAGAATTTATTAATGTAGTAATTTACCATAAAATACATATATATTCAATACATAATGCCCCGAACGTGACCTTATTCACAAGTAGATTATTTATAATATTGATTGACAATCTTATAAAGCTAAGATTAACAGCCCAATTACTGTAAGCTGTTGAAAGGTAAATTTACGTTCATGACATGATCGTAGACACACAGTCATAAGGGTAATATGTTTGGTCATCCGACATCGTCGAAATGCGTGCATTGAAAATAAATGCGCATTTGCCACTGTTAACCCCTCAACCAAATGTTGCCATGAGGAATTTAGCTCTGATATTTTGTAGTGGTTGTTTTTTAACAAATATCAAGCTTTGGACGCAACTAGAGTAGCATTAAGTCACTTTATTCGAGGTAAAGATTCTCCACGCTTCCTGAATGTCGCATTTGGATCCAATATCAAGATGCATGACTACACGCTCGGTTTGGTTGTGGTCGAACTTATTTCATATTGAGACCTCTTAATTGCTGTTGATATATTTCTTGAGTACAGAACATGCCTTCAAGAGACTATAGCGAGACTATATGAACGTATTGCCTTATTTTCTACTGTGGACAACGCCCTATCGTATATATACAGTAAAACCTCAATAATAAGGTCTGGTCTTCTTATCGAGGTGGTCTTAATATTGAGGTTAAAAAAAGAGCAAAACGTTGAAAATGGACTTGAAAAGTGTGTTCATAATTTTAAGGTGGTCTTATTATTGAGGTGGTCTTTAGGTGAGGTTTTACTATATATATGCAGTTCACTCGTGATCGAATCTTGTACATGAAACACTAAGACTGTATGGAGAGGAGAAAGCGAAGACAGTCTGTCTGGTTCTTTAATTGTACTCAGATAGCCTAATATCGCTCTCAACCATTGGTTTATTTAAACATTAAATGACAAATTATACCTGTTTGCAAAAACTATCTAGCGATAGCAAGAGTCAATAAAATGCTCTTGAATTTTCAGTGTCATTGAATAGCTTTTTGTGTGCAAATATCAATTCATTTCAACCTTGTTTGAACAGAAGTATTTTACTGTGTTTTGATACATTAATATCGACGTGCGAGTACGGAATGGGATACCGTCAACCCATACGAGCCTATTGACAAGGGACATTAAAATATCGATCCTAAAATGTTTTTCAATAACTGATGATAAAGCACACCCTGATTTACGAGCGACTGCATGATACGATTTCGTAAATAATAGACGACGATATATGTGCGTACAACTTGCGATGCAAGATGTCTTGTAAGTTTCAATCCTCGCACGTCTTTGTCGGGTCTTGAAGTTATGTTCGATGCTCGGTATGTAAATTATCATTAGTCTTAGGCATAAGTGGAAGCGTTTTTTTTTAGTATGTTAATTTTGGTTAAATATTAAACACGCTGTCATATTCATCATTTAAATAGATTACGCTATATGCACGTTGGTAATCACTTGCGCATATCTAAATTAATCCTCATATTGAATGTTTGCTAGGTAGGTTGCCTCTGTCATGCTTAATGGAACTTCTTACAATTTTCGCTGATAAATCATGGAAAGTAGACGTGTTAAAAGGTGAACGTTTACGGAAAGTGAATGTATTGATACGCTTTTACCTGTAGATATTTTACTATCTTCAAATGCGTTACTCATTGGATTTTGTGAATAATTGAAACCAATCACAACTCTGCATTGTTTTCAGTCAACAACGAATTAGAACTAACCACACATCAGTATAAGGTTCGTCTCTGTGTAGACCAACTAGTAAAGGCATATTTTGTCAACTAGAGAGCATACATCACTGGCAACGCCAATAAATACCATTTCACCACTGAAATTACCTGGCTATTTGACAATAATATAGTAAAACATATTTTAAAAATATGAAAAGATGATATTTTTTTAAATACGATGTACAAAACATTCACCTTTCTATTTGACTGACACGTAATTAAATGGTATCAATGGTTGTGAATCAAGACTTTTCTCTTTTATTATTATATTATAATCTTTATTTTATCCAACGCATGTGAAAAAACTACATATGAACAGAAATATGGAAGCATAATGAAGAAACCTGGTCACTGATTGTTCACACATTTATTTGTGTTGTTGTTAATGTTCATAGTAAAGAGAAATATTTTTTCTTCTAATCATATTTACGCGATACTATTCAATCAAGTATTGTCTAACTTTTCCAGGTAGTGTTCGGCCCTTTTTAATTCCTTACAACCCCTAAATGGCTAGTGTAGTAAAAATCCCACAAATGTAACATTTACATCATCATACCGAAAAAAAAATCTCTAGCATTTTGTGTATACACATTATTCAATTTAACAGCTTTAGGTTTATTGCGATCTTATTTTTAATCATATTTGAAGTCCGTTGGTCCATTGTGGCATGGGGATTGAGTATGTCATAGGTCTAATTGATATGATTTTAATTATCTCAATGTTCAACGAGAATATTGTGTATTGACAACGCTTTTAAACACTTGCTAAATTGAATTAAAGTCGTTGGTGTATGTCAACAGGCGTATTGATTTGTTTTTAATTAATTCTACGGAATCTGAGAAATGCCATCAGTTAAACACTCTCTAACTGCTATAGCATTATTGCGGTGTTTTCAGTTCAAACCTATGGTATAAACTTACTTATACTTACAGTCAATTCAATTGTATGAATTGTAATAACAGTTGCCTAGGAACTTGGAAATATACCGAGGGAAATAATGAATATTACATGCGACAAGGAAACGGGACGGTCAACTTACGGGAATATTTTCCTCAAAATACTGACACATTTTCATGTTTTGAAAAGTCAGAAATTATAGCTAACAAACTAATTACACAACTATTCAATACCACACTGATTAACTGTCTGATAATTTCATTTGTCTTAACAACAGTCTTTTATTTCTTATTTATGTGTACACTTGTGTGTTCGTGAACTCAGACCCTTGATATAGTTAATCTACCAATGTGGGTTGCTGTGTGTGATAAATTCCTTATTAACCTGATTAAAATGCTCGTTTTCTGATAGAATCAAACTTTTAAGGTTAGATGCGACTAAAACATTCGACTAATGTTAAGCAATTTGATAGCGAACTTCATTTTGTTAAACGTGTTCTAAGGTTTCCTGAAGGCACTTTTCCAGTAAAGTTTACCTCCGTTAAACAAAAAACACCGCACCTCCATCTATTCTGAGACAACTTATGGAGACTTATTTGGACATGCAGTCTCATAGCTGACATAGATTAATCTCATCGAAGTCCTATAGACGCTTCCATACAATTGTCGCTCTGGTGAACGCAAAAGTTACCACTAATCGAATAGTCCGTACAATAAACTCTATACATCTTTGATATAATAGATTCATTGTAAAATGAAAAGAAATGAGAGTGCGAGGAGTATAAAGTCAGCGGAAGAATAATGCCGTTCAATGAATTGTAATTGATCCATCGATTTTACGAGTATGGTTACAATAATATTGAAGTATTTACAATTTGTATTGTAATGCCGTGGACATACATGTGTAGGTCATAGTTATTATATCTCTGTATATTACAACCTCTCCAGAACGGTTCTGACTAAACAACAACCTCTTTTCAACAAAAACCTCTCTTCAACAATAATCTCTCTTCAACAACAACCTCTCTTCAACAACAACATCTCTTTCGACAACAACCTCTCTTCAACAACAACCTCTCTTCAACAAAAACATCTCTTTCGACAACAACCTCTCTTCAACAACAACCTCTCTTCAACAACAACCTCTCTTCAACAACAACATCTCTTTCGACAACAACATCTCTTTCGACAACAACCTCTCTTCAACAACAACCTCTCTTCAACAACAACCTCTCTTCAACAACAACATCTCTTCAACAACAACATCTCTTCAACAACAACCTCTCTTCAACAACAACCTCTCTTCAACAACAACATCTCTTCAACAACAACCTCTCTTCAACAACAACATCTCTTTCGACAACAACATCTCTTTCGACAACAACCTCTCTTCAACAACAACATCTCTTCAACAACAACCTCTCTTCAACAGCAACCTCTCTTCAACAACAACCTCTCTTCAACAACAACATCTCTTCAACAACAACCTCTCTTCAACAACAACATCTCTTCAACAACAACATCTCTTTCGACAACAACCTCTCTTCAACAACAACCTCTCTTCAACAACAACCTCTCTTCAACAACAACCTCTCTTCAACAACAACATCTCTTCAACAACAACATCTCTTTCGACAACAACCTCTCTTCAACAACAACCTCTCTTCAACAACAACATCTCTTCAACAACAACCTCTCTTCAACAACAACATCTCTTCAACAACAACCTCTCTTCAACAACAACCTCTCTTCAACAACAACATCTCTTCAACAACAACCTCTCTTCAACAACAACCTCTTTTAAACAACAACCTCTCTTCAACAACAACCTCTCTTCTACAACATTATCAATTTTCGGACTGAAATTCAGACTTAGATGTTAAAATGTTAAATTTCCATTTTGCTCCTATGTTGGTATTAAATTGACAAAAGTGTGCGGTGGTTACAAAGATTATGTAGATAAATTTTATTCGTTTAGATTTAACGAAAACGAAAGACTGGTAAATATATATTTTTTTTCAAAGTTTAAAGTCCAAGTCTTAGTTGCTTGAATTTGTTTTAATAAGACTCCTGTACGTATTTGATCAGCGCTCAATTTCTCTGTGTTTCTTTTGTAAAACAAAAAAACTTAACAAAAAACCCCCCGGAAAAAAACAAAATAACGGTTGATTTTAAATACATGTATACTATGTACACTCGTGTTAAACAGTAGTGTTTAATTTAAGGCTTATGCCATTGTGATATATTTATTCAATAACAGGGATTAGGAACAATGTAAGGTTTTGTTTGTTTATGTATTTACACATTGTCTAGTCAATAGACCTGATTGATCAGTATTGTCGATATAATACGGGTTCATAGTACGTACAGAAAGTACTTTATCACGTCCTAGGTATGTATATAATCCGGTAATACCCGTCCATTATATCCGAATGACCCGAAATGTTTGAATAGAAAATCTTCAGGATATATAATTAAATCTATAGCTATCCAGCCGTATAATGTCTATAAAGGAAATTTAACTGCATGTAAATACGTGCCATATTTAACACACTTGATGAGTTTCCCCCGATAGCTTTTCATACCAGACTACATGCATTTGTAGTTACATTGCTCATTGTATTGACACATATAGATATCCATACGACAGGGATATCATTGTAACAATGTAAATCTGCGGTAATCGTACTCAAACTTCATTGGTCGGGTTGGTGGAATGAATTTTTTCTTAAAGTTTTAAAAAACGTGTTAAGCTGAAAATGCAACACGAACGACGTGACGAACCAAACAATATTTCGAGTTAATCGGAAAACTTATGTTTTTAATGCTGAAAATGACGAACCAAACTATTCCATAAACATCTACTAGTTAATTGTTTGAACCAAAACTTGTTGTCTAATATATGCATCATCTAACGTGTGTGTTCCTTCCGTACAAACCATATTGCAGCTGAAAATTTAGTTTATTTCATGACTAGGACTAGTATCTTGCTGTACATAATGTCATTTTTTGCCATTGACACAAACCGTATGGCAAGTTGCTAATGTATATGTCTGTTTACGTCTAATTTCTTTATGTCTGTTTCAACTGCATTCTATGAAAGACCGATTGTACGTTTACATTTCAGGTTTTCAAACGGTTTTCAGTTGTTTTCTCCTGAATAACATCTACCCTATGGCTTCTCTGTTTTCATTTCGCATAAAATATTCTATTTCATTTATGATAATATTGATTACACTTAGACACGATCTAGGAGAGTCATCTAAAAGGAGAATTACAATTTAGAAACTTCTGACACTTAATCTATACTGGACGAAAGTGCTAACCCGCCAGATTTATTTCGCAAAATTTCTATAAATACGATTCAGACTATTGAAAAAAGTATACGTATAACCTTTCAAAAGCTTGTAAATCGGTTAAGATCATTTTTCATATTAAATACAGTGAAGATTCTCAAAATATAAAACGGTATGATAGCTCTTTTGACCAGTATATATGAGCACATTAAAACATGCACGTATACATTCTTGTGTTGTAATTCAATGTTAATTGTTTGGCATTTTAGACGCCACAAGAGAAGGAAAGATACCATGCCTAAGCAACGCCGTCTTAGATCCTATCCGGACGTATCTGACTACAGAGACACGTTCAAGCAGCATAATATTCGACCAAGGTCTAGTAAACGACCACCTCCATCCCCAAGGGAATTAAATCCACCTGCGATGACATTTTCTACCAATCAAAGAGAAGAATTCAAAACTCCGAAAGAGACAGGCAGACCTCCAGATTATGCTCCTGTAAGTGATAAGATTGATTGAATTTTTCATAAAATATAATATTCAAACCACCATCTTCTTCACAGATACGTGTTGGCAATTTAACTAATTGTTGATTTGAAAATTTACGTCGTTTATCAACCGTAGTTAAATCATGTACGGCGGTCAATTGACATGATCAGTACCCATGGGTTACCAACCAGCACTAAACTGTTCTTCTTGAGTTGAACAAGCAACAGGCAAATTCCTGAAGGAGGAGGACAAATGACTGTATGCCATCATGACCAATCCCATACAGGTTGTTTAGGATACAATAGCACCGACTGGTGAACTATGTTTATTCACTGGATATATTCCCTGTAATGTCTGCAGTTTCTGCAAGTTGGGTAATACTTTACAATTTTCGTCATGCAGTCGATATGTACGTATTTAAACTGAAGCGATTTTCTGATTTGTAGTAAGATTTACACCCATGTTAATTATACAATGCTTTAATAATGAGAAATTACAATTTCAATAATGACCAATTAGAACGGTATTTTGTCGATGTTTCAAGACAATAGTGTATCAAAGGGACATGATTTAGAGAGTGCGGGGGGAAGCAAAGTAATGAAGTTATTATAACATGTATACATGTATTCAAAAATAACGTAACACCACTGATATCTTCCTAATGCTCAACACACTTTTATGTAAAGAAATTAATCCAACAGAAAATAATAGGACACGAAACATACATTGTATTCTATAAATCGTTCATGATACAAACGGTAACTCATACTTGATATGGATTCTTATTTCTATTTTTAGAAAGATCTCTATGAACCTCCATCCGTGCCTGTAGAAAGGAATACTTACTATACACAAGAATTTACCCAGAAGAAAACGTTACCGGAAATCAGAAAGTTCGAACCACGCGAGAACTTCCGCCGCACGAGCGCCAAGTTTGACGGACGTACCACTTACAAGGACCACCATAAGCACTGGGTCGGCCAGAAACAAGTTCCATTTGGAGAATTACCAAGTTTTGTCGGCAAGTATTTTACTGTTTCCATATTTATTCATTTGATAGAAATATTTAAATGTTACAAGGAACGCCTCATACACAAGACAATGCCCCCTCCACAGATTCCAGGGTAACATCAGCCTACGAAACATTAGGGATCGAGGAGGTATATGGGCACATATCTATTGGAATGGGGAAGTAAGGAATTGTCTGACTGACTTTCAAAACAACCATGGAGAATTTAAGCAGACAACAAGCGGGAAAAGGGATTGAGTAGATAGAATACATCACAGGACAAGCTAATACAATCAGTGGTCATGTGCCAAAATTTGGGATCGAGGAGGTATAAGGGCAAACATCTATGGGAATGGGGAATTAAGGAAGTGTCTGGCTGACCATCCAAACAACCATGGATACATTAAAAGGGCTACAAGAGGGAAAAAGGATAGACACAAATATGTATCTGTATATGTCAATAGTGTTTGTTCCAACTGAAGAAATTCATTTAAAACACACAGTGAAACTACAATTATAAGATTGTCCTTGGTTCTGGTTCAGAACATTGTCGGTCTTTGTTGTGAGGTGGTCTGATTAGCGAGTTAAAATGGTTACACATTGATAACTGGTTCTTGACAATAGGATGGCGTTTCGTTTGAGCCGACCTATAACTGAGGTTTTACTATATAATTGCTTCCAGTGTTTGATTTCAGAATGCTATCTAGTCTTAAGAATGAATAATTTCGTGATATTATAATTACTCATTTCGCGATAAAACCAGACATTGGGACATTACGATATCAGCATTATTTACGAAATCATGCACATTTCTTGAGCATGTTTTTTCTATTGATATTGTGTTGAAGTATCCATTCTTGACTTTATAAATACAGGCACTTGAAGTAATTTGAAATTGTCACGTTATATAACATGTGTTTTATTCCTTACAGGTTCCATATTGTTTCCTACAAAAGACCATATGCATGATAGTGTAACAAAACAGTCATTTCAAGGAGAATTTGCAAAACGCCCAGATGCGATACGTTTAGCAGGGTCACACATAAAAATGGAAGGTAATTTATCTATGCTGATATTTCTTACCACCGACAGTGTGCATTTACTGTATTAAATCATCTTAGTGTAAATAGTTACCAGTTTTATTCTTACATATCCACTCGTTCTCTTTGGTTTAAAGCAGGTTCGATCATTTTGTGATCTAGAATGTTTTTGTCGAATATGAACAGTAGTACTACTGTTCACTTCAAACATTAAATAGTCCACGGAATCAAAATCAATGAACCTCAATTCGATGCTTGACTTTTTCGTATGCTTCCTGTTACTTATGGGCAACGTTCAGTGAAATATATATGTCCGGTATGATAATATCATCGGAAATCGTTAATTTGAAAAATTAATCACTGTGCATCCTTTCCAGACACACATTTTGACTGTTGTAGAAGGTTTATTTGCTCTAATGAGGTTGAATTAATAGCAAATCCTTACAAAAGGGAAACAATACTACTGTTGAAGAGAGGTTGCTGTTCAAGAGAGCTTGTATTGTATTAGAGTATCTCCCTCCCCCCTCCCTCCCCCCCCCCTCTCTCTCTCTCTCTCTCTCTCTATTCTATATATACAATATAAATATTATTGACTTTTCAGGCGATCATCACATGCTAACCACACATATGGACACATACAAGGGTGCCACGGGAGACCCTCGACCATCTCCAATTATCCGCCAATCCGATCTCGCCAAACATAAACCACGTGGAAAGTTTTCTGGCGACACCCAGTCCAAACACGATTTCCCTGGATATGCTGGTGGCCAACCCAAACCGCCATCTCCGGCACGCCCAGCACCAGACACACTCGACTTGAAATTTGACAACAAGTTAGTTTTTATTTTTACATTTTCTTCAAAAATAGAATTTAAGCATTTTATCCTTAACCACATTAATTGCTTGGGTGATATGTCCTGATACACGTATACTAGCTAAATATCAACTACCACAAATACACCCCGAGTTTCAAACATATCAATTGCTTAACTGTACTTGTGGTGAAAGGTAAATATTGTAAGCATTTACCTTTTTTTCTAAAGAAACCATCTAGAAAACATAGAATATCTTTGAAAATTTGCCTACCAGTTGATGTCTCGAAATAATTAATTCAAGAGTTCATTTCTTTAGTCGATACATAAAACATGATATTTTATTAAATTACAGTCGTTGCTTTGACACTGAGCAGCGAAAGATCTATAAAGGACATGACGTGCTGAAAAACCCAGTACCCAAATCATTTAAACTAGAAGATGAATATGTACAACCCCAGGTGAACGTTGACAATGAAACTAGCAACAAGGTAAGCTTTTGATGTTGCGACCATTGACATAATAAGTCTGACGTGAGCGAGTTTGTAAAATATTGAATAGCCCATTTGGAAATCGAATTATACCTTATAAGATAAGATAAGTTTCAGGATAATGGAGTTATCAAATTTGAAGTTTTAGGGCTAAGATGCGCAATGTATCTCATGATGTGTAAATGACACATTTATGGATTTTTGGTAAATGACGACACTAGCAGGTATTTGAGTTAATACAATATTCAAATAACTACATTCAAAAACCGTTGTCGAATTTAACCTATTTTGTGAACAATCTGTTTTCTGTCATTTCCAGAGAGACTATCGTCCTATTGATTTATCACGTGCTTACATCGCTCGGGCTGTCGTTCCGGTACAAAAGGTTCAGAGATCTGATGCCAAATTTGAAGATATGACAAGTTCTAAGGAATTCTTTAGAAACTGGGGACCGTCTACTCGAGTTAGATACGGCGATTTCCACGAGAACAGGCCATATCTACCACCACAGCAGAAATTTGATGGGGAGAGTGTGCAGCAATCTTCATACACACCCAAGAAGTTTTCACCAACGGCGGACTTCAAACCAGAAGACAAACCAGTCAGAAGTGAAGGGGAATTTGACTTTAACACAGTCTCGCATATGACGTATCAGAAACCAGAAGTGAAACCATGCCGAGCAGCAATGTACCTCATGCAACAGGAGTTGAAACGACAGCGTGCAGCCGATGCCCAAGCCAATGGTACCCCAACAGGACTAACCATTGCCGCTAAGTAGTGAGCCTGTCGATTACCTTTTGTATCTGTTTTGAAAATGGGCCCTTTCGAGAAAATACATTTAGACATTTATTGAAATAATCGACATTTCTTACGATTGCTGGCCCTTACTAAGTATTATGAGCAATCCATAATCTCAATCGTAGCTCAGCAGTTAGATTTTTGTTAAATGTTGAATAAGTTCTGTGATACTCTATTATGAATAACTGATTTCTGTGATACATGTGTACATATAGGGTTGGCAGTTTTATATTTGTCCTTACAATATGAGTTCAATAGGTTTTATAATGACAAACCATTGACTATATAGAGGAATTAAGATATACTTGTATGTGACTTCTGATGAAATTGTTGAGATTGTGTATGTGAAAATTTAGGGTAAATATTTTATTATAAAAGTTGCTATGTAATATGATGAGTATATATGTATGTGTAATAGATAAATACATGCCTGTTATATGTAGCAGATATTTCAATATCTACAAATTCTACTGACTGATTATCATGTAGGTGGTGTTGATGAACTTCGAATGAGTGGTGTTGTGTCTTCTACTTTAGAGCACACGTATTGGTACATAGAAATATGTAATGCTTACGTATGAAAACTGACTTTATTGCAAACGTATGCTCAAATTAGACATTTTTAGACGAACTTAATTATAACATGTTATTGAACTATTTATTAATGCATGTGTATTTTATTTCTATCATTGTTAATGTATACATGTTTGGGTTTGAATAAATTAAAATAACAAAAAGTGACGTTTTACTGATATTCTGTTTATTTCTGTCACAATGTTTCAGTGAATCAGTACATTAATACACCAAAGGTAGCCAACAAATGAACAATCTCATTAAAATCAGACACATCAACCAACCAGTCGAATGATTTTCGTTACATGGATCAAAATAAGCATACAGAATATACTTAATGCCATTAAAAAAGCAACCACAAATTGTGCATATAGATAAAGTGACATTACAAAGGCAAAACTATTCTTTATTCCCAAACATTATTTCAAAAAATTCATCAATAATGAAATAAAAAATAATTGGTCTAGAGTTTAATAAAATTTTGAACAAGATTTAACACATAGATAACTGTAACACGTTTTTGACAGTTGGTACTACATAATGACGCCTAGGTCAAATAGTTGCGTTTTCAATGGTGTCAAGTATAGAAGCAAATATTAAGATCTGATTATTATGAGACTGGCAAAATGACCGGTTCAAAGTTTAACATGATGTGTGATACATTAGTTATTAACAAAAATAAACCAACCACCATCATTTTACACAGTTTGCTTAATAGCAACTTAATATGTCTTAATAAATTGAATGCTGACATTGTGCAATAACTCTTGCAGTGACGACACATCAGAATGTTGTGAAAGTCGATGTAGATCTACTAATTATGCCACTGTCTTAGAATATCTACAAAATATCTGAATTAAGCAATACTATTCTAATCGTACAGAAATCAATGGTCGAATGTTTTTCATATTTTGTTATTTACATGAATACATGTTAATGACACATAAACAATGGGTTTCAATCAAGTGGATACACTATTCATTATGCATATAGAATCACTATTACATTGTTGTAACATAGTCATTAGTCATTAGATAAAACATGTACTTTAGTAAATGACAATCGATTTTGTAATTAATTGATAAAATCATAATACATATAGACATACTAACGTTGGAACCAACGTTAAGACAATTTATGTTTTGAACGAAGTTTGAATTACAAATTCTTCAGACCGACCACATTTGGAAAAGTAACAACTTATCATCAACAGCGTGTATATATTCCACTGTTGGTCAACGCCTAAAAAGTATCTGCTTAAAAATCTAGCAAAGAACATGTTTTACAATTTTTTAAACAATAATATTTCAGAAAATAAACTTTTCTTCGATTAGGTGCATAACTTTGTCTTACGCTTTGTCAGGAAAACTTATATATAAATAACCAAGTGAGAAATTTCACCAGACTTTACCACAGATACGCTATCTAAAATAGCAACTGTTTTAAAAAGATTTATTGGTCAAAGACACAGTACATTGTTAAGCCACAGTATCAATTAGCCGCTAGAAGAAAGTGAAAGTGCAACCGTTTTAAATCATTGTCAACGTATCGAAATTGAAAAATTCAGAGACCTAAAGTTTGATAAGCATTGTTCTGGCCAAGATGACTTCGAAGTTATTCCCTAAATAACTCTATAGAAAATATGTGACCCAAGGGGATTCTGAAAAAAACTTAGTACGCTAACACTAAACAATGCTACTTACGAAGCATGAACACCCTGGGCCGTGCGGCTTAGGAGGAGAACATTTCCATGTATAAGTCTACAGAAAATGTGTGACCCCGGGGCGGGGCCAGTTTTAACCATGGGGGCATAATTGGAATAATCTTGGTAAGGTACCACAAGACAATGTTGGATACAAAATAGGACCATTAATGAATACTACATACTAAATAAGAATGCTTTTGGCCCAATATATCTAGACAATAAGCTTTTAAAAGTTTTAATATCTATTTTTAATCCAGTGATCCACGTATGCAACACAACGTTACGGACCATCCAAGAAACGCGGGTAAGTGGGTAAGGAGGAGATGTGAATGTACAGTTAACAGACGGACTCGCGGACGGACGGATACATGCACACACGACGGACATTTCGTCATGACATAAGCTCCTAACCTTTTGCCAGTAGAGCTAAAACTGAGGAGGGGGCACAAAACAAAACAAAATAAGTGACACCTGGGGTCAAGACCAGGCTGTACAACATTTAAACAGATACATATAAACGTAACAACACAACAGCGTCCACGCCTTAGAAATGTCAATATCAACACCAACTCATTTAAACAATATTATGATATATACATAGGAATAATAAGATACAAAAAAAGAAAGAATATTACATTCTCAAGAAACAAGTATGATACATTTGTATGAATTATAATATACGGGATTTTTATCTTATAAACTGTTCTTTTGTATTTCATTTGTAGATCTAGATACATGTACATATTACAAAGAAACTATTTAACGTTCACTGAGTAAGTGTTAATAAATCATCAAAACACTATAACAATGTTCCCCTCACGCACATCAACAGGGAATTCCCCAATATTTGGAGGAAACGGTTCTTCGTCCAGTGGTATAAAGCCCTTGACAGGAACGTACAAGGCAATGCATTTCATTTTCTGAATTGAGGGAGTGTCCGTCTTGTATCCAGTGGATTTAAAAGGACTTGGAGTGATACGCCAACAGTATTTGTGTTTAGTCTTAAAGTCCTTACTATTCCTATCAATACACTCTTGAACGTCATTTAATTCACGTATTAACCTCAATTCCTTTTGTTCACACTGTTTTATTTTCTTATTCTCAACCTTGCATTTTTCGTCGATTTCGTTGACATTTCTGACGTGACATGCGTATCCTTCGTCATCAAATTTATCATCATCAGTGAGTACAACGAAAGTGATATTACCACCGAAACTTGCATCGCCCTTTGTGTCAGTATACGCAGGCCACGTGTGTTTCACACCTGTCTGACGGTTAAAATCGTCACAGATGCGTTTACACACTGCTTTGATTTCCTCCGATCTTCGACCAAGTTTGGTGCAAGCGAAATCAAGGGTGGGTTGGTCCAGTTTAATACCGGAGTCTATCAGTTTCTGTGCACTTTCTTCTGTATTAGCGTCGAAGCACATTTTCGAATCTTCTAAACATTAAAAACATTAGATATAAATACAAACTGCCATGTATTTACCGCTCGTAAAATACCATAAATTAACTAGCTTCTCTCTACAGCATTTGTATTGAAGTGTTTTCCAAAGCCCCATTTTAAATTTGAAAAAATACGGTATACTGCGCAAATATTCGAGGGACAAAGTTGTGTTTGCTTGCCACAATATTCATATATAGTACCAATGATGTATCGCTGATATGAGTGCTTTGGAAGATATGTATTAGGAAGCGAGTTATTTGTTTATAATATATTATCAAAAAACATTTATCTGTTTTAAAAATACCTTCACGATTGATTTAGTTCAAAAATAAAATATACATACCTGATGACATTGGTCGTGTGCCTGAAAAACAGCAGTTTGAAACAATGCGTAAAACGAATGGTCGACTTCAAATAACACTACAGGAGAAAGTGTGTACATTTATAAATCAGTATTGCATTTCGCTAAATATTGATGGATTTCTTTTATGTTATTTCATACGACCACACGTAGATACATAAACTATTTGTACCCCACGTTTCCGTTTTAAAATTGCATTTATAAGAAGGCTAAGCAATGATTAGCTACATATTCTCCTACATATGGCATAACGACTCTTGCAAAACCAAACGAATCAGCATTTTATTTGCGCGATTATGCCACTTATTGCGTACTCCTGAAACAGTAAACTGTAAATTCAAGGACAGCAATATTTAGAAAAAATATCTAAAACTTTAAAACCAGCCTTTTCATTCATTATTTCATCATTTCGAGGTCGTACTCAAATACCTTTTATCCAATCTACTAAGTCCTTCCATTTCTTCCCTAGGAGCTCACCAATCAACTTGTCCATGTTAGCCTCATTACTCAGACCACCACGTTTACTCCTCCATCTGAACATGCAGTAAAACAATGTTCATTAATACCTTAGATTTTATTGATCGTTTTCAAGAAAGTAGAATACCAAGCAGTTTAACTTAAATAGATAGTATCTTATCAAAATAATAATAATAATAATAAACTCATTTAGTAGGATTACTGCATTTGATTCAAGTCATTGTAGCCAACAACTGATATAATAACCAGTTGTTCGAGGTCCCAAGGAATATATATATTATATACTCAAGATCGAAATGTGTTTAATTTTCAGTTTTCAATATCTCATTTGCAGAAAAAGTATCAACATGTACCTTGAGTACATTGGCAATAAGTAAAAAAAGCAAATTGGAGAAATACGAGATACTTTCCGTTCGCGAATTGATAAGTCGTTTTTGCTCATAAATTAACGAGCAGTGCTTGGGTTTGAAATGGCCAAATCAAATTCAGTTTCTTTTAGCCCATGCTGATCAGAAAAATACAATTATAAATTTCAATTCGCTCAATTCAGACTGAGCCAACACGAGCGCGTCCAAGCTTTTACAGCAACAAACTCAAAACAATTAAGTCCACTAATCAGGAAAGAATATGTCCATGAAACGTGCCTTAGTATTATCTGATACTAAACATCATATGGCTCTGCTTCACACCTTACCCAGTTTGATTAAAACCCAGAGTGAACACTTTCTTTAGCATTAGTGTACATATTAAGAGATCTTTATATCAATGTTCAATGTAAGTAAGTTTACTGGAATTGACTGCCTGTTTTAAGATGAAATCTGGTTCATCACAATTTGCACTTCAACTAAATCAATATGAATATGGAATAACTATTGTAAAACTTACAAAACCAGGGCTTGGAACGCTTCCCTCTGGGTATCCTGTGGGTAGTCTTGTTTCAAAATCTGCAGCTCATCGCTGGATACGTTCAGTGATACTAAGAACCCATACCAATCTGGTAACCGAGCAGCAAGTTCCAGTAGAAATATGTCATTGTCAATCGCTATGATTAAAACAAAGACGTATATTGTCAAACATGGAATGGAAACTATGACAATGTAGTACCGTGGACATGATGAGCGAGCGACTAAGAAAGATACAGAGGGAGAGGAAGATAGGGAGAAGGAGGGAATGAGAGAGAGAGCGGGGATAATGGAGAGCGGAAGGAAGAGAGAAGAGTGGATAGTCAAAAGAGGGAGAGAAAGAGATTGACAAGTAGTCTTAACGACAGTCTTATAATTGAAAAAAAAGTATGAACGGTAGTCGAATTATTGGATAAATAGTTCCTAACGGAGTGCTTCTTTGTACACATCTGTATTTTGTACATGGCTACTGACATTTATATACTTTACCAAAAGGATATGAAGTTCACAACGTTGTATCTAACTTACATTTGTCTGGTTCGGATGATTTTATCTGAAATTAGTTTTTAAATATATTAATTACGTTGCTTCGAGAGATTATGTGCAACCGTGCAATAAATGGAACAAAAACCTACGTATTTAAAGTATTTAAAGACCCATCGACAAAATGTCGATATCACTATATATATATATCATATCCCATGGAGGGTGATAGCATATAATTTTAACCCGAGAAAGTTAATGTGAACCGAGGCGTAAGCGAATTAACATTTCGAGTGGAAACATTATATGCTATCACCATCCATGGGATCTGATATTTAATGTATTATACCGAATATTAAAATATAAAACAATAAAGTCAATGTGAAATAAAACAATAAAGTACTTGCAATTTTTGTGAAAGAACTGAATCTGTCAAATGTGACAGATAATGTCGTTTGCAAACATTACAAGCGCTTGATTGTTACCTATCTTAATAAGCGCCTATCGACTCGGACTATGGAAATTTCCAGAAGTCTATTTTTAGACCCGAGGGAGGGTAAAGACGTTATGTCACAGTGTGAAAACGTTATGTCACAGCGTCATAGGGTAAAAACGTTATGTCACAGCGTCATATGGTAAAACCATTACTGCAAAATATTTTATTTAGGCGCGTTTATTTATATTTCTTTCAAAATAATATTTTAAATAAACCATTTCTGTATTTATGCAGCACGTACTTTTTTAATAAAAAATCGACTTCTTCAAATAACACGCGACTCCACGTAAGATGTTCTTCAGAGGTATGTGATTAGCGCTTTATCAAATCCTTGCCCAACTAATTTATAGAAAAAAACATAATTTGGGTATGGTACGTCTTGCATTCGGTCTGTTTCATATAAAAAATGTCGCACTTTAAAACGTATTAACCAACAAAGTGATATAACAGATGTAAATTGTATTTGCCATACGAATGTTTTAAATAAATTACAGTCAACATCAATGAGAAATAACGGAAGTACTAATATTCGACACTAGTTTTGGGCTTTCTTTGTTTTAATATTACAGAAAGCTGTGCGACGTACCATTCTTTCTTATGGTCGAACTATTAGTGAATGCAGTACCTCAATTTATTACTATACAGAACAACCATACTGCTAATAAATATACTATAAACATACCTGTATTTGTGTGGAGGCTTTGCTGAAATCTAGAATAATGAACACATCAATGTAAACTACTTTGTACATGTCAATAGTAAGTTTAATTAGCTATGGTAAATTAAAAAAAAGTTAACTGTAATTAAATAAATTTGGCATTCTCAAATTGGCTCAGCAGAAAGCCAGTCTTAGTTGTGTGAAGGTCCGATCATCGACAGAGAAGAAAACTTGTTCCATGGAAATACAGACGGACTTCGTTAATGCGACAACCTTTTGTCCAAATATTTGGCATCATCGAAATAAATAGTAACTACCGATATACGAGGCACGTCGAATTGAAATGGGCTAGAGATATTCGAAACCATATAATACTCGAAATAAAATGTTGGACCCACACACTGCGCTCTTTACAGTTTTTTGCACAACAACGCATTTTTCGTTGTAAGCACCAGTCAAATGATCATATTCCAAAGTAGTCAGAACTAAATCATTTTTAAACTTACCTACATAGACATGGGGCATTCGTAAGCTATATATTGACTCAGTGCTATCGCAAAACGTTTTATTCTGCTGGAAACGAATGTGGTCTCTAATTATTCACTAATAATCCCTTGAATTATGAAACAAAAGTGGCGCCGTCTTATATGAAGTGATGACACTCACTGCATGATACTTTTCATTCTATAAACTTATATATTCATAGAAAAATAAACGTTAACATGATATCGATCAGTCTATGAATATTTTAATTGAACTTTGGCGTCAACTAAATACCCAAAGAGAGCCACAAAAAAGAATCGTTTCTAAAAACGGATCACGAGAATAAAGAGACGATACGTTTGCACAGTCTACCGTGGATTATTGGCCTGTTATGGAGAGTCGCTATGACCCGTTTATTCAAAGGATAACATTTTCAGTGATATAGAAGAGCAAATTCGCATTCCTTAAAATAACGACAAAATGCGAATTTATCAATACAACTAAAATACAGGTGAAAACGGGTGTTAAACCAAAATAATTTTATTATTTGCATTGGCTTCGACTCCGGTTTCGAGCTCCACCTCCTCGGTATTTCCTCAACTTCACGTTATTCTCAGTGTAACTGGAATTTCTCCAACTGCAACCCGGAAAGAGATGGGGACAGTGATTACAAGCTATGTCTTGTCAATATATTGACTATTTTACCTTTGTAACTGTTATGGATGTCATTTGCCAAGTCATTTCGCTTCTCCGCTCTTAAGGCCTGACACAAAATGCCGATTTGTTCCTGTTCGCTGTCTGTGTGAGACGATTGTTTCCATCTAATCAAACAGATATAGAAATACCGCACTATCAAGGTTTAGTAGAAGAGTTAACAACGGTATCTTAAGTACCAACGACTTGGCCATCTAAAAGTTCAGGCATCCGATTATCAGTTCGAAAATATAGTCATCGGTTCGTCGTAAACATTTTGAATTAATGTTAGAAAGAAAATGAATGAACGAAAATGTCTTCCGAAATTCAGAAACAAAATACTTGTCCGATTACAAATTAAATGTATGTTTAATGAAATCGTGTAGCTTTATTGGACTTACGGTCTAAAATATTGTTTGATTGGGGGATACATGGTCAAACTTGCTAGGTAGGGTCGGTCGGCAATAAATAACAAATGCTCAGCTGTTTTTAGGTCGGGTAAATCTAAATCAAACAACGTCTGGAGCTACAAACGGACGCGATAATCAAGTAACATTTAACATCCCCACTAAACTGAAATCGTGATCCGCCCCTGATTACCGCTAATGAAAGCTTTTTAGACTCGATAGACGTTCAACACCTCATATGAAACGTATTAAATAGTATGTTTGTTATAAGAACTATAGTTACGCAAAGGGTGTACGAATTTAAAATGCAAAACAGGTTTTGGATGAGGGGACATATCATAGCCCATTAAGTGTATATGCGGAGTGACCATGCTGTGTTCCCTCATGGAGCTGACCTGTGTATGAGCTATATGTGTACGCATAACGCTCACCGGTCTAACACTGGTCTTACACGACATGTCATATGTTTAACCGTTTACATTTATAAAACATATTGACATTCATGTACACAGACCCAAAATGAAAACTTTACATCGACTTTAAAGTATATTTTGTTAATCTTATGACACCGAACCCTTAACGTAATATGTGTTTGTGTTATTTATTTTGAATTATAAGAGGAGAGGTGTCAAAATGGAAATGTAAATGATCACAAAGTATTTGAAATAAAGAAATTTCTGATTCCCCTCCATTCAGCTTATTATTTCCGACTTTCTTGACCTATTCCATGATGTATTCAATCCATGAAATATTTGTTTCCCCTTGTTGAAAACTACAGTACGGCTGCGCCGAAAAAGTGGGACAATTATCATCCATTTATCGTAAGGATTTAAAAGGGCCACTTGCCTACGTAACTTTATACTGAGACGCAGTGAAATTTAACCACTTTCGTGATTACAAATACTGTTGTGGAGCCACTTTAAAGAAAATATAATTTTCTTTGTAAAGAAAGAAAAATGTATTGATGCATCCGCATTGTTAGAATTTCAGTTGATTTTTACTAATATTTATATACTTTATATCGTTACAAACCGCTTAAGCATCTCCAATGCCCTATGACAAACATCTCCTGGGCTGTTCTTTTCAATCTCGCAAATAACGTTGGATTTCAGTCTCAGCCTTATACCTAATTTCCACCAAACAATCACAATCTTCTCTGATGTTTCAAGGAAGAACCGTTCCGTCAAAATATCTGAAGCCAAAAATAAAACTAAACAACTGTGTCTGACGAGAGTTTCAAGTAAAACACATATATATCAGATAGTTTATGAAAAATGAAAAGATGCAAGCAGGGAGAGCTACATTCACAAATCAAAACAAAGGACATCCGAGAAGGACCACGCAGAGAATGTCTTGCCCAGTATTATGATCAATAAATGTATAAGCATAACGATTACATTACCTTGGATAGAATCAGGAGTCGTTGATGAAACAATCGCCTTTTCAGCCGAAGTACAGAACATATCTGGATCTGAAACAGTCGAAATAATAAGACATTTATTATCTCAGAATGTAAAGATTTTATGGCAACCTTGTGTGCATTGAAAGAATCATTATATGGTAATACTGGAAATTGTTAAGTTTGTTGTATGTAGTAATGTAGAGACAGACTATAGGTTCAAATTATGATACTGTATTGTTCTTGTATACATGTTTATTGTATTCAGAGGTTGGGAGTGAACAAATGCTTTAGCTTATAGAATTGTTAAGTTATAACGACTTGGCGACGATTAAAAGGAAAATGGCTGTGTATGGACTGTTGAAATTTTTTATACAGGGGAGGAAGAGTGGAATGAATATATTGAGCGTTTAAAATATTATTTTGTGGCAAATGAAATTACAGACGCGGACAAGATGAAAGCGCTTTTGTTATTTGTGATTGGTTCAACAACGTACAAATGGATGCGTAATTTACTTTCACCAGCGAATCGGAAATAGTACAGAGGTATAAGCTCAACCGTCGCATATACGATTGTGAATTCGGAGCAACATTTGAAGTAATGATTCGTGACAGACTAGTATGTTGAATTAATTATGACAGAATTCAACGTAGATTGCTGTCAGAAGCAAATTTGAATTTTACAAAGGCTTTAGGCATTGTTACAAGCCTGGAACTTGCGGCAACAAGCGCTGCCACTTTACATCAGACGACTAATGGGGGCTCTGAATAAAGTCGGTCAACAGAAGCACAAGTTCGAAAACCCAACCAACAGCCAGCAACCGGGAAAGACAGGTGGGAAGCCATGCTTTCGGTACACTGGTACAACTCTTTTAAGCCAGCGTTTGTTACAATTGCTCGAAAAAGGGGCATTTGAAAATGCTTGTCGTGCAGACAAAAATCTAGATATTAAATGCAAATCTAGACAGTATCGATGGTCGGATCAGAAAAAGCTGTTCCGAGTTTCCATTCTTATGAAAAACTTTACCAGAACCCATTCCATGTCTAGCTGATACATCAAGATTCATGTTATAGTACGACAAATACACAAACCGCTGACGAATTTACGAGAATCGACTTTGATACTTTTGCTAAATAATTATGCAATGCTCTTCAGATTTGCCCACGATATAAATACCTCAAATGAATAATGTCATTTTGTGTAACAATTTTGTCAATGGTGTTTTTTTGTTGATACATATAGTAAAATATGGGTTTTCAACATGACCGTGTTTTAGTACCGAACACAGCTTTAATGCAAATGTTTACATTGTACACTGAAATGAAATTGTGACTTACGTTTCTTTGATTCTGGCGGACATCTTTCTTCTAGAGTCTAAATACAAACGTATACACGTAGAATGCATTAAATAACATACACTTTTTGCAGTTTTGGATAAAGTTACATACAATATTAAATATAAAATGATTTCCTACTTTCGGTTTTATTTGTATTTATCACATCAATAAAATAAATCGTTTCCAATTTTCGGTTTGCTTTGTATATATAACATCAATAAAATAAATGGTTTCCAACTTTCGGATTGCTTTGTACATGTATACATATTATCAATAAAAATGTATACATAACATTAATAAAATAAATGGTTTCCAACTTTCGGTTTGCTTTGTATACATAACATCAATGAATAAATGGTTCCCTAGTTTAGGTTTGCTTTGTTGACAGAACATCAATAGAATAAATGGTTTCCTACTTTCGGTTTGCGCTGTTTACATAGCATCAATAAAATAAATGGTTTCCTACTTTCGGTTTGATTTGTATACATACAATGCAGTAGAATTAATGCTTGTATGCCGTCGGTTTGAGTTGTATACATAACATCAGTAGCTTTCATACGTCATACTTTCGGTTTGATTTGTATTCAATATATTCAATGACGTTAATTTGTTCCTACTTTTGATTTGATATGTTTGCTTAATAAAACGTTTGGTTTTATTTCAATCCATACTATTCGATTCAATTAATGCTTTCTTAGTTATGGTAGAGTTCAAATGCAAAACACAAAGTAAGAATTAAATAGTCATGGTTCACTTTTACCAATCAGATTGATACTCACTCTCTTGAGTTTTCCCCACAGACCTTCATTTTTCCAGTCTTTTTCGGTGCTGAACTCTAGCGGGATTAACGCATCGAAATATTTAGATTTGCCTCCCATTAAGCAAACAGGTATCAGATATTTTTCTTTATTCTGAATCGCCTCCATCAAAGCCGATTGAGCTGCATATTGTGCCTTATCATGTCTATTATCATGATTTGGTAAAATGACAACAATAGTTACACTAGTGCTGTCAAGATTCTCGTGTAGCTGATGAAACCAGTTTCGTCCTGGTATCTCTTCTATACAATTAAATCCCCACGATACTGTTTTTTCGCGAAGTACACTGATAAATTTCCGTACTGTTTCTTTATTATCATTGTCTCCATCATCGTATACGATGTTCAAATTGCTACTCCTGTTTGAATTCATTCTTAAAATTTCAATGCATTAACTTCCTTTTCCGTGTTTATAACTTTTATCTAATAACACGACGAATACTATACATTAATTATACCGGAACAACTCGGGTTTAAACGACGAGGTAGTTCGATCAGCAACTATAGTGACTATGGTTGGATGATAAAACTCAGTCTAGTTCATCAATGGTCTAGTTACTCTGGTCATTTTTGGAATTTGGAGGGTTGAAAACCCTATAGAGGTGTTCCGAATATCGACTATAGTTCAACCGTACTAAATCGGTGGTTGAACCATAGTTCATTTTCGGGACACCTCTATATAGTATTCAAACCTCCAAGTTCGACGAGTGACCAGAGTAACTGGACCATAGATGAACTAGACTGAGTTTTATCATCCAACCATAGTCACCAAAGTCGCTATAGTTGCTAATCGAACTACCTCAGAGTTACGAAGACGCGTGTAAAAGTCGGAGTACAGAGACACGCTACCGGCTACCTTCTTAAGAGCAAGATAAATATGACGACTGGACATCCTAGATCCTTTGTTAGTATTATTTACTGCTGAAAATTGATTAATATCACCAACTTCAAACTATATATTAAATAAGTAGATTCTTTATTAATGTTTTGATTTCATCTTGGTCTATTTTTGTCCCACTTTTCACAATCTAAAATATTTGATATTGAAAGAACTTTACTTCGAGCTTTTAAGCCATTAAATGTTTTCCATATTCTCGTTAACATACAGTTTGTCCTATTTTCATTTAGCTATGTAATGATATCATTGCGATGTTACTGTACATGACTATCATTTGTGCAACACCACAAAGCTCTGTGACCAAGGAGAGGTGAGACACATGTATTTAACATTAGGCGCAATTATTTAAGCGGGTAATGATGTCTTAGACAATAGTTGATAGTACTTGCCACAACTCATCTCTAAAATATACTGAAACAGAGAGAATATGTAACTACGGGGAACGCCACATACACAAGACAATACCTCCCCACGCAGACCTCAGGAAAAACAACAATCCACAAAACATAACGCACCTAAGGAGGTCAAACTGTACACATATTAAGGAACAGAGGCACAAGGAACGGCCCAACAGACCATAAGGAATAATTAAGAGAATCAAAGTGGACAGTAAAAGGAGGGGGAGGGGGGAATTAATGGATGGAAAAGCTCACAGGACAATTCAAGACAACTGGCCACAATAGGCCAAAATTGGGCAGGAAACACTCTGAACACTGTATAAAGTGACAGAATTGCATAGGGGAAAGGGAAACATAAAACATTCATAACACAAACAGAAACAACAATCATATAGCGAATTACAACCTTGGAACTGTCAGTAAAAAATACTGGGGGTTTAAATCGATTTAACAGCTAGCTAACCTCACATCTTATCGCTATATGGTCATTGATTTCCAACATATATACAAAAATTGACTAAGTAGGCAGTAACTAATCATTAAAATAAACCAACCATCACGTTCATATCAACAGACATACAGTAACTAATCGAGCACGGAGGAACAAGCAGCCTTATACTGACCTTGTTCCCCGTAACTAAAATAGTAACATCAGAATAGAAGTAACCTTAAAATGTCAAATTAAAGTGCAATTTAAAATAAAGTCAACTTGATAATGTGTTTACTAATAAAAATTATTAGATATTATTGATAGGGAAATGGAATTTATAACTAAAAGAAATATGTTTAATAAGAAAATAAAACACAAAAACACGACTGCACCCAACGAATATTAAGAAAAGTTTACTAGGTATTGTCAAATGACGTCATAAAATGTAATCGCATTGTAGATAGAAAAGTTTTCTTGGTATGGTGACGTCATACAATTTTAATGACGTTATAAAAGATATAGTATACGCTGCGTAAGGAGACGTTATTTATACAAGACTGTGCCATATAAACTGATAATATACAAGAGAAAAACAATTAAGTAAGTGGTTACAGAGAACATCACAAAACAACAAGAAACAAGGACAACACTAACGTAAATTCAAAAAAATATATGTATAATACGACACAAAACATTCACAAATGGGCTGGTCAATAGTTTTAAGATACTGCATGGAACACTTCATGTTAATTCCAGAGCAAAAGTCAATGCCTACAAAGTCCCGAACATAATCCCCTAAGACATTGTGATCAGTTATATCCTGCCGTACCAAGTACGGTTTACAAATATAACTTCATTTAGTCTCAAAACATTAGTGTCCGGCGTGCAGTATGCGACGCCCACTATAATTACACGGATGATTGACCATAATCTACAATTTCATACTATATCATCGTTAATATCTCATCACTTGGTTCCATAACAGTGTCAGTATACGAGGGTCATGCAAAACGTTCTGTCATTGGGTTCGGATTTCTTAAGTGCTACGTTTTATCAAAATTGTTTTTATTACAAACCTTCAAAGTATTCCCCCTTTACCGAAACACATCTTTGTAACCGTTTAACCCAATCGCGAAAAGCAGATAAATAGTCTTCTTTTAGTATCTGTTGGAGACACTGATAAATGGCGCTGCCAAGAGAACTTCTGGACTTATATTTCTTTCCAGAAAGCATTTTCTTAAGCCTTGGAAATAAAAATAAAGTCACATGGACTCAGGTCAGGTGAATAAGGCGGATGGTTTACAACTTCCACCTTTTCAGAAGCCAAAAAAGACTTAACAACCTCGCACTTGTGAGAGGAGGCGTTGTCGTGTATAAGATGGACTTCTGACCATCCTTTGCTTGGACGTTTCTTATTGTAAAACTCTTTCACTTTCTGCAGTACAGAGTTATTGTAGAATCGTCCAGTGACTGTATGACCAGATGGACAAGGCTATATCTTTCACCGACAATCGCGCATCCTGTTCAACCACAACTTTTACAGCAGCCATGTTTGCCTTGGTAACAGAGGTTTTAGGCCTACCAGAACTGGTATCATCTTCGACAGATAATTTCCCAGCTTTAAAAGCTTTAACCCACCTAACAACTGTGCGCATTGAAATGGCATGAGGTCCATATATACCACGCAATTCATCAAATATCTATATCAAGCCTAATGCGGCATTTAATATAGCTACGAATTTCAGTCTTTTCGTCCATTTTACAATGTAAAAAGTGAATTGGTCAGTGTATATGACTGCATGTATTTCAATTTCGAATAACTCGGTCATTTGAAAAGCAATTTGCACAAAATAAACGGATATCGTTAGATATTGGACACACCACTCAATTGCAATGAAGCTTTTCAAAAAATACCTGGGATAAAACTACGGAAGCCCATTAGTTACAGAACTTTTTGCATGACCATCGTATATCCTCACCGGTTCTTGTTATGCAATGAACTGAGCTAACAGTACATGTTTATATAATCTAAGTATATTATGGCCTAAAATATCGAATCCAGAGCCATATCACTTTCACATAAATCATGCTCTCAGCAATTGCAAAAAAAATACAAGTATAATCATTGGAACAGTAACATCAGTTTACAAGTACAATGAATACATGTGGTTAAACGTATTTATGTTAGATGCAGAGTTATCGAGCGGTCGAGAGCCTGGCTCCCGATCCTTCGATCGTGGTTCAGAATCCCGTCTTACGTGTGAATGAACAGCAAACCCTCAGTAATGCAAGATAACTGGTTGGTAGCTCGGGAAGCAGTCATAGAGGTATCTAGGCTGTCAGCTTGTTTCACGATCGATGTAAACATGCTTAACTAAGTGTATTGAGTACCAGTTCACCTGTACGGACAGGCAGGTAAGCATATGTATTAATTGTGTTAAGTTTTAACATGGCCTGTCACCGAATTGACATCGAAACATCAATATATTAAACAATGAGGAACTTTTTGGTTTAAAAATAAATCAACGCAGTACAAACCAAAATTATAATAGGGTAAAGTTTTTTTAATACAAATATTAATATATTTTATCATACCAGTTTTTTTGCCTGCCCCTCGTTCTATTACATACGTCCAATTAGCTGAGTCAACAGAACTCTCCACTGCCAATCTTGAAGACGTAAGTTCGGTTTCTTTTGTCAACACCTGAATCCTTTGCAATAATATTCGTTATAACAACATAAAAGTTACAATGATAACCTAACTAGCTTCGTGCAATAATTGAAAATAAATCACTTTCATAAATGTAAGTACAATAAAACCACATTTATAGACCACCTGTATGGTATGACGACCTCAAAATTAAGAACACAAATTTCAAGTCCCTTTTCCCTTTTGTTGCTCTTTATTCAACCTCGATATTAGACCACCTCAATAAGGATACCAGATTTTAAGGATCCATATGGCGGTCTTATTATTGAGGTTTTATTGTATATATACATGAAACTCCCCCGTAAACTTGTTTAAACGTATCTGTCTATCGCAACGTTGTTTTACGTCCTCGGGCATTTACATTGGTTTCTGCTATTTTCAGATTTGTGATGGTGGAAATGATCTAAATATTCCGTTTGGAAAACGTAGAGCGGTATCTCGTGACATATCTGTGACATGTTGTATCGATGATCTTTGCAATTATTCACATTCAATACAAACAACAACTACAACAACAGAAGCTACAACAACAACAACATTCCAAGGTTTTATTGCATTTATGTATGCTTTATTTAAACTTATAAACACGCGTAGGTCCACTATTAGTGCTGATACAAAACTCATCTATTTTTGTTACAAAAATTATGTACATTTTCACAATTTTAATGTATATACATATTTATATATATTGGCATATTCACTTAATTACTTAATGCGGGTTGAGTAGCATTACTAGTGTAAAACAACAGGTGCTTTAAAGTTGTTTACGACTTTTTATCCCAATTTTGATATCATTGTACGGTTAATAAATGTCCGTATTATTTTCAGTCTGTTCTAAAGACATCATATTCATTGTGGATCAATGGTCTTGGCACTTCCAGTCTGAATTGAATTCTTTAATTAATCTACTTCGAAACGTGACTGGTCAAATAGATATCGGCTTAAATGACAATCTTGTGTCATACATCGTCGTCGAGCATCATTCCAAGATACTGATGGACCTAAATGATAACCGCGATAAGGCCAGCCTGTTATCACATTTAGAACATGACATCACAGGTCATCATCCTCACACCAATCTTGACCTTAATGCAAACGATTTAGAAATGACGATACGAGATGTTGTCCACAGAGTACAGTCAGGAAATATTGGCGATCGACAGAATTTTGAAGATACTGTAGTGTTAATTGCTTTCGACAGTACGCAGATCAATTATGATCCCACACACGCATGTTATAACGATACTCTTCAGCAAATAAGCAACGATGTGATCACACTGATGGTAGGGCCAACCAGTTCCGCAACGATGGCGAAAGTCAACGACCTAACGACCGATAGTCAACATATCTTGACAGTTGATGATCTGCGAAATTATGCCTCGATTGTTGAAAGTCTTGTTCGTTTAATACAAAAATGTTAGTTTGGTTACATTTAATAAAAGCGATGCTTGCAGAAGTAAAGTAAAATGTTGTGTTACTTTATCCGGGGAAAGTGCTGGTTCACTAGATAATCTATATACGTGTACTCCATACAAGTTATTTACCAAAGTTAAAAAAGCGAGTGGGTTTAAGTGTATTTTGCAGTTTTTCACAGGTTTTACAGCGTTTGTCAACTGTATCTTTATTATATTCGGGGGAATTAAACAGCCAAGTGGTCTTAGGTTACCAACCAGCATTACCATATTTCCGCAATCAACTGACAAATTCCCACACGTATGAAATTAGACTAGTTTTGAGTTTTATCTTTAGTCAAAATAGCACACTGTGTGTGAAACTCGCCCGGCGTTCAAAACCAGGACCTCCATATTATCTATTTAGCAGTCACATGAGTTCTTACAGGACAGGTTTGTAGCAACCTGTCTGTAGTCAACTAAAACCAAATACAGTAGCGTATATATGCACAGTAGGACCATATTTTTGTCAGATCACATTTTTCACACACTTGTAAAAATTGAGATCATATTATTCACATTTTCAAATGTGGCATTTGTGTTTGTCCAAAAAGGGGTTAACATTTCTCACATGGGTATATGGTTATATATAACCTGGATTGCATTTCAGTTCACAAAAACATTCTGTAGTTTAATTTTTGACACGCTTCTAAACCGAAATTAGCCGAAATTAGACGTCATAACGAAAGTAAGGATTTTGACAAATCGGAGTGGATGTTCTTATTCATCGCTTTGATTAGATGTCATTACCTCAATGTCATTTTGATACATGTTTACGTGTCGGAAATCGTCACATTCAACATATTATGTTTAGAATTATTTAGTGACATTGACGTTTCTTCGACGAAAGTAAGGAGTTAAAGGTGTTATTGGAACCTATCCATACTGCCATTGTCTTATCTATATTTACATGAAGACCGGATATTTTAGCATACAATTTTAAGGTTTTGATCGAGTTTAAAAGAGATTTTTCTGAACCATGAAGAATTAATGTTGTATCATCAGCATATTGTGATATTAAATACTCTTGCCCATAAATTTGAACATCTTAAATATTTTTATTATTCTTTATCAGTAAGGAAAGTATTTCAGCACAAATAATAAATAGGTACGATGATAACGCACCCCCCTGTCTGCATCCACGATGTATATAAACCAGTCTGATAAATGACCATTTACGATCACACATGATTGAATATTTTTGTAATGCTTTAATCCACGATATTAATTCTTGGCCAAAATTAACGAAGCTTAAACTTTTCTCCATAATTGTTTTATGACAAGTATCAAATATTAATAATTTACAGAATGCAAGGAAATTAAAACATTTTTAATTCGTCATGTACTAATTAGTTTTAATAATGCATGCAGCAGATTTTAGTTTAAGTTTTATTTTAGACTTCATCAAAAACAGATGTTCACATTTTCTACCTAAATCAAAACAAAATAGAATTGCAGTTGGCATTACATTTTGTCTATTAATCTTTTAATAGGTTCAAAACTACAGCAATCAACATAAAATATAACTTACTTTTGTTGCGTCCATTGTAGTTCTGGTCTTAAATATATGATATGTTTGAGCAAAACTGGCTTTTCAAATAATTTTTGTGGCGGATGTATATAATCAATATCTGGGAACGAAATACTTACATTAAGGGACACCACATGTTAGTTCTTTTGCATACGTTAGAGTAAATGTTTTGATTTTACATCGACTTCGAAACAAATTTACAACTTAATACATGAATCATTCTCGTTTTGTACTTCTCAAATTGCATGAACTTGCGCCAAATTTAGGGATTATGAAGTTCAGCCTCACCAAAGGCAGTATTCAAACTCAATACATTCATCTCAGAGGTCAGGTGCTCTGCCCTCGACCACTGTAAGGTCTTGTTTGTTCCGCCTAACGTATTTGGATGTACGTGAATCATTACGCCTTTAACAACTTCAGAAGCAAGCAATGGTCACACATTGAAACTGGTAATCACGTGACTGTATCATATTTATTGCACGCTAAAACCCATGAGTAAATATTCATCCGATGAAAACGACCATTGACCACATTGTCCACATAGTGTCTATGAACTAAACAAAGACTTTAATGTCAACAATTTCAACTTGAACACATTCGTATTTTATGCAACATACAAAGGATACATACACTTCTGAAGTAACGTATATAATAATTAAGGACATAGAGTAAATAGATGGATATAAAATCTAAAACAAAATGACCCAAACTGGCTTCCTTTTGATCGTCATTTTAAGTAAACAACTGTTTATCAGTCAATGCAAACCATTTGTTATGTATGTACGAATGAGCCATGTAACGAAAAACAGATCTGTTGTTTACGTAAACAAATTAAAATGATTTGCAGTCGGACCTTGTTCATTCGAATTCATCGTGTCCGAAATTTTATCTCGAATAATACATGGTTCGTTCACACATCTGCTACAATATATCATTTGTCAATTGGTTAATGTTGTATACGAGAAATGATTAACTTATGCGGATTATGAAACAATATACGTACAATGCAAGGCATCAACGTCGCCGGGAAAAAATGTAACTAAATAATTATTGAGATATATATGAAGGGAATATTAGAGAAAATAACAAAAGTGACGTAATAACACAAATAGAGTTTTGCAAGTATTGAACATGTACTGTTATTTTATTACTCGATATTAGGGATGTCAACGAATATTCGGATATTCGTATATTGGTTTGTACGTTCGAATATTTGAATACTGATTCGGCATTCGAGTATATTCGATAAAATATATGTTTCAATATAAAAGTTGAATGCAAGTGAATTAAATTTCAATGAGGGGCATTATCGCATTGAATGACATTTAACGCGTGAAAATAATACATACAGGTCAATTGACATGTCATGTTGTATATTTGGGGACAAAAGAGATATAACACTCTGGTGATGACACATATAGGCCCTGAAATCATTAGGGATTTTTACAACTTAAGTGATCAGTTTAAAACAAACAAAAGATAAGTATAAGGTTAAACTTCGAATTCCAAATGTAGTATTATTAAATAAGAAGGTCGAATTTCGAATATTTGAATATTCGTTCGGAAGGTTGACCGAATATTCGAATACCAAAATTGCCATTCGTTGACATCCCTACTCGATACAAGACAACAAACTTTCTTGCAGTATACTCATTTATTACAAATAAACACAAGAAAAGATACTTTCAATGATACCGATTAAAGATTACGTTACAATAGATTCACAGTATATTGCATTTGATGGTGGATTGTATAGGCCGCTCAAGACTATACAGGGTTACTCATGTATAGTCTTTATACGTGTGAAAATCCTGCCGACCGAAAGGAAAACAGACTCATCCTGTGTAATTTGGTCATATGAGTCACTTCATCCAACATACCAGTTATGGTCCATTTTAACATGCACTTCGATGGTCCTGCGGGGACCGTATGCCATTGAGTATCATGCAACCAACGCAAACCAAATTCTGTTCTTCGAACGTCATGTCGCCAATACCATTCACAACTTGGTTCCCAAGCAGTGAATGAAACCGCAACCTGAGTCCACGTAATGCAAAGCAAGTATCACGCAACTACAACTGCATTACAACTTCGTGTCATTGAACATCTGGGATTGTGAATCCCATTCACTACTGGGTTCCCAAGCAGTGAATGAAACCAAAACCCGAGTTAATGCAAGGCAAAACACTGCAAAGCAATATAATGCAATGCACAGCAAGGCAAGGCAAAGCAATGCAACTTTGCCGGGGGACTTTATCGGTACCAGACCTAATGGAGACACCATTAGACTCCGTAATGGACATTTGCTAATTGGACCAATTACTCGACCCGCGTTAGCCTATTTATTTGGTTTAATGAATTCAGGATTTAGTACAGTAGAACATAGATTACTTGTATGACTATGTCCACGGGTGCTGTGTATTGAACCGGAATGCCATTTGTGAAACCATTTAACCGAAAGTTCGCCATAGTCTTATCGTAAAACCGTAAATAACATTTCGTAGCCCAAACTTTAATTGGGATTTTCTCTAAGCTCAGACTATTTTCGCAGGATATCTGTGTTACTTTTGTAAAACAAAACAACCCAACCAAAAACAAACGGCACAAACCAAAATAACGGTTGATTTTAAATACATGTTACTACTATATACAATAGTGTTAAACAGTAGTGTTTAATTTAAGGCTTATGTCATTGTGATGTATTTATTCAATAGCAGGGATTAGGAATAATGCAGGTTTTGTTAGCTTAAGTGTTTATGTATTTACATATTGTCTAGTCAAAATACCTGATTGATCAGTATTGTCGATATGATACGGGTTCATATTACGTACAGAAAGTACTTTATCACGTCCTGGTATGTATATAATCCGATAGTACCCGTCCATTATATCAGTATGACCATAGAAAATCTTATATAATGTAATCTATAGTTATCCAGCCGTATAATGTCAATAAAGGAAATTTAAGTGCATGTAAATGCGTGCCATATTTTACAAAATCGATAATTTCCCCTGATAGCTTTTCATACCAGACGACATAATTATCATACCTATACCGCTGTTACATATACAATGTTTTAATAATGAGAAATGACAATTTAAATAATGACCTTTTAGAACGGTATTTTTGTTGATGTTTCAAGAAAATAGTGTATCAAAGGGACATAATTTAGGGAGTGCGAGGGAAAACAAAGTAATGAACTTATTATAATTTATATGCATTCAAATATAACGTCAACACATTGATATCTAAGCAATGCTCTACAACATTTTATGTAATGAAATTTATCCAACAGAAAACTATAGAACTCAAAAAATACATTGTATGCTATAAGTCGTTAATGATACAAACGGTAACTCATACTTGATATGGATTCTTATTTCTATTTTAGAAAGATCTCTATGAACCTCCATCCGTGCCTGTAGAAAGGAATACTTACTATACACAATAATTTACCCAGAAGAAAACGTTACCGGAAAATTCGAACCGCGCGAGAACTTCCGCCGCACGAACGCCAAATTTGATGGATGTACTACTTACAAGGAGCATCACAAGCAATGGGTCGGCCAGAAACAAGTTCCATTTGGAGAGTTACCAAGTTTTGGCGGCAAGTTTTTTACTGTTTCCATATTTACTCAGTTGATAAAAAGATTAAAAAGTGCTACAGGGAACGCTTGACAATGCCCCCACAGATTCCAGGAAAACATCAGTCTACGAGATATAGGGGATGGAGGAGGTATAAGGGCACATTATTCTATGGGAATGGGGAAGTACGGAATTGTCTGGCTCACTTTCAAAACAACCGTAGGGAAATGTAAGGGGACAACAAGCCTCAAAAGGGATTGATTAGATGGAATACACCACAAGATAAGCTGAGAAAGCCAGTGGTCATGTGCCGAAATTTGGGATCGACGAGGTATAAGAGCAAATATCAATGGGAATGGGGTAGTAAGGAATAGTTCTTACCATCAAAAAATCACGGATACGTTACAAGGGGCTACAAGGGGGAGGAATTGACACAACTATTGACATCAATAGTGTTTGCTTCAATTGAAGGAATTCATTTAAAATCCACAATGAAACATCAATTATAAGACTGTCCTTTGTTCTGGTTCAGAAGATTGTCGTTCTTTGTTGTGAGGAGGTCTGACTAGTGAATTAAAATGGTAGATACATTGATAACTGGTTCTTGACAATATGGTGGCATTTCGTTTGAGCCGACCAATAATTGAGGTTTTATATAATAATAGCTTCCAGAGTTTGATTTCAGAATGCTATCCAGTCTTAAGATTGAATACTTATGTGATATTATAATCATTCATTTTTCTATGAAACCAGACATTGGGACATTACGATTTCAGCATAATTTACAAAATCATGCACATTTCTTGAGCATGTTTTTTCTATTGATATTATTTCCATTCTTGACTTTATAAATACAGGCACTTGAAGTCATCTGAAACTATCATGTCATATAACATATATTTTATTCAACACAGGCTCCATATTGTTTCATACAAAAGACCATATGCACGATAGTGTAACAAAACAGTCATTTCAAGGAGAATTTGCAAAACGCCCAGATGCGATACGTCTAGCAGGGTCACACATAAAAATGGAAGATAATTTATCTATGCTGATATTTCTTAGCACCGACAGTGTGCATTTACTGTATTAAATCATCTTAGTGTAAATAGTTACCAGTTTTATTCTTACATATCCTATCGTTCTCTTTGGTTTAAAGCAGGTTCGATCATTTTGTGATCTAGAATAGTTTTGTCGAATATGAACAGTAGTACTACTGTTCACTTCAAACATTAAATAGTCCACGGAATCAAAATCAATGAACCTCAATTCGATGCTTGACTTTTTCGTATGCTTCCTGTTACTTATGGGCAAAGTTCAGTGAAATATATATGTCCGGTATGATAATATCATCGGAAATCGTTAATTTGAAAAATTATCACTGTGCATCCTTTCCAGACACACATTTTGACTGTTGTAGAAGGTTTATTTGCTCTAATAAGGTTGAATTAATAGCAAATTCTTACAAAAGGAAAACAATACTACTGTTGAAGAGAGGTTGCTGCTCAAGAGAGCTTGTATTGTATTAGAGTATCTCCCTCCCCCCTCCCTCTCCCCCTCTCTCTCTCTATTCTATATATACAATATAAATATTATTGACTTTTCAGGCGATCATCCCATGCTAACCACACATATGGACACATACAAGGGTGCCACGGGAGACCCTCGACCATCTCCAATTATCCGCCAATCCGATCTCGATAAACATAAATCACGTGGAAAGTTTTCTGGCGACACCCAGTCCAAACACGATTTCCCTGGATATGCTGGTGGCCAACCCAAACCGCCATCTCCGGCACGTCCAGCACCAGACACATTCGACTTGAAAATTTGACAACAAGTTAGTTTTTATTTTTACATTTTCTTCAAAAATAGAATTTAAGCATTTTATCCTTAACCACATTACTTGCTTGGGTGATATGTCCTGATACACGTATAATAGCTAAATATCAACTACCACAAATACACCCCGAGTTACAAACATCAATTGCTTAACTGTACTTGTGGTGAAAGGTAAATATTGTAAGTATTTACCTTTTTTTCTAAAGAAACCATACAGAAAACATAGAATATCTTTGAAAATTTGCCTACCAGTTAATGTCTCGAAATAATTAATTCAAGAGTTCATTTCTTTAGTCGATACATAAAACATGATATTTTTTTTAATTACAGTCGTTGCTTTGACACTGAGCAGCGAAAGATCTATAAAGGACATGACGTGCTGAAAAACCCAGTACCCAAATCATTTAAACTAGAAGATGAATATGTACAACCCCAGGTGAACGTTGACAATGAAACTAGCAACAAGGTAAGCTTTTGATGTTGCGACCATTGACATAATAAGTCTGACGTGAGCGAGTTTGTAAAATATTGAATAGCCCATTCGGAAATCGAATTATACATTATAAGATAAGATAAGTTTCAGGATAATGGAGTTATCAAGTTTGAAGTTTTAGGGCTAAGATGCGCAATGTATCTCATGATGTGTAAATGACACATTTATGGATTTTTGGTAAATGATGACACTAGCAGGTATTTGAGTTAATACAATATTCAAATAACTACATTCAAAAACCGTTGTCGAATTTAACCCATTTTGTGAACAATCTGTTTTCTGTCATTTTCAGAGAGACTATCGTCCTATTGATTTATCACGTGCTTACATCGCTCGGGTTGTCGTTCCGGTACAAAAGGTTCAGAGATCTGATGCCAAATTTGAAGATATGACAAGTTCTAAGGAATTCTTTAGAAACTGGGGATCGTCAACTCGAGTTAGATACGGCGATTTCCACGAGAACCGGCCATATCTACCACCACAGCAGAAATTTGATGGGGAGAGTGTGCAGCAATCTTCATACACACCCAAGAAGTTTTCACCAACGGCGGACTTCAAACCAGAAGACAAACCAGTCAGAAGTGAAGGGGAATTTGACTTTAACACAGTCTCGCATATGACGTATCAGAAACCTGAAGTGAAACCATGCCGAGCAGCATAGTACCTCATGCAACAGGAGTTGAAACGACAGCGTGCAGCCGATGCTCAAGCCAATGGTACCCCAACAGGACTAACCATTGCCGCTAAGTAGTGAACCTGTTTTGAAAATGGGCCCTTTCGAGAAAATACATTTAGACAATTATTGAAATAATCGATATTTCTTACAACTGCTGGCCCTTTCTAAGTATTATGAGCAATCCATAATCTCAATCGTAGCGCAACAGTTAGATTTTTGTTGAATGTTGAATAAGTTCTGTGATACTCTATTATGAATAACTGATTTCTGTGATACATGTGTACATATAGGGTTGGCAGTTTTATATTTGTCCTTACAATATGAGTTCAATAGGTTTTATAATGACAAACCATTGACTATATAGAGGAATTAAGATATACTTGTATGTGACTTCTGATGAAATTGTTGAGATTGTGTATGTGAAAATTTAGGGTAAATATTTTATTATAAAAGTTGCTATGTAAAATGATGAGTATATATGTATGTGTTATAGATAAATACATGCCTGTTATATGTAGCAGATATTTCAATATCTACAAATTCTACTGACTGATTATCATGTAGGTGGTGTTGATGAACTTCGAATGAGTGGTGTTGTGTCTTCTACTTTAGAGCACACGTATTGGTACATAGAAATATGTAATTCTTACGTATGAAAACTGACTTTATTGCAAACGTATGCTCAAATTAGACATTTTTAGACGAACTTAATTACAAATTGTTATTGAACTATTTATTAATGCATGTGTATTTTCTATCATTGTTAATGTATACATGTTTGGGTTTGAATAAATTAAAATAACAAAAAGTGACGTTTTACTGATATTCTGTTTATTTCTGTCACAATGTTTCAGTGAATCAGTACATTAATACACCAAAGGTAGCCAACAAATGAACAATCTCATTAAAATCAGACACATCAACCAACCAGTCGAATGATTTTCGTTACATGGATCAAAATAAGCATACAGAATATACTTAATGCCACTAAAAAGCAACCACAAATTATGCATATAGATAAAGTGACATTACAAAGGCAAAACTATTCTTTATTCCCAAACATTATTTCAAAAAATTCATCAATAATGAAATAAAAAATAATCGGTCTAGAGTTTAATAAAAATTTGAACAAGATTTAACACAAATATGACTGTAACACGTTTTTGACAGTTGGTACTACACAATGACGCCTAGGTCACATAGTTGCGTTTTCAATGGTGTCAAGTATAGAAGCAAATATTAAGATCTGATTATTATGAGACTGGCAAATGACCGGTTCAAAGTTTAATATGATGTGTGATACATTAGGTATTAACAAAAATAAACCAACCACCATCATTTTACACAGTTTGCTTAATAGCAACTTAATATGTCTTAATAAATTGAATGCTGACATTGTGCAATAACTCTTGCAGTGACGACACATCAGAATGTTGTGAAAGTCGATGTAGATCTACTAATTATGCCACTGTCTTAGAATCTCTACAGTACATCTGAATAAAGCAATGCTATTCTAATCGTACAGAAATCAATGGTCGAATGTTTTTCATATTTTGTTATTTACATAAACACATGTTAATGACACATAAACAATGGGTTTTAATCAAGTGGATACACTATTCATTATGTATATAGTATCACTAATACATTGTTGTAACACAGTCATTAGTCATTAGAAAAAACATGTACTTTAGTAAATGACAATCGATTTTGTAATTAATTGATAAAATCATAATACATATAGACATACTAACGTTGGAACCAACGTTAAGACAATTTATGTTTTGAACGAAGTTTGAATTACAAATTCTTCAGACCGACCACATTTGGAAAATTAACAAATTATCATCAACAGTGTGTATATATTCCACTGTTGGTCAACGCCTAAAAAGCATCTGCTTAAAAATCTACCAATGAACATGTTTTACAATTTATTAAACAATAATAATTCAGAAAATAAAACTTTCTTCGATTAGGTGCACAACTTTGTCTTACGCCTTGTCAGGAAAACTTGGTTTGACATTGTTAGACAAAGGGTATTTATTCAGCGATTCTCAATATTGGAAATATAAATAACCAGACTTTAAGACAGATACGCTATCTAAAATAGCAACTGTTTTAAAAAGGTTTATTGGTCAAAGACACAGTACATTGTTAAGCCACAGTGTCAATTAGCCGCTTGAAGAAAGTGCAACCGTTTTAAATCATTGTCAACGTATCGAAATTGAAAAAATACAGAGACCTTAAGTTTGATAAGCATTGTTCTGGCCAAGATGTTTTCGAAGTTATTCCCTAAATAACTCTATAGAAAATATGTGACCAAAGGGGATTCTGAAAAATCTTAGTAGGCTACCACTAAACAATGCTACTTACGAAGCACGAACACCCTGGGCCGTGCGGCTAAGGAGGAGAACATTTCCATGTATAAGTCTATAGAAAACGTGTGACCCCGGGGCGGGGCCAGTTTTAACCATGGGGGCATAATTGGAATACTCTTGGTAAGGTACCACAAGACAATGTTGAATACAAAATAGGACCATTAATGAATACTACATACTAAATAAGAATGCTTTTGGCCCAATATATCTAGACAATAAGCTTTTAAAAGTTTAAATATCTATTTTTAATCCTGTGATCCACGTATGCAACACCACCATCCAAGAAACGCACCTGTGAAGTTTGGTCAACATTGGCTAAGTGGTTAAGGAGGAGATGTGAATGTAAAGTTAACAGACGGACTCGCGGACGGACGGATACATGCACACACGACGGACATTTCGTTATGACATAAGCTCCTAGCCTTTTGCCAGTAGAGCTAAAACTGAGGAGGGGGCACAAAACAAAACAAAATAAGTGACACCTGGGGTCAAGACCAGGCTGCACAACATTTAAACAGATACATATAAACGTAAAAACACAACATCGTCCACGCCTTGGAAATGTCAATATCATCACTAACTTTTTTTGATATTATGAAATATACATAGGAATAATAAAATACAAAAAAGAAAGAATATTACATCCTCAAGAAACTAGTATGATACATGTGTATGAATTATAATATACGGGATTTTTTATCTTATAAACTGTTCTTTTGTATTTCATGTGTAGATCTAGATACATGTACTCAGTACAAAGAAAGTATTTTACGTTCACTGAGTAAGTATTAACAAATTATCAAAACACTATAACAATGTTCCCCTCACGCACATCAACAGGGAATTCCCCAATCGTTGCAGGAAACGGTTCTTCGTCCAGTGGTATAAAGCCCTTGACAGGAACGTACAAGGCAATGCATTTAATTTGCTTAATTAGGTGAGTGTCCGTCTTGAATCCAGTGGATTTAAAAGGGCTTGGAGTGATACGCCAACAGTATTTGTGTTTAGTCTTAAAGTCCTTACTATTCATATCAATACACTCTTGAACGTCATTTAATTCACGTATTAACCTCAAGTTCGCTTGTTCACGTTGTTTTATTTCCTTATTCTCAAACTTGCATTTTTCGTCGATTTCGTTGACATTTCTGACGTGACATGTGTATCCTTCGTCATCAAATTTATTATCATCAGTGAGTACAACGAAAGTGATATTACCATCGAAACTTGCATCGCCCTTTGTGTCAGTATACGCAGGCCACGTGTGTTTCACACCTGTCTGACGGTTAAAATCGTCACAGATGCGTTTACACACTGCTTTGATTTCCTCCGATCTGCGATCAAGTTTGGTGCAAGCGAAATCAAGGGTGGTTTGGTCCAGTTTGATATCGGAGTCTATCAGTTTCTGTGCACTTCCTTTTGTATTAGCGTCGAAGCACATTTTCCAATCTTCTAAACATTAAAAACATTAGATATAAATACAAACTGCCATGTATTTACCGCTCGTAAAAATACCATAAATTAACTAGCTTCTCTCTACGACATTTGTATTCAAGTGTGTTTTCCAAAGCCCCATATTTAAATTTCAAGCAAATTAGAAATAAGACATTACACTGCGCAAATATTCGAGGGACCAAGTTTTGTTTACTTGTAACAATATACATCTATAGTAACACTAATTAATAGCTGATATGAGTGTTTTGAAAATATGGTATTAGGAAGCGAGCTAGTTGTTTATAATATATTAACAAAAATCATTTAACTGTTTGAAACAATACCTCCACGATTGATTTAGCTCACAAATGAAATAAACATACCTGATGACATTGGTTGTATGCCTGAAAAACAACAGTTTGTAAGATGCGTAAAACGAATGGTCAACTTTAAATAACCCCACAGGAGAAATTGTGTACGTTTATAAATCAGTAATACATTTTGCTAGATATTGATGGAATTCTTTTATGTTATTTCATACGACCACACGTGGGATACATGAACTATTTGTACCCCAAGTTTCCGTTTTAAAATTGCATTTATAAGAAGGATAATCAATCATAAATTAGATACTCTCATAAATATGGCATAACGACACTTGCAAACCATTTGCGCGATAATGCCACTTATTGTCAACTCCAGAAACAGTAAACTGTAACCTCAAGGAAATCCTTATTCAGATAAAAGATCTATAACTTTATATTTCATGTAAGTTCAAGTAAAACCAGCCTAATAATTCATTGTTTCATCAGTTTGCGGTCGATCTCAAATACCTTTTATCCAATCTACTAAGTCCTCCCGTCTCTTCTCTCGGAGCACACCAATCAACTTGTCCTTTTTAGCCTCATTACTCAGACCACCACATTCACTCCTCCATCTGAAAATTCAGTAAAACAATGTTCATTAATACCTTAGATTTTATTGATCGTTTTCAAGAAAGTAGAATTCCAAGCAGTTCAACTTAAATAGATAGTATCTTATCAAAATAATAATAATCAACTCATCTAGTAGGAATACTGCATTTGATTCAAGTCATTTAAGCCAACAACTGATATAATGACCTATTGTTCGAGGTCCCAAGGATTATATATTTATACATATAATATGCACAACAGCAAAATGTGTTCATCAACATGTACCTCGAGTACATTGGCAATAAGTAAAAAAAGCAAACTGGAGAAATACGAGATACTTTCCGTTCGCGAATTTATAAGTTGTGTTTGCACATAAATAAACGAGCAGTGCTTGGATTTTAAATGGCCAAATCAAGATCTGTTTCTTTAAGCCCATGCTGATCAGAAAAATACAATTATAAATTCAATTCGCTCAATTCAGACTGAGCCAACACGAGCGCGTTCAAGCTTTTACAGCAACAAACTCAAAACAATTAAGTCCGCTAATCAGGAAAGAATATGTCCATGAAAGTGCCTTAATATTATCAACAATTTGATACTAAACATCATATGGCTCTGCTTCACACCTTACCCAGTTTGATTAAAACCCAGAGTGAACACTTTCTTTAGCGTTAGAGTACATATTAAGAAATCTTTATATCAATGTTCATTATAAGTGAGTTTACTGTAATTGACTGCCTGTTTTAAGATGAAATCTGGTTCATCATAATTTGCACATAAACTATATCAATATGACTATGGTTGCCCTTCTACACAACACAACAGTCGATGTTTATCTATTGTTAAACTTACAAAACCAGGGCTTGGAACGCTCCCCTCTGGGTATCCTGTGGGTAGTCTTGTTTCAAAATCTGCAGCTCATCGCTACATACGTTCAATAATACAAAGAACCCGTACCAATCTGGTAACCGAGCAGCAAGTTCCAGTAGAAATATGTCATTGTCAATCGCTGTGATTAAAACAAAGATGCATATTGTCAAACATGGAATGGAAACTATGACAATGAAGTAACGTGGACATGATGAGCGAGCGACAGCGAAAACGATTTCTAGAGAAGGACTAAGAAAGATGCAGAGGGAGAGGACGATAGGGAGAATGAGGGAATGAGAGAGGGAGCGGGAGAATGGAGAGCGGAAGGAAGAGAGAAGAGTGGATAGTCCAAAGTTGGAGAGAAAGAGATAAACAAGTAGTCTTAACGACAGTCTTATAATTGAAAAAATGTATGAACGGTAGTCGAATTATTGGATAAAAATAGTTCCTAACGGAGTGCTTCTTTGTACACATCTTTATTTTGTACATGGCTACTGACATCATTTATATACTTTACCAAAAGGATATGAAGTTCACAATGTTGTATCTAACTTACATTTGTCTGGTTCTGATGATTTTATCTGAAATTCATTTTTAAATATATCAATTACGTTGCTTCGAGAGATTATATGCAACCGTGCAATTACTGGAACAAAAAACTACGTATTTAAGAGTATTTAAAGACCCATCGACAAAATGTCGATATCACAATATATAATATCATATCCCATGGAGGATGATAGCATATAATTTTAACCCGAGAAAGTAAATGTTAATCGAGGCGTAAGCGAATTAACCTTTGAGGGGAAACATTATATGCTATCACCCTCCATGGGATCTGATATTTAATTTATTATACCGAACGAATATTTGGATATTTAAATATAAAACAATAAAGTCAATGTGAAACAGAAACAATAAAGTACTTGCAAATTTTGTGAAAGAACGGAATCTGTCAAAGGTGACAGATAATGTCGTTTGCAAACATTACAAGCGCTTGATTGTTACGTATTTTAACAAGCGCCTATCGACTCGGACAGAGGGGATTTCCAGTAGTCTGCACGAGGGTCAAGACGTTATGTCACATGGTAAAAGAGTTACGTCACAGGGAAAACACGTTATGTCACAGCGTCATAGGGTAAAAACAATTACTGCAAATTAGGCGCGTTTATTTATATGTTTTTCAAAATATTCCCGACCATCTCTTGTGACTTATGGCGCTGCACATGGCCGGATATTTTAAATAAATCATTTCTGTATTTTTGCAGCAAGTACTATTTTAATAAAATCGACTTCTTAAAATAACACGCGATTCCGCGTAAGATGTTCTTTCAGCGGTTTGTGATAGCGCTTTATCAAATCCTTGCCCAACTCATTTCTAGAAACTTTTTAGGTATGTTACGTCTTGATCTGTTTCATATAGAAACGTCGACTTTAAAACGTATAAACCAACAAACTGGATATATTACTATTAACTAAATATTATTTTAAATAAATCAATCAGAAATAACGGAAGTACTAAATACTCAACACGTTTTTTGGTCGTTCTTTTTTAATATTACAGTAAGCCATGCGCCGTACCATTCTTTCTTACGGTCGAATGCAGTACCTTGACTTATTACGATATAGAACAACCATACTGCTCTTAAATAAACAATAAACTTACCTCTATTTGTGTGGAGGATTTGCTGAAATCTAGAATAATGAACAACTTTAATGTATAAAGTAGATTCTTTGTACATGTCAATAGTATGTTTATATCTCAGCTAAGTTGGCATTGCCTTCGAAATAGTTGGAATTGCAATAACAAAATTCGTTCGACAGCCCTACATGTTTCATGGTATGTTGCATGTCATGGGTTACGTGGTTTTCCATGAGAGCAGAGCTTTGATTCAAACTGTGCTCCGAACCAGTCAACATGCAAGAAAACGTTTCCTTATTAATAATAACACCGGTTAAAACGCATAAATATTATTGTGCTAATTAACTGTTGTGTGGTTGCTCGTCAAAATAGTTTTCAAAATTAACAAGGAGACCCAAGTTAAGATGCATACAAGGAGCACACGGGGGACTTGCGTATGCGTTCAGATGTATGTTAGGCTATATATTGGCCCAGTGCTATCGCAAAACTATTTATTCTGCTGAAAACGAATGCAGTCTCTAATTATTCACTAATAATCCTTTAAATCATGAAAGAAAAAGTGGCGCCGACTGATATGAAGTGATGACACTCACTGCATGATACTTTTCATTATATAAAATTATATATTCATAGAAAAATAAATGTTATCGATAAGTCTATGCATATTTTATTTGAACTTTGGCGTCATCTAAATACCCAAAAGAGAGCCACAAATAATAATCGTTTTTTTAAACGGATCTCGAGAATAAAGATAGTTGATAACCATATCAAATGACAATAATTTGCGCAGTCTTTCGTGGTTTATTGGAGACTAAAAGTCCTGTTAAGGGGAGTCACTTTCACCCGTTTATTCTCAGGAGAACGTTTTCAGTGATGTGGAAGAGCAAATTCATATTCCCAAAAAAAAACGACAAACAGCGTATTGATCAATACCTCCCCGGTATTTCCCCAACCTCACGTTATTGGCAGTATTACTGGCTGTTTTTTCAACTACACATCGGAAAGAGATAGAGCCAGCGATTACAAGCTATGTTTTTGCCAATATGTTAGCTATTTTACCTTTGTATCTGTTGTGGACTTCATTTGCCAAGTCCTGTTTCTTATCCGCTTTCTTAAGGCCTGGCACAAACGACAAACTGCGAATTTATCAATACAACTAAAATACAGGTGCAAACGGGTGTTAAACCAAAATATATTAGGTCTATGAAGTTGGCTGTTAGTTGTAAGTTGTTAATTCAGATGTTCGTTCGCGATTACACAGCTATTAGTTGTAAGTTCAGATGTTTATTCGAAAAAAACATTGCCAGAAGTTAGATGTGAGTTCGGATATGATGGAATGAATACACAGCTATTAGTTATGAGTTCAGATGTTTATTCGCATATGATGTAGCGAATACACAGCTAGTAGTTCTTAGTTCAGATGTAAATTCGAAAAAAACATTGCCAGAAGATAGATGTGAGTTCGGATTTGTTGTAGCGAATACACAGCTATTAGTTATAAGTTCAAATATTTCGCATATCCTGCGGCGAATACACAGCTAGTAGTTGTTAGTTCAGATGTTTATTCGAAAATACATAGGCCGAAGTTAGATGTGAGTTCGGATATGATGGAATGAATACACAGCTATTGGTTGTGAGTTCGGATGTTTATTCGCATATGATGAAGCGAATACACAGCTATAAGTTGTTAGTTCAAATGTCTATTCGCATATGATGAGGCGAATACATGTAGCTAGTAGTTGTAAGTTCAGATATTTATTCGAAAATACATAGCTAGAAGTAAGATGTGAGTTCGGATATGATGGATGAATACACAGCTACTAGTTGTGAGTTCAGATGTTTATGCGCATAATATTATGATGACTGAATACACATCTATTAGTTGTTAGTTCAACTGTTTATTCGCATATGATGCAGCGTATACATGTAGCTAGTAGTTGTTAGTTCAGATGTTTATTCGCATATGATGCAGCGTATACATGTAGCTAGTAGTTGTTAGTTCAACTGTTTATTCGCATATGATGCAGCGTATACACAGCTATTAGTTGTTAGTTCATATGTTTATTCGCATATGATGCAGCGTATACATGTAGCTAGTTGTTGTTAGTTCAGATGTTTATTCGAAAAAACAATGCCAGAAGTTAAATGCGCCTTCGGATATGATGTAGCGAATACACAGCTATAAGTTGTTAGTTCAGATGTTTATTCGCATATGATGAGGCAAATACACAGCTAGTTGTTGTTTTTTTTCGAAAAATAACATAGCCAGAAGTTAGATGTGAGTTCGGATTCGGGAAAGAACATCTGAATTAACAACGTCACAGACCTAAATAAATTGTTATTTGCTTTGGCTTCGACTCCGGTTTCGAGCGCCACTTACAAGCTATGTTTTTGTCAATACATTGGCTATTTTACCTTTGTAACTGTTGTGAACTTCATTTGCCAAGTCATTTTTCTTCTCCGCTCTTAAGGCCAGGCACAAAATGACGATTTGTTCCTGTTCGCTGTCTGTGTGAGACGATTCTTTCCATCTAATCAAACAGAAACACTATCAAGGATTAGCAGAAGAGTTAACAACGGTACCTTATTTACCAATTACTTTGCCATCTAAATATTCAGGCAATCGATTATCTGTTCGAAACAAATATATTTGAATTAATGATGGAAAGAAAATGAATGAAAGAAAATGAATGAAAGAAAATGAATGAAAGAAAATGAATGAAAGAAAATGAATGAAAGAAAATGTCTTCTGAAATTCCGAAACAAAATACTTGGCCGATTACAAAATTAATTACTTGTATGTTGAATGAAATACGTGTAGCTATTTTGGACTTAAGTCCTAAAACTTTGTTTGATTGGGGTTACATGGTCAAACTTGTTAGGTAGGGTCGGTCGGCAATTAAAAACAGCTTTTTAAGGTTGGGTAAACCTAATCAAACAACGTTTGAGGCTACAATCAAGCAAAAGTTAACATCCCCACTAAACTGAAATCGTGGACTTCTTTTACTTATTCCGTTATGTATTTTTCACCTTGTTGAAAACTTCAATAAAAAGTATCATACAATTATCATACAATTATCGTTATGGTACAGTTATAAGAAGGCAACTAGCCTACGTAACTTCATACCGAGACACAGTAAAATTAAACCACTTCCTTGATTACAAATACTGATATGGAGCCACTTCTATGTTAATATAAACTTCTATGTAAAGAAAGAAGAATGTCTTGATGCATTTGCAGTGTTTGAATTTCATTTGATTTTTACTAACATATATATACTTTATATCATTACAAACCGCTTAAGCATCTCAAATGCCATCGCAGCAACATTTTGTGGTCTGTTTTTCTCAATCACGAAAATAGCGTTGGATTCCAGTCTCAGCCTTATACCCAATTTCCACCAAACATTCACAATCTTCATTGATGTTTCAAGGAAGAACCTGTCCGTCATAAAACCTGAAGCCAAAAAAAACTAAACAACTGTGTCTGACGACAGTTTCAAGTAGAAGACATATATATCAGAGATTGTATGAAAAATGAAAGCAGGGAGAGCTACATTCACTAATCAAAACAAAGGAAATCCGAGAAGTAACACGCAGAGAATGGACACAAATAGGAAAATACTAAATGTATTGGTTGGAAAAATGCGCATCACTTGTCCAGTATTATGATAGATGTACCAACTATTTATTTCACGTGATACGTGTAACGACACATACATCGTCTTGGTCTCTTGGAACTCATAACTGCCGAAGCTCTCAAAAACGTGTCACAAGCAAGTTCAGTATAAGGCAGCTTGTTTCTTCATACTGAGTTGTGTGCAGTAATGGTTAACTAATTGTAATGATTAGTTTCTACTATCTTGGTCTATGTATGTGTATATGTTTGAAATCAATGCCTGCATAGCGGTTAAGTGTGAGGTTAAATAGCTGTTAAATCAATTTAAAACCCCAGTGTTTTACGGACAGTTCCAAGGCTGTAAATCGCTGTGTGGTCGTTATTTCTAGTTATGTTTTAGATGTATGTTACGATCCCTTTCCCCATGTGCGGTTCTTTCACTTGAAAATATAATATTTATGTTACGTTCTTTCCCCCTCTTGTTGCGGACTTTCTTAAATTGTTCAGTGATGTATCCATCCATTAAATAACTTCTATTGTGTTCCCCCTATTTTTCTTAATTGTTCTTTATGGTCGACCGGACCGTTCTTTGTGCGCCTGTTTCCATGCGAGTTTACCCTTGCACCCATATTCCCATGCATGTTTACACTGGCACCTACACAGTGCCTTATGTTTTGTAGAATGTTGTTTTCTTGGGATATGTGTCGGGAGGCATTGTCTTGTGTACGTAGTGTTCCCGGAACAATTTAATCTCTCCGACTTTGCAAGATCCATAAATATACCTTGCTAGTACTTTTTCATTGCATTTTGGATTTGGTATATTAGATCATTGATATGTATTTTATTAATAACATGCCATCTAACATGTTTATTTATGACTTTATGTTCACCATTACTGTTCAGTTTTCATCATGATATTCAGTCTCAGTTGTTTGGAATGTAATCAGTAAACAGTGAAAAGTTCCTGAACGGTAAATTTCCTTTCCTGCTTCATGACCAGGACGTGTGTACTATATTATGTTTTTTTTATGGTTTTAGAGGAAGACGTTCTTGTTGGTAGATTGATTTTGTCATTTGTTACCTATTTAGGAAAAGAATATCTTAATTTTCATCGTTCAGATTTTTGTTAAATCGTCTTGTTTGTTATTTAATCTGGCGGGAAAGTTAAAAAAAAAAATGTAACAATCACAAAATTCCCGACTCAGAACCATACTCCCCAATCAAGAATCAAAACAAGCATATTTATTAGTTACTCTCCGTTAAAATAAAAACTAAGGTTTCGTCATTGGAAATGGTGGTAAGGCCCTTGAGAGGGGACAAATCGTGATAAACAAATTAATTTACTTGACAAGTGTAAGTTTTTGTTTCCAAATTTGGTTATCCTTTAGTTTATGTATTATCATAACCATTGCATTTTGAACAGGTTTTGTTGACTTGCACCAAAATACCGGGACAATGTGAATCTAGCGTGAAGCGGTGCTTTTCTTGGAGACATTGTCCGGAGTAAACGTTAGTATAAATTTACCACAAATTGATATGCGTACAGTTCCACATTGTTTCGAACAACCTTTATTGATAACTGTTGGGTGGCATTTCGTAATTAGAATATTTGATATGTTTGATATCAATGGAGAGTGAACTCAAAACGTTTCCTTAACTGGTAGTTAGAACACTAAGTTTGTTTGTTTCCTGATTGAAGTCCGGTTTCGGTACATGTTAACACTTTAACCTCCTCAGTGCTTAATGTTTTGTTGTTTCCCGGGTGTCTGTGGGGAAGGCATTGTATTGTGTATGTGGCGTTCCAAGTCACATTTTAATCTCTTTTTCCAAATCTGGAAGTTCTAACTTAACAAATGGATTAAATAAACTCTGAACGGTGAAAATTTAGATGTTTTTCAAATGTAGGCTACCAATGTCAAAATCATTTAAGCTCGACAAGAAAGTTTTTTTTCCCGGCAGATTTTTTTAAGCCAAAAAGTGACGTTTTGCTTCCCGAACAGGAATTAAAAAGAGATTAAGTTGTTACAGGGAAGGCAACATACATAGGCCAATGCTCCCCTACACAGATCCCAGAGAAACAACAGTCTGTGAAGTATTAGGGACCGACAAAAAATTAGTGGGGGAAACAACAATGACGGTTGAATGGATGTAATACATCACGGAACAAATTAAGAAATTCAGCAATAATTGGCAATAAGGGGGGAAAGAACAGGAATATTTTATCAAGGTAAAGAACTGCACATGGTGCAGGGGAACTTAACATACATCTAAACATGAATAGAAATAATGACCCCACAGCGATTGACAGTTTTGGACCTGTCAGTAAAAAACTGGCGGTAAAATCGATCAACAACTAGCTAGCCTTATACTTAACGTCTAAAATTGTGATCATTATTTCCAACAGTGACTTATTAGGCAGTAACTAATCCTCCAAGGCTAATTACTATCACGCGCACAACCAAATACATACGGTAAATATCTAGTACATGTACCTAGAACACTTACAATGCTGTCAGTGACTCAAACATTTACATCATAATGCGAGAGAACTTAAACATCTGGAATTAATAAAATTTTAAAATAAATCACTTTAAATAATTGGTTATGTTCGAAGTACAGTAGGTGTCTTGTGTTCGATGTTCATCGTTTCTTATACATATGTGGCCTGCCTTTGCAGCATTAAATAAATGAAAGAGAGAGAATAAGTTGCTACAGGGAACGCCACATACATAAAACAATGAAGTTCCACAAAGACCTCCGGGAAAACAACAACCCATAAAACATAAGGCATTTGAGGAGGCTCAAGGTGCACATACGTAAGGGAACAGGAGCGCAAGGAATATTTAGACATAATCTTAAATACTGGTGATAGGGAAAGGAAATTGGAAATAAAGATAAATAGAAATAAAATATAGAATCATATGTATTGAGAAAACTAAACCAATTATATGATTGTACCAACTGCATAAGTTTGGTAAACATCAGATGATTAACGAAGGTGCTATTATATTCAAAAGCACTATTATAGCAATCTTGACAGTTTCAAGTGCCATACTCAAGTCAGGCATAAAAAACAGAAAAGAAGAAATTTAAAATCATATTGCATTATATTCATATTACTTTAGAATCTACCCATTTCTATGTAATATCGTCATACTTACAAGCGCGTGTATATACGTGCATTTATTGTCACCATGTTCATTTGGTGGATTTGGGTCAACATTGATAAAATTATCTATATAACCATATCTTCTGCAGCTATTTGAAACTGAGATCATGTGTTGTTCTTACAAATAAATCACTAAATGTATTAATACAAATGATACATTACATGGGATAGAATCAGAATCCGTTGATAAAACAGTCGCCCCTTCAGCCGAAGGGCTGAGCTTGTCTTGATCTGAAACAGCCGAAACAATTAGACATTTTTATTATTGATGACTGTAAAGATGTTAGCATAAATTGTATGGCAACTTAGTATGCATTGCAATAATCAGTATATGGTTAGAATGGAAATTATTAAGTTCGTTGTAGTACGAGCTGAACCTGTAAGCACTGCTAGTAAGTTTTGAATGAGTATATTTAGATAGTCAAGCCATCGTGTCTCTCTCATTATTAGAAGCGTTGTCTTTGTTAAGTTCCCCTTTCCTACATGTGGTTCTTTTGCTTGATGTAATATTCATATTCCTTCCCGCTTTCGGCCTTTATTACTGACTCGCTTGACTTGTTCCGATATATATTCCAAACATTAAACGTTTCACCCTTGTTGTCCCTTCATTGTCCTCAGTAGTCCTTCTGGTCGGCCGGACTATTCCTTTCGCCCTTGTTTCTATGTATGTTAACCATTACACGTCAGTCCTAAAGTTTTGTAGATTATTGTTTTCCCGGGGATCTGTGTGGGTAAGTTAATTATTGTGTTTGTGGCGTTCCCTGTAACAACTTAATCTCTCTTTGTAATGGTATAATATTTCAGAAACATTAGTGGTCTGACTGATAAAAATGTGATTTACTCATACAGTAACGAGAAATGTGTCCGAGCCCCCACTTCCAGCCTTTGTCACAAAATCAAATGCTGTTATTCTGCTCATAGTTTGTGAATGTGTATCCAAATTACCTAGTGAACAACTTTATGAATTATGGTGATAAGTCATGGGCCATAACTTTGAACTTACTGGACGGAGCTAAATATAAAACCACAGGTGCACAACAACACATACTGGTGAACATTCCTGTAAAGTTTTGTGAGTCTAGATAATGTACTGTTGGATATACGCGTGACCCAATCTTGCACGCTCTGTATGCTATATTTCTATAAGACAAGGGCCATAATGTTGAACTTACTAAGCCAAACATGGAACCTCAGGTACACAACGCTGGTGAACATTCCTGTAAAGTTTTATGACTCTGGCTCATATTATTCTGGAGTTATTCGCGACACGAGATTGCATACTCTGTATGCCATATTTAAACTATGATAAAGGCCATATCTTTGTACTTACTGGGCAAATCCAAACATGAAACCTCAGGTGCACAACTACACAGGCTGGTGAACATTCCTGTAAAGTATTAAAACTCTCAGACTGGCTCATATTCTTTTGAATATAAGCGCGACACGAGAGTTTGTGACGGACAGACGGACTAGGGCAAGACTATATGACCCCCCCCCCATTCAGAGTGGGGGCATAAACATGTGTTGTCAGCTGAATGGTAAGTTACGTGTTTAGTTGTATAATTGTGAAAATATATTAAATGCAAATCTAGACAGTGTCGAGGGTCGGCTCTGAGACAGATATACGAGCTTCTTTCATTATAATCTACTGGACCGAAACCTCTTCCAGATCAAACTGATACATCAGCATTCATGTTATTGTACGACAAATACATACACCTCTGACGAATTTATCAGAACCGATTTTGATACTTTTGTTAAATAATTATACAATGTTCTTGAGACTTGCACACGATATAAATGCCTCAAATAATTTGGTTAACAATTTTGTCAATAGTGCTTTGTTTTGTTGATACATATACATGTAATGAAATATGACCGTGTTGTAGTACCGAACACAGCTTTAATGCATCAATTTTACATTGTACACTGGAATGAAATTTTGACTTACGTTTCTTTGATACTGGGTGACATCTTTCTTCTAGAACCTAAATACAAACGTACACATATAGAATGCATGAAAATGCAAATACTTTTAGTAGTTTTGAATTAATGTACATACAAAACTCAATAGGGAACGGTTTCCCAGTTTCGGTTTGATTTGTATTGTGACATATTTCTGCCACCTGTTAACTACTTAAATAACTAGATAATTATGTGGTTATCACGTTAAAGAAACTAGATTACTACTTAATTAACTAGATAATTATGTGGTTACCTAGATAAGTATTGTGATAAATTTTCATACAAGAGTGATGGCAGCTGTTGGCACTATCAGACAATTTTTCGTGTTAAGATATTTATCTGGTATGAACATTTATCACGATACTTATCTAGTTAACCGCATAATTATCTAGTGAATTAAGTAGTTATGTCGTTTATTTGACGTGATAACCATATCATTATCTAGTTAATTTAGTAGTTGACTGGTGGGAGAAATATGCCACCATTGATTGTATTCATAATATTCCGTAGAATTATTAATTGCTGCTGTCTGATTTGTATACACAACATCAATAAAATGAATCGTTTCCAACTATTGGTTTGCTTTGTTTACATAGCATCAATAAAAAAATGATTTTCTACTTTCGGTTTGCTTTGTTTACATAGCATCAATAAAATAAATGGTTTTCTTCTTTTGGTTTGCTTTGTTTACATAGCATCAATAAAAATAAAATAAATGGTGTTCTACTTTCGGTTTGCTTTGTTTACATAGCAACAATAACATAAATGGATTTCTACTTTCGGTTTAGTTTGTATTCAATCTATTCAATGGTAATGATTAGGGTTAGATCTGTATACTTTATAAATGTTTTCCAACTTTTGTTTTTATTTCAATCAATCTTATAGATACAATTAATAGTTTCCTACTTTTGGTTTGGTTGAAATGCAAAATACTATTAAATAAGAAAACAAATGGCCAGCGGTATCTTTTGCCAATCAGATTGATACTCACTGTCTTGAGTTTTCCCCACAGACATTCATTGTTCCAGTCTTCCTCGGTCCTGAAGTCTAGCGGGGTTAATAGCTCAAAATCTTTAGATTCGCCTCCCAATAAGCAAACAGGTATCAGATATTTTTCTTTATTCTGAATTGTCTTCCACAAAGCCGATTGAGCTGCATATTTAGCCTTATCTTGTCTATCATCATGATTTGGTAAAATGACAACAATTGTTACACTAGTGCTGTCTAGATTCTCACGTAGTTGATCAAACCAGTTTAGTCCTGGTCTCTCATCTATACAATTAAATCCCCATGATACTGTTTTTTCGCGAAGTACACTAATAAATTTCCGTACTTTATCTTTATAATGATTGTCTCCATCATCGTATACGATGTTCAAATTGCTTGAAGTCATTTTTAAAATTTCAATGCATTTACTTCCTTTTCCGTGTTTATAATTTTTATCTAATAACACGACGAATACTATACATTAAGTGTACCGGAACGACTCGGTTTTAAACGACGTTTAATACGTTTAGATTGTCAACAGGTAATGCATTGGTTTAAATAACTGACGGACGAAGTTTGACTATCTGGTGTCCCTTTTCCCTTTTCTTTGTTTAGCACGTTTATATTTTCATGACTGCTTGTGGTTTATATTGGCTGTGTACTTTGCATGTTGCATTTTATGCTTCACTTTAATTGTCATTTCTTCTATAACAAGTGGATATATAGTATGACATGAATATTGTTTTGTATTTCATCTTCTGAAGCAAAGTTATAACACAATTATTGCAATGGCTTTGTGTTTGCCAAGAAACATTTTGATCTCGACAGAGGCGTTATTCTTATTACTGTAAACATGACAGTGTTTATAAAAATCAGACGAACATAATATTGTTTTCTTTAACAACTGCCCCTGAAAGTAAATATATAGTATATTTCAAGATTTATCTTGCGAGTAATGCTGTTAGTCAACCCATGGGAAATTACCCGTCGTCGGAATTAAGAAATATTTCTTGGTTTATTCATATAGTTTTAATCAGATAAATCGATATGTAATAAGTTCGGTAACAGAAACCTATGATTTCACTACTGATACAATGAGTACTGGTGAACTATATTGAAACGGACTATATAATAAGGTATATGACTAATCACACTGCGGAATGCTAACTATAGACCGCGCGGAAAACTCGAACGTACAGTACTCAAATCCACCAAAATTCTACTTTTATCTTCACATTAGTTGATAAATGGGTATTTGACCAGAATTTAATATATTTGTGCAATTTACCACCGTCTCAAACGCACACCGTATAAAATCGCTGCCTATGTACTAATATAACGTTGTTACTCAAGCTACTTACAAGAGCGCAAATTCTATCAATGGTACTAAATCTTCGAAAGTTTTCTTTCAAAATATTTTGTTTCATTACCTCTCCAGTTTATGATTATTATCAAAAAACATTTTACATTGTACCACTTAAAACATTTCTCCACTTTTGCTTTAAATAACAAATATAATGATATCAATATTGATAGAAAATGTTTTCAACAAAAATCAACCTCCATTTACAACAGTTTACATGTAGTACTTTTACTTAAAGTTTCCACAAAATCCTTTTTACATAACTTTTTACAAAATGTTTTTAAAATTTTCGATATGACATGTTACAACGTATGCCTCTCGGCAAGACCAACTTCCGTTCACTACTGACATTTCTAAAATAACACCTGAATGTGTTATACTTCTCAACCGTTCCTGTTACTATTCGAAATGTGTATCTTTAAGGAGAATATCGAAATAAGTCATTTACCCTGTTTGTCATCATTAATAATTCTCCTTAGTTGTCCTTTATGGTCGGACAGGCCATTCCTTGCGCCCCTGTTCCCTGGCATAATTTCCATTTTACCGCCTCAAATGTCTGATGTTTTATGGATTGTTGTTTTCCCAGAGGTCTGTGTGGGAAGGCATTGTATTTTGTATGTGGCGTTCCCTGTAGCAACTTATTCTCTCTTTTGTGATCTTTTCGAATTTACATTTCTAGTTACCAAACGTTCTATGTCTAAATTTTACTATGATATTATATTATATATATCTGTTGTTTCTGGCATGTAAAAATACTACGTTAAACTAAATTATCCTCAATTGTCTGTGCGATGATGGTATATGGACATCGCCATTACAGTGACGTTATATGGACGCCTGTAAATATTCATTGGCTCAGGGGAGTTCAAATGTTTTCTTGATCGTAATAGCAAGATTTGATTATACCATAATTAGAATGACGATCTGAGATCATTTTAGGAGCGACGGAAAGTTGATGATGCAACAGTACCGAGAAGGGTTACTTGCGAGACAATAATCTGTTTCTAGACAATGCCGGTCTGGGTTATTTTAGAAATTATCACAGTCGTAATAACATCGTAACATAACATTTGCTACTTGGTAATACATTCGTCCGAATCGTACAACTGGTATAAACCATTTGTTTGGTATTCTGTACAGGAATACAGGTTAACACTCGGCGCTGTTACTGGGACTATTCAATGGCAGCCATGTTATGTTTGTAGTTTTACAATGATATGAGTGTATCATGTGCCCAAACTACCTATATGCACTAGTTATGTCTGAAACAAGGAAGGCCAGCTATGTGATACCTCGTTGGCATCATCTCGGCGATCATTTTCTTTGATGTATGGAATTATTTCTTTTTTCTGTGTAGAACAACACCGTGTTCTGAATGTGGTATCTTGTATAGTAACACACATATATTGGTTTAGCTATCTGACTCTTAGGTTAATAAGAAGCTGCCATAATCAACTTAATGTTAAGATGGAACCTTACATTGCTTTATAACACAGCTGATAGTGAAACCAATTGCGGAGCAGGTAAGACCACTTCTAACCATCTCTGCACTGCCCGAGACTAACGTAAAATAATGTACTATACGCAGGGAGGGACATCAAACAATATAAAAATGAACTATGAGATATACAAAGAGAGGGAACACAAAATGAGACCGAAATAAGAAGGACTAGCATATGGTTCAAGGGAGGTTATCCAGTCTATAGTTTTCTTCTTTAAACGAAATGTCATCTCTAATAATACTTGAATGTGATATATTTCGAAATCCTCCCAATGATGCAAACAGCCGAACAATTGTTTGATGATGGGTTATTTACTATTTATTGTAAATAAATACCTTCATGTATATATAACTGTCCGAAAAGACATGTTTAGGCCTGAACTACGCCTGGCAAATGGCAACACGTGCTGACGAAATTTGTAGATCATGTGACGACCGAACATTGGTTTATCTTTTCAGTTAGCAATATATTTAATTCTGATCTACTATCAGGACTGATTTAAGATATAAATAATGATTACATATGTGACAACAATGTGCCTTTATATAGCCATTATCAAATGGATAACATTAACATCTGTTTGGGCGTACGTATGTTTTGTATTTGTTCACCGAGTATTACGCGTCGAATGTTTCAACAATACAAATACTTCATATGAATGTTTGTAATAAATACATACATGTTTAACGTTAAATAGTTCAGTTTTGACCAGTAGGAGTTCAGCCTTTTGACATATATAGGTAATCATTGCGATTTCCCAATAAATTAGACGCGGTGGTAGAAATGGGTTCAAAATTACAAGTGCTAACCTCGCCGAAAAATTCTTGTCATTTATACCCTCAGAGAGTACGGCGGAGTTAGCTAAATTAGCATATAACTAGATGGTTTTTTAAAAATAAAAACATGTCTCCCAGATATCAGTAATGGTAATACTGATACAAGATGTTAGAATGAAATATCAAGCAAACAAGAAAGACAGTATTTGATCAGTTAACCATGCGCTGTACATGTATAAAAACATCAAAGGGCCATAACTCAGTGGAAAATTATCTGAGTGGAACAAAACAACAAAGATACACAACTACACTTGATGTTGATCAATCTTATGAAGTTTGGCTGAAATCCAACCAGCAGTATTGGAGATAAAGCGCGGACAAACTCCATATGTATAAAACATCAAAGGGCCATAACTCAGTGAAAAATATCTGAGCGGAACAAAACAACGAAGATGCACAACTACACTTGATGCTTATCAATCCTGTGAAGCTTGGCTGAAATCCAACCAGCAGTATTGGAGATAAAGCGCGGACAAGCTTAAAGTGGACGGACGGACGGACGGACGCCGAAGGCAAACACAATATGGAGAGAGGGAGACACAATAATAAGAAATTTAAGTGCTGAATATATTTTAGAATTTATTTAGTTTTTTATTCCAGTGTGATTACACATACACGAGTTGAGTGTAAGTAGCGGGTGATATGTGACGATTATACTCATGGGCCTAATTGTAGTGTTTGACTGATCAGTCCGGAGTCCCTTTAGTTCAAAATGTTTTATAATACAAATGTATCTGTTATGGCGACCGGACAGGGCAAAACAACACCATTTTGCAATAAACAAATAAAAGTTTGAATTGTCGTTTTTATGTAACATCTAACCGAGGACAGGACAATGTCGATGCCTTTATGAACGTGAACTATTTGAACGGGTTTCATCTAGTGTTTTTCATGCACTGGCCAAACATCTTTAACACGAACAATTGCAATACGTCACCGTTTCAAAAACTCTTGTTTTGCAAGGACACCACTTGTAAAATCCCCGCATTGTTAAAAAACTCTTAAAATGCTTTTATAAAAGGTATTACTAACTGTTATTGACATGTACAATGGAATACATTCTTAGTGTATTGTTTGATAATGCAAACAATGATATTATAAATGAACAAACTGAGCATAATATTACTCCAGATATGTATTAGCCGCGGACCCGTTTCGAATGTTGATGTCAGCGCTAGCTCTGGGTTCGCTACTAGGTCTGTATTCAAATATTTAAAAAAAACACTCGAATAACGATGTACGAGCTGGCTCGTTATTCGACTCAAGATATGTATTCGCCGCGGACCCGTTTCGAATGTTGATGTCAGTGCTAGCTCTGGGTTCGATATAATATATTTATTCAAAAATATAAGTCGAATAACGATGTCAGTGCTGGCTCTGTGTTCAATCTGGGTCGGTATTCAATGTTGATGTACGATGTACGATTGCCGCGCCAACTTCACTCAACTATATAATGTTTGATTTAAAGTGAAACTGCATTACATTTTTGCCAGTCTTTTTCTTATCTTTAAATCTTTGATGACCTGATTGTACTATTAAATATTTTAATGTCACGATTTAAAAATTATCAGAGAGAAGTTTGACATCCCTGAATGTGGTCTACTTTCACAAAACATATTCAAATTTTAAGTTCTCAATTTCGAAGTTGTTTAAATCGTTGTGGTGAAAGTTTTGTATCACTGACATCGTTATTTGACGCATTATGATCACCTTTATAATCAAAGCACTAAAAGTGCGGAATGCGACAGGCATTGCGGTTCCGGGAACTGTTTACCGTTTTCACAGGCGATAGACACAATCTGGTTCCACCTCGGAGTCCATTAAATCTGCCGAAAACGTGTGATAGTCATGGCATATTGTTAATTCAACTAAACTCTTTTGAACCACTGGAAAGATTTTGGAACAGCATGCCACAAATGTTCACCAAATGTAGACGATGTGAGGAACGCACGTTTCCGTGGCTCTTTTAGAGGTCATGATCACAGTCAAATGACTATATTTCGTGTCGACTTCATATCTCTTTAGCCCCTTGAATGATTTTGAAATAACTTCACATAAATGTTCTTGATATCGCGACAATGCGTAGAGGGCATATTTAGGTCACACTTATATGTATTGCAATACCTGTGAAGTTTTGTCAAAATTGGCCAAGCGGTTAAGGAGGAGATGATGTAAAGTAAATAGGCGGGAAAGACGGACGGGCGCATGCACACACGACGGACATTTGGCCAGTAGAGCTAAAACGGAGACGGGGGGCACAAACTCAGTGTCAACTGGGGTCAAGACCAGGCTGCACAACAATTAAACAGATAAATATAAACGTAGCAACACAACAGCGTCCACGCCTAGGAAATGTCAATATCAACACTAACACATTTTCTAAACAATATTATGATATATACACAGGAATAATAAGATACAAACATATGAAAAATATTACATCCTCAAGAAACTAATATGATACATATGCATGAATTATAATATACGTGATTTTTTATCTTATAAATTATATGTGCAACAAAATTCTTCAATGTTCTTTTGTATTTCATTTGTAGATCTAGATACATGTACACAATACAATGAAAGTACTTTGCGTTTACTGAGTAAGTGTTAATAAATCATCAGAACAGTTTACTGTCCCGCTCACGCACATCAACAGGGAATCCCCTAATCGTTTGAGGAAAAGGTTCTTCGTCCAGTGGTATGAAGCCCTTGACAGGAACGTACAAGGCAATGCATTTCATTTTCTGAATTGAGTGATAATCCGTCTTGTATCCAGTGGATTTAAAAGGACTTGGAGTGATACAACAACAATATTTGTGTTCATTCTTAATGGTCTTACTATACCCATCAATACACTCTTGAACGTCATTTAATTCACGTATTGACCCAAGGTCATCTTGTTCACACTGTTTTATTTTCTTATTCTCAACCTTGCATTTATAGTCGATTTCGTTCACATTTCTTACGTGACATGCGTATCCTTTGTCATCAAATGCATTATCGGTGCGTACAACGAAAGTGATATTACCACCGCAACTTGCATCGCCCTTTGTGTCAGTATACGCAGGCCACGTGTGTTCCACACCTGGCTGGCGGCTAAAATCGTCACAGATGCGTTTACACACTGCTTTGATTGCTTCCGATCTGCGATCAAGTTTGGTGCAAGCGAAATCAAGGATGGGTTGGTCCAGTTTAATATCGGAGTCTACCAGTTTCTGTTCCCCTTCTTCTCTATTAGCGTCAAAGCACATTTTCCAATCTTCTATACATTAAAAACAATAAAATTCAATACATCAAACTGTCACGTAGTTACCGCTCGTAAAATACCATAAATTAACTAGCTTCTCTCTACGACATTTGCATTGAAGTGTTTTCCAAAGCCCCTTTTTAAATTTCAAAAAAAATACGGTATACTGCGCAAATATTCGAGGGACAAAGTTGTGTTTGCTTGCCACAATATTCATATATAGTACCAATGATGTATCGCTGATATGAGTGCTTTGGAAGATAGGTATTAGGAAGCGAGTTATTTGTTTATAATATATTATCAAAAAACATTTATCTGTTTTAAAAAAACATTCACGATTGAGTTAGTTCAAAAATGAAATAAACATACCTGATGACATTGGTCGTGTGCCTGAAAAACAGCAGTTTGAAACAATGCGTAAAACGAATGGTCGACTTCAAATAACACCACAGGAGAAATTTGTGTACATTTATAAATCAGTATTGCATTTCGCTAAATATTGATGGAATTATTTTATGTGATTTCATACGACCACACGTTTGATACATGAACTGTTTGTACCCCAGGTTTCCGTTTTAAAATTGCATTTATAAGATGGCTAAGCAATTATAAGCTACATATAATCATAAATATAGCATAACGACTCTTGCAAAACCAAACGAATCAGCATTTTATTTGCGCGATAATGCCACTTATTGTGAACTCCAGAAACAGTAAACGGTAAATTCAAGGACAGCCTTATTTAGAAAAAAGATCTAAAACTTTGCATTTCATATAAGTTCATCATTTTGCGGTCGATCTCAATTACCTTTTATCCAATCTACTAAGTCCTGCCGTCCCTTCTTTTGGAGCACACCAATCAACTTGTCCATTTTAGCCTCATTACTCAGACCACCACATTCACTCCTCCATCTGAACATTCAGTAAAGCAATTTTCTTTAATACCTTTGATTGTATTGATCGTTTTCAAGAAAGTAGTATACTAAGCAGTTCAACTTAAATAGATAGTATCTAATCAAAATAATAATATTTTATTGTACAGTGTTAAACTCATTTAGTAGGAATACTGCATTTGATTCAAGTGAATTTAGCGAACAACTGATATAATGGCCAGTTTTTCGAGGTCCCAAGGATTATACAAATATATATATATACATGTATACTCAAGTGCGAAATGTGTCATTTAAAAATAGACATTTGTAGAAAAAGTATCAACATGTACCTTGAGTACATTGGCAATTATACAAAAAGCAAATTGGAGAAATACGAGATACTTTCCGTTCGCGAATTGATAAGTCGTTTTTGCACAAAATACACGAGAAGTGCTTGGGTTTGAATGGCCAAATCAAATTTAGTTTCTTTAAGCCCATGCCGATCAGAAAAATACAACTATAAATACAATTTGCTCAATTCAGGCTGAGCGAACACGACCGTGTCCAAGCTTTCACAACAACAAACTCAAATCAATTAAGTCCTCTAATCAGGAAACAATATGTCCATTAAACGTGCCTTAACATTATCAAAGGAGTAGGTTCACTTACCACCAAAATCGGCCCTGTGTCAAATTCTTTTGAAAACGTCATTGTAATAAGACAATCCAATAAATATTACAAAACTGCATTTTTTAAGCTTTATTATCAAAACTGTTACCATGGCAACAGAAATAATTTTTTGTAAAAATATGAAAAAACACATTTTTTTTCAAAATACATTTAACGTAACTATTTCTGATTGCATAAAATGTTTATAAATATTGAAATAGTCAATTTTTACAATTGTTCTGTTTTGGTTGTCATGGTAACAATTTTGAAATATTTGAAAAGAATATTTTTGAGTCCAACTTGAAAAGCAACTAAACAATTGATCAGTTTAAAAGTAATGATCTTCAAAATAAATGACAACACTTTCTTCTGTAACAATATTTATTTTTTGTTTCCTTGGAAACTCAAACGTTCTTGGACCGGCACTACATGCATTTTAGTTGGCTACACAATATAATACACTTTTTATCATCTGATTTTTTCTAAATCAATCAAATCTTTCACCTGAGTGTATTTATAAATAATCATCATGTATAACATTTTAATAAAATTGAAATAAAAACTGTTGCTATGGTAACACAATTTTTAGAAAAAAAAAAATGTGCAAAAATTGCTATTTGAAACTACATTTTTGAGGACTTAAAGTAACTGGAATGCATTTGGTTGACTTGAACTAATGTATTCAAGTTGTATTGCCATCTGAATATCTTGATATTTTATGTAACTTACAAAACTTTATGGAATATATATTTATTACTTTGTGAACAAATCAATATACATGTAATTGTTATTCGACGGAAATAGAACTATGTGTTCATTTAACCTTAACAACAGCGGTGGTAGATGTTAGACGATTCGGCTTCATACATGTAATGGCTTACGATTCCAAACAGCTTGGAGGTCTAACGTCAAACACAACTGTCATAATTATCATTGAGGTGGTCTTAATTCGCAGGTGGTTTAAGGTGTGATTTTATTGTACCATTCTGTTGTTTTGATATTCATACCTGACTGTGTATGAGTAAATCTATAAAATATCTCAAAACACCAAACACATTATTATAGCCAAAAACTAATTAGAATATATTTACTGATATTTATATCTAATTCAAAGTGTTAACTAATACTGAAAATAGTCAATTTTGTTTGAATCTTAAATATTGATGAAAAGTTCAGAAAATAATTATACAATGCACACATATGGATTATTATATTACTTGTACATTTATAATTATACCAGTCGGTAGTTTCAAACAACTGTGATGCATGTCATGTTTTAATAATTGTTTAAATCAAGCTGAAATAAAAAATGAAAGTTATAATTTAATCAATATCTACTGTGAAAAATTTAATAAAAATAATAGTCAGATTAAAAAAATAAATAAAAAGATAGGGAATGCAAAAATTGAACGCTGACCGCCAGCGTGACAATCCCACTCGTACACCATTGTGGCAAGCGCACATGACACACTCAGCGTTCGTATTTTAGACTATAATACATACCGGTCCTTGCTTTATTTAAGCAGCCGACTTAAAACTACACGAAATCGTTAGCCTTCATACATTATTCTACATAAATACAACAGATTTCTTGTAAACACCCAAAAAGTTGTTAAAATCAATCATCGGACCACCGAAGCTTGTATCCAACGACAACCAAAATTGTCTCCCTTTGAAAAACAAACCCGTTTTGACCAGATTCGGATACGTACAAAATAATCGGATATTGCATCTTTGGCCACTTCGTGTGGATGCTATTTAAGTTTTTGACTTAATCGATAGGTCGTATAAGATTCAAAATGATCCCAGTGTTCTTTACATTATGGTTGTCATTATTTTGTTTGATAGATAAAGAAAACTCACGACATATGATTACATATGACAGTAGAGGTCTACAGTTTTGAAAGTTGACATTCCATTTCAATTTGTCTTCATTGTACCATGATCTCCCACATGCGACACCATGAAACTTTTACCAAGCATGAGTAACATGATGAACAACATACACGCAAAATATCTATGTGTCGCATGTGGGAGATCATATCTAAAAAATCGGATTTACATGGCTTAAATGTCACATGTCAAGTTGTTTCGTGTGGTGGGGTAAGTTCAATTAGTCTTTGTTTTGCTTCTGTATGAACTTTTCCACAAAGATGAAATATATTAAGAAACCCAAAGGGTCAATGTTTACATAATGTGCCATAACTTTGCGATGCAAATTGTTTTCACATTCACAACAAGCGATGTTTTTACACAATTACGGTTTGTTTAAGTCAATGACAGGTCACCTAAATTCAATAATATTGGACTCGCGCGCATTGTTATCAAGCTAATATTTTTAGAATCATTGTAAAGGTACATGAGGAAGATGTTTGTTAAAAAAATCGATATGAAATAGTTTACTTCTATCAATAAAATATGATAAACAGACGAGATCACGTAGACCCATGGCCTCTCCGTTACCATAGCAACCGAAGAATGAAAAACACAAAAGCAATTCAATTCATGTCTACTTTATTCTTAGGTAAAAAAAAACAAGATAACATGTCAAGACAGCAAAAAACGAGTTTTTACAATTATTTGTCCTTTGCAGTGTTTCCGTTGCTATGGCAACTATATACTTCGTAAAAGATTTCAAAACACACTTTTGCATCTGCAATATGTAAATAATCGTTCTGCATGAATTCAATAACATTCTGACACAGGGCCAATTTGAGTGGTAAGTGAACCTACTCCTTTGATACTCAACATGTTTACAACTTACCCAGTTTGTTTAAAACCCAGAGTGAACACTTTATTCACATATTAAGAGATCTTTATATCAATGTTCATTATAACTAAGTTTCACTATAATTGACTGCCTGTTTTAGGATGAAATCTGGTTCATCATAATTTGCACATAAACTAAATCAATATGACTATGGTTGCCCTTTTACATAACACACCAGTCGATGTTTAACTAACGTATAACTTACGAAACCAGGGCTTGGAACGCTCCCCTTTGGTTATCCTGTGGGTAGTTTTTTTCCAAATTATGCAGCTCATCGCTGGGTACGTCTAGTAATACAAAGAACCCGTGCCAATCTGGTAACCGAGCAACAAGTTCCAGTAGAAATATGTCATTGTCAATCGCTGTGATTAAACAAAGCTGTATATTGTCAAACATGGAGTGGGAACTATGACAATGAAGTACCTTGGACATGATGAGCGAGCGACAGCGAGAAAGATTTATGAAGAAGAACTAAGAAAGATGCAGAGGGAGAGGAAGCTAGGGAGAAGGATGGAATGAGAGACGGAGCAGGGAGCAGGGAGGGCGAAAGGAAAATCGAAGAGTGGATAGTCAAAAGAGGGAGAGAAAGAGATTTACAAAAAGTCTTAACGGCAGTCTTATAATTGAGAATATGTATGAACGGTAGTCTAATTATTGGATAATTAGTTCCTAACGGAGTGCTTCTTTGTACACATCTGTATGTTGTACATGGCTACTGACATTTATGTACTTTACTAAAAGGATATGAAGTTCACAATGTTGTATCTAACTTACATTTGTCTGGTTCTGATGATTTTATCTGAAATTAGTTTTTAAATATATTAATTACGTTGCTTCGAGAGATTATGTGCAACCGTGCAATAAATGGAACAAAAACCTACGTATTTAGAGTATTTAAAGACCCATCGACAAAATGTCGATATTACAGTATATAGGTATCATACCCCATGGAGGGTGATAGCATATCATTTTAACCCGAGAAAGTTAATGTTAACCGAGGCGTAAGCGAATTAACATTTCGAGGGGAAACATTATATGCTATCACCCTCCATGGGATCTGATATTTAATGTATTATACCGAATATTAAAATATAAAACAATAAAGTCAATGTGAAATAAAACAATAAAGTACTTGCAATTTTCGTGAAAGAACTGAATCTGTGAAATGTGACAGATAATGTCGTTTGCAAACATTACAAGCGCTTGATTGTTACCTATTTTAATAAGCGCCTATCGACTCGGACTATGGAAATTTCCAGAAGTCTATTTTTAGACCCGAGGGAGGGTAAAGACGTTATGTCACAGGGTGAAAACGTTATGTCACAGCGTCATAGGGTAAAAACGTTATGTCACAGTGTCATATGGTAAAACCATTACCGCAAAATATTTTATTTAGGCGCGTTTATTTATATTTCTTTCAAAATATTCCCGACCAACTCTTGTGACTTATGGCGCTGCACATGGCCGGATATTTTAAATAAACCATTTCTGTATTTTTGCAGCACGTACTTTTTTAATAAAAAATCGACTTCTTCAAATAACACGCGACTCCACGTAAGATGTTCTTCAGAGGTATGTGATTAGCGCTTTATCAAATCCTTGCCCAAATAATTTATAGAAAAAACATAATTTGGGTATGGTACGTCATGCATTCGGTCTGTTTCATATAAAAAATGTCGCACTTTAAAACGTATATACCAACAAACTGATATAACAGATGTTAATTGTATTTGCCATACGAATGTTTTAAATAAATTACAGTAAACATCAATGAGAAATAACGAAGTACTAATATTCGACACTAGTTTTGGGCGTTCTTTGTTTTAATATTACAGAAAGCTGTGCGCCGTACCATTCTTTCTTATGGTCGAAATGTTAATGAATGCAGTAGCTCAACTTATTACGATACAAAACAACCATACTGCTAAAACATATACAATAAACATACCTCTATTTGTGTGGAGTCTTTGCTGAAATCTAAAATAATGAACAACTTCAAGTAAAATACTTCGTACATGTCAATAGTATGTTTATCTAGCTAAGGTAAATTAAAACAAAAGTTAACTGTACTTAAATGGATTTGGCATTCTCAAATTAAGAAAACTTGTTCCATGGAAATACAGACGGACCTCTTTAATGCGACAGCCTCTTATCCGAATATTTGGCATCATCCGAAATAAATAGTAGCTCCCGATGTACGAGGCACGTCGGATTGAAATGGGATTGAGATATTCGAAATCATATAATATTCGAAATAAGATTTTGGGCCCGCACACTGCGCTCTTTACCATTTTTTTTAACAACAACGCATTTTTCGTTGTAAGCACCAGACAAATGATCATATTAAAAAGAAGTCAGAACTAAATCATTTTTAAACCTTTAATTACCTACATAGACAGGGGACATTCGTATGCATTCATGTTTATGGTAAGCTATATCTTGACTCAGTGCTATCGCAAAACTTTTTATTCTGCTGGAAACGAATTATTCACTAATAATCCCTTAAATTATGAAATAAAAGAGGCGCCGTCTGATCTGAAGTGATGGCACTCACTGCATGATACTTTTCATTATATAAACTTATATATTCATAGAAATATAAACGTTAAAATGATATCGATCAGTCTATGAATATTTTATTTGAATATCTTAATACCCAAAGAGAGCCACAAATAAGAATCGTTTCTATAAACGGATCACGAGAATAAAGATACGATACGTCTACCGTGGTTTATTGTTATTCTCACTTTCATGGAAGTGTTACTGGCTTATTTTCCAACTGCACCTCGGAAAGAGATGGAGCCAGTCAATAGAAGCTATGTTTTTGTCAATATATTGACTATTTTACCTTTGTATCTGTTGAGGACTTCATTTGCCATGTCAATTTTCTTCTCCGCACTTAAGGCCTGGCACAAAATGACGATTTGTTCCTGTTCGCTGTCTGTGGTATGCAATTCTTTCCATCTAATCAAACAGATATAAAAATCACACACTATCAAGGATTAGTAGAAGAGTTAACAACGGTATCTTATTTACCAATGAATTTGCCATCTAAATGTTCAGGCAATCGATTATCAGTTCGAAACATAGTCATCGATGCGTCGAAACAAATATTTGAATTAATGGTAGAAAGAAAATGAATGAAATAAAATGTCTTCTGAAATTCCAAAACAGAAAACTTGGCTGCCTACAAATTACATGTATGTTGAATGAAATACGTGTAGCTTTATTGGACTTAAAAGAGAGAGAATACGTAGCTACAGGAAACGCCACATACATAAGACAGTGCCATCCCACGCAGACCTCATGGAAAACAACAATCCACAAAACACAAGGCATTTAAGCATGTTAAAGGGTACATATGTTAAGGAATAGAGGCACAGGGAATGGCCTGGCAGACCATAAGGAAAACTAGAAGAATCAAAGCAGACAGTGAAGGAGGGGGAGGGGACTAATGGGAAAGATCACATGACAAGTCATTCGAACTCGAATAACGATATACGAGCTAGCTCGTTATTGGACTCCAGATATGTATTCGCCGCTGTCAAGTTCGAATGTTGATGTCAGTATTAGCTATGGGTTCGCTATTAGGTCTGTATTCAAATATTTAAAAAAAACACTCGAATAACGATGTACAAGCTGGCTCGTTATTGAACTCCAGATATGTATTCGCCGCGGTCAAGTTCGATTGTTGGTGTCAGTGCTAGCTCTGGGTTCACTAATAGGTCTGTATTCAAATATTTAAAACACACTAGAATAACGATGTACGAGCTGGTCGTTATTGGTTTCCAGATATGTATTCGCCCGGGTCAAGTTCGAATGTTGGCGTCAGTGCTAGCTCAGGGTTCGCTAATAGGTCTGTATTCAAACATTTAAGAGACACTCCAATAACGATGTACGAGTTAGCTCGTTATTGGACTCCAGATATGTATTGGCCGCGGTCAAGTTCGAATGTTGATGTCAGTGCTAGCTCTGGGTTCGCTAATAGGTCTGTATTCAAATATTTACAAAACTCGAATAACGATGTACAAGCTGGCTCGTTATTCGACTCCAGCTATGTATTCGCCGCAGACCCGTTTCGAATGTTGATGTCAGGGCTAGCTCTGGGTTCGATATAATATATGTATTCAATAATATAAGTCGAATAACGATGTCAGTGCTGGCTCTTTATTCAATCTGGGTCGGTATTCAATGTTGATGTACGATTTACGATTGCCGCACTGACTTCGCTCAACTTTTAAAGTTAATATAATCTTCTTTGTAAAGAAAGAAGAATGTCTTGATGTATTCGCAGTGTTTGAATTTCAGTTTATTTTTACTAACATTTATATACTTTATATCATTACAAACCTCTTAAGCATCTCAAATGCCCTATGACAAACATCTCCTGGGCTGTTCATCTCAATCTCGCAAATAACGTTGGATTTCAGTCTCAGCTTTATACCTAATTTCCACCAAACAGTCACAATCTCCTTTGATGTATCATCGAAGAACTTCTCCGTCATAAAATCTGAAGCCCAAAAACACACATATATCAGAGATTTTATGAAAAATTAAAAGATACAAGCAGGGAGAGCTACATTCACAAATCAAAACAAAGGAAATCGAAGAAGGAACACGCTGAGAATAGGAAAATACTAAATGTCTTGGTTGGGAAAATGCTCATCACTTGCCCAGTATTAAGACAAATGTACCAACCATTTATTTCACGTGATATTGTATGTGTTACGATCATACATCGTTTCGCTCTCTTGGAACTCATACCTGCCGAAGCTCTCATATACGTCTCACAAGCAAGTTCAGTATAAGACTGCTTGTTTCTTCGTGCTGGGTTGTGTGCAGTAATGGGTAATTGATTTTAATGATTAGTTACTACTATCAGTTCCAAGGCTGTAAATCGCTGTACGGCCCGGTTTGTTAATTCTATTTATGTTTTAGTTGTATGTTACGTTACCCTTCCCCAGGTGCGGTTCTTTAACTTGAAAATATAATAGTCATGATATATTATTTTCCCCTCTTGTTGCTGACTTTCTAAAATTGTTCCGTGATGTATTACATCCATTAAATAATTCTTCCCTTGTTTTTCCCCAAATTGTGCTTAATTGGCCGGACCGTTCGTTGCGCCTCTGTTCCCTTGAGAATGGATACATCGTGACAAGGAAAATAAGTGACTTGACAAGTGAAAGTTTCTGATTCTAAATTTGATTTCCTTCAATGTTTGCATGATAATTACCATTGCACTTTTTACAGGTTATGACTTGCACCAAAATACCGGGACAATGTGAATCTGGCGTGAAGTGGTACTTTTCTTGGACACATTGTTCTTAGTAAAATTTAGTATATCGTCATTGTGTTTTATTTACAACAAAGAGATTAGACTGAATGTGCAATATAGTGTAGACAGTACCACATTGTTTTGAAGAAAAACACTTTATTGTTGAGTATTGGATGTCATTTTGAAATTTGCAATTACCAGTTATCAATTTTATTATTAAAACTAAATTGACATATACATTTATATGATTGATGATTGTAATTACAAAATATTCGATCACATAATGAAATGTTTTGTTTTCATTTGTTGGAGAGAGAGGTGTTTCATTATGTTCGCACCTTTCTTGTTTTATAAACATGCTTTATTACATCATATTATCGTAAGTCCTCTCCTACATTCTACATAAACTGTTGAAAATAAGCATTTAAAATACGTTCCATAGTTCGATCTGTTTATGTATGGTTACAGTTGTGTTGAATATCTTCCATGACTTCTTGTTCGCCTGATATGTTTGATAATAATGGAGAGTGAACTCAAACCATTGCTTTAACTGGTTATTAGAATACTAAGTATATTTATTTTGTTTACTGATTGGGAAGTCCGGTTGTCATACATACGCCATAAACCCTTGCACCTCACCAGTGCCTCATATTTTATCCCTGTCAGAACTTAATTTCTCTTTTTAAATCTGGAAGTTTGAACTTAACTGCTGGATTAAATAAATCTGAACGTTGGAGTTGATATGAAGGTTACCAAGGTCAAAATCATTTCAACTCGACAAGAAAGTTTTCCTCCAGGCAGTTTTTTAAAACCAAAAAAGTGAAGGTTTGCTCCATGAACAACAATCAAAAAGAGATAACGTTGTTACAGGCAACACCATATATATAAGACAATGCTTTCCCATACAGATCCCAGGGAAACAACAGTCTATAAAATATTACAACAAGGAGGGTTGATTGGATGTAATACATCGTGGAACAAGTTAAGATAGTCAGAAATAATTGGCCGAAAGGGGGAAAAGAACATGAATAGTATATCAAGTGAAAGAACTGCACATGGTAAAAGGGCATACATCTAAAATATAAATAGCAACAATACCCATCAAGCGATTAATTGCCTTGAAACAGTCGTAAAATACTGAGGATATAAATACATACACAGTGACTAATTAGGCTGTAACTAATCCTTTAAAGCTATTAGGCTGTAACTAACTCTTCAAAGCTATTAACCATCACGCGCACATCCAAATACATATGGTAAATATCTAGTACCTAGAATACTTGACTTGCTGTTTGTAACTCTAACATTTATATCAGAATGCGAGAGAACCAAAAACATCAAGCGAAATGAATCACTTTAAATAATGGTAAAGTTCAAAGTACTTTAGTTGTCTTGTTTTCGATGTTCATCGTTTCTACAAATATGTGGCCTGACTTTGCAGGGATAAATAACTAACTTTAAATACAGAAAAGAAGCAGTCTAAAATCATACTGCATTATATTTATGTTGTTTTAGAATCTACTCATTTTGTATCTCTAGGTTATATCGCCATACTGATAAGCGCGTGTGTATACGTGGAATTATGCAGTTGTCACAATGTTCATTTGGTGGATTTGGGTAAACTTTGCTGAACTAATCTATATTACCATATCTTCTGAAACTAGTTTAAAACCATGATCACCATTAATGTTAATTCTACAGCATAATATGTTGCACTTTCAAACAATTACTAAATGTATAAGCATAACTGTTACATTACATGGGATAGAATCAGGAGCCTTTGATGAAACAGTCGCCTTTTCAGTCAAAGGCCGGACCGTAGCTTGATCTGAAATAGTCGAAACAATAAGACATTTATTATCTAGGAATGTAACGATTTTCGCATAAATTGTATGGCAACCTAGTGTGCATTGAAAGAATCATTATATGGTAATACTGGAAATTTTTAAGTTTGTTGTATGTAGTAATGTAGAAACAGACTATAGGTTCAAATTAAGATCCTGTATTGGTCTTGTATAAATGTTTAGTTGTACTCAGAGATTGGGAGTGAATAAATGTTTTAGCTTAATGAATTGTTAAGTTATCACATATTGGCGACGAATAAAAGAAAAAAATGGCTGTGTATGGACAGTTGAAATAATTTTATCCAGGGGAGGAAGAGTGGACTGAATATCTTGAGCGTTTGAAATATTATTTTGTGGCAAATGAAATTACAAATGCGGACAAGATGAAAGCAATTTTGTAATTTGTGATTGGTTCAAAAACGTACAAATTGATGTGTAATTTACTTTCATCAGTGAATCGGAAATAGTACAGAGGTATAAGCTCAACCGTCGCATACGCAGAAATGGAGAATCAGTATCAAACTATGTGGCTGAAGTACGCAAACTTTCTGAAGATTGTGAATTCGGAGCAACACCTGAAGTAATGATTCGTGACATACTAGTATGTGGAATTAATGATGACAGAATTTAACGTAAATTGCTGTCAGAGCCAAAGTTGGATTTTACAAAGGCTTTAAGCGTTGCTACAAGCGTGGAACTTACGGCAACAAGTGCTGCCACTTTACATCAGTCGGCTAATGGGGCTGTGTATAAAGTCGGTCAACAGAAGCACAAGTCAGAGAAAACCCTATCAACAGCAAGCAGCCGGGAAAGGCAGGTGGGAAGCCATGCTATCGGTGCACTTGTACAACTCTTAAGCCAGACGACTGTCGGTATAAGGACAGCGTTTGTTACAATTGCTCGAAAAGGGGGCATTTGAAAATGCTTGTCGTGCAGACAAAGTCTACACCACGGCAGTTTACTACTAACAAGAAGTAGGCCAAGCCTGGAAAACAGACCTTGTAGGGAATGACGATGACACCATGTTTAGTATTGGCAGAAATCGTCCGGACAGACATTGTAGAAGGATATTAAATGCAAATCTAGACAGTATCGAGGGTCAGCTGTTCGAGCTTCCATAATTATTTAATACTGGACCAGAATCCATTCCAGATCTAGCTGATACATCAATATTCATGTTGTAGTACGACAAATACACAAACCGCTGACGAATTTACGAGAATCGACTTTGATACTTTTGCTAAATAATTATACAATGCTCTTCAGATTTGCCCACGATATAAATGCCTCAAATGGACAATATATTAATTTCGTGTAACAATTTTGTCAATGGTGTTTTGTTTTGTTGATACATATAGTAAAATACGGGTTTCAACATGACCGCGTTTTAGTATCGAACACAGCTTTAATGAAAGTGTTTACATTGTATACTTGAATGAAATTTTGACTTACGTATTTTTGACTCTGGTAGACATTTCTCTTCTAGAATCTAAATACAAACGTATATTAGTTGAATGCATTAAAAAGCAATTACTTTTTGCAGTTTTGGATTATGTTTTCCTACTTTCGGTTTGATTTGTATTCATAACATCAATACAATAAATGGTTTCCAATTGACGGGTTTCTTTTTATACATAACATCAATAAAGTAATTGTGTTCTTCTTTCTGTTTGTTTTTTACATAGCATCAATAAAATAAATGGTTTTCTACTTTCGGTTTGCTTTTTTTTACATAGCTACAATAAAATAAATGGATTATTCAATCAATGATATTAGATACAGTAAATAGTTTCCTACTTTAGGTTTGGTTAAAATGCAAAATACTTTTAAGTAAGAAAACAATTGGTCACGGGTATCTTTAGCCAATCAGATTGATACTCACTTTCTTGAGTTTTTCCCACTGACTTTCAGTGTTCCAGTCTTCTTCGGTGTGGAACTTTAGTGGGATGTACAGTTCAAAATATTTAGATGTTTCTCCCATTAAGCAAACAGGTATCAGATATTTGTCTGCATTCCTAATTAGCTTCAACAAAGCCGATTTAGCAGTATATTGTGCCAAATCATGTCTGTCGTCATGATTTGGTAAAAAAACAATAATTGTTACGATAGATTTGTCAAGATTGTCATGTAGCTGAGCTAACAATTCCCGTCCTGGTATTTCATCTGTACAATTAAATCCCCATGATGTTGTTTTGTCGCGCAATACTTTGTAAAATTTCCGTACTATGTTTGTATATTCATGGTCTCCATCATCGTATACGATGTTCAAATTGCTACTCCTGCTTGAAGTCATTCTTAAATTTTAATGCATTTAATTCCGTTTCCAAATTTTACCTAATAACACGACGAATACTATACATGAATTGTACCGGAACGACTCGATTTTAAAACGACGTTTAATACGTTTAGATTGTCCTAAAGTAATGCCATGGTTTAAATAACTGACGGGTGAAATTTGACTATCTGGTGTCCCTTTAAATACAATTTAAAACGGAAACTTGGGGTTCAAATAGTTCATATATCAAAATGTGTTCGTATGAAATGACATAAAATAATTCCATCAATCTTTAGCGAAATGTGTTACTGATTTATAAACGTACACACTTTCTCCTGTGGTGTTATTTCAAATCGACCATTCGTTTTACGCATATTTCAAACTGTTGTTTTTCAGGCATACGACCAATGTCATCAGGTATGTAGATTTGTGAACGAAAACAATCGTGAAGGTATTTTTTAAAACAGCTAAATGATTTTTGATAGTATATTATAAACAAATGGCTCGCTTCCTTATACCATCTTCCAAGACGCTCATATCTGCGATACATCAGTGTTACTATTTTTAAAACGGAAACTTGGGGTACAAATAGTTCATATATATTGAATGTGTGGTCGTATGAAATAACATAAAAGAATTCCATTAATATTTAGCGAAATGTGTTACTGATTTATAAATGTACGCAATTTCTCCTGTGGTGTTATTTCAAGTCGACCATTCGTTTTTCAGGCATATAACCAATGTCATCAGCTATGTTTATTTCATTTGTGAACTAAATCAATCGTGAAGGTAGTTTTAATACAGCTAAATGTTGTTTGTTAATGTGTTATACACAACTAGCTCGCTTCTTAATACCATCTTCCAAAACACTCATATCAGCTACATGTATAAATCATTGTTACTATAGATGTATATTGTGACAAGTAAACAAAACTTAGTCCCTCGAATATTTGCGCAGTATAACGTCTTATTTTTAATTTGCTTGAAATTTAAATATGGGGCTTTGGAAAACATACTTGAATACAAATGTCGTAGAGAGAAGCTAGTTAATTTAAGGTATTTTTACGAGCGGTAAATACGTGGCAGTTTGTATTTATTTCTAATGTTTTTAATGTTTAGAAGATTGAAATTTGCTACGACGCTAATAGAGAAGAAGGGGAACAGAAACTGATAGACTCCGATATCAAACTGGACCAACCCACCATTGATTTCGCTTGCGCCAATCTTGGTCGCAGATCAGAGGAAATCAAAGCAGTGTGTATACGCATCTGTGACGATTTTAACCGTCAGACAGGTGTGAAACACACGTGGCCTGCGTATACTGACACAAAGGGCGATGCAAGTTTGGTGGTAATATCACTTTCGTTGTACTCACCGATAAGGCTTTTGATGACGAAGGATACACATGTCAAGTCAGAAATGTCGACGAAATCGACGAAAAATGCAAGGTTGAGAATAAGGAAATAAAACAGCTTGAAAAACATGACTTTGGGTTAATACGTGAATTAAATGACATTCAAGTGTGTATTGATATGCATAGTAAAGCCATTAAGACTAAACACAAATATTGTTGGCGTATAACTCCAAGTCCTTTTAAATCCACGGGATACAAGACGGACAAGAATCACTCAATTAAGAAAATGAAATGCATTGCCTTGTACGTTCCTGTCAAAGGTTTCATACCACTGGAGGAAGAACCGTTCCCTGCAACGGTTGGGGAATTCCCTGTTGATGTGCGTGAGGGGAACATTGTTAAAGTGTGTTGATGATATATTAACACTTATTCAGTGAACGCAAAATACTTTCATTGTACTGTGCACATGTATCTAGATCTACAAATGAAATAAAAAAGAACATTGAAGTATTTTGTTGCACGTACAGTTTATAAGATAAAAATGCACGTATATTATAATGCGTACATATGTATCATATTAGTTTCTTGAGGATGTAATATTCTTTATTTGTTTGTATCTTATTGTTCCTATATATATATCATAATATTTTTTTAATGAGTTAGTGTTGATATTGACATTTCCAAGGCGTGGACGCTGTTGTGTCCATTTGTAGTAGCAACTGTCAAAAACGTGTTACAGTTACCCATGTGTTAAATCTTGTTCGAAACTTTATTAAACTCTAGACCAATTATTGTTTATTTCATTATTGGTGATTTTTTAATGGCATTTAGTATATTCTGTATGCTTATTTTGATCCATGTAGCGAAAAGCATTCGTCTGGTTGGTGTATCTGAGTTTAATGAGATTTTTTATCCTTTTTTGGCTAACTTTAGTGTATTAATGTACTGATTCACTGAAACATTGTGAGAGAAATAAACAGAATATCAGTAAAACGTCACTTTTTGTTATTTTAATTTATTCAAACCCAAACATTTAGACATTAACAATGATAGAAATAAATTACAAATGCATTAATAAATATTTCAATAACATATTAAGTTCGTCTAAAAATGTCTAATTTGAGCATACGTTTGCAATAAAGTCAGTTTTCATACGTAAGAATTACATATTTCTATGTATCGATACGTGTGGTCTAAAGTAGAAGACACAACACCACTCATTCGAAGTTCATCAACATCAACCGCATGATAATCAGTCAGTAGAATTTGTTTATCAATTCCATATAGCAATACTGAAATATCTGCTACATATAACATGCATGTACTTATCTATTACACATACATTTATACTATACATATTACAAGGCAACTTTTTATAATAAAATATTTACCCTAAATTTTCACATACACAATCTCAACAATTTCATCAGAAGCCACATACAGTATATCTTTATTCCTCATTATATTCAATGGTTTGTCATTATACAAACCTATTGAACTAATATTGTAAGGACACATATAAACCTGCCAACCCTATATGTACACATGTATCACAGAAATCAGTTAACTTCCAACTATGATTCATAATAGAGTATCACATAACTTATTCAACATTCAACAAAAACATAACTGTTGAGCTACGATTGAGATTATGGATTGCTCATAATACTTAGTATAATTGCATAAATGTATTTTCTCGAAAGGGCCCATTTTCAAAACAGATAGAAAATGTAATCGACAGGTTCACGACTTAGCGGCAATGGTTAGTCCTGTTGGGTACCATTTGCTTGAGCATCGGCTGCACGCTGACGTTTCAACTCCTGTTGCATGAGGTACATTGCTGCTCGACATGGTTTCTGATACGTCATATGCGAGACTGTGTTAAAGTCAAATTCCCCTTCACTTCTGACTGGTTTGTCTTCTGGTTTGAAGTCCTCCGTTGGTGAAAACTTCTTGGGTGTGTATGAAGATTTCTGCACACTCTCCCCATCAAATTTCTGCTGTGGTGGTAGATATGGCCTGTTCTCGTGGAAATCGCCGTATCTAACTCGAGAAGACGGTCGCCAGTTTCTGAAGAATTCCTTAGAACTTGTCATATCTTCATATTTGGCATCAGATCTCTGAACCTTTTGTACCGGAACGACAGCCCGAGCGCACGTGATAAATCAATAGGACGATAGTCTCTCTGGAAATGACAGAAAACAGATTGTTCACAAAATGGGTTAAATTCGACAACGTCTTTTGAATGTAGTTATTTGAATATTTTATTAACTCAAATACCTGCTAGTGTTATCATTTACCAAAAATCCATAAATGTGTCATTTACACATCATGAGATACATTGCGCGTCTTAGCCCTAAAACTTCAAACTTTATAAATCCATTATCCTGAAATTTCCCGAACTTATCACAGGTATAATTCGATTTCCAATCGGGCTATTCAATATTTTACAAACTCGCTCATGTCAGACTTATTATGTCAATGGTGGCAACATCAAAAGCTTACCTTGTTGCTAGTTTCATTGTCAACGTTCACCTCAGATTAATCGATATGTAATACGTTCGTTAACAGACACCTGTGATTTCACGATTAATACAATGAGTACTGGTGAACTATATTGAAACGGACTATGAGGTATATGACAAATCACTACGGAATGCTATTTATAGACCGTGCGGAAAACTGTAATGTACCCAAAATCACCAAAATCTACCCTACGTGTATTTTTATCTTTACACAAGGGAAAAACTGGTTATTTGGGCAGAATTTTATATTTGTGTGCCATCTACCACCGTCTCAAACGCACGCCGTATAAAATCGCTATCTATGTGCTAATTCAACGTTGTTACACGAGTTACTTACAAGAGCGCAAGTTTCTATCTATGGTACTAAAACATCTAAAGTATTCTTTCAACGTAGTTTGTTCAATTACCTCTCCATTTTACGATTATTATCTAAAAACAGTTTACTTCATAGCCGAAAGAACCAATTAAAATACATTTCTACACTTTTGCTTTCAATAACAAATATAACGATGTCAATATTGATAAAAAAATGTTTTCAACAAAAAATCAACCCTCATTTACAACAGTCTAGTACTTTAACTTAAACTTTCCACAAAATCCTTTTAACATATTTTTTTTTAAACTGTCAATATGACATTTTCAGACATGTATCAAATGTTACAACGAAAACAACACCTGAATGTGCTACCAAATTCTTCTCAACCATTCCTGTTACTGTTCGAATTATGTATCTTTAAGGAGAATATCCAAATAAGTCTTTGACCCTGTTTGTCCTCATTAATTCTCCTTAGTTGTCCTTTATGGTCGGACAGGCCATTCCTTGCGCCCCTGTTACCTTGCGTATTTACCATTTTACCGCTTCAAATGTCTGATGTTTTATGGACTGTTGTTTTCCCGGAGGTCTGTGAGGAGAGGCATTGTCTTATTTATGTGGCGTTCCCTTTAGGAACTTATTCTCTATGTTTTTCTCTATTAGACTTTACATTTCTGTTTATAGAACGTTCTATGTATAATTTTATTTAACTATTGTTTTGCTTATTTCTGTATATCTAAATAAATTACGTTAAACCAAATTATCCTCAATTGTCTGTGCGATGGTGATGAAGGGAGAACGCCATTACAGTGACGTTATATGGGCGCCTGTAAATATTCATTGGCTTAGGGGAGTGAAAATGTTTTCTTGGTCGTAACAGCAGGATTTGATTATAGCATTATTCGAATGACGATCTGAGATCATTTTAGGAGCGACGGAAAGTTGAAGGTGCAATTGTACCTAGAAGGGTTACTTGCGAGGCATTCATATGTTTCTAGACAATGCCGGTCTGGCTAATTTTAGAAATTATAACATTCGTAATTACGGAGACGTTGGTTAAGATAATACTTTCTTCCAAATGGTATAAACCATTTGTTTGGTATTCTGTACAGGAACACAGACTAATATTCGTCACTTTACTTGCACTATTCAATGGCAGCCATGTTATGTTTGTTGTTTTACAAAGACACGAGTGTAAGACCAGTTTTGTGATTATTCTTCGACTTCATCTCGGCGATCAATTCCAATTACGTATTGAATTATTTCTTTTTCTGTGTAGGAAAACACCGATTTCTGAATGTGGTCTCTAGTAAAATAACAAACATATATTGGTTTGGCTACCTGATTCTTATGCAAGTTAATAAGAAGCTGCCATAAACAAGTTGAACTTAAAACGAAACCTTACTTTGCTTTATAACACAGCTGATAGTGAAAAAAATGCGGAGCAGGCAAGAGCAATTCTGACCATCTCTGCACTGTCCTAGACGAAAGCAAATGGAAGTAGAGGGAAGGATATCAAACAAAATCAAAATGGTCCAAGAGATATACACAGAAAGGGAACACAAAAACGCGACCTAAATGATAAGGACTAGCAAACGGTTCAAGGGAGGTTATCCAGTATATAGTTTTCTTCTTTAATCGAATTGACATCTCTAATAAAACTTGAATGTAATATGCATCTAAATCCTCTCGACGATCGAACATTGGTGTCATGTTTTCTGTTAGCAATTAATTTAATTCCGATCTACTATCAGGACTGATTTTAGATATGAATTCGTGATTACATATGTGACGCTAGTGTGCCTTTATATAGCAATTATCAAATGGATTACATTAACATCTGTTTGGGCCTACGTCTGTCTTGTATTTGTTCACCGAGTATGACGCGTCGAATGTTTCAACAATACAAAGACTTCATATGCATTTTTGTAATAAATATATACATGTTTAGCGTTAAATATGTATATTTTGACCAGTGGCAGGTCAGCCTTTTGACATCTATATAGGTTAATCATTTATTTCCCAATAAAATAGACGCGGTGATAGAAATGTGTTCAAAATTACAAGTGCAATATATACCCTCAGAGAGTACGGTGAGGCTGGAGTTAGCAAAAATAAGTGTATAAAAATAAGTGTGTTGAGTGTAAGTAGTGGGTGATAAGTAACTAACTGAACGATCCGTCCCTTTAGTTTAAAAAGTTTTATAATACATGCGAGGTTAAACATATCTGTCTTGGAAGCCGTACAGGGCATAACAACACCATTTTGCAAATTTGAATAAACAAATATACGATTTGATTGTCGTTAGCATCAAATAGACGATCTTTATTATGTAACATCTAACCGACTAATCTACCTTTATGAAACGTTGGTAGTACTAGAGTATTATTAGATGACGATCCACTTAAGTGTATCAATGGTATAAAGGTCTCCGTATCGTCATTGCTTTATTAACATAAGGTCGACCAGTACCGAGACTACCGTTCTATATTTACGCACTCATTGTAATAGCTAAAACAATTAGTGCACGGAGATGACAAATCTTATCAGATTGTCTGTCAGTTGTTAATGTAGGAACAACAATGTGGACGTGTGTAATTCTGTTAGCTGTATGTAAGTACTGATACTTATGTATATGTATTTCACAACTGAAGATGTATCTGGTCAATCTGAACGTGAACTATTTGAATGGGTTTCAACCAATGTTGTTGCACTACCCAACCATTTTAAGACGAAAAGCTGCAATATATCACCGTTTCAAAAACTCTTGTTTTGCACGGACAACACTTGTAAAATGCATGCCTTGTTAAAAAAAAACATTTAAGATGCTTTTAATTTAAAGGTATTACATACTTTTATTAACAAATACATTGGAATACATTCTTAATATATCGTTTGATAGTGCAAAAAATGATATTTAAGTGTATGGAATATATCCATTATCTTTCTTTAGGAAATAAATGAACGAACTATAAGCTAACTATTACTGTAAAAAGTTTAACGAAAATCAAACGTGGCCGTGTAGTTATACTGACGCTATGCTACTTTGGGCGGGCGAAGTTACATCTTTTCCCTGCGAAGTGGACATTTACAATTTAGGATAAAAAAATGAATGTATAGATGTATTAAACTAATTTCAAAAAAGGTTCGATTGTCTCCATAAAAGCAGTTTAATATGTTGATGATTTATGACCGTTTGTATAATCCTCTCTATTCAGTATTGAATGTAAACATTTCGACAATTTTGCTTTTTATTAAAAACCATGTTATGGTATCAGCTAAGGCATGTCCATTAATTTTACATATTGTTTTATAAACGTAACAAATGAATGTATATATGTTTCATTTAAAATGAAACGTCATACTAGTTTTGTCCGTCTTTTACTTATCTTTAAATCTTTGATGACCTGATTGTACTATAACATATTTGAATGTCACGATTTAAAAATTTATCAGACAGAAGTTTGACATCCCTGAATGTTGTCTACTTTCACAAAAATATATACATTTTAAGTATTCAATTTCGAAGTTGTTTAAATCGATGTGACGATTTTTTTTATCACTTATCACCCGTTAGTTGTCGCACCTCGATCACCTTTATATTCAAAGCACTAAAAGTGCGGAATGCGATAGGCATTGCGGTTTCGGAAACTGCGTACCGTTTTCACAGGCCGTAGACACAATCTGGTTCTACCTCGGTGTCATTTAAATCAGTATGTGGTGAAAGTCACGGCATATTATTAACTCAACTGAGCTCTTTCAAACAACTGGAAGGATTTTTGAAGAACGTGCCACAAATTTTCACCACATTTAGACGATGTGAGGAACACACGTTTCCACTGGCTCAGTTAGAGGTCATGATCACAGTCAAATGACTATATTCCGCGTCCACTCCATATATCGTGAGCCCCTTGAAGGATTTTGAAATAGTTTGGCATAAATGCTCATGATATCGAGCCGATATGCAGAGGGCATGTGTAGGTCACACTTACATGTCAAAGGTCATATGACTATATTTCTTGTATTACAATTACTGACTAGCTGCCATAGGGCTCAGGTACTCGTTAGTTACCAAGAAAGCAGTCATCGGGATTTTTAAATTAAGCTGTTAACTTGTTTCACAACGAAGTAAAATAAAACACATTGGTTAACCTCACAAGAGGAACATTCGAAGATACACGAGGTGTTTGTTTTGAACGAACACATCGACATGCCATTGTTTATCAGTGGTGACGAGCGTACGCATATACATACTGATTTTTTCTGTGTGTTTTGTTTATAATGAATGTCGCGGAAATACTCGTGCGTAACTAAATTAACTACTAGAGCCATATTTTGTAATTTGAAAAATGACATTCCATAAAAGACGTCGACAGTCATTGAACACTTCTTCCATCAGCTGTGCTGTTTGAATATAAACAAAATGTACAATGCCATGCACAATTAAGTTTTTTACATACCTTTAACATAGTGACTTTGTACGACTTATTCAATAAACCAAGACCGTTATAATGTCATAACAACCATTTATTACCAGACTCTGTAGCAGCTGGTACAACTGCGGGACCGATGTGTGATGATGTCGACAGTGAAGCGTGTCGTCTGATGCAAGTACAACAACCTAATTTATGTCAAAACAACGCGGTTGCCTCATCATTGTGTAAACGTTTCTGCAATTTGTGTCGTAAGTCTTGATTTTCTTCTAACAATACACTGTATAAGTATATTGAGGGTGTGGGGCCATATTAACTAAGATATGTTGAAAAGACCGCTGCAATAGTTTAGCGTTGAACTCTCGTTTGTGTACAATAATTGAATATTATAGTATGATTACATAGCCAATACATAGGGTATATATTTATCAGAAATACTATCCACTGATTGTATTAGGTGGTAGAAATGACGATAAACAATTTGGAGATCATGCATTAGAAGTGGACAAGGAGAATGTCATAAATGGCGATTTAGATGTCATTTTTGTTTCATGTATTGTAACTGTTACCTTCGTAAGAACAAGATAAAACTGGCAGGACATCCTGGATCCTTTGTTAGTTTAAATTATTGCTGAACATTGGTTAATATCACCAACTTCAAACTTTATATTAAATCATTAGATACTCTGTCATTATATTGGTTTAATCTTGGTCTATTTTGTCCAACTTTTACATAACCTAAAGTACTTGATATTGAAAGAACTTTCCTTCGAACCTTTAAGCCATTTGTGCGAAATATACCATATTATCGTCAAGACATACAGTTTGTCCTATTTTATTTAGCAATGGAATGTTATCACTGCGATGTTACTGTTCATGACTATCACTTGTGCAACGCCACAAAGCTCTGTAACCTAGGAGAGGTGAGACACGTGTATTTAACATAAGTCGCAATTATTTAAGCGGGTAACGAATATGTCTTAGACACTAGTTCTTAGTAATACTTGCCACAATTCATCTCTAAAATAAACTGAGTATGCGACGCCCACTTTAATTACACGGATGACTGACTATAATTTACAACTTTCATATTGTACCCTCGTTAATATTCACATCACTTGGTTCAATAACAGTGTCAGTATATGTACTCACCGGTTTTTATTATGCAATGAACTATACTAACAAGACTTTTTTCATATAATTTAATTATATTTTTTCCTGAAATATCGAATCTGGAGCCATATTGTAAAGTATCACTTACACGCAAATCGTGCCCTCAGCAATTGCAAAAGAATTACAATTGTAATAATTGGAACTATAACATCGGTTTATTTGATATGGTGGCATATTACTGCCACCAGTTAGCATGATAGCGTTCGCGAATTAATTCGTGTTAACCACTTAGTTATTACGATAATTATCTAGCTATCTAGTTAATATTCGTGATAAATTTTCGGTAAGATAAATATCATACAACTAGAAACAGGCTTGAAAGTGCCCAGAACTGCCACCTCTTACCTTTTTATAATGTATTACACTAGATTTAAGTGGTAACACGAATCTTATCTAGTTGTCCACTTATTATGTTACTTAGTAACTCAAATTCGCGAATTTCACTTAAGATTCGTGTTACCACTTATTCATTTATTCATTTTTGGCTTCTTTATGTAAGTGGTAACACGAATATTATCTAGTTGACCACTTAATAAACCATCAATAAGGCAAGCTAACTGGTTGGTAACTCGGGAAGCAGTCAAAGAGATTAGTCAAAGCTTGTTTCCAATCGATGTAAATATGCTTAAACTAAGGGTAGTATACATAAGTATGGCGGTTGGATGATCGAGCACCATTCATGTTACCGCTAATGTATTACGGAAGTATATTACAGGTATGCATGAAGAAAGAACTGAAATCCTTTTTTGATGGTCATCATGAGTACCAGTTCACTTGTACAGACAGGCGGGTAAGCTTATGTATAACCAAAAATCGTTTTACTTTAGTTAAGTCTTAATATAGCCTATCCCCGAATTGACATCGAAACATCAAAATATTCGAAACATTTTGGTTTAGAAATAAATCAACGCAGTACAAACCAAAATTATAATAGGGTAAAGTATTTTATATACAAATATTGATTCTTTCTATACATACAGTACCAGTTTAATGTGTTAGAAAAAAGTTTGTTATGCCTGACCCTCGCTTTATTCCACCCGTCCAATTAGCTGAGTCGACAGAACTATCCACTGTCAATCTTTTAGTCGTAAGTTCGGTTTCTTTTGTCAACATCAGAATCATTTGCAATACTATTCGGAAAAACAGTATGAGAGTTACAATGATAGCCTAACCGGTTTGCTGTATTAATTGAAAATAAATCACTTTCATAAATGTAAGTACAATAAGACCACTTGAATGATATGACCACCTCAATATTAAGAACACAATTTTTAAATTCCTTTTTGTTGCTCTTTATTCAACCTCGATATTAAAACCACATCAATATGAAAACTAGCTTTCAATGATCCATATGGTGGTCTTATTATTGAGGTTTTACTGGATATACACAGGAGACTTGCTCGTAAACTTGTTTAAACGTATCTGTCTATTGCGACGTTGTCTTACGTCTACGGGCATTTACATTGGTTTCTGCTGTTTTCAGATTTGTGATGGTGGAAATGATCTACATATTCCTTTTGGAAAACGAACGGCGGTAACTCGTGACATATCTGTGACATGTTGTATCGATGACCTTTGCAATTATCCACATTCAATACAAACAACTACTACAACAACGGAAGCTACAACAACAACAACATTCCAAGGTATTATTGCATTTATTTATGCTTTATTTCAACTCATAAACACACTTTGGTCCACTATTTTTGCCGAGACAAATTTCACCTATTTTTGTTACAAGAATTATGTACATTTTCACAATTTAAATGTATATACATATATTTATAATACTGCAAATAAAAATCCAGTAATTTCATTGGTTAAAGGCTCGCGTATAGGATTCCTTCTAAAATATATCGGGAATTACTTGCTGTAGATCAAAATATTTGTATTTCACTCACACGTTATATTGCCTGAAAATTAATTGCATTACCCCATAAGGTACCTCAATACACATGGTTAAGCGCGCGCTTGCTTTCTATTTTTTTTATTTTCAAGCGTCTGATCACATGGACTTTATCGAACTGAATTTTGCTCAAACCTTAACAAATCTATCGTTTTGAATATTAATACTAGCACACATGTAATCTGTTCAATATTTATTGAATCATGTGTGAAGATCACTTGTCAATTTCTAGTAACTTGCAGACATCAAGAGATAAAAGTTTTCGAGTCGAGCCGTCAGCGAAAATGGCCACGAGGCGCATGAAGGGGAAATGAGTTCGGACGTCATATACCCTGTCAGCGCCGTGTATATAGAATCCTATACGCGAGCCTTTAACCAATAAAATTACAGGATTTTTCTTTGCAGTATTATAAATATATATATATTGACAGATTCATTTAATTGCTTAATGCGGGTTGAGTAGCATTACTAGTGTAAAACAGCAGGTGCTTTTTAACTACTTATAATCCCACTTTTGATATCATTGTATGGTCAATAAATGTTTGTGTTATTTTCAGTCTGTCCTAAAGACATCATATTCATTGTGGATCAATGGTCTTGGCACTTCCAGTCTGAATTGAATTCTTTAATTGATCTACTGCGAAACGTGATTGGTCAAATAGATATCAGCTTGAATGACAATCTTGTGTCATACATCGTCGTCGAACATCATTCCAAGATACTGATGGACCTAAATGATAACCGCGATAAGGCCAGCCTGTTATCACATTTAGAACATGACATCACAGGTCATCATGCTCACAGAAATCCTGACCATAATGCAAACGATTTAGAAATGACGATACGAGATGTTGTCCACAGAGTACAGTCAGGCAATATTGGCGATCGTCAGAATTTTGAAGATACTGTAGTGTTAATTGCTTTCGACAGTACGCTGAGCAATTATGATCCAACACACGTACGTTATAACGATACTCTTCAGCAAATAAGCAACGATGTGATCACACTGATGGTAGGGCCAACCAGTTCCGCAACGATGGCGAAAGTCAACGACCTAGCTACCGATAGTCAACATATCTTGACTGTTGATGATCTGAGAAATTATGCCTCGATTGTTGATAGTCTTGTTCGTTTAATACAAAAATGTTAGCTTGGTAACATAAAATAAAAGCGATGCTTGCACGAATAAGGTAAAATGTTTTGTTTCTTTGTCCGGGAAATGTGCTGGTTTACTAGATAATCTGTATACATGTACTTCATAAGAGTTATTTATCAAAGCGTGTGGGTTTAAGTGCATTTTGCACTTTTAACGGATTTGGGTTTTACAGCGTTTGTCAACTGTATCTTTATTATATTCGGAGAAATTTAACAGCGAAGTGAACTTGGATTACCAACCAGCATCACCATATTTTCCGCAAGCAACTGACAAGTTCCCACATGTATGAAATTTGACTAGTTTTGAGTTTTATCTTTAGTCAAAATATCACACTGTGTGTGCAACTCGCCCGGCGTTCAAAACCACGACCTCCATATTGTCTATTTAGCAGTCACATGAGTTCTTATTGGACGGGCTTGTAGCTACCTGTCTGTAGTCAACTAAAACCGAATACAGTAGCGTATATATGCATAGTAGGACCATATTTTTGCCAGATCACATTTTTCTCACCTTTGTGAAAATAGAGATCATATTATTCACATTTTCGAATGTGACATTTGTGTTTGTCCAAAAAGGGGTTAACATTTCTCATATGGGTATATGGTTATATACAACCCGGACTGCATTTAAGTTCACTAAAATATTCTGTTATTTTGATTTTTGACACGCTTCTTAACCGAAAGTAGCCTATTTAAGACGTCAAAACGAAAGTAAGGATTGTGACAAATCGGAGTGGATGTTCTTATTCATCGCTTTGATTAGATGTCATTACCTCAATGTCATTCACATACATGCGGGATAACAGATGCAATACATAAACAAAAATAATGAGTGAAAAAATGAGTACCGCATTAGAGTTCCTCTATCTAACTAAAACACATATTTTATATAATAGAGATAAAATGGTTCCTGGGAAGCCACATGCAATAGACAATGCCTCCCCACACAGACCCCAAATAAAAACAACAGCCTACAAAACATCTTGCACTGAGCACCATTAATGTTGGTTCCCTAGGGGTTCTGAGTAGCAGAATAGAAAGTGGGCTCAATGATGTACAGATGATGGAACCGGTCTATGTTAATATACGGAAGGAGAAGTAAACAGTCAACCTTTAGCGACTGATAATAACTACGGGACGTCAGCCGCCTCGAGGACTTCTTGGAATGTGGTGACTGTATTACAAACATATTGAATATAAGCGATGAAGGTAAGACACTGGTTCCATGATTTTACTATGGATGAAGTTTTTGTGGTATAAAAATGTGAAGTGTCAAGCTATGTATAGTTTAAATTAAATGTTAATTAAGAATGAATCAGTGCTAACTATTGAAAAACCAGGAATCCATCATTTAAGCATAATTCAAACAAGAGCATTTTACGGACTGTAAAACCATGTATGAATTTCAAATAATGTTGTTCTTATTTGCAACGCCATGTATTCCCAAAGGCCACAAAGCGTTTTCAAATCGTTCGCTTGTCGAAATACATTGTATAATATATATATACGTATACATTATGGAAATATGACAACAATCCATGTTCATTTTCTATCAAAATGTGTCACCATACTGATGTTTCTTGTAGATTGCAATCACTTAAATATGCAAACTTGACTGTTAGATCGTAGACTGCAATTGCATTTTAATGTTTTGTTTCAAATATATTGAAATGTCATTTCATGTCTCTATTAGTTGATCAAATTGGCTGTAAGTCTTTCGTACAAATATTATCACAAATTCTACTACGTTTAGTTTGCTCGTTCATCCATAGGTTCCTATAACGTTTTAAAACTCCATTTATTTGCGAGTGCGTGGAATCGATGATTTCGGAAATACAAAACAATCAGACAACGATGGGAGCTAACTATGAGCTTCAACAGAGCAGTTTATAAACAAAGTCGTCTTTCTTAATTCAAAAACGGTCGGTGGTTGGAGGGATTACTCTGGCACCTTTTCCATAAATACTAATAAAAGTATCGATATCTTATAAGAACAACCGAAACAATGTGAACGGTTCTGTTCTGTCTCGATGCTAAGTACTTGTGTCCAACCACAGGAGTGATGTAGTTAGACCATTTACATTATATTAATCGGATAAAAACAATTACCCGTTTTATTATCATTATTATTTCACGCAAATGAATGCATGTATCCTTGTGACTTACTAGATACTTCTCCTACTGCTAATTTCAAGCCAGTCACATATAGCGGCACAATTGCAATCGAAAAAGTTGACATTGAATCACTGTGCAGATACGTACAGCGTATATTACGACCCCGTGCATTTCGGAAGCCATTTCTGAAAACTTAGGTACTTCAATTATGTTTCGAAATTCGTTTTGTTCTTATGGCAGGTATGCATTCTTGACAATTTGTTTTCAATGTCACAATCTACAAATACTACATGTCTGTATTAAAGGAAGGTAATACACATGTACGTTATATGTTATTATTTTGATAGATATTTTAATGTTCTACTATATAGATATAGCAAAAGGAGCTCCGCTTCCTGTCGGACATTTTGAGACGAATCCAATAAATTTGAACTATATTGGTAGACTGGTCTTTGTATACCCGCAATGACGCCACACATCGACCGTACCCAGTCTTGACTGCCCAAGCGGTACATATTAAAGGTCGCGTACCTATTTCAAAGCCAGTATGTGCCCACTACGGGCTTCGACGATATATATGTATATGTCGTATGGGGCTATAAAAGCCGTACAGACCCATTGGCGGCTGTTGCCAGCGAAATATCGTCGGGACCCCATTGTTTGAAAGTTGTAGATGCTGTACATACAGCCACATGCTAAACGGTGCCTATACAGATCCAAACGTTTTCGAAAATCGTGCGGGCCTGTACGGCATGCCGTGGGATTGTCCACGGGTATTCATGGTATCCCGTAAACCCCCGAGATTTATATGACCTAAGCATAACTTAACAAACAAAACTTACTGGCATACCCCTAGAATTTCTATGAATGAACATCAAAACCTCAACCTAAAATTTGAATGCCTGTTCTCAAGCAATTTGCCTTATACTGTAGTCATGCACTCCGATACGACATCAGCAACTTTCATAGGGTACAACAACCAACTCGACACGCCACTGTAATTCTTTGTCCAAGCACGACCTAGAGAAGTGTAATCAGTACGCATATTGTCAAGCAGTCTTTAAATAATTCCTCCGACCAGCACTTGAAAATCGACGACAGCATATTCACTTCAACAAACTATACAAAGTAATTCCGGCGGAGTTAGCTAAACTGAACATATAATAATAAGACATAAAGTGCTGAATATTCTTTTGATTTTTTTCAGTGTGATTACCCGTACACGATTTGAGTGTAGTAGCGGGTGACATATAACGACTATAATATTGGGCCTAATTGTAGTTTTTGACCGATCCTTCAGTTCAAAAAGTTTTATAATACAAATATGAAGTTTAAAGTATCTGTTATGGCGACCGGAACGGGCAAAGAACACCATTTTGCAATAAACAAATGAACGTTTGCATTGTCGTTAGCATCAAAATGACTATCTTTGATATCTACTATCTAACCGAGGACAGGGCAATGTCGATGCTTTAATTAAACGATGGAAGTACTAGTGTATTTAATTTATTAGATGACGTCGTCTTTAAGATCCACTAAAGTGTATCAATGTTATACAGTCTCCGTATTGTCATTGCTCAATTAGCCAAAGGTCTACCAGTACCGAGACTACCGTTCTATATTTACACACTCATTGTGATGGCTAAAACAACACGGAGATGACAAATCTTATCAGATTGTATGTCTGTTGTTAATGCAGGAACAACAATGAGGACGTGTGTAATTCTGTTAGCTGTCTGTAAGTACTGATACTTGTGTATATGATCACTCTGAACGTGAACTATTCGGACGGGTTTCATCCAGTAGTGTTCATGTACATGTCAACCATCTTTAAACACGACCAATTGCAATACGTTCCCGTTTCAGAAACTCTTGCTTTGCACAGACACTATTTGTAAAAGTACCGCCTTGTTAAAAACTCTTACGATGCTTTTAATTAAAAAGAATTACTTACTTTTATTGACAATTAAAATGGAATACATTTTTAGTGTATTGTTTGATAGTGCAAACATTATATTTAGCTTTATGGAATACATTCATTATCTTTGTTTAGGCAATAAATGAACAAACCATGAGCATAATATATCTGTACACAATTAAGGTAAATCAACAAATTAATCGTGGTCGTTGTGTTATACTGACGCTATGCTACATTGGGCGAAGTTACAATATTTTTCCTGCGAAGTGGACATCTACAATTTAGGATATAAACACGAATTTATAGATCTATTAAACTAATTTCCAAAAAGGTTCGATTGTTTCCATAATACCCGTTTAATATGTTAATAGTTAATACCGTTTGTATAATCTTTTCTATTCAATATTGAATGTAAACGTCTAGACAATTTTACTTTTTATTAAAACACATGTTGTGGTATCAGCTAATGTATGTCCATTAAATGTACATATTGTTTTATCTAAAGAAACGTAACAAATTGATTTAAATAATGTTTAATTTAAAGTGAAACATCATACTAGTTTCGCCCGTCTTTTACTTATCTTAAAATCTTAAATGACCTGATTGTACTATTAAATAGTTGAATGTTACGATTTAAAACTTTATCAGGCAGAAGTTTGACATCCTTGAATGTGGTCTACTTTCACAAAAATATCCACATTTAAAGTATTCAATTTGGAATGTGTTAAAATCGTTGTGGTGAGAGTTTGTGTCACTGACATCGTTATTTGACGCACCGTGATCACCGTTATAATCAAAGCACTAAATAGCTGAATGCGACAGGCATTACGGTTCCGGAAATGCAGTAGACACAATCTGGTTCCATCTTGGTGTCCTAAATCTGCCGAGAATGTGATGAAAGTTATGGAGGGCATCTTTATGTGACACTTACATGTCAAAGGTCACATGACTATATTTATTGAATTACAATTGCTTTCTTCGGGATTAGTTGAAATTAGCTATTAATTTGTTTTGTACACTGGTTAACCATACAAAGGAACATACGAAGATACTGGAGGTGTTTGTAGTGAAAAAAAACACATTGACATGCCATTTGATTATTAGTAGTGACAAGCGCACGTATATACATTTGTACATACTGATGTTGTCGGCGTGTTTTGTTTTTAATGAATGTCGCAGAAATACGCTTGCATAACTAAATGAACTAATAGAGATATATCTTTTAATCGAAATAAATGACATCACTGAAAAGAAGTAGACAGTCATTGAACATTTCTTCCATAAAATGTGTTGTTTGAAAATACATTAAACAAAAGTACAATGCCATGTACAAACAAATGCTTTACAATAATTTAACTTAGTGACTTTATACGATCAATACAATATATCAGGATCATTATACTATCATAACAAACATTTATTACCAGACTCTGTGGCAGCTGGTACAACTGCGGGACCGATGTGTGATGATGTCGACAGTGAGGCGTGTCGACGGATGCAAGTACAACAGCCTGATTTGTGTCAAAACAATGCGGTTGCCTCATCATTGTGTAAACGTTTCTGCAATTTGTGTCGTAAGTGTTTCTTTTCTTATAACAATGCACTGTATATATATTAAGGGTTTAGGGCTGTAGAAGCTAAGATTTGTTGAAAAACCGCTGCAATAGCTTAGCGTTGAACTCTTTTATATTAAATAATGGAATAGTATAGTATGATTACATAGCCAATAAATAGGGTATATATTTCGAGGGTTCAGCCCAAGACTATCCTTACTCCTACGTATTTATATAGGAGTAAGTTTAATCTTGCACTGAACCCTCGATTTATCAGAAATACTACCCATTGGTTGTATTAGGTGGTAGAAATTACGATGAACAATCTCGAGATCATGAATTAGACGTGGACAAGGAGAATGGCATATATGGCGATTTAGATGTCGGATGTCATTTTTGTTCCACGTATGTTTAATGTAGTGCAACTGTTACCTTCATAAGAACAAGACAAAAAAACTGGCTGGACATCCCGGATCCTTTGTTAGTCTTACATATTGCTGAAAATTGTTTAATATCACCAACTTCAAACTATATATTAAATCATTAGATTCTTTATTAATGTATTGATTTCATCTTGGTCTATTTTTGTCCCACTTTTCACAATCTAAAAAACTTGATACTGAAAGGCATTTCCTTCGAGCCTTTAAGCTATTTGTCCATATTCTCGTTGACATACAGTTTGTCCTATTTTTATTTAGCAATGGAATGTTATCATTGCGATTTTACTGTACATGACTATCATTTGTGCAACACCACAAAGTTATGTAACGAAGGAGAGGTAAGACACATGTATTTAACATTACGCGCAATTATTTAAGCGGTTAAATAAGATGTCTTTGGCAATAGTTCATAGTATTACTTGCAACAACTCAGTTCTTAAATATACTGACTATGAGAAGTCCGTTATAATTACACTGAGGGACTGATTTTAATTTTCAATTTTCATATTGTTCCCGCGTTAATGTTTACATCGATGGTTCCGTCAGAGTGTCCGTATATGTCCTCATCGGTTCTTATTACCCAATGAACTAAACTAACACTAGTATTTGTATAATTAATTACGTCATTACCTAAAATATCGAATCAGGAGCAATATTGTAAAGTATTACTAACACTTAAATCGTACTCCCAGCAATTGCCAAAACATTACAATTGTAATTAAAACAGTAACATCGTTTTATTTGAGTCTTCGGAAAAAGGGCAATGCTAAATTTGCAATGCAATCTTAAAACGTAATCAAATGAAATTTTAATGATCGGGTTAAGTCCAAAATACAAGTACAATAAATGCAAGTGGTTTAGCGTTTGAATGTTAGACGCAGAGTGGTCGAGTGGAGAAGCGCCTGTCTCCCGATCCTTTGGTCGTTGGTTAGAATTCCTCCTTTAGTGTGAATTAACGAAAAAAAAACAATAAGGCAAGAGCACTGAATGGTAACTCAGGAAGCAGTCAAAGAGAGTAGTCAAAGCTGTAAGCTTGTTTTACAATCGATGTAAACACGCTTAAACTAAGTGTATTATTCATATGACGTTTGGTGGATATGGCGTCATTCATGTTGCCGCTAATGTATTACGGAAGTATATTACAGGTGTGCATGAAGAAAGAACTGAAATCCTTTCTTGATGGTCACCATGAGTACCAGTTCACCTGTACGGACAGGCGGGTAAGCATATGTAAAACCAAAAGCATTTTTATTTGTGTTCACTCTTAATATGGCTTGTCCCCGAATTGACATCAAAACATCAAAATATTGGAAACATTTTGGTTTAGAAATAAATCAACATAATACATACAAAAAATGTTATAGGGTAAAGCTTACTTAAATACAAATATTGATTTACTTTATACATACCAGCAGAATGTGTAAGAAAACGTTTGTCCTGTCTGACCTCGTTTTATTCCACCCGTCTGATTAACTGAGTCTACTGCCAGTCTTGAAGTCGTAAGTTCGGTTTCTTTTGTCAACATCTGAATCATTTGCAATTATATTCGTTATAACTGCATGAAAGTTACAATGAAAACCCAACCAGCTCGGTGTATTAATTGAAAATAAATCACTTTCATAACTGTTAGTACAATAAAACCGCAGTTATAGACCACCTGAATGATATGACCACCTAAAAATTAAGAACACAATTTTTAAGCCCATTTTCCCGTTTGTTGCTCTTTATTCAACCTTGATATTAATACTACCTCAATTATAAGACCTGTTGTCAAGAATCCATATGTTGGTCTTATTATTGAGGTTTTATTGTATATATACAATCATGATACTTGCTCGTAAGCTTGTTTAAACGTTTGTGTCTATTGCAACGTCTTACGTCCAGGGCATTAACATTGGTTTCTGCTATTTTCAGATTTGTGATGGTGGACATGATCTAAATATTCCTTTTGGAAAACGAAGGGGGCTAACTCGCGACATATCTGTGACATGTTGCATCGATGATCTTTGCAATTATCCACATTCAATACAAACAACAACTACAACAACGTTAGCTACAACAACAGCAACACTACAAGGTTTTATTGCATTTATGTTTAATGCTTTATCCAAACTCATAAACACATTTCGACCGTGAAATGCTGCCGATACTAATCACACGTAATTTGTGTTACATGAATTATGTACAATTCAATATATATATTGACAGATTAAATCAATTGTTTAATGCGGTTGAGTAACATTACTAGTGTAAAACAACAGGTGCGTTAAAGTTGTTAAGTACTTATAAACCCACTTTTGATATCATAACATAAATGTCTGTGTTATTTTCAGTCTGTCCTAATAAAGACATCATATTCATTGTGGATCAATGGTCTTGGCACTTCCAGTCTGAATTGAATTCTTTAATTGATCTACTGCGAAACGTGATTGGTCAAATAGATATCAGCTTGAATGACAATCTTGTGTCATACATCGTCGTCGAACATCATTCCAAGATACTGATGGACCTAAATGATCACCGCGATAAGGCTAGCCTGTTATCACATTTAGAACATGACATCACAGGTCATCATGCTCACAGAAATCCTGACCATAATGCATTAGAAATGACGATACGAGATGTTGTCCACAGAGTACAGTCAGGAAGTATTGGCGATCGTCAGAATTTTGAAGATACTGTAGTGTTAATTGCTTTCGACAGTACGCTGAGCAATTATGATCCAACACACGTACGTTATAACGATACTCTTCATCAAATAAGCAACGATGTGATCACACTGATGGTAGGGCCAACCAGTTCCGCAACGATGGCGAAAGTCAACGACCTAGCTACCGATAGTCAACATATCTTGACTGTTGATGATCTGAGAAATTATGCCTCGATTGTTAATAGTCTTGTTCGTTTAATACAAAAATGTTAGCTTGATAACATAAAATAAAAGCGATGCTTGCACGAATAAAGTAAACTGTTTTGTTTCTTTGTCCGGGAAATGTGCTGGTTTACTAGATAATCTGTATACATGTACTTCATTAGAGTTATTTATCAAAGCGTGTGGGTTAAAGTGCATTTTACACTTTTAACGGATTTGAGTTTTACAGTGTTTATCAACTGTATCTTTATTGTATTCGGAGACATTTAACAGCCAAGTGAACTTGGATTACCAACCAGCATCACCATATTTTCCGCACGCAACTGACAAGTTCCCACATGTATGAAATTTGACTAGTTTTGAGTTTTATCTTTAGTCAAAATATCACACTGTGTGCACCTTACATGGTGTTCAGAACCACGACCTCAATATTGTATATTTAGCAGTCACATGAGTTCTTATAGGACGGGCTTGTAGCTACCTGTCTGTAGTCAACTAAAACCAAATACAGTAGCGTATATATGCACAGAAGGACCATATTTTTGCCAGATCACATCTTTCTCGCACTTGTGAAAATTGAGATAATATTATTCACATTTTCGAATGTGACATTTGTGTTTGTCCAAAAAGGGGTTAACATTTATCATATGGGTATATGGTTATATACAACCCGGATTGCATTTAAGTTCACCAAAACATTCTGTTAGTTTGATTTTTGACACGCTTCTTAACCGAAAGTAGCCTATTTAAGACGTCAAAACGAAAGTAAGGATTGTGACAAATCCGATTGGATGTTCTTATTCATCGCTTTAATTAGATGTCATTACCTCAATGCCATTTTCATACATGTTTACGTGTCGGAAATCGTCACATTCAACATATTATGTTTAGAATTCTTTAGTGACAGTGACGTTTCTTCGACGAAAGTAATTAGCTAAAGGTGTTATTGATTGCAAATTACGTCAAATTTAGTGAAAACCCAACCTTTCCAAAGAATGTCATTCCTTACCAAATGTGTATTTAAGTAGTTTACATACATTAATTATAGAAAATATGTTATGACACTTCAATGCACTTCTGAAGATTCCAGTATCAATATAATATGTCTATAATTGTGACAATTGATTGGCACTACAAAAGTTATACATAAGTATACGTTTTTTTCTATAGTATCAGTGTTATCATGTCGTAGAGTATTATGTTCTACTATCACATGTTTGCCTGTCATAAAATGTGACACAGCGAGTTACATTTGAAAGACAAAACCTTTTCAACTTCATATGATTGCCATTTTAAAACAAAGCTTTCATAGTACCCTCTCATATAAATATATCCTTGCATATGAATAAATAAGGCCGAGCATGCAATAGCACATACAAAGTTCACAGCAATCCCAACAGCACTATGAGACATAAAATATAAACATAGAAGTTAACAATTACAAAGGGATGACAGATGCAATACATAAACAAAAATAATGAGTGAAAAAATGAGTACCGCATTAGAGTTCCTCTATCTAACTAAAACACATATTTTATATAATAGATATAATATGGTTCCTGGGAAGCCACATGCAATAGACAATGCCTCCCCACACAGACCCCAAATAAAAACAACAGCCTACAAAACATCATGCACTGAGCACCATTAATGTTGGTTTCCTAGGGGTTCAGAAAAGAAAGAGGGCTCAATGATATACAGATGATGGAACCGGTGTATGTTGATACGGAAGGAAAAGTAAACAATCAACCTTTAGCGACTGATTATTACTACGGGATGTCAGCCGCCTCGAGGACTTCTTGGAATGATCTAAAGTGGTGACTATAATTATTACAAACGTATTGAATATAAGCGATGACGGTAAGGTAATGTATTGGGGATCGGTGGATTCCGTTACTGTGGCTTTCCATGATTTTAATATGGATTTAATAATATAATATACTCGTATGTAATAAGTTTTTGTGGTAGAGAAGTATGTAGTGTCAAGCTATGTGACTTCACACAATATGTTGTACTTAGTGTAAATTAAATGTTTATTAAAAATGAATCATTGCTAACAATCGAAAACCATACACAGGAATCCATTATTCAAACAATATCATTTTACGGACTGTAAAATCAAATATTAATTTCAAATAATGTTGTTCTTATTTGCATTGCCAAGTATTCCCCAAGGCCACTAAGCGTTTTCAAATAGTTCGCTTGTCTAAAAACTTTGTATACTATATATCTACGTACTTTATGGAAATATGCCAACAATCGATGATCATTTCATCGAAATATGTCACCATACATATGTTTCTTGTTGATTGCATTCACTTAAATATGCAAACTTGTCTGTTAGGACATAAATTGCAATTTCAAATATATAATGAAATGTCATTTCATGTCTCTATTGGTTGATCAAATTGGTTGTAAGTCTTTCGTACAAATATTATCACAAATTCTACTACGTTTAGTTTGTTCGTTCTTCCATCGGTTCCCATTACTTTTTAAGACTCCATTGTTTTGCGAGTGTGTGAAATCGATGGCTTAGGAAATACAAAACAATCAGACCACGATTGGAGCTAACTGTGAGCTTCTACAGAGCAGTAAATACTAATTAAAGTATCGGTATCTTATAGGTACGACCGAAATAATGTAAAAGGTTCTGTTCTGTCTCGATTCTAAGTACCGGTGTCTAACCACAGGAGTGGTGTAGTAAGACCATTTACATCATATTCATTGAATAAATACAATTACCCGTTTTATTAAAATTATTATTTCACGCAAATGAATACATATATCAATGGGACTAACCTGCATGGTAAAAAGGCGTAATTCCAATACATATATCAACATGACTTACAAGATACTTCTTCTACTGCTAACTTCAAGCCAGTTACGCTCCCACACAGCGCTTTGCTTCCACTACCGTTACATTCACACGCTGCCGTATTACCCAGTATATTTTGATATTTGACCTTACGAAATCACCGTTCGTTCCTGATACTAAATGCCATTGGTCGGCACGATCACGTGACTACTAAGTTATAATAGATGGGTATTTTCCAATAAAATGTGTACGCAGTGTATAGCCTTCGCGTCGAAGGAAATTTTGACTATCTAGCTAATCGGTTTTATTTCATGTCATTAAAAGTGTAGCATTTACAGAAGGCAGTGTTCCGTTCATTCATCGAGGATTGTACTGATACGTATTAAAAATAGCATGGCGAATCTGAGTAACGAGATGCCAAGCAACGATATGACGGATTTTAAAATATATGCAGATTCCGCCCGTACAGTTGTTTAAATGACCTTAAATCACTACACATTTACAGGCATCGGAATAATTTTGGCATGCCGACGGAACGATAGTTACTTGTTCGACTTATTTAGTATGTCTAGCAATTTCCATAGTCACAGCGGCATTTCTATGACAGTGAAAGCTGTCTATTCAATGCACACTCGCATGCATAAGCTTTATTTACACTTGTTTACTGTCCTACATTTGGGACATTAGCGAGTCGTTGTAAGCGGCTCGCTGAATGGCTCTGAACACATGTCGACTCGCATGACTAAATGTAGAAAATATCAGTTGTGCGGGAGTTATAAAGCAGAGGGTGAATATGAAGGTATCGGAATAAGCTCCCGATGCTAAAGGAGAGTATCTGTGTACAAGAGGTTTCAATGAAGCAGCCAGTGATTCCGTCATCTTGTCCAAGAAAACAAACACGGATTGGTTTACCTTTTGGTTAAGGGTACATTACCATTCTGAAATCCACTGAATTTCGGTAAATTTATAGAAATCAATTTTGGATCTGGAGTGAATCTTAAACTTCAAATTGCACCGAACATCTTTTTTCAAGATATTTCTTGTTTATGATTGGGTTGTCCGAAAGGTCGGTGTCGCTAATAAAAAGGACGACAGTTAAAAACGTTTCAAGAAAAACAACAAGTAACAAGCTACATATCATTTGATTGCTTTGATGTCGCTGTGGTTCGCATGACAGTAAATGATATGATTTTAAACAAGATTCATCAGCTTTTTTAATAAGTGCAGCACAGATACAGATGATGAGCCATGCTAAACTATATATACATGCTAAAAAATAGTTTGCATACGAATTTGATCAATATTGCTATGCTTATGATATTGTTTAATTGTTCAAAAATAAAAAGAATATATATATGATGTAACAAAGAACAGAATATGAATGGAAATAAAATATAACTTAATAATTTACCTTTTGTTGTTTCTGTCAAGAAAAAGGGGATTTATTTAACCAAACATAAATCAGGGAATTAAGATGGGTAGTCTGAACGAGAAGGGAGTAGCCTGAAATTGACTTCGAGTTACCCCCAATGGTAATTTGAAATCATATCCATCCTACCTCCCGGTAATCTGAGTGTGATTTCCAGTTACAAAGTGTTCATTTGAAATGTGTGAAGTCTTGAAATCGCTTCACCGGGTGTAGTTGCAAACTTGTCAATACCTTCATAATTGATGAGAAAAAAAACAGACACTAAATTAGTTTCGTGACAGCGCTGAACAAATAAGGCGGCCCTGAATATGTTTGCAGTATTCTATCTATCTACCTATCTACCTATCTACCTATCTACCTATCTACCTATCTACCTATCTACCTATCTATCTATCTATCTTAATATTCTATGCAAGTCTATTTCTTGTCAAACTGCTAAATTTGTGCTGGTGACGCATGAGCTTTTGTGCAATGATTTGTAAGTATTAGGACTTGGGATCATTGTCGAAATGTAAAAACAAACTATATATTTAGTCACGCATCTTAACTTTAAAAGTACATGGGCATTAAATGATGTAGGAAAAATATTAAATACAAATTGCACGAAGCAAGCGAGATTTAATGGATGCAGTTGAACCAACCATACAATTATTTTCAAAAACCGCTTCATTGTGCAGTCACTTAAGTAGGTAAATGTATGTGTTGTCATTAATAATACAGATAAAAATGTGATACAAGGTAAAATCACATACACAATACTTCACAATGCTATAATTATGTTGTTGATCGGTTCAATGTTTAAATGCTAGACAAAGTAATTTGTATGGGCGGGTGCTTTTTCATTTCCTTTTATCAAATACTTTGAAGCGTAAATATACAGAACAGGGATTGTCAAATACGTAAATCAGAACAATTCTAAAAATGTCTAGACAAAATAAAAGGAAAGAGACACTCGCAGGGGCAAGGCACAAAAATAATGCCAAAACGGAACATTTGCGTAACTGGGTTTTTTATTTCAAACATACTATTTAATACGTTACAGATAGCATGTTAAACGACATTTGATTTGTATTTCAATGGAGTCTAAAAGCTATTATTAGTGGTAATCAGGGCGTATTAAGATTTTCAGCTTAGAGATTGTGTAACATTTTGGTTGATTATCGGTTCGGGTGTAGCTACAAAATGTATTTGATTAGGGCTGCCTTGTTTCCTGACTTCGAGACTTTTTGCAGGGAACGATACATGCACAAGACAATGCCTCGCCAGACAGACCCCCAGGAAAACAACAGTCTACAAAACATTAGGCACTAAGGAGGTAAATAAGTATGGGAATAGGGGTGCAAGGAATGGTCTGGCCGATCATAAAGAAACAACTAAAGACAATTTAGGGGCAGGACAACAAAGGGGGAAACATACTTAATGGATAGAATACACCACGGGACAAGGCAATAAAGTCAACAATAATAGACCGAGAGAAGGCGGGAAAGAACAAGAATAGTACATCAAGTGAATAAACTGCACATGGGGAAAGGGAAATTAACATACATCTAAACTATAAATAGAAAAAATAACCATACAGCGATTTGCAGCCGTGGACATTTCCATATAGTATGGCATTATTACTATAAAAAGGTACGATACACGAGATGATTACGACTTTGAGATTATAAACTTATCACTAGACGGCAATCTCCCGAAACTTCCATCGTATGACAGCTACATATCTCAACTTATAAGGTTTCTAATGGGTAATAATAACCTAGAGGACTTTAATAAGCGTAACCTTCTACTTACATGTAAACTCCTAAAACAGGGTTACCGTTATCATAAATTATGTAAGACGTTTCGTTGTTCTTGCTACAAATATCCATCTATTATTTTGAAATATAGAACTAGTGTCAAATCTAAGTAAGAGACAGGAATTACTCATCATTTATGTTTGTGGTATTGTTCCTGCTTGTCTTTGCTTTTGTTTATTCTATATCTGAAAGTCCCCTTGTGCTTTTGGAATGGATGTGTACTTTATAAGTGACATTTCCGGATCTACTTGTCTATGTGTTTTAATGCAGATTTGAACGCTTGATATCCACCAGTATGACCAAATAATACCCAGGCTGCGTTAGTAGACAACAGCACGAATTTGAGAAAAACAGCAGTCGTATTTTCTTGCCCAATTGTAATTGTTCATTTGTTACTGAGAATAATTACTGACTTAAAATATTCTACACACAAAATGGAAGAGCTACAGCACAACTATATATTTATGTACCAAAGCAACGTCACATTATCCATTCTCTATGATCTAGGATGATAAAGTACATCAGATTTGCAATAGACTTAGACTTAAGCAATATGGGGTTGGCCTTGTACTACATTTTATTTTAGCATTATATTTATATAAAGCAAGGTTGTTATCACATTCCTTCAAAAGTGCAAGATATCTTTGTATACTGCGTAAATATTTATTGAGTGGTAAAATCGATTGCAAATAGTCCAAATGTAAAGTGATAATTGTGATAAATACATCCGATTTAGCGCAAATCTTACATCATGGTTGATGTCTGACTTCTAAACGATATATACTTTGTTGTAATTAACTATATTTGGAGAATGTAGTTCAACTAATTTATAGTTCGAATTCAGAGTCTGAACAACAAAATAAAACCGTGACATCTTTTGTTCAAGTACAATTACATTTTTATTAATTATAAGATCCCAGTGAAATGGGCCACATATATGTGCTTACTGTATGGCTGCAGCAGTTTACAATGCCAAGGCTATATTTGCCCTCAAATAACACTAAATTATATACATTTTGTCCGAACTGAACAAATTCATATCGAGAAGGGATTTTCCCCTCATTATGTACGTCCCGAAGTCCCAAAGGTACGGTGTTCCGCGAGGGCCATCGTGGTTTCGCCCCTTCGCGCACTGGGCGATGGCACGATGACACGATGTGATGACACGATAACAGGATGCAATGGCACTATGTTGTATCGGATTGTGTCATCGTGCCATTAAACCGTGTCATCATGCAATCGCATCGTGTCATCGTCTGATCGTCGCATCGTGCCATCGCATCGTTCTATCTACAATATTGTGGCGCGCATATCTCCAAAAGCATACAAGTCAGAGTCACAAAACTACACAGGAGTGTATTTGTATACCTGGGGTTTCAAGTTTAGCTGCGCCCAGTTACTGTAAAGTTATAGCCCTTGACTTAGTTGAATAAACCCTACAGAGCATGCAATCTTGTGTCGCGCATATCTTCAAAACATACGAGCTAAAATAATAGTTCTAATTAAACTATAGTGTTAAAATGTATTTTATCCGGTTTATCAGCATGTGAAGTTGTACAGGGGGTAATATTGATGTACCTATTCGACAATGGGCGGAGTAATGGCCCATGGTTTTGTGACAAAGGCAGAATGTGGGGGCATCTGTGTTCTCTGGACACATTTCTTGTTTAATGAATATACTGCATGATTTGCATAGTGTATGTGATATTTGTTGGCAACTTCTCTAACAGTTTTACACTTATTTCATTCCAATGTTGTAGCATATTCGGGCACAATACAATGGCACGATGACGCGATGTCACGATGAGACGATGACGCGATGGCACGATGAGACGATGACACGATGACGCGATGACACGATGCGTTAGCAAGATGATTCGGTGCGATGGCACGATGACAAAAATAGAATAAACTTGTATCCCAGTGATGCGTAGGTTTACATTAATATACATTAAAACCTCAATAATAAGATCATCCTTGGGACCCTTGCAAGCTGGTCTTATTATTTGGTGGTCTTAATAATGAGGTTGAATAAAGAGCAAAACAGTGAAAATGGACTTGAACATTGTGTTCTAAATTTCGAGGTGGTCTTATTTATTAGGTGGTCTTAATAATGAGGTTGAATAAAGGGCAAAACAGTGAACATGGACTTGAACATTGTGGTCTAAATTTCGAGGTGGTCTTATTATTGAGGTGATTTTTAGGTGAGGTTTTACTGAATTTCATAACGATTCTGCACTTCAGCGTTTAAAAGTTTTACACCGTTTTCAACAGTATTTTTTATATATTCGTCGGTTAGTTGATTTAATCAGTATTCCTTGCACTCCATAATTATCAAAATCATATTCCCTCCTATGTTTTATTGTATATTATGCCCTCCCGTTTCGCTCAGTTGGTAGAGCGCTTAGCTGACGCACGAGAGGTCCGATTTCAGGGTTGGACACGATTTCCTTCCGATACATTTAGCTGTGGATACTTGCCCTTCCCCTCTGGTAACTGTGAGGTAATTATCCGCTGTTAGAAAAAGAGAGCGTTAATAGTGGTTGATAAAAATTATACAGAAAAATTGTTGGTCCAACTGACTGTCAAAATGTTGAGCAATAGCTTAAAACCAAGTAAAAATACTTAATCTCGTTCCAAAAAGATATCTATTGTAGGCCCTTAGCGTGGACTTGTTGAAACTTGCTTCCAATTTTAGTCCTGATTGATGGACGTGTTTTTGCACCATGAGTGATTCTACACATTATGATTCCGATTACCTTTCACAAACGCATTGAATAACGTTGGACCGCGCTTATCCTATTATGTCCAATCTTCAACCTCTATTTCAAGGTCCAATATGATCAAGTGAACGAAGTCAGACAGCCAATATAGCGGCGTTGTATATTGAACCGCTCAAGGTTATACATGTACAACGCTAGTTGTTGCTCATCTGACAGACATTTGACAAATAATCAACGTGTTGTTGTACGACAAGGCTATTTCTTGTCGGGTTTTTTTCATCAACGTATACAGCGCTGGATATGTAATTAAAACCTTTGCCACATATTGACAATTCATCGGAATGGTTCATGACGACAGCTGGTTAATTTTAAAATGTAAATTAAAGAATGACTCAAGTACCATATCCTTACCTACATGACTTTGTGACACAGTGATTTGAACCCTGGTCGATATTTATGTAACGGAGTGCTCTTCTGTGTGTATGCATGTTGTTCTTATAATATGAAATGTGTACAACTAATGTGAATGAAACGCTGTAATGATTCTACATGTGGCCGCATGTGATCGTGATCGTATGTATTAACTATTTAACTGTACTGCATTGTGGTAGATAATGAAGACACACTCCCTCCAGACTCGATCGAATCTCTGTGTGAATGGCAATGATAGCTTTTAGACTGGTAATACCAGTTATTTCAGTGGCAATGCCAACTCGTGTAAAGATATAAATATAGTAGTTTTCAAACACAATAAATTGAACGCTTCAATAGAAATAACAACGCATAAGAACCTTAATATGTTTTTACTGTTCCCGACTATTTATATATATATATTATTATTACACAAGATACAAGGTATGTAATTGGTATCAGACAGTACAATTATAATTATTAAGACAGCAACTCTCTAATATAACTAACTCAAATCAAATCACCTAAGACAGTACAGAATAATGGTAAATATATGCATCAAATGAACGCTCTAACCTAATGAGTTTGTCAATGCAATATGCATTGGAGGGAAGAAACAAGTTCTTCAATCAATTGTCAAAATACTAGATTTTGAAGTATACTGACCGTGGTCAGTATCCAAGAGAGAGAATAAAGAGTAAAACTTTGTATTTATACAGAACATATGACATGTGGAATGATTCGATTGGTTAATTTACTGTGTAGCTATATATTTACGGATGACTGAGTTTATGTAAAGTATTGGAGGTTTTACAGTATATAATGATGACATATGAACTTGTAACTAGCAGCACGCTGTTACATTTATATAACACTGCCTTAACGATTTCTTCTCGTAGTTACCAACATGTTACCAGTCCCAATCACGCCTTGATGACTTTTCATCAACCAATCACGAGATGAATTTGCACCACCGGTAACACTTTATATGCAATGGACCATTGAAGTGAAGTTTTTAAAATAGCATTTAAATGCAATCATTTCAAGCCAATCTTATTTATCAACATAACTCGACCTGGGACATATTTGTTCTTTGACGGCGTATAGTGTTTATGTTAGGTACGAACTTAGCAACTATTTGAGTATTAATTAGAACTATTATTCACGTATAAGGAACCGGGTAAACTTCTTCTCTGTATTTACAGATGACAAATGCAAAAATAATGGTGGTCTGCTTAACCCGACAAAAATGTCTCGATGATGGATATTATACGTGTGAGTACACATTATGTGCTGAACTGTTTTGTGAGAATGGGTCCATCAAGAAAAAAAACGCGTGTTGTCCAAGGTGCTTGCCTGCGCCACTGCATGACGGTAACCCTTACAACTAAAATCAACGCTGTGCACACCGTCAGTACATTTAAGATGTGTACATTATAATTGATAACATTGCTAGAATAATTGTGATTTTAACAACTAAAATCTACATTGTACACACCGTCAGTACATTGAAGATGTGTACATTATAATTGATAACATTGCTAGAATAACGACAATGGATCCCTGCGGGTTATTTATTTATGTTTTATTGCATGTGAATGTTGGTGACTAAAATGATATTTTAAAGTACCTTATTAGCCAAATTATGTGATTTCGCAACATGGCGATTTACTAGTGCATTATTTTATTTGACATTTGTTGCGCTACAGTTTATAGTTTTACTATGGAATGAAACCAGTGAGCGTAACATATCCCATGAACGCATTAAAGCATAACCCTCAACGTATCAAGCTTGAATATTACCCAACTATACCAACTTTTAAATAATGAATTTCTCAACGGTTGAATGCAATGAATTAGTTGAGAAATAATTTCACCTGATTGGTCAGTCTCTACTTGTTTTGTTGGTCATGTGACTAGTGGTCAGTTAGGTGACCACGTTAGAATAATTGACATTCAGCGATGGGCATTACGTGTGTGCAGTAGGACAGACATTAATTGTTTTCAAGCTATTTTACGAATGGACGACCGTGATACTGAGAGAAGACCAGGCACTTCTGGAGAAGGTCAATTACAGGGAACTGGGCGGTTAGAATATGCTATACAACAGGTTTTGGACAAATTGCAGACTCAGCAAAATGAAATTGTGCATTTAAGGGCGGAAGTGAAAGACAGTAATATTTCAGTGAAGTCGGAAGTTAACAAACTGAAAGAGAAAGAACTTTATTGGAAACGTGAAGTAAATAAGGTGCAGTACAATTTTAATGCAGATATTGAACAGACTTGTACACAAGTTGCATGGGCAATTTCCAACAACAAATTACCTTATGCTGAAGAACTTATCAAAGAGTGTTGCAATAAACTGAAAAAGAGGAATAAACTGATTCGTATAGCGGACACCTCGGAAGGAGGTTGGGAGACTGTGAAGTTATATGAAACAAACCCAATCGCCAGTGACAGCGATGATGAGTCTCGAATTAATAAAGCGGAAAATCGAGCTATCCGGAAAAGGAAACAGTTGACATCAAAGAAGGAAGCAAAGGCTAAACGTTCTCCTGTTACACCTGGCGGGCCTCTTGCTATTAGTCATCAGAACACTCCATTACAATCATGGGGAGGTGCAACATTACAGACAGGAAACAACATGCCATTTCCAGGAACTTCAGCCAATTTTCGTGGCTTCAACGCAGGAAGGAGAGGGTGCTGCTTCTCTTGTGGAAGTTTCCAGCATTTCAGAAGGGATTGTCCGGCCAGTAGACCCAGTCAGCAGGGCGAGTTCATTAACAAAGGACACTAATTTGAAAGATGAGTATAGTTCTATTTATAGTAACGGTGTTGATAGCAAATTCACCAATGATTATTACGAATACGAGTCTGGACAAAAACAAATCTTGGTGAAAGGAAGATTAAAGAACAATTTCCAGTTTTGGAAGAACATTGGCTCTAGCGAATATATTTTAGATATTATTGTAAGTGGATACAAGTTACCGTTATATTCATGTCCGCCTAAAATGCTGTTAGATAACAATTTGTCAGCAAAGAAAGAATCAAGGTTTGATTCTGAGGCGATAAATGATCTTTTAGACAGAGGTTTGATTGAAGTTTGTGGTAATTCGCCTAATGTTGTCATTCCATTAACTGTATCTATTCAGAACAGTGGAAAGAAAAGATTGATTTTAGATCTTAGGTCGGTAAATCAGCATTTATGGAAACAGTCTGTTAAATATGAAGATTTGAAAGTTGCTTTAGAATTTATAAAACCTAACTATTTCATGTTCAAATTTGATATACATAGTGCTTATCATTTTATTACAATTTATCCACCACATACATGTTTTTTAGGGTTCTCATGGGTGAATGAAGGTGGAGATAAAACCTTTTACAAATTCTTGGTTTTACCATTTATTATTTCCACAGCACCTTATTGCTTTGTAAAATTGACACGCCCGCTTATTGCAAAGTGGCGTAATGAGGGAAAAGGGTTTTATTATTTTTAGATGATGGATTTGGATGTAATGATACATATGAAACATGTAAAAATGATGCTGTTTCAGTCAAGAATGATTTAATTTTGTCTGGTTTTGTACCGAACGCAGAAAAATCACAGTGGAATCCAGTTCAAAATCTTGAATTTTTGGGAGCAAGTTTAAATGCTAGGGATTTTTGTATATCCATACCTTATAAGAGAATAGAAAGGGCATTTAGTACTCTTTTAGATATTGAGAAAGACCTAAGGAAACACAGGAGAGTTTTGGTAAAGAAAGTAGCCAGTTTTGTAGGACAGATGATTTCTATGTATATTGTACTGGGAAGTTTGTGTCAGTTTATGACTAGATATTTAAGCATTGACATTTGCTTAGCAAATACTTGGCATTCGTATATCAAGCTGTCATTTGAAAGCATGGAACAATTATCCTTTTGGAAATCAAACTTGTCTGAAATAAATCATAGATTTTTAGGTAAAAGTCCAGTTTGTTCCAAGATTGTATATAGTGATGCTAGTAATGTAGCATATTCTGGTTATGAGGTGAACACTGACACTGGGATTGCCCATGGAATGTGGGACTACATAGAAGCCAAAAAATCCTCAACGTGGAGGGAATTGGTGGCAGTATACAGAGTTTTGAAATCATTGAAAGATACATTAGCTTCTAATAAGGTGAAATGGTTTACAGATAATCAAGGGGTGAGTAGTATTATTGGAAAAGGGTCCATGAAAAATGATTTGCAAGATATAGCATTTAAGATTCACTCTTTTTGTGTTAAAAATTCTCTCATTTTAAACATAGAATGGATTCCAAGGGAAAATAATGAAAAGGCAGATTATTTGTCCAAGATAGTAGAAAGTGATAATTGGGGATTGTCTCCCTTTATAGTTAATTCCATCATTGGAAGATGGGGTACATTGGATATAGACTGGTTTGGATCACATCACAATGCAAAATTACCTATTTTTTATAGCAGATTTTGGAATCCATTTTGCAAAGGGGTATGCGCATTCAGTATAAATTGGAAAGGTAAATTCGGGTTATTTGTACCACCAGTAAATTTGATTTCTAGGTTTTTTTTGTAAAATGTCGCATGATAAAGCAAGTGGAATTTTAGTCGTACCGTTGTGGAAATCAGCAACTTTCTGGCCTCTTATTTGGACAGGTTGTAATTTTGTTAGTAGCATTGTTGACTGGATGTATTTGCCAAGTCAGAAAGAATATTATGTTGCAGGTATAAAAAATTCAGGAATTTTTGGTCAGGAAGATTTGCATTTTAAAATGCTGGCTTTGAAAGTTGTATTTTAGATGTTTCAGTAGTGGCATTTATATAAGAACAATGGTAGATTTACTGATAGTAAGTGAAAGATAAAACTGTGTTATATATACAGTCGAGATATGGCGAGGCTGTCGTTATAATTGCTGACGAATGTTGCATGGTGCTCGTCTTAGCTGACAAGCCATTAGAATATGTGAGATTTGTGAGATGCTCGTCTTGGCTGACAAGCCATTAGAATATGGGAGATTTGTGAGATATAGAGAAATTGTTTACAACTGTGCTATATATATCATAAAAAGTATTGATAGCGCATGGCTGCAACTTAAACTGTTGACAAGAATACATGGTAGTTGTATTGGTTAACAAGTAAATAGAAGATACAAGATTAGAGATTTGTTTAGAAATCTTGTTGTTTATTTCATTGATTGTTATATCAATTAGATATATAATTTTCTCCTACTTTTTATACATATATTTTTTCAGTGCTTCTCAGATGAGATTGATGAATTACCATAAGTGTTGTCCGAGAAGGTGCCCTTGATCCCGGAACTACTGGCTTTAGCCCGAGCGACTTCCACAACAAAATCTTACATAAACGCATTTCAGAGATGGAGACTTTGGGCATCAAGTAATTCCGTAGGAGAAGAGGACATCTTGCCGGCAAAAGCTTTTGTGTTTTCATAATATTTGTGTTCTATTGTGCAAAGTGCTAATTCACCAAGTCCAGTTTTAAAACCATTTTATAGTGCTAAATATATACATGAATTATATGGTTTAAAGTCACCAAAAGATTCAACTATGGTGAAAAATGTACTGGAAGCAGCGAAGAGGAAATTGTCTAATTCTATTGTGAAAAAAGAACCAGTAACAATTAAGATGCTGCATGATATGTATAAACGTTTATTTCAGTTTGGTAATCTTAAGAATCAGAGAACTATTATAGCATGTCTTATTGCATATGCAGGATTTTTAAGAAGTGCAGAGTTATTGAATATTAAAAAATCTGACATTGTGATTGACAGTTCACATCTAAGTATTTTCATAGAATCTAGCAAAACTGATCAATATAGAGATGGGGCTTGGGTTGTAATAGCCAGGACAGGTACAGAATTATGTCCAGTTGTTAATTTAGAAAAATATTTATCATGGATTAAGATTCATGGAGATGTTGATCATTTTATTTTTTGCAGAGTTGTATTTAAGGACAATTCGTATTATTTAAGAAATGTTGATTCACATATATCGTATACAACACTGAGGGAATTATTTATAGAAGCTTTTTCGCCTCATGTTGAGGATATTTCAAAATATGGTTTCCACTCTCTGCGTTCTGGTGGAGCAACTTCTGCAGCCAATAATGGAGTTAAAGATAGAATGTTCAAAAGACATGGTAGATGGAGAAGTGAGAATGCCAAAGATGGTTACATTAAGGACTCTATTAATGAAAGGCTTCTTGTATCAAATCCTTGGGTCTTTAATATAATTTGGTATGACAGATAATTAGATGTTAAATGATCTGGTTTAAGTGTACAAATCAGAGATTATCCCGTTCTTTATATTCAGCAGTGTCCAAACGCTTGCTCGCAATTTATTAAATAATAAATGGATTAAGTAATATGGTTTTAGTATTTACTTGTAGAGATGGGTAGGTCAGGGGAATATAAGTGTTTCGAGTATGGTTTATCCGACAATTTAGTGTGTACATAGTTCACAATAAAACTATGAGTTACGGTCACGTAAGTGTATCACTCAGTTCGTTTTAAAGTGGATGTCACTGTCGTCTTCGTTCTATTAATTGTTACGTAAATCGATGCTTGTATTTGAAATTAGTACATTATACATTTATATACATAGAGATAATAAAAAATGTACGAAATAGATTTTGGTTATCAATTTCGAATTTTCACATAAACCATAAAGTGTCACTACAAACTGGTCTTTGACGTTCATATCAGGTCACTTGGTGACATGTCTTTTATCACATGACTATCCGGACTATTTTTAGTCAAGTGTCGCGATTTTATCTTTTTCTGGACTTACTAAAACAATGGATGGTCCTTTAAATACTAGCATGCTTCTCATATTGTTGTATAATGCCTACAATAAAAATGGCTATTTCTGAAAACAAATCGTTCTGTTTTCATTTAAACGGTGCTTAGTTTTACCCCTTATTAGACAATCTCGGTTTGCATTTTGGCCTGAATGCAACTGCTTATTGTAACTCCTAGAAAACCCAGTAGTACAAAATTATCGACTGTTAACATCATAGGAACAACATTGTGTTGGAAATTTGAGTCCATCTACAATGTTTGAACTCAACAGAGTTTCTCACATATCAGAAGCAATAGCGGTACATACCTCACCCGTCATCTCAATATTACAATCCCTGTCCGGTTTCATCCATTTTATTTGTGCCGAAAATTTCTTTGCGATCGTAATGGACAGTGATAGACTGACTGCAGAGATAAAGTCCTTGCTTTCTATAGTGCCGATTTAAATATACAAAACTTTAGAATATTGACGAAAAAATGTAAATACGATTTCTATGCTCACGTGTTCTGCGGCAGTTTACATTTCTCGTCATTTGTAAACAACCATGGGCAATTGCAATTGCGTATGAATTAACTGTAATGTGTAATATTTGACTTTCACTAAACTGTTGCAAATTCTTAGATTTGTTATTGATTAATGCTCATCAGATGCTCTCAAACACAGATACGTGTAAATCCATATTGTTATTGAAAATATACCAGAGTCATGGGTACTGTTCTCTCGGCGTAAGGTGCTAAACACAATTATATTCAATCAGTCACTAGATTAATTTCTACACAATTTAGGGGATGTATCATTTGAAATTAAAGGTATTTCCCCTTACCAAACACAAAAAGGGACAGGATAAATAGAATAATGGCCTTCGGCTCATTTAAGAAATTCCTCCACCTTGACTGATAAACTTTCTCGATCCACGTCACCAATCTAGTATAATCTATGTTTGTATTCGTACTCTACCGTGGAAGATTGGACCCAGACAAAAGCTGCAATGATAATTGCAAATATGTGTTTTACACCATTTTCAACAATATTTCAGTAAAGTATGGCGGTCGGCCGATCTCACCAACTTCGCTGGGTACCTAACCAGTACTAACCTGTTAATAGGAAAGTAACTCACATCTTCCTGGTATTAATCAGAGGCAAATGATATTGTATGTATTATTTCAGTCGATTTATCAAGAACATACACCCTAATACCCTCGGGATACGAACATATGATCTTCTGCTTGGCAGTCTAGTGCTGTACCGCCCAAGCTAACAGTGCAGGACTTTCAATTATGTTACAAGCTATCAAAGTACGTATAGAAACAATAAGCAATTTTAGTTTTTTTATTGTACATGTACTTCGAATTTTCACGTTACGCATAGAGATTAATTACATTGTCCTACAACAAAATATCAATACAGGAAATATTTACAGAAGCTGAAAAGTTTTCCTTGTAAACACAAGGAAATAAAACTTAAAACGCTCCCTGTTAATTTAAAGCCACTAGTCTCTGACACACATACATGTTAGCAGCGCCGCTTGTGACTAACATTTACTCCTCACATTGTAATGTCTGGGCAAACGGGGCAACATCGTCCATGGATTCTACGCGGTCCTTCACAGAACACGTGTGGGCACTTAATAAATGAACATTGCCTCCTGCCTTTACGACAGTAACACCAAGAACAAGGATTTTTACTTGGAATCACTTGTCCTTCTTTGTAGAAAATTCCACTGTATTTACATTTCTTTGCTGAAATTAAATGCGTCGTTGGTTCCATTATTAAAGGAAAATATACATGACAATGTAAGATCAAATAAAAAAGCAAAAGAATGGGACTTTTTCTCTATTTGAATCGTATAAATAGTTTGATCAGTAATTTGTATTCTTCTTTGTGAAACATCAGATGTTGTTTACTAATAACGCCATGCTTGGCACTTTCGCGATTGTCATAAATGGACGATATGCTACATTGACTCCCCGTTTGCAATATAAACAGTCACTGAGCATAAGTATTGATGCCGTCAAACTGCAACAAGAACAAACTAACCACATTGAAGACTGCAAGCAAGTCAAGCGATATTTCAGACGTTATGAAACAAGTTTGTATTCATGACCGAATGATCGCAAGTCAAGCAATTTGCCAATGACTCATTGTATATTCTAAACTAGTATGGCTAAACCTCACTTGGGAGGAATTAACAAGTTTCGAACAGCCGTATGAGCACCAAATCGATCAGATATTATTATGCGGCAAACAAAAAAGGACTAGGTGACTTTCGTGTATTGTTTGCCAGAGTACATTTGACCTTGAATTTTTATATGCGAGTTTTATATTGTTCAGTGAAGATGATATCTAAATGTGGAATGGTGATTTGTTTTCGGAATCAATTAGAATATTGCATGATAAGAATCATGCCATACAAATGCACTGTAGCAGGTCAATATTTTTTATCAATCCATATCAACCTGTAAATGAGGACAGGGTCATATGCATTTATGGATATGTATTACACTATTATCATAGCGCCTCTAAATGCCTAAAATGTAACAACAAATACTTATCAATGTATACACTGAAAGCACACTACTTTTTACTTAATAATACCGGTTTCATATTTGAAAATATTATTATTAAAAGCAACATAGAGAGATAATCGTACTTACAAGGACAACCAATTTTAGTACATCCAACCTTTCCTTGGCGACATATACATTTATTACAGTCGTCTTTAAAACTTACACCATCTTTATAATATTTTCCCTTGTAAGAACAACCGTTTACTGAAAGAAACAACTGACGGTGTCGTTACGTATGTATACACCACTTAAGACGCTGTATTGAAACCACAGGGACACGGGAACAGGAACGTGGATGTCCCGACCTGATGTATTTATAATGGAGCCGAAAATCTACGTTCTTGATCCTTTGCTCCTGTGGTTACACCAGACATACTGTGCCAGTGGGACATGAGTGAGTTAAAACGCCGTCTTGGCCATGACCAGTGATAATAGATGTTAAACAGTCGGACCTCGTTTATTCGACACACATCAATCCAATTACGTGGTATGATCCGAAATAAATATAAGTCCCGATGTATCTTTTTAGGCATGTGGAATTAAAATGGGCTATTCGAAACTATGTATTATTCATGAATGAAATTTCGACGTATTATATTACAAAATAACGAACATTGGACTTACCGCATCCGATTTTTGTACAAGCAACATTGCCCTTGGTACATCGACATGTATTACAATCGTCCTTAAAACTGGAACCTTCTGAGTAGCGTTTACCCTTGTAGAAACAAGACAGCTCTATAAATAAATACCAACAGTTTAACCAAATGACAATAGCACTAGCACACCCGGTAATCATTGTCATCACAACATTCGCGTTGTGTGTTAGAAATGTCCCAATGCGACTTCTGTTGTGGTGCCAATGGACAAAACTGGATGGGTAAAGCACAGGGGATTGTCACGAGTTCATTCCATTGAGTGATCTCCCTTTGACACTGCTACAGTATCCCGGTACAACCTGTTTCGGCAATGCAATAATTAATCGATGAACAAGCTATAAAACATGTCTGTAAAAATATTTTCTTTATCAAATAATATCGAGTAGTTTTTTAACTTACATCAGAAATAAAATAAATGTACTGACATCGTATTTTGTTTTACTTATGTGCATTCAACATGGCCGACCTATTATACATCGAATGGAAGTAATCCAGCCAGTTTTTGGCAACTATAGTAAAAGCATACTCCACTAAAATGTCTACGATGCACTAACACGGGAATTTGCCAAATTTACCAGTAACTAAATTTGAATTGTTTTAACATAAGTAATAGTCAATAACACGTGTACATTTGTTTCTATTGATCAAATGGTTTACTTTTAGGGCAGACGAATATGTCACTCCTTCTGATAACCCTAGCAGTAGTGGACAAGTGAACACATCCATAAACAGTATTATACTGCCCCCAAATTTACTATTATCATCTTTAGGAATCCATTTCATGTATATTATGTTGAGCAATGTTAGAAACAATGTTTTGACACCATGCACTAATCAGGCAATTAAAAATCAACCAGTTCACTACTTTCAAGATATTTAATAAGCTACCAGACATATGGTCTCACGGTATTTTTTATGTGAAATATACTTGAAAAACTATTGAATGGAGACGGGGCTTGGCTATTGATCTACTTTAGCTGAGGAACATATTCGGAGTAAACAACTTCTAGTTTTTACGTTAAAATGTTGATATTTGGAAATAGTAAAACCAATGCAAATTAAAGTAGCATGCATATTTTTGCAAATATTTTAGAACTCATTGTAGTTGACAAGATATTTAAACTACGTATTTACCTAAGCATGCTTTCTTGTTACACAGCGGCCTACCGTCATGACAAATGCATGAATTGCATGAGTCTTTGAACGACGTCCCACTATCATACCACATGCCTTTATGTAAGCATCTTCTTTCTAAGTATATATAATTATAAAATGATTATTAAAAAAGAACAGATAATATTACCTTTCTGCTACAGGTTCACTAACCGAAATTGAGGCAGGACACCTAGCAGCTGAGTCCGAAATATATTATTCCAGAGAGTTGTAGATTCCAATGATAATATCGGCCAATACGTTAATTCTTAATTTTTCTTTACCAGTCCATTATATGATGAAAGCATCAAACCAAACATACAAAATCTTCGGTCAGATTTCTAAACACACGGTTTACACCGTGTCGACAAAATGACCATCCTCTTGGTATCGACATTTTAACATTGTCTGAAGACAGAAGGCGATCATAAAACTGTTTTTATAGCATATGCGTCGATGGTTCGTGTGTTTTGTACGATCTGTCATTTACATATACCAAGCTTCTTTTTAATGGTATGACCTAATTGTTGCAACATACTAATAGGACAGAAGTATTATAATTACCCTTCGGGCAGACAGAGCAACACCGGGAAGATGAAAGTCTCCTGTCACAGTTGACATCCTCTACAGAACATCGACGCAAGGCACACTCAAAATTTGGATGTTTTTTCCTGGCTATTTCTCCGGTCACCATGGTGATGAAGCATACACTGCTCAGTGTAATGCTAAGTAAATACATTATCTGCAATATATAAACATCTACATAAGAACTATCGTAAACAAAGATACAAGAAGTAAACTTGCATCCAGAAATATCACCATTGTAAGTCGGAGAAAAAAACGAAAGCCTAATGTTGTGGTGAGATTTCAGATTCAAGAATTCGCCATTTCAACTTAATTAATTCACAATTTCAACTTCACGAATTCAGGATCTCAACTTTACGAATTCACGATTTCAACTTCACGAATTCATTCATGATCTTGAATTCATGAAGTTGCAGGATTTCGTAGAGGAAAAATAATGTCGATCAGGTACGTGCTACTTCCAACGTATACCCGCCAAAAATATAGTAATGTACGGGAAGCCTATAGAAAGGCATGGACTATGAATTCATATGGTTGTACAGTGTTAGACATTTTTTCGACGATTTCAAAACATCAACTTTCATCAAACTTAGTTTTCAGTACGTTTTCGTTAAAAATAATATTTTGAATTATAGATAGTTTATTCCGAAATATTAGGCATACTGCCGATGATTTGACATAAACAAACAAATCATATAAATACACAATGTATATATAAAAATAACGAAATATTATATAGGATAAAATGCAACACAAGTGTATTACTTATCTATAATACAACTCTTTTTTTTATATCTTTATACCAGTCACAATTATTGTTCAAATATACTTGATATCATTTTTGCTGTTCATCATTATAAATTTACGGTAGATAACTAATTATTATGAACGCTAATAAATGCTTACAAAGGTAAAGGGATACATTTATTTTCTACTTTTTTATAAAAGTATCAAATAGTTTCAATTCACGAAATGCAAGAAAATTGAACCATTCACAACGCATTTATCTTTTAATCATTATGTACGAACTAGTTTAAATGATGCGTGCTGCATATTTTAGTTACATTATTCGTCAAAAACAGATGTTCACAGTTTCTAACTTAAGTTTAATATTACAATATATATCCATGGAACAGAACATAATTACAGTATGCATTATACTTTGTCTATTAATATTTAAATGTGTACAAAACTGAATTAATTAACATAAATATAACTCACTTTTGTTGTGTTCATTCTAGTTCTGGTCTGTGATATATGAATATATTTGATAAAACTGGCCCTTTAAATCATTCTTGAGGCGGATGTATCTTATCTATTTCTAGGAATTAAACACTTAGGTTGATGTGGTTAAATATCCGTATCCTACATGAGACGTTACGGGACGTTACGTATTTGTTGTTTTGCACACGTTAGATTAATCATTTTGATTTTACATCGACTTTGAAACACAACTTAATATATGAATCGTTCTCGATTACGGCTTTTTGTGTTGCTAAAAGTAACAAGTTGTCCTACAAGTCCCATATCTCACCATAGACAGTAAGGGACATTACGTGTTTGTTGTTTTGCATACGTTAGTTAAATCATTTTGAATTTACATCGACTTTGAAACACAACTTAATATATGAATCGTTCTCGATTACTGATTCCTGTGCTGCTAACAAGTAGGACTACTTGAACTCGCGCCACATTCCAGGGATTGTGAAGTTCAGCGGTTCAGCCTGACCCAAGGCAGTATTCGAACTCACAACATTCGGATCAGAGGTCCGGTGCACTACCTTCGACCACTGTAAGTCAAAACAGATACGGTTAGGTGCCTAAAACAACTTTTCATCCGTAACAACCGATGTTCACACATTGACACTGGTAATTACGTGACTGTATTATAATTATTCACCCTAATATACATTAGTATGTTTTAGGAAGTATACAACTATCTGCCTTTTAGACAACCTTTTCCCGCTTCGTTTCGTCAGTCCATAGAGTAAATACATACGACGTACATAAGATCTACAACACTATGACCTGAATTGGCTTCCGTAGGATCGTCATTTAACGTAAACAACTATGTTTATCAGTCAATGCAAACCACACGTAACACGCACGATTGAGCCATGTAACAATTGCAGCCCTGTACTTACGTAAACAATTGAGTAGATGACGTTTACACACCTACCACAATATGTCATTTGTCAATTGGCGAATGTTGTATACGAGAAATGATTAACTTATGCGGATATGAATAAGTATGTGCACAAGAAGAAGTTGATTCAAGGCATCGATGTCGCCGTAAAAAGTAACAAAATATGTATTGAGTTATAAAAAGGAGGAAATATGTAGAGAATATAAAACAAAAGTATCGCAATAATACAAACAGGATTTTGCAAATATTGAACAAGTAATATCACCATGTTAGACATGAACATTATAGATGTTGATAGAAAAAAGGCAAAATCATCATCTCCGTTTGAAAAAACGCCATAAACAACGTTTGTATAACGTCAAGTACAATGCACATCAGACTAAAGGACTTCTACAACAATCAAGCTTGTGTAGGTGTTAAAATTTCAAGAATACATGAGGAATTAGCAGACTGAACGTTCCGAACGCTGATCTAAATTTTAAGTCAATAATTTCATAACAATTGACATTTTGTTCTTTGATTGTACGCATCATTTAAACATTATTACACACTTCATGTTAATGTTTTATAAACAATTATACATCAAATTCGCGAATTTCACTTAAGATTCGTGTTACCACTTACATGTAGAAGTCAAAAACACATTTATAAATAAGTGGTAACACGAATCTTAAGTGAAATTCGCGAATTTGAGTTATTAAGTAACATAATAAGTGGTCAACTAGATAAGATTCGTGTTACCACTTAAATCTAGTGTAATACATCATAAAAAGGTAAGAGGTGGCAGTTCTGGGCACTTTCAAGCCTGTTTCTAGTTTTATGATATTTATCTTACCGAAAATTTATCACGAATATTAACTAGATAGCTAGATAATTATCGTAATAATTAAGTGGTTAACACGAATTAATTCGCGAACGCTATCATGCTAACTGGTGGCAGTAATATGCCACCATACATTTTCTTTTTCGGGTTTGCACATTTCTTACCCACTAGGGTAGAATTTCTTGGCGATAATAACAACATGCCAAAGCTCTACGCAAAAATTTAACTGGTTCCGAGCATTGCTCAAATCATTACTAATTTTTTTATAAACGCAAGAGGATGTAACTGCTGCAAAACTTACATAAACTATTCATGAAATGTTAACATTTGTATGCATGACAAGTATTTTGAAACCTATTTCGGTGAAAGTTGACTTTTGAATTGCTTTAACATCAGTTTAGCGATAACTGCTGCTCCCCTAAACAAAAACAAAAAGGCATCTGCCTTGCGTTCAGTTACGGTGAACGATAGCACGCTCACTGTTATATACCTAACAAGTGTATTGACCGCCTGGTTTTTTTTTCTGGTTCCCTGCCTCAAAAAACAGTGAAGACAGGGAACCAGCCATGTGATCATTTTGCAATTTGGTTCCCCGAATACAGTCATTGTGATACGCTGGGCCAGGGATACAAAATAAAACCTTAGCGACTGTTAGCCGTAGCTGAACACAGTGTTAGTCTCAAATATTCGCGTGCTACCTCCGTGTTGCGATAGCGAGTGATATGACACGTTTTTCGCTAACACACCGGTCAATAGCAAAACTAGCTCGCTCTTTCGTAACGTTTTGGACTGATAGCCTTTACTGAACGCAAGGCTGGCCGCCGACCGACAAACAAAAGACAACACACTCTTGGTGTACTCATTCTAAAATACATATTACTTGGTAATCCCTCTTTGGATGAAAATGTAGGTCCGCTTAAGTCACATAAGTCTGTATTTGCTGTTTCAAACCCCTACTTTGAGAAGGTAGGTTGATGGGCATTTTATGTATTTTCCTTGCTCTAATCGTTTGTAAGGAAATATAAAACCGTATGTTTTATCATAACGAAAATTGTTCTCCTGCCGAAGGCTAATAATTCATTTTTGAAGCGCGGCATAATGGTGAGTAGGCAGAGCGGCAGCAAACACAGACTGTTTTATTCTGACCTAAAATAACACTTCATTCACCGTGCTGAGCAGAGACAATATTTATCGTTATCAGATGTAGAGAGACTTTCGAAATTTACATTTTCCCAAGATTCCACCATATTGGTAAAAATAATTAATATTTTTAATGAGAAGTGACTAATTGTGAAGTTACTACGTATGTATGAGTTCGATCCTCGTATACCTCCTTCCCTGAAAAGACCGTTCATTGTTCAGTTCAAACTTATTGATTTCACATGGTCTGTAATACAAGTTCGCACAACCTATACTAATCACTCTCGATGATTGCTTTCTGTGTCACCTACCAGTACATCTTCAAGGCTTGTTAAGTTCGTGATTCAAACCCCGCTCAACGCTCGACTAGAAAACACATTCGGATTACAAGTAATGCGCTCTTTTGCTCGACCACTACGACCATCTCTCACACATTGTATAAACTAGACGCAAATCCATCTTCGAACTATTATCTGTGTCACCGATAAATACATTTCTATGATATAATTATTTTCCGGGCAATTTCAATTATGTTAGCAAACCAGGATGCTCTCAAGTCAGTCATAACATTTCTGATCCCGATAAATACATTTCTATGATATAATTATTTTCCGGGCAATTTCAATTATGTTAGCAAACCAGGATGCTCTCAAGTCAGTTATAACATTTCTGATCCCGATTTCACGAAAATACTTAAGATTATACTTAAATAAGCAAACAATTCCAAATAAGCTCCATGGCGGCTATCAAATGATTCTGAAACTAAAAATGTTAAGAATAGATTTATCGAAAGTGCAAAATTTGACAATATTTCTCCTTTTTTAATCATTTGTTTATAAATCCCTCTAAAGACTGATAGAAGAGATTAAATAATTTACTCAAGTATATGTTGCCCTTCATTGCTCGTTTGCCTGTACAAACTGGTGATTGTTTTATATTAACAGAACACATTCATGGGTTTTCTCGCGGAGAAGTAAAATCCTTTCGGTTGCACATGCTGAAACAATTGATAAATATATCAGACAGTTACTGACTTCGTACCTAAATATTTTCGTGCAATTGGGGCCATAACATAAATTATAGGTTATTGAACTATTGACTTTGAGATAGATCTCAATCGATTTTTAAATTCCAGATTGTGGGCTTTTCATATCTCTTCGTTGGTAGTCAACTACGTTCCCGACTTATCAAACAATAATATAGCAACAATATAGTGTCATCACAAGTTCAGTTTCAAAGGTGCTGAACAACAACAGTGGTTTGAGTATTCGTCATCAGTAACTTTAGTCACACAATAAATTTCTAATACAATTAACATGTAATCTAGAATTTCAACAGATGTTACAGACACCATAACAAATTTTAACATTTTTCATCAAAATATAGATTGTTCATACTTACATGATGACATATATCTATTGCATCATATATCTTTTAGCTTTCAAGTAGTTAAATGCTAGCTTAAAACCTGAAAATAAACGATATTCATCCAGTTACATTTTTTAATACACATATATGTGTAGATCTAATACAAGAATATTATAACAAATCTTAAAATTTTTACTTTATAGTTTTTTTTTTGCTCTTTGAAATATAAATTGTCAAATATTGCTGCGAAAACTGTGCAGGACAAATAGTTTTCAGTCAAGTCGCATATACGGTTACAACAGAATACATTAACCTAATAAAGGACACTGGTATGGTGAATTTTATGGAAAACAACTTTTACATGACAAAAATTCACAATAAACGAGATGTTTACCCAGAAACTCAAGAATCCATATTAACCGAGGCATTGTAAGAATGGCCACATAATAATTGTCATACCAGTAATAGTTATGAAATGTATGAAAATAAAGAAGTTACCAATTTCAACTAAATTAAATGCAAAAACATACCTGACCATACCATACTGACTTATGACTGATGTATAATTGCACCTGTATGGGCGTATACTTCATTACAATTTTCAACAAACATTTAAGTAACATCCATAAAGTAATGATATTCAAGTTTCACAAACAAAAAGAAAAGAAAAATGGGGCATTTTATTTACATTGAAAATTCTGCAAATAGTTTAAACATAAACATAAGATTTGCTTTACCTATAACTGGATTGTTTGTTTTGCCGTATTTCCACGCATTCTCGTAACTTATTGCAGCATCTTTGTACGATTGTTCTTTTTCCATGATAAATCCCTGGTATTCATAGCCCTTACAACATGACTGAAATACGAAATGAAAATATGTATACAGTTTTCACCAATGAACAAAAAAATATTGACACTATCAAGTGAGAAAGTAGGGCAAGAAAGGATGTATGCTACACAATCGTTTGATTTGTCTGTTTCTTTCTTCGATGAAAAAAATGTGCTAAAAGCAAACCCATGTCAAGAGTCATGTTACAATGCCAAGCAATTAGCGCCACTTATGATGGTTTTACATGTAGATACATTGCAATCATGGAAAATGGTCAACAAAATGCTAATTTTATATAATGTGCACAAATTTCAGTACCAAAAGTCATATTGCTGCAAAGACATATCAGCTAAACTCATCTATTGTTTCCTTAGTAACTCACTCTTTTAAGTCCAGGTTCTAAATTATCCAGGTAACAGCTGCTTTGCTACACTACAGATTTTCTGAATGTGGTCTAGTAAATAACACACATATATTGGTTTGGCTACCTGATTCATATGCAAGTTATTAAGAAGCTGCCGTAATGAAACAAAACCTTATCTTGTTTTATAACACAGCTGACATTGCGGAGAAGGTAAGACCACTTCTGAAATTCTCCGCACTGTCCTAGACAAAAGCAAATGGAAGAACTGCACGCAGGGAGGGACATCAAACATCATCAAAACGGACCAAGAATGTACACAGAAAGGGAACACAAACACGAGACCTAAATGATGAGACCAGCAAACGGTTCAAGGGAGGTTATCCAGTATATAGTTTTCTTCTTTAAACGAATTGACATCTCTAATAAGACTCTAATATAAAATGTATCTAAATTTTCCAAATGATGCATACCGCCGAACAATTGTTTGATGATGGGTTATTTACTATTTATCGTAAAACGATACGTACATGTACGAGCTCATATATATAACAGTCCGAAAAAACATGTGTGTGCAATGAACATATTAAGTACTACTGTTCACTTCAAACATTAAGTAGTCCTCGGTATTCAAAATCAATGAACCTAATTTCGATCCTTGACTTCTTCTTATGCGTTTTGCTACTTGTGGGCAATGTTTAGTGAATTACGTATGCCCGGTATGATAATATCAATGGAAATCGTTAATTCGACATTTAAAACTGTGCATCCTTTCTAGACACACAGTTTACTGTTGTAGAAAGTTTGTTGCTCTAATGAGATTGATTTGATAGCAAATTCTTACAAAAGGAAATATTACTGTTGTTGAAGAGAGGTTGCTGTTTATTTTTACATTTTCTTCAGAAATATAAGTTAAGCGTTTTATCCTTAACCACAGTAATTGCTTGGGTGATATGTCTTGATGCACTTATAATAGCTGAACCCCAACCACCAGAATACGTCACAAGTTATAAAATATCAATTGCTTTACTGTACATGTAGTGAGAGGTAAAGATTTCCTATTATTTGCTATTTTCCCCCGAATTTTTTAAAGTTAGGAAACATAGAATATCTTCGAAAATTAGACCAGTTTAAGCGAACGTAAACCTAATGCTTACCACAATGTCGTTCACCTAAAATAGAGAGAATACAGTATATATAAAATTAACCTCTAAGGCTTGACAAAGCTTAACTACACTCTTCACTGACCTAAGAACAGGCTTTTAAAAGTTGTTTTATAGATCATACAAGAGTTTGCCTAATGAGCCAAATGATCACATAAAACAATATTGAGTGAATGTGTTAATTTATCACATACTCTTTCTATGTGTATCTTCAGTTTCAGTTCAAGTCATCGTCGGGAAGGTAAATGGATATTTATGGAGCCAAAACAAGAACATAAGGTATACTGCTAGTACTCTTAATTGATATTTTCGAAGAAAAGGCTTGTCTAAAAATATGTAGATTGAATAAACATTGACACTATACATATGAATACATGTTTAAGCGGTATAAATTTGAAATGTAAGATATAATATACCCTTTAAGACGTTATGTACCTTGAATTGAATGTGGTAATGGATATCTAAATTAAGGTGGCCATGTATAAGATCCATTATCGTAGCCAAACAAGATAACAATTAAAACGATAAAATCATTCTTGAATTGTTTTCAATATTATGTGATATTTGTTAAATACTTGTTAATCCTTAACCTACTATATAAATAAATATTTCTTCTTCGATTTTGGTTTAATCCATCTTTCACAGGGGTATTTTTGACGCAATTATTGACCAAGTAGCTTCAGTCTTGCCACAGCTTATTAGAAGTAGTCTTGCTTGGTCTAAACTGTTTGCAATAACAATCTAACTCGATTCCCACAGTAAATGGGTTAATCATTTTTTATTTCATTGGTTCTAATGTGTGAACATTCACTTTGTTTAGTATGCAATCCTTTTTAAAGACCCCGTAAAAGCATTGCCGTATGGAGAAAAAAATTAACGTTTATTACTATCAGACTGTTTATATAAGTTTGAGTATTATTCCAGTAAATAGCTGTCAAAACTGCGTCATTACTGAATTCATGACATCACGCCATGCGCAGATTCGTGATACTGTGATGAGTACACGTTACCGTTATTTATTTGTAGACTGAAAACTATAATTTAGATATACACGTGTAAATGTGTGTGTCTGTGTTTCGCCTTTTACTTTCGCGTTAGTAAGAACAATTCGCGCGTGTGTTAAGAAAATTCTTTAATTTTATGCACGAGGCAACTGCACTATTCAAAGTACACGAACCTTGGCACATTGGATAACTTCTATTGTCTATTGAACTGATAGAATGGCTTACATTTACGAGCTTTGTTTCACAACATAGATACATTTGAATGGAAAGGAGGATGGTATAATTACTACTATTTATACGTTTTAATTGTTCAGTTGGACATTCATGAGTACTAAACTTTCGTTAAATTTGATGATATTTATTAATATACCACTTTATTAAGCGACCACATTTTGGCTGTCCCTTGGGTGGTCTCTTAATACAATGTATACTGTATATATACATATAGGGAACAAGGCTCGCCCCTTGGCGTCCATGTTTTTGACGGAACATAATCATTTATTCAATCCACTAGACGATGCTACAAATCAAATATCAAAGCTGTAGGTCATATTGTTTTGGACAAGAAGATTTTCAAAGTTTTTTAGGGATGTCAACGAATATTCGAATATTCGTTTTATCTTCGAATATTCTAATCCTGTTTCAATATTCGAATATTCGAAAAAATATACTTAATAAAAAATTGATGAAAAAAAAGTGTTGTTAGTTTATTTATTTGCCGACCTCGATTTGTGTAAGATAGTATGAGAGTAATTAAGAATGTTGTTGTTGGTGTTGAAATATACGCGCTTGTAAAGTGTTATTGTGTATATTGGGGGGTGCTAATATAATTGTATATCGTCGGGTGATGACGGTTTGTCTCTTTCGATAATCCGTTAATTACTGACCGTTTGAAACTGTTTGATAGTCCATAGTCTCAAATAGAAGAAAGTAGGTGTCTAATTGTCGGTAAATTTGTTGTTGACGAAAGGTGTAAAGAGTAGGCAGTTAAAACCACCGACAAGGACTTGAGTTCATGACTCGCTTTTTAATTAAGGAAGATCAAAGATGTAATTGAGAAAAGAAACATGCCGAAAAAATGGGGTGACGGGAAACAACATATTAATTTGCATACTCATTTTTCACGTAGGTCATATCATCCAATCAAAATGACTTTAAATACACTTTACTCAAAATACAACGAGTAAATGCATTTTGTTTGGTTCGATTTTTAATTAAGTACTCAATATTCGGGATTAAAGAAAATATATTCATAAACACGAATATTGGCATTCAGAAGATGATCTGTTAACTGCAATAACTTCATTCGTCCGAGTCTTAACTTCCAGTGAAAACGAAAGTAGAATACACACAGCACGTAAGAAGCTTTGGTATATGAAATAGGATTTTTTTACTAATTTTGTCTAAGTTGTGTCGATCGAATATTCGAATATTCATTCGATCGAATACCTGATTTGCTATTCGTTGACATCCCTACTTTTGCTTTTTTTAGCTCCTGTGAGCTACTTATGTAATAGACCAAACGATTTATTCAACTTTAAAAGAGGTCCACTCAATGGTCATTCCTGTGCAGTTTGGACAAAATCCATTCAGTGCTATAGGAAGAGTTGTTTATTATGATAATGTTGACGGACGAGGCGCGACGATGGATATCCAACAATGCTAAAAATGCGGCCTTAGAGTGTCGTAAGGAGTTTTTTTATGATTGAGCCATGTGACCTCGTTTTTGATCCAACTAGACGCAGTATTGAGGTTGACTTAGATAGATAGATTTATTTCAGCATAAGATACATATTTACATGGTAGATAAGAAAAATATGTTCCATATATAATAAAAAACACAGCAGTTATAAAAAAAACATACTACACACATCCGTATTACGGATTACACAAAAAATAGAAAATATCCCTTATTTCCATTGTGGTCCTTGTCATGGATGATGTGGCATAGAGAGACATCAAACTTCTATCATTTTTATGTCTTTTTATGGCAACTTTAAACCCACTAATTGTATTTATATTTCTTATGAGTGGGGGTAGCCTGTTCCAGAGACTACATCATATTTAGGAGAAGGTTTTCAGTCCAAAACCTTTAACTTTTGGGACAGATAAAGATCCATTTTCTCTAAACCTAGTTTTATGAGAATGAATAGTATCTGTGAGGACAAAACTCTCTCTCATATAATCAGGGGCTAAACCATTTTACTTGCAATTTATTCAGACAATAGATTTCCTAAGAAATACAGATCCAATCAAACGTCCAGAGTCAATGGCTTTGAGCCACGAATCGACAAGCCTTATTAAAGAAGACTGGCAAGAATGATTTTGGCGAAATCCAGACTGATATTTATGAAGTAGTTGGTGTTTGTCAAGAAAAGTTTTGAGGCTTTTGGCAATGTGTCTTTCAAATATTTTAGATATTGTTGGAAGAATAGATATAGGACGGTAATTGTTCAGATCATCTTTATCAGAGCCCTTGTGCAGTGGAATAATATATGCATCTTTTAATTGATCAGGAAATACACCACAAGCTATACTATTATTTATAATGGATGTAATAGGGCCAATGATAGTATCACCACAAAGTTTAAGAATATTGGGACCGATATTATCCAGACCAGAAGCTTTAGAAATGTCTAATTTTCCTATTATTCTCCGAACATCATATGTAGTAATGAAGTCTATGTTTAACAAATCTGAATTGATTTTATTATTTAAGTATGTTTCAAAAGTGTGGTAATAGTCAGGATCAAATTTAGTCTTTTGAATGATGTCTGCAATGTTAGTGAAGTGTGTGTTGAATGCTTCAAGAATAGTGTTGGTATCATCAATGTATTCATTACCATGTTTGATTCTTTGTGGTACTGCAAGAAATGTTTGAGATTTTGTGAGTGAATTTAAAGTATGCCAAAGAAATTTTGTTGATTTATTTGCCATTATTGACTTATTATAAAATTGTCGTTTGCTCTTACGAATGATGTGTGTGACATAATTTCGCTGCTTTTTATACTGGTCTATGTTATTTGTTTTTTTAATGTATCACGAGTTCTAATTGCTGATCTTATTTCCCCTGTAAACCAACCTGGTAAATATTGTGATTTTATTCTTTTAGATTTCAGAGGTGCATTTAAGTTGAGTGTTTCTTTTATAATGCTGAGTAAATGATTGAGAGCAGAGTTGGGATTGTTCAACGTTTCAGTTATGTCTAGGTTGGACATCAATAAATCATTTTGGAATTTTGATGCCGAAAATGTTTTGAATTGTCTATATGAGATAGTAGTATGTGTATTCTTGTAGATTTTAGATTGAATACGACGCGTGAAACAAACAGGAACATGGTAACTGATACTGTAAGAAGAAACAAAACTTCCGTGACCCTGTCACGTCGACTAGAATACAGGTGGTCAATAATTGTACTCGACGTTTTAGATGTTCTCGTGGGTTGCGTTACCAGCTGCGAAAGTCCATTCGACACAATAAAGGAGGACAATCTAGAATTACTAAAAGAATTCCTATCTGCAAGAAAGTTTATGTTAAAATCACCCATAATATGATATTCTTGTGAAGAGCACGTTATAGCGTTTGTGAACTGATTCTCATACGCTGATATCCAATCATGAGTAGAATCCGGGGGTCTGTATACACAGTTTAATAAGAAAGATTGAGTTTTAGGGAAAGTAATTTCAGCCCACACTGATTATAATATAGGAATATTTAAGTCATGTCTGTGTTGAAAAGGTATCTTGTCTTTGATGTATATAAGAATACCACCACCTTTACGGTTACTTCTATCCTTACATATAATAGAATAATTTTGAATAAATAAATCTTCCGTCATGCAAAAATGTTTCACAAAGACCCAGTATGTCAATATTTATAGAAGCGAGAAGGCATTTCAATTCGTCTAGCTTAGGCAATATGTGTTGAACATTTAGATTGACAACATGTAAACCTCTGCTCTTAAATTCAATATCGAAAACATTTGTAGTAGGTAAACCATGTAAATTATTACTACCAGTACTATTAATTGTAGAACAAGATAAATTAGGTATGGAACCGTTTACATCAAATATTGACTGAGGCTTATTTAATGATATCATATTATCAGAACATTTCAATTTTGTTCTGTACAAATTAGAATCATTAGTGTTATACTGTAAGTCATTAAAAGAACAATTATGGTTATTGCAATCGGCACATATTGATTCTGAAAGTTCATATTTGTTAAAAGTGTTACCACTTGTTTCGATAAGATTATGTGAAGGTCTGTTAAGCTTATCCTACTTCTGGGCCATCGGACTTCTTGACGCGTAACTGTTTTCACGACGTCTGTTATCAGTAGGACGCCAGCTGTCGTTCGTGTAGCCGTTAGACGTCCAGTTCCGGTGGCACTCGATAATGTCATGATTGTGCATGTTACAGTTACGACAGAATCTAAATTGTTCATTCCATCTTGATCTCGGTTGATCGGTTTCTATCACTATTTCCACTTCCAGTCCGTTGCTTGGTAATCGGAACAACTCGATGGATGACTGCGACTAGAGCGCTGGAACCCTTCTGGTTGAGGTGAATACCATCCCGATGAAAGAATAGTCGAGCGGCATTTCCGTCACCATACACAAACGCTTGATAACAGTCGATGATGGTGGCTCCCAGTTCTTCACCAACCTGCTTCAACGTATCGTTCGGCGAAATTACATCCGCATCGACCCTAGGACAACTGGTGCATACGGAAACAGCATAGGGTTGGTTCATAATGCCCAGAAGAGACTTCATGTCATTATAAATGGTGGTTTGGGAAGATCCCGACGCAGCGTCATTTCCACCCGCGTAGATGATGATGTTTTCGTACTGCGAAGTATCCACATTTAATAGTTTCGTATGGATACCATTTATTGTTGTCCCCGGGCATGTCATTATGTCAGTATTCGTTTCCAGTCCTCTTTTTTGGATGCCTTTTAAAATGGAGTCGCCAATGATGAGTGTTTTTTTTGGATTTATCATCAGTGGTTTCAGATGGCAGGTTGGGTTTTGACGGTTGTGAAGGCTGTGCTAATACATTTTCTTGTTGAGAAGGCCTGTGGCTAGAAGATCTTAAACATGGTCTATCATTCTGAGGTGCCATTAAATTAGTCAGTTGTGATTTGATTGAGTCACCAAATGACTACCATCTTTTAAGTAAAACATCCTGTATACCGCTCAACTGTGTCTTGACACTCTCCGTCAGCCCTCACGGCGTCTATCTGGGCGGTTACTTCACTGGAGCTACTGTGGTAATGTTTCTTCAGGCTATACACATTATCCTTGATCTCAGCAATCTGGGCCGCAGATGATTCAATATGTACTGTCATTTCCCGTCGTAATGCAAGAATTTCTCTCGACACATTCTCCATGAATTCGGACACCATATTCTTAATGTCACCATTAAGTGTATGAGCCGACCGTCAGTGAACTGTTGAGGTTTCTTCCCGTTGATAAGACATGAACACTTTGTGTGATACAAGTTTAGCGTGTAGATTCCGTGTCGGTCAGAGCTTAACTTGTATTGAATTTCCACTAGATTTCTTTGTTTATCATGCACAGGTATCTTGCAACACTTGAATGGGAGAGTATCGTCGTTGTAAAATTGTTCAACGGAAAACTTGAAAAGTTCGAACATACCGGTATTCATTATCCAACATGTATATTTGGCCTGCAATGATGAAAGGGCCTTTTTTACTTCTAATAATTACAATAACGTTACCATCTGGACATGTGAGGACGTCTGTGAAGCTCTTAATTTTTTACTGAATAATATCTTTATCAATTTGATAACTCAATGTACCAACAGAAAGTAGGTATTCATATGGGAACTAACTGTGCTCCACGTATAGCCGACTTATTCTTATTCTGTTATGAAAGAGACTTTATGTGATCCTTATCCAAAGAAAATCAGATAATCAATAATACCTCCCGTTATTTAGACGATATTTTAAATATTGATAATGAGTTTTTCCCCAACCATGATATATAATATATATCAATACAATACAATAGTGTTTTATTTGCAATACAAGGCCTCTGGCCCAAAAAACAAACAATTCTGCATGATAGTTCATGTATAGTAGTTATGTAGGATATAATTTAAACAATGATGAGAAACAATACATATTAACAAATGAGCAACCCATCAACATAAATATAGACAATCAATATCGATGGATCATTTCTACTTGGATAAATGTGATATGTGATAATAATAAAAGTTTATGAAAATATAACATTTTAGAACATACTAAAATAGCTGTATATATACACTAATACAACAGCATTCATATCGCTATCCTACCACAAATATATAGTGAATCAACATGTATATTGTACAGAAAATAAACATATTAATTACATGAGTATATAACAGCATATGTAGAATATTCCGCTATAAGATAAGGCAGAACATGTTTATATATGTATAAAATAACATTTATCTTAAATTTAATCAACTTTTCTCAATTTGTGTACGAACAATTGTTTATAGTATGTTTGACATTTTAATTGAATGGATTTAATTTAAAATATGGTAGTATAATATTTCGTAATATATTATAGTATACTAAAACGATAGGATTCTGGTAAATAAATGGTTACTAATACTCTTCAATTTTCTAATTCAGCGTCTCTTTTCGCCGATGCACTCACGATAAATTTTGTCAGTGCAAAAATGCTATCTTTTCTTACATCGGACATAATTTGAATGTATAATTGTTCGCATATTACAGCTCTAAGCCATTCTGGTTTAAAATTAGTACATCTTAGTTCTTGATATAATGGACACACTATGAGGAAATGAACTTCATTTTCTATACAATATATATTTCGTTTGAGGCAAAATGTACACAATCTAAAGTTTCTGTGTATATTCCTATGTCGGCCTTTCTCAATCATTAAACTGTGACCTGAACATCGAAAGTTAGAAAGCATACGCTTCTGCTGTATAAATGTTAATGGTAACGACAGATAACTCTCTGGACCTAGTGTGCTTTTGAAATGTTTATAATTGATTGCATTTGGGGATGTACTTATGTCTGAGAATAAGCGTTGCTGTGCACAGTCTTTCAGTCGTAAAGTAAACATACATATGAACGTATCAATATTATCAACATCGTTAGCTATCCACACATAACCGAAACCATGTTGATAAAGAAGTAGTTTTATACAGGAAGCCCAAGTGTGGCGTCCTGCTTCGTCTAGTCGTCGTAACATGATGTATCCCTGTTTCGGGTATCTATGCGCTGGCATTCTAGTCAATTTAGTCCAGTATTTTATACATCTAGTCATGTAGTCTATTGACATTGGAAGTCTTCCATATTCGCTTAAAGCGAAGTTTGCGACTTTGGAATGCAGACACGCAATTCTTTTGCAAAACTGCATATGGACCCGTTCGATTTTGGAACATATTTGATAACCCCACAGTTCTGATGAGTACATTAGCACTGGTTTAACAATACTGTCAAATAGTTTAAATGCGTCTTTACGAGTAAAAAATCCGAAGTTCTTCTGGTAGCGAAATATAGCATTCCCGCCTTATTGGCTTATATGTATAAGGTGTCTTGCGTCTTCTGCCATGACAGACCGCTGGTAAAGTAGCAGCCTAAATATTTATAGGCAGACACGACTTCAATTTCTTGACCTTGGTAAGACCACACCTCTTGACGTCTGCGTGGACCCCCTTTACAGAAAATAATTATTTTAGATTTTTTGAGATTCAGTTTCATTCCTGTTTCATAACAAAAATCGCTTATGTGGTTTATTTGGGTTTGTACTTTTTGTAATCGTTTCGGCTACAGAAGATATATCATCGGCAAACATAAGTGCTTGTAAATCTGGGATGTTGTCCGAAATGAATATTCCTTTTCCGCATTTTTGATTTAGGTACATAACAAGGTCATTAATGAATAATGAGAATATTATCGTTGAGCTCACACACCCCTGTTTAGTTCCCTTTTCACACGAAAACAATTCTGTGATACCACCATGCAGCTTGATACAAGACTTTAGTTGAGAGAGTACATTGACTTAAACACCGATAGGAACTTTGAATCGCTATTAATTCCTTTCCGGATGAGGCTTTGCTAGAGCTGTTGATGTGCACAGTTATCAAACGCTTTCATGAAGTCAATAAAAAATACGTACACTCTTCCATTCCTACGTGACAAGTATTTTTGTATTAATGCTTGTAGGTTAAACATATTGTCAGTTGTTGCGTAACCCTTCCTGAATCCTGCTTGTGACTCATCAATTATCGAGTTTTGTGCATTTCACGAACGTTTTCAAGTTATTTTCACCAGCCATCTGTCTGCTCACTTGATTGGCTGTCTTCATAGATATAGTTAGTGTGCACACGATTGGGAAATGATCTGATAAGTCAAGGTTACCGACGTAAAAATCGTCTATACATTCGAATATTTCTGTAGATGCTAACATATAATCTACCACACTTTTCCCATTATTTGCTGTACAGGTGTATTCTCCGTTAAGGTCACTGAATCTACCGTTTAACATATGAATATCTTTAGTGCGACACAGTTCTATCTACCGTATTTGTTCTGTATCGTGTCTCGACTGTTTCTAGGGAGGCAAAAACTATCGCCTGGTGTAGTCTATGTGGTCATGAAACACCAAGTCAATGTTGTCATCTGGAGTGTAGTCAATACTGTTTTTAACACGCGCGTTAAGATCACCTGCTACTAAAAATGATACAGGTCCCACATCTGAATACATAGCTGTGAGTTTATCCTATAGCCATTTATCGCACTATGGTTATAAATAGGTGAGTTCTCAGGTGCTATGTACGTACAACACAAGACTAACGATTTACTGCTTGAAGTTACATTTTGCAGATGTAGGATAACACATTATTCGTATTGTTCATAGATGCGTTTCGCAACACCGGTATTAACCAGTATATCTTTAACAAACACGGTAACCCCGCCGGCACGGGTTATTTCTCCAAAGACCGTCAAAGTTTGTGTATCCGGGAACCATATCATTGAATTCATCATTAGTTGATTGCCAGGTTTCACATATGCTAATTTCACAGTATGGTTTTAAGTGGTCGTCGACTGCATATTTGCGTAGACCTCGAATATTGAGAGAACATAACTTAATGTTTTGTTTGTTTTCTGGACCTTGGCCTGACCGTTGTTTTGTCACTAATTCAGTGTCACTTTGACTATGTCTGTTCTATATGGTATTATAACATGTCTCAGAAATAAGTTTCAAACAACTCAAAATAAATTATTGAGATTTGTAATTTGATTGGACTGCAGAAGTCATGTAAATATTGATCATTTTAAAACTGTCAACTGGTTACCTGTCCATAAACGAGTCGACCAGATCATTCTATGTCATGATTTTAAAATTAAAAATGGATTAGCACCATCTTACATGGGAGAACATTTTATTTCTCAAGACAGTATTCATAGTTATAAGACAAGCCTCAGTTCAAAAGGTGCTTTCGCTGTCCTAAAAGTCAAAAGTTTTGGATCAAAATCGTTTTGCTTTATAGGATGTTCTCTGTGGAATAAATTACCCCATTGAATTGTTAATATCAACTCCCTTTCAGCTTTTAAAGATGCTTTAAAACAACACTTTTTAAGTATTCAAAACTTATGTCTTTAGTTCCCTGATTATAAGGAAACTTTTACTGATACTTTGTATCCATTTCGGTAGGGAGGGTTTTTAAATTGTCTCACCTGATATTCTGTCTTATTTATGTGGAAGTATAATCTATCTGTGCATAAACCCAACATGTTTTAATCGGATTGTATGTAATGAGATACAGTAATCTTAGATATGATTTAATTATATTGTTATGCCTCTCTATGTCATGCCATCAACATGTAGGACCACAATGGAAATAAGAGTTTAATCTTTTGTGTGCTATCCTAGGTGTTGGTGTGTATGGCATGGATATTATGCACGTGTCATAAATATTATTTTAATATTATTGCATGTCTTAATTATCCATGTACCTGTATACACAACTACCGAAATAAATAAATATATATATATATATGTAAACCGTACTTGTTATGGCAGGATATGACTGATCACAATGTCTTAGGGGATTATGTTCGGGACTTTGTAGGCATTAACGTTTGCTCTTGAACTAACAGGATGTGTTCAATGGAGTATCTTAAAACTATCGACCAGCCCATTTCGTATATTATCAGTTTTATAAGGCACTGTCTTGTGTATGTGGCGTTCCCTGCAGCTACGTATTCTCTCTCTTTTATGACGACGTTAACATTTTATGACGTTACAAATATGTTATTATACACGACCAAGAAATTTTTTCTCTCTACAATGCAGTTTTATAACACATTTTAATATTCATTGGGTACAGTCGTATTTTGTGTTTTTGTTTTAGTTTTCTAAATATACATATTTCTTTTAGTTTTCAATTCCATTTCCCTATCACTAATATCTAAGAATTGTTTAATTATTAACTACATTATCGAGTTGAACTAACTTTAAATTGCATTATTAATTTGAATTCTTAGGGTTATTTCACATTCTTATGTTACTAGTTTAGTTACATGGAGCAAGGTCAGAATGAGCTACTTGTTCCTTCGTGCTGGATTAGTTACAGTGTCTGTTGTTATGTGCGTGATGGTTGGTTGCTTTTAATGATTAGTTACTGCCTACTTAGTCAATTTATGTATATATGTTGGAAATCAAGGACCATATAGCGATTACGTGTGAGGTTAGCTAGCTAATAAATCGATTTAAACCCCCAGTGTTTTTTGCTGACAGTTCCAAGGCTGTAATTCGCTATATGGCTGTTATTTCTGTTTGTGTTTTGAATGTGTTTTGTATTTCCCTTTCCCCTGTGCAATTATGTCACTTTATATAGTGTTCATGTTGTTTACTGCTCAGTTTCGGCCTATTGCAGCTAGTTGTCTTGACTTGTCCTGTGATCTTTTCCATCCATTAATCCCCCTCCCCCTTCCTTCACTGTCCACTTTGTTTCTCCTAGTTATTCCTTGTGGTCAGCCGAGCCATTCCTTGTGCCTCTGTTCCTTAACATGTGTACCCTTTGACCTCCTTAAGTGCCTTATGTTTTGTGGATTGTTGTTTTCCCGGAGGTCTGCGTGGGGAGGCACTATCTTGTGTATGTGGTGTTCCCTGTAGTTACGTATTCTCTCTCTTTTACTACATTGGACATGGTGACTTAGTTTTCGACCCCAGTTAACCCAGTTTCAGTATTGACCAAAATTATTTTAGGCAAACATTTTGATTATGTATAATACAAAAAAAAATCAAAAATGTGACATTGGGTGTTACTACGGTTTTACTATAATTTCACTAAGTGGCCGTGTTTTGGACCCCAGATGACCCAGTTTCAATGTTTGACCTAGCTTTCATTGAGACAAAAATTCTGACCAAGGTTAATGAAGATCAGGTTAAAGATGTTACATCTAGAGTATTAACAAGATAAATAGTTGACGACGGACACAGGACTCAGGTGAGCTAAAAATAATAAACACTTTTTAATCTGAGTTGATTTTCAAACCAAAATAAAAAAGAATGGCTAATAATAATAGTAGAGCCTTAAAAATATAAAACATGTGAAACGTTTGTCACTATTGTTAATAAATGCAATTCTAAGATATCAGACCCTTTATGTAACTTTTGTGGATATTTAATCATAAATGACACATCAAATATTATCAGCACTAAATTAGAGTAAAATCAATAAGCCCATGCATGTATATAGGATAACATCTAAGCTTTGCCACTAAAGATATAGTTGGCAAATATTCCAAGTCACTATTTTTTAACACAGATAGACCTGTAAGCGTCATGTATGCAAATAGTTCAAGCAGATTCCGAAAAATGTGATTTATAAATTAATTCATTGTACATTAAAGAAACGAATATCTTTATCAACAGGCGTTCTAGATATACTAGGTATTGAAATAGAAATGAAAAACATTAGGTTTAGTAATACATTTTGTAGTAGTGGTGGCTTTAAATTTTAGAACAAAAACTTGTAAACTTTTTGTGACTACTAACAGCAAATGAAGTCCAACGTAATCAAACGTTTGAGTAACATTTGTGAATATGACATGAAATATGAACCCCTCCTGAAATCCTTCTCTAAACTAACACAACTTCCCAACTTCCTAATGACTCCCAAGTGTTGAGTCTGACAACTTTTTGAAGAGGTATAGAAGAAGACCGAACGCTTTGGGTTAACTGTGTTACGCAACTTTGGTAGTGTCGATTCTATTTCGGTAGGCGTAATCGTATATATGTTATTAAAATGCAATTTTTTCTTAGATTTCTTGTCTGTACATTTAAATCAACATATTATGTAATTAATACGGAATAAAACAGAACATACGTTTGGTTTACTTCATGAATGAATAGTTCCATTAAATATAAGGACACAAACATTTATCACTCATTTAATTTTTATTATGAGCACACCAAAAAATGTAAACAAAGTTGTGTTCATTAATTTTACACCCATTTGAACTCGATAGAAACAGCTTATTACATGTAGTTCACAAACCATCTTAGCGCGACACTTTTTCTACATTTCGTTTTCTTGAATCGTTTATGATATTGCATAGTTGCGTGACTTACAACTTAGTTGGGTGAACTTTGGACGTGGACGTGGACGTTTTGAACTTGTACCTAGTTTTTAGTCTTTTTAACGTTTTGAAGATGGGAACCATTGATGTATGCCTCTTAAATTGTCACACTTAAATAGACGGTACCTGAGTGGTTCAAATCCCCACAAGGCCCAAGATTTGTCTTTGCTTTTTTCATGACATTTCTTCTTTTTACAAACTGTTTTGCTAAGAAAACTGATATAAAATTATTAAATATAAAAAAAATCAATGGGTTTCTAAACAAATGCCATATTTTGATAGTTTGATAATTCTGCATGGTAAAATTTAATACATGCAAATTACAAGAGATTTTCAAAGCAAAACTGGACGGTGAAAGTTTTTATTTTGTTACATTTTGTTTAGGATAATTTTGATGTCCAATTTGTTAGCGTACTCACGTTATTATGTATGATTATGCTACCTTGAAAATTGTAATTTCTTATTGTGAGTTAAAAACTTACGTCATTTACAGGAGGGTGTATGCATATGAAGTACCACCTATATTTGTTACAGAGAATAGTGTTTTACATTATTTTTCCTGATGATATCTCTAGCGCATTTAAAAAAAACACAAACAAATAATAAAATGGGCTCATTTTAAACTAAAAAAATAATTATGAAGTTATGAATGCATGAAGAACATGAACGGAATTCGTGACCCCTCAAAGCAAGTCGGTTTAATCTTAAAACTTGAAAATCTTTAAAACGGCACGGTAAAACGTTTTGTAATATTTTGCATTTAGTTGTCTCATGTAATTCAGAAATTTATGGAAACAGTGTAGTTACGAATCTTGATGATGAGTATAAGAGTGGTCTTACTTTAAAGTGGGGGAAAATCAAATCACTATCTAAAGCAACTACTTTTAGATACCGGACGTACCGATTATAAATCTGTATGGGTCCAGTAATCGATTCATTGTGTGAGAACCAGTTCCTAGTTAACCTCATTCAATTACATTTATAATGCATTATATTTAACAAAACTTTTGGCGCACGTTTGTTAATATTTTCAGCCATTTGTAAAACGATATAATCTCGTACTTGCAGAAGCATGATATCATTACTAGTTTGTATTCTATGGACAACGTGTAAAAACAGAGTCAAATATCCAAAGCCTGGAATTACATTTCTGATTTGGGTGAGACAGGCCAGCATAATAGTCGTGCCATTTAGACATTTAAACGCCAATGGGGCATAACAACTAATTTAATCAAGCATTTTCGCCCTTTAACAAAACCAACGTGCATGCAAAATCCTTCGAGGAGTATTGAAAGTAAAATATATTTCTAATAACTAAACTTAGTCTGTCCGATCAAAAACGTTATTTCAAGGTTTGTGCACACGATGTAAATATGTGTCATATCTTGTGCGTTATCAGGGCCCTGCTTAGGTGACGGTCAGTGATTGAAAAATGTCAAACAACAAGTAAAGATCGATCGAATATAATTGTTGACACAAACATCGTATTAAATGACGAAGTTGTATAAAGGCTTGGAATATATATACCAACGATTAAGATTCACACAAAATAATATGGCAAAATTACATATTATTTTATATTTAGGTTCGGACACATCTTTAAAGTAAATTATTTTTCATTTAATGAGGTAGATAGTGTGATAAAAAATTAAGATCTGTTTAGAAATGAATTCCAAATTGTTCATTATTTCGCGGGTAGCATACCAATTTGCAATTGTTCTTTTTAATATATTGTTTACGAACCTTTATGATATACGAACGGTAATTTAGTTATTTACGAGCTGATGCGGTGCTTGATTTTAATTGTTAAAGACATTACATGATATTTTAAAGACTGACACGAGTCTAGTAATGGACCATATGCGATAATAGACTTCCATTAACATTTCCACAAGATTTTCCTTAAATATTAAGAAAATACTTAAGTGGTATTCACTAACGTCTTATCTTAATATTTTCCTTATTTATGGCATTTTTTTCCTTAAAAGATAAGGTAGCTTCCACCTTCCTTAAAGTAAAAAAAGAAAATCTTAAAAAATGTCGGATGTGTGAAGATTCGAGTACAATAGACCAATATACATCGCAATGAGCTACTTATTAATGTAATAATGCGTTAACTGTACAATCCCTTAGTATATGCAGGCATTTTTTCGTCTAACGAAGATGTTAAATGTAGATATTAGCCGATGAAAAGGGAAATAACTGCTATGTTAACATTGAGGTTGAAATGGTCGCACAGAGACGCTCAGTATTTGTTATTGTGTTTGTTGATATTAGGTCGTTTTTGATGCTCGGAAGAATTGGAACTGAACTACAGTAATACTTCGGTAACAGGGCCCACACTGGCTTAAAAAAAGTAGGAGCCACTTTGCGCGGTGCGCGAGTGCGCATTGCGTGCACAATAATTGATTTATAATAATTAATGTCCATTTAAGTCCAATCTGTGTAAAAATAGTACATGTACTGAGTTTTGATGTTATGTGTGTGTTTCTGACATATGTATTTATCCAGCATGTTTATAAGTACAAAATGTAGCACACATTATACTTTTTTTATATAATACAGAATAAGAAAAGCAACATGTATGGTAACTTAAGTATATTTTTATTCAAAATAAGAAAAGATAATAATTGCATTCCAACATCAGCATGTTCAGTGCTTCCACAGGAGATCATTTACAGAAGTGTTTTCATTTTTTCATTCCTGGCACCACCTCCATTGGTCTCATAATCATCCAAGATCTCAGCCTTTTGCATAAACTTGTTTTGTCTGAATCTGAAACAATGTTATTTTTAAAGTTAAAAGATGGAGTATACTTAAAGCAATAAAAAAATGCGTATTAAATTACCATAGTTGCAGATTGAGGCTTTCCCCACACAATGTGTTTCACAGTCTCTTTTCATTTCAAAATGAAGTAGTTTCATTCAATTTTTATTTAATTTGTTCAAGATAACTGAAGGTAACGATTTTGTAGAAATTTGGAGTTTCTTAGCTGAATACTCTCCAACCAGAAATTTACAGAAAGTTATATTGCATCAATATAAAATTTTGTCCGAAAGTACGTACCATCCGAAAACGTGCCACGAGCTGTCACCGGTTTTATTTTGCAACATTCTCAATCTAATGATGAACTGTCGCTGATTACTTCAATCAATCCATTGTCTTTGTTACACAATAGCACACCATTTAAAACCACTGGTAATCAACCGTTTGGGGTCAATTTAGTGAATTTACGTTGTTGTTCACACCTTCGCCGATACCGTAAAGGGGTCTATTGTATGTCTTAAAATTGTGTAAACAAGTTTACACGCGAGTTAAATGGCCTAATTAGCGGGACCTAAAACCGCAATAGACTGGATATGCTGGTCGTATTACGGGATAAATCAATCAGATTTTATATTCAACTTTCAGATTATATGCATTTTAAAGCAGGAAATCGTCCAATTCGCCAATCGCAATTTTTTATCGCCACTTTTAACTGAAATTCGCCAATTGGCTCCGATTGCGAACGACAGTGTGGGCCCTGAGTTACTAACTCAAACAGGCGACAACTCGAGAACCCTGGATTTGTCGAGGAAATGGCAGAGTCCCGGACTTTATTTCTTCTATTTTCATATAAAATATACCGCCGATAACTCAAGCAGAAATAACTCGAAAACTAGAGCACCCTTGCCGGTCCCCAGTAGGCAAACTATACATAACATAACATATAGTTTATTGACATAAAGTATTACATAAATATATACACAATAACTTACTGGTAACTCGAGGACACATTTTCACACATTGTTCTAATGGGAGCTCCAAATAAACAAACAATAAAACGTTGTTAAAATTTTCGCGAGTTGTGTTCATCTTGCACAATTACTGTCAAAAGGACAAGTACTGAGGTGTGAACAACGATTATCGCAGTTTGCACAAAACATACAGATATCAATTAAAAAGGCCATAAGAGACGATAATGATGAGAAAATAATTATGAAAATTTAATTATGAGATCGTTATCCTTTAAACTTAGGTATTTTTTACTGACAGTTCCAAGGCTGTAATTCGCTATATGATTGTTGTTTCTGTTTGTGTTATGAATGTTGTATGTTTCCCTTTCCCCTATGCAATTCTGTCACTTTATACAGTGTTCAGAGTGTTTCCTGCCCAATTTTGGCCTATTGTGGCCAGTTGTCTTGAAATGTCCTGTGAGCTTTTCCATCCATTAATTCCCCCCTCCCCCTCCTTTTACTGTCCACTTTGATTCTCTTAATTATTCCTTATGGTCTGTTGGGCCGTTCCTTGTGCCTCTGTTCCTTAATATGTGTACAGTTTGACCTCCTTAGGTGCGTTATGTTTTATGGATTGTTGTTTTTCCTGAGGTCTGCGTGGGGAGGTATTGTTTTGTGTATGTGGCGTTCCCCGTAGTTACGTATTCTCTCTGTTTTAGGAGCAATTTCCACGACGTATAAACATAACGATGCAAGCGTGAAGCAATAATCCATTAACTGTTTTTCGTCTGTAAAAACAACAATAATACTTAAAGTATACTTCTCTTATTAAGAATTTGACTTTACTTTTATTTTAACGAGGAAATGTACTGAATAGAAATATGATACTCTGACACAAATATGAAACAACTGGTACAAGTGTGAAAAACTATAAAAATAAGGCATTTCATAACAAACACTAAAAGGACATGATGGAAACTCTGGGTCACTCGAAACTCAGGGTAACTCGAGCTTTTCGAATGGACCTTCGAGTTATCGAAGTTTAACTGTATTTCAATCATAAATCATCATGGATAAACACAGGATTATACAATGAAGTTGTATCACCGTTTGAAAGGATATTTTATGTTCGACTGCGTTGTGTCATGTGTTTTTCGCGAATTGTGTTGTGTTGAAACTGACAGATAAGAGAAAAAGCAAAATATTTTATTAGTTCTTGGATATTTTTCTTGAAGATACAACATTAGCTGCGAATGCCATCTTTACAAGCATGTTATAGCTGTTGAAAACCATTGCCATATTTTGTTTAAATGTACCAGTATAGATGAAATCTTGTTGGCTGGCTATATAGCTTCTTGTTTTTGAAATAAATGAATCATGAATTGTGATATGTAAATAAATAGACTTAAATGCAGAACAATATAAATGTTTGTGTTCTATTTATATTTGGAGTTCAACATTGTTTTATGTGGTTATTTTGTTTGACAGTTATTAGACATTACCAGTACTAAACGTATTCGAAACAATGTTTATTTGTCGAAAAGGATTAAATTGCCGTCGAAGTTACGACATCGTAGCTACGACAAACGTTGATAAAACGCACTTGTCGACTTCCGTTACTATATTTAGATCGTGGAAATTCCAAATTGCATGACAACCGCTTTAAGATTTTCCTTAGATGAAATTTATATTTTCCTTAAAGTTAAGACTTTTCCTTTGCTAAGGAAATCCTTAAGTGGCACTGAGGAAAATCTTAAGGTTCAGGATTTCCTTATCTTTAAATAAGGAAAAGAAAATGAGGATAAGGATAATATTAAGATAAAACTTATGATGTTTCATGAATACCACCCCCGTCAAGTTAATTAGCAAGACGTCTTTACTACTGTAAAAGTAATAATGAGCTACATATACACACTAAAAAGGGGGTGACATTTGGGTGTTTTATCTTATAATAATAATTATTATCATTATTGCAATGTTCGTGAGTATAACACATAAATCTTGCGGTAACAGTTATTATAAAATAATTGTATAGAACTTAATTATTGTGTAATTATTCATATAGACGGATTTAGAAAGACAGCGTATTTATAATATTATACAAGACTACTTATAATTATTGTTTGCATTATTAATTTTACATTAATTACATACATGTATATAACATTAATATTTCAGAAGTAATAACAATAATACAACTGATAGTACTGTAACAAGGACCTCCGGCAAAACAACAGTCCACAAAACATGAGGCACCGAGAAGGAACTAGGGTAAACACGAATGGGAACAGGGACGCACGGAATGACCTGGTCGCAATAAACAACTAAGGAGAATAAGGAGGACAACAAGAGGAATTTAATATATACATCACGAAACAAACATAGAAAGTCAGCCAGAAGGTCGAAAGGAGCGAGAAGAGGACATGAATATAGAGTGAAATAATAGCACATGAGGAAAGGGTAATTTAGCATACATCTGAAACATAAATGGAAATAATAAGCATACAGCTTTGGAACTGTCAGTAAAAACACTGGGAGTTTAAATCAATTTAACAGCTAGTTAACCTCTGACTTAATTGCTATATGGTCATTGGTCTACACATGAGTTGACTAAGTAGGCAGTAACTAATCATTAAAGCGATCAACAAATCGAGGGTTCAGTGCAAGACTATACTAACTCCTATATAGCATAATATTATTATGAAAGGTAATTTAGTTTTAGTTTTATGTTGTATTGTATGTCCATAATCTGTGATATGTAGTTTGTTAAGCGCTTTTGAAAGTGTATTTTAATTAGTATATAATAATAATATATAAATACATAGGCGCTAAACCCTCGAAATACACTGTGTAGAATCCAGTACGAAGAAACAAGCAGCCGTATGCTTTGACAACATATTAACCAGAATCTGCAATACAGTCCAATACAAATCAACTAAATGATATCATTCTGGGAAACTAGGCATCAAAATGTGTTGGCTCAATGCCATAATCAGGCCTGGATCCACCGGGGGACACTGATATGAATTCTACTGATAATGAGTCAATATTGCTATTCTTGTAGCACTTCAGGTGCTATGCATCGACTTATTATCGATTTCCACTGTAGAAATAATATGAGAGGAAGCAAGTGCAAAACAATAGTGCCCCCTGGTGAGCCCTTTGGCCTTGTGACTAGCTAGTAGAATCGTATGAGTTTCACTACACATCAGCCACTCTGCAATTTAGCATACACATGTAAAGTTTACTTATCGGAGACAGAGATCCGTTGTGGTGTCGTTTTAATGAAAAACAATTAAAGGGGAGTTGTAAAAAAACCTGATTCACTGAATCCAATAGAACTTTCTTATTTTTTTTAATAGCTTCAGTAATTTATGGAAGGGAATTTAGAGTGCAAATTCCATAGATGATCTATGATATCAGATTTGTGCACAACCTAACTTATGGGATAGGTGTATTCAATAGTCAACAAGACATTACATCATGGTGACCGTAAATGCTAAAATACTGTTTTAGATTTTGTTTTAATGTATGTTTTAATGTATGTTTTAATGTATGTGGCGTTTCATGTAGCAACTTTACTCTCTTTCAATGAATGTAGAAAGAGTATTTAGTTTTAACACACAGGTGTTGATATATCCAAATGTGAGCATGCACTTCGAATACCATTTGTTTGTCGAATTCGGCGAAGGACCGGGAATAAGCAAGAAAACAATAAACTGGTGAGGATATGTTGGTGTATGTGTCTAAATTACATTTCAGGTACTAGTGTATCCAAATGTTAGTTTTGTCAATAAATACCCATCGCTTGAGGAGTTTGAAAATGGTCCCGTGTTGGCAAGAGCAGTGGAGGAGTGATGCGTGCTGATTTTTATCATCATCATCTTCAGTAATCGCATCTCTTATACTGAGTATTCTCGCGATGTGAATAAAATACTGAGCACACTCAGCAGTCGAAAAAGCTTTATTCAAATAAAAACAATCGTTTGTACACATTAAATAAACAATCGGTTAAAAACAGGTCCGAGTTAGATGTTGAGATGCCTCCCAGTCTCACAAAGGCCGACTGGAACCCGTAGAGAGTAGGCTGGCTGTCTACTTATGTCGATGCTGTAGCAAGTTTACCCATTTTTTTTAATTTGTTCTTCACTTAGTACATATTTTAAATTCCTCCTGTCATAAAGTGCTTTAAATAGATTCAACCAAATTTCGAACGTCTTAACGTAAAACTGTACTAAATAAATGAATATCAATTACTTTAAACGTAATTATTACACCTGGCAAAGCCACCTGAGAATGTCACGAGTTCTCTCCCATATCCATGCTTGAGTTCTCTCCCTTTATCCCTCCTTTGATATAAGAATACATAGTACAAGGAGTCTAACGCTTTTCACACCTGACATCTTTCCGTGACAGAAACACTTCAGACATCAACATATATCAACAATAAATCATCAATCAAATGACCTATATTTTATGAAAATCTGTCAGCAATATAAAGAAGGGAGAAAGGGAGATATTTCTAGAGAGGTAAAGGGAGATAATTCGTGATAACCCTGTGGACAAAACTTACGAATTTATGTGTGAAAATTTATAAAACAACTTCTGCACTTCATCTTGCCACAGTTATTTATTTGCAAATTAAAGTTAAAAACAGAGCAGCGTTTAAAAAAACGAAAATATGGCATATAACTATGAATTTAAAAAATCATGAAATTAAACATACGGATGAAAATTATCGAGTATAACGGACCTCACTAATCCAAGAGCGTCTGATATCCTGAATAAAGAGTTTTCCTTCCTTCCGCCGGCACAGCTCATTGTTGCTGACCTTTATCCCCTCAGAGACGGTTGCTATGGTAACAATTCTGATAAGTAACACTGTGTCAATGTCTTGCATATTTCCTTGATATCTATGGTTACGTTGGAGCGAAAGAGATCGGTTGTAAAACCACAGTGAGGTGATCAGCCAATGAAAACATGTTTAGCAAAATATTGACCAATAGACAAGGCGCACACTGAAAGCTACTTTCAACTTATCTTGCATCAATTGTAGTTTGTAACTTCGAATTATGTCTTATTTTCTGCGAAATTGAAATAGATTCTGGTATCTCTGTCTATGAATCATGATTTGAGCGCTGCTATGGGATTTCCAACCTCTTATTGAACTGACATCATTTTCAGAAAACGTCACATGTGACGTCACTATTTACTGAAAGTAAGCAATATTTGCCCCATATGGCATGATGAAAACGAAGTGACCATATAAAGTAAATACTGTTTCCTGTTTGCAAATAGTGACATCACATGTTGCGTGTTCTTGAAATGACGTCACTTACAGAAGAGGTTGTAAATCCCATAGTTTTACGGTCCTGATCATTTTGGTAATGTTTTTGTGTGCACGAACCAGACGCTAGACAGCAGTGTAAAAAAACTCGGTTACATCTATAACAGACAGGGAGTGTCTCTAGCTCAGGTATATGTCCAATAAATTGGTGGTGAAATGCAACTGCATACACTGATCATTCTGCTGTCTTGTTGGAATCATTACCTGGTTCTGGAGTACATCAGACAACTGATCCCCTATACAGAAAAATGTATTATATTCCAAGCCCTTATGGTGGAAATATGTTGTAGTAAGACGTACGATATAGTGTTGCCCTTTCTTAAGGACTGACACTATGTTGGGATTGGGTTATGTTGGTTTATTCTTCTGTCAGTAATAGAATTTGAGATATTGACTACACATGATTAAGTTGATCACTAGGGCGCTTTCAGCAAATTGTTTACCTATAAATTTAATTTTAAAACGTATATTTTCAATATAGAAAGCCGAAATAATTTAGTATTCTGTTGCAGCATACTATGACAAATTGAAAGAAGCTGGTGTCAAAGTAGAATTAAAAACCATTAAAGGTGTACCTCGTGCATTTTGGAGTCTTCCAGGTAGGTTATCTATACTGTTTGTATTCACTTCCTGGTATCGGACAACGTGATCGAGTCGGATCGCAATGTTCGGCTTTATTTTCAACATGTTTCGTGTTATCGCATCCATTGCGTTTGTTATTACATAATTACCTCTCCGGCTGAACTGCCAAATATATACAGCTCGTCTGGTGTCGCAAAATATGTTGTTATTGTTGTTGTATTTTGCTGTGTAGGGTGTAGCAAAGACTGTACATGGGTGGTATTCAGGAAACATCTTAAGGCTAGGATTTTCCTTAAAATCCACAGGATTTTCCTTAAATATTTAGAAAATACTTTCATTATTTATGGCATTTTTGTCCTTAAAAAATATAAGGTAACGTCCATTTTCCTTAGATGAAATTAATATTTTCCTTAAAGTTGAGACTATCCTTTGCCAAGGAAATCCTTAAATGGCACTGATGAAAATTTTAAGGTTAAATATTTCCTTGTCTTTAACTGAGGAAGAGAAAATAATGATACGGACAATCTTGAGGTAAACCTGTTTCGTGAATACAATCCCAGATTACTTGAAGTTGATAGTATGTTTTATACTTTTGCCAGGAGCATTCAAAGAGACATGCAATGAAGCCCATGACGCTGCAGTGAAGTTTATACAAGAAAACAGTGCTTAAGAACAACTGCTATATAACTACCAGTCGTTCTGTTAGACTTTGATCTGGTCAGATTTTATGAACTATGTCAGTGTTGTTGTGTTGGAGTTTTACACCTTTTTTAATATATGAATGTATAATGTTTTGAATGATGTTTCTGTTATTTCCATGATAAATAAAAACAAACATACTGGTCAACAGTGTTAGTTTATTTATTGTAACATTTTTAGAAATGTAATTTACTATGTAAAGCTGTCGAAAACAAATTCATCATTTCAGATTATATAGTCATAACGATGTTTACTGTAGATGATAGTATTGAATTGTAGTGCAGCTTCTCATACCACATAATAGTGAGATAGTTCTTTTGACCAGGCCTCGATCTCTCGAAGCATATCAATTTGAACTGAATCTCAGCTCAAATATTGTCTCAGATCGTTACGATGTTTCTCATCTGAGACTGGACTTAAAATCGGTATTACAAAACGAAAAATTATACCTTTTTCAGAAAAAAACAAGATATTCAAAATGAGATTTGTCTCAAACCAAGGCTTAGATTTCTATCTGAGATGCTTTGGGAGATTGGGGCCTGCATATAGTATCGCAAAGTGCTATTGGCTTATATAAACATGTCAATGTGGACAAAACCTTTTACAAAAAACTTTTATTTTAACCTATATTTTAAAGTTAGAGTTTTAGGTTTAAACTTATTTATTTTACATCGATATTTACAATCACAATTTTCACAAGTTCTAACAACTTATATTAATCACTCTCGATGACTGCTTCTTGGCTACCAACCAGTATTCGCGCCTAATGTAGAGATTGTAAAGTTCATGATCAAACTTATGTCATCACGGGGCTCAAACTTACGACCTTTTGATCAGGAGTCAGACGCTCTACCTCTCGACTACTACGCCTCCTCAACTTAGAGTTATATGGATAAGCCTGAAATCTAATGTCTACTTTTCGTAGACTTCTATTTGTCTTTTTTATTTTAGATCCATTTCCTTGCCCTGTCATCAGTTTTTAAGATTATATCTAATGCCATTTTTTGTTTTGTAGTGACCTACAGATATCACTGTATTCAGAAATGTTAATATCTCAATGTCGGCCTTTGGGCCAAAAAAACTCGGACAATTACACCATTTTCAATGATTTCTTTCATCTACTTTAATACATGGATTGAGTCATCTTTACGCATACATTTGTGTATCATGCTAAGTCACTTCTAATTATAAAAGGTATATTTTCGAACAAATTGTATTTGTATATTACATTGTAAAACATAATTTGTGAACCTGGCCCCTGCTTCTTATGATCCCCATGTTTGCCTTAACATCTTCTATCGCCCATGATGTTTCCCTGGGATCTGTGCAGGGTGGCATTTCCTTGTGGATGTGTCTAGACAAATGTTGTATTTAATTAATTTAGTATAATATAACACAACTATTTTCATTTAATAAGGTCGATTTGAGAATGTATCAAACATGCACAAATGTTATCAATGCTATAATATGTTTATTCTGAGTTTGTTCAGCAACGTGAAGTCATTAGATAGTGTAATGTCTGTACAATGAATATATATTAAATACACATGCTTTTAACCACGGACTCAACAAATTATGACACTTTATTCAAACATTTGTTTTATAAGCAATTATTCATTAACATATAGCAATGACAGACATTACAGGATTTGTTTTAAACATATATAAAATATACAAAAATACATAACCGATGATACATTTTGAATATCACTGTAAAACTTCACACTAGTGTTTGTTGTTGTAATGCAGCACTATGCATCATACTCAAGTTAAGTCATTTATCAGGGTTTTAACAGTTATTAAGTAATAATCCTACGTTCTGAACATGAGTACATTCATTTAAGCTGTACTGACACTTTAACATATTTTCACCGTGAATGCATTTGTTTACCATCACATAGTCCTATTATTCACTGTATATTCTGTATATTATATAGCACTGTAACTAGAATATGTTTCTTTAAAATCTATATGAAGTACTTTATATATTTTAATACTAATATATGTGAAAACATTACACACAAATTAACTTTCACAACATTTAATTAAAAATACACCAGACCTCCACACTCAATGGACACAGTAATTAATACCCAAACAATGAAATGAAAGAGTTATCAGTGATCGAAAATATGATTTATACAAAAAATAAGCCATAAGATATACAGTAATATAAGAATATCTACACTTCATACGGACGAGGATAAAATATCAAGTTTTATTGCATGAAAACATTTCGAAACTATTTGGAATAAACAATAAAATTAATAAAACCTTTGACTAAATTAGATTCAGCCCTAAGACGTTTCTTTATTTGACGTTTGATGTCAATAGACAACCGTCCCTAACACCCGCCCGCCAAAACCCATAACCAGGATTTTGAAGATTGAAAACCTTCTTAAGACATAGATAATCTCCTTATTACCTGTGCCTGGTTTCATAATCCTAGCTTGGAAACCTTATCATTCATTGATGGATCCAGTTTTCATAGAGCGACGGACAGAGCTTTGAACCTTGCACTCATCGCAGGATTCCTGTTGATCAATGGTAGTTGATAGCACTATATATCTTGCCAAAGCGACCACACATTTTGCCACATTGCAAAATAAACATACGTGCATAATTTCCTCATTACCCTCTGTCCACATGCCCAGTTTTATAAACCTAGCTTTGTAACTTTGTCAGTTATCGCAGGATCTAGACTCCCCCGATGCACGCACGGACATACAGACGGACAGAGACATGGACTGAGGGTAATCCTATAGTCACAACCGGTGAAACAGATCAACAATTAAACATCATACTAAAATATATCAATAATTACACAAAAATAAACAGCATACTAAATAATATCAACATTCAAAGAGCATTCTAACATATAGTAACGATCAATTAAACACTAGAATGTTTGTATTTTAAATACTAAAATAGATGAACAATTAATAAGCATACTTACATATAGCGACAATCAACCAGCAACACATGATACAAGAATAATTGCAGTTTATATACTAAAATAGATCAACAATTGATAGGTATACTAAAATAGATCAACAATCAAACATCACTACATGGTATAAGAATAGTTGTAGTTTGTAAACTAAAAAATATCAACAATTGATAAGTATACGAAAATATATCAACAATCAAACATCACTACATGGTACATGACTATTTGTAGTTTATATACAAAAATAGATTAACAATTTATAAGTATACGAACAAATATCAACAATCAAACATCACTACATGGTACAAGAATGTTTGTAGTTTGTAAACTAAAATATATCAAAAATTAAACAGCAGTTTATGAATCAAAACGATTTGCACTTACCATATGAACTTTGATCAAGAATAATCAAGAGACACAATTTCAAGATACTAGGTACTTTATACTTAGCACACTGAGTTAGATTACATGGCAATATATACACATGTATTAAGTTCGATTTCTTGCTCAGGTACAAGTATGTAACTGTACTTTTCAGCACAACCCAAGCCATTTTAGGCCATCCTAAAATGTTTGTTTGGCATAATCCGACCCGGCCAAAGTTGGTAGGTCGGTCATTAACTTTCATTTAATATTTTATATGGTATTCAAGTTTAAACAATTCAACTACCAGTCGCGAAAATAATTTCCCACTAAACACATAGAAAATCTTTTGACAAGGGCCATTATCAGGAGCAGTTAGGGTGACGCCAAACAAAACATTTGTAATGATCACTCTATGTATTTTTTATCGTGCACAGTGTTCTGTCACCGACAGACTGGACCCAACACAACAGTGGGCATGGGAACCACCCCTGCGACACATTCTAGAATAACTCTAGAATTATTCTAGCATTATTCTAGAATGTATTTCTAGAATATTCAAGAAACGTTAAATGGCCGCTTCTTGAAGAATTGTTCTAGAATTATCCAGGAATTGTCAGGAATTATTCCAGAATCAAAATTCTTGAATAATTCTAGAATACAAGTTCTTAAATAGTTCATTGAATATTTCTTGAATAAAAATTCAAGAAGCGGCATAATTTAACATTCTAGAATATTCTAGAGGTAAATTCTAGAATTACTGATTCTGATTCTAGAATTCTGAAGATTCTAGAAACATTGAATATTTTTACAACACTTTAAAGGGAATATTTCTAGAATTCTGATGATTCTAGAATTATAACAATTCTAGAACTTTCTTGAAACTCTGAGAGATCTTGCCTGATATTTAGCTGAGTAGTAAAACCAGATCAGTTGGCAGACTCTGCATGCAATCATGCAGACTATTGCATGCCGACTGATCAGAATAATTATACACTTGTTCCACGAAGACAGTTTACAGTTATGTATAAAGAGTGACATTATAGACAATGTGAAGTATTTTATTTTGTTTTAACTGTTACATGTTAATGTATTTTGGCGACACAATAAACATTATGAAATATATTTTGATGACAATCAATAAACATTAAAACCAACGTTCATTACTACATTGTATTGTCTTAACTTGCCAAAACTCATTTGTTTGGCAACCATTGTAGACCCAGGGAAGCTGGCATGCATTATAATGCTGACTGGGAAGACCAGTCCTCTGTAAGAAACGGCCAACTTTTCTAACAGAGACATTGTCGGTAGCGAGACTAGAACCAATTAATTCAGTTATTCACAGGCAGACAGTTTATCATACTATCATTCCTTGGAAGGACCAGTACTTCCGTAAGAAACTTTCTAACACAAAGAAACAATGTCTGTAGCAGGGCTAAAATCAACGACCCTATATCAGAGATTACAGTGATTTTAAGTACTCAATCGCAGTGGGAGGTTTCAAGCAAAAGGACAAAACTGATTATAATTTGACTAGATTTAACAAAGTATTGACTAGATGCATGACGTTACTTAAAGGATGCCCCTACTAAGGCTTTTTGTGACTGGAAATGTGACAGTGCTCAGCTGTTCAAAACACAACAGCATGCAACACAAACAAAGTCCATAAGTATAAAACCCAAACTAACAAATGTAACTTCTCAAAACCGTAACTAGAAATGTGTCTAAACGACAAGTGTTTGCCCACGGGCCATTCTGTTTGCTGCATATGCAATTCTAACAGTGTTGTCCATAAGTAACTACAATAAAAACGGCACATAACACAGGTGAGCTAAAGAATATCTAAGATTTTAAATTTGAACGAGAGTATTGTAGAACGTAACATCATTGTAACGCAATGCTGCACCAAAACCTAAACAAGTAAGTTATACTTGAAACAGAACATATACAAAAATATCTCATGAAAAAACAATCTGGCAAAATAATGGTAAAACAATACAACATCATGCAACACAATCAAAGTCCATAAGTATAAAACCCAAACTAACAAATGTAACTTCTCAAAACCGTAACTAGAAATGTGTCTAAACGACAAGTGTTTGCCCACGGGCCATTCTGTTTGCTGCATATGCAATTCTAACAGTGTTGTCCATAAGTAACTACAATAAAAACGGCACATAACACAGGTGAGCTAAAGAATATCTAAGATTTTAAAATTGAACGAGAGTATTGTAGGACGTAACATCATTGTAACGCAATGCTGCACCAAAACCTTAACAAGTAAGTTATACTTGAAACAGAACATATACAAACATATCTCATGAAAAAACAATCTGGCAAAATAATGGTAAACAAGAAATATCTTTAAAAAAGATGGTCGGCGCAACTTGAAGTTTGCAAATTTGTTTCAATCTATAGGTTAAAATTTGTTGTACATGTGTACAACATAAAAGATGCCTAAATGTCATTCAATTACGCTATATAATACAGACTTTCCAAGCCCTGTAAGGGGAGATCACTGCATTTGAGACTGCATCAATCGCAACTTCTCGGCGGTATTCGACAGAGCCAATAATGCCGAGGTGTTCCGAATGAGCAGCATAATAAATAACTACGTAGTGTGAGTAGTCAAAGACACAGTATAGTGTGTTTCCATATTGCATAAGTCGTGAACTCACACATCCATGTAGATAAACTTGTTACATAGCGATTTATCTGATTAAAAGAATATTAAAGTTCGCGACTGGTACATAAACCAAAGAAAGTCTTCTTAATTCCGACAACGGACAATTCCCCGTGGTGATGAATAACAAAAGAGAGAGAATACGTAACTACAGGGAAAGCCACATACATAAGACAATGCCTCCCAACGCAGATCTCCGGAAAAACAACAATCCACAAAACATAAGGCACTAAAGGAGGTCAAACGGTACACATATTAAGGAACTGAGGTACAATGAATGGCCCAGCAGACCACAAGGAATAACTACTTACAGGATAATCTTGAAATACACTATAGAAAATGTTAACCAATCTACTTCAAGGTTACACGTATTTTTAAATTGAAGAGAAATTTCGCGAAATTGCCTTGGTGGTTAACGTAAGATTTGATTGGTTTACAAAACACTGAATATGCAATTAGCACTACCATGTTAGTACGGCTGCGTCGAAAAAATGCAACAGCATGCAACACAAACAAAGTCCATAAGTACAAAACCCAAACTAACAAATGTGACTTCTCAAAACCGCAACTAGAAATGTGTCTGAAGGACAAGTGTTTGTGAGAGTCCAACACACTTCGATGGACAAATGTATTTTACAAAAAAAAATTGCAAATTTTCATTTTTTGGTAAAATTTGCATTTGTCCATTGAAGTGTGTTTCAATACAAGTTTTTCCAGCTTGAAAAACTTGTGGGAGTCCAACTGGGGTTTAACTGCATCACCCGACTTTGCCGTGCGCTTTCCAGTTCTTGTACATGAAATAATTTCTTCCTGGGAAAATACTTTGAAGGTTAAAACTTTAAATATGTTTTGTTCTCCAATAGCATTTGACAAATCAATGTCATCCTCCACCTCTGACAACATTGATGTATCCTCCTTATCAGACTTTTTGTTTGAAAAGCAATGGAGCTTCATCTGTGAAATGTTATTTGATTTCTTATCTACGTTTAACTTCTTTTGAGAACAGTTATCCGGCATCTGACTGTTCATTGGCTAGAGAGGTTTCTTCTAACTTGTCAAGTCGTTCTTCTATTTTGCGGTATTTTCTCCGCAAGGCTGTCACTTCTTCCTCCAGTTTCCGGTAACTGTGTGTTTCTCTATCAAAAATGTTAATCATGATTAAATTATATCAGGTTGAAGCTATTTCTGTATTAATTATTATACAACCAGAAAAAAGAAACTATACTGGCAAGGGACGAAAAGCCGCCGGCGTTTTTTCAATGTTTATATTGTGTATTTTTAAAGATAAGAGAAAAAGATAAATAAAGCTGGTCATTTTACATCGATTAATTAGCAAGACTTTATATTCCAAGAATAAAAACAACAAGTCTTACAGGACCTAAGATAATGCTCTGTTGGACAGTTTCTGTTTTGATACCAAGACATGACTGACATTTTGTCAGGAACCTACAGCAAAAAATGCTAGACTACTGATAAACAGGACCATGAACTATTTCAGCTTAGTTTCATGTAGATTCAGTGAAAGGTGATGCTGTATAGTGTTTGCAGTTTCATCCGATTTAAAACCTGGTTAAACCCATCAAAACCTTGCAACTATGTGTCATGAAGATCCAATGAAAAAAATGAAGCCACCATAATGTTTGCAAGGTTTTAATGGATTGAGTCATCTTTACGCATACATTTGTGTATCATGCTAAGTCACTTCTAATTATAAAAGGTATATTTTCGAACAAATTGTATTTGTATATTACATTGTAAAACATAATTTGTGAACCTGGCCCCTGCTTCTTATGATCCCCATGTTTGCCTTAACATCTTCTATCGCCCATGATGTTTCCCTGGGATCTGTGCAGGGTGGCATTTCCTTGTGGATGTGTCTAGACAAATGTTGTATTTAATTAATTTAGTATAATATAACACAACTATTTTCATTTAATAAGGTCGATTTGAGAATGTATCAAACATGCACAAATGTTATCAATGCTATAATATGTTTATTCTGAGTTTGTTCAGCAACGTGAAGTCATTAGATAGTGTAATGTCTGTACAATGAATATATATTAAATACACATGCTTTTAACCACGGACTCAACAAATTATGACACTTTATTCAAACATTTGTTTTATAAGCAATTATTCATTAACATATAGCAATGACAGACATTACAGGATTTGTTTTAAACATATATAAAATATACAAAAATACATAACCGATGATACATTTTGAATATCACTGTAAAACTTCACACTAGTGTTTGTTGTTGTAATGCAGCACTATGCATCATACTCAAGTTAAGTCATTTATCAGGGTTTTAACAGTTATTAAGTAATAATCCTACGTTCTGAACATGAGTACATTCATTTAAGCTGTACTGACACTTTAACATATTTTCACCGTGAATGCATTTGTTTACCATCACATAGTCCTATTATTCACTGTATATTCTGTATATTATATAGCACTGTAACTAGAATATGTTTCTTTAAAATCTATATGAAGTACTTTATATATTTTAATACTAATATATGTGAAAACATTACACACAAATTAACTTTCACAACATTTAATTAAAAATACACCAGACCTCCACACTCAATGGACACAGTAATTAATACCCAAACAATGAAATGAAAGAGTTATCAGTGATCGAAAATATGATTTATACAAAAAATAAGCCATAAGATATACAGTAATATAAGAATATCTACACTTCATACGGACGAGGATAAAATATCAAGTTTTATTGCATGAAAACATTTCGAAACTATTTGGAATAAACAATAAAATTAATAAAACCTTTGACTAAATTAGATTCAGCCCTAAGACGTTTCTTTATTTGACGTTTGATGTCAATAGACAACCGTCCCTAACACCCGCCCGCCAAAACCCATAACCAGGATTTTGAAGATTGAAAACCTTCTTAAGACATAGATAATCTCCTTATTACCTGTGCCTGGTTTCATAATCCTAGCTTGGAAACCTTATCATTCATTGATGGATCCAGTTTTCATAGAGCGACGGACAGAGCTTTGAACCTTGCACTCATCGCAGGATTCCTGTTGATCAATGGTAGTTGATAGCACTATATATCTTGCCAAAGCGACCACACATTTTGCCACATTGCAAAATAAACATACGTGCATAATTTCCTCATTACCCTCTGTCCACATGCCCAGTTTTATAAACCTAGCTTTGTAACTTTGTCAGTTATCGCAGGATCTAGACTCCCCCGATGCACGCACGGACATACAGACGGACAGAGACATGGACTGAGGGTAATCCTATAGTCACAACCGGTGAAACAGATCAACAATTAAACATCATACTAAAATATATCAATAATTACACAAAAATAAACAGCATACTAAATAATATCAACATTCAAAGAGCATTCTAACATATAGTAACGATCAATTAAACACTAGAATGTTTGTATTTTAAATACTAAAATAGATGAACAATTAATAAGCATACTTACATATAGCGACAATCAACCAGCAACACATGATACAAGAATAATTGCAGTTTATATACTAAAATAGATCAACAATTGATAGGTATACTAAAATAGATCAACAATCAAACATCACTACATGGTATAAGAATAGTTGTAGTTTGTAAACTAAAAAATATCAACAATTGATAAGTATACGAAAATATATCAACAATCAAACATCACTACATGGTACATGACTATTTGTAGTTTATATACAAAAATAGATTAACAATTTATAAGTATACGAACAAATATCAACAATCAAACATCACTACATGGTACAAGAATGTTTGTAGTTTGTAAACTAAAATATATCAAAAATTAAACAGCAGTTTATGAATCAAAACGATTTGCACTTACCATATGAACTTTGATCAAGAATAATCAAGAGACACAATTTCAAGATACTAGGTACTTTATACTTAGCACACTGAGTTAGATTACATGGCAATATATACACATGTATTAAGTTCGATTTCTTGCTCAGGTACAAGTATGTAACTGTACTTTTCAGCACAACCCAAGCCATTTTAGGCCATCCTAAAATGTTTGTTTGGCATAATCCGACCCGGCCAAAGTTGGTAGGTCGGTCATTAACTTTCATTTAATATTTTATATGGTATTCAAGTTTAAACAATTCAACTACCAGTCGCGAAAATAATTTCCCACTAAACACATAGAAAATCTTTTGACAAGGGCCATTATCAGGAGCAGTTAGGGTGACGCCAAACAAAACATTTGTAATGATCACTCTATGTATTTTTTATCGTGCACAGTGTTCTGTCACCGACAGACTGGACCCAACACAACAGTGGGCATGGGAACCACCCCTGCGACACATTCTAGAATAACTCTAGAATTATTCTAGCATTATTCTAGAATGTATTTCTAGAATATTCAAGAAACGTTAAATGGCCGCTTCTTGAAGAATTGTTCTAGAATTATCCAGGAATTGTCAGGAATTATTCCAGAATCAAAATTCTTGAATAATTCTAGAATACAAGTTCTTAAATAGTTCATTGAATATTTCTTGAATAAAAATTCAAGAAGCGGCATAATTTAACATTCTAGAATATTCTAGAGGTAAATTCTAGAATTACTGATTCTGATTCTAGAATTCTGAAGATTCTAGAAACATTGAATATTTTTACAACACTTTAAAGGGAATATTTCTAGAATTCAGATGATTCTAGAATTATAACAATTCTAGAACTTTCTTGAAACTCTGAGAGATCTTGCCTGAAATTTAGCTGAGTAGTAAAACCAGATCAGTTGGCAGACTCTGCATGCAATCATGCAGACTATTGCATGCCGACTGATCAGAATAATTATACACTTGTTCCACGAAGACAGTTTACAGTTATGTATAAAGAGTGACATTATAGACAATGTGAAGTATTTTATTTTGTTTTAACTGTTACATGTTAATGTATTTTGGCGACACAATAAACATTATGAAATATATTTTGATGACAATCAATAAACATTAAAACCAACGTTCATTACTACATTGTATTGTCTTAACTTGCCAAAACTCATTTGTTTGGCAACCATTGTAGACCCAGGGAAGCTGGCATGCATTATAATGCTGACTGGGAAGACCAGTCCTCTGTAAGAAACGGCCAACTTTTCTAACAGAGACATTGTCGGTAGCGAGACTAGAACCAATTAATTCAGTTATTCACAGGCAGACAGTTTATCATACTATCATTCCTTGGAAGGACCAGTACTTCCGTAAGAAACTTTCTAACACAAAGAAACAATGTCTGTAGCAGGGCTAAAATCAACTACCCTATATCAGAGATTACAGTGATTTTAAGTACTCAATCGCAGTGGGAGGTTTCAAGCAAAAGGACAAAACTGATTATAATTTGACTAGATTTAACAAAGTATTGACTAGATGCATGACGTTACTTAAAGGATGCCCCTACTAAGGCTTTTTGTGACTGGAAATGTGACAGTGCTCAGCTGTTCAAAACACAACAGCATGCAACACAAACAAAGTCCATAAGTATAAAACCCAAACTAACAAATGTAACTTCTCAAAACCGTAACTAGAAATGTGTCTAAACGACAAGTGTTTGCCCACGGGCCATTCTGTTTGCTGCATATGCAATTCTAACAGTGTTGTCCATAAGTAACTACAATAAAAACGGCACATAACACAGGTGAGCTAAAGAATATCTAAGATTTTAAATTTGAACGAGAGTATTGTAGAACGTAACATCATTGTAACGCAATGCTGCACCAAAACCTAAACAAGTAAGTTATACTTGAAACAGAACATATACAAAAATATCTCATGAAAAAACAATCTGGCAAAATAATGGTAAAACAATACAACATCATGCAACACAATCAAAGTCCATAAGTATAAAACCCAAACTAACAAATGTAACTTCTCAAAACCGTAACTAGAAATGTGTCTAAACGACAAGTGTTTGCCCACGGGCCATTCTGTTTGCTGCATATGCAATTCTAACAGTGTTGTCCATAAGTAACTACAATAAAAACGGCACATAACACAGGTGAGCTAAAGAATATCTAAGATTTTAAAATTGAACGAGAGTATTGTAGGACGTAACATCATTGTAACGCAATGCTGCACCAAAACCTTAACAAGTAAGTTATACTTGAAACAGAACATATACAAACATATCTCATGAAAAAACAATCTGGCAAAATAATGGTAAACAAGAAATATCTTTAAAAAAGATGGTCGGCGCAACTTGAAGTTTGCAAATTTGTTTCAATCTATAGGTTAAAATTTGTTGTACATGTGTACAACATAAAAGATGCCTAAATGTCATTCAATTACGCTATATAATACAGACTTTCCAAGCCCTGTAAGGGGAGATCACTGCATTTGAGACTGCATCAATCGCAACTTCTCGGCGGTATTCGACAGAGCCAATAATGCCGAGGTGTTCCGAATGAGCAGCATAATAAATAACTACGTAGTGTGAGTAGTCAAAGACACAGTATAGTGTGTTTCCATATTGCATAAGTCGTGAACTCACACATCCATGTAGATAAACTTGTTACATAGCGATTTATCTGATTAAAAGAATATTAAAGTTCGCGACTGGTACATAAACCAAAGAAAGTCTTCTTAATTCCGACAACGGACAATTCCCCGTGGTGATGAATAACAAAAGAGAGAGAATACGTAACTACAGGGAAAGCCACATACATAAGACAATGCCTCCCAACGCAGATCTCCGGAAAAACAACAATCCACAAAACATAAGGCACTAAAGGAGGTCAAACGGTACACATATTAAGGAACTGAGGTACAATGAATGGCCCAGCAGACCACAAGGAATAACTACTTACAGGATAATCTTGAAATACACTATAGAAAATGTTAACCAATCTACTTCAAGGTTACACGTATTTTTAAATTGAAGAGAAATTTCGCGAAATTGCCTTGGTGGTTAACGTAAGATTTGATTGGTTTACAAAACACTGAATATGCAATTAGCACTACCATGTTAGTACGGCTGCGTCGAAAAAATGCAACAGCATGCAACACAAACAAAGTCCATAAGTACAAAACCCAAACTAACAAATGTGACTTCTCAAAACCGCAACTAGAAATGTGTCTGAAGGACAAGTGTTTGTGAGAGTCCAACACACTTCGATGGACAAATGTATTTTACAAAAAAAAATTGCAAATTTTCATTTTTTGGTAAAATTTGCATTTGTCCATTGAAGTGTGTTTCAATACAAGTTTTTCCAGCTTGAAAAACTTGTGGGAGTCCAACTGGGGTTTAACTGCATCACCCGACTTTGCCGTGCGCTTTCCAGTTCTTGTACATGAAATAATTTCTTCCTGGGAAAATACTTTGAAGGTTAAAACTTTAAATATGTTTTGTTCTCCAATAGCATTTGACAAATCAATGTCATCCTCCACCTCTGACAACATTGATGTATCCTCCTTATCAGACTTTTTGTTTGAAAAGCAATGGAGCTTCATCTGTGAAATGTTATTTGATTTCTTATCTACGTTTAACTTCTTTTGAGAACAGTTATCCGGCATCTGACTGTTCATTGGCTAGAGAGGTTTCTTCTAACTTGTCAAGTCGTTCTTCTATTTTGCGGTATTTTCTCCGCAAGGCTGTCACTTCTTCCTCCAGTTTCCGGTAACTGTGTGTTTCTCTATCAAAAATGTTAATCATGATTAAATTATATCAGGTTGAAGCTATTTCTGTATTAATTATTATACAACCAGAAAAAAGAAACTATACTGGCAAGGGACGAAAAGCCGCCGGCGTTTTTTCAATGTTTATATTGTGTATTTTTAAAGATAAGAGAAAAAGATAAATAAAGCTGGTCATTTTACATCGATTAATTAGCAAGACTTTATATTCCAAGAATAAAAACAACAAGTCTTACAGGACCTAAGATAATGCTCTGTTGGACAGTTTCTGTTTTGATACCAAGACATGACTGACATTTTGTCAGGAACCTACAGCAAAAAATGCTAGACTACTGATAAACAGGACCATGAACTATTTCAGCTTAGTTTCATGTAGATTCAGTGAAAGGTGATGCTGTATAGTGTTTGCAGTTTCATCCGATTTAAAACCTGGTTAAACCCATCAAAACCTTGCAACTATGTGTCATGAAGATCCAATGAAAAAAATGAAGCCACCATAATGTTTGCAAGGTTTTAATGTATTATGACTCTGACCTAGTTTTTGACGACACGATTCTGTAATTACTAGTTTACAGCTTTTTTTATGAACAAGTTTACAACTGTGTCGCAGAAGACTAAAATGTTTTACAGTAAAATGAAATTTCTAAACACTCACTTGGAGGAGACTTTCTTGGAATCAACGCTGCGGCTTAAGTAGTTGGTATGAATGGTCTCTGTAGCATCTGCAAAAAAGATTAAAAACTAGAGCTTGTTTTTGAACAATAATAATAGTAGCACCTCGAAGTCATTCCAAATAACGCAGAGAAATATGAAGTCCCGCGGATGATAATTGTTCACTCCATACGGCCGCGAAGTCACTCCATTGCGTTGGAGGAATTGATGTTTCACGAAGTCACCGTTTTTTCCACACATTTCAGACTTCGCAGAATTTGCACTTTCCTCCTGAACTGTACACATGTTAACTTTTATGACGCAAAGTGACGAAGGTATGGGACCTTTCCATCTGACTTCGAATTTACTGTAATAGTATCCTGCATGAAACACTTTATGTATCTTTCAAGTATATAAAGGGGATTTAAATATATTAATAATTATTAAACATGAAAATTATTGGAGTTTGGGACCTGATCCCTGCCAACTTGTTTAATGACTACCAAAAACTTGTATTAAGTTTTTGGAATGACGCAAACACACACGGTCAAAGGTAACACTTAATGCCCCTTCATCATTCTTCAAAAGGCAGGACCTAAAACTATGTGTGGTACATGCCGTAAATTATCACGGTTGATAGGTCAGACAAGAGCAATGCAAAGGCGAATGCATATACTTCCGAAGAGTATGCTTGGCGTATAAGAAAAGGTATTACCATTTATTTCAGAAGACTCGGCACTGGGTTTTATGGTCTTTTCAAATTCTGGCAATTTTCGTGGAGTAAGTGACTTTCGTGGAGCTCTTGGCAAATCTCCAAATTCTGGCAATTTTCGTGGAGTAAGTGACTTTCGTGGAGGTCTTGGCAAATCTCCAAATTCTGGCAATTGTCGTGGAGTAAGTGACTTTCGTGGAGGTCTTGGCAAATCTCCAAATTCTGGCAATTTTCGTGGAGTAAGTGACTTTTGTGGAGCTCTTGGCAAATCTCCAAATTCTGGCAATTTTCGTGGAGTAAGTGACTTTTGTGGAGCTCTTGGCAAATCTCCAAATTCTGGCCATTTTCGTGGAGAACGTGACTTTCGTGGAGATCCTCGTAAATGGTCTCGGTCCTCTTCTTCATTCTCTGCAATTAAATTTTCTCTAAATTTACTCTTAATATGTATTATGTAAAACTCAATCTATGAAGCTGTTCCAGGAATATGATCACAAAGATCTTTTTAAGCAAGCAACTTTGTGGAGTGGTGGGACAAATATTATGCTGATACAATTGTGTTTGCTATATCGGGGTACCACAGTGCTAGAAATAAAATTAAAACTAAGTTGCCCAACAGGCAAGTTCAAATTTGCTTTATTTTGCCCCTGAAAATGTCAACTTGCCCTGCAAATTAACTGAAAATGAACAATAATTGTCATTTAATATTTCACAAAATCTATAATCTAGTTGAAATTACTGAAGAAAAAAGTGAAAATTATCAGGGGATTATATACACATTTCTGAACATATTTAATGACTTGAACTGATGATTATTACAGAAGTTATTTTAACTCAATGAAGGGCGGGGGTTTACATGAAATATTGTTTACTTTCCAAATTGTACCCGGGACGTGGTTACGGATTTTAAACATTACTTCCAGTTTTCCCCAAGTAAACATTTTGTATTCAAACTGAAGTTTTTGGACGTAATTTGCTTCCTTTTTTTCATTTTAGGGGAGAAAAAAGCACATGCCCAGGTGGGCGAGCTGACAATGATCACTCGCCCAACGACCAATTCCACTCGTAAATACGAGTGGATTTGTCGATGCCTGGATTATACCTTTTTACCTATGCAACAAATATTTCTAATATTTATACTATGCAACTATAAAAGGTAAAATACCTTGGTGTTGACAAAAACTGTCCGTTACATCAGTCATTAGCGGTTCAAACCTCTGATTCAACCACTTGCTCAATTCCTTTTTGCCTAAAAAAATTAAAAAGAAATCATCAGTTTTTGTCTCACTATATCGCGAATGCATTCACACATTAACAAATTCAAGTCCCCGTCAAGCTGCACATTTTTCTCACCCTCTGACATTTGGCTCCTATAGGCAGCATTGCTTGGACAGTCTCAGATGCAATTTTAAATAGAATTATTCACAGTTACAGGGTTCCCTCTGGGTATTTAAAAGCCTCAAAAGGGCATATGGCTGCCTTTCCTAATCTCGTGGGTTTTCCTTAAGTCGTGGGCAAGTAAACCCGTTCATTTTTTCAGGTTAGAATTGTCATATCTGAATACAATAGAAACGTGTGAAACTTGAATAAGATGTAGATAAGGGGTATTTTGTCTTTTTAATAAAATCACATGCGCGTTTCCGTGACGTCATCACGCATTCCAAAGGCTATTTTTAGAATCCACGAGTTAAGGCAAATAAAGCATAAACAGTTCATTTTTCATTTTTAAAACAGCAGACACAATGTTTGCACTCGTGTGATTTTACTTTTGAGGATTATGTTGCATGCAAAAATATGCAGGTCGAGAATACATGTATGTTGAGAATATTATACATACCTCCGACGGCCAAAATGCGGAACTTCCACATGCCTCGATAGCCCTTATAGAGTGACACACCGCACATACCGACTCTGTAGCTGTCTATGGGTATTTTTGGTTCTACCACTTGTTTCGGATTGCGAACTGACAACCGATTGCCATCATCAAGCCATCTCATAACTGCGAATCCGCTTTCGCTTTCCGACATTTTGACTGTTGTCGTCTGCAACCGCGATTTCTTCCGCTTTTGATTGGTTATGATTTTAAAATCTAACCATACGATTTTCGCTTTACAAAGGCTTATTACAGCAGGGGAGGTAATTATTGCTATCGACTGTATCGGATTTTTTGATTGGTCTATAAGGATATCATCCACCAATGGCTGATCGTCGCAGAAAGCGCTTAAAATATCCGGAAGAAATGGCTACAAAAAATGACAATCTCAAGCCTGTGATTTCTGAAGGCAGACCAAGCTATGTCTGTACAATGTTCGGGCGGAGACTAAGTTCGAAGCAACGAATACTCTTGCATTTACACCAATTTCACAAAACGTGTGAGTATGACGGGAACTGGTCATTTCGTCACCAAACCGTTTCGTAACCTGTCATTTCTGCAGTGTGCGAAATTAACGGTAGCCCGATCGACCGAGGCGACGAAAAAAGGGCTAGGGCTACAAATAAATTATTGCGTAGATAAATAAATGGGTCTATATTTCAGGTCAATTGTAATTGATAAGAGGTTAAATAAGGCTAAACGTAATAAACTACTAAAAAGATTAATTTTGCACACTGTTTCTGGTCATCACGTAACCATGTGCCCGACTCGTGTCGTAACCTATGGAAATTTACTGGTCAACTTATTTCATAGCACTGGCTTCTAAGTATGCAATTTTCAGAATGAAAAGTGTAAAAAGAAATCAAGATAACATTTTAAGAATGTGCATGTTCATGCATTGTGAATGAAAACAAGTTGAAGGTGCAACCTTTACTCATTATTTGTGTTTCATGCAGCACCAGTTAAGAGAGTTCGAAAGCTGTACCTAGAAAATGAAAATTACCTGTACCAAAGCGTACAGAAAGAAGATGGAGGCATGGCTTCAGAACACAACCTGCGTCATCTCATTCTGATGGAAATAAAGGTTTGATCATTAAAATGGTTTGCTTGTACCGTGATTTTTTTTGGAAATAATGAAACTACCTGTGCCCGTGAAATTGGGACAAATCCAGAAATCGGGAACATAAAAGAAAGCTTGTTTTGTTCATAAGTTGTTATTTTTTTGCCTTTTCTACTGATATATCTAAGACAGATGGACTAGTTCTTGACTGACTGTTGTTTTCACTTTGTTTATAACAAAATGCTGCCTGTCAATGATGCAATGCAGACTTTGTGAATTTCAATTGAAAACAATCTCAATCAGGGTTTTTTGGGAGAAATGGAAGGTTTTTTGCAAGGGGAAATAGTCCATATTCGGCACTAAAAATGGCCTAAAAAATCACTGTTGTATTTACAAATACAATACAATAGATGATTTGAAAAGTTGTCAGAATAGTATGAGACAAGAGATTTCTTTTTTAACACAATGTGTGCTAATTGGTAAAAACATTAAAACAATTGTTTTTTCAGGTTTTCCAAATGATATGCCATCAGGCAGCAGAAGTAATGAATACAGTGATTTAAAGGAAACTTCAGAAGAAAGTATGCCAGGAGCGGAATTTAGTGATTCTTCTGAGAACTGTGGAAGCATAGATGCAGATGGAAACACCAAATGCTACTTTTGAAACTGAATTAGATAATGTTTCTTCAAATGAGTATATTGTTTCAGCATACGAATCTGACAATTCAGAAAATTCTAAAGAGAGCGATAAGACTGATTATAGTTATTCAAGTACAGATCAGTGTTCTGATGAATTATGATTTTGTTTGTTCTGAGACTGATAATAACATATGCGATAGCTTGTCTGAAGCAGAACACAGCCTACATGAAAATGAGTGTAAAGCTTTGAATATTTTAGGATGCTTTCAACGAAACAGTCTGTCAGGTACTGCCTGTAAAGATATTTTGAAAACATTTGGAAGTATATTCACTGACTCTAAAAATATTTTAAATATAGATTATATTCAATCATTTGTTGGAAAACATACATTAAAGGAAGTACACTATTGTGAATTTTGTCACTGGGTCTTTCCAATCGAACAGGAAGTGTATAGGTGTGCCACAGCAGGTTGTCAGGGCCTTCGGTACATAGGAACATTGACTCAGCAGCAAAAGCAGTACAAACAGCCCAAAAAGAGTTTCATCATAGCAGACATCAGAAGTCAACTGAAAGATTTACTGCAAACTCCAGGTCTGAATGTATTTTAAATCCTATCACTATTAGAAATTAAGTTGTCATGGGCTTAGTGCATCAATGCTGTATCTAGTACAGAAATTCTATATATAAGATACAACATTCATGCACCAAGCCCAAAATGTATTATTGCTTAAAAAGCTGCTCGCCTACAGATTTTGGTGAAAAATTATCAAACAAATCATTTATATTTACTGTTTCCAGTAAATATTCTCAACATGTGATGCTGTGTTTTGTAAATCAAGCTGCAAAAAAATAGTATGATGCAAACTCTTCAAACCATCATAATAAACAAAGATATTGTGGCTGCGTAAAACCAAAAATTGTATTTTCAATGAATTTTCTTGAAACTCTTGGCCAAATTTTTTAGTTTCTGGATTTTAGTTTGTAGTTTCTGTTTTTACATGTTTTACTTTTAGAAATGTCCTTATGAAAAAAATCAATTATTTCATAAAAATCAGTAGGAGAGCAGGGTTGTTTTAAGTTACAACATAATTATCTATTTTCACTATTTATCATCACACTTCTATCACAACAGTTGTTACTCGTGTTAATTATTCAACCAGTAGGGGACGTTTTCCCCCCTCTGAGGCTGCTTGTTTTATGAACATTTCTTAAGCAATCACAAGATCTCAAGTGTGTCAGTTATGGGCTTGATCAGATTAGTGTGTTACAAGTTAATGATCCTGATTTAACAAAAATAGCAATATTTGGCCTTGTTCAGTCATATCCTGGAACATGGAGATAAATAGGCAATCTCTTTTTTCTGTTCATGTATTAAACAGGAAATTGATAAATGTAAAGCTGATATTGGAAACAGAGAAACCAGTGATATTCTAACAGACTTTACAGATGGTAAAGGCTATAGATAACTTCTGCATTCAGATAACAGTGTTTTACAGTCCATACAGTTTGACTGGAATCATTAATACAGATGGTGTTAACTTGTATACCTCCTCGAGAGTCGAGTTATGTCCTGTGTTTGTAGCGATAAACGAGCTCAGTCCAAACTTGAGATTTGCAAGAGAAAATATGTTGTTGATTGCCATTTGGCAGGGAAAGGGAAAGCCACCATCCATGTTCTCACGATTAGACTAATGATAAGACAAAATCCATTAGTTTTGTTTATAATATACTTACAGTACTCTCGCATCTCTACAGATGTGCGAACACACAGCACCGCACGCTTTTGGTAATTGGTTAAGAAACAAATATTGATCTAATCTGTAAATGAGCACCTTATAGCTGAATTCTCAAATGTCCAAACTAAACTACACCTATGATGAAATATTGTAATATTCAAGATACATGTAAAAGTGAATGTATCTGAACAAATTGTAACAGAACATATAAATTTAACAGTTTTGCAATGCATCTTAGTATGGATATAGCCTGGTTTACATAGCATATTTCGAATTTCATATTTTTAAATTCATAAGACGGTACTTATTAAGGCTGTCTAAATACGACGTTATACAAACATTCTAGTGATCTATTATAATAAACAAATTGTGGTATCATGTTCATAGTAAATTGAATGAGGCTTACTACATGAAATTAATTATTTTTTAAGACTAAATCACTCGAATACAACTAAAGTGAAGTACTGACATTTTGCCAACTGCGTTGCACCTCTTTAATCTTACTGTTTCACATGTGTCTCAGCAAGAGTAAATAACAATTACGACTCGGACTTTTCATAGAACACGCCCCTGACGTCAATACAGCAAGTGTACCGTCGGCGATTGACGTTGAAGTCGCTGCCAAAGCTTTGACACATCCTGTGTTTATTATGGGGTATTAAAATCGCACATACTTAACGTTATGAAACACGATTATTTAGCGATGGTCCATGATGTCAAAGAATAAAAATCGGATCGTAGATGCAAATTTTTGTTTGAAATTACGCACTTCACAGTGAGTGAATGGGCTTTATCGATGAATGTTTGTAATGTGACATGACCCATCATTTTTGAAACACTCACAAAAAGCTCAAGTGGTTAAAATTAGAAATCTCAATTTTTTCAAACCAACTCACATTAATTAGCCAGTTAGCGAGTGCTAAATATGCACCCTGTTAACGAACATAACACGAAGGGAGTTAATTGCTGCAAAAGCAGTTTCCTCACGATCGCCAATGGTTTTTGTAGATCTGTTTTGGGAAAAAATGCATAAAAGTTACCTTTTCACTGAAATGTAAACATGTTCATAGAACATGTATGCATACTCAGTTTTTGAAACCCATTTCGGTTGCTTTTTTCTATAAAACTTCACTTTTCAAATTCTTTAACATCACTTCAACAATAACCGCTCCTCCAATGGACAAAATTAAAAAGGAATAAAAAAAAACAGACGATTAATAACTTTTGAATCATTGCGAAGGTTCCAGTACAAATGATGGCAAGTTCAAACTATCTAAACATACATAAGCTTCGGCAGTGCATTAATGATAAAATATATTGTTGCATTGGTTCGTTATCAGCGACCTCGAATTGTTTCATTGTAACTTGTTCAGTGTTACCTTCGTTCAATGCGTCTAAAATTTCAATTAATGGTGTAAGGTAACATCTATCTTCATTACTCGCTACTACTACACCGATAGCTTTAAGTTCACCATTATCTTTAACAAAAGCTAGAGCTCCTGAATCACCACTAGTAGCGCCATGGCGCGGTTCATTGTCAACCGACAATTGCTCTTTTAGAGTAACTCGAATAGCAGAGTCTTTTCCGAATGGATCTGTGAAAGAAGCATTCGTTCTGCGCAATTAAGCTGCAGTGCGTCCTGTTTCAGAACCAAATTTGATAACTGTTTTATCTATATGTGTTTCGATTTTTCCCTTATCCACACTTTTTCATGAATTGTAATTATTTGTCCCAAGATCTGAAATAAATATCAATACAAATGTTGTGAAAATATGTTTTAAAAACATGTTTTCAGTCGTTAGGTCACTATAACTTTGAAACTATTGCCCCTTCTTCTACGAAGTATGACAGCATGTTGCCATAACATTCTCCAGTTATAGATCAGGAACGGTGTTTTAGTCTAAAGCACTCTTGACCTACGGGCCGTCACACCATAGGGATCTTAATCACATCTAAAGTCATATAGCATGCGTACTTATCATTTTATTATTATAAACACAAATTGTATACTGTTAGAATTACGAATCAACTGACCTGACGTGCGCCAAAGAGTACACCCCATCTTCTACGGAGATGGCATAATATTTTTCAAATAGTCAAGAAATCAATTTATTACAATATAACTAACAAAACTATTTAGTTTTAAGGACCAAACGTTTAACACATGCAGCCCTCTCAATGGCAAACTGTCCGGAAGTGAGTGAACGTTTTTGTATTTTGAGTAAAGAATGTATATTTTGACAGGTTGGTCTTGTCTTAAAAGAGCGCACACGACTGTTTCAATGCTAGCCCCTAATTGGGAACCTGGTTTGATATCAATGGATTCCTTTACACCAAACATTTCATTCAGCTGATTACCACACACTACATGCGCACATGTAAGTCCACACAAACCATAATCAGGGTGTTTTACAAAATCCACCTAATGCATATGCCTCAACATGATTCATAATCGCGTCATTCATACGTCAAGTATACTCAAGTTTTGATTGGAGACCAAATGGTCCAATGACCAACCAACTGACGTGAGCAAAACAATACAGTCCTTCTTCTAAGGAGATGGCATTATATTTTTCCAACTCCGCAAAAATCACTTTTTAACATTAACACTTATATTAAACAATGTTATATACTAAGGATTAAGAAACAAACGTTTATTACCTGCAGGCGTATCAATGGCAAACTGTCCGGAATTGGGTAAACGATCTTGTACACGGAATAAAAAAATCTCTATCCCGACTTTGTCGACATCTTGTCTTAAAATAGTGCACACGACTTTTCCAATTCTAGTCCCATTTTTGGCTGGTTGGAAAACAACTATCTCGGGGACCACTTTAGACCAATGTTTCACACCAGCAATACCTTCCATAGGACCATCATATAACACATGGGCACTTGCAAGTCCGCACAAACCATAACGTGGGTATTCTACAAACCCACCTAATGTGCCGATCTTTCATCGTGAGCAATTGATGTTCCCATTAAAAGCTTATCATGCTTTTCATATGCTTTACCATTCCCAAGAAAAGAAACAACACATTCTCTGACATCTGTGTCAAATTCATCCAGTTTGGTCTGAAAAAATTCTTCACCTATCGGTATATATCCTTTTTTATGAACATATATCACTACGTTTGGCTTTTCAATAATATCTTTTGCAGTCATGTATCCTATGGATTTGACAGTGCTGGCCTCAATCAACGTTATATTGCTATGTGAATGCATCAAATATAACGAACGTTTGCTTACGATTTCCTCTACCTTTTTCATTTTGACATCGGAACTATCTGCATTTTCAATGTCACCGTCCATCATCTCCGAGGTTTCAGCACTGTGGGAATCATGAAACAGTTAATATATGTTGTATCCAAATATTTGGTCAATGTTCAATTTATCTTCAATGTTTTTAACTGCAACAAAAGTTACCAAGTTAGTATCAGTCTCATTATTTTTTTATCATAAACATATGCTGGCCAGCAACGTTTAATATGATGTGATGCACAAACCTTTCGAGCAGTGCTTGAATTTGATCCAAATTTTTCACAAATTTTTCTTAGTTGATTGCATTTGGAAGTATTCCTTGACTCAGACGCACCGACACTTTTTCCTCATCTATAGTCCAAGCGTCGTCATCTACAATATAGGTAGCACATATCAAATTAGTAACATAAGCTACAAAGCTTAGTATTTGTGACATTTTGTAACAGAAAACATTCAATATGGACAACAACAGACAGTTTTGCTTAGAAACCGTTTCCCAGATTTAACATGATAATAATTATTGCAGTCGTTCTGGTTCTAACGCCAAATCCAATTACGGCCGCACATTTACATAAGGTATTTCTCAGCGAACAAGACAATGTGCACAATTTGCATTTTTTATCCTTATTTTGTATTTGGTGTTTGTCAGTAATTTCTATTGATAACTGTTGGGTGACTCTGTTAAAACAAAACTTAGACAAAATATCAGGAAAATAGACTGCTTGTAAACAGTCTGAAAATATTGACTCATAGTTCATATTTGAGTAGGAATTTACTACTGTAGCATTTCATTATAGAGAAATTCCATCTACACAACGTGAGGTTGCTTGGGTTGACCACATGATTGGATTCATATCAAAACCTAACTGCTATACTATAATAACAAGGGAGAATATTGGGCATACCAGCCAAAGAAAACATTCACCCAAAACTTCAACTTTCAAATTTAGATTATTCATATTATATTTATTATATAATGAATGCAGTTGCGGAAAATTAGATCAGTAGTCATTTTCCGCGACACGATGTTGATGTGGGCGGTGGTTTTGAGTAAATGCGTATAAATACTTCAAGGTTTCATTTTTAAAATATCGCCGAACATTCTATTAATGTAAAGACGGATTAAGTTGTTACAGGGATTGCCACATTCACAAGACAATGTTTTCAAACACAGGGAAACATCAACAATTGAGGAGGTGTAAGGGCAAATATCTATGGTAATTGGGAAGTAAATAATTGTCTGACGGAGTATCAGTATGGATATTCGAGAGGGCAATAAGAAGGGGGAAGTGATGGAATGCAGGGAATACCGTAATTTACACACACAATCAAGAAAGCAAGTTAGCTACGGACAGAAGAGCGGAAGAACACGAATACTTGTATTATTTATTTCAGGTCAAGGAATTGTATACGTGGAAAAGAGAATTTAACATTTATCTAACTAGATGCGTCCGTACAACACGGATGCACCGCTATGGGCTCTTCAGTAGAATGCCAATACTTTGTTTGTAAAGGCAAAATAATTGTGAAGCAATATTAATTGGACAACCAACTATTTAAGGGCCATAACTTAAATCTACCTGGACCTGTATTTCATTGTCCAAACGTATGTGCCGAATATGAAATGCATTCATCCTTCCAACCATACATGCATGAGTTATATATTTGAAAGTATAAAATGGCCATATCTCATCCATCAATTTTCAGATTGCCAATGAAAACACACTTGATCTGTAAGTTATTGTCCTATGTTTATGTGGCCAATATAAATTGAATCCGACAATGCTTTCAAGAATTATTGATCTTAAAGCATTTTAAGTTAAAAGAGTCATAACTCCAAATATTGGTGAATTGAATATCGAACATGACCTGTATTATATTATCCTATATGTATGTGCCCTATATGAATTGAATCCACCCATGGTTTCAAAATTGGTTCATCGGAAACCATTCTAATAGTCGCAAAAAAACTCCTTGATATATTGTAACCGATATCGAAGATGACATGTATTCTATTATCCTATGGGTATGTGCCAAATATGAATTGAATCAATTCATCTTTTCAATAGTTATTGATCGAAAACCTATTTTGTAAGTCGAAAAAGGGTCTTTACTCCTCAAACAATAGAGCCATGATGGTTCTATATCGCTCATTTGAGTACACTGCCATTCTGACTATAATAGAGTAATATGCTTATATATTGTCATATGTTCAATAAATATCCATTCAACGGCTTGGGAGATATCGTTTCCACCATATACATATAGGCAACACGGTAATGCCCATTGGCAGCCATGTATATGTCAGAACTTAATTATTCATTCAATCTTGGAAGAGGGTCCGATTCTAAAAATCAAAACTCTACACCATATGGTTTTGGACAAGAAGATTTTCGAAGTTATTTTTTAAAATCTATTTTAGCTCCTGTGACCTACTTATGCAACAAAACGGAACCATTTATATAACGTTCAAAGATAGCTCCCAAGGACCATTTCCCTTAATTTGTTAAAAAATTGTTTAGTGGTTAACAAGGGAAAGCGAGTGAGAGAGAGAGAGAATACGTTGCTACAGGAAAGCAACATACATACCTCCGGGAAAACATCAATCCATGAAACATAAGACACAGAGGAGGTTAAATTGCATGCGTTAGTGAACTGAGGCGCACATAATGGATTGGCAGAATATACAGAATAACTAGGAGAACCAACGAGGACAAACAATGAAGGGGATAATTAACGGATGGAAAATATCGCAGGACAAGGCAAGGCAGCTGGCAACAATAGACCGAAACGTGGCAGAAAATAAAATGAACACTATATAAAGTGAAAGAATTAAACAGGGGAAAGGAAAATATGACATACATTTAAAACACAAAAAGAAATATAAAACATACAGCGAATTAAAGCCTTGGAACTGTCAGTAAAAAATACTGGGCTTTTAAATCGATTTAACAGCTAGCTTACCTCACACTTAATCTCTATATGGTCATTGATTTCCAACATATGCACATACATGGACTAGGTAGGTAGTAACTTATCATTAAAAGCAATTAACCATTACGTACGAGGGTTGTCCCGTTAAATCGTAGACTATGTCTATAACACAATAATTTGACGTTCCAATGTAATAATTTTACACACATACTAGTTAATCATTTTGATCAGTTTTATTGCATTTGTTTTGAAAATAAAACAAACTTGTGTATTTTGTGTAGCAATATAGAAACTCTCATACACGGGAGCGGCTGACGGCTTTTGATAAGATAACCGAAATAGCTATAGCTTGAAAAAAGTTGTACTATCAGTGCCTAACTTCTTTATTCCGCCAAATTACGTTACACATGTATTATTTGATCGTTTTGACGTCATACTTTAAAATTTCATCAATGTAATTAGATGTTATCATACGGGACAACATCAGATATACACAACGCTTTCAGAATAATTCCAAGACATCCGAATAACTATGGTTTATAAGGTATATTCTTCAAAGTGTATCATTATTTTGGTACGTGCTTACATTTGGGTGCATCGAACTCGTGTGCTGTTTTTGAATGTTTTAGCACATCTCTCCAATGGATAGCAGAAAACAAACCTAGCTTTTCATAGGCACAAGCTTTAAAATGTGTCAAGATTACTTTGAACAATACCTACATCGTTGTCAGGCACGGTGGGTCCCAATCAAATAAAAAAGATGGAATCAGCAAGGAAGGTCATCGTCTTATGGGGTTGGAGATAAATTATATTAATATGGAAGCACGTATTCCACAAGACAAACTTAGTAAGCTCAAATCTCTATTGAAACATCATGTTAGCCGTAGGAATATTCAGCTTAAAGAATTGAAATCCTTTTTTGAGCTTTTGATTATGTGTTCTTCAATAGTTGGCCCTGGCCGATGTTTCTTGCGTTTGTTAATATATCAAACTATCAAAGTCAAGAAACCTCACCATCGTATTACTTTGTCTGCCGACAGTAGATGGGATATGAAAGCCTGGAATAAATTTGTTCAAAATTTCAATCGAAAGACCTGTTACTTAGTAAACGTTTGATCACATCTCAAAACTCCATCAAATTTTGTACACACTGATGCAGCAGGGTCTCGGTTTCGGTGCCAAATTTGGAAATGAATGGTTCAATGGGGTTTAGCAATCTCACCTTAAATCATTTATCATTAAATTCAAATTATTGTTTCCAATTACACTAGCTTTAGAGCTATGGGGACCTATGTTGTGTAACAAATATATGGTGTAACACTCCAATTATGCAATTATGCAGTAGTATATATCATCAACAAACAGTCGTGTAATGGTCATGAAATTAGTTAGACGGTTAGTTATTAACAGCATGCAACATAATGTTTTGATTCATGCTGAACATGTCCTTGGAACAAATAATGCGTTACTCCTTTCACGTTTACAAGTCAGACAGTTACATCAGATGGCACCCAACATGGACATTCAGCCTTCAAAAGTACCAGACGAGCTCATACTTTTACACTAATCCAGTATGTGTCCTGTATCCTCCACCAGTCTTAAGCACCATCAACCAGACACAGTTATCGCAATGCATTTAAGTAATATTCCATTGCACTTACTATCAGACACATACTTTGCTCCCCATTCCAGTACATGTATATCAATTGGCACATGGTTTTACGCTTCAGATTTGGAAACGTTACTCAAGTCTGTGTCGAAAGTAACATACACTTTACACAACAAGTTACTTTTTAAGACAATGTAGCATTGTATGCATTACCTCATGTGGATGAAATGTGCAAATGAAGTACTGGCACATGTTATGTCATAGTATGGGAAAATGTGTATTTTACATTCACTGGGTCAAATGCGGCAAGTGCTACATTCAGGCTTACTCATTTCAAACATTCTCAGGGACAGACTGCTAGTATAGTACTGCATCGGTCCAAACACAAAAGTATATGCCCTGTACGAGTACCATACAAATATTTGAAATCAACTCCAAAGCATAGCGGTCCTTTGTTCACGTGCGGCCGTCCAGTTGCGTCTCACTATTTTCGTAAGATATTGAAATAATGTATAGAAGACAAATAGTCCCATCTTAGCCACATTAGCACACGATTTACACTTTACCAATGCCCAAATTCAAAATTAGGTAGGTGGTCTTCTCAAGCATATACAAAATATATACGTCTGCTACTATCCACTGGTCCTGTCGGTGCAAAGATAACAGTCTGCTGTGTTCAATTCCAAAAGCAGTGCAACCTTGACTGTCGGAGGAATATAGGCTTCAATTCATAGGTTATTGCCTGTCAAGTGATGTAATTCCCATTATTTCTGTTTTGACTGATTTGAATAGTGTGTTGAAGCGTCTATGATACACGCAGTCCAGTTTGATCGTCTTGAGACTTGGAATTCATATTGAATAAATTGTGTTCTATTTTTTTTTATCATATTCTATTCATACTTGTACTATGTACAGTTCACGTTGACAATCACGAATGCGTGTCATTGAAGGCGCCATGCTGGATAATAGTGAGAAGACGCGTTTTTTATATAATTAGAATGGGTCAATCTGAATGTTCAGTCCATTCATGTTACTATTGTCCTACATGGCGATACTTGTTGTACGTATTGTTAATTGTAAGTTAACTGTGTTGTCCTGGTTCTTTTGTGGCGGTATTTGTCGCCCATATCAGTGTATTGTTAATATTGTTAGGCAAAATAAAAATTGCCCATTTTCAATTGAAATGTTGTTTGTTTGTATATTGTTTACACATACACGTGTAATCAGTGCTTTGGAGTTACAACAGATGCACATCAATATCATTAATATTACATTGTTAAACTTAATTTGTGAACCTAGCCCTGATTCCGAAGATCCCCATAGACGTTTGCCTTAACATCTTCTATGCTCATTATGTCATTGCTGGGATCTGTGCAGGTGGCATTTTCTTGTGTATGTGTCTAGACAAATGTAATATTTAATAAATTTAGCATTGTTTATGTTTATTCTCTTTTTGTTCAGCAACGTGAACTCATTAAATAGTGTAATGTCTGTACAATGAACAGATATTAAATACACGTGTTTATAATAACAGACTCAACAAATTATGACACTAAATTGAAACATTTATTTTATATGCAATTGAACATAAAGATATAGCAATGACAGAAATTAAAGGATTTGTTTTAAACTTATGTATTTACCCTATAATACAAATAATAATTATAAGATTTGTGGTAGTAATGCAGCAATATGCATCATACTCAGGTTAAGTCATTTAACAGTATATTAACAGTAATTAAGTAATAAGTCTACTTTCTTAACATTCATTTAAGCTGTACTGACACTAATATATAATATTTTCATCTTGAATGCATTTTTAACCATCACACAGTCACAATATTCACTGTATATTCTGTATATTTATATAGTACTATTACACTTGCAAAAGCGACCACATATTGTGCCACATTGAAAAACTATACATGCGCGCATAATGTCCCCATTACTGTATATCCACATGCCCAGTTTCATAAAAGAGAGAGAATAAGTTGCTACATGGAATATCACATACATAAGACGGTGCTTCCCCACGCAGACCTCATGGAAAAACAACAATCCACAAAACATTAGTCACTCCAGAAGGTTAAAGGGTACATACGTTGGGAACAGAGGCACCAGAATGGCCTGGCAGACCATAAGGAATAACTAGGAGAATCAAAGAGAACAAACAGTGAAAGGGGAATCAATGGAACGAAAAGATCACAGGACAAGTCAAGACAGCTTAAAACAATAGGCCGAAACTGGGCAGGAAATAACCTGAACACTATATAAAGTGAAAGAATTCCCAGGGGAAAAGGAAATAAAACTTACATTTAAAACACAAAAATAATTAATAACCACACAGCGAATTACAGCCTTGGAACTGTCAGTAAAAATACTGGGGGTTTAGGTCGTACAACATTAAACTGCGTAACTTTGTCCGTTATCGCAGGATGGAGATTCCCCCAGATGCAAGTACGGACATACAGACGGACAGAGAGACGGACGGAGGGTAATCCTATAGTCCCGAATTGTGAAAAAGATCAACAATCAATCATCATACTAAAATATATCAATAATTACACAGAACTAGATCTACAATAAAATATATCAACAATTATACAGCGTACTGACATAGATCAATATTCTATCAACATACTAAATAATATCAACATTCAAACAGCATACTAAAATATATAAAAAAAAGGCATACTGAAATATATCAAAATTTATCTAAAACTAGATCAACTATCAAATAGCATTCTAAAACAGATCAATAATCAATCAGCTTTCTAAAACAGATCAATAACCAAAGAGCATTCTAAAACAGATCAATAATCAAACAGTTTTCGAAAACAGATCCATAATCAAACAGTTTTCAAAAACAGATCAATAATTAAACAGCAGAATGTGGTACAAGAATAATACATTAAAAAGCATATATAGCAACAATCAAACATCACTACATAATACAAGAATATATGTAGTTTATATACTAAAATAGATCAACCATTGATAAAAACACAAACATATAGCAACAATGAAACATCACTACATGGTACAAGAATATTTGTATTTTATATACTAAAATGGATCAACAATTAAACAGCAGTATATGAATCAAAACAATTTGCACTTACCATACGAACTACGATCAAGAATAACAAGAATAATCAAGAGACGTAATTTCAATATACTAGGTTTATTATCCTTAGCACATCAACAATTGGTACATTGGAATTGGTCAACAATAAAAGAACGATATATATTTAAGAACATTACATTAAACACATTGAATACATGAAAAACTAATATTTGCATTCAACACACTGAGTTAGATAACATGACAACATACATGTAGTTCGATTTCTTGCTCAGGTATGTTACTGTACTTTTAAACACAATCCAAGCCATTTTAAGTCACAGTTTGTCATAATCAAAAACCCGGCCAATTTTACGTGGGTAGGTCGGTCATTATCTTTCATTTAATATTGTTATGGTCATTCAATTTTAAACAATTCAACTACCAGTCCCGAAAACAATTTTCCATAGAAAATCTTTTGACGAGGGGCCATTTTCGGGAGCAGGTAGGGTACGTCAAATCTCATTGAAATCAGCCCCTAACTTTAGCTCCGGTATATCTCGAGCATGAAATCAAGTCAAGGAAAGTTTAATATATACATAGGCTCAAGAACTGGACTTGGTTGTGAAGCATTGCGAAGCAGTGCTTCATATTAAAGTTCCAATAAGGTGTTAAAGTACGACGGGTGTTCAAATTCATCACATAATTCAAAACATACATAAGTTTTGTTAGAGCATGCATGATAAGCTCTATTATTGCATTGGCTCACCTGGGACATTGAAATCTTTCATTGTAACTTGTACAGTGTTATCTTCATTCAATGCGTCTAAAATATCAGATAATGGTGTAAGGCAACATGTTTGCTCTATATCATCTCCTGCTACTACTACACCCATAGCATGAAGTCCATTATCATTTTCAACAAAAGACAGAGCTCCTGAGTCACCTTTAACAGCAAAATGTTCATGTGGTGGTTTATTCTTAACCAACAATTGTTTGTTAAGAGTATACTCACCATCTTTGAAACAAGAACTCCTCATTGCAACTTGAGTCTCAGTGCGTCCTGTTTCAGAACCATATTTGATAATTACTGCGCCTCTTTGAATATCTTCCCTAAGAAACACACTTCCTGAATTGTATTCATTTCTATTTAAACCTGAAATAAATATAATTACTAAATGTAACGCAACATGTTTCATTTCAGTCATTAATAGTATATAAATTATTTATATAATATAATATATATATTATATACATATGTACACGTTTGTCTTCTTTAATGATGTATCTGGCTCATCTGAATGTAAACGTTTTAGTATGTAGACTAGTGTCCATATACGAGTATATAGGTGTTATCGAGGCTAAACAGATAATATAATCATTCTTTGTAACAAATATTGGCATCACTACGATAGGTCCCTGGCCGTGCACAAAACGTTGTTTGGTTGTCGTATAACGTAAAACCTTAGTAATGATTTGGATAGTTTGATTAAACGAAAATAATCGATTAAGACATCAAAACGAAACATCACAGGATTTCTGTGACTTTCATTACAACATGTGACATATCGTGGAGGATTTTCCGATTTCTCGTTTTGATTATGAACAGAAAATGGCATTAGGCGTAATTATCAAAAACGTTTTTGAAACATGTTATCAAGTCACAAAGCCGCATTTTTAGTTTATTCCTAGCATTCTTCAGTGACTCTAGTTATGTATAGGAACTAAGTCTTTCGCTAGAAGTGATTAATACCCCCACATACCGCTTTGTCAGAGGAAATCAAAACAAAAAAATAAGGTCCTGTAATTTCTTGTAAACACAAACAAATTGAAACACAAACAGACATGGGTCAAAATCATATAAATGTACATACACATGTACATGTATTTTGACAAAGTCCAAAGGACATAAAACTCCCTAATGCAACACTCTAAAGCTTATCTAAACTTATTCATTTGACATAGATTGTGAAACAAGTTCTTACAACTTATACTAGTTACTCTTGATGATTGTTTCCTGGCTACCAACCAGTACACACGCAAAATGCAGGGATTTTGAAGTTCGTGATCAAACCCCGCTCATCACAAGGCTCGCGCTCAGGCGCTCTACCCCTCGATCACTACGACTATCTCTAAAGCTTAGACACATTGAATAAAATGTCATGCACATGCACACTACATGGTTATCATTTGCATGAAGTTTCATTGGATTCCATCTTTGAAAGTGTAGAAGCACCCCCCTAGACAAAGTGTATGTGACGAAGTTTATTCCTCACATACACTTTGTCCAAGGGGGTGCAACTCTGCAAATCTTTGGACTGATCTCAACAATATGTCATACATATTTACACTTCGCGGTAATCATGTAAATGAAGCGTCGTTTAAACCCCTTCAAACCTGTAGAAGTGCGAGGGTATAATGATTACCAAGTACATGTTTCTTGTATATTCTTTTGATGAACTAATACGACCAAACCGTAACCCACAAAACAAATAAGCTGACCACTCGCAATCCTCATAGGAATTATAATGGATATAGGCCCAAGTTCTCTAAAACTTCATCAATACTAGTAAGCGTTAGATCACTATGAATTTGACCCCCATTGTAAAGTACATGCCTCTTTTTCTGGCCCTAGGTAATAATTCCACTTTGTGTAACGGTAATTTGCCAAAACATTCTCCAGTTATTGATCACTATCACATCTTCATCTATGGATCATCAAACAACTGGAATCATAATCGCATCATACCTCAATTGTAATCAAGGTTTTATTGGAGACCAAATGGCCCAATGACCAACCAACTGACGTGAGCAAAACAATACACTCCTACTTCTACGGAGATGGCATTATAATTTTTCCAACTGAAAATTCACATTTTAACCGTATCACTTAAATATTACAATGTTAGATAAAGACCATAAAGGCACAAACGTTTATTACCTGTAGGCGCATCAATGGCGAACTGTCCAGAAATGGGATAACGACCTAGTATACTGAATAAAGCAATGTCTATCCCTACACGGTTGTCGTTTCTTAAAAGGGCGCACTTGACTTTTCCAATTGGAGTCCCTAGTTGAAAAGCTGGTTGGAAAACGTCTATGTACCTATGAGACCAATGTTGCACTTCGGAACTGCCATTCAGATGACCACCACACAATACATGGGCACATGTAAGTCCACACAAACCATAACGTGAGTGTTCTACAAACCCACCTAATGTACCGGCACTGTTAGGGTTCGAAATTGATGTTCCCATTAAAAGATTATCATTATGTTTATGTGCTGTATCATTCCTAAACAAAGAAATAACACATTCTCTGACATCTGTGTCAAATTCATCATCCAGTTTGGTCGGAAAAGGCTTTTCTCCAAGGGGTATATATCCTTTTTTATGAACATATATCACTACGCATGGATTTTCAATAATTTCTTTGTTTTCAAACATGTATCTTTTAGATTTGACAGTGCTGCCCGCGATCAACGTTATATTGCTATGATTATGCATCAAAGATAACGAATGATCGCTAACATATTTCTCTATCTTGTCCATTTCGTCATTGAACTTATTTGCATTTTTAATGTCGTGGTCCATCATCACCGAGGTTTCACTTCTGTTGGAACCACGGAACAGTTCATATATGTTGTATCCAAATATTTGGTCCATGTACAATTTATCTTCAATGTTTTTAACTGCAACAAAAGTTACCAAGTTAGTATCAGTCTCATTATTTTTATCATAAACATATGCTGGCCAGCAACGCTTAATATGGTGCGATCTCATTTGTAGAGTATTGCATATGTATGCACAAACCTTTCGAACAGTGGGCGAACTTGATCCAAATTTTTCACAAAACTTTCTTAGTTGTTTTGCATTTGGAAGTTTTCCTTCACTCAGAAGCACCGACACTCTTTCCTCATCTATAGTCCAAGCATCGTCATCTACAATATAGGTAGCACATATCAAATAGTAACATAAGCTACAAAGCTTAGTATTTGTGACATTTTGTAACAGAAAACATTCAATATGGACAACAACAGACAGTTTTGCTTAGAAACCGTTTCCCAGATTTAACATGATAATAATTATTGCAGTCGTTCTGGTTCTAACGCCAAATCCAATTACGGCCGCACATTTACATAAGGTATTTCTCAGCGAACAAGACAATGTGCACAATTTGCATTTTTTATCCTTATTTTGTATTTGGTGTTTGTCAGTAATTTCTATTGATAACTGTTGGGTGACTCTGTTATAACAAAACTTAGGCAAAATATCAGGAAAATAGACTGCTTGTAAACAGTCTGAAAATATGGACTCATAGTTCATATTTGAGTAGGAATTTACTAATGTAGGATTTCATTAATGAGAAATTCCATCTACACCACGTGAGGTTGCTTGGGTTGACCGCATGATTGGATTCATATCAAAACCTAACTGCTATACTATAATAACAGAAGTCCAGTCTCGCAAGGGAGAATATTGGGCATACCAGCCAAAGAAAACATTCACCCAAAACTTCAACTTTCAAATTTAGATTATTCACGCGGTATACTAATGAATGCAGTTGCGGAAAATTAGATCAGTAGTCATTTTCCGCGACACGATGTTGATGTGGGCGTTGGTTTTGAGTAAATGCGTATAAATACTTCAAGGTTTCATTTTTAAAATATCGCCGAACAATCTATTAATGTAAAGACAGATTAAGTTGTTACAGGGATTGCCACATTCACAATACACTGTTTTCAAACACAGGGAAACATCAGAAATTGAGGAGGTGTAAGGGCAAACATCTATGGTAATTGGGAAGTAAATAATTGTCTGACTGAGTATCAGTATGGATATTCGAGAGGACAACAAGAAGGGGGAAGTGATGGAATGCAGGGAATATCGTTATTAACACACAATGTCAAGAAAGCAAGTTAGCTACGGACAGAAGAGGGGAAGAACACGAATACTTGTATTATTTCAGGTCAAGGAATTGTATACGTGGAAAGGAGAATTTAACATGTATCTAACTAGACGCGTCCGTACAACACGGATGCACCGCTATGGGCTCTACAGTAGAATGCCAATACTTTGTTTGTAAAGGCAAAATAATTTTGAAGCAATATTAATTGGACAACCAACTTTTTAAGGGCCATAACTGAAATCTACCTGGACCTGTATTGTTATTACATGTATGTGCCGAATATGAAATGCATTCATCCATCCAACCATACATGTATGAGTTATATATTTGAAAGTATAAAAGGGCCATAACTCATCCATAAATTTTCAGATTGCCAATGAAAACACACTTGATCTGTAATTTATTGTCCTATGTTTATGTGCCCAATATAAATTGAATCCGACAATCCTTCAAAGAAGTATTGATCTTAAAGCATTTCAAGTAAAAAGAGTCATAACTCCAAATATTGGTGAATTGAATATCGAACATGACCTGTTTTATATTATCCTATATGTATGTGCCCTATATGAATTGAATCCACCCATGGTTTCAAAATTGGTTTATCGGAAACCTTTCATGAAGTCGCAAAAGGGTCAAAACTCCTCCAAACATTGGTGAATTGTAACCGATATCGAACATGACATGTATTGTATTATCCTATGGGTATGTGCCCAATATGAATTGAATCCGTTCATCCTTTCAATAGTCATTGATCGAAAACCTATTTTGTAAGTCGAAAAAGGGTCATTACTCCTCAAACAATAGAGCCATGACGGCTCTATATCGCTCATTTGAGTACACTGCCATTCTGACTAAAATAGAGTAATATGCTTATATATTGTCATATGTTCAATAAATATACATTCAACGGCTTGGGAGGTATCGTTTCCACCATATACATATAGGCAACAAGGTATTGCCCATTGGCGACCATGTTTATGTCAGAACTTAATTATTCATTCATTCTTGGAAGAGGGTCCGATTCTAAAAATCAAAACTCTACACCTTACGGTTTTGGACAAGAAGATTTTCGAAGTTATTTTTTTTAAATCTATTTTAGCTCCTGTGACCTACTTATGCAACACAACGGAACCATTTATATAACATTTTAAGAGAGCCCCCAAGGATCGTTTATAGTTTCCACTATATACACATAGGGAAAGAGAGAGAGAGAATACGTTGCTATAGGGAAGCAACATACAGACCTCCGGGAAAACATCAATCCATAAAACATAAGACACTTGAGGAGGTTAAAGCGTACATACGTTAGTGAACTGAGGCGCAAAGAATGGATTGGCAGAATATACAGAATAACTAGAAGAACCAAAGAGGACAAATAATGAAGGGGGGTAATTAACGGATGGACAATATCACAGGACAAGGCAAGGCCGAAACGTGGCGGAAAATAACATGAACACTATATAAAGTGAAAGAATTGAACAGGGGAAAGGAAAATATAACATGCATTAAAAACACAAAACGACATAAAAAACATACAGCGAATTAAAGCCTTGGAAATGTCAATAAAACTACTGGGCGTTTAAATCGATTTTACAGCTAGCTAACCTCACATTTAATCGCTATATGGTCATTGATTTCTAACATATACACATAGATGGACTAGGTAGGTAGTAACTAATCATTAAAAGCAATTAACCATTACGTACGAGGGTTGTCCCATTAAATTGTAGACTATATCTATAACATAATTATTTGACGTTCCAATGTAATCATTTTACACACATACTAGTTAATCATGTTTGATCAGTTGTATTGCTTTTGTTTTGAAAATAAAACAAACTTGTGTATTTTGTGTAGCAATATAGAAACTCTCATACACGGGAGCGGCTGACGGCTTTTGATAAGATAACCGAAATAGCTATAGCTTGAAAAAAGTTGTACAATCAGTGCCTAACTTCTTTATTCCGCAAAAAATACGTTGCACATGTATTATGTGATCGTTTTGACGTCATACTTTAAAATTTCATAAACGTAACGTCAGTTATTACCGCATGGCGCTATGTTTACGCAAGTTGGTGTATAGTGAATTTTGAAAAAACTGCCGACGTCTGGAAAAGCAGCCGCGCACCACGCCGTCATCGGAATCTGTGTGGAGTGCGGAATGACCCCCGCGTGGCATAAGAGATTTTGACAATCTAGGATATCAGAGAGTGGATAATTCCACATACTCCCCCTACCTCAAACCCCTGGATTTTGCTTGAGTTGCGGATCTGAAGTCTCATCTGCGAGGGCGAAAGTTTGAAAATCGCAATGAGATCAAGTATGCAATGCAAATATTTAACATAAATCTAAATTAAGGCTGGTTTAAATGTGTTTGCAATTTTGGTGAAGTGCCATAAAAAATGCGTACAATGTGACGGCGAATATTTCGAGAAAGAGTAAATGTCAGACACATCAAAATCACTAAATAACGTTATGACATTAATATGCGCGCCGCTTGTTTGTATGTCCTGTTATTCATTTTAATGTCATTTCAACAATTTGTGAGGCAGTTCAATATAATTTTGCATACGTGTTGAGATGCTGATAATACAAAACTGGAAATTTTGAGAACTTAAGGTTTTGTTGTTTTACAGCCATTGTCTACGATTTAATGGGACATCCCTCGTACATAACAACAGACACACTGCGTATAATCCATCACGAAGAAACAAGGAGCCTTAAACATTGTCCAAGTAACTAATTTATTAATATCAGAATGTGAAAATAGTGGACAACTAGACAATACTACAAACCAAATATCAAAGCTCTAGACCGTATGGTTTTGGACAAGAAGATTTTCAAAGTTTTCACCTTTTAAATATATATAAAGCTTATGTGACCTACACTGACCCAAAATGAAAACGTTACACTTTATTTGTTTGAATATTTGTGTTGTTAGTATATCATTATGTTACACATGTTTATCACGATTTCATTGCGGATAACGATTATGCAATTGTTTTAAAATCGCCGGTATTTTCATGCGTCCAAACAGGAAAAACGTTTTCCATACTTTGCACGTGCGCAGCAACATTGGTTTCACTTACAGGTTTTACACTGACAAATAATCATTTGCTGCTTAGCATTGATAAAACATTTTAAATTTGTTTTAAAAATCAATTTTAAAAATAAAACTAGAAACGTGTCCATAGGACACAGATGTCCCCACTTGCATCCTTTGTCATCAAAGCAAATGCTAATATTCTGCTTATAATTTGTGAATGGGTATCCAAATTACCAAGTGAACAACTGTACTGATTATGGTGATAAGTCAAGGACCATAACTTTGCACTTACTGGGCGTAACCATACATGAAACCCCAAGTGCACAATATACAGGTTGGTGAACATTTCTGTAAAGTCTTATGACTCTGACTCAAATTCTTTTGGAGATATGCGCGACACAAGATTGCATACTCTGTAGGCTATATTTTAACTAAGTCAAGGGCCATAACTTTGCACTTACTAGACACAGCCAAACATGAAACCCCAGGTGCACAACTACACATGCTGGTGAACATTCCTGTACAGTTTGGTGAGTGTAGCTGATATACTGTTGGAGATATGCTCGACACAAAATTGCACGCTCTGTATGCTATATTTTAACTAAGTCAAGGGCCATAACTTTGCACTTACTGTGCACAGCCAAACATGAAACCCCAGGTGTTCAATTTCACATGCTGGTGAACATTCCTGTAGAGTTTAATGACTCTGGCTCATATACTTTTGGAGATATGAGTGACACAAGATTGAATATTATGTAGGCTAAATTTTAACTAAGTCAAGGGCCATAACTTTGCACTTACTGGGCACAGCCAAACATTAAAAAACCCTGGTGCACAACTGCACATGCTGGTGAACATTCCTGTAAAGTTTAATGACCCTGGCTCATATACATTTGGAGATATGAGTGACAGAAGATTGCATACTCTGTAGGCTATATTTTAACTAAGTCAAGGGCCATAACTTTGCACTTACTGGGCACAGCCAAACATGAAACCCCTGTAAAGTTTAATGACTCTGGCTCATATACATTTGGTGATATAAGTGACACAAGATTTTGTGACGGAAGGACGGACGGAAAGACGGACGGACGAACGGACGGACGGACAAGGGCAAATATATATACCCCCGCCCTTTTCAGAGTTGGGGCATTACAATTTAGATTTTCCGTACTCACCCCTTGTTTCTGTTGTTGTTACTTTGGAATAAAAACTTAAATATATGGCGTTTAAAAAAAATCGTGATATCATGAGGTACATTTGATTATTATCTTTGTATACATGTGTTTATTTTTCAAAATTAACGCTTGTGCAATGAGCCTGATTTACCGAAAAACATGTATCAATCAAAATCCTAAGTCTAATTTTTGAAGATTTATAAATGAGGTTATTATTTCAACTTATAAATAAATAAGGTTACCGTCATATAGTACAGACGACAATATTTCATAGAAAGAATATCGCTGAAATTGTTCATGTATGCTACCATTTAGCATTGCAATGAATAATTAAATGTAAACAAGACAACTGCTGTTTAAATCCAGTATGTGGGGTATGGTTCCGATCGTATTTTTATCCGTCAGTGAAACTGAGTTTAAACTGTATCTATAACGTTAACAGTGTGATTTTTGCATGCATTAAAGTGGACTTTATGCATAATATCATAATGATTACCTATATCTGTCAAGCTTAACAGTGAGCGCTCATTTTACCTCGGATTCGTCCACATGTTATTATAGTCAAACTTTGACTCAAAGTAGTACTGTGATGACGCCACATTCCGCGTAGGGTTATGCAAAATCTTAGAATCAAGTTGCAAGTACCTAAAATATGACTTTGTTCGTAGCGCTGGTAAAAATCCCTTCTTAGCGAATTCCTGATTTCATCTATCAACGTGATTGATAGGCGATAGACTCCTACTACCAATAGTGCCACTTGTATACACATGTACTGTAAGTGTATCGAAATTTACAGGGCTGCTGAAGGGGCGGTCAATGTAATTAATTTATAAATCGGTCGAATTTTGTCAACATCTTTCAAATTTTAAAGCAGGAAATCGTCGCTTTCGCCAAATCCGATTTTATCGCTACTTTGATCACAAATTCGCAAACTGACTCCGATGGCGACTGACAGCGTGGATCGTGAGTTTTTAAGATATATTTTGAGCCCCTTTCAGTGAGATTCTCTTGCATGCGAGCAGCTATTTTTATGAATTAATTCCATCGTAGAGTCAAGTGCGCAATATACGGCGAGATATTTTCATAAATGAAATCGTAGTAACAACAGCGCATGAATCTCACTGTATTGGAATGAAAAGTATACACATGTATAAACCAATGTGTTATAAAGTATTAGAAATTCTTAAATATTGACTGAATATGCTTTTCTAATAGATTGTAACATTGTCCAACGTTTTTATAATGCGATGTGAAGTGGCATGTGCTGAACTACTAACTCCCCACGCATGGCAGTGTGTACTTCGGACTTCGGGAAATAAGGTCAAATGGACAGCATCTGAAATGTGGCATAGGTACTATGGCCTTGGGCTATCGCCCCAGGCCAAAAATGTTTAAAAAGTGTTTGTATTTTACGAAAAATGGATTTAATGACAGTTTGTAAACAGCGGAGTGAAATGGGTGATATGCGGTTAGGGCAGGAAATAGTGTGATCATGGAGTAATGGGCTAATACTAATATCAGTATAATTTTAGTATGGAAAATGTACATGTAAAGCAAAAGCATCTAAAGATTTATTTCAGGACGCCAAGTGAAACCCTAGAGGGATGAGTACCTGTCCGCTTCATCAGACTTCTAGACACTGCCAACTTAATAACTGAATTAAAGTATGCAACTAAATGAACTTGTATAGTAATACCTGAATCATTAAAAATCATTTTTGGTGCATATCCCTGTTCAAATTGAATTTGCCTCAGGTCATTAGCATACCACTCGTTCATATGTAAGTCGTCAATATAATCATGATAATCATCAAACTTTGCATCTCCTGTCGACGAAAAAAAGTCGTCTGTAATTCCAATACGTCTGCCAATACTTGTTAGAATCTGAAAATTGAAAACGTACAAAGGAAACAAGATACAATTATGTATTCTGTTTGTATTTGTTAATTAATTTTAAATTCAACAGTAGTGTAGATGGTGGGATGATTGGCGATTGATAAGCCCTAATTCTTATCTATTTTGTATTTAGTATGTAACAAAGTATAACAAGCGACACGACAATGCAATAAAAGTTCGAGTTAATACTTATGAAAACAACATGAAATAAAAATGAAGTTTGTGTGTGAACTTGTATATGACTACAATATCTTTCTAACCCAATATATCGAAAGGACATCATTTATTCTCGCTTTGGTCCAAGCTACCCAATATGTAGTAACGCACTAGACCTCAGTGTACATATACAGCACGAACATCAGAAGACAATCCATAAGGTAATAGAAAAAAACACATTTTAATTTGTGTTGTTATTTCATTTTGAATATTATACATGTACATTTTTTACTTAATTCGTTTAGCTCAATGTCCACTTTAACTGTTTTATAGTAACAAAACATAATGTTAGGCAAAATAAATACAAGATAAACTGACTTACAGGACAGTCGCTTATTTGTGCGTTTCATCAAATATTAGCGATGCGATGTCATAAAATCGCAGATCGCTTTCATTTGCTAGTTCATTTGCGATTACCACTATTTGCGTTTCATCAACACCATCGCAAGTATACTTTCCGTCAATTAAAGCCGATCGCAAAGTTCCTTTTCGCCACTAAGAAACAAAAGGCACGCAGTCTGTGAAATGACGTCACAAAGCGCACCTGTTTTCGCATTCTGTCATACAGACATGTCGAGAAGCTCGAATTTGACACTTGCTGAGCTTTCAACCACTCCTCAGACATTACAGAGATGAAAAACGCCGTGTTGACGGCTAAATCTCACAAGATGGCCTCTCAACTCCCCGCCAACCTACGTCTTCTCCCGCGGTTTTTGCATATATAAAACCCACATGAACCGTTCTGTGACTAAGACCGGATTCCTAGGTCACTACAATTTTGTAAACAATTGTTATTTGTGAATGCTCTCCCTTTGCAAAAATATGCATGCAAGTTATTCGCTTACTGCTTACTTTTAACACTTATCGTTATTATGATAACATGTATGTCGGTAATTTTTGCGATGAATACAGTGGTTTGCAAGTGCCAGAACCCAGTATCTAATATTTGCGATTTTATACATGCTAACAGGTGCGCTCGCAACTTTTCAATGTTTAATTAAACGCGATTTGCGGTTTTTGTCTGCAATTTTGCGATTATCAGCTGCGATTTGCGATGCGACCGTTGATAAAACGCCCCCCCTGGACTGCTCCAGCAAAAATATAAATTTGTTTGAAAGTCTAAGATTAAATGGACATACACTTTCATACAAATATGACGTGCGATATCAGATCATTGTGCTTATATTGTTACGTAGAAATCGTTTGATTCATACCTATTTATAATAAAGTAGTTGAGCACGAAATACCACATAAATACAAAATAAAAGAGAAAGAATACGTAGCTACAGGAAACGCCACATACATAAGACAGTGCCTCCCCACGCAGACCTCCGGCAAAACAACAATCCACAAAACACAAGGTACTTAAGCAGGTTAAAGGGTACATATGTTAATGAATAGAGGCACATCAAAAGCACAAGTTAAAATGAAGGATAGCGGTCCACATAGGTAATGTGACTAAAATTAATTTACCTCACGCAATTCCTTCGATAATTCATCAACACTTTCTTCATCGAGATGTTTCAATTTCATTATCTGAAATAAATAGGTCCTTACAAATAACAAGTTTATCGCTGAAGAACGATTATAACGCTGAACAAGACTCTAAGTAGTAGGATTAGTGAGGAGACTACTTCCAAACAACAAAACCTCACAACACTGATTGGACGAATTGGTGAGTACATATTAAGGGATAATGATCCCAATTTATGAGGATAGATGATTTGACGTCCGGCACCACGATGAGGACGTAGTCCATTTTCAAGATAAGCTAAAAAAGAAATCTTACATTATATATGATAACATTTCAACAATGATTTGTTGAATATGTTAAGCATTCTTGACCTGATGCAGTATAGGAAGAGGAATCAAGGTGGCATTATATAAAATTGTCCAATGTTTTGCAGAACTTGAATAGACTGTATTGGGAAACTTTCAGCTATGATACCCATTGACAGCATTCTTCTGAATTGATTTATTGATTGCTGATCTGATTCCCTTCATAGTGCCAAAAACACTTCCATTTTCGATCACGTTAGTGGGACACACTTATGTTTTAAATACAAAGTTACGAATGGCCAAATCGCTTAAGATTTACTTAACGTTCAATACAGCAATAAACGACAAATATCAACACGTGTATTTTGTGATACATCAAGATTGATCATAACATAGACATCCTGTTGTCCAGAATCAATACAAAAATGTTTATTTACAGTAACATTAAGTATCCCCCCAAACACACAACAACAACATCAACGTCATCTCCAAACACACTCTGGTGTCTCCTAATACGACACCTGCAAATCCAAATCTATCGTAAGTTATGGAATAAAACTCATATTCTAGGTTTCGAATCCCGGGAGCGGCATTGACCGAGTTTTCGTGTTCATCAAAACATGACTTTATTTCATATTCTGGGTGTAGCTACAGCAACCTTGAATTTGATTCTTTTGACGCATATTCATCCTAAGCTATAAAAAGATATGAGTTTATTACACATTAACTGGTGACAAGATATTTTAGTTAAAGCGACTTTGACCGTGTCAAAAGCAGTTCCAACTATTTTGTCACGGTGCTTTAAGGCCTATAAACAACCAGGATCATTTAGTGACCTTCTGTAAATCACCTGGACGGCTTCCTTACATACAGTTTCGGGGTAGGATTCTAACCTGCAGCAGTGCGACAAGTGATTTGAAGTCAGTGACCATAACCACTTGACCATCGAGCCTCCATTCCATACACGCTTGTTAACACACCACATTTGTTAACATTATGTCCTTCGGAATTTCAACTAATGATGGGAAATTGTATTTTTCCATTTTAGTTACTTGATCTAAACTACAGTGGTTGCAAAAAAACAATACCAATTATGGCTATCATACGAGCTAGCTACATTATATATGCCAAATGTGGTGACAATATTTGAACGAGAGATGTTTGATTTTTATTTAATGACCTAGAACGATGCTACAAGGGTTTGATCTTGGCGGTCTAAAAAGCTCAACAATACTCAATGTATCGGGATGACAAAGATTTTCACCTAATGTTTACTTTCACCCACTAACCCCCAAATCGATAGGGTTAATCTAGTACTCGCAGCCATGATCCAGGAGGCCAGCGAGTACTTAATTAATCGCGCGAACAAGTATTTCCACCTTATGTTCAGGTTAACTTTAATACTTGTCCTCAGTGATCTCAAACATCGAAAGGGTTAATCTACAACCCACAGGAAATACTCCTACCAAGCTAAACCCTTGATGCCAAAGGGAACTTGAGTTATCGTAAGGAAAAGAATAACATACCGACCTACCTACCAACCAACCAACATAGGTAAAGCAGGGGGCATGATGAGAGTTATTGCTATAGTATTCCTAATTCAATTTATTGTGAACAAATCCGTAACAACATTGAACGATTGAAAATAAGATCACTCCAAAATAAGTCAACATATAAGCTTGTTATACGTCAATTGATACGTCAGTGTGAAGTGAGACACTCAAACCCACCACTTATACACATCTCATAATCACACTAAACTATTCAAGAAAATGTTCAGCAGTCATTTGACATTTTCATGCAATTTCCACACTTAAACTTCCTCTATCAGACTAATAAGAGTACATTTAGTGACTTGAGATTAGAGTGCTGAATGTAAGTATCCATCATAAATCCCGGACACAGCAGTCCTTAGTATAATCACAAGCTAGATCTCCATATAAGTTTGCAATACTACAAGTTGGAAAAAAGATATCAATAAGAAATTACATTATTGATAGGAAACAAACCGTTTAGCCTGACCCAACCAACAAACAACGATATAACCAAATGTAATAACCAGATTAATTTCCGTAAAATCTGGTTAAAAGTTTGTTGTTTGAAAGACGAATATTCTGAGCGGTTTTTGTCAGTTAAGCACAAAATATGACCTTTGTAGCATTAATACGGTTTTACTTCACCTTTTGAGCTTCGATCGCTTCAATACAAACATTCCGCCATTCAATGAGAAACAAAATGATAGTAGTTCAATAGTTTTTATCACCGGCTTAAGACGGAGAATATAGTATGTATACCCTTTCTCAGCCGAAATAAAAGCATAACTGGGGATTAGAAAAGAAAATGGGAGTTTATAGAAATAATAAGGCCACTTGAAGGCGTTTATTAATCTAACTGTGACGTCGACGAGAGGGCGAGTAGCATAGTTCTAAATATACAATAATAAAGTCATACTAATAATATGCAAAGTACATACACGATTCCTGCATTGCCCCAGTCGGCTGATGCCAGCTTCTATCGACATGTCCATAGGCGATGGTTCCTTCCATACCAAGTCATTTGGCGCACGTAGACCGCAAACATACCTTAGCAGGACAGCGAGCAATGTGATATCTAATTTGGGGGATTTAAGCGATGATGACGGTGTTTGGTCGGACGGTGGTAGGAGTGTCTGTTCAAACCTATGTACATAAGATGACGATGTTGTTCTGCTAAACTCAGATAGTAATGTCACTTGTCGTTTGGTAATTATGTTGGTGTCCATCAACCAATGAAGTTTTGTCTCTTCAGCCTCATTAGAAGTCAAATAGTTTGTGAAATCATAACCGACACGGTAATCGAAAAGTTTTTGAAGGACCACAGTGCCTAACTTAAGTAGATTCGAACGAAGTTGAAATATCTTCATGTCTGAAATAATACGATAATAAATGGCCTAGGTGCTTGAAATAAACTAAGAAATATGACTTGGATGCATCTATTTCTCAGACATGGTCCATAAAGCAGTTTGCCATACATTAAAGGGAAACATTTCAGAAGAGTTCTGAATAACTGCTAGCTGGAACTTATTTCCCTTACACTAACAGTGCCCTCGACACAGACTTTGGCACTGCATGTCCAACTAGGATTCCATAAATGCAAAATAACGTATAATGCATTAAGTTGCAGCTTAAATAATTCGAAATAGCATTTTGTATCATAAAATATTTTCGCTCAGAATGTTTGCATACTAAACAGTGTTATACTGTAAGCCTAACAATGTTCACGACGACACTATTTCGCGTTTAATCATTGATAGACTAGTTCGCAACTATACATGTTCGCGTTTCTAATGACCCCGCGAAAATCTGTTGGACATTGTTTGGGGCACACCGCATCGTTAAGGCGCATTTCAGACATGCATATACCCTGCATAAATCAGTAATTATGGATACCAAAATTAAGAGCTGCACTTCCCTTCTGCTCTGTATTCAACACATTCAATGTAAAAAAATAACTACAAAAAGGTAAATAATTTTGAAAATACCCACAATATAGTCACTACATCACATTTTCATTTATTTATGTATATATATATACTAGCGGAAAAAAGAAACTGTGCATGTGTAAAATGTTCATATATCCTTCAATTTTATAAATTAAGGCTTGAAACTTTTGTGTATCCCTCTCGGTCATTTACACTGGCCAGTGCATGAGTTGCGCGGGTAGTTTGCCTGTCAGGCTAACGTCTTCTTTTCACGTTTTTTTCGTGCAACAGTCAATTGCAAACACGTTTGTCGCCTAAACCTGTGTTAAAACATAGTATTGTTACATGTAAGACACAAAACCAGGATAATTTTGAAAAACGTCGTTGATACGCCATGCCAAGGTTGAATGAATCTGACAGATGCCGCGCCGTAGGCATGATTGAAGCTGGTGTACGTCATACTGACGTTGCCAGACAATTTGGCGTTCACCGAAATACTGTAGACGCCTTGTGGAGACGGTACCAACAGTTTGGGGCAACCAGAGACCGGCCTCGATCAGGACGTCCACGCGTAACGTCTATTCGCCAGGATACGTACATCCGGGTGGTTCATCTCCGTGACCGACTCAGAACTGCTTCTTTGACGGCTAGAAGTATTCCTGTCCTTAGAAGAATCAGTCCCCGAACGGTACGTAATCGATTGCGTGAACGAGGCATACGTCCACGACGTCCTGCCATACGTCCTGTTCTGCAGCAACGTCATCGTGTAGCACGTTTTGCCTGGTGTAGAAGACACATACACTTCACGCAACAGGACTGGGCACGTATTCTTTTCACGGATGAGTCCAGGTTCCATCTCGACAGCAGCGACGGCCGTTCTAGAGTGTACCGTCGTGTTGGTGAACGTTTCCATGACAGTTGTGTGATTGAACGACGTCCATTCGGCGGAGATAGTGTCATGGTGTGGGGTGGCATCTCATCCCGTGGTAGAACAGCACTTACAGGCATCAGATTTCGTGACGAAATCATACGGCCTCACGTCCTTCCATTTGTGCAGCAACGTAACGCCACGCTGCAACAGGATAACGCTCGCGCGGGTCGTCACCGACTTTTTGACCCAGAACAATTTGAATGTGCTGCCCTGGCCTGCAATATCACCGGATTTGTCGCCTATAGAACACGTGTGGGATGAGATGCAGCGACGGTTACGTGGCCTCCAAAATCAGCCGTTGACGTTACCTGACCTATCACGTGCGCTTGCCAGAATCTGGAATGGTATTCCCCAGGCATTTTTCAGAACACTTGTCACATCAATGCGGCGTCGTTGTCAAGCATGCATCGATTCCAATGGTGGACATACACGGTATTGATGAGCTGAACTTTGTTTAGAGAACGTCTCTGAAAACTGATCTCTATCTAAGACGCAGCTGATTCAATAACCATATCAATTGAGCTGGTGTTAAATAAAGGTAAGATAAAACCCTGTTGAAATTTTTATTGCGATTCCTTACATACCCTATACACATGCACAGTTTCTTTTTTCCGCTAGTATATATACGCATTCAATTTATCATACAGAAAATAATAACCGGACACATGCGCCCCTGCTTGGGAGACCTTGCAAGCTAGGCAGTTGGATACTGGAAAGGGAGATGGTTTTACAAGACATAAATTATTCAGTATGACATTACATCATGACAACACAGTTAAATATGTCTGGCCAAACATGCATTATTGATGAAATATTTCAAGCAACAGTGACCTTTCCATGGGTCCTAGAAGTTCGCATTTCAATTGCAATTCTTCTCTCCTAATAATTGACTAAATACAAAGATTCATAGCAGGATCAAATTCCTAACTCAAATTGACTAGCAAAACAGTTTTATTAGGGCACCATGACCTTGAACCTAACAGCCCCTAAAGCAACAACAAGAGGGCCAAAGTGGTACTAGATCAAATGCTATTAACATTGCAGAGAAATGATGACACAACAGCAGATTTGTGATAAAGTGGTCCTCAGTTACCTACAACATAACTTGACAAAGGTGTTAAGGGACACGCATTTTGTCTAAGCAGGTAACACACATCGTGATATCAAGTTGCTAGAAATTTAAACACGAAATATCTTTAAAAGTGAGAAACGGCGTAGATTGAATGATGTCTCTTCCGGTATGTCAGAGTCATTTTATATATACTGTTTTCTCGTAGATTCGTCATTGCAAGTTCATTCAGTTCACATTTTACTTACATATTTGTCATTTAAACTAAAAAAACATTAATGTAAACCATTACGACGTCTAAAGCAACATTTGTTCATGTTTTGCAATGAGCTTAAAACAGAAGGTCACTGACCTGGATCGTCTGAAAGCTGTCTCATTAGATTCGGGCCCCTGGGAAATCTGCCTCGTTCTGGTCTGTAAACAATTTAATGGCGTAAAAACATTATGCAATATCCAACTAATAATTTTCACAAATCTTACTTAAACCCCGTTTGGTGCCTCTTGGGTGAACGAAAACCTCGTTTGGTGCCTCTTGGGTGAACAAATATGAAAATACAAGAATACTGACGTTTCATATAAAGTATATAAAGTATATAAGAAATGAATACACGTGCAGCATGTAAGTCCTCGGTCAGCAAAAACACTGTAATTGATTATAGGCCAGCCTTTTCAAATGACTCTGAAACCACTCAGTAAAAGGCAAGAATACACTTGAACAGTATAACTATTTGTATCAAACAAATTAAATTTACAGGTACTACGTATCTATTACTATTATCACTACCGCTACCTAGTGGACTGTGACGATACCGATAATACTAGTATGATTCGTGAAAGTTTTATACGGCGGAAGTTGTAAACAGAAATATGTTGTGAATAGTACTTTCGGTGGCGGACAAGATATGGTTCGTGGTTTAATTTTGGCGGAAGATTACGAAAGCGCAAATTCTAGACATTTCCCCTCGCAGATATAAAGTCGTATATTTAGTACAGTAGATCAGACACAAAATGTGACGGAAGGAGAGTTAACACTGATTGTCTATGATAAGACTATATGACCTAGTTCTTAAACGACATAACCTTGTTTCAACTTTGACCAGGACTTAATAGTTTAACCAAGACTTTAGACACAGTATGGAATGTTTCGAAACATTTCTATGATTTGACCAGAATACCTCGTTTTTAAACCCAGAAGCAATTTGCAGGCGAGATTATGACTCTCCATTGTTAATTCGGATTAATATTTTTTCAATTTTGACACAACTCTTGCATTACTTGATATTATTGTTGTATATATTAGGATATATATTTCTTATAGTTGTGGTTTTAAAAGATCATCAATTAGGAATGTATTCGTCTAGAAAGAACGATAGGGTCTGTTGAGCTTCTTTCATTATAATCTACTGGACCGAAATCTCTTCCAGATCAAGCTGATACAGCAGCATTCATGTTATTGTACGGCAAATACATACACCGCTGACGAATTTATCTGAACCGATTTTATTACTTTTGTTAAATAGTTATACAATGTTCTTGAGAATTGCTCACGATATAAATGCCTCAAATGATTTGTGTATAAATGTTGTCAATAGTGCATTGTTTTGTTGATACATATACATGTAATGGAATATGGGTTTTAAACATGACCATGATTTAGTATCAAGGGTGGGTTGGTCCAGTTTGATATCGGAGTCTTTTAGTTCCTGTACACCTTCTTCTCTTTTAGCGTAGAAGCACGTTTTCCAATCTTCTAAACATTAAAATCATTAGAAATAAATACATCAAACTGCCACGCAGTTACCGCTCGTAAAATACCATAATTAACTAGCTTATCTCTACGACAATTGTATTCAAGTATGTTTTCCAAAGCCCATACTTAAATTACAAGCAAATTAGAAATATGACGGTTTACTACTCAAATATTCGAGGGACAAAGTTGTGTTTGCTTGTCACAAAATACATATATAGTCCCACTGATGTATCGCTGATATGAGTGCTTTGGAAGATGGTATTGGGAAGCGAGTAGTTTGTTTATAATACATTATCAAAAATCATTTATCTGTTTTAAAAAATACCTTCACGATTTATTTAGTTCACAAATGAAATATACATACCTGATGACATTGGTGTGCCTGAAAAACAACAGTTTGAAACGATGCGTAAAACGAATGGTCGGGTTGAAATAACACCACAGGAGAAATTGTGTTCGTTTATAAATCAGTAACAAATTTCGCAAAATATTAATTGAAGTGTTTTATGTTATTTCATACGACCACACGTAGATACATGAACTATTTGTACCCCAAGTTTCCGTTTTAAAATTGCAATATAGGCTAAGCAATTATTAGCTACATATTCTCATAAATATAGCATAACGACTCTTGCAAAACCAAATGAATCAGCATTTTATTTGCGCGATAATGCCACCTATTGTGAACTCCAAAAACAGTAAACTGTAAATTCAATGACAGCCTTATTTAGAAAAAATATCTAAAACATTGCATTTCATATAAGTTCAAGTAAAACCAGCCTATTCATTCATTATTGCATCATTTTGCGGTCGATCTCAAGTACCTTTTATCCAATCTACCAAGTTCTGTCGTCCCTTCGTTTGGAGCACACCAATCAACTTGTCCATTTTAGCCTCATTACTCAGACAACCACATTCACTCCTCCATCTGAATATTCAGTAAAACAATGTTCATTAATACCTCAGATTCTATTGATCGTTTTCAAGGAAGTAGAATACTAAGCAGTTCCACTTAAATAGATAGTATCTTATCAAAATAATAATAATAATAAACGTATTTAGTAGGAATACTGCAATTGATTCAAGTCATTTTATCAAACAACTGATATAATGAGGTCCCAATGATTATATATTTATATATATATATATATATACTCAAGTGCGAAATGTGTTCAATTTTCAGTTTTCAATATCTCATTTAAAAATAGAAATTTGTAGAAAAAGTATCAACATGTACCTTGAGTACATTGGCAATAAGTACATAAAGCAAATTGGAGAAATGCGAGTTACTTTCCGTTCGCGGATAAGTGGTTTTTGCACATAAATAAACGAGCAGTGCTTGGGTTTGAAATGGCCAAATCAAATTATGTTTCTTTTAGCCCATGCTGATCAGAAAAATACAATCATAAATTTCAATTCGCTCAATTCAGACTGAACCAACACGAGTGTGTCCAAGCTTTTACAGCAACAAACTCAAAACAATTAAGTCCACTAATCAGGAAAGAATATGTCCATGAAACTTGCCTTAATATTATCAACAATTTGATACTAAACATCATATGGTTCTGCTTCACATCTTACCCAGTTTGATTAAAACCCAGAGTGAACACTTTCTTTAGCGTAAGAGTACATATTAACAAATATTTATATCAAGTTCATTATAACTAAGTTTCACTGTAATTGACTGTCTGTTTTAAGATGAAATCTGGTTCATCATAATTTGCACATAAACTAAATCAATATGAATATGGTTGCCCTTGTACACAACACAACAGTCGATGTTAAACTATTGTAAAACTTACAAAACCAGGGCTTGGAACGCTCCCCTTTGGGTATCCTGTGGGTAGTCTTGTTTCAAAATCTGCAGCTCATCGCAGGATACGTTCAGTAATACAAAGAACCCGTACCAATCCGGTAACCGAGCAGCAAGTTCCAGTAGAAATATGTCATTGTCAATCGCTGCGATTAAAACAAAGATGTATATTGTCAAACATGGAATTGAAACTATGAGAATGAAGTACTGTGGATATGATTAGCGAGCGACATCGAAACATATTTATAGAGAAGGACTAAGAAAGATGCAGAGGGAGAGGAAGATAGGGAGAAGGAGGGAATGAGAGAGGGAGCGGGGAGAAGGGAGAGCGAAAGGAAAAGAGAAGAGTGGATAGTCAAAAGAGGGAGAGAATGAAATTAAATAGTAGTCTTAACGACAGTCTTATAATTGAGAAAATGTATTAACGGTAGCCGAATTTTTAGATAAAAAGTTCCTAACGGAGTGCTTCTTTGTACACATCTGTATTTTGTACATAGCTACTGACATCAATTATACACTTTACCAAAAGGAAGTTCACAATATTGTATCTAACTTACATTTGTCTGTTTCTGATGATTTTATCTGAAATTAGTTTTTAAATATAATAATTACGTTGCTTCGAGAGATTATGTGCAACCGTGCAATAAATGGAACAAAAATGTACGTAGTTTAAGTATTTAAAGACTCATGGGCAAAATGTCGATATCACAATATGTGAAACACAATCATGTAGGGTGAAATCAAATAATTTTAACCCGAGAAAGTTAATGTGAACCGAGGCGTAAACATTATATGCCATCACCTTCCATGCGATCTGATATTGTATTTATTATACCGAACAAATATTTTGATATTAAAATATAAAACAATAAAGTCAATGTGAAATAAAACAATAAAGTACTTGCAATTTTTGTGAAAGAACTGAATCTGGCAAATGTGACAGATAATGTCGTTTGCAAAAATTACAAGCGCTTGATTGTTACCTATTTTAGTAAGCGCCTATCGATTCGGACTATGGGAATTTCCAGTAGTCTATTTCTAGACCCGAGGGAGGGTAAAGACGTTATGTCACAGGGTAAAAACGTTATGTCACAGCATCATAGGGTAAAAACATTACTGCACAATATTTAATTTAGGCGCGTTTATTTATATTTCTTTTAAAATATTCCCTACCAAGTCTTGTGACTCATGGAGCTGCACTTGGCCGAATATTTTAAATAAACCATTTCTGTATTTTTGCAGCACGTACTTTTTTAATAAAAAATCGACTTTGTTCTTCTGAGGTATGTGATTAGCGCTTTATCAAATCCTTGCCAAACTAATTTCTAGAATAAAACATAATTTAAGAATGGTACGTCTTGCATTCGGTCTGTTTCATATAGAAAATGTCGCACTTTACAACGTATAAACCAACAAACTGATAAATCAGATGTACATTTTATTTGACACACGAATGATTTAAATAAAGTACAGTAAAAATGAATCGGAAATAACGGAAGTACTGATAATCGACACTATTTTTCTGCGTTCTTTGTTTTAATATTACAGAAAGCTGTGCACCGTACCATTCTGTCTTATGGTCGAAACGTTAGTGAGTGCAGTACCTCAACTTATAAGATACAGAACAACCATACTGCTAAAAAGTATACAATAAACATACCTCTATTTGTGTGGAGGCTTTGCTGAAATCTAGAATGATGAACAACTTTAATGTAAAAATACTTTGTACATGGCAATAGTATGTTTTTGCACAACAACAAATGTTTCATTGTAAGCACCAGACAAATGATCATATACCAAAGAAGTCAGAACTAAATCATTTTTAAACTTTTAATGACCTACATAGACATGGGCATTCGTATGCATTCATGTTTATGGAAAGCTATATATTGCCTCAGTGCTATCGCAAAACTTTGTATTCTGCTGGAAACGAATGTAGTCTCTAATTATTCACTATTAATCCTTAAAATTATGAAACATAAGTGGCGCCGTCTGATAAGAAGTGATGAGACTCACTGCATAATAATGTTCATTATATAAACTTATATATTCAAAGAAAAATAAACGTTAAAATGATATCGATCAGTCTATGAATATTTTATTTGAACTTTGGCGTTATCTAAATACCCAAAGAGAGCAACAAAAAGAATCGTTTCTAACAACGGATCACGAGAATAAAGATACGATACGTTGCACAGTCTACCGTGGATTATTGGCCTGTTTTGGAGAGTCACTATGACCCGTTTTTTCAAAGCATAACATTTCCAGTGATATAGAAGAGCAAATTTGTATTCCCTAAAATAACGACAAACTGCGAATTTATCAAAACAACTAAAATACAGGTGAAAACGGGTGTTAAACCAAAATAAATAATTATTTGCATTGGCTTCGACTCCGGTTTCGAGCGCCACCTCCTGGGTATTCACTCAACCACATGTTATTCTCACTTTGGTGGAAGAGTTACTGGATGTTTTTAACTGCAACCCGGAAAGAGATGGGGACAGTGATTACAAGCTATGTCTTGTCAATATATTGACTATTTTACCTTTGTAATTGTTTAGGATGTCATTTAACAAGTCATTTTGCTTCTCCGCTCTTAAGGCCTGGCACAAAATGCCGATTTGTTCCTGTTCGCTCTCTGTGTAGGACGATTCGTTCCATCTAATCAAACAGATATAGTAATACAACACTATCATGTATTAGTAGAAGAGTTAACAAAGGTATCTTATGTACCAATGACTTGGCCATCTAAAAGTTCAGGCATCCGATTATCAGTTCGAAAACACAGTCATCTGTTCGTCGGAATAAACGTATTTGAATTAATAGTAGTAAGAAATAAATGAACGAAAATGTCTTCCGAAATTCAGAAACAGAATACTTGGCCGATTACAAATTACATGTATGTCGAATGAAATACGTGTAGCTTTATTGGACTTACGGTCTAAAATATTGTTTGATTGGGGATACATGGTCAAACTTGCTAGGTAGGGTCGGTCGGCAATTAATAACAAATGCTCAGCTTTTTTTAGGTCGGGTAAATCTAAATCAAACAACGTATAAGGCTACAAACAGACGCGATAATCAAGCAACATTTAACTTCCCCACTAAACTGAAAACGTGACCCGCCCCTGATTACCGCTGGTGAAAGCTTTTTAGACTCAATAGACGTGCAACACGTCATACGTAACGTATTGGATGAGGGGACATATATCATAGCTCATTTAGTGTATATGCGGAGTGACCATGCTGTGTCCCCGAATGGAGCTGACCTGTGTATGAGCTATATGTGTACGCATAACGCTCATCGGTCGTACACGACATGTCATAGGTCACCTTTAACCGTTCACAGTTACAAAACATATTGACATTTATGTACACAGACCCAAAATGAAAACTTTACATCGACTTTAATAGTATATGTTGTTAATCTTACGACAAGCATTAAAGCATTTGAAATAAAGAAATTACTGATTCCCCTCCTTTCAACTTATTATTTCTGACTTTCTTGACTTATTCCGTGATGTATTCAATCCATGAAATATTTGTTTCGCTTTGTTGAAAATACAATACGGCTGCGCCGAAAAAGTGGGACAATTATCATCCAGTTATCGTACAGTATTTAAAAGGCCACTAGCCTACGTAACTTTATACTGAGACGCAGTGAAATTTAACCACTTTCGTGATTACAAATACTGTTGTGGAGCCACTTTGAAGAAAATATAAATTTCTTTGTAAAGAAAGAAGAATGTCTTGATGCATTCGCAGTGTTTGAATTTCATTTTATGCTTACTAACATTTATATACTTCATATCATTACAAACCGCTTAAGCATCTCAAATGCCCTATGACAAACATCTCCTGGGCTGTTCTTCTCAATCTTGCAAATAACGTTGGATTTCAGTCTCAACCTTATACCTAATTTCCACCAAACAGTCACAATCTTCTCTGATATTTCATGGAAGAACCTGTCCGTAAAAAAATCTGAAGCCAAAAATAAAACTTAACAACTGTGTCTGACGAGAGTTTCAAGTAAAACACACATATATCAGATATTTTATGAAAAATGAAAAGATACAAGCAGGGAGAGCTACATTCGCAAATCAAAACAAAGGACATCCGAGAAGGAACACGCAGAGAATGTCTTGTCCAGTATTATGATAGTTGTACCAACATTCGGAGCAACACTTGAAGTAATGATTCGCGACAGACTAGTATGTTGAATTAATGATGACAGAATTCAACGTAGAATGCTGTGAGAAGCAAAGTTGAATTTTACAAAGGATTTAGGCATTGCTACAAGCCTTGAACTTGCGGCAACAAGTGCTGCCACTTTACATCAGACGACTAATGGGGGCTGTGAATAAAGTCGGTCAACAGAAGCACAAGTTCGAAAACCCAACCAACAGCCAGCAACCGGGAAAGGCAGGTGGGAAGCCATGCTATCGGTACACTGGTACAACTCTTTTAAGCCAGGCGAATGTCGAAAAAGGGGCATTTTAAAACGCTTGTCGTGCAGACAAAAGTCTACACCAAGGCAGTTTACTACTAACAAGCAGTAGGAAACCTTGAAAACAGAACTTTGAAGAGAGTGACGATGACACCATGTTTAGTATAGGCAAAAATCGTCCGGACAGACATTATGGAAGGATATGAAAAACAAATCTAGATAGTAACGAGGGTCGGGTTAGAAACAGATATTCTAGCTTCAATAATTATCTTATACTTGAACAGAACCCATTCCAGGTCTAGCTGACACATCAACATTCATGTTGTAGTACGACAAATACAAAATACTGATTGGGAAGTCCGGTTGTCATACATACGCCATAAACCCTTGCACCTGACCAGTGCCTCATATTTTATCCCTGTCAGAACTTAATTTCTCTTTTTAAATCTGGAAGTTTGAACTTAACTGCTGGATTAAATAAATCTGAACGTTGGAGTTGATATGAAGGTTACCACGGTCAAAATCATTTCAACTCGACAAGAAAGTTTTCCTCCAGGCAGTTTTTTAAAACCAAAAAAGTGAAGGTTTGCTCCATGAACAGCAATCAAAAAGAGATAACGTTGTTACAGGCAACGCCATATGTATAAGACAATGCTTTCCCACACAGATCCAAGGGAAACAACAGTCTACAAAATATTACAACAAGGAGGGTTGATTGGATGTAATACATCGTGGAACAAGTTAAGATAGTCAGAAATAATTGGCCGAAAGAGGGAAAAGAACATGAATAGTATATCAAGTGAAAGAACTGCACATGGTAAAAGGGCATACATCTAAAATATAAATAGCAACAATACCTATAAAGCGATTAATTGCCTTGAAACAGTCGTAAAATACTGAGGATATAAATACATACACAGTGACTAATTAGGCTGTAACTAACCCTTCAAAGCTATTAACCATCACGCGCACATCCAAATACATAAGGTAAATATCTAGTACCTAGAATACTTGACTTGCTGTTTGTAACTCTAACATTTATATCAGAATGCGAGAGAACCAAAAACATCAAGCGAAATGAATCACTTTAAATAATGGTAAAGTTCAAAGTACTTTAGTTGTCTTGTTTTCGATGTTCATCGTTTCTACAAATATGTGGCCTGACTTTGCAGGGATAAATAACTAACTTTAAATACAGAAAAGAAGCAGTTTAAAATCATACTGCATTATATTTATGTTGTTTTAGAATCTACTCATTTTGCATCTCTATGTTATATCGCCATACTGATAAGAGCGTGTGTATACGTGGAATTATGCAGTTGTCACAATGTTCATTTGGTGGATTTGGGTAAACATTGCTGAACTAATCTATATTACCATATCTTCTGAAACTAGTTGAAACCATGATCACCATTAATGTTATATTCTACAGCATATGTTGCACTTTCAAACAATTACTAAATGTATAAGCATAACTGTTACATTACATGGGATAGAATCAGGAGCCTTTGATGAAACAGTCGCCTTTTCAGTCAATGGCCAGACCGTATCTTGACCTGAAATAGTCGAAACAATAAGACATTTATTATCTAGGAATGTAACGATTTTAGCATAAATGATATGGCAACCTAGTGTGCATTGAAAGAATCATTATATGGTAATACTGGAAATTATTAAGTTTGTTGTATGTAGTAATGTAGAAACAGACTATAGGTTCAAATTAAGATCCTGTATTGGTCTTGTATAAATGTTTAGTTGTACTCAGAGATTGGGAGTGAATAAATGTTTTAGCTTAATGAATTGTTAAGTTATCACATATTGGCGACGAATAAAAGAAAAAATGGCTGTGTATGGACAGTTGAAATAATTTTATCCAGGGGAGGAAGAGTGGAATGAATATCTTGAGCGTTTGAAATATTATTTTGTGGCAAATGAAATTACAGATGCGGACAAGATGAAAGCAATTTTGTTATTTGTGATTGGTTCAAAAACCTACAAATTGATGTGTAATTTACTTTCATCAGTGAATCGGAAATAGTACAGAGGCTCAACCGTCGCATACGCAGAAATGGAGAATCAGTATCAAACTATGTGGCTGAATTACGCAAACTTTCTGAAGATTGTGAATTCGGAGCAACACTTGAAGTAATGATTCGTGACATACTAGTATGTGGAATTAATGATGACATAATTTAACGTAGATTGCTGTCAGGGCCAAAGTTGGATTTTACAAAGGCTTTAAGCGTTGCTACAAGCGTGAAACTTGCGGCAACAAGTGCTGCCACTTTACATCAGTCGGCTAATGGGGCTGTGTATAAAGTCGGTCAAAAGAAGCACAAGTCAGAGCAAACCCTATCAACAGCAAGCAGCCGGGAAAGGCAGGTGGGTAGCCATGCTATCGGTGCACTTGTACAACTCTTAAGCCAGACGACTGTCGGTATAAGGACAGCGTTTGTTACAATTGCTCGAAAAGGGGGCATTTGAAAATGCTTGTCGTGCAGACAAAGTCTATACGGCAGTTTACTACTAACAAGAAGCAGGCCAAGCCTGGAAAACAGAACTTTGTACGGAATGACGATGACACCATGTTTCGTATTGGCAGAAATCGTCCGGACAGACATTATGGAAGGATATTAAATGCAAATCTAGACAGTATCGAGGGTCAGCTGTTCGAACTTCCATAATTATTTAATACTGGACCAGAATCCATTCCAGATCTAGCTGATACATCAATATTCATGTTGTAGTACGACAAATACACAAACCGCTGACGAATTTACGAGAATCGACTTTGATACTTTTGCTAAATAATTATGCAATGCTCTTCAGATTTGCCCACGATATAAATGCCTCAAATGGATAATGTAATTTCGTGTAACAATTTTGTCAATGGTGATTTGTTTTCTTGATACATATAGTAAAATACGGGTTTCAACATGACCGCGTTTTAGTATCGAACACAGCTTTAATGTAAATGTTTACATTGTACACTGGAATGAAATTTTGACTTACGTATCTTTGATTCTGGTATACATCTCTCTTCTAATACCTAAATACAAACATATACTCGTTGAATGCATTAAAAAGCAATTACTTTTAGCAGTTTTGGATTAAGTTACATACAATATTAAATATGGAATGTTTTCGTACTTTCGGTTTGATTTGTATTCATAACATCAATAAAATAAATGGTTTCCAATTTACGGTTTCCTTTGTATACATAACATCAATACAATACATGGTTTCCTACTTTCAGTTTGCTTTGTTTACAGAACATCAATAAAACAAATGGTTTCCTACTTTCGGTTTGTAGTGTTTACATAACATCAATAAATAAAATGTTTCCCTACTTTCGGTTTGCTTTGTTTACAGAACATCAATAAAATAAATGGTTCCCTACTTTCGGTTTGCTTTGTTTGCATATCATCAATAAAATAAGTCGTTTCCAACTTTCGGTTTGCTTTGTTTACATAACATCAATAAAATAAATGATTTCCTACTTTCGGTTTGATTTGTATACATACAATGCAGTAGAATTAATGCTTGTATACCGTCGGTTTGAGTTGTATTAAATCTATTCAACGACGTTAATTTGTTCCTACTTTTGATTTTATCTGTATGCTTAATAAAACGTTCGGTCTTATTTCAATCCAAACTATTCGATTCAATTAATGCTTTCTAATTTATGGTTGAGTTCAAATGCAAAATACAAAGTAAGAAAATAAATAGTCATGGTTCCCTTTTACCAAGCAGATTGATACTCACTTTCTTGAGTAATCCCCACAGACCTTCATTTGTCCAGTCTTCTTCGGTGCTGAACTCTAGCTGGACTATATGATCGAAATATTTAGATTTTCCTCCCATTAAGCAAATAGGTATCAGATACTTTTCTTTATTCTGAATCGCCTCCAACAAAGCCAATCGAGCTGCATATCGTGTCTGATCATGATTTGGTAAAATGACAACAATTGTTACACTAGTGCTGTCAAGTTTCTCGTGTAGCTGATCAAACCAGTTTCGTCCTGGTATCTCATCTATACAATTAAATCCCCATGATACTGTTTTTTCGCGAAGTACACTGATAAATTTCCGTACTATTTCTTTATTATCATTGTCTCCATCATCGTATACGATGTTCAAATTACTACTCCTGCTTGAGGTCATTCTTAAAATTTCAATGCATTTACTTCCGTTTCCGTGTTTATAATTTATCTAATAACACGACGAATACTATACATTAATTGTACCGGAACGACTCGGTTTTAAACGATGTTTAACACGTTTAGATCGTCCAAAATCAATGCATTGAATTGAATAACTGACTGGTGAAACTTTCGTGAATGGACATGTGGTTTATAGTGGCTCTGTACTTTGCATGTAGCATTTTCTGCATGACTTTAATTGTCATTTCTTCTATAAAAAGAGGATATATAGTATTATCGAAGGTGCGAGGGACACTTCTTAGCGCTATATTGTTTACTATTTGATTGACAGCGTCGTGTAAAAAACAAATCTTACGTTGACTATTGAACCAAATTCTCTTTAACCGAACAACATTTGTAACATTGATGTTAACTTTTCGGTCTGTATATTTGTTTACCAAAACTACATTAATGACATGAATATTGTTTTGTATTTTATCATCTAAAGCAAAGTTATAACACAATTATTGCAATGGTGTTATGTTTGCAAAGAAACATTTTGATCTCGACAGAGGCGTTATTCTTATTTCTTATATTGTAAGCATAACAGTGTTTATAAAAACCAGACGAACATAATATTGTTTTCCTTAACAACTGCCCCTAAAAGTAAATATTTAGTATATTTCAAGATTTATCTTGCGTGTAGTGCTGTTAGTCAACCCATGGGAAATTTCCAGACGTCGGAATTAAGAATTCTTTCTTGGTTGATTCAAATTGTTTTAATCAGATAAATCGATATGTAATAAGTTCGTTAACAGAAACCTGTGTGTTCACGACTGATAAACAGAGTACTGGTGAACTATATTTAAACGGACTATAAGGTATATGACTAATCTGACTACAGAATGTTATTTATAGACCGCGCGGAAAACTCAAATCCCTCACAATCTACCCTACGTGTACTTTTATCTTCACATTAGTTAATAAATGGTTATTTGGGCAGAATTTAATATTTATGTGAAATCTACCACCGTGTCAAACGCACGCCGTATATAATCGCTATCTATGTGCTAATACAACGGTGTTACCCATGTTACTTACAAGAGCGCAAGTTTCTATCAATGTTACTAACTCGTCTAAAGTTTTCTTTCAACATATATTGTTTCATTACCTCTCCAGTTTATGATTATTATCTAAAAAACATTTTTCTTCATAGCTGAAAAAAACAATTAAAACACATTTCTCCACTTGTGCTTTCAACAAAAATTCAACCTTCATTTACAACAGTCTACAACTTTCCACGAACTCCTTTTAAGGTAAGCAGACAATCATTGACATAATGTCTGCGATCAATGAAACAGTTTTATAATTTTTTACCGTTCCATAAAAAAGTAAGGCCCTTTTTGTTCTCTGAAAATCTTAGCCTTTAAAAATAAACCGATAAATGGAAAATCATTTTCTCATTGCTTCCTATTTTCATATAGTGAAACTACCTTTGTACTAAACAGACTTGCAAGTTAAAGAAAATTCAGAAATATTTGAAAACAAATCAAAACAAATATTTGGGCGTGACATTGGTGACCTAAATTATTTTAGAGTAATGAATATTTCACGCGAACATAAAAATATTGACTATGTTAGATAACCAAAATATCAGTTGGGCATCATATTGTCTTCAATGAAAACTATTAGTAACATATAACATCAACTATATCCATATTTCAGAGACATTTACCGTCTAGTGTTTGCAACATTCCATGTTGAACAGAATGCTGCCTAAATTTTACATACGCATGATGAACTTGGAATTTACAATTTTGCTTATTTCTTTCAAAAGTATGATTTATTTTAGGCAAATAAAGTTTATTGTAGTTATAAAACATAAGAAAATTAACATTGTTGCCAATTATGTCACGTCCAAGACTTAAAGTAACATCTTAAAAATAATTTTAAGTATTTAAGTAAATTACCTCCCTTTATTAAAAAATTACATACTTTTTTAATTTTTTCCAGTAGAAGCACCATTTAAAAAATATAAAGTGAAGGATTGCCTAAATTATCATTACTTGCAACTGCTGTGAAATTAAATTTAACATACATTATGCAATTTAACTACTTTAATTGTGTTTAGATACCATTTATATAGAAGGGAAATACCCAACGTTTTGAATAAAGGTGGCTCTGTGGCTCAGTGGTTAACGCTGCTGACTACGAATCCGAAGGTCGTGAGTTGGACCCCTCGTCTCGTCGGATAAAACTGAAAAGCTTTTCAGTGTTTCCCACCTAACATAGTACTGGTATGTAACCAGTAAAGTACTGGGTAGATTCCAGGAAAGTACTGGTTAGATGCCAGGAAAATGGTTGTTGTCCTTTATGGTCGGACAGGCCATTCCTTGCGCCCCTGTTCCCTTGCGTATTTACCATTTTCCGCCACAAATGTCCTATGTTTTGTCTGTGCGATGGTGGTGTATGGACATCGCCATTACAAAGACGTTATATGGGCTGTGTGGCGGATGTAAACATTCGCCCCGTACTTCGTCCAAAGTGTAGTTAGCCCTTATCAACTTTATATAAGTTAAATGAGCACGAAAATGACAGAAGGTTGCTGTGGTGTAGTGGTTAGCAAAACGCACCCGGCAATTCGTAGACCCGGGATCGATTCCCGGTAGCGTCATTGACCGGTTTTTCGTGTTCCTCAAAACATGACTTTATTTGTATGGGCGCCTGTAAATATTTATTAGCTAAGGGAGTGAAAATGTAGAGGAATACAGACTAACATTCGGCGCTTTACTGACACTATTCAATAGCAGCTATGTTATGTTTGTAGTTTTACAAAGACATGAGTGTAAGACCAGTTTTGTGATTAATCTTTGACTTCATCTCGGCGATCAATTCCAATCGTGTATGGGATTATTTCTTTTTTCTGTGTAGGAAAACACCGTTTTCTGAATGTGGTCTCTAGTAAATAACACACATATATTGGTTTGGCTACCTGATTCATATGCCAGTTGTTAAGAAGCTGCCATAATCAACTTGATCTTAAAACAAAACCTTACTTTGTTTTATAACACAGCTGATATTGAAACACATTGCGGAGCAGGTAAGACCACTTCTGACATTCTCTGCACTGTCCTAGACAAAAGCAAATGGAAGTACTGCACGCAGGGAGGAACACGAAGCAATATCAAAACGGTCCAAGATATATACACAGAAAGGGAACACAAAAACGAGACCTAAATGTTGAGGACTAGCAAACAGTTCAAGGGAGGTTATCCAGTATATAGTTTGCTCGAGTGATATGTCTTGATGCACTTATAATAACTGAACCCCAATCACCAGAATACGCCCCAAGTGATGAAATATAAATTGCTTTACTGTACATGTAATGAGAGGTAAAGATTTGCTATTATTTGCTTTTTTTACCCGGATTTTTAAAGTTAGGAAACATAGAATATCTTCGAAAATTTGCCTTCCAGTTGATATCTCGAAATAATTAATTCAAGTGTTCATTTGTCTCGTCGATACATAAAACATGATATTGAAAATTAGTCTTGAGTTTAATAAAGTTTCGAACAAGCATTAAAACAAAGATAACTGTAACACTCTTTTGACAGGTGGTACTACAAAATGACGCCTAGTTCAAATAGTTGCGTTTTTAATGGTGTCAAGTATAGAAGCTAAGCTTAAGATCTGATTATTATGAGACTGGCAAATGAACGGTTCAAAGTTTAACACGATATGTGATACATTAGCTATAATAAAAAAATACCAACTACCATCATTTTACACAGTTTGCTTAATAGCAACATAATATGTCTTTATAAATGGAATAATGACATTGAGCAATAGTTGTGGAATGACACATCAGAATGTTGAGAAAGTCAATGTAGATCTACTAATTAATGTCACTGTCTTAGAATCTCTTCAATATATCTAAATTAAACAATAATATTCTAATCGTAAAGAAATCAATGGTCAAATGTCATTCATATTTTGTTATTCAGATGAATACATGTTAATGGCACACAAACAATGGGTTTCAATCAAAGGGGTACTCTCCTTTAGCATCGGGCGCTTATTCCGATACCTTCATATTCATCCTCTTCTTTATAACTCCCGCACAACTGTTATTTACATAACACACTTTCCATATTTAATTGTTCATCTTTACAGCGACCGAATTTCATTTGACATGACCTAAACATTTAAAATTTACACTGTACACTTTTGAACGAAGCGCATACAATTATTAATCATCGTCACATGGTCCTCAACAGTTGCGGAAATGGGTCCGATCCCAACCAAACTGCTTTCCCTCAACAATTTTGACATTGTATATGTATCATCTTCATATATGTCCCACACAAAAATGTATAAAATCATATTTGTATTCAATACGGTTGTCCCATTCAATTCTATTGCAGACATCATCTAATATTTTGGTCAGCGTCAACATTCATGGGAATTGGTAATGGTAGCGTCTTTGTTTCAGATACGTTGATGCTAATGTCGGTGGTGGTTGTGGTATATCCATAGCTTGAATACTTCATTCCTCATAAGACCATTCCAAGTTAATCAACAAGCTTCTCTTGTCTGTCCTGGGTATGGGTAATACCTTCAAGCATATCAATAGAAATATAATAAAACAAACAGTTAATTGGTTGAATAAAACAATATTACAGGGATTTCCTTGATGCAGAAATCATGAGTCCATGACTCCCATTTTCCACTTACTAGAAAGAAAATGGAGTGTGGGACTCAAGATGTCTGCGTCAGGGAAATCCCTGCACTGAATCACATGACTAGTTTTAGTTATATATTTCCCTATATAAGTTATATGTGGTACGATTCGTCCTCGAACGCATCGGTAATGGTACGCTTTGTCCTACATCACAGTATCCGAAATCGGCATTGCATTCGCATTATCCGAATACCTTAACATATACTAAAATGCAATTTGCTGAAGAATCATCATATCTATAACAAAAATCTGCTGTGTTGCAGTAAGAGGCATATAAAATAATTGTTATTTCGTAATTACAGCCCTATGGTCCACACATTCATAATTTCCTCACAGATGCGTTTACACACTGCTTTGATTGCCTCCGATCTGCGACCAAGATTGGTGCAAGCGAAATCATGGGTAGCTTGGTCTAGTTTGATATCGGAGTTTATCAGTTTCTGTGCACCTTCTTCTGTATTAACGTTTTCATATCGTCTAAACATTAAATACTATAGAAATAAATACATAAAAACTGCCACGTAATTACCGCACGTAAAAATACTATAAATTAACTAATTTTTATTTATGACATTTGTATCCAAAGCCCCCTATTTAAATGTCAGGCAAATATACTGCACAAATATTCGAGGGACTAAGGTTTGTTTGCTTGTCACAATATACATATATAGTACCACTGATTTATAGCTGGTATGAGTGTTATGGAAGATGGTATTAGGAAGCGAGCTACTTGTTAATAATACAATAACAAAAAAACATTTAGCTGTTTTAAAACTACCTTAACGATTGATTTAGTTCACAAATGAAATAAAGATACCTGATGACATTGGTTGTGTGTCTGAAAAACAAGATAGTATTAGGAAGCGAGCTAGTTGTTTATGATATATAATCAAAAATCATTTAGATGTTTTAAAAATAACTTCACGATTGATTTAGTTCACAAATGAAATATACATACCTGATGACATTGGTTGTATGCCTGCAAAACAAGAGTTAAACTAACACCACAGGAGAAATTGCGTACATTTATAAATCAGTAACACATTTCGCTAAATATTGATGGAATTCTTGTATGTTATTTCACACGCCACACGTTGAATACATGAACTATTTGTACCCCGAGTCTCCGTTTTAAAATTGCATTTATAGGAAGACTAACCAATGTTAACTAGATATTCTCATAAAATGGCATAACGGCACTTGCAAAATCAAACGAATCATCAGCATTTTAAATGCGCGATAATGCCACTTGTTGTGAACTCCAGAAACAGTAAACTTTAAATTGAAGGAAAGCCATAATCAGAAAAAAGATCGACAACTTTGCATTTCATATAAGTTCAAGTACAACCAGCCTATTCATTCATTATTTCATCATTTTGCGGTCGATCTCAAATACCTTTTATCCAATCTACCAAGTCCTGTCGTCCCTTCTCTCGGAGCACACCAATCAACTTGTCCATGTTAGCCTCATTACTCAGACCACCATGTTCACTCCTCCATCTGAACATTCAGTAAAACAATGTTCATTAATACCTCAGATTTTATTGATCGTTTTCAAGGAAGTAGAATACTAAGCAGTTCAACTTAAATAGATAGTATCTTATCAAAATAATAATATTTCATTGTACAGTGTTAAACTCATTTAGTAGGAATACTGCATTTGATTCAAGTCATTTTAGCAAACAACTGATATAATGACCAGTTTTCGAGGTCCCAATTAGTATATATATTAATATATATATTCAAGTTTTCAGTTTGCAATATATCATTTAAAAATAGACATTTGCAGAAAAAGTATCAACATGTACCTTGAGTACATTGGCAATAAGTAAAAAAACCAAATTGGAGAAATACGAGATACTTTCCGTTTGCGAATTGATAAGTCGTTTTTGCACAAAATAAACGAGCAGTACTTGGGATTGAAATGGCCAAATCAAATTCAGTTTATTTTAGCCCATGGTGATCAGAAAAATACAAGTATAATGTTCAATTTGCTCAATTCAGACTGGGCAAACACGAGCGAGTCCAAGCTTTCACAGCAACAAAGTCAAAACAATTAAGTCCACTAATCAGGAAAGAATAATTATGTCCATGAAACGTGCCTTAAAATTATCAACAATTTGATACTAAACATCATATGGTTCTGCCTCACACCTTACCCAGTTTGATAAAAACCCAGATTGCACACCTTCTTTAGCGTTAGAGTACATATAAAATGATTTTATTATTAATGTTCATTATAAGTAAGTTTCACTGTAATTGACTGCCTGTTTTAAGATGAAATCTGGTTCAGCATAATTTGCACATAAACTAAATCAATATAACTATGGTTGCTCTTCTACACAACACAACAGTCGACGTTAAACTAATGTATAACTTACAAACCCAGGGCTTGGAACGCTCGTCTGTGGGTATCCTGTGGGTAGTCTTGTTTCAAAATCTGCAGCTTATCGCTGGATACGTCTAGTAATATAAAGTAGTCGTTCCAATATGGTAACCGAGCAGCAAGTTCCAGTAGAAATATGTCATTGTCAATCGCTGTGATTATGAAAAAGATGTATATTGTCAAACATGGAATGGAAACTATGACAAAGAAGTACCATGGACATGACGAGCAAGCGATAGCGAGACAGATTAATGGAGAAGTACTAATAAAACTACAGAGGGAGAGGAAGATAAGGAGAAGAGGGAATTAATTAGGGAGAGGGATAGCGAAAGAAAGTGAGAAGAATGGAAAGTCAATGAGAGAGAGAAAGAGAATAACAAATGTCTGAATGGCAGTCGTATAATTGCATTTATAATTCCTAACGGAGTGCTTCCAGACAAACATATGTATGTTGTACATGGCTACTGAATTAATAAATACTTCACCAAAGGGATATGAAGTATACAATGTTGTATTTAACTTACATTGATCTGTCTCTGCTTTTAAAAATATTAAGTACGTTTCATCGAAAGAATATGTACAACCGTGCAATAAATAGGACAAAATATTACGTACTTAACGTATTTAAAGACTTAAAATGTTTGCCTCAAGTCGGATATCACAACACTTAATATTAAACGATTAGCAATTTATTTCTCTAAAATTTAGTTAAATCGTATTTAAGAAAACGGAATATTTGCTATAACAATCAAACCATTTTATAGGCTATTGGTAATCCGACTATATTTACGACTGCAAAATATTTTATTTAGATTCGGTTTAAATATTTCTAATATGTACATTTATCTTTGTTTCACAATATTCCCGACCATCTCTTGTGACGTATGGCGCGGCACACGGCCGGCTATTTTTGATAAACCATTATTTTAAAGAAACAATTTCCGCACGTACTTATAAATCCTTGTCCAGCTGATTTCTAGAATAATTTAATTTAGGTATAGTACGGCTTTTATTCGGTTTGTCCCAAATAAAAACGTCCCAATTTGAAACGTTTTAACCAACAAACTGATGTATCAGACGTAAAATTGTATTTGACATACGAATGCTTTAAACAAATTACAGTAAAAATCAATGGGGAATAACGGAAGAACTAATACTCGACACTAGTTTTGGTCGTTATTTGTTTTAATTTTACAGAAAGCTGTGCGCCGTACCATTCTTTCTTACAGTCGAAACGTTAGTGAATGCAGTAGCTCAACTTATTACGATACAAAACAACCGTACTGCTAAAACATATCCAATAAACATACATGTACGAGGCACGTCGAATTGAAATGGGCTTGAGATATTCGAAATCATATAATATTCGAAATAAGATTTTGGACCCGCACACTGCGCTCTTTACCATTTTTTTTAACAACAACGCATTTTTCGTTGTAAGCACCAGACAAATGATCATATTCAAAAGAAGTCAGAACTAAATCATTGTTAAACCTTTAATTACCTACGGATCTCAGATATGGGGATATAAATATGCTCCTGATATAGAAGCTGCGCAGCTTTCCTTTTGTAAAAGATTTTTGGGAGTCAAACATGCTACAAATTAACTGTATGGTGCTTGGTGAATGTGGTAGACTACCATTGTGTGTAACTTACTTAACGAATTGCATTAAATACTGGTGTAAATTGATACAAATGGATGAAGCAAGATATCCAAAACATTGTTATTATATGTTACGCTCGATTGATAATGCAGGTAGAATTAGCTGGGCTACAAATGTTAAAAACCTTCTATTTTTGTATGGGTTTGGTTTTGTATGGGTTTCACATAATATTGGGGATATTGATACATTTATTATTGTCTTCAAACAAAGACTTATTGATTGTTATACACAAAACTGGAATCAGCAACTACAAGAATCAAGTAGATGCCATTATTATAAACATTTTAAAACATTGTTAAACACTGAAAGATACCTTACAGTGGAGATGCCTGTTAAGTATAGATTAGCCATGGCGAAGTTTCGTTGTTCTAGTCACAAGTTAAATGTAGAGACTGGTAGACACAGTAACATTCCTTTTGAGGCAAGAACTTGTCAATTTTGTTCTCGAAATCATCACCGCAATATAGTTGAATGCGAGTATCATGTTTTCTTTCAATGTGAAAGGTTTAATAGTGTTCGTAATCAGTACCTTTTCAATTGGCATACTTCCAATAGCACTTTACAGGATCTCTACAATATCCTCTCATCAAACAATGACAACACTATTTTCAGAACTGCCCTCTATGTAGATAAATTGTTGAGACACTTTCAATAACAACTTTATTAAATGAACATGACCGAATGTATAAATACACGATTTTGTTTTATCAAGTACAGTATTAAAACATCATAATTATCATCTGATAGCATACATATAAAACGCTCCTTTAATGAATTATTAGTTTGCATACATTTACAAAAAAAACTGTATCGTAGCTGTCCTTGAGAGCTTAATATATTGTAATCTCATTGGACACAACTGTTGACATTGTATTGTTGCACATGAATGTATTGTTGTGTATTTTGGGCCGGTGGCCTATATTACTTTAAATAAACTTTATTATTATTATTACAGACAGGGGACATTCGTATGCATTCATGTTTATGGTAAGCTATATCTTGACTCAGTGCTATCGCAAAACTTTTTATTCTGCTGGAAACGAATTATTCACTAATAATCCCTTAAATTATGAAACAAAAGTGGCGCCGTCTGATCTGAAGTGATGGCACTCACTGCATGATACTTTTCATTATATAAACTTATATATTCATAGAAATATAAACGTTAAAATGATATCGATCAGTCTATGAATATTTTATTTGAACTTTGGCGTCATCTTAATACCCAAAGAGAGCCACAAATAAGAATCGTTTCTATAAACGGATCACGAGAATAAAGATACGATACGTCTACCGTGGTTTATTGTTATTCTCACTTTCATGGAAGTGTTACTGGCTTATTTTCCAACTGCACCTCGGAAAGAGATGGAGCCAGTGATTAGAAGCTATGTTTTTGTCAATATATTGACTATTTTACCTTTGTATATGTTGAGGACTTCATTTGCCAAGTCAATTTTCTTCTCCGCACTTAAGGCCTGGCACAAAATGACGATTTGTTCCTGTTCGCTGTCTGTGGTATGCAATTCTTTCCATCTAATCAAACAGATATAAAAATCACACACTATCAAGGATTAGTAGAAGAGTTAACAACGGTATCTTATTTACCCATGAATTTGCCATCTAAATGTTCAGGATATCGATTATCAGTTCGAAACATAGTCATCGATGCGTCGAAACAAATATATTTGAATTAATGGTAGAAAGAAAATGAATGAAATAAAATCTTCTGAAATTCCAAAACAGAAAACTTGGCTGCCTACAAATTACATGTATGTTGAATGAAATACGTGTAGCTTTATTGGACTTAAAAGAGAGAGAATACGTAGCTACAGGAAACGCCACATACATAAGACAGTGCCATCCCACGCAGACCTCCGGGAAAACAACAATCCACAAAACACAAGGCATTTAAGCATGTTAAAGGGTACATATGTTAAGGAATAGAGGCACAGGGAATGGCCTGGCAGACCATAAGGAAAACTAGAAGAATCAAAGCAGACAGTTAAGGAGGGGGAGGGGACTAATGGAAAAGATCACATGACAAATCATTCGAACTCGAATAACGATGTACGAGCTAGCTCGTTATTGGACTCCAGATATGTATTCGCCGCTGTCAAGTTCGAATGTTGATGTCAGTATTAGCTATGGGTTCGCTATTAGGTCTGTATTCAAATATTTAAAAAAAACACTCGAATAACGATGTACAAGCTGGCTCGTTATTGAACTCCAGATATGTATTCGCCGCGGTCAAGTTCGATTGTTGGTGTCAGTGCTAGCTCTGGGTTCGCTACTAGGTCTGTATTCAAATATTTACAAAACTCGAATAACGATGTACGAGCTGGCTCGTTATTGGTCTCCAGATATGTATTCGCCGCGGTCATGGTTCGAATGTTGATGTCAGTGCTAGCTCTGGGTTCACTAATAGGTCTGTATTCAAATATTTAAAACACACTAGAATAACGATGTACGAGCTGGTCGTTATTGGTCTCCAGATATGTATTCGCCCGGGTCAAGTTCGAATGTTGATGTCAGTGCTAGCTCAGGGTTCGCTAATAGGTCTGTATTCAACATTTAAGAAACACTCCAATAACGATGTACGAGTTAGCTCGTTATTGGACTCCAGATATGTATTGGCCGCGGTCAAGTTCGAATGTTGATGTCAGTGCTAGCTCTGGGTTCGCTAATAGGTCTGTATTCAAATATTTACAAAACTCGAATAACGATGTACGAGCTGGTCGTTATTGGTCTCCAGATATGTATTCGCCCGGGTCAAGTTCGAATGTTGATGTCAGTGCTAGCTCAGGGTTCGCTAATAGGTCTGTATTCAAACATTTAAGAAACACTCCAATAACGATGTACGAGTTAGCTCGTTATTGGACTCCAGATATGTATTGGCCGCGGTCAAGTTCGAATGTTGATGTCAGTGCTAGCTCTGGGTTCGCTAATAGGTCTGTATTCAAATATTTACAAAACTCGAATAACGATGTACAAGCTGGCTCGTTATTCGACTCCAGCTATGTATTCGCCGCAGACCCGTTTCGAATGTTGATGTCAGGGCTAGCTCTGGGTTCGATATAATATATGTATTCAATAATATAAGTCGAATAACGATGTCAGTGCTGGCTCTTTATTCAATCTGTGTCGGTATTCAATGTTGATGTACGATTTACGATTGCCACGCTGACTTCGCTCAACTTTTAAAGTTAATATAATCTTCTTTGTAAAGAAAGAATAATGTCTTGATGTATTCGCAGTGTTTGAATTTCAGTTTATTTTTACTAACATTTATATACTTTATATCATTACAAACCTCTTAAGCATCTCAAATGCCCTATGAGAAACATCTCCTGGGCTGTTCTTCTCAATCTCGCAAATTACGTTGGATTTCAGTCTCAGCCTTATACCTAATTTCCACCAAACAGTCACAATCTCCTTTGATGTATCATCGAAGAACTTCTCCGTCATAAAATCTGAAGCCCAAAAACACACATATATCAGAGATTTTATGAAAAATTAAAAGATACAAGCAGGGAGAGCTACATTCACAAATCAAAACAAAGGAAATCGAAGAAGGAACACGCTGAGAATAGGACAATACTAAATGTCTTGGTTGGGAAAATGCTCATCACTTGCCCAGTATTAAGATAAATGTACCAACCATTTATTTCACGTGATATTGTATGTGTTACGATCATACATCGTTTCGCTCTCTTGGAACTCATACCTGCCGAAGTTCTCATATACGTCTCACAAGCAAGTTCAGTATAAGACTGCTTGTTTCTTCGTGCTGGGTTGTGTGCAGTAATGGGTAATTGATTTTAATGATTAGTTACTATCATCAGTTCCAAGGCTGAAAATCGCTGTACGGCCCGGTTTGTTAATTCTATTTATGTTTTAGTTGTATGTTATGTTACCCTTCCCCAGGTGCGGTTCTTTAACTTGAAAATATAATAGTCATGATATATTCTTTCCCCCTCTTGTTGCTGACTTTCTAAAATTGTTCCGTGATGTTTTCCATCCATTAAATAATTCTTCCCTTGTTTTCCCCCAAATTGTGCTTAATTGGCCGGACCGTTCGTTGCGCCTCTGTTCCCTTGAGAATGGATACATCGTGACAAGGAAAATAAGTGACTTGACAAGTGGAAGTTTCTGATTCTAAAATTGATTTCCTTCAATGTTTGCATGATAATTACCATTGCACTTTTTACAGGTTATGACTTGCACCAAAATACCGGGACAATGTGAATCTGGCGTGAAGTGGTACTTTTCTTGGACACATTGTCCGTAGTAAAATTTAGTATATCGTCATTGTGTTTTATTCACAACAAAGTGATTAGACTGAATGTGCAATATAGTGTATACAGTACCACATTGTTTTGAAGAAAAACACTTTATTGTTGAGTATTGGATGTCATTTTGAAATTTGTAATTACCAGTTATCAATTTTTATGGTGGCATATTATAAAACAAGAAAGGTCCGAACATAATGAAACACCTCTGTCTCCAACAAATGAAAACAAAACATTTCATTATGTGATCGAATATTTTGTAATTACAATCATCAATCATATAAATGTATATGTCAATTTATTTTTAATAATACAATTTATGGTGGCATATTACTGCCACCAGTTAGCATGATAGCGTTCGCGAATTAATTCGTGTTAACCACTTAATTATTACAATAATTATCTAGCTATCTAGTTAATATTCGTGATAAACTTTTGGTAAGATAAATATCATACAACTAGAAACAGGCCTGAAAGTGCCCAGAACTGCCACCTCTTACCTTTTTATGATGTATCACACTAGATTTAAGTGGTAACGAATATTAACTAGATATACATTTATATGATTGATGATTGTAATTACAAAATATTCGATCACATAATGAAATGTTTTGTTTTCATTTGTTGGAGACAGAGGTGTTTCATTATGTTCGCACCTTTCTTGTTTTATAAACATGCTTTATTACATCATATTATCGTAAGTCCTCTCCTACATTCTACATAAACTGTTGAAAATAAGCATTTAAAATACGTTCCATAGTTCGATCTGTTTATGTATGGTTACAGTTGTGTTGAATATCTTCCATGACTTCTTGTTCGCCTGATATGTTTGATAATAATGGAGAGTGAACTCAAACCATTGCTTTAACTGGTTATTAGAATACTAAGTATATTTATTTTGTTTACTGATTGGGAAGTCCGGTTGTCATACATACGCCATAAACCCTTGCACCTGACCAGTGCCTCATATTTTATCCCTGTCAGAACTTAATTTCTCTTTTTAAATCTGGAAGTTTGAACTTAACTGCTGGATTAAATAAATAACCACGGTCAAAATCATTTCAACTCGACAAGAAAGTTTTCCTCCAGGCAGTTTTTTAAAACCTAAAAAGTGAAGGTTTGCTCCATGAACAACAATCAAAAAGAGATAACGTTGTTACAGGCAACGCCATATATATAAGACAATGCTTTCCCACACAGATCCCAGGGAAACAACAGTCTACAAAATATTACAACAAGGAGGGTTGATTGGATGTAATACATCGTGGAACAAGTTAAGATAGTCAGAAATAATTGGCCGAAAGGGGGAAAAGAACATGAATAGTATATCAAGTGAAAGAACTGCACATGGTAAAAGGGCATACATCTAAAATAGCAACAATACCCATAAAGCGATTAATTGCCTTGAAACAGTCGTAAAATACTGAGGATATAAATACATACACAGTGATTAATTAGGCTGTAACTAATCCTTTAATTTATAAAAGCTATTAGGCTGTAACTAACCCTTCAAAGCTATTAACCATCACGCGCACATCCAAATACATCAGGTAAATATCTAGTACCTAGAATACTTGACTTGCTGTTTGTAACTCTAACATTTATATCAGAATGCGAGAGAACCAAAAACATCAAGCGAAATGAATCACTTTAAATAATGGTAAAGTTCAAAGTACTTTAGTTGTCTTGTTTTCGATGTTCATCGTTTCTACAAATATGTGGCCTGACTTTGCAGGGATAAATAACTAACTTTAAATACAGAAAAGAAGCAGTTTAAAATCATACTGCATTATATTTATGTTGTTTTAGAATCTACTCATTTTGCATCTCTATGTTATATCGCCATACTGATAAGAGCGTGTGTATACGTGGAATTATGCAGTTGTGGATTTGGGTAAACATTGCTGAACTAATCTATATTACCATATCTTCTGAAACTAGTTGAAACCATGATCACCATTAATGTTATATTCTACAGCATATGTTGCACTTTCAAACAATTACTAAATGTATAAGCATAACTGTTACATTACATGGGATAGAATCAGGAGCCTTTGATGAAACAGTCGCCTTTTCAGTCAAAGGCCAGACCGTATCTTGATCTGAAATAGTCGAAACAATAAGACATTTATTATCTAGGAATGTAACGATTTTAGCATAAATGATATGGCAACCTAGTGTGCATTGAAAGAATCATTATATGGTAATACTGGAAATTATTAAGTTTGTTGTATGTAGTAATGTAGAAACAGACTATAGGTTCAAATTAAGATCCTGTATTGGTCTTGTATAAATGTTTAGTTGTACTCAGAGATTGGGAGTGAATAAATGCTTTAGCTTAATGAATTGTTAAGTTATCACATATTGGCGACGAATAAAAGAAAAAATGGCTGTGTATGGACAGTTGAAATAATTTTATCCAGGGGAGGAAGAGTGGAATGAATATCTTGAGCATTTGAAATATTATTTTGTGGCAAATGAAATTACAGATGCGGACAAGATGAAAGCAATTTTGTTATTTGTGATTGGTTCAAAAACCTACAAATTGATGTGTAATTTACTTTCATCAGTGAATCGGAAATAGTACAGAGGCTCAACCGTCGCATACGCAGAAATGGAGAATCAGTATCAAACTATGTGGCTGAATTACGCAAACTTTCTGAAGATTGTGAATTCGGAGCAACACTTGAAGTAATGATTCGTGAATACTAGAATGTGGAATTAATGATGACATAATTTAACGTAGATTGCTGTCAGAGCCAAAGTTGGATTTTACAAAGGCTTTAAGCGTTGCTACAAGCGTGGAACTTGCGGCAACAAGTGCTGCCACTTTACATCAGTCGGCTAATGGGGCTGTGTATAAAGTCGGTCAAAAGAAGCACAAGTCAGAGCAAACCCTATCAACAGCAAGCAGCCGGGAAAGGCAGGTGGGTAGCCATGCTATCGGTGCACTTGTACAACTCTTAAGCCAGACGACTGTCGGTATAAGGACAGCGTTTGTTACAATTGCTCGAAAAGGGGCATTTGAAAATGCTTGTCGTGCAGACAAAGTCTACACCACGGCAGTTTACTACTAACAAGAAGCAAACCAAGCCTGGAAAACAGAACTTTGTAGGGAATGACGATGACACCATGTTTCGTATTGGCAGAAATCGTCCGGACAGACATTATGGAAGGATATTAAATGCAAATCTAGACAGTATCGAGGGTCAGCTGTTCGAGCTTCCATAATTATTTAATACTGGACCAGAATCCATTCCAGATCTAGCTGATACATCAATATTCATGTTGTAGTACGACAAATACACAAACCGCTGACGAATTTGCGAGAATCGACTTTGATACTTTTGCTAAATAATTATGCAATGCTCTTCAGATTTGCCCACGATATAAATGCCTCAAATGGATAATAAAATTTCGTGTAACAATTTTGTCGATGGTGTTTTGTTTTGTTGATACATATAGTAAAATACGGGTTTCAACATGACCGCGTTTTAGTATCGAACACAGCTTTAATGAAAGTGTTTACATTGTACACTTGAATGAAATTTTGACTTACGTATTTTTGACTCTGGTAGACATTTCTCTTCTAGAACCTAAATACAAACGTATACTCGTTGAATGCATTAAAAAGCAATTACTTTTTGCAGTTTTGGATTATGTTTTCCTACTTTCGGTTTGATTTGTATTCATAACATCAATAACATAAATGGTTTCCAATTGACGGGTTTCTTTTTATACATAACATCAATAAAGTAATTGTGTTCTTCTTTCTGTTTGTTTTTTTACATAGCATCAATAAAATAAATGGTTTTCTACTTTCGGTTTGCTTTTTTTACATAGCTACAATAAAATAAATGGATTATTCAATCAATGATATTAGATACAGTAAATAGTTTCCTACTTTAGGTTTGGTTAAAATGCAAAATACTTTTAAGTAAGAAAACAATTGGTCACGGGTATCTTTAGCCAATCAGATTGATACTCACTTTCTTGAGTTTTTCCCACTGACTTTCAGTGTTCCAGTCTTCTTCGGTGTGGAACTTTATCGGGGTGTACAGTTCGAAATATTTAGATTTGCCTCCCATTAAGCAAACAGGTATCAGATATTTGTCTGCATTCCTAATTAGCTTCAACAAAGCCGATTTAGCAGTATATTGTGCCAAATCATTTCTGTCGTCATGATTTGGTAAAAAAACAATAATTGTTACGCTAGTTTTGTCAAGATTGTCATGTAGCTGAGCTAACACGTTCCGTCCTGGTATTTCATCTGTACAATTAAATCCCCATGATGTTGTTTTGTCGCGCAGTACTTTGTAAAATTTCCGTACTATGTTTTTATATTCATGGTCTCCATCATCGTATACGATGTTCAAATTGCTACTCCTGCTTGAAGTCATTCTTAAATTTTAATGCATTTACTTCCGTTTCCGAATTTTACCTAATAACACGACGAATACTATACATGAATTGTACCGGAACGACTCGATTTTAAAACGACGTTTAACACGTTTAGATTGTCCTAAGGTAATGCCATGGTTTAAATATCTGACGGGTGAAATTTGACTATCTGGTGTCCCTTTAAATACAATTTAAAACGGAAACTTGGGGTTCAAATAGTTCATATATCAAAATGTGTTCGTATGAAATAACATAAAATAATTCCATCAATCTTTAGCGAAATGTGTTACTGATTTATATACACACTTTCTCCTGTGGTGTTATTTCAAATCGACCATTCGTTTTACGCATATTTCAAACTGTTGTTTTTCAGGCATACGACCAATGTCATCAGGTATGTAGATTTGTGAACGAAAACAATCGTGAAGGTATTTTTTAAAACAGCTAAATGATTTTTGATAGTATATTATAAACAAATGGCTCGCTTCCTTATACCATCTTCCAAGACGCTCATATCAGCGATACATCAGGGTTACTATTTTTAAAACGGAAATAGTTCATATATATTGAATGTGTGGTCGTATGAAATAACATAAAAGAATTCCATTAATATTTAGCGAAATGTGTTACTGATTTATAAATGTACCAATTTCTCCTGGTGTGTTATTTCAAGTCGACCATTCGTTTTTCAGGCATACAACCAATGTCATCAGGTATGTTTATTTCATTTGTGAACTAAATCAATCGTGAAGGTAGTTTTAATACAGCTAAATGTTGTTTGTTAATGTATTATACACAACTAGCTCGCTTCTTAATACCATCTTCCAAAACACTCATATCAGCTACATGTATAAATCATTGTTACTATAGATGTATATTGTGACAAGTAAACAAAACTTAGTCCCTCGAATATTTGCGCAGTATAATGTCTTATTTTTAATTTGCTTGAAATTTAAATATGGGGCTTTGGAAAACATACTTGAATACAAATGTCGTAGAGAGAAGCTAGTTAATTTAAGGTATTTTTACGAGCGGTAAATACGTGCCAGTTCGTATTTATTTCTAATGTTTTTAATGTTTAGAAGATTGAAATTTGCTACGACGCTAATAGAGAAGAAGGGGAACAGAAACTGATAGACTCCGATATCAAACTGGACCAACCCACCATTGATTTCGCTTGCGCCAATCTTGGTCGCAGATCAGAGGAAATCAAAGCAGTGTGTATACGCATCTGTGACGATTTTAACCGTCAGACAGGTGTGAAACACACGTGGCCTGCGTATACTGACACAAAGGGCTATGCAAGTTTGGTGGTAATATCACTTTCGTTGTACTCACCGATAAGGCTTTTGATGACGAAGGATACACATGTCAAGTCAGAAATGTCGACGAAATCGACGAAAAATGCAAGGTTGAGAATAAGGAAATAAAACAGCTTGAAAAACATGACTTTGGGTTAATACGTGAATTAAATGACATTCAAGTGTGTATTGATATGCATAGTAAAGCCATTAAGACTAAACACAAATATTGTTGGCGTATAACTCCAAGTCCTTTTAAATCCACTGGATACAAGACGGACAAGAATCACTCAATTAAGAAAATGAAATGCATTGCCTTGTACGTTCCTGTCAAAGGTTTCATACCACAGGAGGAAGAACCGTTCCCTGCAACGGTTGGGGAATTCCCTGTTGATGTGCGTGAGGGGAACATTGTTAAAGTGTGTTGATGATATATTAACACTTATTCAGTGAACGCAAAGTACTTTCATTGTACTGTGCACATGTATCTAGATCTACAAATGAAATACAAAAGAACATTGAAGTATTTTGCTGCACGTACAGTTTATAAGATAAAAATGCACGTATATTATAATGCGTACATATGTATCATATTAGTTTCTTGAGGATGTAATATTCTTTATTTGTTTGTATCTTATTATTCCTATATATATATCATAATATTTTTTTAATGAGTTAGTGTTGATATTGACATTTCCAAGGCGTGGACGCTGTTGTGTCAATTTGTAGTACCAACTGTCAAAAACGTGTTACAGTTACCCATGTGTTAAATCTTGTTCGAAACTTTATTAAACTCTAGACCAATTATTGTTTATTTCATTATTGGTGATTTTTTAATGGCATTTAGTATATTCTGTATGCTTATTTTGATCCATGTAGCGAAAAGCATTCGTCTGGTTGGTGTATCTGAGTTTAATGAGATTTTTTATCCTTTTTTGGCTAACTTTAGTCTATTAATGTACTGATTCACTGAAACATTGTGAGAGAAATAAACAGAATATCAGTAAAACGTCACTTTTTGTTATTTTAATTTATTTAAACCCAAACATTTAGACATTAACAATGATAGAAATAAATTACAAATGCATTAATAAATATTTCAATAACATATTAAGTTCGTCTAAAAATGTATAATTTGAGCATACGTTTGCAATAAAGTCAGTTTTCATACGTAAGAATTACATATTTCTATGTATCGATACGTGTCACAACACCACTCATTCGAAGTTCATCAACATCAACCGCATGATAATCAGTCAGTAGAATTTGTTTATTAATTCCATATAGCAATACTGAAATATCTGCTACATATAACATGCATGTACTTATCTATTACACATACATTTATACTGAACATATTACAAGGCAACTTTTTATATTAAAATATTTACCCTAAATTTTCACATACACAATCTCAACAATTTCATCAGAAGCCACATACAGTATATCTTTATTCCTCATTATATTCAATGGTTTGTCATTATACAAACCTATTGAACTAATATTGTAAGGACACATATAAACCTGCCAACCCTATATGTACACATGTATCACAGAAATCAGTTAACTTCCAACTATGATTCATAATAGAGTATCACATAACTTATTCAACATTCAACAAAAACATAACTGTTGAGCTACGATTGAGATTATGGATTGCTCATAATACTTAGTATAATTGCATAAATGTATTTTCTCGAAAGGGCCCTTTTTTAAAACAGATAGAAAATGTAATCGACAGGTTCACGACTTAGCGGCAATGGTTAGTCCTGTTGGGTACCATTTGCTTGAGCATCGGCTGCACGCTGACGTTTCAACTCCTGTCGCATGAGGTACATTGCTGCTCGACATGGTTTCTGATACGTCATATGCGAGACTGTGTTAAAGTCAAATTCCCCTTCACTTCTGACTGGTTTGTCTTCTGGTTTGAAGTCCGCCGTTGGTGAAAACTTCTTGGGTGTGTATGAAGATTTCTGCACACTCTCCCCATCAAATTTCTGCTGTGGTGGTAGATATGGCCTGTTCTCGTGGAAATCGCCATATCTAACTCGAGAAGACGGTCGCCAGTTTCTGAAGAATTCCTTAGAACTTGTCATATCTTCAAATTTGGCATCAGATCTCTGAACCTTTTGTACCGGAACGACAGCCCGAGCGATGTAAGCACGTGATAAATCAATAGGACGATAGTCTCTCTGGAAATGACAGAAAACAGATTGTTCACAAAATGGGTTAAATTCGACAACGTCTTTTGAATGTAGTTATTTGAATATTTTATTAACTCAAATACCTGCTAGTGTCATCATTTACCAAAAATCCATAAATGTGTCATTTACACATCATGAGATACATTGCGCATCTTAGCCCTAAAACTTCAAACTTGATAACTCCATTATCCTGAAACTTATCTTATCTTATAAGGTATAATTCGATTTCCAATCGGGCTATTCAATATTTTACAAACTCGCTCATGTCAGACTTATTATGTCAATGGTGGCAACATCAAAAGCTTACCTTGTTGCTAGTTTCATTGTCAACGTTCACCTCAGATAAATCGATATGTAATACGTTCGTTAACAGACACCTGTGATTTCACGATTAATACAATGAGTACTGGTGAACTATATTGAAACGGACTATGAGGTATATGACTAATAAGACTACGGAATGCTATTTATAGACCGTGCGGAAAACTGTAATGTACCCAAATTCACCAAAATCTACCCTACGTGTATTTTTATCTTTACACAAGGGAAAAACTGGTTATTTGGGCAGACTTTTATATTTTTGTGCCATCTACCACCGTTTCAATCGCACGCCGTATAAAATCGCTATCTATGTGCTAATTCAACGTTGTTACACGAGTTACTTACAAGAGCGCAAGTTTCTATCAATGGTACTAAAACATCTAAAGTTTTCTTTCAACGCAGTTTGTTCAATTACCTCTCCATTTTACGATTATTATCTAAAAACAGTTTACTTCATAGCCGAAAGAACCAATTAAAATACATTTCTACACTTTTGCTTTCAATAACAAATATAATGATGTCAATATTGATAAAAAAATGTTTTCAACAAAAAATCAATCCTCATTTACAACAGTCTAGTACTTTAACTTAAACTTTCCACAAAATCCTTTTAACATATTTTTTTTTAAAACTGTCAATATGACATTTTCAGACATGTATCAAATGTTACAACGAAAACAACACCTGAATGTGCTACCAAATTCTTCTCAACCATTCCTGTTACTGTTCGAATTCTGTATCTTTAAGGAGAATATCCAAATAAGTCTTTGACCCTGTTTGTCCTCATTAATTCTCCTTAGTTGTCCTTTATGGTCGGACAGGCCATTCCTTGCGCCCCTGTTACCTTGCGTATTTACCATTTTACCGCTTCAAATGTCTGATATTTTATGGACTGTTGTTTTCCCGGAGGTCTGTGAGGAGAGGCATTGTCTTATTTATGTGGCGTTCCCTTAAGCAACTTATTCTCTATGTTTTTATCTATTAGACTTTACATTTCTGTTTACAGAACGTTCTATGTATAATTTTATTTAACTATTGTATTGCTTATTTCTGTATATCTAAATAAATTACGTTAAACCAAATTATCCTCAATTGTCTGTGCGATGGTGATGAAGGGAGAACGCCATTACAGTGACGTTATATGGGCGCCTGTAAATATTCATTGGCTTAGGGAAGTGAAAATGTTTTCTTGGTCGTAACAGCAGGATTTGAGATTATAGCATTATTCGAATGACGATCTGAGATCATTTTAGGAGCGACGGAAAGTTGAAGGTGCAATTGTACCTAGAAGGGTTACTTGCGATGCATTAATCTGTTTCTAGACAATGCCGGTCTGGCTAATTTTAGAAATTATAACATTCGTAATTACGGAGACGTTGGTTAAGATAATACTTTCTTCCAAATGGTATAAACCATTTGTTTGGTATTCTGTACAGGAACACAGACTAATATTCGTCACTTTACTTGCACTATTCAATGGCAGCCATGTTATGTTTGTTGTTTTAAAAAGACACGAGTGTAAGACCAGTTTTGTGATTAATCTTCGACTTCATCTCGGCGATCAATTCCACTTACGTATTGAATTATTTCTTTTTCTGTGTAGGAAAACACCGATTTCTGAATGTGGTCTCTAGTAAAATAACACACATATATTGGTTTGGCTACCTGATTCTTATGCAAGTTAATAAGAAGCTGCCATAAACAAGTTGAACTTAAAACGAAACCTTACTTTGCTTTATAACACAGCTGATAGTGAAAAAAATGCGGAGCAGGCAAGAGCACTTCTGACCATCTCTGCACTGTCCTAGACGAAAGCAAATGGAAGTAGAGGGAGGGATATCAAACAAAATCAAAATGGTCCAAGAGATATACACAGAAAGGGAACACAAAAACGCGACCTAAATGATAAGGACTGGCAAACGGTTCAAGGGAGGTTATCCAGTATATAGTTTTCTTCTTTAATCGAATTGACATCTCTAATAATACTTGAATGTAATATGCATCTAAATCCTCTCAACGATCGAACATTGGTGTCATGTTTTCTGTTAGCAATTAATTTAATTCCGATCTACTATCAGGACTGATTTTAGATATGAATTCGTTATTACATATGTGACGCTAGTGTGCCTTTATATAGCAATTATCAAATGGATTACATTAACATCTGTTTGGGCCTACGTCTGTCTAGTATTTGTTCACCGAGTATGACGCGTCGAATGTTTCAACAATACAAAGACTTCATATGCATTTTTGTAATAAATATATACATGTTTAGCGTTAAATATGTATATTTTGACCAGTGGCAGGTCAGCCTTTTGACATCTATATAGGTTAATCATTTATTTCCCAATAAAATAGACGCGGTGATAGAAATGGGTTCAAAATTACAAGTGCAATATATACCCTCAGAGAGCACGGTGAGGCTGGAGTTAGCTAAAATAAGTGTATAAAAATAAGTGTGTTGAGTGTAAGTAGTGGGTGATAAGTAACTAACTGAACGATCCGTCCCATTAGTTTAAAAAGTTTTATAATACATACGAGGTTAAACATGTCTGTCTTGGAAGCCGTACAGGGCATAACAACACCATTTTGCAAATTTGAATAAACAAATATACGATTTGATTGTCGTTAGCATCAAATAGACGATCTTTATTATGTAACATCTAACCGACTAATCTACCTTTATGAAACGTTGGGAGTACTAGAGTATTATTAGATGACGATCCACTTAAGTGTATCAATGGTATAAAGGTCTCCGTATCGTCATTGCTTAATTAACATAAGGTCGACCAGTACCGAGACTACCGTTCTATATTTACGCACTCATTGTAATAGCTAAAACAATTAGTGCACGGAGATGACAAATCTTATCAGATTGTCTGTCAGTTGTTAATGTAGGAACAACAATGTGGACGTGTGTAATTCTGTTAGCTGTATGTAAGTACTGATACTTATGTATATGTATTTCCCAACTGAAGATGTATCTGGTCAATCTGAACGTGAACTATTTGAATAGGTTTCAACCAATGTTGTTGCACTACCCAACCATTTTAAGACGAAAAGCTGCAATATATCACCGTTTCAAAAACTCTTGTTTTGCACGGACAACACTTGTAAAATGCATGCCTTGTTAAAAAAAAACATTTAAGATGCTTTTAATTTAAAGGTATTACATACTTTTATTAACAAATACATTGGAATACATTCTTAATATATTGTTTGATAGTGCAAAAAATGATATTTAAGTGTATGGAATATATCCATTATCTTTCTTTAGGAAATAAATGAACGAACTATAAGCTAACTATTACTGTAAAAAGTTTAACGAAAATCAAACGTGGCCGTGTAGTTATACTGACGCTATGCTACTTTGGGCGGGCGAAGTTACATCTTTTCCCTGCGAAGTGGACATTTACAATTTAGGATAAAAAAAATGAATGTATAGATGTATTAAACTAATTTCAAAAAAGGTTCGATTGTCTCCATAAAAGCAGTTTAATATGTTAATGATTTATGACCGTTTGTATAATATTCTCTATTCAGTATTGAATGTAAATATTTTGACAATTTTGCTTTTTATTAAAAACCCTGTTATGGTATCAGCTAAGGCATGTCCATTAATTTTACATATTGTTTTATAAACGTAACAAATGAATGTATATATGTTTCATTTAAAATGAAACGTCATACTAGTTTTGTCCGTCTTTTACTTATCTTTAAATCTTTGATGACCTGATTGTACCTTAACATATTTGAATGTCACGATTTAAAAATTTATCAGACAGAAGTTTGACATCCCTGAATGTGGTCTACTTTCACAAAAAATATATACATTTTAAGTATTCAATTTCGAAGTTGTTTAAATCGATGTGACGAATTTTTTTATCACTTATCACCCGTTAGTTGTCGCACCTCGATCACCTTTATAATCAAAGCACTAGAAGTGCGGAATGCGATAGGCATTGCGGTTTCGGAAACTGCGTACCGTTTTCACAGGCCGTAGACACAATCTGGTTCTACCTCGGTGTCATTTAAATCAGTATGTGGTGAAAGTCACGGCATATTATTAACTCAACTGAGCTCTTTCAAACAACTGGAAGGATTTTTGAAGAACGTGCTACAAATTTTCACCACATTTAGACGATGTGAGGAACACACGTTTCCACTGGCTCAGTTAGAGGTCATGATCACAGTCAAATGACTATATTCCGCGTCCACTCCATATATCGTGAGCCCCTTGAAGGATTTTGAAATAGTTTGGCATAAATGCTCATGATATCGAGCCGATATGCAGAGGGCATGTGTAGGTCACACTTACATGTCAAAGGTCATATGACTATATTTCTTGTATTACAATTACTGACTAGCTGCCATAGGGCTCAAGTACTCGTTAGTTACCAAGAAAGCAGTCATCGGGATTTTTAAATTAAGCTGTTAACTTGTTTCACAACAAAGTAAAATAAAACACATTGGTTAACCTCACAAGAGGAACATTCGAAGATACACGAGGTGTTTGTTTTGAACGAACACATCGACATGCCATTGTATATCAGTGGTGACGAGCGTACGCATATACATACTGATTTTTTCTGCGTGTTTTGTTTATAATGAATGTCGCGGAAATACTCGTGCGTAACTAAATTAACTACTAGAGCCATATTTTGTAATTTGAAAAAATGACATTCCATAAAAGACGTCGACAGTCATTGAACACTTCTTCCATCAGCTGTGCTGTTTGAATATAAATTAAACAAAAGTACAATGCCATGCACAATTAAGTTTTTTACATACCTTTAACATAGTGACTTTGTACGACTTATTCAATAAACCAAGACCGTTATAATGTCATAACAACCATTTATTACCAGACTCTGTAGCAGCTGGTACAACTGCGGGACCGATGTGTGATGATGTCGACAGTGAAGCGTGTCGTCTGATGCAAGTACAACAACCTAATTTATGTCAAAACAACGCGGTTGCCTCATCATTGTGTAAACGTTTCTGCAATTTGTGTCGTAAGTCTTGATTTTCTTCTAACAATACACTGTATAAGTATATTGAGGGTGTGGGGCCATATTAACTAAGATATGTTGAAAAGGCCGCTGCAATAGTTTAGCGTTGAACTCTCGTTTGTGTACAATAATTGAATATTATAGTATGATTACATAGCCAATACATAGGGTATATATTTATCAGAAATACTACCCACTGATTGTATTAGGTGGTAGAAATGACGATAAACAATTTGGAGATCATGAATTAGAAGTGGACAAGGAGAATGTCATAAATGGCGATTTCGTAAGAACAAGATAAAACTGGCAGGACATCCTGGATCCTTTGTTAGTTTAAATTATTGCTGAACATTGGTTAATATCACCAACTTCAAACTTTATATTAAATCATTAGATATATTGGTTTAATCTTGGTCTATTTTGTCCAACTTTTACATAACCTAAAGTACTTGATATTGAAAGAACTTTCCTTCGAACCTTTAAGCCATTTGTGCGAAATATACCATATTATCGTCAAGACATACAGTTTGTCCTATTTTATTTAGCAATGGAATGTTATCACTGTGATGTTACTGTTCATGACTATCACTTGTGCAACGCCACAAAGCTCTGTAACCAAGGAGAGGTGAGACACGTGTATTTAACATTAGTCGCAATTATTTAAGCGGGTAACGAATATGTCTTAGACACTAGTTCTTAGTAATACTTGCCACAATTCATCTCTAAAATAAACTGAGTATGCGACGCCCACTTTAATTACACGGAGGACTGACTATAATTTACAATTTTCATATTGTACCCTCGTTAATATTCACATCACTTGGTTCAATAACAGTGTCAGTATATGTACTCACCGGTTTTTATTATGCAATGAACTATACTAACAAGACTTTTTTCATATAATTTAATTATATTTTTTCCTGAAATATCGAATCTGGAGCCATATTGTAAAGTATCGCTTACACGTAAATCGCGCTCTCAGCAATTGCAAAAGAATTACAATTGTAATAATTGGAACAGTAACATCGGTTTATTTGAATCTTCGGAAAAAAGCAATGCTAAATTTGCAATGCAATCTTAAAACGTAACCAACTGAAATTTTAATGACAGAGTTATGTCTATGCTTACAAGTACAATGAATAAATGTGGTTAAGCGTATTGGTGTTAGATACGGAGTGGTTTAGCGGTGGAGAGCCTGGCTCCCGATCCTTTGGTCATGTGTTCGAATCATGTCTTGCGTATGAATGAACAGCAAACCATCAATAAGGCAAGCTTACTGGTTGGTAACTCGGGAAGCAGTCAAAGAGATTAGTCAAAGCTTGTTTCCAATCGATGTAAATACGCTTAAACTAAGGGTATTATTCATAAGTATGGCGGTTGGATGATCGGGCACCATTCATGTTACCGCTAATGTATTACGGAAGTATATTACAGGTATGCATGAAGAAAGAACTGAAATCCTTTGTTGATGGTCATCATGAGTACCAGTTTACTTGTACAGACAGGCGGGTAAGCTTATGTATAACCAAAAATCTTTTTACTTTAGTTAAGTCTTAATATAGCCTATCCCCGCATTGACATCGAAACATCAAAATATTGGAAACATTTTGGTTTAGAAATAAATCAACGCAGTACAAACCAAAATTATAATAGGGTACAGTATTTTATATACAAATATTGATTCTTTCTATACATACAGTACCAGTTTAATGTGTTAGAAAAAAGTTTGTTCTGCCTGACCCTCGCTTTATTCCACCCGTCCAATTAGCTGAGTCGACAGAACTATCCACTGTCAATCTTTTAGTCGTAAGTTCGGTTTCTTTTGTCAACATCAGAATCATTTGCAATACTATTCGGAAAAACAGTATGATAGTTACAATGATAGCCTAACCGGTTTGTTGTATGAATTGAAAATAAATCACTTTCATAAATGTAAGTACAATAAGACCACTTGAATGATATGACCATCTCAATATTAAGAACACACTTTTTAAATTCCTTTTTGTTGCTCTTTATTTAACATCGATATTAAAACCACATCAATATGAAAACTAGCTTTCAAGGATCCATATCTTATCATAGTCTTATTATTGAGGTTTTACTGGATATACACAGGAGACTTGCTCGTAAACTTGTTTAAACGTATCTGTCTATTGCGACGTTGTCTTACGTCTACAGGCATTTACATTGGTTTCTGCTGTTTTCAGATTTGTGATGGTGGAAATGATCTACATATTCCTTTTGGAAAACGAACGGCGGTAACTCGTGACATATCTGTGACATGTTGTATCGATGACCTTTGCAATTATCCACATTCAATACAAACAACTACTACAACAACGGAAGCTACAACAACAACAACATTCCAAGGTATTATTGCATTTATTTATGCTTAATTTCAACTCATAAACACACTTTGGTCCACTATTTTTGCCGAGACAAATTTCACCTATTTTTGTTACATGAATTATGTACATTTTCACAATTTAAATGTATATACATATATTTATAATACTGCAAATAAAAATCCAGTAATTTCATTGGTTAAAGGCTCGCGTATAGGATTCCTTCTAAAATATATCGGGAATTACTTGCTGTAGATCAAAATATTTTTATTTCACTCACACGTTATATTGCCTGAAAATTAATTGCATTACCCCATAAGGTACCTCAATACACATGGTTAAGCGCGCGCTTGCTTTCTATTTTTTAATTTTCAAGCGTCTGATCACATGAACTTTATCGAACTGAATTTTGCTCAAACCTTAAAAAATCTATCGTTTTGAATATTAATACTAGCACACATGTAATCTGTTCAATATTTATTGAATCATGTGTGAAGATCAATTGTCAATTTCTAGTAACTTGCAGACATCAAGAGATAAAAGTTTTCGAGTCGAGTCGTCAGCGAAAATGGCCACGAGGCGCATGAAGGGGAAATGAGTTCGGACGTCATATACCCTGTCAGCGCCGTGTATATAGAATCCTATACGCGAGCCTTTAACCAATAAAATTACAGGATTTGTCTTTGCAGTATTATAAATATATATATATTGACAGATTCACTTAATTGCTTAATACGGGTTGAGTAGCATTACTAGTGTAAAACAGCAGGTGCTTTTTAACTACTTATTATCCAACTTTTGAAATCATTGTATGGTTAATAAATGTTTGTGTTATTTTCAGTCTGTCCTAAAGACATCTTATTCATTGTGGATCAATGGTCTTGGCACTTCCAGTCTGAATTGAATTATTTAATTGATCTACTGCGAAACGTGATTGGTCAAATAGATATCAGCTTGAATGACAATCTTGTGTCATACATCGTCGTCGAACATCATTCCAAGATACTGGTGGACCTAAATGATAACCGCGATAAGGCCAGCCTGATATCACATTTAGAACATGACATCACAGGGCATCATGCTCACAGAAATCCTGACCATAATGCAAACGATTTAGAAATGACGATACGAGATGTTGTCCACAGAGTACAGTCAGGAAGTATTGGCGATCGTCAGCATTTTGAAGATACTGTAGTGTTAATTGCTTTCGACAGTACGCTGAGCAATTATGATCCCACACACGCACGTTATAACGATACTCTTCATCAAATAAGCAACGATGTGATCACACTGATGGTAGGGCCAGTCAGTTCCGCAACGATGGCGAAAGTCAACGACATAGCTAGCGATAGTCAACATATCTTGACTGTTGATGATCTGCGAAACTATGCCTCGATTGTTGATAGTCTTGTTCGTTTAATACAAAAATGTTAATTTGGTTACATTAAATAAAAGCGATGCTTGCATGAATAAAGTAAAATGTTTTGTTACTTTGTCCGGGAAATGTGCTGGTTTACTAGATATTATGAATACATGTACTCCATTGGAGTTATTTATCAAAGTTAGAAAAGCGTGTGGGTTTAAGTGCATATTGCACTTTTAACGGATTTGAGTTTTACAACGTTTGTCAACTGTATCTTTATTATATTCGGGGAAATTTAACAGCCAAGTGATCTTGGATTACCATCCAGCATCACCATATTTTCCACAAGCAACTGACAAGTTCCCACACGTATGAAATTTGACTTGTTTTGAGTTTTATCTTTAGTCAAAATATCACACTGTGTGTGCACCTCACCTGGCGTTCAAAACCACGACCTCCATATTGTCTTTTTAGCAGTCACATGAGTTCTTGTAGGTTTAGCTACCTGTCTGTCGTCAACTCAAACCAAATACAGTAGCGTATATATGCACAGTATGACCATATTTTTGCCAGATCACATTTTTCTCACACTTGTGAAAATTGAGATCATATTATTCACATTTTCGAATGAGACATTTGTGTTTGTCCAAAAAGGGGTTAACATTTCTCATATGGGTATATGGTTATATACAACCCGGATTGCATTTAAGTTCACCAAAACATTCTGTTAGTTTGATTTTTGACACGCTTCTTAACCGAAAGTAGCCTATTTAAGACGTCAAAACGAAAGTAAGGATTGTGACAAATCGAAGTGGATGTTCTTATTCATCGCTTTGATTAGATGGCATTACCTTAATGTCATTTTCATACATGTTTACGTGTCGGAAATCGTCACATTCTACATATTGTGTTTATAATTCTTTAGTGACAGACGTTTCTTCGACGAAAGTAAGGAGCTAAAGGTGTTATTTATTGCAAATTACGTCAAATTTAGCGAAACACCCAACATTTTCATAGAATGTCAGTCCTTACCAAATGTGTATTAAAGTAGTTTACATACATTATTTATAGAAAAAATGTTATGACACTTCAATGCATTTCTGAATAGTCCAGTATCAATATAATATGTATATAATTGTGACAATTGATTGGCACTACAAAAGTTATACATAATTATACGTTTTTCTATAGTATCAGTGTTATCATGTCGTAGAGTGTTTGTTCTACTATCACATGTTTGTCTGTCATAAAATTTGACAAAGCGAGTTACATTTGAAAGATAAAACATTTTTAACTTCATATGATTGCCAAACAATATTTTAAAACAAAGCTCACATAGTACCCTCTCATATAAATGGATCCTTGCATATGAATAAATAAGTCCGAGCATGCAATAGCACATACAAAGTTCTCAGCAATCACAACAGCACTATGAGACATAAAATATATACATAGAAGTTAACAATAACAAAGGGATGACAGATTCAATACATAAACAAAAATAATGAGTGAAAACATGAGTACCGCATTAGAGTTCCTCTATCTAACTAAAACACATATTTTATATAATAGAGATAAAATGGTTCCTTGGAAGCCACATGCAATAGACAATGCCTCCCCACACAGACTCCAAATAAAAACAACAGCCTACAAAACATCATGCACTGAGCACCATTAATGTTGGTTTCCTAGGGGTTCAGAGGAGCAGAAAAGAAAGAGGGCTCTATGATGTACATATGATGGAACCGGTGTATGTTGATACGGAAGGAGAAGTAAACAATCAACCTTTAGCGACTGATAATTACTACGGGACGTCAGCCACCTCGAGGACTTCTTGGAATGTTCTAAAGTGGTGACTATAATTATGACAAACGTATTGAATATAAGCGATGACGGTAAGGTAATGTATTGGGGATCGGTGGACTCCGTTACTGTGGCTTTCCATGATTTGAATATGGATTTAATAATAATTAAAGTTTTTGCGGTAGAGAAGTATGTAGTGTCAAGCTATGTGACTTCACACAATATTTTGTACTTAGTGTAAATTAAATGTTTATTAAAAATGAATCATTGCTAACAATTGAAAACCATACACAGGAATCCATTATTCAAACAATATCATTTTACGAACTGTAAAATCAAATATTAATTTCAAATAATGTTGTTCTTATTTGCATTGCCACGTATTCCCCAAGGCCACTAAGCGTTTTCAAATAGTTCGCTTGTCTAAAAACTTTGTATACTATATATCTACGTACTTTATGGAAATATGCCAACAATCGATGTTCATTTTCTATCGAAATATGTCACCATACAGATGTTTCTTGCTGATTGCATTCACTTAAATATGCAAACTTGTCTGTTAGGACATAAATTGCAATTTCAAATATATTATGAAATGTCATTTCATGTCTCTATTGGTTGATCAAATTGGTTGTAAGTCTTTCGTACAAATATTATCACAAATTCTACTATGTTTAGTTTGTTCGTTCTTCCATCGGTTCCCATTACTGTTTAAGACTCCATTGTTTTGCGATTGTGTGAAATCGATGGCTTAGGAAATACAAAACAATCAGACCACGATGGGAGCTAACTGTGAGCTTCTACAGAGCAGTAAATACTAATTAAAGTATCGGTATATTATAGGTACGACCGAAATAATGTAAAAGGTTCTGTTCTGTCTCGATACTAAGTACCGGTGTCCAACCACAGGAGTGGTGTAGTAAGACCATTTACATCATATTCATTGAATAAATACAATTACCCGTTTTATTAAAATTATTATTTCACGCAAATGAATACATATATCAATGGGACTAACCTGCATGATAAAAAGGCGTAATTACAATACATATATCAACATGACTTACAAGATACTTCTTCTACTGCTAACTTCAAGTCAGTTACGTTCCCACACAGCGCTTTGCTTCCACTACCGTTACATTCACACGCTGCCGTATTACCCAGTATATTTTGATATTTGACCTTACGAAATCACCGTTCGTTCCTGATACTAAATGTCATTGGTCGGCACGATTGCGTGACTACTAAGTTTATAATAGATGGGTATTTTTCAATAAAATGTGTACGCAGTGTATAGCCTTCGCGTCGAAGGAAATTTTGACTATCTAGCTAATCGGTTTTATTTCATGTCATTAAAAGTGTAGCATTTACAGAAGGCAGTGTGTTCCGTTCATTCATCGAGGATTGTACTGATACGTATTAAAAATAGCGTGGCGAATCTGAGTACCGAGATGCCAAGCAACGATATGACGGATTTTAAAATATACGCAGATTCCGCCCGTACAGTTGTTTAAATGACCTTAAATCACTACACATTTACAGGCATCGGAATAATTTTGGCATGCCGACGAAACGATAGTCACTTACGTTCGATTTATTTAGTTTGTCTAGCAATTTCCATAGTCACAGCGGCATTTCTATGACAGTGAAAGCTGTCTATTCAATGCACACTCGCATGCATAAGCTTTATTTACACTTGTTTACTGTCCTACATTTGGGACATTAGCGAGTCGTTGTAAGCGGCTCTCTGAATGGCTCTGAACACATGTCGACTCGCATGTTTAAATGTAGAAAATATCAGTTGTGCGGGAGTTATAAAGCAGAGGTGAATATGAAGGTATCGGAATAAGCTCCCGATGCTAAAGGAGATTATCTGTGTACAAGAGGCTTCAATGAAGCAGCCAGTGATTCCGTCATCTTGTCCAAGAAAACAAACTACAATCGACACGGATTGGTTTACCTTTTGGTTAATGGTACGTTACCATTCTGAAATCCACTGAATTTCGGTAAATTTATAGAAATCAATTTTGGATCTGGAGTGAATCTTAAACTTCAAATTGCGCCGAACATCTTTTTTCAAGATATTTCTTGTTTATGATTGGGTTGTCCGAAAGGTCGGTGTCGCTAATAAAAATGACGACAGTTAAAAACGTTTCAAAAAAACAACAAGTAACAAGCTACATATCATTTGATCGTTTGATGTCGCTGTGGTTCGCATGACAGTAATTGATATGATTTTAAACAAGATTCATCAGCTTTTTTAATAAGTGCAGCACAGATACAGAGGATGAGCCATGCTTAACTATATATACATGCTAAAAAAAAATTTGCATACGTATTTGATCAATATTGCTATGCTTATGATATTGTTTTAATTGTTCAAAATAAAAAGAATATATATATGATGATAACAAAGAACAGAATATGAATGGAAATAAAATATAACTTAATAATTTACCTTTTGTTGTTTCTGTCAAGAAAAAGGGGATTTATTTAACCAAACATAAATCAGGGAATTAAGATGGGTAGTCTGAACGCGAAGGGGGTAGCCTGAAATTGACTTCGAGTTACACCCAAGGGTAATTTGAAATCATATCCATCCTACCTCCCGGTAATCTGTTCATTTGAAATGTGTGAAGTCTTGAAATCGCTCCACCGTGTGTAGTAGCAAACTTGTTAATACCTTCATAATTGATGAGAAAAAAAACAGACTATCCATCCATCCATCCATCCATCCATCCATCCATCCATCCATCCATAGCAAACTTGGATGGATGGATGGATGGATGGATGGATGGATGGATGGATGGATGGATGGATGGATGGATGGATGGATGGATGGATGGATGGATGGATGGATGGATGGATGGATGGATGGATGGATGGATGGATGGATGGATGGATGGATGGATGGATGGATGGATGGATGGATGGATGGATGGATGGATGGATGGATGGATGGATGGATGGATGGATGGATGGATGGATGGATGGATGGATGGATGGATGGATGGATGGATGGATGGATGGATGGATGGATGGATGGATGGATGGATGGATGGATGGATGGATGGATGGATGGATGGATGGATGGATGGATGGATGGATGGATGGATGGATGGATGGATGGATGGATGGATGGATGGATGGATGGATGGATGGATGGATGGATGGATGGATGGATGGATGGATGGATGGATGGATGGATGGATGGATGGATGGATGGATGGATGGATGGATGGATGGATGGATGGATGGATGGATGGATGGATGGATGGATGGATGGATGGATGGATGGATGGATGGATGGATGGATGGATGGATGGATGGATGGATGGATGGATGGATGGATGGATGGATGGATGGATGGATGGATGGATGGATGGATGGATGGATGGATGGATGGATGGATGGATGGATGGATGGATGGATGGATGGATGGATGGATGGATGGATGGATGGATGGATGGATGGATGGATGGATGGATGGATGGATGGATGGATGGATGGATGGATGGATGGATGGATGGATGGATGGATGGATGGATGGATGGATGGATGGATGGATGGATGGATGGATGGATGGATGGATGGATGGATGGATGGATGGATGGATGGATGGATGGATGGATGGATGGATGGATGGATGGATGGATGGATGGATGGATGGATGGATGGATGGATGGATGGATGGATGGATGGATGGATGGATGGATGGATGGATGGATGGATGGATGGATGGATGGATGGATGGATGGATGGATGGATGGATGGATGGATGGATGGATGGATGGATGGATGGATGGATGGATGGATGGATGGATGGATGGATGGATGGATGGATGGATGGATGGATGGATGGATGGATGGATGGATGGATGGATGGATGGATGGATGGATGGATGGATGGATGGATGGATGGATGGATGGATGGATGGATGGATGGATGGATGGATGGATGGATGGATGGATGGATGGATGGATGGATGGATGGATGGATGGATGGATGGATGGATGGATGGATGGATGGATGGATGGATGGATGGATGGATGGATGGATGGATGGATGGATGGATGGATGGATGGATGGATGGATGGATGGATGGATGGATGGATGGATGGATGGATGGATGGATGGATGGATGGATGGATGGATGGATGGATGGATGGATGGATGGATGGATGGATGGATGGATGGATGGATGGATGGATGGATGGATGGATGGATGGATGGATGGATGGATGGATGGATGGATGGATGGATGGATGGATGGATGGATGGATGGATGGATGGATGGATGGATGGATGGATGGATGGATGGATGGATGGATGGATGGATGGATGGATGGATGGATGGATGGATGGATGGATGGATGGATGGATGGATGGATGGATGGATGGATGGATGGATGGATGGATGGATGGATGGATGGATGGATGGATGGATGGATGGATGGATGGATGGATGGATGGATGGATGGATGGATGGATGGATGGATGGATGGATGGATGGATGGATGGATGGATGGATGGATGGATGGATGGATGGATGGATGGATGGAGACTTCACACATTTCAAATGAACAGATTACCGGGAGGTAGGATGGATATGATTTCAAATTACCCTTGGGTGTAACTCGAAGTCAATTTCAGGCTACCCCCTTCGCGTTCAGACTACCCATCTTAATTCCCTGATTTATGTTTGGTTAAATAAATCCCCTTTTTCTTGACAGAAACAACAAAAGGTAAATTATTAAGTTATATTTTATTTCCATTCATATTCTGTTCTTTGTTATCATCATATATATATTCTTTTTATTTTGAACAATTAAAACAATATCATAAGCATAGCAATATTGATCAAATACGTATGCAAAATTTTTTTTAGCATGTATATATAGTTAAGCATGGCTCATCCTCTGTATCTGTGCTGCACTTATTAAAAAAGCTGATGAATCTTGTTTAAAATCATATCAATTACTGTCATGCGAACCACAGCGACATCAAACGATCAAATGATATGTAGCTTGTTACTTGTTGTTTTTTTGAAACGTTTTTAACTGTCGTCATTTTTATTAGCGACACCGACCTTTCGGACAACCCAATCATAAACAAGAAATATCTTGAAAAAAGATGTTCGGCGCAATTTGAAGTTTAAGATTCACTCCAGATCCAAAATTGATTTTCATGCTTTATTTGCAAAATAATGAACAATTGACGAAAACAGAACATATTAAACACTTCACAAAGATATTCATAATCACGAATGTTGGCATTCAGATGATGATTTGTTAACTGCAATAACTTCATTTGTCAGAGGCTTAACTTCCGGTGAAAACGAAAGTAGAATACACGCAGCACGTAAGGAACTTTGGTACATGAAATATGATTTTTTTAATAATTTTGTCTTAAGTTGTGTCGATCTAATATTCCAATATCCGTTCGAAATGCTAAACGAATATTCGAATACCTGATTTGATATTCGTTGACATCCCTAATTTACACGTAAATATTACATACAATCAATTATCTTATAGCGATTTTTACGATGCGTAGATTTCATGAACAAAGTGATTTCGGCAATTCACAAACTTTTCGACACGCGATATTATCAACTTATACAGTAATTTTAGTGTCAATTTCAGATGATGAAGGTGACAATAAAATTGGCATAATGTGCCTCTTTGCGTTTTTTGTGGAATCGAAACCAGTGTCGTGCGATCAAGTGTTATGTGGTTATACAGGAGGTTGCATTCAACATAGACGGCCACATCAATGTTGTTCTACGTGTACAGGTATATATCAAACTAGCTAATTGATTGTAATTGATTGTAATTGATAACATTTTCCTCAGCATAAATTGTTTTGTAATAGCAACGGGCACTGCACTTTGTAAATGACATTGACTGCGCAAAATATTACAATGATATAAGTCATTCGTGTAATGAAGTTTCATTTACACATACCATGAATATGGTAGAAGATTTTACCTAGGCTACCAAGGACATGATGGGGTCACAAAAGGTCTAAACTTTAGATTATGTTATTGTGACTATACACGCAACAGCGCTAGTATGTATGGTTCCAGTTTAAACACCTTATCATCTAGTACGTCATCTCGTTTTTCGTATATATCAAAAGACCATGAAAATTTGAATTTGTGACACCTATTTTATTCTTTCCATATAAACTGAGCTAAGAATCGTCTTCCGTCCTAGAAACTCGTAAGCGCACTATGCCCTTGATTACTTTATATACTTATGTACTATGTATAGCCATAACCGTGTGATGATACGTATTTTTTTAGGGAAACTGTATAGTTGACTCGCGGAAGGTCGATGAAAGAATGGGCACCTGGGACATTCCTCCATCCAAGTAGCTGGAACATTTACTACAAGACCCGAGTTGTTTATAGACGTAAAGCTCCAGTACAGACACTACTATAATTATGTATATATTGTAATCCGCAGAAAGACAGGAATCGAATAGAAACTATCAGTTTTACTTACGCTTCTGCTTCATTTCAATATGACATGAAAGCATACCGTAAGCATAATATTTGATTTGGTTCTTTGTTTCAGGCGAATGCAGGCATGGGGACAAAACTTACCAGGATCAACAAGTGTTTTGGGAAAACAAATACCGATGTACGTGTAAGGACGGCCAAGTGGCGTGTATCAAGAAAGCCTACCTAGGTGCGTACGAAAGTATACTGATAGACGGCAATGGCATTATCCATTGTACGAATTTACTTGAATGCATAGCTCCTATGTACCTGTATTATTGCCCCTTTCCTTATGTGATTTAAACAGGCTTCCTTTATCAAAAAGCTAATGGGCCGTCTCACCGTGCCTATAATCAAATTATAAGTAAGCACGTTTCGAAAATGGTTATGCGGGCCAATAGAAAGTAATGAGTATGTTAGAATAAATTGTTCTAGTTGTGTCAAATGAACTGTTTTACTTTTTTGAAATTTGTTTAATAATATACAGTAATTTAATACCCCTGTATGTTCTAGTCACTTAGTTTGGTTCAAAGTTTGGAAACGAAATATTCGACAAAAAAAGAAATAGCACGTAGGCATTCGGTTTCCTGAACATGTCTCCATTCGTTGCACCAATGTAACATGCAAATCTATATCTAGATTTCTTACCAATTAAAATGCTAGTTGATCACGCCGTGTTTTATAACAATCTTTAGCGATATGAAGATTTGAATTAATTAATCAATTAATTAGAACTATTATTCACGAAATAGGAACCGGGTAAACTACTCCCCTGTGTAGATGACGTTTAACCCGACAAATGACCCTTCTTCACGATTTGATTGTTTAGAAGATGGACATTAGGCGTGTTACTTCATTCTATGTATTCAACGGTATTGTGAGTATGGATCCATCTGGAAGAAAAAACGAGTGTTGTCTATGTTTCAGACATACGCCACTGCCTGACAGTAACCGTAACAACTAAAATTTACAGTGTTCACAACGCTAGTACATTTAAGATGTGTACATTATAACTGATAACATTGCTAGAATAACGACAATGTATCCCTGCGGGTTATTCATTTATGTTGTATTACATATTATCTCTTTTGGTGACTGATATTTTAAAGTACCTTATAACCAAATAACAAGGTCCAATAAACGCATTAAAGCATACGTCTCAACGTATCAATCAGTGCCCGTAACAATGTCCAATGAACGCATAAAAGGATAACCCTCAACGTATCAGTCAGTGCCCGTAACAATGTCCGATGAACGCACGAAAGCATAACCCTCAACGTATCAATCAGTGCCCGTAACAATGTCCGATGAACGCACGAAAGCATAACCCTCAACGTATCAATCAGTGCCCGTAACAATGTCCGATGAACGCATTAAAGCATACGTCTCAACGTATCAATCAGTGCCTGTAACAATGTCCAATAAACGCATAAAAGCATACGTCTCAACGTATCAATCAGTGCCCGTAACAATGTCCAATGAACGCATTAAAGCATAACCCTCAACGTATCATTCAGTGCTCGTAACAATGTCCGATGAACGCATTAAAGCATAACCCTCAACGTATCAATCAGTGCATGTAACAATGTCATATGAACGCATTAAAGCATTAAAGCATAACCCTCAACGTATTAATTAGTGCTAGTAACAATGGCCAATGAACGCATGAAAGCATTACCCTCAACGCATCAATCAGTGACCGTCACAATGTCCAATGAATGCTTAAAGCATAACCTCAACCTATCAAGCTTGGATATTTTTAAATATATAAGAATAAGAAGTGTATCGAATATGGTTTATCCTGCAATGTCACTGTCACTGTCGTCTTCGTCCTATCAATTGTTACGTAAATTCATGCGTGTATTTGATATATTTCGAATTTTCACATAAACCATAAAGTGTCACTGCAAACTGGTCATTGACGTTCATATCAGATCACTTGGTCACATGTCTTTTATCACATGACATGCCTGATGTAGCGATGCTATTTTTTTCCGGACTTACTCAATCTATGGATGGTCAAGTGAACGAGCATGCTTCTCATATTTTTGTATAATGCCTACAAAAAAAATCCCGAAAAAAATCGTTCTGTTTTCAGTCAAACGGTGCTTAATTTTACCCCTTATTAGACAAGCTCGGCCTGCATTTTGGCCTGAATGCAACTGCTTATTGTAACTCCCAGTTAACCACGTATTACACAAATTATCGACAGCTAACATCATAGGAACAACATCATGTTGGACATTTGAGTCCATCTACGATGTTTGAACTCATCAGAGTTTCTCACGTATCAGAAGCAATAGCGATACATACCTCACCCATCATCTCAATATTACAATCCTTGTCCAGTTTCATTCATTTGATTTGTGCCGAAAATTTCTTTGCGATCGTAAATGACAGTGATAGACTGACTGCACAGTTAAAGTCCTTGTTTTCTAGTGCCGGTTTAAATATACAAAACTTTGGAATATTCATGAAAAAATGTAAATACTATTTCTATGCTCACAATTTCTCGACATTTGTAAACAACCATGGGCAATTGCAATTGCGTATGAATTAACTGTAATGTGTAATATTTGACTTTAACTAAACTGTTGCAAATTCTTAGATGTGTTATTGATTAATGCTCATCAGATGCTCTCAAACACAGATACATGTAAATCCATATTGTTATTGAAAATATATCTGAGTCATGGGAACTATTTCTCTCGGCGTAAGGTGCTAAACACAACTAATTTCAATCAGTCACTAGATTAATTACTACACAATTTAGGGGATGTATCATTTGAAATTAAAGGTATTTCCCCTTTCTTAACACAAAAAGGGACAGGATAAATAGAATAATGGCCTTCGGTTCACTAAATAAATTCCTCCACCTTGACTAATAAACCTTCTCGATCCACGTCACCAATCTAGAATAATCTATGATTGTATTCCTACAATACCGTGGAAGATTGGACCCAGACAAACGCTGCAATGATAACTGTACATATGTGTTTTACACCATTTTCAACAATATTTCAGTAAAGTATGGCAGTTGGCCGACCTCACCAACTTCGCTGGGTACCTATATAGTACTAACCTGTTAATAGAAAAGTAACTCACATCTTCCTGGTATTATCAGAGGTGTGGGGCAAATGATATTGTATGTATTATTTCAGTCGATTTATCAAGAACATACAACCTCACACCCTCGGGATACGAAAATATGATCTTCTGGTTGGCAGTCTTGTGCTGTAACGCCCAAGCTAACAGTGCGGGACGTTCAATTATGTTACAGGGCTGTCACGTGCAGTTCAAACCCACAATTCAATTATTCTGCCGTAATTTTTCTGACGGCTTTATTCGCTAGTATACAAGCTATCAAAGTACGTATAGAAACAATAAGCAATTTTAGTTTTTTATTGTACATGTATTTCGAATGTTTCACGTTACGCATAGAAATTAATTACATTTTCCTACAACAAAATATCAATACAGGTAATATTTACAGAAGCTGAAAAGTTTTCCTTGTAAACACAAGGAAATAAAACTGAAAACGCTTCCTGTTAATAGAAAGCCACTAGTCTCTGACACACATACATGTTAGCAGCGCCGCTGTGACTAACATTTACTCCTCACATTGTAATGTCTGGGCATTCTGGGCAACATTGTCCAGGGATTCTACGCTGTCCTTCACAGTACACGTCTAAGCACGCAATAAATGAACATTGCCTCCTGCCTTTACGACAGTAACACTTAGAACAAGGATTTTTACTTGGAATCAATTGTCCTTCGTTGTAGAAAATTCCCCTGTATTTACATGTCTTTGCTGAAATTAAAAAACGTCGTTGGTTCCATTATTAAAGGAAAATAAACATGACAATGTAAGATCAAATAAAAAAGCGAAAGAAATTGGACTTTTTCTCTATTTGAATCGTATAAATGGTTTGATCAGTAATTTGTATTCTTCTTTGTGAAACATCAGATGTTGTTTACTAATAACGCCATGCTTGACCTTTTCGCGATTGTCGTAAATTGCTGATATGCTACATTGACTCCCCGTATGCAATATAAACAGTCACTGAGCATAAGTATTGATGCTGTCAAACTGCAACAAGAACAAACTAACCACATTGAAGACTGCAAGCAAGTCAAGCGATATTTCAGAACGTTATGAAACAAGTTTGTATTCATGACCGAATGATCGCAAGTCGAGCAATTTGCCAATGACTCATTGTATATTCTAGACTATTATGGCTAAACCTCACTTGGGAGGGAATAACAAGTTTCGAACAGCCGTATGAGGACCACCAAATCGATCAGATATTATTATGTGACGAAAACAAAAAAGGACTAGGTGACACACTTCGTGTAATGTTTGCCAGAGTAGATTTTGCCTTGAGGTTTTATATGCGAGTTTTATATTGTTCAGTAAAAATGATATTTAAATGTGGAATGGTGTTTGTTTTTCGGAATCAATTAGAACATTGCATGATAAGAATCGTGCCATACACATGCACTGTAGCAGGTCAATATTTTCTATCAATCCATATCAACCTGTAAATGAGGACAGGGTCATATGAATTTATGGATATGTATTACACTATTATCATAGAGTCTCTAAATGCCTAAAATGTAACAAAAAATACTTATCAAAGTACACACTGAAAGCACACTACTTATTACTTAATAATAACGGTTTCATATTTGAAAATATTATTATAAAAAAGCAACATAGAGAGCCATCGTACTTACAAAGACAACCAATTTTAGTACATCCAACCTTTCCTTGGCGACATCTACATGTATTACAGTCGTCTTTAAAGCTTTCACCATCTTTATAATATTTTCCCTTGTAAGAACAACCTTTTACTGAAAGAAATAACTGACAGTGTCGTTACGTATATATACACCGCATAAGACGCTGTATGGAAACCACAGGAACACGGGAACAGGAACGTGTATGTCCCGACCTGATGAATTTATAATGGAGCCGAAAATCTACGTTCTTGATCCTTTGCTCCTGTGGTTACACCAGACATACTGTGCATGTGTGACATGAGTGAGTTAAAATACCGTCTTGGCCATGACCAGTGATAATAGATGTTAAACAGTTGGACCTCGTTTATTCGACAAACTTCAATCCAATTACGTGACTTCCCGTATGCAATATAAAACAGTCACTGAGCATAAGTATTGATGACGTCAAACTAAACTACAACAAGAACTACTAATCACATTCAAGACTGCAAGCTCGTCAAGCGATATTTCCGATGTTCTAAAACAAAGTTGTGTTCACGACCGAATGATCGCAAGTCAAGCAATTTGCTAATGACTCATTGTAGATTCGGCTATATCTCAAGTAGGTGGATAAAAAGTTTCAAACAGCCGTATGAGGACCAGAAAGTCGAGCAGATATTATTAAGCGACAAACAAAAAGGGACTAGATTACACACTTCAAGAATTGTTAGCCAGAGCACAGTTGGCCTTGAATTTTATATGTGAGTTTTATATTTTTGAAGATAATATCTAAATGAGGAATGGTAATAGTTTTATTTCTTGTTAAAGTACACTGAAAGCACACCACTTATACCTTAATATTAACGGTTTCATATTTGAAAATATGATTATAAAACAGCAACAGAGAGACAATCAGAGAGACAATCAGTACTTACGTTGGCAACCAATTTTAGTACATCCAACCTGTCCTTGGCGACATCTACATGTATTACAGTCATCTTTAAAACTTTCACCATCTTTATAATATTTTCCATTGTAAGAACAACCTTTCCCTGAAGCAATAACTGACAGTGTCATTATGTATGTATACACCGCTTAAGACGCTGTATTGAAACCACAGGAACACGGGAACAGGAACGTGGATGTCCCGACCTGATGAATTTATAATGGAGCCGAAAATCTACGTTCTTGATCCTTTGCTCCTGTGGTTACACCAGACATACTGTGCATGTGTGACATGAGTGAGTTAAAATACCGTCTTGGCTATGACCAGTGATAATAGATGTTTAACAGTCGGACCTCGTTTATTCGACAAACTTCAATCCAATTACGTGGTATGATCCGAAATAAATATAATGTCCCGATGTATCTTCTTAGGCACGTGGAATTGAAACGGGCTATTCGAAACTATGTATTATTCATGAATGACATTTCGGATGGACAATAAATTGACTTAAACCATAATAATATAACGTATTATATTGCAAAATAACGAATTTAGTCTTACCGCATCCGATTTTTGTACAAGCAACATTGCCCTTGGTACATCTACATGTATTACAATCGTCCTTAAAACTGGAACCTTCTGAGTAGCGTTTACCCTTGTAGAAACAAGACAGACCTATATCTATAAATAAATACCAACAGTTTAACAAAATGGCAATAGCACTAGCACATCCGGTAATCATTGTCATCACAACATTCGCGTTGTGTGTTAGAAATGTCCCAATGCGACTTCTGTTGAGGTGCCAATGGACAAAACTGGATGGGTAAAGCACAGGGGATTGTCACGAGTTCATTCCCTTGAATGATCTCCCTTTGACACTGCTACAGTATCCCGGTACAACCTGTTTTCGGCAATGCAATGGTTAATCGATGCACACGCTATAGAACATGTCCCTAAAAAGATTTTCTTTATCAAATAATATCGAGTAGCTTTTAACACATATCATGCGCATTCAACATGGCCGACCTATTTGACAGGGAAGTAATCCAACCAGTTTATTTAGCAACTATAGTAAAAGCATACTGCACTAAAATGTCTACGATGCACTAACACGGGAATTTGCCATATTTATCAGTAACTAAATTTGAATTGTTTTAACATAAGTAATAGTCAATAACACGTGTACCATTGTTTCTATTGATCAAATGGTTTACTTTTTTGGCTGACTACAGTTAGGGCAGTCGAATGTGTCACTCCTTCTGATAACCCTATCAGTAGTGGACAAGTGAACCCATCCATGAACAGTATTATACTGCCCCCAATTTACTATTATCATCTTTAGGAACCCATTTCATGTATATTATGTTGAGCAATGTTCGAAACAATGTGTTGACACCATGCTCTAATCAGGCAATTAAAAATCAACCAGTTCACTACCTTCAAGATATTTAATAAGATCATGGTATCTTTTATGTGAAATATACTTGAACCACTATTGAATGGCTTGGCTATTGATCTACTTTAGCAGACGAACATATTCGGAGTAAACAACTTCTAGTTTTTACGATAAAATGTTGATATATCAATGAGGAACATTTGAAAATAGTAAAACCAATGCAAAATAAGGTAGCATGCATATTTTTGCAAATAATTATCCTTCTTATCTCCAATTTGACTCGAAAATATATTGCGTGACATTTCTATGATGCGTGTTTACAAACAAAAAACACGTACCTGACCCGGATGTGAACTAGATCATATGAAAAAAAAATTCCAGGGCTGCCAAAAACAGGTTAATGCCGAATTTAGGTTGTTGCGGGATATACACATATACTATATAAGGGATACATAGTACTACATATACATATACAATATAAGAACACTAGATGGGATAAATGGAGAGAACTCGTGACTATCTCATTTCCTGAAAGTGAGAACGATCTTTGTTTTTGTTTACTAGAGACATGTATGCAGGAATTTTGAAAATTCGAAGAATGAAGTGATACACAAATATGTCCAGGCTTAATTTTATATGCAAAATATTTCGGAAAATGCAAAATCCGATATGTAGATTCCGCACCTTGTGATCGAGCTAAGTGTCGATCGTGAATTTTTGACAATATTTATCGATGTGAAGGTTAAAGTTAGAAATATTGTTCATACATATTAATTAATGAAACAGACCAAGATACCAAAACCATAAAGGATCATCAACGAATTCAAAACCATGAACATGGAGCGACACTTCACGACAGAAAAATAAGGGAGTTAAGGTAAGACAACGGTCAACAGCATTGGTGCTGTTAGACACATACTAATGACTTTTAGAACTCATTGTATTTAAACTACGTATTTACCTATGCATGCTCTCATGGTACACAGCGGCCTACCGTCACGACAAGTGCATGAATTGCATGAGTCTTTGAACGACGTCCCACTATTATACCACTTGCCTTGATGTAAGCATCTTCTTTCTAAGTATATATAATTATACAATGATTATTAAAAAAGAACAGATAATATTACCTTTCTACTACAAGTTTACTAACCGAAATTGAAGCAGGACACCTAGCAGCAGGGTCTGAACTTTATTATTCCAGAGAGTTGTAGATTCCAATGATAATATTGGCCAATAGGTAAATTCTTAATTTTTCTTTACCTTCAGTCAGATTTCTAAAGATACGGTTTACACCGTGTCGACAAAATGACCATCCTCTTGGTATCGAGATTTTAACATTGTCTAAAGACAGAAGGCGATCATAAAACTGTTTTTATAGCATATGCGTAGAGGGTTCGTGTGTTTCGTACGATCGGTCATTTACATATACCACGCTTCTTTTTAATGGTATGACCTAATTGTTGCAACATACTAATAGGACAGAAGTATTATAATTACCCTTCGGGCAGACAGAGCAACACCGGGAAGATGAAAGTCTCCTGTCACAGTTGACATCCTCTACAGAACATCGACGCAAGGCACACTCAAAATTTGGATGTTTTTTCCTGGCTATTTCTCCGGTCACCATGGTGATGAAGCATACAATGCTCAGTGTTATGCTAAGTAAATACATTATCTGCAATATATAAACATCTACATAAGAACTATCGTAAACAAAGATACAAGAAGTAAGTTTGCATCCAGAAATGTCACCATTGTAAGATTGAGAAAAAAACGAAAGCCTAGTGTTGTGGTGAGATTTCAGATTCAAGAATTCGCGATTTCAACTTCACGAATTCATTCACGATCTTGAATTCATAAAGTTGAAATCCTGAATTCATGAAGTTGGAGGCTTTCGTAGAGGAAAAATAATGTCGATCAGGTAAGTGCTACTTCCAACGTATACCCTTCAAAAATATAGTAATGTACGGGAAGCCTATATAAAGGCATGGACTATGAATTCATATGGTTGTACATGGAAAGACAATTTTTTTCGACGATTTCAAATCAAACTTTGTTTTCTGTACGTTTTCGTTAAAAATAATATTTTGAAGTATAGATAGTTTATTCCGAAATATTAGGCAAACTGCCGATGATTTGACATAAACATATAATGCATATAAATAATGTACATGTATATACAAAAATAACGAAATATCATACATTGGTCGATAGCAATAATACCATTTTGACGTGCACAATATAGTCTGCTTGATTAACATAATGTAACTTGTTATGAAATACACATTGCATTTTCATTGAGTCTATATAAAATAATCGAATAGAGAGGATAAAATACAACACAAATGTATTACATGTACTTATCTATAATCCAACTTATTTTTTATATCTTTAAGCCAGTCACAATTATTGTTCAAATATACTTGATATCATTTTTGTTGTTCATCTCTATGAATTTACAGTAGATAACTTTTTTTTATGAACCCATACGGTTACATAGATTAAGGGATACATTTATTTTCTACTTTTTTTTATAAAAGTATCAAATAGTTTCAATTCACGAAATGCAAGATAGTTGAACCATTCACAACGCATTTATCTTTTTAATCATTATGTACTAACTGGTTTAAATAATGCATGCTGCATATTTTAGTTTCAATTCGTCAAACACAGATGTTCACAGTTTCTAATTTGAGTTTAATTTACAATATATATCCATGGAACAGAATATAATTACAGTATGCGTTATACTTTTATTAATATTTAAATGTGTTCAAAACTGAATTAATTAACATAAAATATAACTCACTTTTGTTGTGTCCATTCTAGTTCTGGTCTGTATTATATGAAGAGATATGATAACACTTGCCTTTTATATAATTCTTGAGGCGGATGTATTTTATCTATTTCTAGGAATTAGACACGTAGGTTAATGTTGTTAAACGTCCGCATCCTACATAAGATGTTACGGGACATTACGTGTTTGTTGTTTTGCACACGTTAGATTAGTCATTTTGATTTTACATCGACTTTGAAACACAACCTTATATATGATTCGTTCTCGATTACAGCTTTTTGTGTTGCTAAAAGAAATAAGTACAAGTTCCGTATCTTACCGTAGACAGTAAGGGACATTACGTGTTAGTTGTTTTGCAAACGTTAGTTTAATCATTTTGATTTTACATCGACTTTGAAACACAACCTTATATATGATTCGTTCTCGATTACTGATTCATGTGCTGCTAACAAGTACTTGGACTCGCTCAAAATCCAGGGATTGTAAAGTGCAGCGGTGCTGCCTGACCCAAGGCAGTATTCGAGCTCACATCTTTCGCATCAGTGGTTCGGTGCATTACCTTCGACCACTGTAAGTCCCACCATCACGACTTTGGGTGGCGAATGGATACGAATGTAAAAATCGTGGACATTCCTCATACTTCTTACAGGGCTCTTGTGGAGTCCTGGTGATTCAGGGCCGTTCTCCTCTTAGTTCTCGGGAGGGCCTCGACCGTTTTGAAATGTTCAAAACTTTCGTGGTCAAGTTACGATTTAAGTGTGTTTGTACTGCATTCTTACTGCCTTCGTACTGATTCGTACTGGTTCATACTGGTTCGTGTGTGTTCGTACTGGTTCTTCTTAATTCTTGTTGGAAGCGTACCGCATTCTTACTGCTGTTTCACTGCATTCTTGTGGTATTCGTACTGATGCGTACAAGACACATACGGCATGCGTAGGTAACTTTCTCTAGGGTCAGTACATGGCAAACCACTACGACTTTTTTCATTCTTCCCTATTCGCCGGCATTCGTACCCAATGTCGTTACTGTGGGACTTGGGTTTGAGTCCATAAAGTAAATACATACATATGATCTACATCAAATATGGCCTGAATTGGCTTCCGTAGGATCGTCATTTAACGTAAACAACTATGTTTATCAGTCAATACAAACTTCATGTAACACGCACGAATGAGCCATGTAACAATTACAGCCCTGTAGCCTTCTTACGTAAACAATTAAGTAGATGACGATACGGTCCGTTTACACACATATAGTACCACAATACGTCATTTGTCAGTTGGCGAATGTTGTATACGAGAAATAATTAACTTATGCAGATATGAATAAGGCCATACCGTTTTATATTCTTGTTAAGCGTCAACCATGGTTAGCAAAACCTAGCTACCTATTTGAAAAAAACACACACAGTCGTTTCGAAAATAAAATATAACTGAACGACTCGTTTCTTTATAAACCATTAAAAGTCTAGGACGATAAAAACTGACTAATTTTCACTCACTTTTTTCAAACATGCAAGTTAACAAAATATGTACGAATATAACACAGCGGTTACTCCCCTAGGCGAGTTTTAAATGTTTTTGTTTTGGTTCAAAGAGCGCATAACCTAGGCGCACGCGGACGCTTAACACAAATATATAACGGTATGGCCTAAGTATGAGCACAAGAAGAAGTCGATGTCGCCGTATGAAGTAACAAAATATTATTGAGATATAATGAAGGAAATATGAAGAGAAAAAAGTATCGTAATAATAAAAACAGATTTTTGCAAATATTGAACACGTACTATTACTATGTAAGAAATGTACATTATATATGTTAATAAAAAGGAAGGGCAAAAAATCATTTTCTTTGGGGAAAAAAGCCATAAACAGCGTTTGTTTACCGTCAAATACATTGCACATATGACCAAAGGACTTCTACAGCAATCATGCGGAAACGATAACAATTAGCAGACAGAATGTTTCGAACGTTGATCTTCATTTTATAGTTTTATAAACAATTTTAATTCATTTTTTTGTGTACCTTCAGTCATTTTCTAAATCTGATCTAAAAAAAATCTGCGATAAAAACACCATGCCAAAACATTGCTCATATCATTACTGACTACTTCTAAACGCAAAAGGGTGTAACTGCTGCAAAACGTGCATAAACTGTACATGAAATGTTAACATGTGTATGCATGACAAGTATTTTGAAACCTATTTCGGTTGTTTTTATTCTGAGAAAGTTGACTTTTGAATTGCTTTAACATCACTTCAGCGATAACTCCCATGAACAAAAAGAAAAACGCATCTGGCCGGCGACCGACTAACAAAGTAAGACAACTCTTGGTGTATTAATTCTAAAATACATGCAACTTGCTTATCTCCCTTGGATGAAAATGCAGGACCGCTTAGGTCACATAAAAAGTCTTTAATTACCGGTTAGAGTTAGCAGTAATAGCAGTAACAGCAGTATTAATTCTCTTACTGCTACTTCTTCCAGCAGTAACAGCAGTATTACTGCTATTATTGCTATAACTGCCACCAGTTACAACAGTAATACTGCTGGAAGAGGTAGCAGTATTACTGATGCAAATCAATGATTCTAGCTTTAATAAGCATCAATTCAGAGAATATTGGTAGCAGTAAGATAATGGTCAGATTCAGTGTTGATACCATAAACAATAAGAGGGATATGCGCGAGAGGTGTGTACTGGAGCTAGCAATAACATTCAAGGGTAATACTGCCTTTTTCTACTAGTAATAACATTACATAATAGACATATGACTGCACATTAGCAATAACCTAACTGTATTTCGACAACAGGTTTTAGAGAATCTAAAGACCGGAAATATTACATATTATTACTGCTAGTGCATCACTCGTCTCATCAGCCTTTTCGGGGCTTGGTTCCACTGAGTCAGTGGCGATGGTTCTTTGTTTGTTCTCCGACTTGAGTTGTTTGCTCGGCTTCAGAGGTTTGTAAAGGTATGGCTTCTTCTTTTTGTGATTCTGCTTGGTTTTCAGAGACATTTGCAGGTTGTTCATTTGCATTTTCGGTCTCAAGTTCCTGGTTACTGGCTACTGGTCTCAGCCTCTGTGTGTGGTGTTGTTTGTTCTTCATACTTGTGGGGCACTCTCTTTTTATGTTGGCTCTGTAGATGGTGTACTCTCCTCTGTAGCCTCTATCGTTATCCCTGTTGTTGGTACACTTTCTGAAGGAGCTTCCACATGTCAGTTGAGAACTCGCAGCATGATTTGAAGCTGATGGGACGCTTTCTAGAAGAGGCTCGGACTCAGACTCTGATAGTGGTGCGTTTTCTTGCGTGACCTCGGACTCCGGCACCGTAGATTGTTCAGCCAGTTCTTGCATTTCTTGAGGAACTTCAGACTATGTTTCTGCAGGTAACGCACTCTCATTAGGAGCTTCAGCTTCTGATTCTGCAGGTGATGTGGTAACTTGATGAGCATCAGTCTCTGATACTGCGGGTGTTGAATTATGTTGTAGAGTTTTGGATTCTGCAGGTGGTGCACTGTCCTGAGGTGCCTCGGGTTTTCATTCCGCAACTTGCTCGTCTTCTTGAGGTGCTGCTGTCACATCCGTTGCTAGGGTTTCCTGTGGAGCCTCTTGTTCTGATTCTGGAGGCGGTGCACTTTCTTCAGGTGACTTAGACTCTGTATCTTCAACAAGTTCGCTCTCATGAACAACAGTGCGCTCTCTTGAGGTGCATCTGTCAATGTAGTTTCTTGACGTACCTCTGGTTCTGCTACTGCATGTAGCACACTTTCGTGAGATGCCATGGGCTTTGAATCGGTAGTTGGTTCGCTCACTGGGTCAACCTCGGGCTCTGTAGATGTTGTGCTGTCGTGAGGTGCGTCTGACTCCTCCGTTGTTGGTTTTTTCTCAACATCAGACCAAGATTTTGCAATTGGTTCTTAGTCTTGAGTAGTCTCGATTGATTGTGCGCTATCTTGGGTAGTCTGAGGCTCCGTATTACATTCTTGTGAATCTTGGCTAATGGTCTCAATGGCACTTGCAGTTTCTTGAATTTATCTTGTTTCACTATCGAATTCAGTAGTTTGTTCCGCAACGTTTTCATGCATTTCTTCAGTGTCTGTTGAGACTGCTGATTCAGGTACTTTCTGCGTTTCAAATGTTTCATTTCATACTCGAGTGTCCTCTACAAGAGAAGTTTCTTCAGTAGACTTTAGAGCATTTTCTTCAGTTTGTTGACTAGATAAAACAGATTGGTCACAGTTTGTGATTCTGTGTTTTCTTCGGGCGGACTAGATACTACAGTCTCTGTAGAGGCGGGCTCTGGACATTTGGTTGAATCACCTTCTTGTGTAAATGCTTTTTCTTCAATTTCAGCGGTTTTTGTTACCGGCTCTTCTGTTTGGACAAAAGATGCACATTCTGTCGCATCTTCGGTAATTTTTTCTATTGTTTCTTCGACAACAGCTTGTTGTTCAGACGCTGGAGCTTCAGGTTTTTCTGAAGATTCTGGTTGTGTTGCTTCTTGTTGTTCTGCTTCTTGTGGTCCCGATTCAGATTCAGTCGCATTATCTAAAGCTATCCTTACAACTTCAACGGCTACTGGAGTTTCTGACCTTGGCCCATCCGCCTGAGGTGTCTGCTCGATTGAATTTCCATAACCTGGTCGGATACAGCACTGTCTGAATGCCCTTGGTGCTGTACTGTTTCTTGTTTAGTCACCGGCAATGTTGGTTCGCTGGCAGAAGTCTATTCTACCTTTTTATAGGACTCTATTGATAGTTCTGCTATAAGAATAACAATTAGTAATTCATTTATGTTGTTCCATGTACAGACGTTTGTGATATCTCAATGTTTACATAAGAATATGAGATAGAAAGGTGCATTATTCTTACAAAATACTAAAATCATCAGATGGTGTTTGTCGAATTCAATAGGACTCTGAAAAAGACTGTGCTGTCAATACGCATCAATATGATGACTGTGTTGTCCTAGTTTAGCTTCTGTGCAAGTAAATAACTTTAACAATGGTATAAAATAGTCAAATAGCTCTTATTCATTCACGAATGCCATATATTTAGACACAAGACAGATCTATAAATAAATACATGCAGTTAAATTAAACGACAATAGCACTGTCACATCCGGAAATCATTGTCGCGTTATGTTTTCGAAATGTCCCAAATGCTACTTTCGCTGTGCTACAGTATATGTACATACTAAGGTATATATATCATGAGTACTGTATTATACATATACTATAGAAGAGGTTAATGAAGAGAACGCTCGATGGGAGAGAACTCGTGACAATATTATGTTGCTGAATGAGTGAGTATGGTTTTGTTTACTAGAGAGCTGTAAGCACGAATTTCAAAATCGAGGAATGAAGTGCTACATAAATATGTCTAGACTTTATTTTAAATGCAAAACATTTTGTTAAAATGCAAAATCCGACCGTGTAGATTCCGCATGTTGTGTTCGATCATATCAAAATCTGAATTTTATGACAATATTTATCGATGTGAAGGTTAAAGTTAAAAAATAAATATGTATCATTCACAATAATTATTAATTAACAGATTTTCTTTAGAAAAAATAGGATATGTAAATGTACTTCTATGTCCAAATCTGAAACTGAATTTTAAAGCAAAACTAATTAAAGACAACAATAAGGGAATACTAGACAATACATCGAAAATTAATCAAGAAAAAAGTGTCCATTTGTGGGTTTTTTTTATAAATCAATATAGTTAATATACTTATGTATAAATACGCAATAGGCATTTATTTAAATATATCAAGGAATTAAGATTGATATTATTAAATAATTATTAACAGCGGTATGTACGTAGCTTGAAGTCGTCACGTGTACCAGTGGGTAAGGATAGAGTTAATTTTAATTTTATTTCAAACACTTAATTACTCGTATATGAGCTCGACGTCTGTGTTTTAGACTTTAAGCGTTTGTGAATAAGGCATCTGGTCAGTAACGCAGGAAACAGTCATCGAAGGTGAGCAGTATAAGTAGTAAGAACTTGTGTCACAATCGATGTAAATAAATAAGTTTAAACTTATAACAGAATGAAACAAAACAAGATATCAAAACCATAATGCGCATCAACGAACTCAAAAACATGAACATGGAGCGACAATTGACTTCACGACAGAGCAATAAGTTAATTAAGGCAAGACATCGGTCAACAGAAACTGTTTGTCACATACTAAGGGCTTATAATAGTAGACAAAATATTTAAACTACTTATTTACCTAAGCATGATAGCATGGTGCTCACTAGCCTACCGTCAAAACAAAAGTATGAATTGCATGGAAACTTGAACGACGTTCCACTACCATACCACTTGCCATCATGGAAGCATCTTCTTTCTATAAAATCATAATTTAATCTGAACAGATAATATTACCTTTCTACTACAGGTTTACTAACTGAAATTGAAATATGCATTAAATCTTATTTCCAAACAACTACACCGCAAGCAGGACCCCTAGCAGCAGGTTCTGAAATTTATTATTTCAGAGATTTGTGGGTTCAAGTGACTTATAGGTAAATTCTGAGTGTTTCTTCTCCGGTCCATTAAATAATGAAAGCACAGAACCAAACAAACAAAACCTTCGGTCAGAATTTGGTACCTTATGGTTAACACCGTGTCGACAAAATGACCATCCTCGCGGTATCGACATTATGACAGAGTCTAAAGACAGAAGGCGCTGATGAAGAAAATTAGAGCGCATAATATGTCCTTTGACTTTGTTGCGTTTGTCCCCTCTTACATTATTCATTTTCTTGCATACCGTCTTTTTCAGCATATGCGCTGAGGGTTCGTATGTCCCGTTCGATCAGACATTTATTGCTTTTTATCTCGAGGATCAGCGGTTAAATACGCAAAGCTTTATGTACCAGTGCGAGGATGATTGTGTTGCCTACGCAGTAAAATAAAGTGATTCTAAACAAACTGCCATCAACATGTAATGGTTGTATGTATGTAAGAATTAAGACTCGTCTAAGATTTGAAAGAAACGATTATGATTTCATCGACACTATCGCTTTTGTAACTAACTAAGTATACAGACAAAATATCAGCTAATCCGGATATATCTGACTGTGGAGTATTCGTCTGCCAAGCTGGGTGTCATGGGTTCCGATCCCGAGTAAGGCGAACATAATAAGCCCAAATATATTTTCCTGGAACACTGATTCATTAGTAAAAATTAGTTGTAACCCAGGAACACTGGTTAGGTCAAGTGGCTACCGTACATAACTGAAATACAGTACAAATCGGCTTAAAACTCAAACAAAAATGCAATACATATACCATGCTTCTTTTGAATGGTTTGATCTATTTGTTGCAACATACTAACAGGACATAAATATTATAATTACCCTTCGGGCAGACAGAGCAACACCGGGAAGATGAAAGTCTCCTGTCACAGCTGAGCTCCTCTGACGAACATCGATGCAAGGTACACTCAAAATTTGGATGCTTTCTCCTGGCTATTTCTCCAGTCACCATGGTGATGAAGCATAAAATGCTCATTGTAAGGCCAATTTAAAATGGGCTAATAACAATATGAATCAAATTGTCGGCGTGTATAATGACTGAGTGAGAAAGCTGCACGGGATTTCTTGTATATGGAGGCACTTCGATCACCAACTATAGTGACTATGGTTGGGTGATAAAATTCAATCTAGTTCATCTATGGTCTAGCTACTCTGGTCACTCTTAGAATTTGGAGGGTTGGAAACCCTATAGCGGTGTTCCGAATATCGACTATAGTACTAACCGTACTAAATCGGTGGGTGAATCATAGTTAATGTTCGAAACACCTCTATATAGTATTCAAACCTCCAATTTCAAAGAGGTAACCAGACCAGACTGAATTGTACAATACATTGTGCAAGACGGTAACTAACATTAAGATATCAAGCGTAAAATTCTCGATATGAAAATGCTAGTGCGTAGCCGACAGTAAACTTAGCAAGTGGATCTTGAAAAAATAAATAAAATTATTCTAATTCTGAAAATAATTTCGATTAATGTGTTAGAAATGCATTTAGATACAATACGTGATGTAAATAAAACCAATAGGGCAAAATCATCATTTTCTTTAGAATCAAATACCATAAACAGTTTTTGAATATAAATACAATATACTTTAGATCAAAATACTTCTACAACAACCAGGCCTTTGTATGTGTTAAAATTTGAAGAAAACATACACAAAGTACTAAAACCCGAGACGCAATATGTTAAGCAAAGGTGTTTGAATACACACGTAACGTTTCGTGTAACAAATAGCAGACGGAACTTTCCGAACGCTCATCTGAATGATAAGACAAACAAGTATAACACACTGCGTATAGCATTGTATTGTTTTATAATTGAATAATTTTATTTTTGTATTTTTTTCGGGTTTTTACATTTCTTACTCGCGACGGTTTAATTTTGTCCGTGATGATAACGCCACGCCACACCTCCTCGCTGATATTTGACTGGTTCCGAGCGTAATCATTGTTAAACTACTATCTAACAAAAAGTAGGTAATCGCTGCAAAAATGCATATAGGTTACATTTTCACTGAAATGTAAACATTTGCATGCATGATAAGTTTTGAAAACCATTTCGGTTGTTTTTGTGCTATAAATGTTGACTTTTGAAATGCTTTAACATCACTTAAATCACTATCTGCTCCTCCCGTGAACACAAAGAACCATATTTCTGGTCGACGACTTACTAAAGATAGGCAACTATGTGTGTACTCATTTCCCAAAGGTGAAAAGATAGGTATGCAATTATGTATTCTTGATTAAAAAGCTAACTTCTCGTATATAAATATGTAAACGTACTTTTTTACAATAGCGAAAATAATTCTCCTTCCCAAGTTGAAGCGCGGCATTTTGGTTGAGACAGCAAACACAGACATTCGATATTTCCTTTTCCCAATATTCCACCATATTGGTAAATATAATTAATACTTTTTATTGAGAAGTGACTAATTGCGAAGATGGTATGTCGGTCAGTAAAAAAAAACACATGTATGAGTTCGATCCTCGTATAATTCCCTCCCTTAAAGGACCGTTCATTGTCAAATTAAATTAAATTTACATTGTGTGTAAAACAAGTTCGCACAACCTATACTAATCACTCTCAATGACTATTTCCTGGGTCACCTACCAGTACAATCGCACCAAATTATAAGATTGTTAAGTTCGTGATTCAAACCCCGCTCAACGCTCGACTCGAACACACATTCGGATCAGAAGCCATGCGCTCTATTGCTCGGCCACTACGAGCATCTCTTACACAATGTATAAACTTGACGTTAATCCATATTCGAACTTGTATCTGTGTCACTGGTAAATAAATGTCTATGATATAATTTCGTACAATTTTAATTGTATTATTAAATGAGAATGTTCTCAAGTCAATTATTACATTTCTGACCACGATTTCACGAAAATACTTAAGAGTTTATTTAACCAAGCAAAGCAACTTTAATAAGCTCCATTGGCGACTATCAAATGATTTTTAAACTAGAAGTATTTAGTATAGATTTATCGAAAGAGCACAATTTGACATTATTTCTTTTTTTTAATCATTTGTTAGACTGACAGAAGAGATAAATTAATTTACTAAAGTGTATTTTGCTTCCATATCTCGTTTGCCTGTAGAAACTGGTGATTGTTTTATATTAAGGGAACAAATACATAGGTTTTCTCGCGTGAAAGTAAAATCGTCCAAACCTTTCGATTGCACATGCTGAAACAATTGATAAATATATGTAAGACAGTTACTGACTTCCTACCTAAGTATGTTCGTGAAATCGGAGCCTGGTGACGTTATTGAACATTCGACTTTGAGATAGATCTCAATAGATTTTGAAATCGAATTCTAGCATTATTTAGAACGCGCTCACAGCAATCCGTCCAATCCGCGGCCTCTATTTCAACAGTCTATGATGTATATACAGTAAAACCTCAATAAAAAGACCACCATTTGGACCCTTGAAAACTGGTCTTAATATTGAGGTTGTCTTAATATTGTGGTTGTATAACGAGTAAAACTATGGCAATTGACTTGAAAGTTGAGTTCTTAATTTTGAGGTGGTCTTATCATTGAGATGGTCTTTACGTGAAGTTTTACTGTACAACGTACATGTGGTCTATGTTAAAAAGACAATCTCGTGGCATTGTTTATCCTATACAGAACCATTGACTAGAACTCAATCTGTTTTTGACGGAGACCGTATATTAGAGTCATGAAATCGAAGTTTGGTTTCTTAAAAAACGTTTCATTAATGCTGCATTATAACATGGATAATTCATATCGGTTCTTCAACCAAACAGTTGTCATGCAATAGCACAAGTGAAACAGGTAACTTTAAATTACCCAAGTTAATCGTATGTGTAGAAACATCGAATATATACCGAGGTGAAGACATATTTCATTTTTGTGAGAAAAGAATCTTTATGATGGGATGACCAAGTTATTCAACATCGATTGTGATGAATGCTTCGTGTATATTTGAACCACTCTCGAGTAAAATGAAGTCTCGTCATGTGTTGCCTTGTCAATGTGTGAAGATGAGAATTTCGGCCGTTGTCGAGAGGTTGTTGCTCTAGAGATGTTAACTTGGTAGTGAATGTTCACTGCGGGAAATTGATAATGTTGTTGAAGAGAGTATGTTGCTAACGAGAGGGGCGCTCTAGAGAGGTTGCCATGCACTAGCCCTTTAGGTCAGTATGTGTTCACATCTCAATATGTCAGTTCTCGGAATATGCGTTAAAGCGATACTTTAACTACGAGATTTTTGTGATATTGAGGCAACGATTTCTATTTTTGAAAATGAATATACAATATATACTGGGACATTCTTAAAATAGTTTGCGGTCCCCGACTGAACTTCCAAATATGGCGATTTTCAAAAAGCGGGATCCGTTAAACTGACACATTCAAATTATGCAGATATTATGAGCGCTGCTATGGGATTTACAGCCTCTTCTGTGACGTCAATACAAGAAAATGCAACATGTGATGTCACAATTTGCATTCAGGAAACAATATTTACTCCATATGGTCACTTCATTTTCATTGCCATTTGCGACAAATGTTGTTTACTGCCAGTACATGGTGACGTCACATTTGACGTTTTCTGGAAATGACGTCACATAAAGAAGAGGATGGAAATCGTACTGCGGCGTTCATATGATAATATCACAGGAATTTTATTGATCCTATTAATTGAACTTGACATATTTTTGGGTAAAATCAAGAAATAGTTCGCATTCAAACACTTCGAAATAGATCATGGCTTAGAAGTAGAAAAATGTTACAAATATGCAATCAAAACGCATCAAGGTAAAGTTATACTGCTCAAACAAATCAAATAGAATTTCCTTTTCCGCATTCTAACAACTAAAAGTAAAACATTTTACACGGAAGGTGTCGGTCATTTAAAAAAGACTGGTCAAAGAAAATTAATCATTTCCGTACACATTTTTCTGGTACTGGGTGTAACTTATTTCTTAAAACGGGCTGAAACCACAGGAGATTGTCATGAATTATCTCCCTTTATCCCTTCTAGAGGTATCTCCCTTTGTCTGTAGTATATGTGTATAATAGTATTCTACAAGGGATAAAGGGAGAGAACTCGAGACACTCGCCTGTGGTCGAAACTGACAATGCAATACTCAGGTCATATTTCAATAGTTTTGACTGACTTTGATAACTGATATATCTACGAGTATACGTGTAGAGTCCATTAACTGCCAACACAACACAAGCATCAGTTTTATCACAGTTTATTCGAAATGATATATCGTTATCAATATAAATATACATGTATTAAAACATACATTTGACTCGAAATATATGTTCTACCGTGTAGGAATAATCATCGAATGTTTAGCGAATGAGAAATACACAAAGTGGTAATGCAGTGAAAGCGAATAAAGACAATTAAAAGAAACATGCAAAGCTTACATATATATGTAATTACCTAACACTGGATTATAATATAAATTTTGGCGTACGCGTATAAATACAAAACAAACAATATATGAATACTGATAGAAAATGTCTATGGGTACAGCAATGTAAGGCAACTCTGTATCAAACAGCTTAATACTTTCATAATAATTATGTCAAATATTAATTATGACCATGTAGTTTATAACAAGGAAGCACTTTCTACATATTTTGCAATCGTATCTATATTAATGAAAATAAAAATATCAGTGTTATTGTCTATCAAATACCCAACGTTTCTACGCAGTTGCCTCTGCTCCCTGCTCAGTTTCGCCAGTATTTGCCGTCTGTTCTGGTGCACCAGTCGTTTTATCAGGCTTTTCTGGGCTTGGTTCCACTGGTTCAGCGGTGGTTGGTTCCTTTGTTTGTTCTTCGTCTTGCTTTGTTGCTTCGGTTTCAGAGGTTTGCGCAGGTGTGGCTTCATCTTTTTGTGATTCTGCTTGGTTTTCAGAGACCTCTGCAGGTTGTTCACCTGCCTTTTCTGTTTCAGGTTCATGGCTATTGGTCTCAGCCTCTGTTTGTGGTGTTGTTTGTTCTTCGGACTTGTCATCTGCAGGTGGGGTACTCTCTTTTTCTGTTGGCTCTGTTGATGATGCACTCTCCTCTGTAGCTGACTTCGTCACTGTTGCTGGTACACTTTCTTCAGGAGCTTCGGATTTTTCAACTGTCGTTTGAGAACTCTCAGCAGGATCCTCCTGTACAGATTCTGGGGCTGGTGGGACGATTTCTTGAGGAGGCTCGGACTCAGACTCTGCCGGTGGTGCGCTTTCTTGTGTGACCTCGGGCTGCGGCTCCGTTGATTGTTCAGCACAGACTGCAGGAGTCTCAGGTTCTGACTCCGACTGTTCTTGCTTTTCTTGAGGAACTTCAGACTCTGTTTCTGCAGGTGGTGCACTCTCATTAGAAGTATCAGCTTTTGATTCTGCTGGTGGTGCTGTTTCTGGAGTAGCAACAGTCTCTGATACTTCGGGTGTTGAATCCTGTTGAGGAGCCTCAGGCTCGGATTCTGCAGGTGGTGCACTGTCCTGAGGTGCCTCGGGTTTTGAATCCGAAACTGGCTCTGGCGCTGGCACATCCGTTACTGGTGTTTCCTGTGACGCCTCTGGCTCTGATTCTGCAGGCGGTGCACTTTCTTTAGGTGACTCGGGTTCTGTTTCTGCAACAGGTTCGCTCTCTTGAACAACAGCGGGTTCTGCTTCGGCAGTTGGTGCGCTCTCTGTCGATGTAGCTTCTTGCGGTACCTCTGGTTCTGCTGGTGGAGCACTTTCTTGAGGTGTCTCGGGCTTTAAATCTGCAACCGGTTCGCTCTCTGGAACAACCTCGGGCTCTGTAGGTGTTGCGCTCTCTTGAGGTGTGTTTGACACCTCCGTTGTTGGTTCTTCTTGAGGAACATCAGGTTCCGATTCTGCAGGCGGGACACTGCTTTGAGGCGCCTCAGAGCCAGATTCTGCAACTGGTTCGTTGTCTTGAGTAGTCTCTGTCGATTGTGTGCTATCTTGGGTAGTTTGGGGCTCTGTATTACTTTCTGTGGTCGCAATGGCAGTTACAGTTTCTTGAATTTCTTGTTCAGCAGATTGTTCATCATTTGCTGTTTCGGTTACGGTTTGTTCCTGATCTTGAGATTCTTTCGGCGCTTCAACTACTTCGGGATTTGCCGCTTGTTCTGTTGTAGGTTCAGGTACAGAAGGTTCTTCTACCGTTTCTGCTGGGGCGTTTTCCGTTCCAGTTTTCGATTCAGTTTGAAGTGTCTCCCCGGATTCAGTAGTTTGTTCCGCAACGTTTTCAGGCACGTCTTCAGTTTCTGTTGTTACTGCTGCTTCAACGGGTACTTCCTGTGCTTCAGATGTTTCATTTGATACAGGAGTGTCCTCTACAGGAGAAGTTTCTTCATTAGAAGCTTGAGCATTTTCTTCAGTTTTTTCACTAGATACAACAGCTTGGTCAACAGTTTGTGATTCGGTGTTTTCTTCAGGCGGACTAGATACTACAGTCTCTGTCGAGGGTGGGTCTGGACATTCGGTTGAATCATCTTCTTGTGTCAATACTTTTTCATTTTCCGTGGTTTCTGTTACCGGCTCATCTGTTTGGACAACAGGTGCACATTCTGTCGCATCTTCAGTAGTTTTTTCTATTGTTTCTTCGACAACAGATTGTTGTTCAGATTCTGGAGTTTCAGTTTCTGCTGACGATTCTTGCTGTGTTGCTTCTTGTTGTTCTGTTTCTTGTGGTCCCGATTCAGATTCAGTGGCATTATCTAAAGCTATCTTTACAGCTTCAACGGCTACTGGAGTGTCTGACCTTGGCTCCTCACCCTCCTGAGGTGTCTGCTCGATTGGATTTTCCATTACCTGGTCGGATACAGCACTGTCTGAATGTCCTTGGTGCTGTTCTGTTTCTTGTTCAGTCACCGGCAATGTTGGTGCGCTGGCAGAAGTGTCTTCAACTTTTTTATAGGACTCTACAGGCTCCGTTTCGCTTTTGGTAGCTTCCACTGGAACAGCTGTAAATAGAAAACGAGGATGTTAGTATTTTTGTGAGAATAACAATTTGTAATTCAATTATGTTGTTCCATGTAGTGATGATTCTGATATCTCAATTTTAACCTTATATTTAAAAGAATAGATATAGAATATTAGAGTTTAGTATAAACTACTAAAATCAGCAGATGGTGTATGTCGAAATCTTGCAATTAATGCTCTAATTGAATAGGACTCTGAAACAAACTGTGCTGATACTATGCATCCAGTTGGTGCCTATGTTTTCCTAGTTTAACTTCCGTGGAAGTAAATAATCTCAACAATGGAATAAAACGGTCAAACATCTCTTGTTCATTCACGAAAGACATACATGTATATTGTGTATATACACTAAATTTATGAAATTAGAGAAAATGATAAACTGATATCAAGAAAAAATTATGTTGATAATGGCCGGTAGCTTTGCAATTCGCTACATGTCTGCTACCTTACAGTTAGAACTTGTTTTGTGTGAGCTTTTAACTTGCTGATAACAAATGGAGGGTTGGTGCAAAACTATTGCAAGTGCTTGTTTACAAGCACTGAGTTGCAATAGTTATGCGCCATATCCTCATCATGATAGGTTCATACCACAAAATGCAAATATAACACCAACTCTACAACAACATTGCATATCAGACATTTTATAAGACTTCTTTGTTATGGTTTTGAATATGACTATCATTAACATGCAAAGGAATATTAATACAAAAGGCTGTTGTGGAAGTTTTTATAGAATCGGTTAACGAAAATAAAAACTGCATACAACGATAGTGGAAGATCGAGAATTAGAATCTACAAACGAAACCATTTCCCACAGATTGTCTGTTGAAAGTTAACATCGAGTTAGGGAGCTCTCTGTACAAAGTTCAGTTCCAAAAATGTTAGCAATTCAGCTCATACTTAAATAGTGAGAACGTCTTATGTTTGCCACTGAAATGAATTATTAACTTCATGTTTAAAACATAGAAGGTAGAACATTGACCTGTGTAGTCAGTCATATGTCATAAATTGTGGCATCATGATAATGCTTGTGACTAGGTGACTAAGAGATCTGCGGACCAATAGCCTCCTTGCATTATTTTGTCCATGGTTGCTTACGTTCAGGATTAACTTGAAAACATTTGGATTGTTCTGTTCAGTTTCTGTGGCAGTTTTCATTGGAACATTGTGTCGTATATCCGGCCGTTCGCGGGCGAGACGGAAATAAAAAGGGATTTGATAAAGCAATCTGTTGTTTGATAAAAGGATAGCAAAATAATCAGCGACAAACTTTGTTTTTACTATTCTTTAAAGCTTGCTTTGCAAAATGATTGTAAATATTTTGGTTTGAAACTCGTTGTTCTAAAAACTGCTGAACCGGTCAGTTGTGAATGAAGTGTTGAACGTAAAACACAGAACCTTGACCTCGACAAAGTATTTAGCAACCAATTAAAATGTCAGTCCTTTTGAAGAAAATAACCTGTAAGGTCTAGTTTGTAAAGGGAAAGTAAATCTAATGCACACGCAAACGGATTACACCATTTATACTAAAGAATAAATAAGCATTGCTTTACATAATTTAATGCTAATAAACTTGTATATACAGTAAAGCCTCACTTAAAGACCACCTCTATAATATGACCACCTCAGAATTAAGAACACAATTTTCAAGTCCATTATCACTGTTTTGCTCTTTAGTCGACCTCATATGTAGGGCCATCTCAATAAGAAGACCAGTCTAGAGTCTCCAAAGGTGGTCTTATTATTGTGGCTTTATTGTAGTTCTCTTTGTACAAAAACAAACATGTAAAATGTACAACACATCTCTAAATGACAGGCAGTGGGTTTGTATACATGTCCAGAAAACAATCTGATTATATTATCCACTAAACACCCACAACAAACTCCACCAAGCTCTTTACCGCACGGAGTCTGTCTGAGACTTTTTATTATCAATGATAAATTATCTTGAAATTTCGATGCAGATGTATTCACATCCCTCTTGGCATTATGTAATTGCTGCATCAAAGTTTGTGCTTCTTGCATTTCCGTTTCTGCTTCATGTTGTTTTACTTTAAATGATGATTATTACATTGTGCGTACACGTGCAATTAATATTGTCAATGTAAAATAATAAATATAATAATTTATCTACAAATTATACAAAAAACAAAGATTTACAAGCATTGGGGCCAAAAAATATAACCGATGTCAGATGTCAAAACTTGATTGAGCTGAGTTTGCGTTTGGAGAGTTAAGTGAGTGAAATGGGTTGTTACTGAGTGATGAATCTTCTTACACTTTCTTATGTATTTGATTGTGATTTTAAATTCTGCGTCAGTTATAAGTACTGAGTATAATGACGATAATAAATCAACGCTTGCCCTGAACCTATGATTCACACTCAAATGTCAAAGAAAATTTACAAAACTCGGAAATAATTCAGCACTTCGGAAGCATCGTTATTCACACCGGACCCTCACACCGGACACTCAATTCCCCAAACTATGACTCAGTCGAGTATATTTTGACTGCTGAGTGGTGATTGGTGAGTAATAGTTATACTTCAGGGCCTTAGTATGTTTTCCCCTACTCGTTCTGAATTCTAAACCAAGGTTTTACAAGCTATTTGGAATATGTTCTTACTGACTGTAAAGTATGCTTTCATAGTAACACATGACTAATACCCCAGCACTTCATACAATAGAAGTATAACTGAATTAATAATTATTTGCTTTATCAACAATCTGAGTGGTACTTGACTAAAATATTTAAAATGTGATAATTAAACTGATTATCATATTACATAATGATATAAACACGTTCGGTTTGATACTCGGTTATCATGTGGCCGACTTTCACAAATAGTTAAGTCACGAGAAAACAAAAAGGTTGCTATTGTTTCCTCGGGATTTTATCTGCAAAAAAAGCGAACATCAACAGAATTTAACCTACATCTGAATAAATAGACACAGTTTTTGGTGGGATAATTTAATCGATACTTTTAAACAGAGACATGTTTTGTTGTAACGTAATTTATCAATGTCAGTATGAACACTAGCCTTATGTCCAAATAAATGTCCGTCACATTCAATTACCTTACGTTTGATCTCATTAACAATTTAAATACAGTCTATACGCTTGGCTAAATGTCGAATTTTAGATGTCCATACAACAATACCGCGAAATGTATATCTCTTTCTACAGTGTATATGTTAGGGGGGTATGCTTGAAATGTCAGTGTTGCTGTCGATGAAACTATTACCTGTAAGCTTGCTAGGAAATGTACTTCTAACTGGTATTCAGTCTGTACAGAGAATTACGTCTGTGTAGAATGTGCAAAATGCTAATGTAAAACATATGTGATTGACGCATATAAGATACGCATGTGCGGGCTACGTGTCTGAATGCCATTCTACGCAAATCTGGTTTATATAGATGCGTTTTTGCGGTTATTTCTATTGCTGAATATAATAATCTCGATTCAAGCAAGGAATGTTAAGTAACACAGCTGCTTCAGTGAAATTTTTACTTTAGTAATGTTCGTCCTTGCAACTTAAAAGTGCATGTTGTTTGTATATGTGTGTTACTATATAGCAGCCGGGTTGATTGATTTTTTTAGGGGAAATAACATATACTGTATGATACTGTAAGTAGGTCCGCGATGTAACTTATAAATCTAATCGGGGAATTTTTCACGAGCCGTTTTATCATTATATCGGTCAAAATAATCAGAACAAATTGACAATTAAACCGCAGCATTTTTCTTTGATGATGCACCTAGTCAAAAGATCAACACTTATCCGCGATGTTGTTTTAATCGCCGAATAAACAAACGTTAAGAGAACATTATATTTGATCTATAACACATGCCTAGGTCGAAGTGATTTCTTGTAAATGCAAATAAATCGTTTGTATATACAGGTATACCTAGAACATGAAATAAATACTCATATTTATTATTATATATCCGAACATCTATCGCACAGATATTAAGGATGTATCTCAAATGGTCCAAACAGATATCAAGAACAGACAATAGGCCAAACAAATGTGCTTCTGATATATTACAAACAGACTATAGGACCTAAGGGGTGCAATCATGATTAACGAGTGACTCTTAGAAAGGAATGCGTCATTCTCGGCAGTATGCCAATCTTGGTGTAAAACAAGTCTCGCACGAACTTTAGGAATCGATATAGCCTTGCACGTGTAAACACGCGTAACGTTCACATACATCACCAAAATACACCATAAATTACGATTTGTAATACACCTAACGATAAGATTTTTAATACAAAATATATTGCTTAAAGAAAAGACGCAAATTTAAAGTATTAGCGAAAAAACTACGAAAGCTGCCTAGACCCTATATATAATTTTGACCTTCCCATTCCAGACAGCGTCCTTCTTCAAAATACAATATAATCATTAAATAATCGATCCTTGACGGAATTAATTATGCTGTATTCAATGAATTCATGAAATAAAATTAAATTTGTCTGATATCCGAATTGGTTGTGAAAAGAATGACTCAATATTACTCATACCGTATATCAGAAAAAATAACCCAAAAAATCGCATAATTTTATGAGAAATAAAAAAATGATTAAACGTCATTTTTTCTCAAAATAATAATTTTTCTCACCTTTCGACTTCGACCGAAATATCCTAGACAGAAAATTTCCCATTTTGATACGTTGAAAGTTTTATGTCAATATACACACAATTTTGGATAAACACACACAAAAATTCGAAACAAATACGATCGCCTTTTATCCAAAGTTCAAACAAATAGTTTTATATTCAGCACTCATTGAATTTACAATTATAATGAACTTGGCAAAATCACCACTCCACGTGCTCCGCGAGAGGAGCGTATTCTAATAATGAGAAGGAGAAAGTTTTATTATGTTTCCATGGCAACGGATTGTTAGAAATAATACGCCTAACACATTAACTCTGCATTACAGATTCCAGATATGAAAATATGTGTTACAGTACATCTTTTCAAGAACCGCGACATTTTCGTCATACTGTTTGCGTCACTATTTTGGGATTGAATCAGAATAATGATTAATTGATAAGCAAAGATTTACAAATGTAAGAACTGAAAAAACAATAAGGTCGTGGTAGTCAGGTATCGCTCTTTTAAGAACCTGAGAACGTTTGTCCTATAGCCGGTCAGTTTTATCACAATTACTCAAAAACAATTTTGCAAATATGTTAAGAAATGTTTACTCTGTAGTTATGACATCAATCTTGCCTGTTATCTGACAACACTGAGATCCTGTGGCTACATGTATGCTGTGTACAAGTACATGAAGATTGCTAAAGAAATATGGAGATCGGTGTTATTCTTATAGATAACAATGCGTATACTAGTGTGAGAATGGAGATCGGTGTTATTCTTATAGATAACAATGCGTATACTAAGTTTGAGAATGGAGATCGGTGTTATTCTTATAGATAACAATGCGTATACTAAGTGTGAGAATGGAGATCGGTGTTATTCTTATACATCACAATGCGTTTACTAAGTGTGAGAATGGAGATCGGTGTTATTCTTATACATCACAATGCGTATACTAAGTGTGAGAATGTAGATCGGTGTTATTCTTATAGATAACAATGCGTATACTAAGTGTGAGAATGGAGATCGGTGTTATTCTTATAGATAACAATGCGTTTACTAAGTGTGAGAATGGAGATCGGTGTTATTCTTATAGATAACAATGCGTATACTAAGTGTGAGAATGGAGATCAGTGTTATTCTTATAGATAACAATGCGTATACTAAGTGTGAGAATGGAGATCGGTGTTATTCTTATAGATAACAATGCGTTTACTAAGTGTGAGAATGGAGATCAGTGTTATTCTTATAGATAACAATGCGTATACTAAGTGTGAGAATGGAGATCGGTGTTTTTCTTATAGATAACAATGCGTTTACTAAGTGAGGAATCCATTTGATACACTTTCTCAATTCATGTATGTGAGAGTAAAATCTCAGATTGAGTGTAAGTGATTAAAGTGCTGAGTGCTGAGTATAGTGGATATAATTAATTCATATCCTTAAATTTCAGATTCACCCTCAAATCTCAAAGAAAATGGACACAAAACTCAGCCGAGTTATTGAGTCCAGACACTCAAATTTCTGTTTACATCTGAGCAATAACTACAGAGGTGAGCATCGGTTGTAATACGAAGCCATGGTTCATCAAACAGGAAGCAGACACCGAGAGTTATAGAATATATGATATATAGCCATGTTTTGAACATTTCTGAGGCATATGAATGTTTCGAACGATACACCAACTTTAGGGTCACTTGAAATAACCAACTTAATTCTGCTGCAACAAACTATATCGTTTCTTGAATGTGAACGTAAATAACTCTGGAGCTTAACTGTTCTTATATCAAAGAGCTCCTTTGATATATTTACCGAGTATATTTCTCTTTAAGAAGTACTAGTTAATAGCGTTACTTATCTTTAACAGACCCCCGCACTTCTAATACATCGTGGTATTTATCACAGATTAGATAAAACATTACAATATTTACATCCGGTCGGAATCACCAAAAATAAAAGAGTGTATGTATTTATATCACTATCTTCTGTATCCGTGATACACCATCGACATGATGAAGTTTTTGGACTAAAAACTAAAGGAATACGCCAATAATGATCGACAAGAAAGTTTCAAATATGCAAATTGATAACTAGCCGAGTAGAAAATGTCACATACAAAGTGGCCAGCCATCGCAAAAGCACAAGAAGTCATAATTGTTATACAGTAAAACCTCACTTAAGACCACCTCAATAATAAGACCACCTCAATAATAATACCACCTCAATAATAAGACCACCTCAATAATAATACCACCTCAATAATAAGACCACCTCAATAATAAGACCACCTCAATAATAAGACCACCTCAATAATAAGACCACCTCAATAATAAGACCACCTCAATAATAAGACCATCTCAAAATTAAGGACATAATTATCAAGTCGATTTTCACTGTTTTGCTCTTTATTCAACCTGAATATTAAGACCACTTAAATAACAGGACCAGTTTTCAAGGTTCTCAAGGTTGGTCTTAGTATTGAGGTTTTACTGGGCATACATTCATGTAAACAACTATACAAAACACCAATACAAATGGTGACAGAAAACAGGAGAATCGCCTTGGAACGATCAGTATCAATACAACTCCAGGATATGTGTAAAGAATGTTTCGACAATGTACAACTAAACAAACAGCAAGTTATGTACTGCCTCATCCCGAATGACATAGCTGACCCTAGGCCTAGTTCCGCTCAATCGAGGTGCCATTCCACCAAGGAGTGGATATGGACGCTTGTATAAAACAAGTGTGGAGTAATTTCTGATCCATATGGAATACAGTTATGCTCGTTATCAAATATGTCCGCACGCTACTTCATAATTTTCTGATATTTCTCCAGAAATATATGTTTGCGTGGATTGTTATCATACAAATAACAGAAACGTAAACATACCGGACAAACAAAGCATTTATCATGTGCCAAACATACCGTACAAACATTACATCGATAACAATCTGCATATTCACAGGTAAACATATGTTACTGCAAAAACATAATTATATATAATGACTTGTAATTTTCAATTAATACAGCCCTTATCAAAGACAGCAAAGTCACATTGAATTGAATAGCTCAATAGGATTTTTGCTAAAAGATTTAATTGATTATCCAGACGAGTACTGAATTTTATGAGATCATTGGTTTGTATAATTATGTAAGACATACGGGTCTATAAAGTCGACATGTGTCACTTTAATGTCAACAAAACATCGACATCAATTCACATAACTGTAAAATGTTTAAGTCAATAATGGTGTGATTCTCAACTTTTTCGAAGGGTTTCTGGCCGCCACAAAACGTCGATATTTTACCTAAAATACCTTCGATCTTTCGAGTACCTAACAACTCATAATGTTGACAGCGGCCACACAGTGCCGTACAACGCAGAGGTTCGACTGCATCACTGTAAGGCTGAACATTTACATCATATATACAACAATACTCAATCTATTTTCCACTGGCGTAAACTAAAACGATTGGTACATTCTAGACATGAGATAAACCATGTGTACAATTGCAGACAAAACAACGCAATCATTGTAATGTATTTCTGTTGAAATGCTAGGAAAATTCGTTGTTACAAATACGTTTATGAAGTGTAATCTACACCATTATTTTAAATTGTATGCAGTTTATGTAGAATACACGTTGTACTGTAATTTACTTGGTAATTTTAATCAGTATTTATTTAGCTTTAGTTTAATTAGCTGCAATTGTCGATTAGCAAATCGTATTTGTTTTGGCACCCATGCAATGATTGACAAAACATAGTAAAATTAAAACACAAGAGTGCAAATAAATTGTAAATTTGTTTCGTTAAATAAGTAAAAAAGCTACTCATGAATGAGCTATAAAGTCGAAAAAATGAAATTTCAATACAGACGACACCGTACCAGTAACAAGAGAATGGGTTACAGATTGCCGTTTTGCATGTTTATGTTCCTTGCGTGCCGCGTTACGTCATATTAGAGGCAACTTAATGTGCATATGCAGAATTGCGATTATCAAGGAGCGGGTTGCTGGTACATTGACAAAGCTAATGTATATCAGCAACTGAGTCCTGCATCCGAATTGATCAAACTTGAGACTGTTCTCCGAACTCAAACCTAAAACTTGTATTACATTTGGCGATGTTAGTTGTGGTAAGATCATAAGACGAATCATATAGTATCCTTGTATGAGTCCTATCCAATCTAAATATATATTGGAACGTTGAAAACTAGTCTTGAGCACGGAGACTGATCTCAATTTTCATAACCTCGGACCCTGGCTTTGGTACAAATACAAACACAATGACGCGTGTACATGATTAGTTCAACGCAGCAATGTATAAGTTAAAAAGATTATGCATGAATGGTAATTTATTACCGAATTTATAAATTACGAGTTTTTAAAACCATTACTATCAGCATTCTTGAGTTTTTATCGTCTTTGAACGGATTTCATAAATCAGATATTGATGAACACGATCGATGTAATATGGTACTTTATAAATCGAAATGCACACTAACTTTTTGCCCATAATTGAGATGGCAATCATGATATCATTCCATGTGTATTCACTAGTACATTATCGTTAACAATTCCTGGGTTGAATAACACATCGGCGACCTCATCAGTAATATAAATAATTTTAATAATTTATATTCAAATACTTACTGAACTTGAACAGTTAAAGCCTTTTCAGTAACAAGACCAATGGACTTCAATGCCGAAATTGAAATAACGTTGTGTCTGGTTCATTTTAACATTATATACTGATTATGACCGTGTTTTTTTGCATTTACGGAGTAAATCGCTGATATCAGACACGTTTAACTCCCGGTATATATCACGTACTTGTGTCAATCCGTGCCTATATATACCGTAGACGTGTTTATAAACGTCAACCGATTCAGAAAAAATAACCTTGTGAATTGAAAATACTCATTTATTAATGCCTTATCTCAGCACAGATCTTTCACAACGATAGTGCTATATACAGCATATATATAAACTGTTTTGGGTAATTTGTCTAATACTTTTCTGAATGAACATTACGTCAGGGGTCGGCATAGGGTGCCACAAACCCTCTCTAGTCTAGACGGGAGTACTAACACATTGATGAAAATGTAAAATTCATTGATTAGTTCGATATAGGTTGTGACTGTTATTCATGATTGAACGTATATTATCAAGTCACCCACTAACATAATTCTACAGTTTGTACCTAGTGGGCCCTTGAAGTAACACCTGTGACAAAATAAAATCAAAGGACTGAAGGTCCTGAGAGGCGCTTCCAAGACTGCACGTTTTCCATATTATCGTATTAGAAATTAATACGCGACTATTCGGGTAAACTCATGCGCCAAAAATGACACAAGTAATCCAGGAAAGCCTTTATATCAAGACTTTCGCCATTCCACAATTGATATATCCCTGACAAATCAGCCATTTTACTCAACAAATCTATAATAAACTCAGAGAATTTTACATGCACTACTTTCTTGAGACGGTGAATATGGCGATACTTTGAGTAGATTTATAACTCATTGTATGAGTGACAGTGTACTTTTATTTGGTATGCATTCGTTTGTTTTGGCATATGTATGTGATATATACACTGATGAGATTGAAATAAAGATTGAACTACGATTTGTTAATGATCTTCACTAAATTGTACGACATAAGCCCGACAATTTACGAACCACTCAAGCGAAGGGGGGTACCAGCGATGGATTAGACGAATAAAATATCTGTATTGCGTGAAACCAGCACAAAGGACAATTGATTTACCACATTGTCTCTTATCATGTGTAGAATTGTAGATACTAAATAAATGTTTGCACCCAGACAGAATTGTGCAGACGATAAAAACTGCACTCTGGATGCATGCAGCTATATCTACCTTTACAAAATTAGGGCAGTGATCAAGCTATATTGTTCATTACAGTAAACGTCGTATAGCAAAATGTATAAGGTATTTGACATTACAGTAAACGTCTTATAGCAAAATGTATTAGGTATTTGACATTACAGTAAACGTCTTATAGCAAAATGTATTAGGTATTTGACATTACCGTAAGCGGCTAGATGTCACGGACACTCCTATAGCAAAGTGCTCGAATGAACATAGCTGGTACCGGATACTTTCTTTAGCACAAGGTAGGAATCATAACATATACAGTAAACCCTTAATAATACGACCATCATTCAACCCTTGAACAGTGGTCACCTTATCGATGTGTGGTCTTAAAATTGAGATTGTGGCTTATTACACTGTTGAGTATTAGTCTGAGAGAGTGGCGTGGATTAAAATGCTTACTGGGTGCTCGTTGCTCCTTGTGATATATTGTTCCTAGAGATTTAAATAATCATCTTAGATTGGGTGAAAGTTATGGGTGATGAGTGCCGAATTTAATGTTTTTTCTCAATTATTACCCTCAAATCTCATATTCACACTCCAATCTCATAGAAAATGGATACCTAGAATACTAATCACTCAGTAAGCATTAATAACCCCACCTCAGTCTCGGAAGATTTAATTTTGGCAGCTGAGTGGTGAGTGCTGATTGTTAAATGGTGAGTGTTGATTGTTAAGTGGTGAGTGCTGATTGTTGAGTGGTGAGTGCTGATTGTTGAGTGATGCGTGCTGATTGTTGAGTGGTGAGTGCTGATTGCTGAGTGGTGAGAGCTGATTGTTGAGTGATGCGTGCTGATTGTTTAGTGGTGAGTGATGAATGTTGAGTGGTGAGTGCTGATTGTTGAGTGGTGAGTGCTGATTGTTGAGTGATGAGTGTTGTTTGTTGAGTGGTGAGTGCTGATTGTTGAGGGATGAGTGTTGATTGTTGAGTGGTGCGTGCTGATTGTTGAGGGATGAGTGTTGATTGTTGAGTGGTGCGTGCTGATTGTTGAGTGATGTGTGTTGTTTGTTCAGTAATGATTAATGATTATAATTCCGGGCCCTCTTCTTTCAGGGTTACGATGAAGTTTCCACCAGGTTCTACTTCTGTAGATTACTCAGCTGTCTACGGAAAACTTGAATATGTCTGAGCTAAACTGCAGCTTCAAGTACACCAAAGATAGATTACGTTCAAGACATTAAAATTATGATTAAATAGCTTGAACGTAAAACACTTAATCATATTGCATAACGATTGCTTGAACCTTCACTTACCCTGAACAAATAACAGAGGGTTAGAGTTTGCTCATAGCTGAACATATCAGATTATAATCTACAAAATGTTTTGCACGGCAGATAGACAAATGGATGACTCATCCAATGCATATGCACTTATATCAATTTGTTGCGTAATCTGTGCTTGTTTTCCGTCGACAAGATAAAGTAGAATGCTTATTTAAACAAGCAAAAGCATTAAACTAGAGTATGTTCACAGAGTTTGTGTTCCGACAAACATTCTAACTAATTTTCATCAATGTAATCATGACTACAAATGAGCTCAAGTAAAAAGAAGTCATTACATTTGACATTGTTTTACAATCACTCCTAAATATGACTTTGATGGTCCACTTTTCCCCCTAGATTTGAGTGTGAAGCTGAGATTGATTGAGTGTAAGTAGCGTGTTCAGAGTGCGCAGTATAACGGTTATAAGCTGTAAGTAGCGTGTTCTGAGTGCGCAGTATAACGGTTATAAGCTGTAAGTAGCGTGTTCTGAGTGCGCAGTATAACGGTTATAAGCTGTAAGTAGCGTGTTCTGAGTGCGCAGTATAACGGTTATAAGTTGTAAGTAGCAAGTTCTGAGTGCGCAGTATAACGGTTATAAGCTGTAAGTAGCGTGTTCTGAGTGCGCAATATAACGGTTATAAGTTGTAAGTAGCGTGTTCTGAGTGCGCAGTATAACGGTTATAAGCTGTAAGTGTAAGTAGCGTGTTTTGAGTGCGCAGTATAACGGTTATAAGTTGTAAGTAGCGTGTTCTGAGTGCGCAGTATAACGGTTATAAGCTGTAAGTGTAAGTAGCGTGTTTTGAGTGCGCAGTATAACGGTTATAAGCTGTAAGTAGCGTGTTCTGAGTGCGCAATATAACGGTTATAAGCTGTAAGTAGCGTGTTCTGAGTGCGCAGTATAACGGTTATAAGCTGTAAGTAGCGTGTTCTGAGTGCGCAGTATAACGGTTATAAGCTGTAAGTAGCGTGTTCTGAGTGCGCAGTATAACGGTTATAAGCTGGAAGTAGCGTGTTCTGAGTGCGCAGTATAACGGTTATAAGCTGGAAGTAGCGTGTTCTGAGTGCGCAGTATAACGCTTATAAGCTGTAAGTAGCGTGTTCTGAGTGCGCAGTATAACGGTTATAAGCTGTAAGTAGGGTGTTCTGAGTGCGCAATATAACGGTTATAAGCTGTAAGTAGCGAGTTCTGAGTGCGCAGTATAACGGTTATAAGCTGTAAGTAGCGTGTTCTGAGTGCGCAGTATAACGGTTATAAGCGCTGTTCATTCTCAGTTTACACTCAAATCTCAGAAAAAATGGATCACAAAGAATACGTTATCACTCAGTTAGCATTGTAACTCATTTCTCTCACTCAAATTTCAAATATTCAGCCTGAAAGTGAGAAGTGAGTAATGGTTATCATTCCGGATTTAGATACTATTGATAAGTGCCATATATAGTGTATGATATTTTATACACGTTCCCGGCTAAACAATATCATGCAAATAAAATAAGTTTGCGTTTAAAAAAGTCCCAATTTATACTTTATAGATACTTAACTTGTCTCAGATGGCCAAGAATACCGTATACATTTACAGGGAGTTCCTCAAGCGCACAACTGCACTTCATGGTCATTATCAGAAAGGCTACTTATCAGAAATTATATACAAAAATTTAAACATAAACTATTGAAAACTGATACAGGAACATGCTTGCTACAGATAGATTTTGGCATACAACATGTTTATTTGAAAGTAACAGAGATGAAGTTTGGCAGTTCGCAGATTTTCTTTGAAGAAATATTTAAGGTGAGTCTACGTATCTGTAGGTATCTGTAGGTGATTATTCAAGAATGTCAGATATGCATATGTTCGCAATATTCCCTGTCTGTCTATGTTACGAGGTATTATATCTTGGATTTCAGTAAGGCCGGGTACAGGTTAGTTCTTAGTTTCCAAACAAGACAAATATTTCGTCTTTAGAACCGGTTTGAGACCTTTGTATTATGTACTGACAATTCCATGTCGTTGTATTGCCAAGTTCCTCTACATGTTTAATTGCTGTGCAGTTACAGTAAATTCCTCACATAAAGACCACTTCAAAAATAAGACAACCTCAAAATTAAGACCACATCTTTGTTCTTTATTCAACCACAATATTAGGACCACCTCAATAAGAAGACCAGGGCCCGTATTCACTAACATTCCTAAGCCTGAAATTGAGACTTAGACTTTAAAATCTTAAATTTTCTTTTTGGTCTCAGGTTGCTAGTACAGTATAGCATTCAATAAGAGTTGGCTAAAGTGTAAAGTGTGTGATAACAATTATTTCAAGGATCCCATGGATGGTCTTATGTTTGAGGTTTTACTGTATATGAGGTTCCTAAACTATCTCAATTTGAGTTCAATTTAGTTTTTCTGTTCCTAAGGCATGGTTTCTAAGGTTCTATGTTATAGTCCCTTCCAATTCCTTATTCTGTTATGTGCTCTAGGGATCTGTGAGGGGAGGTCCTGTTTTGTGGATGTGACCCTTATTCTGTTACTCTGTCTCACTGTAAATTGAAATCCATGAGCAACTGGGGCCATCCTCACAAAGGTTAGCCCACACATCACAAACAACCAATGTCACTTACTAATAACTTAACAGTATTGCTATTTTACCGCTGAAGAAGCATAGCCACAACCAATCCCTGATAACGCATGTTAAACAGGTCCGAACCTCATAGATCTATTTATCCAATAAATTTCAAATACCGAACAATACGTAGCTTATGTACAGCAATAAAAACCAATGTTCCCTATAAGATGTTTTGAAATAAACGTAATGCAATATAGAACCCAGCTGTCAACATTTTTTGCACCAGAGACATCATCAGCTGTCTTATTTTTGTTAAACAATTAACTGGAGCACACCGCTTTATTGAAAAGGATTACAACTACAGTCGGACCGCGTTCATTCGAATTCATAGGGTTCTAAATTTTATTTCCAATAATACATGGTTTCGAATAGCCCTTTTAAATTTGGCGTGCATAAGATGATACATCGGTTGTTGTCGAATAAACGAGGTCCAACTGTATCAAGAAAACAATAAATCTGGTAATTTATGCACATTCGCGCATGCGCACTCAAAACATACATTTGTGTGTGTACATGTACTTTCAGAGATGATTTTGTACTCTTGATACAATAATACCCATGGGGCATAAAAACACATCACAACAATTATATATACAAATATGTTTAACATCTGTTCTCGTATATGCAATGCATTAAACGCATAAGTAACCACAGCAACTTGTAACAATCGATACATGTAAGAGCTAGTCTCCTTCATGTATATATCAATGAAGTCAGTCACTTGCCCCTGTGTGGGTAAGTTTAAGTTTACTATCATGAGAATTCCTAAAAGTCATTTCCACTCCCTTGACAATTACTCAGTACTTAACCCAGTCATAATCATTATATATATAATAAACATAATTCTCTATTATCTATGCTCTCACCTGAAATAGGTAACTAGGTAAGAAATATGTACTGTGTTAGTGAGTAATATTAAAACAATGTGGTTCTTTGTTGGAAAGAAAGCTTCATTCTGTACTTAGACAATATGTTTATACGCATCAAAACTATGACCTAACTTACCTGTTACAGTGACATCACAATAACACTTCTGATAGTACAACTTTTATTTTAAACACATTTTTGAATCAGGAATCGAACTGATGTAATAATAAAAAAGCGATGAACATATTGTACTTACTTAACTTGGCAATTATTGCCTTTCAGCGAGGTTGATATGGGAATGGGGAAAGTTAATCAACCAACGGTGTATACATTCATTTAGAAAATACATTTATGTGGTTACAAGTTCTGGGTTTAGTACATTTTTTTAAACAAAATTGTGTTCGAATAATACATGGCATCGAAAAGCCCATTTCAATTCCACGTGGCTTTAAGGAGATACATCGGGCTCCGATATTTATTTCGGATAATACCAAGTATTCGGATAAACGGTTGTCGAATAAACGAGGTCAGACTGTATGTAGTCCTTTTTATCGAGACGATCTAAATCTACATGGTAAAATACTAGCACATTATGCCGTGTACTGTACGCACACACACAAAGAAATAAATAAAAGTAACTGAGAAAAGTGTGATTGTTTTGCTTGGTCTTGATTATTTCCAGCTGTGAATTTAGCATTACTGTAGCGTTATAAAATAGACGAGTGATTTAAATTAGGAAGAAGCGTATGTTCAGCTATGTGCCCACGTGATAAATTGCTGGCATTAATTAAAAGATAGAATTGCTCAATCAGCGAATTTCAATTCACAATGAGCATAAATATAAGCAAAATGAATTACAAAACAAATTGTTCATCAGCGATTTTCTATTAATAAATTTATAATGAACATAAATAAACGCAAAATGAATTACAAAACAGACTTCCCAAGTGATGATTCATGCGTGGGGTATTATCTCTACCGTAATACTTATGTAATAATGGATTAGATTATATAACCTTGTATGCTTTTATTAAACCTATGTGGTTATGCAGAATGATTATATTTTAATAGCGCCAAGAGCTCGAATAATAAACTAACATTACCGGCGACCTTTGTCTTATCTGACCTTAGTTATCTACACTGACTCATAACATTTCATTCATATAATATACGTAAAGTACAAAACTATAATGAGTCGCCCGATTTCCATGAATCCGTATCTCAAGTTTGGTCAGTTTTATGACTTTGGTATCATTTTATCAATTAATCAAGCTTTCCCATAATTCAATTGATGTCTCCACCTTGTGTAACGTACAAAGGTAGCGCACATTGTACATATGCACAAAGTCCAATGGCATTGAAAGTTATTGGGACTTAAAACTGTGTGACGTATTTCTCAAAATGGCACAATACTGTCAGAGGCGTTTGGAAACAAAACCGTCAACGATCAAGTATACATAATACTGTCATTAAGTTCACTACATACGATGTTGGAATAAAATTCAAATGATTTTGTTTGTGGATCTATTAACCGTTCAGTTTTCATATACATTAAACATAGAAATGCTAAGCCCTTCTAACGATCCATTTCTCCAAAGACCGTCATTCACATTCATCATGAATGATAAAAAAAAATAGAGAATCATATCAAGTGTCGAAGTTTTGAAAAATAAAATAAAAATATAAATAATTCCAAATTGTGTTGACACAAAAATAAGACAAGACAATTTGCATTTATAAAAAAGTTATTTCATATTTAAAAAATCATTATATACATACAGAATAATCCTATTGTCTGTCCAAGAGTGTACAGAATATTGCCCATGAAACCGTCCGGAGCTCAACTCCCTTTCACCAGATATATATTTAACTGTCTTCCAAGCAAGGACAATTCAGCAGTTATCGATCAAAAGCATGCAAACCGAAATGCACGATAAAGCTGAAAATACGCACGTCACCGCGTCCCCAGTCGTTGGAAATGCAAACAATATACTTTTATCATTCGAGAGTCACCTTGTACTTTATCAATTGATGTGTTAAGTTCAAGACCAGGAATTTGGCAATAGTCCAAGTTTGGCAGACGTGCAATATAAAAAAATTATTTCCGTTGAAGTACAGACTGACGTCGTACAATATTGACCACTACCATTCATTAAAGTCATTCAGCTAGTATGCATTATGGAATCTATGGCGCTATGCGTTCCTTTTCAATAACTAATAACCACGTCCTCATTATCTGAGAGCATTAAATAAGTCCAACATGTATGTGCTGTTAAAGGGTTAGAATTGCACTGAATCGCGTTCAAATAAAATCAAATAAATATACTTGAATAATGTCAACGTCGTAAAAATGAGTGCTAAGCTATAACGTTTAACTTTAGACTTAAACGTGTTCGTAAATAACGAATCAGCTAGTTTGAATTATGCAAAAACATACATTTTCATCAAAACTGAATATTTGACCTTAGATTTCATCGTATGACATTGACCTTTCGCCTCACCGTATCAACTTTTATCTCACGTGTCATGGTCGACAATTGTTTTCTACACGTCGTCTCATTCTGGTAAACAGTCTGCATAATAATATGATTAATTCTTCCATGGTGATTAAAGACAGGAACAGGCATGAAGGTTCGTTGACCCTTGATCTCATAGTATTCCCTTAACCCAACATGGCCGGAATTTCGTCTCATTATTGTAAGCATTTGTGCAAAAGTTGAAAAGTGAAAATCCTCCAAGAAGATAAAAAGATATTTTGTGACGGACAGACTGACAGACAGCCGGACAAATGACCGGACCAAAACAAAATGTCTGCCAAATAATCGGAATACATAATTACTGTATAACTGTCATGTTATAGCTTTGAAGTCGCATTACACTTATATATTACCTGCATATATGCATGAATAAATTGTCCCCTTTTCTTAGAAGAGCGAAATTCGAACTGATTGCAAACATTGGTATTTGGGGATATCCTTAACTCAAACTTGTATGAATCTTATTGTCACGAAATGGTATTTCACACACGGCTTTTTATTATAAATACCACAGATGTTAAATATGCAGACTACCTTAGAGGTGGTATTTGTTTTGCTCACATTTTTGATAAAAATGCAAAATCAGAAAAAAGCAGCTTAAACTTCGCGCAATGTGTTATCAATACATAAGATAGTATATGTCAGAAATTGTTTACAGATGTGAATCTATCGGTTTACATGTCGAGACATACTTTGAAACATGTAAGACATTGACTGTTTGAACACCAATACAAACCCTATTACGATATTTGTTTTATAGTAACATTTAGCGTTTATGAGAACGATTGATCCTATTTTGTGTACAGATTTACAGATTATTAATATGACACTTCACCAAAACAAACAGGAATATTTACCTATTGAGCTTAATACTTTCTGAATACTTTGATGAATAATTTACGACTTAGCAATACGATACAATAAATGTTTGAACGTGATGGTGCGACTAGAATGAGTACAGACACATCTATATATAGGTCAATTGAATTTATCAGAATTTTTGTTTTTCCAAGGACAAAGCTTTCGTATACAAAAAAATATTTGAGCAAAGTCCGGCAGTTTATCGTATGATGCAAAAAGTTTGCACGAGTATGTGTCACGGTTATTTGTCGAAATGCACCAAGAGACACAGACAACGTTGGTAAACTGTGTCACCACAGAGGGGTATTCTAATCAGATTTATGAATAAACAAGAGATAGCACAGAACTATCAGCAAGGCAATCAGTCCAGCATAACTTACCACATCGTATAAGCACACAAACAGAGATATATAGAGGTAGAACAGAGCAGACTCGGAATCTTCAAGATATCAAATATTTTGAGATACAAATTGATAAAACGATAAGATAAGTTAACCAGAAAAGTAGGGATGGCCAAAAACGTTGATGGTACAGCAAACATACCTATGAATAATGAACACAGTCGTCTCTGGTAAACCACAAAAGATGTAACAAGGATGATGAGATGGTACAAACGGTAGCCAAACAATAACTGAACTTTGGCGAGAATACTGTCTGATACACAGGTGTGGAAAGATGAGTTGAAAGCGTCAATGAACTTTGGCTGAAGAATTGACTCGCTGAAACAATGGTACGGAAAAATCAATAGATAGTCCCCACATAAACAATATTAACCTCCCTCGTTCTTCAGCCAGAATTAGCCATTTTGATAGACAAAACTGATAAGCCCTTATAGGAGTAATTTCTAAATATGTGATAATTGAGAAAATACCAAGAGAATTTGCATGTGACAACCACTTTTTCTTCAACTTACTGAGCAAACTGCTCACATGAGCATAATTAATAAGTTATTCTTTATATTAGATTAGTTTATTACCGTTTACGTTATATTCCATGTAAACGTTAAAGAAATTTGCCTATCAATATGACCGACAATTCAGTACAAGAGAGGTAAATATTGTAAATACGGGAACTATCTATTGATTGCACTGCATCGTAACGTAGAACATATGTAATATCCATCCAAAATTACGATGCTTAGTAGTACTATCGTTGTATGTACGCAATACTACTAAATGTATTCAAGGTAACAAATCTAAAATGTGAAAAACAAAGGCAGGATAATGAACTGAGATTACAAGGAAACATAACCAAGACATTTAGAAAACAAATGCAGCATTATACTGATTTATCCAATAATGTGAAATCATGGGCAGCGAAAACGTGAAGTGAAAGATTTCCCTATCCATAGTTTTCAGGACTTTTTAAGGACGATTAATGACGTCTCCAAAAAATTGTTTATGCCAAAAATGTGGATGTTTTCACAAGTACGATAGCTGGCGTAACGTATATAATTACCATTATGTAAATTATGACATTCTCGTAAATCATGTTAAATTAATAATCTTTAACCTGATATTTTAACTACCATTTGTACTTGTAATTAATAAATTAGTCGACCTAGTGACTGAAATGTCATGATATAGCCCGCTGAATTAAAATATGAGTCACAGTATGTCACGTGACAAAACAAGTACTTTTCAATGTCGTGGAAATTGACAACAGTAATTTACTGTTAACAAGATCGTAAATTTAAGCCGTCAGTCCGACAATGTCAGCATTATACGATATCTCGAGCGTCGACCCCTGACATCACATGTCGTAAGATAACCGAATTTCAAACTCAATCAAAAAAAAGTATCGTCCTCCATGACCGGGGGACTATTTATTTACCGAGCGTGTGCCGATGTGAGTTTTTCTGTGATAGTAAGAAATAAATAATGTTGACTTAGCAAATCGGTCACAAAAAATATACCCCTATCAAAAATAAATTCAATTGCGTCAGCTAATATATGTTTACAAACATCTGGGATCGATCTCCGTCTGCGTTGATAACGTTTTAAGGATCGTCCAGTTTGTTTAAACAGTATAAAAGCATAGACTCTTAGACTTCAGCGAAAATGATGATGAAATTGTTACAACTTCAATTGCTTGTTTAGGGAACGACTTATACAAGTTTGCTGTCTCACGGATGAAGCACTTTGACCTAGTTCATCATTTCTGCATAATATTAAAAAGACATGAAATTAAATCTATGAAAACAAACTAAGGCCAGCCTTAAGACGTTGTTTGTTTGTGTTACCCTGACCGACATACCAAACGAAATTGGCCCCACAAAATGTTTGGTTCTTCCGTGCAGATGTTGGTGTCCTAAAATCTTACCCAATTCGACCACATAAACTGACCCTCCTCAAGACATGTAGACAGGAGAGCAACGAGAAAACAATGTTCAAGATTTCATACAGAATCTAAAGATTAGTTGCTACAATCCTGCTTGTTGCTTCTTATCAATCCAGAACCATGTAATAAAGGTTATCAGTTTTAATAAGAACATCTGAAAGTTTATTGAAATATAGAGATTGTATTTTAAAAAATATTTTTCTTATTTAGGTTTTTTTTCAAACATTGTGATAACATCCAAATAGGACCGTTAAACATTTTATGTATCAATACACATGTACATTGCAATCCCCCAAAGCGATCCTCTCTTAATCAACAACCTCTCTTCAACAGTTTTTTCTTAAAGTAAGAATTTACTATCTAGAGCAACAACGTCTCAACAACAGTCAAAATGTGTGTCTCATATATGAAATATGAAGTCCCTTTCTCACCCCCTGTACTTGTCATGTCTTGACATTTGGATGTAACAAGAAATATTCGGAACATCTCACATATTTCGAGAGACCACAAACATGGAGTCGTTCCGAATTGCTAGTACATTTGTACTAAACATTAATCATGAACGTAAAGTTAAACAAACGGAATGAACTGCAAGCTATGTGCGTCTATTTACGCATTAAAATGTTTACCATTAACAAACACATTCGACGCAATAACAGAATTGACACGACTTAACCTTAGAAATAAACTTAATCATGAGACTGATATTTAGAATGTTTCTCCTCTATGGCGCTGGAGTATACAAAGAACGAATTTTATCACAAACATTGAATCCCAATTCGTACCGTCAAATCAATTCGATATTTCTGTGCCGACCCCCGAATTCATACAAAGTTCTACATGGCATGACTAAGCTTACCTTATAGGTGTAATTTATATACCGGTATGTGTTTTGTTGCACACGTTTGATAACTAATAAGAACAGATTCAATGGTTTCATTCACATACCATCTGAAGAGCATCTGATCTCATTTTTGTATCTGCGTAGTACACAAATGTATATTGTCTATTTTCTTCATCGATCAATTTAACATACTAGTCTACCTTATTGAGATGGGATCATAAATGTTAATGCTGATAACTCACAGAAAAATTAGATAAATTATTCGATTAGAAACATCGGACAGGGAACTCTAGAATCGTGAAGTTAGAGTATAAAGTTCACGTTTTGTAGATATCCACCGATTATTCATACTGTGAGGAAGATGGTGCAAACGTTACATCTAACACTAAAATTGTAGTGAGTATAGTGTAGCGATATATGATAGTAAGATGTAAAGGTTCATTGGCATTGACTACAGTAGATAAAATATTAAGGCAGTCTAAGTGATGAAAAGATTACGTCCATCCATTTGTCTTCAACTTATTTATGTTGCAATATATATCAAGCGTCTACAAGTCAATATTGATCAAGATCGCAAAACGGATGCTTCTTAGGTTCGCTGTCGTACCAATACGGTCCTCTAAGCTCATTGATAAATAGCAAATATATAGACGTGAATTTAACAATTTTAACGCGTCTGTGGGACTTTACTCCATTTTAATTTCAATTACACTGCAAATGTTCAGACATCTCTTGAGAAACAACCCTTCTTCAAAACAATATTATACATTACCATTTAACCTTTCTAGAGCGACAACCACTCAACAGCACCCGAAATTTACACCCACAGAGGGCTTTGCTCTGGAGAGGTTGCGACATGAGAGGAGGACCCTAGATAATGTTGTTAAAACTTTTGGCCCAACCCTTTTGTATGTATGTACAAGTTATTAGTTGTATGTTTGCGCAAATATGACAGTTATATGTATAATTACAATAAAATATTATTAAACTAAACAACATGAGAATTTATTCAACAGTTTCGTGTTGCAAGCATCGCTGCCAGCCATTAATGAGTTAGCAAATAAGTTATCGTCGTATTTATGCTCAAAGAACATGTTTAATCTAAATAAAGACAAAATGTCCATCATTCCACAGACATATATAGTAAGCATTCAAAGAAAACCATATTACTAACTGCAATAACACTAATGGTGATAATGGATTCTTGTTAAGAGCAAAGCTCGCATCTCTAAAAAACTGTGATTGTAAAGAAACAAAAACCTATATTTCAACCGGAAAGCAAGCATCCAATAGTCTAATACGATTACATGTAGTATTATATCCATTGTATAAGACGAAAATAGAGGTAAAAATGTCAATGTTGCGAGATATAAAAAATCGACCAAAAATGTCGAGAGTTAGGTCAAATAAATCCATCTGTCTCTGTCTTGATACTCAGATAATCTAGTTTCGCTTTCATCCCTTGGTGTGATTTCAAACAAGTATTCAATCAATATTTGTTTTATAAATAGAAATAATGTCGTAATTTGTAAAACACAATGTGTGTTTAACTTTTGTTGGGTTCGGTTAAACAATACAGGCTAATCTGGTGCGTCTACTACATACTACGACATCAGTGAAAACCATCATTTGGAAAAAAATATAATATTCAAAGACAGCAAAATTGAGATTCTATCAATAGTTTGCATAAACCATGAGCATTATTACAACGAAATACTATGGTCTAACAGGGTCCTACATGTAATAATGTCGCGTTTCATAACTGATTAAAAAAAAATTAATAAAATTATATTTCGAAAATATAACTGAACAATGCATAAAAAGTTTAATAAATTATTTTTATCGAAAATATGATACTGATGTAGAATAAAACATCCCTATATTAAACTATATATAAACACATGTTTTTGTATAATACCAAAAAATAACTCCTACCTTACCTTAAGTTCACGCCCAAATCTTGCAACACTGAACGTATTATGAACACTGTTTTTGGTAACGTAAAGTTCACTCTGCTTATTTGTGAATGAAATCGTACGAAAATGATAGCAAATCTCGGGCAACTTAATCACTAACGCAAAACTGACAGATTTCAAACGCAGAAATTCGGACGAAAATTCGACTACAGTGGAGTTCATTACAGCGCTCGGTTTTATACTAAGTACAGAGACGTTGTAATTTATTATTCTACGTAATATTTACTGCAGCATGTCAGCTACAGTGTTATCGAACATAGCATTAGAGTTCTTGTCGTTGTGGACTTTACAAAGAAAAGTTTGATCGTGTTTTTGCAACGTGATGCAATGTAGATTTAAATTCATCATACTTAGTAAATCACTGCATGAATATCATGAAACGTACTTGGAAATATGGTAATAATGTAGCAATTGTATAAACTGAATTGTAAATGGGAAATTATGCCATTTTGTACTTTCGTAACAAACCGAAGCGGACGAAATCTCGTATCATTCCAAATACGAACGCACAGACGGGAGTGGGTGTAAATAGAGCAACTTAAAAGTGTATGTTTCTCACATGTATGTGTTAAATAAACTCTCATATGAACTCACAACAAAACTATCATATAACATACCAATGCATTAATATAACATGAATTCGCAGAGAAGCGTTGTAATAACATAATACATGACTACCCCTATGCTACATTCCAAGTTTTGTTAATAATTTATTTTCTTTGTCATTTTCTTTACATTCTATGAGTGTGATATCGTTATTTATAACCCGACAGAACAGACGGTATTGAATGGTAGCAGACACTTTTATTACATATATAATTGACTTCCAAAATAATTTGACGCAAGTGTGAGTGCAGACGAGAAATATTACTGTATTCATCTATAAATTGATTGATTAGTCGTTTACTTTACAGACTATTATGTTTTGCAGACAGAAAAAAGTCTGTTATTACAGTATGGACTGGCATTGAAATATCACCCAACTAGTACAACAACAATCGTCGCCAAGTCTTGGGAATTTGTGCATCAAATAATGAATAAAAGCTGACTTGGTGCTGTTAAAAATGAGTATCGCTAAACACCAACGTCTGTCCAAGTTCAGTACAAGTATTTGTAAGATACATAATCGTGGTTTGAATGACAACTATTTTTTAATACTACCCCTATACGCGATCTCTAATTCCATCACAATTCAAGTTCCCATATTGTCTAAATGTCATTTAACTTCTAAATTTGTTCCCGTCTAAATAATGATAAAATATGTTATTCGCGACTTATTTTACATCATACAATTTGTCGCTGATTATTTCAATTATTACAATACACTGAAATGTTATCTAAAAATAGAAATAAGAATTTAAACAGCGATCAATATGAAGATGTGCATCAAGTCATGGTGTACGAACTATTTCATTTACCTTACACGCATTTAACAACCAAATTGTAGTAAAACATGATATTACACCGAATGTAAATCTAAGAACTTTTATACTCAATGTTTTTTTTATATCATGACAAGACAATCACAACTACAAGGATGCTATTATTATTATTTTAACGAAATATTTTTGAATGAAATGGTTGGAATATGTGCTTCGAACTGTGCCCGAGATGGACCGCAATTTGTTAGCGTGTTTTTTTTAAAATTGTATCTGTCAAGAGGTAAGTCAATTGAAGTGATAAATAAAAAGTTTAACGTTATGCATTGTTTTATACGGAATCCTGTTAGGACCATCGCGATCTCGCCCCTTGCCTTTTTAAATGACAGAGAGAAAACGCGAGATTCGTTTGTTACATTCTCGCAACTTTTTTCATTCAAATATGTAGTACTTTATCATACAAAAACTACTGTGGTTTCATTTGAAATTCGATAATTTGTATTTATTCATTATGTTTTATTTTCTTCTGAAACTACAAGCCAATGTGTATGATTACAAGCGACACTAGTCTATCTATATATAAATAAAGAAGCAGATTTTGCTTTTCGCTTTCAGTCGATGCACATGGTTCGACATAACATAACATAACGATTACATATTGAATTGCGAATTAGTGACATTAGATTATGAATGTACATCAAAGGTTGAGCAATGTTCACGTGAAGGTAAATGAGAATAAAAAAGGATAGGTCATTGTGATTGGCACGCAGTTTATTATCATTTACGACAACAAATTTCATATCTCGGTCAAACATAAATATCAGATAGCATCAAACACAATGTTATCATTATTTGTATCTCATACAAGAATGAATATTTACAATCTATGTCGGGAAAATATGCATACAATTGTGATAGATAGAAATAGGTTAGATACTAACTAATTAATTAAGTATATTTTTAGAATGTATGTAAATCAAGACGGGTCGCAAATTGTGTCCCCTGAAATTATACATACGTTCCGATGCGATATGCCATTCATGACTGTCCAGTTATTGGATGGTCAACTATGAACAACACCCTCGGAACGTGACATTTACTCCGGATATAATGACAAAGTCATTTCTATGTTGTATCAAAGGCTTCGTCACGAACAAAAAAATATCATTCATCATTATTATTACCGTAGATTAGATTTTCGTAACTGACTTTAACATTGTTAATGGAGTTATATACCTTTTTTCAACAGTATTTCAATCTTTCACGGTCGTCGATTGTCCTTACCAGTGTTCTTGGGTTACCGAACAGAGCTAACCTGATGTTCTACAAGCAACTGACAGCTTCCCCACAATAATCAGAGGTGGAGGAAAAAGGAATTTGAATGTATTACCTTCAGTCAAAGTAATCTCCCTTTATCCCTATCAGAGTTCTCTCCCTTGATATATTCTATAGCATTGGAGGGATAAAGGGATAGAACTCGTGACAATCTCCTGTGGTTCTTAGCAACGACCACCAGATTGGCAGACGAATGTTCTTGAAAGACGTCGCGCGCGGTATTTGTCTTATAACGATTAGATTTCCTCACTTGTCTGTACAATTTGTTCGTATGCACTTAATCCTTCCCCAAGGTCTATACAAAACAATGACATATAACCATTTGATTTACATTCTCCGTTATCACTGATCATTGGAGATTAAGTTGCTACAGGGAACGCCGCATACGTAAGACATACGTAAGACAATGCCTCCCCACACAGACCCCAGCGAAACAAAAGTCTACAAAACATTTGGGACTGAGGATGCCGAACGGTAATCATGTATGTGAATAGGGGAGCAAGGCCGTGAATGGATTTGAAGACACAAAATTTGACCACACGGTATTGAAATAAATGAATGTCCCATGTAACAAAAACGCATGTTTTTCAATGCTCAAATGTTGATTAGTTTCATTCCGCTGTGTAGAAATCTACGACAAATTGTCAATCCGTTGTAAACGGAATAAGATGCCGTGTGGCGTTTGTTTTGTAATCAAGCGATCAGAAATTCGATTTGTGCACCAAGAACGAAATGTAGAAGAGCGCCCCTTGTTTCCGGTTGTATATCAATGTTGTCGAAAAAATATTGTGGATTTGAAATAATTAGAGAATAAAATGTTGCACTATTTAGTATTTACTGTCAAGAAGGACATGAAACGAACTCAATCAGGTGGGCTTTGTTTTGTCTACAGACGTATAAGAGCACCAAACTTACGGCGGCAAGAATCAAACAATTTTAATTGTTTAAGTTTTATCATCAGCACTGTCATAGGTTGAGCGATATTTAGCGAAAAAAGAAAGTGAGACATGAGGAACCTCCTTCAAACGAAAACTTTGATATAAAAACGACGGTTTCACAACACAGAGAAGGAAATTGTTTCAGTGACCTGACTATGTTTTGCCATGTAGCGATTCTATTGTATAAACATGTTCACAATAATAATCTTCATCATACAGATGGTGTCAATATGTTAGTAAGTCCGATGTATTTTCTTCGCAATTATTTCCCAAGCAGTAAAAACATCAATTAGTGGTTGCCAGTGGGTGGTAACGGCGATATGATGATGCAACGTACTCAAGCAAGGACAAGGTTGGTGAAATATTTGTATCTCTTTATCATTAGGTAGTCTAGCCTAGATGATTAAAATGTTATCTCTGTAGTGTATAGTTCTAAAAGGACTCAAATGAAGACCATATCAGGAAAGTGTTATCGAATTACACGACAAAATTACAGTGCGTATTCGTAAATCATGTAAACTATCAAATACATAACTTATATCAGGTGACACAATGTGGTTTTAGTTAAGGTAGTTAAGTTATGTTTTTATAACATTTTTTGTAATTTATTTCATTTCGATGATTTTCACCATATTTATTTTACACCGGTTGTTACTTATGAAACACATTAGATGACTTCTTATAGGGTTTCTCACAAGTACTTGTGCCGTGTAAGTCAGGGATATGTGATACTGTGGAAGTATATCGCCCAAGATTCGTTGCGGGAGTCCGACGCCCTGCCTTAGACCATATGAGCGCTGCCATGAAAAACCTGTATTAGCACTTGACGTTGGTTATGACGTCGAGTATTTCCCAATCAAAGTTTTGACGTCACAAACTAAGCGCTTTGTTCGAATATGTTTTGGAGGCTTAACTGTGATTTACAGAATTAAACGAACGAGGAAATATTTATAAGTATTGCATAGCTTGGTTTTTGCGTATGAAGAGCAGATTTTTAAGACGTATGTATATTCTGACTTGATGTCATCATTTGGAAACGTACTTTTTGCATCGTGGATTTAATATTGGAATTGCTATAAGAAGTAGATGTCCGATTTTAAAGCTTTTGGTATTAAATGAAAGTTGAAACATATCTGTTAGAAAATGTGAAAAACTGAAAATGGACTATTTGGTCACTTATTGCGACAATAGACACACCGAAAGCATGTAGCAAGTACTGATACAAAGCATGACAGCAACTAATAGGTTCAATATGACAAGCATATCGTTATGTCGAGCATTTTCCATGTCCCGGTGACTCCTCCAGATAACGATTCTGTAATTGCATTATTTTGATCGGACAGAGTAGTCCGTTGATCGGACAGAGTAGTCCGCTGATCGGACAGAGTAGTCCGTTGACCGGACAGAGTAGTCCGCTGATCGGACAGAGTAGTCCGTTGACCGGACAGAGTAGTCCGCTGATCGGACAGAGTAGTCCGCTGATCGGACAGAGTAGTCCGTTGACCGGACAGAGTAGTCCGCTGATCGGACAGAGTAGTCCGTTGACTGGACAGAGTAGTCCGCTGATCGGACAGAGTAGTCCGTTGATCGGACAGAGTAGTCCGTTGATCGGACAGAGAAGTCCGCTGATCGGACAGAGTAGTCCGTTGACCGGACAGAGTAGTCCGCTGATCGGACAGAGTAGTCCGTTGACCGGACAGAGTAGTCCGCTGATCGGACAGAGTAGTCCGCTGATCGGACAGAGTAGTCCGCTGATCGGACAGAGTAGTCCGTTGACCGGACAGAGTAGTCCGTTGATCGGACAGAGTAGTCCGTTGACCGGACAGAGTAGTCCGTTGACCGGACAGAGTAGTCCGCTGATCGGACAGAGTAGTCCGTTGACCGGACAGAGTAGTCCGTTGACCGGACAGAGTAGTCCGTTGACCGGACAGAGTAGTCCGTTGATCGGACAGAGAAGTCCATTGATCGGGCAGAGTAGTCCTTTGATCGGACAGAGTAGTCCGTTGATCGGACAGAGTAGTCAAAATGAATGCATTCGAAATAAAATTAAGATTATATGGCTTTAAAGTATCTTCGAAATGAAGTCAAGTATCTACATTCCTTTTGCATGGCACAACTTTTACTGTAAAATATCACGTATCATTATCTAAAAGCTGCCTTTGGAAACGCCCGCGGCAATGTAACAACGCAAGATTCTCGACGTCTGAGTTTAACATTTCCTGTCACTTGACATCGGAGTAAAGTAATCAAACAGTTCAAATCATTCGTCGATTTTCTTAGCGCATTCTATTTGACCGAGCCAATGATCAGAAAAAAAACGTTAATTTACTCGCATACCAATATGTACATCTGATATATGTTACGTTCACCAGACATGCGTGTAAAATCTGATCCGAAACGGTATTCTTGTTAAGGACCTCGTGGTTTGATCTTCATTAATGATCATTTATATGCCGCTCGAATTGTTCGACACTTTTATCTATACGTTTGTTAAGCCCACAAACATCCTCTCTGCTTACAGATAGAAATATTTATTTCAACATAAAATGTACCTCTACAATTGTGTTCAACTTCAGGAGAAATCTCCACAAGTTTGTAAGCCATGAATATATAGTAGTATGTTTTATTTATGTTAGATTAACATTGATTAAGATCTTGATATTCAAGACATTTACGTGGGTGTGATAGATCGAGCTGCATTTTATGAAATATTGCCAGTTAAAATCGATTATTTTATTCTTGAAAGTTCTTATCCATCGTAATGCGTAACTTAACGTGCCAAACGGCAGATTTATACTCTGATAAGTGTCCTTTCTTGGTGTAAGTGATAATTGAAAAAAATCAGCCATGTTAAAGAAATTTCTACTTTGTTTTTAATCCGAATGTTGAAGAGTTTATTACCAGACGATAATAATCTATCTATTTAACCAGGCGCTTTACTCCACTACAAACTATGTATAGTGCCGCTACATGCGTCCGATAATCTTGAGCAAAATCTTGTGTAAAATAAGCAAATGTTTTGGTTCAATAAATAGCACAGTTGCTTCGTGATTCCAACATTTTATAAGTACAACCAGCGTAAAAAACTTGCTTTCGTGTAAATATAAAGTTATGGACATGAACTTTCCCATGCTGATAATATATCTGCTTTACTGGCGCATTTGTGTACACACATTTGATTGCATTTTTACAATTACATAGCTAATATTAATCACCAAACTGTCTTATACTGGCAATATCGTATAAATATCAAATGTCACCAGATTTCGATATCACTGCTGCCAATCTGTTAACAATCCTACCCAGTCAGAAAATACAACAATTGATTAATTGTTTGGAAGAAAGACATATAGACCCGACGTTACAATGTAACACAAAAATCTGCAGTGTTTGCAGAAATTTGTTCAGCAATGCTACTTGTAAATGGCGACAGATTTGGTGAAACAAAATAGCAGACAGGAAAAAAAATCAAACAAACAATCAAATTACATGATACGTATCACAGAGATAGACAGAAACTTCACTTTGTAATCAAGCTGACGAGACAGGGTACAGGAAAATACAAGTAACCTTGAAACAGATACGCTAATAGATTGGAAACGAGAGTCGGTACAAGTGTAAAGGTCACTGACCAGTGTGAATGTTTAACTTTTCAGGTGGGAAAACACTTTTATGTCATTATCTCATCGATATTCTGTCTGACCGATTAATAAGAAATACTGTCTTTGTGAATATGTTTGAAGACATGGTTCTGTATAGTACAATTGTTTCATATGTGACAGGTTAATTTTATAACCACTTCGATTTAGCTGCATTTTTCCTTTAACAAAAGTAGACTTATAAACCGTGTTAGTCTGTATCTAATAAACGAACTATATACTCGTAGAGTTTATCACGAAATTTGAACTGAATATCATAAGTTAAGAAAGTTTCAATAACTCTTCGAGAATTTCAAGCTTCTGTGAAACTGTTACCTTAAAGCAATTATCTGTCCCATATATAATCGCATAAATCAATGTTTGTCAGTGTTAACAAGTGCGCCAATAATTATAGTGCACTACGTACAGAGAATGTGTATTAAGGGAGGTAACACGCACACTCTTAAACGTATAGTGAATAAGCGAACACAGATTCGAGCTCATCATACAACGGCAGACTTTACTTTCAAATTATTTTCATCGACTGTGATACAAGTTGCATCTTACGTTAATCACACTCATTGACCGCTGCTTATGTTACTACCCAGTGCTCGCGCCCAATTCAGGGACTGTGAAGATCACCTCGCCCATGCCGGGATTCAAACCCTCGGCCTTCGAATCCAGTCAGACTACCCCTCAACCACTATGCCTCTCCTGTGGCGGCATACTTAAGTCATTTTAAATAATCTCAAACCTGTTTAGTTGGACATGTGTTCATGAAAAATCCGTTAAAGAAGAATATTAACCGTAACTTACACTTCTGTTATTTGATTCGTATATGTATAACAATTCTACTACAGCGATCTAACATCGAGCTCTTTATAGTTATTTACAGTAAAACCTCAATAATAAGATCACCCTTGGGACCCTTAAAAACTGGTCTTATTTCTGAGGTGGTCTTAATATGGAGGTTGAATAAAGAGCAAAACAGTGAAAATGGACTTGAAAATGTTGTTCTTAATTTTGAGGTGGTCTTACTATCGAGGTGGTGTTTTAGTGAGGTCTTACTGTATTACAATTCTACCACAGCAATCTAACATCGAGCTTTTTATAGCTCTATATTTAACCTAGCACATATCAGACCCACCTTCAGCTGACGCCAAGATAGCCTCGGCATGCCCGGCACCGGAATCATTCCTCGGCGGTATAGATGGCTCACTCGGATATCTTCTCTCTAATATCTGCGCCAAGTAAGACTGTGTTGGCAAGGCATTCTGTTCAGCTGTAATAAAAATATGTTTTGTCTTAAGAGTCTTTATAAACTGTACAATTATCTTCTTCAGACATCATATTAATGTACAGTATCGTGAAATTTACTTAAGGTTAATCCAAATGCAACGAATCTTGATATTTTTAGTGTCTTTTAACTACAATTTTGTTATAAAAAAATGCCTTCAAAATCTGTTGCGTCCACCGAGTATGTGGTATTTCTACATCATATCTCATGGGTGTCAGGAAAAATATGCTACACGCATGCATGGATTTGTAGCTAGTTGGAGCAAACAAAAACGCATTAATTAGCCATTAGTAAGAAATCATGAAGTACTTTCTCGAGTACATTATAATCAAGAACGAATCAGATGAAGTGTAATGGCAATACATCGAGTTTCATATTTGCTAGATACATATATTCAGTCGGACCTCGTTTATTCGACAATCTTTTATCCGAAGACTTGGTATAATCCGAAATAGATATCAGGTCCCGGTGTATCTTAGGCACGTCGAATAGAAATGTGTTATTCGAAATCATGTACGTATTATTCGAAATAAAATTCTGGACCCGATGAATTCGAATGAATGAACGAGGTCCAACTGTTTTTAAAATCACACACGATTCTCACTCAATGGCTGTCTTTATATTTAGATACATTCTGAACTTGAAAATAAACACCGAAAATAACAAAATGAACACCTTGTTCTTCAAGCAACTTTTCTTGCAGATATTTAGCAGCGTAAGCATATATGTTAGATGGACCTTCTCGAACTATTGCTCGTCCAAGACGCTCCAACAAATATTGGAACTTGGGTGGTAACTTTCTTCTCCAATAATTCTTCTCAGTCGCCGATGCCGACATTCTGATGGTGAATGTTACCCTCCCTGATATAAAGTAGCCAGCTAAATTTACGTATATGTGCATAATAAAAGGTGAGTTAGTGTTTAATGGTTATAAATGATAGAACCTAGAACTGCATGAAAGCTTAACATGTATAACAACGAACATAGTCAACGATCTAACGATCAGCGAGTAAGTGAGTCGAGTAATGAGTTTACTGACTACTGTACAGGTCGCTATTGAAACAATCGAAACGCAAACACATAGCATAATTAATTAGCTTGGGTTTGCGAATTATTTGTTTAACCCCTTTGTTTTAGCTTTCAAAGGATGTGGATGCTAGTATGTTGCTTCAATGGAGGATGTGTTTACATAAGATATAAACACTTTTTTTAAACACATCCTAAGTCCACAATGTATAAAAGTGGCTAATAGCACATATAGGTCTTTGTAACAACTTGAAAATATTTCAAGTGCAAGATTACACTTCTAGAACAATGCATACAATAACGAAATGTGATTAAATATTAAGATTTATCTCTACCATATCTATCATGTCAGATTTTAATAAATAAACATCTCTGCATGTGATCGTTATACCTCAAACAGAACTTCTTGCCAGTCCCTTTTCTAGTCCAGGAGCTAAGTTTAAAAAACGTCAATCGCTGTACATACTCCGATCAGCTGTTCGATGTTGTTTATTCAGTTGCGGCGTAACAGACCGTGAAACATCGGATATGACGTCATTTATTTGAATGCCATTAATAAAAACATATTTAGTCATAAAAGTAAAACATTGGTTACTTAAAACTTAAATAAAATTTTAGCGATTATCGGATTAATAGGCCTATTTGTAATATATTTTTATTGCGACAGAATTTATTTTATCGTAATATATTCAGCCCGGTCCTTAATCCAGGAAGTCAAAACAAACCGAAACAAATCTAAACATGAACGACTAGTTACTTTACAGAAACGAGTTTACTCAGATATTTAAGACAATCTAGTTAGTAAGCATTTCATTTATAATTGTAATTTGTGATTTGTATGATATTCCGTCACATTTCTTCCGCCTTGCTTGCTTGCTGTTTCTGAAAACATTGCTATCAATGAGTGTTTACATGCATATTTTAGTGGGTGGGGTACCTCTATTATGTCAACAATGTGTACATTGGCGACGGCTAATGAAAATGACACATTTATTTGTTTAGAGTAAGGGGTTGTGCTACTGGGTAATTATATCTATGTAAATTCGAGTGATATGCATTGTAGAACACTGATTGAATTATTGAATTAGAAGGGTTCCTGTTCATCAGGTTTCTCAGACAAAAACTTGGCCAAGAATTATTAGCTAAAAAGTTCTGTTTTAAGTATTTTTACCACAGGCACTTGATAAGTTCCAACCTTGTGTTGATGTATAGACATTGCACATGTTTTATTGACTGGCCTGAGTGCCTGTGATTTTTACTGCTTTTTTGATAGCTACGAAAAGCAAGTCAGAATCCTTATTATTTGTGTTACTGAACAGCTTTGATGATATCCATCTGCAAATAAAATTGTGATCTGGGGGGGGTCATCCCTATTAAAAAGTTGCTAATTAATAATTTTATTGCAAGCTGTCGTGTCTGAGTACAATAGAAACATGTGAAAGTTTAATAAACAACATGACATTTAGCAATAGCAAGGGTCATGTCTTATCTTGATCATTGTCGCCAAGTGCTTAATTCCATGGTTGAGAACCTCTATATTACCTTGAAAATGTGGTATTTACCTCTTTTTATCAGACCGATTTTACTGGGAATCAGTTAGACACATAATTTCAGCGAGTGAACCTGTTGGGAATGTCAGAACGAAATATAGCCTGTTACAAAATTGGGAGATCACACAGCTCCTGGCTGGGAAAGCGTGCGTTGTATCAAATCCGGGAGCCTCTTGCTGAAAAGGGAAAGTTCTTAGTATGACTTGGGGTCTTCTGTTGCATTTTGTTTAGGTGTTGGGTTGGAAATGTGCAAAGCAGGTTACTAAGCTTGGGAAGTAAAACATTCCATAATACATAAATTTGTATACATTTCTGTATTTTAAAACTATTGTAATAGGTAATTACATTGATTAAAAGTACACTGCAGGTACTGATTTTACATAATTATGCTGTGGTTTAAAATATTAAGGTGCCTGTAGTATCTTTCATAATGAAGTTCGGGCGCAATGGGAAAACTACATTTAATAATAAATAATAAGCCTGTGGAAGTCTATGGATGTGTACTTATTTATCATGTTTGTGGACATGGTCACATGTTCTAGATTCAAACATTTAGGGAGCTTCGGATACATGAACTTATCCATGTAGTATAGTTGTCGGCACTGGAATCCCGATTAAAATATCCACTGTTAACAAGTTAAAAAAGCAGTTAGCTTGAAGATTGGGTATAATAAGTCACAGTCTTCCTTCAGCAGTTTTGTACTGATGTAAACCTTGAAGTATCTTTTTAAATTTTGATGTTTATAAAGCTGTTGATGGGTATAGTTTGATTGTGACTTGTAATCAGCTACTTTAGATACTGTGTACTTTGACCTACTTTAGTGTGACACTTTCACTTTTATGATATCAAGTAGGTTGGTAATTCAGATATCTTAACACTGGTTGATCGAATGACTTGATCAGGACTTGATAAACTTGCAAAGGCTTTAAGTTCTGCATTAAGACAACGTCTTTGTCATCGTAAGATTTCAGTGAATTGCTTGTTGTTTTTAATGTACTTATACATGCAACATCTCAGCATAATGTAATTGTAAATTTTATGTACTGGAATTCAATTTTGTAAAAAAGTTAGACATACTATTTGATAATTATGAATTGTATATTAATTGTCTTTTTTGGCTTAGTTAAATTTTCAGCACTGACTTTCTATAACGGTTTCAACTTGAAATGTGGCATGTTCATTCCCAAATGGTACCCGCATCCCATCGTTTGTGGGAAAGTTACCTCTTCCATGTATACTCAAAACTGATATGGAATAATGTGTTCTACTTTGTTTACTTTCAGCTCATCATCATGACTTCAACAGGCCTGGTACAGATTGGTTATAATGACATCTACACGCTGCTCATATCATGTTTTACATGGTCTACTCTATACTTCACATTGTGTATTCTTAATCCCAAGAGAAGTTATGAGTGGCATATACGTACAGTGACATTAATTCATGCTGTGATTGTCTCAGTGTTAGGAGTATATGGAGCATTCTTTATTGGACCATGGCCATTCACTAATTCAGGTAAATATCTTCTTTTGTTCTATCTTGCTGGATTTCCACTACGCACTGAACCTTAAGGGTCATTTTGATAAAAAATTGTCGAAATGTGGCCTTTTGGAAATTCCTGGGGTCAACTCCAGGGTCAAATGGAACCCCTATGTTGTTTATGTGAATAAAGCCTTAAAGGGTATACATGTTCTTCATAACAAATTGAAGATTGTACTTCCATAATCACTGGTCCACCATGTCTGATCATGAGAGAAAGTTGTCAGTTAAAGGGGAAGAATGTGGTTGTACTGGAGAATATTTTCTGACACACTTGCCCTTGAAACCAAGTACAACTGCCACCTGATGGGGGTGAAAGTAACTGGGTGTATTTTGAATGGCATCTAAACAACTTCTTTATTGATTTATCCCATGATTATGATGATATTTAAACTTTACTACAAGAAATTAGGATAGAATCATTGTTAAGCAGAAAAAAGAATATTTTTCATCCTTGGAATAATTTGTGGTAGTAGAAAATAAGTGTCATATCTGTATAAACAGTATTGTATTGTAACAGTCTTTTTTATCTTTTATGTTAATCATTCAAATAAACTGTAAATGTAAAGGCATTTCCAAGTACTACATTAATGTGGTTTGTTGTCTTAATGTAAGAATTATAACTTTGTTTTGTAGGCGGACCCAGCAGCCCGTACCAGCATTTTGTGATAACCATGTCCCTTGCATACTTTTTGCTAGACTTCTCATGGTGTCTCTACTTCCAGACAGAAGGTAACTATATGTCACTGTTGTATATTTGTGTTTTTGTAAGACTAAGAGTTATTAACTGTCACATGACGCTTGGTTCTTTGACGATATTATGCAAGTTTTGTTTTTGTCTTTGCAATTAGTGTGTTCATTAATACTAAAATGATAATGTGATCAATTTGAGACTGCTTGCCTCATTGAAGGTTGCTGATAATCCTTTTATTTACCTTAACTCCATGAAGATTTATTCCTGCATTAAATCCAGAGTGACAGACAGTTTGGTACCTGGTACTTAAAGTGTTGGTGTTATAGTTCTAAGTATAAGTTCTGACAATATCTGATTTGTTCATCATTAGTATGAGTATACATCTTTTTCAAGTGCTGTATTGAAAATGCCTAAGCATTTAATATTACTCTGCTGTTTTCAGGTCCTGTGATGCTAGTACACCATACAATGAGTATAGTTGGACTGGCTGTGTGTTTTGTGTTGAAGTATTATGGTATAGAAATGATAACCACTTTGTTTGGGTCAGAGATCACCAATCCATTACTGCAGAGCCGCTGGTTTCTCAAGGAAACAAACAGATACAACAGCAAGCTTGGAGACATTGTTGATGTCGCTTTTATGGGTCTATTTGGGTTCTTTAGGATTTTTCTAGGATCTATTCTATTGTATGCCTATTTTGGACAGGATGGTACGGACTGGCTGGGAAAGTTAGCTGGTTGTCTTATATACAGTATGGGATGGGTTTTCTGGGTTAGCATAGTGCAGTATGGATTTAAGAAATACAAAAGAAAGTATGGAGGAAAGGCTAAGGAATCCAAGAAAGATACTGAAGTGATTAATAACAATAAGGATAATGGTAATGGCTCTAAAGAAGCTATTAAGTCAAATGGTAAGACTGAAAACATGAATGGATATACTCAGGGTACACAGAATGGTATTATTGCAAATGGTGATGTAAGGAAGAGGTCGGCTAATGGTGGTAACGTGGATGATGTACATTCCAATGGCACTGCTGTGATCAATTAAATCTGTTCATTCTTTTGATGTACGTTGTGATTTCATTATTCATAAGGTCAGTCTGATTTATGCAAACAATAATTATTTGTTTAAATTATGATATTAAATCACTAATTTCCTTAAATTACATTTCAGAATTGTTACACTCTGTGCATATATACTGTGTTTGTGTTTTACCAAGTTTGCTTTCTACATTATGTATTTTTATTTTTTGTAAACAAAATCCTAGGTCATTATCCATGAACACTTCAAGCCTGAAACACATGATATAGACTTTAAATTTACTCAACTTATATTTACCAGCATTTTGTTTTCATTGCATTTAAACAAATGAAAAGCTGTCTGAATAATTGTAGTATCCCTCTGTACTTTTTTGCCAAATTTTATTAAAATTTATGTTGTTATAACAACATGGGAGCAAAAAGAGCATTTAAGATTTTAAACTCTAAGTCTGAGTTTCAGACTTAAAATGTTTGTGAATAAGGCCCCTGGTATATTCATATTTGTTTCCCCCAAAGTACTCATTCCAAATAAGTTAATAATATTACCCTTTTTTTGGCTTTACATTATTTTGAGTGTATTTTATGATCCTATGACCTGAAATTTGAATTGCAATAGTTTGACATAATGTTATGTAATGGTTGTCCGTATTTATTATTAGTAGGTGGTTACTGTGTTTCTTTGTTGTAAAACAGACACATTGTGAGTTCACTTTGCATATTGACAAACAGTAAGCTGTGTTGACAGTGTTTACTTTTAGAAACACAATGATTTTGTTCATATGCAGAGATGTAGCATTGAATTTAACAGTAACACCATGTTGAATCCATATTGTAAGATTTCTATTAAAATGCTTGTTAAACTTTGGTTTAGAAAGCCTCCAACAACAAAAAATGTATGATTCATGATTTAAATGTACTGGTCAAAAGTGCTAACCTACCAGGACTATTTCTCATAGCTACATCTTCTGGCTTTGATTGCAGTAAGCTTTGCCTGATTCTAATGCATTGAAATATTGAAAAAATATATATTTAAATCTGGCAAAAATCACATTTCCGTTCACTTGATCAGCACGTAGTGAAGATTCTCAAATACAAAATGGCATGTTCGCTCTTTTGACCAGTTTATTTGTTTCTTCTTGACAAAGGCTTTTTAAGCTGAATTATCAATGATTAATGAATCTTCGATATAATGTCGACTACAGACTGAACAGTCTAGACCATTTATGATGATCACTTGAAGCATTAGTTTGTGGATGTGTTCAGCTTCAAGCTTGATTGTGTTAGAATTGTGAGTGAAATTATTTTTGTATAGAATTCCACCTGAGGTGCACTGTGTTACTTTCCCATTGATTGTAGTCGTATAAATGTCCTTTGCGTGCAATGTAGACCCACCCACTGTATTATGATCTAGTAAATCCTAATCATCGTCTCATTGATTTATTTTTATCATTTTGTTATTTGATGTATTTATATACATGTATAATTATTTAATTTGTGACCTTTATCGTCAATGTATCATTTAATACAATGTATTTTATAGTGTATCTTTGCCAGTCTGATTAAAGCAATCACCGCAAAAATGCTACACCATACATGTAGCTACATGCAAAGATATGGTGACAGCCAATTCAAGGTCACTGTCAGTTCTATGACATTTCTACCAGTCAATTGGATGCTTTATTCAAGGTTTTGAAAGCAATACATGTCGTAGATGATATTTATTCAAAGTCTTCATTTGAATATATGTATGTGTCTGACAAAAACATTTTGGTTGTGCCCATATGACTTTTAAAAACTTATACAATTTCTGATTTTCAGAAGTTACCTCATCCCATTTTACTGGTAATTGCTTAGAATTAAAAACACTTAGTATTTCAGTAAGAGTAGGCCAAATGTATGTTGTATCAAGTAGTCTGAATGGCTGCAACACAAATAGCTAGTATTAGAAGTGAATTGTACAGAAATCCAGACTAAGGTTTTGAATTGGCCATCATTAAATGTTACCTTTAATGATAGATTGCATTTCATACTACACAGTATTCAGTACTTTGTTTAGTTCGGGTATTTTAATTTATATCTAATTTCCTGGGTGTGACCACATTTTTCACAGTATTTGTTCAGTATTCCAATTTCTTGGAGTGCTTGAAGTAAACAAATTAGGAATAAATTAGCTCACCAATGCGTGTACAGTACTTTTATTTGTTTACAATATTAAACTTAACTAGTACTTTTTGATATTTCTGTATGTGCTATGTAATTTATTTGAGCACGACCATGACCAAACCTGTACTAGTGACGTTGGTAATGACGTTGAGTATTTCCCAATCAAAGATTTCATCTCACAATGTAAGATGTATCGCAGGTTAATTGTGAGTTACAGAATTAAACGAACAAGTAAATATTTAAAGGAGTTTTGCTTAATTTGTTTTTTCCATTTTAAGGGTGGAACATTTTTTAAGAATTATGTACATTCTCAATTCTGATGCGATGTGGTCATTTTGTAGCTTACTTTTTCATCTTGTTCTTAATATTTGAATAGCTATAAAACAATAAAGGAGATGTCCAACTGTAATACTTTTGGTATGAAATGAATGTTGAAATATATATCTGTTAGAAAATGTAAAAATCTGAAAATGGACTTTCGTCACTTACACAGGTTTTGTTGTGGCACTGCTCAAATGTAATTTGTTTCTGAATTCATAAGTGTTAAGCTTTAAAGCTGTCAGTTTTCTGTAAGATGCTTAAAAAGGTAGATTTGGTTACTAGGGATTTTTATTTTCCCTTATTTTCTTTATACAATGTGTATGGGGACAAAATGTGATTCTAAAAATTGTAGGCATCAAAAATTATGGTCAGGGTAAAATATAGTTGGTGGGTGTACAGGAATCAAACATATTTTGGGGGCCTAATAGTTAGAATCCAAATACTTGAACAAATTCAATATATATTTTCACATTTGAATGTTTTTACAGTGTTATAAATGTATTAATATATAACATATAATTATTGTATTTTTTGGAAATTTTCTACACTTGTATGCATGTAATATACTGGTGAAATTGTTAATATGCCGGTGCTTATTACAGATTATTGTGAAAAAAGTATTTAATTTTCATGTATTACAACTCATTTGCAAGTTGGTTGAAATTATGTTAAACATTCAAGAAAACTCCTTGAAATTATTTGGTAAATCAAATCTCAATGTATTAAGACAACAGGCCTGGATGGTAGAAAATAATGTTTAGAAAAAGTTTAAAGAAATTTACTTTACGTTGATTGTGGAACAAGGTTACTCCTTGTCAGATAACTTTATGGCTACATCCAGGTTGATTAATTCAGGAATTGTGAATTTCTTGGTTTAACCTCACCCAGGGGAGAATTCAAACTCATGACCTTTGGACCAGGGGTCAGGCACCCTGGCACTATGCCTCCCAAGACAATGATGGTTGATCTCACTGTACACAATACTTAATGCATAATCATTTGTTTTGCTAAATTTTATCACTGTACTAACTGCTATCTTCACGATGATGTGAAGATTTAATTACTTAACCGAAGTCCATTTGATCAAAATGCTATCATGATAGGTCACAGTGATCGGTTATACGATCAGGGCATTTATGTAATTGTTTATTTATGTATAATTACTATTATATATACATATATCTGTTTATCTAAAGTTGTATGTACCCACTAGACTGAACATGAACTACTTTGTCTGTTGATTTGATAAAGACTTTACCTAATGTAAATTGAAGTGTTAACAATTACAATTTAGGTGATAAAACAAGCCTAAAGCAATTTTGAATGTGTTAACATTACATACTCTCGTTGCCAATTACATAATCTTGTGATAATAATAAATGTAATGCATTGAACTACAAGCCTTCAGTCATTAGACCCTCCTTTGTTGTTTGTTAAAACTCTGACCAACACAAATTTGCAGCAACCACAATTTTGTTTGCTCGTCCATGTCAAAAACAGAAAATAAATTTAGTGAACAGGGGTTCCATTTGACCCTTTCACTCCTGATATCCGGTCAAAATTATAAGAATGACCCTTGATATTCAGCCCCTAGTGGAACCCTTGAGTAACTCTCAAGGTTACAACAAACAAACCTAAAAGACAGGCTTTGGCTAGTGTAAGCATTTTCATGAACATCATCCATCGTCTTCCTTTGAAATGTTTCATTACAGTAAGTAGGCTGTCGAATCCATTATCTCTATTGCACTGATTTGTTGTTATTTTAAGCAGTCTTGCTCACATACCTATCTGTGTCATATTCTGATTATGTATGTACATTGACATGTTGTGATAAGCATGCTCTTGATTATAATTATTTCAATGTTTATTTATATATTTGTACTTTGTGTATTTTTTTGTTGAAATCAAATTCATTTCACATTTTATTAATAAAAAGATAATTTCTATACATATAAGTTTTGTTTATATTGTTTACTGTGTCACACCGAAAGTCAGTTTCAAGAAGGAGAACATATTTCGAATACATTAAAACCTCAATAATAAGACCACCTATGGGACCCTAGAAAAGCGGTCTTCTTATCGAGGTAGTCTTATTTTTTAGGTTGAATATAGAGCAAAACAGTAAAAATGGACTTTAAAATAGTGTTCTTAATATTGTGGTAGTCTTTAAGTGAGGTTTTCCTGTTCATGTATTGGTAGGGGATGATAACTAACCAGCTGTAACAGTGTATCATATCCACTTAATTCTTTATTGCATACAGTACAATCACATGATCTGACCTCGATTTCTCAAATGCTTATCCAGACTTTAAAGGTCTTATTGTTTTGACAAGATATGCTTAGTCATATATATGAGCAAATCATTGGTACAGTTGTAATTGCTTTGATACAGATGTACTCTACAACACTGCATTGTCACTTTTCTTTGATGTTTACCAAAATCACTAAGACAAATGTCCAATACATGTACCGGGATTTTCTATTCTGACTTGCCTGCCGAGTTAGCCACGTTAGCTAGCATAGGAAATCCCTGTCACAGACTCATGTTAAGCAGTACAATGAAACTATAAGAATCGTTCCAATGCCATGTATGTCTGTATGATTAGCATGCCATTTTCTCAAAATTATTACTTAGCATATTTTGATTGATTGATGTACCTTTAAGGTGAACTTGTGATTTTTCAATTTACATTGGTTGTATAAAGTTTCCAAAACTTGCCTTTTCAAGTGAAATTGACATTAATCAAAATAAGGCTTTCAAACAAACTATTTCTTTGAATTTTCAAACGTAACTTAAGACTAACAACTAGGCTCAGCCGATACATAGAAACCTCCCATGTAAAAGCAGAACAATGACAACTTGACGACATGGTTATAAGTGCAACATTTTATTCTATGTATACAATATGTCCATGCATTATAACAAGTACAAAACTTTGATTAAAATATTATGTACAAAATATACAAACTGTGGTAAAAAACTTAAATCTTACTAACATGATGGACAGAATTAATCAAGAACACAGATTCATTATTCCCCTACAATCTATATCACAGAATCAAAGAGATTTATATTTTGTATTATGCATGACAACGAAATGAAAATTTGTGTCTTATTTAACACTTTAACATGTAACAATTTTCTCGACAATTCTTACTATGTTTCATTGAATTGACAACTATTCAGTCAATTTAATAAGCTAAAAAAACTGATTTGGAAAATCATAAAAGCTCACAGACATGTATATAAACAAATTGCATAGATGAGGCACAGTTAAATGGTAACATCTACAATTTATACATTACTTATAATTTGATACGTATCAGTAATCGCTGTTAGATTTCATACAAACAGGCATCCTAGCAGACCTCATTGAAAGTTGCAATATAGAAAATAACGCTTTTTTAGGGCCATTTCTATAAACATAAAGAGCAAATAAAGGCTCGATGAGGACTAGGAGTGCCGACAGTGCCCCAGCTGCTGTGAGGACGAGACGTGCCAACAGTGCGCAAGCTGCCGTGAGGACGACAGGATTTTACCTGGACAATCAGAGACTGTCATCACAATTCCTCAAGATGATATATGCAAGTAGTATCATAAGATTGCAGTTTTCACAAGCGAATAGAACAATATAAATATCATGTTCATTGCTCCCAAAAGACACAGCTAACCGAGTAAAAAAATATAAACGTTTAAAGTGTGAATTATAGGTTTTACAGAATATAAATTTCCTAAAAATTAAAGGTTAATACATGTATTAGGTGTCAGTAGGAGGCCTGTACAATGTATGAAACAAATTTTTATACAGATCTTCTAATTGTTCATTAAGATACAATTTACCAGCAATGTAGTAGCAATGCGACATACATAAAATAAGCATACACATGAAGGTATCAAAATCGTAACAGTACATAATGTATTATCTTTTCTAGATAAGAAGAACACAACAATGCATGTCTGTACAAATACTGTATATCAATGTTCCCGTAAATATATCAGTTCAAAAACATTCATGTGACATTGTTTACTTGCTCCAACCATTTGTTTGCATACACAGTGTGTTTGTGTACCAATACAGTTTATTTCAATGCATTAAAGACCCATTCCCTAACATATTTGATCATGTACAAATGAGGTACTGTATTAGTGGGGGAGTTTGATAGGATTCACCATCTTTACTTTTACTTGAACACAGAAAACTTACATACCTTAGTATTAAAATTAACAATACTTATTTAGGCACTTTACGCGAACATTTCTGCCACCAAAATGTCTGAAATCAGCAATTTGCAAACCTTTCAACTTGCTGAAATATCTTCAATTGCCAAATTTTCTATGATTTGCAGTCATAAAACAGCTTTATCAATCGCTTGTATGTATACAAATAACCAGCTCCTAATTCACCTCACTAGTTAAGTCTAAGGTGTACAATAAATATTCTTAGCTTCCCCACCTGTTACTGACTCAAGCAAGAAAGTATTGGTAGAACCAATGGATGCTCCCCAAAATATGTGAAAAATCATTGAATCAGAACATGCCAACAATATGCACATCACCTCTTGAAGTTACCCATTAAGTTTCGCTGAATTCCAGACAGTTGTTGCTGAGAAATCAAATGGACACAATGCAGGGCAGACAGACGGACAGACAAAGTAGCAATACGCTCCTCCTTCTGGCAGCATAAAAAATGCCTCGTCTCAAAATATATTTCAAATATGAAAGCAAATTTTTTTGAAAGGTAGATTAATAGTAAAAAAAATTTATCACTTCAGTTCTATCGAACTGATTATTCAAATTTATTTTACAGCATTAAATGGCTGAAAGAGGATGGTCATTATAAATACGAAGTCGGCTTAAGACTGATTTTGTTTCACATTTATACTATAAATGTATGTTAACAGAAATTGTATTAATGAAAAAACATGATTATCAAAAAGGAAATTTCCATACCTACCTACCCAGATGGGGTCACAGGTGGGGGGGAATATATTTCTTAGGTTGGCCTCAACAGCTTATAAAACATTGAAACATTTGAAATCAGCACTTGAGACTGAGTCACCTTGACATACAGTAAAACATTATCTCGAAGTGTCATTGTGACAAGGACAATGGTGTGCTTGCCGACTATAATTTAGAATGTGCGTGTTACGCTACTGTTTTGCTATGACCTCCTAGGTAGTAATACAGATAATTAAGCACTTAAACAAGTTGAAGGGACCAACTATCATTGTTTGAGGTATCAAGATAACAATGTTTGTCATACATCAGTCAAGCAAAATATAACATAGCAAAAAATTACCAGGACGTCAAACTCTTGGTGATAAGTCAGATACACGCATATTAATGATATTGGTGATAAGGAAGTTATATCTGCACATTATATTATCAATTGGCCTTGAAATTCACAATATTAGCTGTACATAACAAACAAAGTAGAAATAATAATGTGTCTATTGTAAAACCTCAAAAATAGAACTATCATTGGTGCTGGGGAAAGTTGATCTTATGTGTATGGTGGTCTAATAATTGAGACAAAAAATGTATGGAAAAACAGTTAAATTCTGGTCCATGAAAAATGATCCTATTAATGAGATGCACTTATTTTCAAATTGGTCTCTAACTGAGGTTTTACTGTATATACATTGTTTCATACAACATATTTCCAACAAGTGAGAATGAGTTTGGGCATGCAGATTGGATAGTTATGAAACACCTTTTATCTGAACAGAATGCAGTCAGAATATGAAGACTTAAACATTTAAGAGACATGCAAGCAACACTAACACTATATTAATCCACAGGATATTGTCGCAAGTTCTATCCCTTTATCCTTTCTATAGTATATGTATGTATAGTACTATACACATACTATAGACAGGATGAAGGGAGAGAACTCTAGGAAGGGGTATATGGAGAGAACTTACGACAATATCCTGTGTATTAATCCATGTATACTGAGCACAACGTTATTGATCATCTGAGCAGAATAGTTATTATAATCACTTATTTCTTTTCAATAAGGAAATTTGATACATCACCAGTTAATTAGTGTCCAATGTATACATTTAACATTCATAGCACAACATTAACAACAGACTGAAAAAATGTAGAACTATCTCAGTCACATATATTCTCCTATAATTTATGCATTTCACTAGCACCAGTCACAATATTGACATTATGTATTCAAATAACTTCTACAAAACAAAATACACTGGGGTGAAAGTGACACAAGATTCTCTTTCTTTTAGTCAGATACACTAGGTATGCAAGTCAACACCCACTGTGGACACAGTTTACAGGAAAGTACAGCATTTTGTATAGATATTCATCAACAAACGACTCAGTGGAAAATCATATTACAATCAGAATCTTTAATAATCTGGTGCTCATACTAGTTACATTGGTACTTTATATGAGTATAATTTCATTACACATAAACAGGTGATCTGAACACATACTATCATATTTTTTTTCAAAAAATTGCATTAAATGCCGTAAATACCATACTTTTCTATAGACGGTTGCCATGGTGACACCCATGAGTAGCAGCCATACAACATTTTCTCCAGACATTGTTATAAAAACTAAGTGAATAACACAGCAATTGAGGTAAATGTACGTATAATATATAAATATATAGTTATGGCACTAGATATATACTACTATCATCTGTTTATGATATGTTCAGCTACCATTAATAATGCTATACTTGATAACATAAAATATCCACCAGCCAAATTGTCCCAGAAGCTCCGTGCTCGTTCTAAGCTTGCAAAATAGAAAAAATATATAGTGACAAATAGAATAGTACAAATGAACATGAACATTTCAATACATTTTACATAATCTTGAGATTTAGATGGCATTTAATTAAACATTTGAATAATATTACTTCTACATAGTCTAAGTAGACACTTCGTAAATGATAACAAGTACATTTCAATTTAATAAAAATTACAGTACTTTTCAAAGGAAGGTGTAGTAGTTGAGGGATAGAGCACCTGATTCCTGATCCGAAGGTCATGAGTTCGAGCCCTGCGATAAGCGATAAATTTGGCACGAGTACTGGTTGGTAGCCAGGAAGCAGTCATCGAAAGAGATAAGTATAAGTTGATAGAATTTTAAGCTCTAAGTACTTTTCAAAAATGGCATTCATTGCCATTGTTTTCCTTACTCAATGTCACCAACCCTTCTGTCGAGATTCTTATACAAAATTAATCAATTATCAAATTGTCATCCTACCAGGTTGTTCACTGGAGGGCACCCAATGCATGGACCGTTTCACAGCTTCCTTCCATCGAGCAAATTTGTCGTCCCTCTCCTTCTCCGAGATAGATGATGTATAAACATCAGTTGTAACCTTTGTGTCTTCATTGTCCAAGTTCCACACCCCAATAGCATGTCCAGCCGCCATTGCTGCACCAAGAGCTGTAGTCTCAGGCATTGATGGTCGTACTGAAAACACAAATAATACGGTTGGAGTTCGTTCTTTCGAATTCATCCGGTCCGAAATTATATTTCCAATAATACATAGTTTCAAATAGCCCATTTCAATTCAACATGCCTATAAAGATATATCGGAACCTGATATTTATTGCGGATTATATCAAGTATTAGGATGGAAGGTTGTCGAATAAAGAGGTCTGACTGAAGTCTAATCAATTTTATTTACTGGCAGTTACATTTGTGAGTACACTGGATGTTAGGCACAACACTGGTCCAACTATACACGTATTATAAAGAACATCACTCATTTCATAACACCAAGTAGCACAACAGGCCCAGTTTGTTCCAATTGCTTTGATCAACTTACCCACATCTATACCCATTAGATCTGCCTGTAACTGCATAAGTAGATTATTTGCCGTCATTCCTCCATCAACTTGTATTGATTTCAATGGTATACCACTGTCTTGATTCATTGCTTCCAACAACTGAAATTCATTGGGTAAGAATTAGTGAAAGAAATTTTACATTTCTTAAAAATGAAATATTAAGTAAGTTTATAAATGAAATGCAATGAACATTCAGTATAACTCCATGTCTACTTCATCATGGGACTGCATTTATTAACCAATACAATGAAACATTTGCTGAAGGCAATTTTAATTTTTGTACAGTCAAAGGAGAGCAGCAGCATACTAGTTAAAAGAGGACTGCCATTAAACCTAGATGTTCGAATCCTTTGAAGGTCTCCATAGTCCACGACAATACAATTTTTTCCTGGAAGTGGACTTGAGAGCAAAATATGCATAAATGGTTTTATCACAATCAAGCTTAAATAAACTGGTATTTTTCAACTGTCAGCACTGTCAGTCATATACAGTTGGATCATTCAAATTCATCGGGGTCCGAAATTTGGTTTCAAATAATACATAGTTTCGGAAATCACATTTGAATTCAACATTCCATTGAAGACACATCAGGACCTGATTTTTATTTTGGATGATACCAAGTTTTGAATACAAGGTTGTCAAATAAACGAGACCCGACTGTAGGTTGAAAACAGACACCCGTATATTTAGTTGCTATGTTTCAAATAGGAATTAAACATTACCTCTCTTGTCTGGAAACAAACTGCTTCCAAAGCTGCTCTAGCAATATGTTCCTTTGTTGTAAACTGTGACAGACCACAGATAATTCTACAATAACAAAGCACAGTATGAAATGCTGGATAAGATGTTCTATTGAACATAGACAGATGTGTAACAGCAAAATAACTAAAACTGAGCATTAAAACAAACTTTCAATCAAATGTCAAGTGCTGACTTTTCTGTAGCAATATCTATTTTTTAATCCATTTTTCCTATGTTTACTAGAAATATCAAATGCATCAACAAAGGCCACTAACAAACACCTTCAAACTTGCAGGGTAGCAAGTATCAAATAATCACAGATGACAAACACAGAGGTCCAGGGGCAATCTTCAGAATAACTGAATGGACCCAAGCTATTGAGCCACCCAGTAGAAGAAACATTTCTAATGACATATATGGAAAAGACATACCCTCTTGCGTCATTCTGCCAGTAAGGACAAAACAGCCCTGAGAATGCTGGGACAAAACAACATCCATGCGTACTCTCCACTTTAGCAGCCAATGTTTCTGTAAATAGCAAAATGTTTCACATTTAAACCAATTAATAAAAAAAACAAATATTTGAAAATGAATAAAGATAGCGTAGTAATGAAAAACAACCTGAATGGTCTTGGTTAATATTATATTTTCAGTGCCATATCACATTATATTGCCCTGGTGCAAAGTTCGTACTTATACACTCTACTTACCACCTTGACAGCAAAACATTAATAGTGTTAATTATGTAATATCTAAACAGTAATACATGTAGTATCACTATGAAATGATAGGCATAATGATCAATAGATTACTGACCAATTTCTTCTGATGTTTTGATAATACCAAGATTGTCTCTCAGCCATCTTACACATGCTCCAGCAATAGCAATAGCACCCTGAAATAGTCAAATGAAGTTAAATTCATATACCCAGCAATAGCAATAGAACCCTGAAATAGTCAAATGAAGTTAAATTCATATACCCAGCAATAGCAATAGCACCCTGAAATAGTCAAATGAAGTTAAATTCATATACACAGCAATAGCAATAGCACCATGAAATAGTCAAATGAAGTTAAATTCATATACCCAGCAATAGCAATAGCACCCTGAAATAGACATAAGGTTAAATTTCTATTATCTGTTCCATATCACATCATATTGCTTGGCTGTAAATCAAAATTTCTTTTGTTATATAAACCTTTGTATTTTATATTAAGCAAAAGTTCAACATAAATATTCGCCAGACCCGGTAGGGGTCCGTTCTGATATGACCAGTTGGTAAGATGCCAGCTAGTTAAATAATGATTACGTATCTGGCATTAATTGATAGGAATCAGGAAGTAAATGTGCTCAGACAGTAGGTGTCTCATAAGTCAGAAATGGCTGGCCCTTTAAGTAGGGGTGACACTATAATAAATAAACACTTTAAACGACTTTATAATATATAACTTATCTTACCTCTAAAGCATATACAACAGGTTTGTTTGGCCCCAGTTTATAACCCACAGTTGTCAACAGACCATTGTTAGACTGAACCAGCTGTGAAGTTAAATGTTGGAAATGAGCAAAAATGGACACAGTCAATACTTTATAACATGAAATTTATCCTAAAAAAAGCTGAAAAAAAGTTACACTTGTCAATTTTGTAAGTCATTTAAAAATAAACAAGCGCTGGAACACATCAAGCAGAGGTTCCACAAGTCTATCATTTTGGCAGACAGTTAAATACAGTATTGCGCAATACCTCAGCAATATCTTATAAAGGCATTTCATAGAAGTTTTGTATTTGGCAGAGTCTTAAATTGGATTTCTTCCTAAAGACTGCCACCTTACAACCTGTAACTGTTACTGACATATCAAATTATTGATTTAACAACATTATATCTTGTGTATCGTCACAGTACAATAATCAAAATGACAAGTACTTGAAACCAAGGCTCCAACTGTTAGTCGCAATTATCACTATTTGCTATTATCTTATACAATGTACTAGTAGTTAGAAGAAAGAAATAAAAGAATGCAATGACTTTACCTCATGTCCTGTGTTCATCAACAGGAAACATCCAGTACCGTATCTGAAACATTATAAAGGTATGCTTTTATTTCTTGCATACCAGAATGGAATATATTCTTTGCAAGGTATTTATATCTACCTTCAACAAAATGTACATATTTATGGATACAGCCTATTCCATCTTCACCTTAATATTCAAAAGCTTTATAAATATAATGTTTAAGATGATCTATAGTAGCAATAATTTCAATCAGCAGAAGAGCTACATACGTGTTTTTTGCTTGCCCTGGTTTGAAACAAAGCTGTCCAACCAATGCTGCTTGCTGATCTCCTAAAATCTATAAAACAAGATATATGTCATAATTCGTGTCTTTTATCTCCCAATTATCGTTTTCTTAGCTTAATTTTACTGTTAATTTCAGCGATATGATGTCTCAAGCCATATAATTGTTTACAATTTATTCAAATAGCTTAGGCCTAAAAATGCGTCCCTTTTCCTTATCGGTAGAAAGTATTTTAATCACAGGGAAACAGAATAAAGGTAAACAGAATGTTATAATATTTCAATGAATTAAAATACAAGTTATAAATCTAATAAGTTTCTGATATGATAATTTGAACGCGATGGAGCATGTTATATTTTTATAGTTTAGTATATCTGTTATTACCCCTGATATTGGAAGTCCCTTCAAAGGTCCATCAACCAAGTTTCCATATTTTTCTGCAGAACTACGGATTTCTGGAAGCATGCCTTTATTGATCTCAAAAAATCTGGAAAAATAGTAATTTGGTTGATAACAAGAAAATGTAGATTAAAGGGGAATAAATCCATGGTAATTCCAAAGAGGATTATCAAAGGTAGAGTGCCTGGATCATGATGCAGAAGTCAAGGATTAAAATTCCAGCATGGACGAGGTCCTTCACAATTCTACAATCCCTCATAATTAGACAATGGTAGAGCTGTTATTGGTTCAGCAAAATGAATATAGTCTATGTCAATGCAGATGACTCTTGTAATGTCGAATTTTTCGGGACCGTACAAAATAGTTTGTCTTAATGAAAATTCAATAAGTAAGAAAGATATGAATAATCTTCATTTATATATTTTTTTCTTGAACACATTTGATAGGTAGGGAAAAGATTTAGACATAGGTTTCTGACAGTGAACCTGTTTCCAGTTTTGTTTTTGTTAAAATATTCGTTGCAGACATGTATTCATTATTCTTAAGTATTGTTTTTTAAGATATGTATTATCAACGATTGATGGAAAAATGTCAATGATACATCCATATTGTTTCTATCAATGACAGCGCTAGGCTATGGCAACCAAAACAGAAACTTGAGTAGCAACTTTTTGACTTATCACATTTAGGTATTCTTTTCATAATGGAAATGGAAAATGTATGATAATTACTCACTGACAAAGTTTATCATCCCACTTTAGATCTTGTATATTCATCAACATTGTCCTACTGGCGTTTGTTACATCGGTGATATGCTGACCTCCCTCTTTACCACCTGTAAAATTCTACAACAAAAAATATAATAGTGAGATATATCTGCAAAGTAATGCCCTCAACATTATTGAACATAATTCATAAGCAACTTGGACAAGAAACATCAAATGTAAACAATATTTGACATTCTTTAGATATACGCAACTAATGCAAGACACTGAATCACTATGTTTTACCAAGAATGATGATCACTGATTAATAACGCTTTGCACTTGATTTAGATAACTTGGTGATCACTGATTTATAAAGCATTGCACTTAATATAAACAATCCCACAACCAACATGCTATTTTCACTAGAAAATTGTCATTAATCATGATAGTCAAGCATGACATGGCAAATATAGGACTCCATTGAAAGCAAAGAATAATTTATAAGGCACATGATTACAGCTTACCCATAACAACCAGGAATCTACGGTACCAAACAAGCATCGACCTGCAGCGGCAGCTGATGCAACCTTCTCACTGTTGTCTAGCAACCATCGTAGTTTGACAGCGCTGAAATATGTGGTAATAGGTAAACCACACAATGGCTGAAAAAAACATCAATCACAGAAATTCATAAAATGAATGAGCTAAACAAACAGTTACAATGCATTGGCGCAAAACCCTGGGTATCAAATAAGAAGGTAAAATGATAATGCCACATTCAAAGTATGCCTAAAGCAGTTGGCACATTTGAATTTACATAAGAATGTTCACATCCCGACACATTTGAACAAATTGTTCCCACCGAATGATTTCCTTTTCCCTGAAATCTCTTAGACAATTACATGAATGCTTATAATCTACTGATTTCACTATTTTTATAAAGTAGTCTCAAATTTGAGGTGATTTACATAATATAATAAGTTGACTGATTTGACCAATGTCCAGTCTTACCCTCAGATGGTCCTTATTCTTCTGTGGTGTTTTAGAGATCAGTTTCTCTACTGTAGAAGATGTTCTAAGATCAAGCCAGACTGAAACATATGGGACAATGAGAAAGCAATAATTTATGTTTATGTGTGACTTCAGTTTGAACTACTGTTTGCAAGTTACATGATACACACTTTCAAGCCAGAATCTACATTCATTCTAAATCAGCGGCCTAACTCTGCCTGGGGGGAAGGGGGTTGCAGCCCTTGGGGAATTTCATGCAAACTGGGGGAATTTTTCAACAACTATTTGGTCAGGGTTTAACCAGTGTAGACATACAATAATCCTCATACAGTTGCATTGATTGGTAAACAAAACAAGAAAATGTATCAGATATTGTGTCTGTTTCTCAGAAAATTGTATTTTTCAAGTTAAAATAGTGTTTACCAGTTTTTTTAATGTTCTTGGTTCTAGCATGAAAATACTTTAGTATTATGTATAAATTAAACCACAAAAAATTGGCAATTTCTTGGGGTGCAAATTAGAAACTATACGGGATACATACCAATAGCATTATATAATGGTTCTCCAGTTATCTTGTCCCATACAACAGTTGTCTCTCTCTGATTTGTGATACCAATACCTGTTATACAATAGTACAATATATATGTATGTTCTTATATACTGTGAAATCTCAATAATAACACCACCATTGCTGTTGAAGGAAGTCAGTCTTAATAAAGAATTGGTCTTGTTTGGAATTACAATTTTTTTTCCCAAAGAAACATTAAACACAGTTTAGGAGTTTTTTCTGTGTCATTTTCCCTGTTCATATAGATATCTAAAAATGATAGATCAATCTACCCATTCCAAGTATTGAGGGTTGGAGCACATGAGATTGTCAAGAGTTATCTCACATTCTGTGTTCCTATATACATGTATATAAGGGGAGAGAACTTGTGACAATCCTATATATAAGGGGAGAGAACTTATGACAATCTCCTGTGGGTTGAAGTATTACAAACAAATAATTTAAAAAGAGTGACCTAATATTAACTGATAATCTTGCCATCTAATTTAGTTGATTTTTCTAAGTTTGCACACAAAGCACACACCTCACATGCAATACTCTTATTCCAATTATTATTGTCTCACGGGGAGCTATTCATAGATTGCATTTATAAAGAAATATATAATCTTCCAAGACGTTTGGATAATAATACCTTAAGTAGACAAAAACCTGCTGAGATTCAAGCGTTATTGTAGTACTAATCAATAATTGTCTCCAGTTCAGTTAAACCTTCTTAAATAACTTTGCCAGAAGCTCAATCAATGAGAGCAGAATGTGAGCAGTGAATGTTAGCATGGGAAGTCTCAAAGGAGATAACATACTCAAGCATATTTAGATTAATCTGATTTTTATCAACTATAACACAAATGAACCTGAAATAATGATCTAAAGAAGGTTGGTCTTAATGAGAGGTGGTCGAATAATTGAGTTATAATGTGAAAGAAATAGGTCCATGAAATTATGGTTGTACATGATGTGGTATTTACTGTGTATATACCTACATTTGATATCCTGGGCACTCAGATTTAAAGCCTTCAAGTTGTCCACAGCTTTTGCCATACATGTCTTCACAGACTCTAAGATTTCCATAGGGTCCTCCTCCACCCATCTGAACCAGAAATTATCATAAATAATGCTACATATATATGGTATGTTGTAAATAGTGATAGGCAACTCAGTTACATAATTTGTCAATCTATTAATCGGCCTGTTCTGATAACCCAACCGATGTGATTAATTGACATAATCGGACAATCTTTTAAATCTAAATTAATTTTTTTTAACTTACATCTTTCAAGATATTCATATTACATGTACAACTAAAATTTCAAGTTTTTATTCATAAACATTAGCAGGTCAGTACTGTTAGAGAAGAACCAAAAATACCAGAAAGAAATCAACTTAATTTTGCAATACAGGCAAACAGAATTAATTGACTTGTGGAAAATGAAGTCCCTGATCGTGATCATGAAACTCACGCTGATGAATATTCACTTGTCGCCGATCCTTGGCCTATCTAATCAGACTAGTTGTAAATAAGTACGATTTTCTGAATAATGAGTTAAAATATGGAAGAAAATGTTTAAAAATGGTGCATGACAGTACTTATAATTAATGAAGTGGTCTTGATTTCAAGTGTAACCGTATATTACGCATTTGTATGATAAGAGGGTTGATCCAAAGTTAACAAAATAGTACATACCCTTCATGTGGATATATCTGTTTTATTTCTGTCTGATGATAAGTCACAAGTTCTGCATTCTTACTGGAGAATATCTGTGAAAAGAAGAATGGTATTTCAAGATACAAGCTCAAGTGCTTTTCAAAAAAAAAATATATTCAGGAAATTAAAAATTTATCAAAAAGCTTCATAATATGATTATACCGTGTGTGCTATAACCCAGAAAGTATAATTTATTTGTGCACAAATTTGTCCTGGTTTATTTTTCATGCTGGTGAAAGGAGTAAACATGTTAATTAAGTTAATACCTAGCTAACAATGTTTGCCTGTCATTGTTTGCAATAGTTTGTACCAAAATCTGTCGGAAGAGGATGTTTCAAACAGTCGTAGCAGACTTTCTGTTGTTTTCTACCTCAAAGATTTTGACACAAATCTAGAGAAAAACCCCTTTCATGATATAACAGTCATTATAGCTCTATATATAAATCAAACGCAATAAACTGACATTTCTGAAATTTCTGAAATTTTATTTATCTTATATATACATGTGTTGCAGTTTCTGTATAATTAGGAAGGATCCACACTCAATATGCTGTGCAGTATGCTTTAATACATTCATGGAATGATGTCAGTCCCTTATTTTGAACCACAATATAAACACTTTTCATTTGGTTTTCATATTGCATATCACCCTAGACTTATACTGTAATTAGTAAACCATGAGCACTTAAGTGTTTATTCAAATACTCTTAACAAATATTCTGAAAATACTGATAAACGCTCTGAGTGGTTGATTACATGACTTGAATAAGTTTCCTATCTGGATACAGCTTATCAGATCAAGATAATAAATAGCAATAATCAACTGAAGTAACTTATAGAACTGAGACACAACATTGAAACTTAGAACATAGTTTTCAAACTGGTTTATCTATGTATAACTATCAGAATATCTAAATTGAAGTGTAAATTCCTACTCAAAATTGATCAGAAAGTTGTGATCAGTACATTTATATTAATCCATATACAGTAAAACCTACCTTAACGACCACCTCAATAATACAACCACCTCAATATTAAGACTTTACAAGACCTTTTGACTGTTCTGCACTTTATTCAACCTCAATATTAAGACCACCTCATTATTAAGACCAGTTTTCAAGGGTACCAAGGGTGATCTTATTATTGAGGTATTATTGTATTCCTATTACTATCAATAATCATGTGTTCAAGTATGCATTTGAATGAGTATGTTGCAATAAAGTCCTCTATATAAGACAGCTAAGACTTCGTAGACTTATTGTTTATACCGACTTAATTGGACAACATCTTAATAAAAAATATTAGAACGTAACCTAGTAAGATATCCACCTTATACAAAAAAGGAACAGAGAGTAAAAAATAAAAAAGGCCCTCCATACTAGTGAATTTGAAAGTAATAAACTGTTCAGCAGAAGCACATAATGATGAAAAGGTATACATACATGTCCAGCATATTTAACCTCATTGTTTATCCAAGCATTAAATAACAATACATCACAATGAAACTACGTTTTTTTCTTATGTTACACATAATAAGATACATGGTATATTCTATTATTTCCATGCATTTTATACTGTGATTGATGGATCATTTCAATAATGGAGACTAAGATTTAAAAAACAAAATTAAATGCCCATTACTATCTAATAGAAAGAGGTCCCTGTTTTATTGAATTTAATAAAGGAGCCAAGTTAAATGAATTCTACATAACATGAAAGCTAGATTCTATTTATCGTATCTATATAACATGCAGATGGACTTAAAACAAAAACACTTTTAAAGACTTCTTTCTCTAGTCGCCCCTGAATCGATTTTTCTTTAGAGATTCAGTAAAGCAAAAATAGAAGAACAAAAACTAAAAGAACAAAATGACAATTAATAATTACAGTTTATAATTCAACCAAATTTATTACGAGCATTTGCTGAAACTCCACACAAAACAAATACATCAATAATCTCTTATATTACAGTCAGAGAAATAACATTGAGGAAGATCAAAATTTAGTGTTGCTGTGACTACATGAGACCCTGATCTGAGTCAATTCTAAAATAAAATCATTGAAGGAACATGCGTGAAACTAACTATAAATGTACATGTTTGTCACTGAAAGCTGCTGTCACTCTAAATCATTTGTACTTGTTTTACCAGAGGACCTGCCAGCATTTAATCTGATAGATGTTCACATGAAAAGTTCCACTGTGGACAAAACCAGCTTACAAATTGTTGATACCTCCAGACAGGCTAAAAGTGAACTCATATCAGATTTGAAGCAAGTGTTCAACTAGGAATGGCTGGCATTTGGATAAATATCCCTTGTTGAAGCAGTTTGACTTTTGGACGAGTGAAAAATGCTGCTTTGTTGTAGTCTAATACGGAAAAGTCTGCCATGTTTATTTGGCATTCTGAGAGCGCATAACCGTATTAATATGTAATGCAGCCCTTCTTCACATAAATAATCCACCATTTGGATTACGAAAAATAATACGTATGAAATAATCACTCAGATGCTGTATGCCATGTAACTTTATTATGTGATTTCAGATTCTTTAATAATACATCCATAGCTCAGAAACCTGTAATTTATAGAGGTGCAAAATTTGACAAAATATTTCAGCTAATAGAAATTTCTAAGTAGTACATGGCCACACTTGTAGCTTGGTCTCAACTCAAGCATCACATATACTGTCAAACTGACTAAAGACACAATCTCAGTGCTCTAGAATTAAAAAAAAAATACAAGTGAGCATGTTGAATTAGACTATTCCGGTATGTGAGGCTAGTTGTCCTAGAAAATTTGGTGACAGTTTGAATTGTCACTAATTTCAAGGCATCAGTAATGGATGATTTTCGTTTGGTATTTAGAATGTCCAATGTTAACAAGCTCTAAAACAGACTTGGCCTGGAATAACTTCAACTCAACTATTGGTAGCCAAAATCAGCAATTAGACTTGTCTGAGACGTTGGGCTAGTGGATTTCTAGAGCCCTGAATCTTCCCAACAGTGATCTTGATTTCACGATACTTAAGTATTTGCATACTGAGATAAATGCTCTGTCCTGTGCTGCTAGATTAATCAAAATGTTATTACCCAATGAATTGATGAAGTTGAATTTACCCAAAAGAAATGTAAATTCATATAGTTTTCTTAAATTTTCAAAATAATGCAAATTAAGGAGTTCACTCCAGTTTGAGGTTAGGGGGTCCCAGCTCTTGGTAGGGAGAATTTCAAGCTAACTGGGGGCATTATTCGACATCCTTCCGGTCAAGGTCAAACTGATGTAGACATTATTATTGTTCCTGCATTTTTAACCCATCATGATAAAATTTACATCATTAGATAGAAAATTTCCCGATAACTATTACATTAATGTAAACATGATTAAACCAATACTTTACACTGTTATTTCATGTAGAAGTATACAGCTGTGCATTTGGTTAAGGCTAATACACTCGCACGAGTTAAGAAACTGTGCACGCATTTTGCAACCGAACGCTCTGTTTGCCAAAAAGTATGCGCCCTTCGCTAGCTACATCGGAGATGCTCAAGCGAGTGGGCGCACAGTGGGCGCGTACGTTTTGGCAAATAGAGCGTTCGGTTGCAAAATGCGTGCACAGTTTCTTACTCGTGCGAGTGTTAGCCTTAACCGAACGCACGGCAGGTGTCAAATCACCAATTATTTTCCAATAACCTGTATGGAGATGGAGAGTAGTTTATGTGACCAGTCTCTTATCAGGATATAGTAGGTAAATGGGTTAGAGGTCTATGGAGTAAAGGGTTAATATTACATAATTTATTATTAATCATACATGTACAAATACACATTTGGTTTCAATAAAGCAATTTATAAAATGTGCCTCATTTCTAGTAATTAAATTATGACTTAGCATCTGCATCTGTCTTTTGTTTTGCTTTTTTTATAAAAATGAGATTTGAGATTAAAGGAGGTTGTGGAGCAAACACCTGTGGAAGCCTCTAAATGCACACTGTTTAAGCAAGCACACCATATAAGTATGGATGGGAGAGGCGGAGATACTGTGAAGGCCGCAATTTTGAACTGTGAAGTGCTAATTAGGACGGAGCTTAGTGGAGTATTGACACCAGACTTATACGGTGTGCATACTTGAACGGTGTGCATTAAGCGACGTCCAGACCACCTGTTCCTAGGTTCAGAATGGTAACTGTATTTTTCTCAGAGACAGTGATGTTATGTATCAGTTTGTGGCTAAAATAGGTTAATTTCATTGTAAAAATGTATTCAGACAAGTTGATAAGTCTGAGTAGATATTTATGGCTATCTGCTTGAAGAAGCAACTAGTTTGAAAATTGTTCTGCAAACATATTCACTTTTTAACACTTGCATGTCTTATGATCAAATCATATATTTGCAGTATATTTAAGGACTGTCTTCCTAGAAATATCCAACAAATAACCAGAATGAAACAACAGCAGATGAATAAACCATACAGATAATTCATAAGTATAAAAATAAATAAATGTCCGAATATAGGTTATCCGAAATGTATTACATTTGTATTATAGCATTAAAAAGCAAATGACGATCGTGTTTACAAACCAGAAATCTTGAACTACTTGTTCCTTGATCCACAGCTCCTACTAAAGGACCAATCGATGTCGCCATCTCACATAAATTGTAGCAAATATCTATTCATCAACAAAGCCGTGCTCAGCAAATTAAATTTCGTTGTGTATGACCTTTATGGTAATTTTCATGACGTAAAGATAACACGAAGTAGCCGGTTACTCATCAACATAAATTATTTGCTAGATCTGGGAACAAAACGCTTTATTTCTCGTTTTGTGACACTCGTAGAGTAAGCTGCGATCATGGATAGAAAGGCAGAACTAGAGAGGAAGAAGGCGAAGTTAGAAATGATGCGGAAGGAGAGGCAAGAAAAAGAGAGACTGAAATCTGAGAAGAAACAGAAAGAGGTACGATTCGTACTGAGTTAATTCGTACTTATGTTAATATAATTCGTATGCACGTGATAAAGTTCTCTTTTAACCCGCGTGTCTCAGAAAATATGTTATTGTTTTTTGTATGAAGTCTTTTCATTAATGACTTGAGATATTGATTTGCCCTTTTACCTAATTGTGAGTCATAACGAGATTCTTTAGACGTTCAGTTCCATATTGTCGCCCTGCCAAATGCAATGTCCCACTCAGTAGCTTTGGCAAACATGGAGGTCATCAATTGGTTCGTTAAAATTTACAGTACACATCTTCCTCACAAAGTTAATTAAGGGCAGTGGTTAGTTGAAGTGGTTCTTATCATTAATACATCATAATCATGATCATACATGGTGATACCAATCTTTGCCCGTTTAACCTTTACAAGTGATAATAAGATTGCAGCCCTTTTTATGGCAAATTTGAGTCCGATATATATATATTTTACCCCTACTTATAAAGAAAATTCCCCTGCAGTAAACTAATTTAGAATTTTAGCCTTATAAATACCCAATTTAGGTGATTCATAACATTCACATGTGACCAGGGGGCACGGGTGTCTCTAATTCTTGAAATAGCTGGTAAATCACTAAATGTAGGTGGAGCTCTTAGGGGTACTCCCTTTAATTATAATCATTCATACAAGAAAAGTAGCTGAGTGATGTTTAAGTTCCTAGGTAATTTTACCAGCTCCCGGCTGTTACTGACACTCCTGTATTTTCGACTGTTTTGCTACTTACTATTACTATTCGTACTATTTATGATTATTAAATTATGTCCCAAAATAATCAATTGTCAAAATGTCGATTTTATGATATTTTTCTATTGGTTTATTTCTATTGATTTTATGGTATTTTTCTGTGACAACAGTCTGATGATCCAAAGACACAAAGTCATGCTCCACAGAGTGCTCGTGATGAAACAGACAAACTGTTACAGGATCTGGGTATTCCACCTGCAGGTAATATTTTATAAAATGGTAGAAAGTGTTTGTATGCTTGGTAATGGTAGACTGGTGTGGCACATAACTTTTGATTAAAGTAAGTCTGTTTACAGTCTAGATGACAAATTTGTGTTTATATAATGGTCTTGCTCACAGAGATAATAACCACGAACATTTAGCTTGGTATAGTAATAGTATAAGTAGTACATGTATCAAAAAAAGAGAGCTAATTCATCTATTTCTTTTACTAGGTTAATCTGTAGATGTTTCTAATATAAAGATCTGCTAATTAAATGATGTGTTAAAGCAACACTGTGTGTTCTCGTTGGCATATGTTTAGATAATGTTATATGTCATGATGCATTCAATTTATTTTTCAACTTCAGGTGAAATAGTTGACAAACCACCCTCAGACAAAGGGTCAGAATCTACTGATGGAAGCAAAGAACCTACACCACATCCAACACCCACTAAAGTGTAAGTGTTCTAGTCAATATACTTCTCGTGTCAAGCTCTTGAAATTGGTAAATATCCTTAAACCAACCATGAACTGCTTTGGTCTGTTTTACCAGCCAAGAATATTTTCTGAGCATTTTTGTATCATTCTTGGTGTAAGTCATTATTAATGACATACACACTCTTAGCATTTAAAATTGATTGTAAATTAATTCTTATTTCTTGTCATATTCAATCATTGATAAAAGATCAACTGACAAATTGTACATAAGTTATAACTTGAAACTTGTATTCTTTCAACAGTAGAACAAAACAGGTGAAACTTTCCGTCGCTCGAGTGTCAGAGACCAACATTCCACCTCGAGAAAATGTCTCATACTCTAAGGAAACACAGACAGCTAATCTTGAGCCACTGGATAGAGATGGTAGGTATTGTTGACCTCTGAAACCATATAACTGAAATATAAATATTAGTGAATGTTTAAGTTAAAATTAATTAAACTAATGGGTTGACTAATCATGTTGCAATTAATTCATTTGTTTGGAAATATCTGTTGTTTTCGTTGTGTAATATAGAAAAGGATAGAGGGTTTCATTAACCATAGTGACTATTTTTCAGGTAGATACTAGGGCTGTAATGATAAACCGAAGTTTGATTAATTTCGTTTTTTTTTCTCATGGTTCAGTTTTGGTACTGATAGCGAATGTTTGGTACGTTAGGGGATATTTTTATTTTTAAAGCAATATTCTAGTCAGAACTTGTAAGTTTATACTCATTATCTTTAAGTAAGACAGCTTTTTGGACTGTTTACTTTTATTACAGCGCATGAAGTTCTATTTCTAGTCACTGCTCCACTTTATTTTATGTCATTACACATTGTTCTAATTCTTCTTACCTAGTCATCATGTGTAAACTGTCAGTTATTGAGAATTTTATGTATTGCGTATATTTAAGTAAGCGAACCAAATAACCGAAAGGGTAGTAATCAAAACAGAATTAAGAAACACCTGTATTATTGCAGTCCTAGTACTTACCTCCTAGGAGTTTTCATGCATTTACATTAACGTTTCTTTTTTGGATAAATTTTGTAGTAAGAGAGAAACTACTTGTTTATTTATTTTTTTCAAGATATTCAAGTACTAATACAGGATTAACTTCTGCTGTAGTATAACTGCTGTCCTTGTCTATTACATTTACTGATTCCACAAATATATGGTGAATGTTGCAACAACAGTATTTGTAATTCCCTTGTATATCAATCACTTGATAAGTTCTGGGGACTTTCCAACATATACCAGTATTTTTCATTTCCAGTTAAATAAATTGTTGTTTTTTTCATTAAGATTTGATATTCATTTAATTAATCTTATAATATTTTAATCTAGTTACTGATATTATTATTTTGTGTGAGTTTCATGATTAATTGACTTGTTTCATTACTTAAATTTGGCTTGATAATAATTCAATGCTATTTCAATTTTATAGGTATTGAATTATATACATACTATGTTTTTAGCTAGAATATTTTCAATAGTTTCACCAATTTATGTCAAATTGATCTTGAAAAAGATTGATTTAATAAATTAGCGGGTAATACAGAGGTTACTTGTTACTTAAGCAAGCTTCCAATCCAGTGTTTATGTGTATTCTATGAAGTGTGTTATTTCATAACTTGCTTATTTGCTTCAGGTGTGTGAGTTGTCTTCCACACCTGGCTGTAATAAGTCCTATAATATTACCTAACAAACAGTATGTTGGTGATTCATTTTGTCTCTGAGTTTTGCAGAGCTGGTCAAAGCTTTTTGTTTATTGGTGTTCCATTTATTTTATAACTGCAATGTTCATATCACGAATGTAATTTTGGTCTCTCTGTAAATAGATGAATTTTTACAGTTATGTTTGTTGACGTAAATTCTGTCCATATTGCCCTTTCACTGCATGATATTAATACAATATGCTATAATATTATATTGTACTGTTCACTTGACTTACACTGTGTGTTTAAATCAAAATGTTACTGTGAAAAACTCCCTGTTTTGATTCCTCCCTACTCAGGACATGGTGGTATACGTCACCGTAAGTAATCCTTTAACATGAAAATGATACTTAATGACTCGTGTATTCTAGATGTATATGATTGCATTTTGTATGTGTGTGTTTTAAATATCAATGGAATGCTATCTTTAATTCTCTGTATACCTGATTGTGTTAAAACTTTGTGATATTTTGTTCCTGAATTGTTTTTTGCTTTTGTTTATGTTTAATAAAGTCATAGCAGTACTACTGTAAGTGTTTCATTATATCATATACAGTTACAGTAATATTGCTGTCATTTCCTTGACTTGTATCCATTATGTCGGATTGTAATTTTTGAATGTTTTTTCTAACTTTGGATGTACCTAGTATGCATGATTTTGTATTTATCTATGCTTTTCTAAGTTCTAACATGCCCTTACATTTTATTAAAAATAACATATTTCTATTAGTATGGATTAAATAGGAGAACATGGAAAGCACTATGACTGGTTATATTTGGAGTTGTGCTGCAAGGGAACTTTAGCTAGAATGCCATTGAATTACTTCAGTTTTTTTAGCCAATAAGTAGGTTTGAGTTAATGATTGGGAAGTACATTTCGCAATATAAATGTCTGATGAAAATGGCCACAAAAGTTTATTGTGTGAATAAGTATTACACAACATCATGGTAGGGATTCATATTTCAGTTCGGAATTTCTGTTAATATTGCTTTACGTTATTGGTTTGCTTAGAACTTGGTTACTTGGAAACGTAACTTTGTGACAAATACATCCTCCTGTAGGCAAAACATTACAGACATTTTGTAGTTAGCCATTCACTTTCTTTTATATTTGTTTGATTTTATTTTGTACAATATTTTTGCATTTAAAAAACTGAATTTTATGGGGAAAGTTCATGTTTCATCATTTTTAATGGCTAATTTAAATATGTGCTTTAGAGTTTTGTTATGCTTTGTTCTATACTTGAGTCTATCCATTTATTTTATGTCTGGCTTGTATACAAAGTTCCACCTGGGCGAATTTCATGAAACAGTTGCATGACCGTGGTCATTTGTTTTTACCTTGTTTCTCTTCCATTCCTTACTCATTTGGTTCCTGTTTTGAGATCATTTATTTTAATCTATCCATTTATTATGACCAAAGCTAGTGAGTTAATTCTGTTTGATCAATTTTAATGTAAATCTTCATTATTTCAGTTGCACTAGACTTTATAAGCCATTCATTTACCTGTTTTTTCGATTGCATTGATTTAGTTAGAACAGAGTTATGCCCCTTGAGTTGATTTAGTTAAGTGGGGGCTCCTGTGTTAAACACATTCATATATCACCTTTTATGAATGGTTTTAATTCGGATTCCACAAAATTGTTTCTTAAATGTTCCAGCCATATCAAGCCATACTCATTCAGGGGTTGCATTTGATCCAGTTGAGTTGACTCTTTGACCCCTGGAATTCCAAAACCGAAACACTTTTACCCGAAGTATTCTGGCCAAAGGCTCAATTTTTCTCTAAATTATGGCATTTTGGCTACAAATGGTAAAATCCAGTCAAAAATGATCGATTGAGATTTTGTACTTTGTGGAACCCTTGTCATTCCTAGTATATGTTAGTATTTTTACTGCAATGATTTTCCCCACTGAGAGAGACCTGTTATGCGATCCTATTCTCATTTTGTTTGGGGTGTCATTGATAGCGGAATCTGTTTTGATATATCAAGTCAACAAACATATTGACATTTTTATATGGATATATAGAAATAGAAAATTAAAATTTGAAAGATCTTAACTGGTATTTATCCTACATAGAATACATGAACGCTGTCTTTTTATTCCCTCAAAACAAAATATATTATCCTGGAAGCAGCCTTTTTGTTTGTGCAAACATTTATGACTAAATCATGCTTGAATGAGCTTGGCTCGACGATAAATTAGGCAAAAAATCTGGAAGCTACCAGCCAGCAAACAAAAGAGATCATCGTAATTGTATTGATATTTCCAAATCTGTGTCAATATCAGATCAAATCATTTGAATTGATAACATATCAATATCATTTCTGTCGACCTTCAATGTTGATGTGTTTTTATAATATCAGAATGATATGTGTTGTTGTACATGAAACATATTTTATGATTGATTGCATGCAATTTGATCATACTGTAACCCATATTATGCAACGTTGCCATTTACTTATATTTCATGAATCATTCTTCACTCTCACAGCTTATGCTGAAACCATTATCTTTAGCATTTGCAGCTTAAATGTTCATAGGGCATCAACCAACGATAATTGTCTTGTTCTTGACATCCTGCGATGATGTCGCATGCTTACAGGATACACTGAGTCTGATTTTATACACTATGCAAATCACCGTCCTTGCAAACTGTATCTCTGTTTGTTGATGCCATATCATGTAGTTTTTCATATCATAGATGAAGAATGGCCATTTTTCTGGTGTTTTTTACTCACAATATTATATGATTTGATTTGCTGACTGGCTTGGTGCTACATGTATGGATGCATATTGTTGTGTAAGTTATTCTCTAAACGTTGTACGCAGGGCTTAGAACTTTACCGACGCTCGGTAAACCAAGTTTGGTTTTTTTGATAATTCTCTATATTGTTCCTACTTGTTTTAATGCTATCAAAGCTAAAGGACCTTGGGATTATTACGGTGAGTGAACAATTTCAGGTCAAAGGACAAAATAAACAGGAGCAACTCATTTCATCTGTGTTCACAGATTCATATTGACTGTGAATAAAATATTCGAAGGTTTCGTTTATGATCGTTAAAAAAAATTTGAATCATTTTCCACAAAAACAGGTTGTATTTATAGCCATATTTGACATTTTGCCACATATTCTATTTGGTAGAATACATACGCTTTTCATTGTCATTTTATGTCATAACAGTATTAATCAGTTTATGTTTAAGGTCTCTAGGTAAGTTTTTCTGTGGGTGGAAGCTTTAAGGGTAACATTCGATCAATGTAGTCGCTTGGTACTAGGAAGGTAAAGCATTTGTTTATTTATTTCATGGCATATTTTAAAGCCATCATGAATTACCATGGAGACCCTTGTTGATACACTAGTTATGTTTGGAATTTTAGTGTATGGTTTATCATAAAATATCGTAGTCATTGTAGAAGATGCATTTTAATGCATTTTTTATGCACTTGACTAAGAGAATAGTGAACTATCTACTTATGTTTGTTTGTCAATAAGTCCCACTTGACACTATGCATGTATGGTCTGATTTATATCTGTACAGTTTCTACTTTGGGAAATATACATATTTATGTCTCCTTACGGAGTGTGATAGTTAACGGACTTCGTTTCAGAAACTTTCATGACATTTGCTTTTATATTGATTTAAATTTTTCACATCATTTTAATATCATTAGCAATAATCATTAGTAATCATTTCATTCATTCATTCTTACTGTTCCTCATTCAACCCAGCTGTTCCTACATGTTTAATATCATCATGATTTATAAATATCTCCGATAGTTAGTGTTCAACTACCACATAGACAAGATTTATCATTTCTCTACAATATTGATGTAAGATGTGTTTGAATACCAAAGTTAATATTTTTGCAGTTTGTGACGGTCTTTCTGACACAAGCAGTCCTAGTCATAGATCTAAACTCGGTACGTTACCATGGTAATTGTTCATGCATGAAAAACCATGTTTCTGTTAATTGTAATTTTTTTCCACATTACCGTAATAACATTGCATAAGTATTTGAATTATATTTAAAATGATATTGGCTGGTGACAGAAAGGCTGTTAATAGTATCTTAGTTTAATTCCGTAACAATATTATGATAATAAAGTCTCAATTCACTTTACAGTAGGAATTTTCCTTGTATAGACATTATACAACTTGTGCATTAAGATTAAATCCAATATTCTTGGGTATTTATTTCTTACAGTCAACAAAATTCTATTAAACAGTTTAAGTTGGCATTTTTTCTACTTGATGATTCATTCAAGACGACAGTTTGCTATAAATAATTTATGTTTATAACCAATGCTATCCCAGGATCACACGGTTCACCGAGGCATTATGGGTCTCCTCGGTTTCACGGTTCTGACACGGGATTTGAATGGGACGATGAGTTCTCATATTACGATGAAGGTACACCCAGTGTAGTGTCAGAGTGAAACATTTTTTCATTTGGAATGTCTCTTTAGTAACTCTCAAATATTCATCATTCTGCTTTTAGTTTGTTGAATATACTACATATGTTTGAACATAATATATATCTGTAGTGCCATAAACATGTATGTTGTGTAATCAATACTGGCTGATATAGCAAATGCCTTTAATCTAGTTAAATACAGTTTAATCCAGTTTTACTCGCAGTCATTTAGTGAGTAAATAAATGTTTAATGTGTGTTGGTATCTAATACACAATGTAATTAATGCCTGAAGGAGAATTAAAATAATACGAAATGCGTTGCAAAAAAAAACTTTTGAGGTTTTTTTCTTCTCTTTTCCGTATTGTGATACTCACAGTCATTTATGAGATGAAGTCATGAAAATTTTGTTTTGTCTATAATTTTGCAAATAAAATGTGTCTAAGTACCTTTATATTTACAGAATATTATATGTCTTGAAATAACTTCAAGGTACAAAAAGCATAACTAGTCTATCTACATATAGATAACAACCAACATCATTTGAAATTCTTACTCACTTATTGACTGACTGATGGTTTTATATTTGGATGGATTGTGAAGTTTTAGACCTATGACAGCTATATGGGCCCAGTTGAGTTTAAGAGGTGATAACAAAACTAGTCAATCTGTATATAGAAGCTGATGGGGTTTTTGCTTTCACATGTTGAGTTGTTCTTGCGAATACTGTGTTTCCTGATTTTTTAGATGGCCATACTGACAGTCACAGTATACTGTTTATGGCACTACTATTATATATATTGTTTATTGAGATAGCAAGGGTCTCCATGAGTACTAATTCATGTTATACTCACTGAAATACAATCCTCACTTGTATATGATTTTACGTGTATAGATTATACTTTGTTTTTTCATTCTTTTGACAATTTTCAGCTATGAAAAACAATCCAATGTGTTATTCCTTTATGTGAATGTATTAAATCAAGGGTTTAGACAAAACTACTGTAACTGAATCTTGGCAACAAATAAGTTACTGTAGTTATGCACTGAACCCTCAAATGTGAAAGAAAGGTTAAAGAGGGATGGATAAAAGCGGATGTACATGGAAGATTGCAAATGACTTTAAAATGAGAATGTTTTGGCAATTGTTGGTTCTGTAAATCATTTTTGTGGCTTGATTACACTTTTTGCAAGATTAAAATGGCTAATATTTTCATGCATCAACTAAATTATTATTATATCATTATAATAACACACAAAGTTGCATTCTATATATATACAAAACTGCACTTTCTCTTGATTTCATTTTTTTCTTCATATTTAAATTACCAAAATGATGAAGCAACTTCTGTTCCATTCTGTTCTGTGATATTATTTTCTGTTGTATTCTATGATTCTCTGCATTGTCTTATAGTATCTACAAGTACTTCCATGATATACCATTTATCAAATTTGTCTGACCTATACATTACATTGGTTTTATAGGTGTGTAGCCTTTTTTATTAGCGTGTGGGAGGGTGTAGATACACTAAAATATTTACTGCCTGCTTTCTCTCTCATCATTTTGTTTGAGTTTATTCATTTGGAACACATATTGCAACATATTGTTCAGTTTTATTCATACTGTTAGACAGTTTAGGTGTTCATAATTGAACTGTAAGTCTATACACAACAATTGTTGGTCCCTCGGGTTATATTTTAGTACTTGTGGTATAAATCACGTTAGATATTGTTTTACTCTTTGTTCTGTACCACTATGTTTATTCATCTTTATTTGAAGATATTTTATTATTTTAGAATAACTTGTTTGTGTGGGTGTGGCCGATAGTATAGGAAATACTGTATTAGTCAGGATATCTGAGTATATCATGGAAAACCCTTGCTTTCTCTTCACCAGATCTCAAGATCATATACTTTAAGATTAATCTCAAAATGCATTACATAATCTCATTTTCATTCTTAATCAACTTAACAATGATTTTGATGAATATTATGAGGAAATGTTGATTTAATGTGTTGAGAGTTTTAATGGAAGTGTGGATTATTTGATAAAAATTGATATCATATTATTGATATGTGACAGAAGTGTCTTCATCTTGAGATTAAACTCAAGGTTTATGGGCTTGAGATCATTTGTTGTTAGCATGTATATTGTGACTTAATTGCTGTCTTTTTTTTTTTTGAAAGAAACATTTGTATTTTTTGTCTTGAAAATGTGCAATCTGTTATTATTATATGGAAGTGGCTGTCTACAAACCAGTGGGGAATCTTTCTGTATGGGAAATCAAATACAGTAACACACAGGCACATCCTCATCCGAATGCAGGAAAAGAGAATTTCCTGATTTTCTGTTCAGGAAGTTTCTCATACTGCCAACACTTGACTGACTCTGATTTGCTTCTCCATTTATCTACCTGTGTACTTATGTTTGTTTGTCTTTATCAAGTTGCCCAGTTGTTGCCATGAATTGGTTGTTACCTCCTGTTGCTAGCAGAATTCTGTTTTTTTGTAAATGTTAACACCTTTACTCTGTATTCAGTTAGTTGTACATATTTATATTTGGAAGACTTTGTTTTTGGATATTGAAGTTGACTGAAAATTCAGCTTGGAGAGGTTCACTGTATTTAACTTGGTTACACTCTTCTATAGATAGTGTCAGTTCTATTGTAAGCAGTCCTTTTTGGACAATTATGCGTACATGTAGGACATAGGACTTTCAAAAGGACCATAGATGTGGGATAGAATTTGAAAATTTTAGAATTTTATGGGGCAGATCCAGGATTTTGGCTTATAGGGGGGAGGTAACTGTTTGGTCACTTTTTTGGTTTTGCTCAAGCCTAATAAAACGGCAATAACTGTTTTATTCTTAGTTTTTAAGTTTTTGAACATAAGATTGGGGAATTTTAGGGGGGTGGGGTACACATCGCCCTCTAGATCAACTAGTGATTTTATCATTTCCAATGTAACTGGAATGAAAGAGGAGTTATAATACACTGCCAAAACTAAAGCTGCATATTCAACAAATATTCATAGTTCCTTGTTTTTGATTCTTTTTTGAAAAGTAGCGCTTACCCAAAATACCAGTAGTGAAAGTTTAAAGTTCAGTGTGTACTGTAACAAGCACTGCTGTAGTGCTTAACTCCTTGTTTGTTACCCTTTTTGCACTTATGTCATTTTTGATTGTACAATATTTTTATTCGGAGCACAAATACTGACTGTGCTTCAGCATGATTGTTGCTTTGCAATACATTTTAAACTGCATTCACTTATTCATTGATTATATCTTTCTGTTAAATCAATTTTCTAGAAATTAAGTTTGGTAAGATATTAAGTAGTATAACCATTAAATGTAACATCAGCATGGCTGGTTGTGCGGGATGATAATCTATGTTTAACTTTACAATTCAATCGAAATTTGAATGTTTAAATATGATATATAAAATATTTCCTTTAAGACAATCAACTATGTTCTTCTATGTACTGCTCTCTCACAAACTGGTGTTTTGATTTTTTTGTTAATTTGTGTATGTATATTCACCTAGCAACCTTATGAAAGTATATATTTTACTTAGGTCTAGAGATTACCAACTGGCATGTTTTCTCTATTCACCATTGTAACTTTTGTCAGCGTAATTTCTCAGTGATTTCAGTACAAATACTATATAAATATTCCTTATCACAACTTCAGTTGAATGTGTATGAAATGAGTGTTATTCGTTTCCTATTACTGTACACATTGTACATGATCTGTGTTTGTTTAACTTAGAAATATCTTATCAGTTGCTTCTGTTTATTTTGTTCTGTTTATTTAAACAATATGGTGGAATCTCACAAGAGCATGATACTTATTGCGCTTGATACTTATTTATTCAGTAGCTTCATTTTCTCATTTTATGCCGAACTGGGTCAATATTCTTACATCATATGGGATAGAATTGCCATTTTGAAGCTTTGGCAAAAACCTAGATTAGCCACTTTGTTACATAAGCTTTGCTCCAAAGATTGTTAGTATAACTTTCCATGTTCCATGTTGCATATGCCTTGGTAGACTTACATAAAGTGTATGTTCTGTTACTGTCTATACTGATTTAAGCATGACATGACAGTCAATTATCTAAGTTGATGTTTGTGTGAAAATAGTCTTTCTGTAAGATGTTTTGTAATAACAAAATTGATTTATTGATTTGAATGTCATCATTATGAGATTCCACCATATCACTCAGTATATGTAAACATGTACAGTTTGTTTTAATTGAGCAGCATTTAGAGTTGTACTAACACTCTAGTTCTTGTTTACGACGATGATCGTCGTTTAGATGATGACCAAGAACAAGACACAGAATCGATTGATATGTCCTTGGGTACCGGACACCCACACAAGATGCCCCACGTGGAGATGGTAGCTCCATCTCTGACAGCTGAGGATAAACCTCAAGGTATGTGGAAGAGTGTGTTTGATTTAATACTACCTTCAGAAACTCTCTTGTCATTTTGGATTGTTTGGCTTTCTGAATGCCCAAAGACAAATTGAAAAAACATAATAAAGCTGTTCTCTAAGGCTGTAAAGGATGTTCAGTTTGCTCTACTCCTTATACACATTCAATGGTTGGCATATGGGGCAGTGGAGACTGCATTAGACTGTTTTGTGACCACATGGAATGATACTTAAATGAGTATGATGATTATATTCATCAATGGCTAGCCAAGGAGCCTGATGATTCAAACTTATCAAATACGAAGACAATTTTCCTTAAGATACTGTATTTGTCCTAATAAATGCACTCACACACTACATTGCAAAATGCTAAATCTTTATACATGTAAAGCTGATGGTAATGTTTGTTAGTCAATTTCTAGATGTATGGATTTCATCTTGTACTGTCTCAAGTATTTTTCCACAAAAAGTATGAAATTATTGCCAAAAATACTTACTTGATGTACAGTGCATATTTGATAAGACATGGAAATTGGTTAGTTGCAGACCGGATAAGCTCTCAATACTGTGGGGGTGACTAATGCCATATTTTTATCATTTTCATTTTATTCCAGTACAATTACGTGAATTGAGCGAGGACGAGAAGAATACGATACAATTATCGGAGGAGTTCCGTTCTTTCATTTCTCATTCATCACGTGTTATTGAGAGAGCTTTAGATGAAGTGGATGTTGATATTGACTACAGCAGATCTGCTGATGATGAACTAAGCAAACAGTATGTGTAGATAATAATGTAAAGTTAGGCCTTCAGAACAAGTTGGGGTTTTTTTGCTGTACTTTGACCGGCTCGCCAAAATTGGCCCTGACTCCATTTTTTGGCTGTTCTGTGTAGGACTTTCTTTGTGTCAAAATTTCTAAAAACATATCAATCAATTTCGTACTCTCCCGTAAAATTGTGGGCAGTGGTCCTGCAAACAAGCATCCAAGGATGGTCTCACATACTTGATTTAATATGAAATATAATATATAATGTTTGCTGCGATTTTCTGTAGCAATTATATTCACTGTATAATATGAGCGAGAGAAACATACTATATAAAAATAGTATTCCTGAGAGACTCTGAACTTTTCCTAGACTGTTTGTTAATTGGGATGGCTTTGAAATTCTACAAGCATCCTCTGAGGAAGGCTGTGTCTTGTTCACTACTAGTGTTCGTGCATAAAAAATGCATCAATAAATTTTCTTTATCTATAAGTATTACCTCATGTTCTTCATTGTTTGCTGGAATGACCTTGATGTTGTCATGACATTTGAGAACCTTACCAAGCTGTCAGTGAAGGCAATGTACATCACATCTACAATGCTTTATTTATCATACTTATTTGTTTTCACTGTTTTACAGAGATTTGGCTGGTGAAAGGTTGAAATTGAATCGTGAATTCTTTGATGAAAGGTGGTCAAAGCATAGAATTGTCACCAGTATGGACTGGTCAACTCAGGTGAGAGGTTCACTTATCTGTAGTTACTACACAATGGAAATACTGTAAAACCTCACTTAAAGACCACCGCAATAATAAGACCACCTCGAAATTAAGAACACAATTCAAGTCCATTTTCATTTTTGCTCTTTATTCAACCTCAATAATAAAACTACCTCAATAAGAAAACCAGCTTTCAGGGTTCCAAGGGTGATCTTGTTATTGAGGTTTTACTGTGTTTATCTAGCAAACCATTATGTGTTTTGACATTAATTTCATTGATGTGTTATATTGGGTGACTTCTAAACTGTATTTATAAGACAATCTGTAAACTTGTTTTGCTAATTTCTGCAGCTATGCTGAAATGGAGCTGTTAATTTTTAGTTCCCTGTGTTTGCTTCATGACTGATGTTTATTGAAGTTGCAGCTTGCTGAAAGGGTGCCCATCTATAGATTTGTGTAAAAAAATCTTTTTAAATTTCGAAAATTTGGTTATTTTTACCAATTAAAAAAATTGTATTATTGTCATATCTGTAGTAAAACATTGAGGAAAACTTGGAGGTGTGCCCTGTGTTTGCAATACATGCAATTTAGTATAAGTATCAAATTTAACTACTTGTATTAATCACTCTTGATTACTGCTGTCTGGGTTACTTACCAGTACAAATGTCTAACTTAGGGATTTGGGCAGTTCGTGGTTCAACCTCCCGAGGGTAGTATACAATTTAACAAACTCACAACCTTCAGGTCAGGAGGCAGGCACTCTATCCTTCAACCACTAGTCCTGTCAATACATGCAGTGTTACCATATTATAACGTTCATGATTGACTATATGAATGTTTGATATCAATCTAGCAAGCTGTCTACTTGTGTTTTTATGTTGTTTGGTTTACATTGCAGTTTCCAGAACTACTAGTTGCCTCGTACAGTGCCAATGAAGATGCACCTCATGATCCTGATGGTGTGGCTTTAATTTGGAATTCTCGTTTCAAAAAATCTACCCCAGAATATGTGTTCCATTGTCAAGTGAGTAGTGTAATTTTACTGATTCTTTACAAGATGATGGCAGTTGTGTGCATCTAGTTGTCAGTGTTCTTTGTAGTGCTTAATAACACCTGTTATAAAGTCCTGCATCCAGATTTAGGCCGAAAATTTGATACTTGAGTGGCAAGACATGTTTAATTTATATCTCAAGTGACTGTACCAACCAAAGGGCTTAATGTGGCCCCCTGGTACCTCTGCATAAAGTTCAGGGATTTTTGCTTTTAAGCATTCTCATCCCTGCTGGTGTAAAACCATTGTGATGTAGTTTTGGTTACGAATCCGTTTCCATAGATTTTCACAAAATCCTTGACTTTACAATATGTTTTCATGTCAGTTTTATATTGATGTTTTTTTGCAATAAATTGGTTGCCTAATACAACATTGTACCCAAACATAATTGAGACATTTAGAAGAGTGCGTATATGTATTAACAACATAACTGTTTCATGCATCAAACATTAAGAAAAACCTGCTTTGAATTCAAAAGCATATATTGTGATCTTAGACAGGCTATGGTAATGCTTTGTTCATGTTTTCTTGTCAGACAGATATTAGGTAATTTTCTCATATAAATATAATAAAACAGGTTATTTTACTTCACAAATTTACAATATTCTGTACCTTGACTTGACTGCAGTATATCGAAGTGTTTTAAATGAAATTCTGTTGATATTTCAGTCGGCTGTAATGTCAACTTGTTTTGCTAAATTTCACCCAAATCTAGTCGTCGGTGGAACTTACTCTGGTCAGATTGTATTGTGGGATAATCGTGTATTGAAGAGAACACCAATTCAGAGAACACCATTATCTGCTACGGCTCATACGGTATGTTACAATCCTTGTTATTGTAGGTATTCATTGAATCTATTAAAATACATCATTATAGTAGTTTAACAAGTTCAATTTGAGTTTACTTTTCTGCTTGCAGTACTTAACCACAAAATGAAATTTGAAAACTTGAACTCGGAGCAATTCAAATTCCAAGCACATAGCAAATTTCAGCATCATAAAACTATATATTGAAATAATTGTTAAATAATAATTTGAAAACTAAAACTTTTCTGTTTCACCTTTTTGTAGCTAAGTTGCATTAAGCCATATGTTTTGATAATTAATTATCAAATACATTAATTTATTTTATCTCATTCGTGATCAAAGCACTATGTTTATTTTGAATCACGTTTGGAGTCATTGTTCTGGATAAAACATTGTCTGGTGTCTTATAAGGAGATGTGGAAGAGGTCTTGGTTTGAACCCACAAGCTCCGAGCTAAGTGGCTGACTCCTTATCCACTCTACCACTGCTCTTCTGATTATTTGAATCTACAGTAAAACCGCACTTAAAGAACTCTTCAAAATTAAGAACACAATTTTCAAGTCCATTTTCACTGTTTTTCTCTATTTAACCTCCATATTAAAACTACCTTAATGTTAAGACCAGTTTTCAATGGTCCCAAGGGTGGTCTTGTTATTGAGGTTTTACTGCATATCAATGCTTCAATGACCAATGTATCATGTAATTATTTATTCAATGATATTTGCAGCATCCTGTTTACTGCGTGAATGTTGTTGGCACACAGAATGCCCACAATTTGATCAGTGTATCTACTGATGGAAAAATGTGTTCCTGGAGTCTGGACATGCTTTCACAACCACAGGTAAATATACCATGTCTGGACATTGGAAGAAAACTATTCTGATGCACTCATTAAGGATTATTTGCCTGCTAGTATTCAGATAAGATGCTTATTGTTAAAGATCCATTTTCCACTGTTATTGGGGATAAGCATCTTCTTTTCAGTTGACATATTTTTCTGGGTAAAATAGGCCAAGGAATAGTTGTCATAGATGTCTCCAATCATAGGCATGAAGTAGTATCACCGTTTGTCTGTCTTTTCAATAAAACTGTACACAAATGGGAAGCATGATGAAGTGTGCATTGCTCAAGAGTCATTTCTGTATCTCAACAGTCGTTAGCAAGGTCACTTGCCTCTTTGGGGTCATAGCAAGGTCACTTGCCTCTTTGGGGTCATAGCAAGGTCACTTGCCTCTTTGGGGTCATAGCAAGGTCACTTGCCTCTTTGGGGTCATAGCAAGGTCACTTGCCTCTTTGGGGTCATAGCAAGGTCACTTGCCTCTTTGGGGTCATAGCAAGGTCACTTGCCTCTTTGGGGTCATTTATTGCATAGGAGAGACACACCTCTGACAATTATTCTTATATCTGTTTATCAATGGCACCTGTTTATCAATGACAGATCATTATTTTTGTCCTATTAATCAATGAAAGATTGTTATTTTTGTCCTGTTTATCAACGGATGGATATTTGGTCGTTTTTATCAATGAAGGATTTTTTTGGCCTTTCTGTCAATGGAGAATGGTTATTTTTGTCATGTTTAATCACTGCAGATATTGTTTTTTTCTGTTTATCAATGAAAGATTGTTATTTGGTCCCTGATTATGTGTTCATGTTGTGTTCATGTTTATATTACAGGATTGTATGGAGTTACAACAACATAAACAAAGTAGAGCAGTAAATGTAACCAGCTTCTCCTTCATGTCGGGAGATGTTAACAACTTTGTTGTGGGTAGTGAGGATTGTTCAGTATATGCTGCATGTAGACATGGAAGGTAAATATCCTGTTTTAATGGTTTTAGTGATTATCAAAATATGTAATATCTGCTTTATTTCTCAATAATATCTTTAATTTAGTGTTTATTGTATGTGAATCTTCAAGTATTCAGTTTCAATCAAAATTAGGACTTCTAGAAAAAAATGATCTATTGTACTTATATTATTACTAAATTGTCTTCATATTAACTAATTATGTTAACTAATTAAGTTAATTAACTCTTATTAACTTATATTAATTTACTCATTGCTGAGATATTCTTTCATTGGTTTTAGTCTATAGCGCTACTTAATTCAGAATTTGAACTTTTTTCTGTATGCATTTATAACTGAATTTTATATCATAAATGATGTCTCAGATGCTTAATTGTAAAATAATTTTTATATGTTATTTGCAATAATTCACTTGTGAATTTATCAATAAAGTGACATAACAGTTGCCTAACAATGTTTGTCACTGTTGTTAAGAGAGTAAAAGTTATTTTTACCAATAAAATATGTTTATTTGAACAATGTTAATATGATAAAACTTTTAAATTTTTACCAAAGGTGAGTTTTTATCATTGTCAGAAATATATTAAATGTAATTAAGTCTGTAATATTTAACCACTCATGTTATATCCTACTTGTAAAACATGTGTTGTGTATGTATTACAGTAAAGCCGGTGTGAGTGAGATATTTGAAGGACATCAAGGTCCTGTGACTGGTATAGATTGTCATCGTGTAGCTGGACAGATTGATTTCTCTCCTTATTTCCTTACATCTTCTTTTGATTGGACCATTAAACTATGGAGTATCAAGGTATACACTTGTAACACATTTTTCTAATCGTCGTATTTATTAACATAAATCCAATGAAATATAAATTAACTAAATTTGTTTTATTTCATACTTGTCTATATGTCAATCTCTCATACTTATACAAAAATCTGCATACACAGTTTTCTATCAACATTAATAAACAAAAGTGAAAGTGTTTCAGTGTGCGCTGTTTGTGTCTGTACTGTTAGTTGGAAATAATAAGCTTCATTTTTTAAATTTTGTTTTTATTGGCAAGCATATCTAGAAATTGTTAGGTGTATATGGTGTTTCTCAGTGGCTTTTAAATGCGATTTATAACTGCAAGATAATTACAAAGGCTTTTATGAGTGTGCCTATATTGTTGTAAGAAATTTGTGATACTGACTTAATTTGCATACTGAAATCGAAGTTTCATCATTCTTGTTTTGACCAGAATAGATTGGCTTTCATTATTTGGAAATTAATTCTCAAAGCATTTATTTTCGCTTGTTGAAATAAATACAAACTGGTTTCATTGAGATCCAGAGGCAATACATAGAGGGTATGGTGCATAACGACTGACTCTCAGATTTCGTGAAATAGATTTACATTAGTTTTAAACTAGATTGTTGATTTTATCTGGTGAAAAAGATTCTCTATAATATAAGTGTTTCAGTCAGATATTCACTTAAAATGGATGTGTTTTACTTTCATCTTGGTATTTTGCTTTATATTTCAGGATAACAAATTCATCCATTCGTTTGAGGATAACAGTGACTATGTATACGATGTACAGTGGTCACCAATACATCCTGCATTGTTTGCTAGTGTTGATGGTATGGCTAGATTAGACTTATGGAACCTTAACCAAGACACTGAGGTTTGTATAATCTTAACAAAGAGAAACATCAGTGAAACATGATCCTTATTTCCGGTGTGTGTTTTCATTTGTCAGTTATGCTTGCTCGGTTAGCTCCGTTGGTAGAGTACTAGACTGTTGATGAGGAGGACATAGGTTTGAACCATCTGGTGATGTATATGTCATCCACCTCGGACGCATATGAGAAAGGTGTGAGTTGCTTACAGAAGAAGGCTAGATCTGATTGGGAACCTGGGACCACAGGGCGGGTCCACACAATCCTCCAACGTACCTATATTATTGTTGAATTATGGCTTAAAGGTCTCAAACTAACAAACAAACAAGATATTGTCAGTTGCTGATTATAGACTGATATGCTTTGTGTAAATCTAGCTTCGTTTGTATTAGTATTTATAATGTTTATTCATTGATTTTATGTGGAATTTCCTTAAACATTGCGTTTATTTGGTATACATGTGAAATCTGTATATTTTGATATTAAATCATTTAGGTCCCGTCAGCATCTGTATCTCTAGATACTGGTGTAGCCTTGAATCATATAAGATGGCATCAGAGTGGACATAATATCGCTGTTGGTGATGATATGGGAAAGATTTATACCTATGACATAGCTGAGGTAGGTCTCTGTTCAGTGTCTCTGTAATGTGCTAGCTATGTTTATAATGAAAGGAATACAGTAAAACCTCACATAAAGACCACCTCAATAATAAGACCACCTCAAAAGTAAGAACATAATTTTAATAAGTCCATTATCGCTGTTTTGTTTTTATTCAACCTCAATATTAGATCTACCTCAATACTAAGACCAGTTTTCAAGGGACCTAAGGGTGGTCTTATTATTGAGGTTTAACTGTATTTGGTAAGACCAGGATTTCCCATCAGACAAATGCTAAGCAAAATTTAACCACAGTTAAAGTAGTATGATAAGTGGGCTCTTAAATTCTAGTTTGTTTGGCATTTATTCTTCTGGTACATTCGAAAAAAATATTGATTTAGACATTTAGTAGAGAACTTAGTATTTTGCTTTTTCTATATCAATGGTTTGGCACAAAACCATTGTAACTTTGCTGAAATTACTGAGTGCTAGCCCGAATGGGCAAGTGCTTAATTTAAGTGAATATACTTTAATCGGAGATAGAGAAAAAAATAAAATTCATCAATGATTTTAACAACTTTTATAGTCCCGTAATTGTGACTTTTTCTGCGTTTTATGAATTAGTGTTAACTAAGTTAGGGCTAGTATAAATGATGAAGGGCTGGTGGTTTGGTTGAGTTACTTGCCCAAATGGGCTAATGCATTGAATTAAGGCAAACTGTATATGAACTTGATTTTGGATGTCTCAGCTATGTGTTATATGTTATATTGTATAATGAATATGTATTTTCAAAATATATTTATTTTACAGAGTTTTGCTAACCCCAAGTCTGATGAATGGTCAAGGTTTGTTCATACGTTACAAGAACTTCGACAGCATGCTGCTGAACGTGAAGAGGACACGACCATGGCGGGGTTATCTTCTCCTTTACGATGAGACTGTCTGTGATCAATATACAAATACTCTGTATTCAATGTTACATGGTGAATTTCTGATGGAAATACTTGAGACATTTATCAATCATTCAAACTAATAAATTGTTTGCTTACAATAAATTTAATTAGCCTTAGCCATTATTTGGCTTTCTGATTTGTTGCAAACATATTGTTGCGATAGATTAACAAGTATTTCGAAATAAAGGGATACTAAATTTAAAAAAATGGTTTTAAAAGATAACAACAATGGATATATACTGTACATCCATAAGGTTCAGAAAAAATATATAAATTTTTATATATTTATAGTACCTTGGAATTATTTGTTTCGCTAAGGTGCTGATCCTTTTGCTACAAGGTGTATATTATCCATAGGTAAACTATTTTAATGATATTGTCCAAAGATTTTATCTGAATGATAATTTTTTTGAACTGATGACAAGTATAAGAAATTTGATTATTTCTGTCCTTATTAATTTTCTTTCTCAGTATATTTGTATTACATTATATGCATATACTGTAAAAGTCTTTATTTCACAAATTTCCATTTTTTGTTTTTTTCATGAGTTTTATTTTTTCAAGTTCCTTGCTGAGATGTTCGGACATAGTGATGAACATATATTTTAGCGAGATTTTGAATTAACGAGTTTTTAAACTCGCGAAATAACATGAAAATAAAAACGTCGCGAAAAATAGGACTTTGACAGTTCATGTTTGTGCTTCCGTATAATCCAATCATTTAACCGATATTGGCTTCTGTGTGGTGTTTACATGATAGTTGCTTGAAGAATAGTTTATGTTATGTTATATGATAGCTGTCTGGAAATAATTTGTATTATTATAAGTGCTTATATTGTATCTTTTTTCTTGGACCCTTGTACTTTCTCTAAAATTGTTAAATGCTGGGAATTATGCTTTGAATTTTATGCTTCTGTGATGAAGAATTCTCAGTTTTATTTGTAAAAATGATAACTGCCTAAAAGTGCTTTTCATTGAATGGTACCTTGGTATGTAGCTTTGTTTCTTTACTAATGGTGAATTGAAATTTGAAATGAGATAGTCAAGCGTGTCGTAAAATAAACGTTTAAGCTTTAGATGGTATTGTTATATTGTCTGCTAAAATTTATATTCTTATCTATGCCTTCTTGTTAGCAGAGTTTGTTGCTGCATATTATAAGCAACATCACATAGTTTGAACTTGATTGCAGACATCCATCATAACTATAACAGTTAACCCGATGCTTAATTTATTTGTATAGTGATTGTAGATAATAGTACAACTGACACAATTATGATATCTACTTGTTTAACAGAACTGAGTTACCATAGTTTTCTCACCAAACCCTGGAAATGTGCAGGAAATGTGACCAGACAATTCTATACATTATGTGCTATCTTGTTACTATGTGTTCGCTGACATACCTGTTCTGAAATGAATGCTTCGCTATAAATTATATTTATTTGTTATCTACTGCATTAATGAATGGTTGAACTTGTGAGAATATTTATATATTATTCATCTTTGTATGCAACTGATGTATGCCGGTGATGGATTTTCACATATATACGAGATATTTGCTAGCTTTCTGTGCATTACATCACCTTGCTGGTTGATACTTCTAATGAGGTAATAAAGTGATAATGAACTTAAATGTATTACTGTTATTTTTCTAGTCAGTGATGTGTTTATTCATGGCACTCTTTTGTCCATTTCCGGGGCCGTTTATGGGTACCATGATATAAATAAAATTCAATACTCTCTGAAACATTGCCAATTCACTGTATTCAATGATACTCTGGGCAATATGGTTTGAATATATCCGCCCCGATAGTTGATAATGTCTTTGTATTAACTTTTTATTCTGACGACAGAATGATACGAAATGAAATTCAAATCACTATATGCTCCCTGTCTGGTTTCGAAACACGTTCTTAATAGAAAACACAAAACAAAATTTAGAACGTCACGAACCTATATAGAGTAAGATAAGGGTCGTGGTAAGAACATTTGTAATACCTATGAGGTGAATTTTGCGATAAATAAATCATATAAAAGGTATTAAAAGCTTGTTTCATTAATGCTACGATACTTTGGGAAAACAGACGAGGAGCGTATCATGACCGTATGAGCACATACAGGCAACACGCAGTTTGTTCGTCTCTAACGTAATGAACTTTGTGACTGTGTTGTCTTAGTTTGTTTTGTCTTCATTCATGTTGCTGTAATATGGTCGTTGTACACACGTGGGCACACTTGTACATGTTAACTTACCATGCATTTAATTGAATCATCCACTCGTACTAAAAAAGGAAGAAGAAAAAATAAAACTCCTAACTCGGCAACATGGTACCTCTTGAATCAAAGTAGTTGTTAGAGGTTAAAATATCTTACTGTAATTGTATACTCACTTCATGATGCTTGTGAAGAAATGTCAGAGTATGGAATGCGTAACAATATGTGCATGGTAATTCTACGCTGGAAATCGTTTTGATAACTAATACACATATCAGTGGTGTAGATAGCAGTAATGTTCACATTGTGGTTGACGTCCACGTGTACTTATATACATTGAAGACCGACTGATTCATTTAGGAAACCGACCAATCAATATTCACAAATCTCATAATTGAATACCAGTATCAGGAGACAGCATTGTCATTGACCAATTTTAAGATTGTCCTCAGAGTAAACTAACCAGATGCTCGAGTTTTGAGACGGGTCTCCAAAATCAGATGTGTAACCTCAATCATATAGTCCAATGTTGAAAAAATGTGAGGACTATCTCCATGCTCAAATCTCACTTTGGTTCTCTACTAAGTCTTATATGTAGGTAGAATGTACATGCATACCATCAATATAACGTTTTATTAAACAATATCATTAACAGTGTCACATTCAGAATAAGATAGGGTTAATACATTACACTTATTTCTGTTAACTTCAGGATATTAAACATGAGATTTGAGTTTGTTGATCGATCTTAAGTTTAAAGCCCCTAACCTTGCTATTCATCTTCAAAGTAAGATCAGTATGCAGTCTTCAGACATATGAAAATTTACGCGGGAAAGCTATATTTGTAGACGGTGAAAAAAGTGTTTATGATCGTGAATATTTAACCCAGTACATGCTATCAGAAAGGTAATTGAAAATCCATGACCAAGATCAAATCTTACAGCTGAACATCGATCTATCACTGCACCAGCGTTCCGCACGTTTGTAAAACCTGAAAGTTAGGCTTCCGGTAAGACGTAAAATATGCCCCCAGATAAACGGGTAAGTGGTACCGGGTTTTTATACATCGTATAATGTACGGAACGGCGAAACATAAACTGGATGTACGAAGGAGAGAGCGCTTATTATACTAGTCATGGTACAAGTATAACTCTACGTTTCTCTATCCCTCCACACACTTGGTCGCCTTATTAGGGGGCAAAGGCTATACCACTAGTTTCTTAATTAATAACTAGCTGCGCACATGTTAGGAAGCTGACAAGTAGGATTTCCGTTGTTTGGCATACAGTGAACATGTCACTATGTCAATGTATATTGAAGACATTAGGTACACAGTATAGTACTTTGTGTGCAGTTACGTATGATTATATGATATTATTACTAAAGAAATGATATGTTTGAGGTTAACCCTTCTTTATATTCTGACTCTTTATGTAGGTAAGTGGTTGATTTATAAATGATTTTGTGTATTGATACGTGCATGAATTTTTAGTGTTATATAGATTGTAATACCTACTACATGTATTTACCATAATGGTAGTAATCACTTCGATGGATGGTCTCAATAGTATATTGGAATATGCTTCATATATAAATAATAATTCTGAATAGTTTAAGACTTGACGTAGATGAGGAGTTGCCTCAGACGAATCGTCAATAATGGATAAAATAGTCGTTTGGTTTCACAAAAACTATCAATGCATTGGGTCAGTTTGGATAGTATCAATTCTTTCGTCACATCTAGCTATGTCATAATGTCCTGTCTGTTTTCTGGTAGTGTCTACATGACTAATATACAATATACGTTACATTCTACAAACATCTAAGTCATGGAAAAGATATTGATACTAAACAAATCGGGACGTAATTCCAAAATTACAAAATATCGCGGTGTTGTGAAGAATAGGTCGATGAAATATCCTGCGGTCATTCTCCACAGTTGAATTTCCGGTTTACTCTACAGCAGTTTGACAAAGAGATAACTTCGGTTTTAACTCCAGTTTTATACAGGTATATATTTTCTTACGTAGTGTGTACGTTTCGAAGTTTCTGTGCCCTACTCGCTTGTTGCAGCGTAAATACTGGGTACTATTACATTTCTCCGCGGTATGATAGTCGTCTGCATGCACTTCTTAGACACTTAAGAGCGCACGGGTAAAAAGCTAAATAAATCATCTTAGTCTGATATAATACTGTTTTATATTTAGACACTGTTTTCATCAAGTCACGAGAGCCGGACACGTGGGAAAACGCACGTGAGTATTGCACGGGTTTTGGCGGACATTTGGCGACGTTAAATGACATCGGACAATTCCGGGATGATGTACGCCGACAGGAATTCATACTGACACCGGGAGAGGAACTCTGGGTGGGTGCGTCTCTAAAATACGGTCCCTGGACATGGAGAGGTGAAACAGAACTGATATTTAAAGGTATTATCATCAGGTTTATACATGTATTTCTTTTTTGTGGGGTTTAACAACATGCAAGATCAGTGCTATAGTGAGGGTATGAGACAACTGCCATTTGAATTTATTGATGATTGTAGAAGAAGCGGAATGGGAGGGGAGTTGTCATGATGAAGAAGGACATTTTCTGTGCTAGCCTTGGACACAACTCTCTTAGTTTTTCATGGAGTTTTCTAAGAATTACTTCAGAATAGTACCTGGCAGAGACAGTTTGACATTCTGGCATGAAATGAGTAGTATTCCACGTGCATCCCATTATGCAACATAACCTTACCAGCCGAAGGAGACAGTTTAAACTTTTGGAGGGGGGAGTGGAGAACCAGCGCGGTTCCACTGCTTTGATTGTCTCAGGTTCGGCGTAATGAACCCACATTTCATTACCAGTGATAATGCAGTTCAACAACTTATCTCTCCTCCATGATTTAAACGAATCAAATGGTATTTTGTTATAGTCATCTTGGATGCCCTTTGGTCCTCTATCATCCACCTGACACTGACCTTGCTCCTACCATCTTGTATGAAATTTGCAGCCATTGATAGTGTCACTTGCCTCAGTGGGCCTCCTAGACATAGGTCTGTCACAACTGCTAGTTCTACCTTCACGAAACTGAGAAACACAGCTGTAAAATGTAGAACGTGACATGCAGTCATGCCGAGACCTTTTCTGTAGTCTTTGGAAAATATGGCAAGGCTTTTCACCCTCTGCCAGTAGAACTTTTATAATAGATCGCTGTTCTTCTAACTTGGGAGTCCATGTTAGCTAAAACATGTAAAAATAACTTCAAAAATATGTATACAAACTTGTCATTGAAAATCAACTGACCGAATTATTGTCGAAATAATTTAGTTTCCGGTCATGTACAGTATGTGTACTTTGTTGCACGCGGAAGACAGGATCATGAAAGGTCTCGGTAGTTTCCGACCGTCACTCTTATATTTATTTTTACCATTTGTATTACCAATGATTAAGTAACGAACCTATTTACCGTTGGCGGTGTGGAAATGAGCCAAGCCAAAAGCCAGTTGTCGTTTTACTGCTGAAAGTAGTCATTTTCGACATTGCAGGAGTATATCAGAAACATCCAACAGCTGGTAAATATCTACAACTGATTTAATAACTTCCGGTTTGTTTGTAGATAAACATTTCGTCCGTAAAGGATGTCTACGTCTCGACACAGAAAACAGCGGAACATGGATGGAATCACCGACACCATTGAAATGTTTAGATCACTGTGGCTGGCGGGATCAAGTCGGACTGAAGGTTAACTTCTGATCAATAAATTATTCAACCTCAATACTAAGACCACCCCTGTTTCTGAAAGATGTCGGTGTTGGCAAGTAGTCGGATAATCGAGTAAAGCAAGAAATACAAATTAAAGACTGTTCTATGACAATACGGTCTTGTTTATGAGGTGGTACTAATGTTGAGGTTGTTTTTAATGGGGATTTTACTGTTCATGTTTTAATTCATCTGTGATAACAGGTCTTGATTGGAGGTATCAAGGTGATCCTAAAATTCGACGTAAATGCAACGAACTTTTGTCTCGTGAAAAAGACTGGAATAGTTTTTGTAAATACGATGGAAATTTATAGTTTAAAATCGGCAATGCAAATCTGAATATTTCACCAAGTTAAAAGTACACTTAATGCTTGTTCCACAGCACAGTAAGACATATTCCAAGTTTAATCATTCAACATTTTTGATTACTATAATCAGGACCTACAGATACTAACGTACGTTGAAATAAATTACTGCCGGTCACCACGATTGTTAAGGGAAGCAACTCAGCATCGATTTAAATATAGTTTATTGCAGTTTTCTCCCTTGATTTATCTTCTAGGAAAACTACTGTTATTGCAATGAGGATCTCGGCAATGTATCAACAAACAGACCAGGTGTATGTCACATTCGATGTAATTCTACATCTAACATGTGTGGTGGATACAATGCGATATCAATGTACAAGCCTGGTAAATAATAACTCCGTATTTTGTCTACAATGTACACATTCATTTAACATCAATTGGAAAATCAGACGAACTTGACATTAATACAACAATTTTTTCGAAAAAGATAAACTTGTTTCTTATGAGCAGCCGTGATCATTACCTAGGCGAGATTCTGACCCGACTACCGGGTCGAAGTATTGCTTATTGAATATTATGTCAACTTGTTATGTGTTGAAATAAGCTATATAACCAAACATCTAATGAATATTTTTTTCGTCATTGCAACGAAAAATACCGACGATGCACGATTCTCGCACGGAAAATTATAGAGTCCGCGTAATTGATGTGTAATATATTCATGTATATAGGTCAGCATCAGGTTAATTTATAGTTGTTTTAATTTGATCAAGTTTTTTGAAAAACGTTATGCCATCTAGACAACATTTGCTTGAACTGTTTATATTATACTTTGTTTTGATGATAAGTTGTACATGTATATGCTTTACTCACATATACCGTTATTTTCATTATTAACATTGATCTTTCTTGTTGAGAATAATATTTGTGATTTGCCACAAAAGTGGTATTAAGTATATCAAAAGTTTGGTTGCATTTCTTTATGTTCTTAATGTGTTAATGATTGCATTGCAGTTACGTTTACCAACATGCTTAAATATTTTTATAGTACTGTTCTATTTCTGTTTTTTTTATTTCTAAACTATGAAAGCGTGCTTTATATATATAGGCCCAGATCGATGTGGCGGCTGATATTACATCTTCAAGCAATATGTAAGTTATGATTTCAGGTCAGCGAGATCTTACATGGGCCGATGGGGAACCAAAGGACGACAACGATTGTACTTTGTTACGTATTGACGGGAAAGCGACAAGTCCCGAGCTGGTGACCAGTAACTGTGACATGCACACAAGATATCTGTGTACATTCATCGACAATGATAAATGTGGTTTCCAGAACGAATGCGTTCGAGCTTCGTCTTTCTACTCTACATGGAACGGTGCAATAAACAAATGCGAGGACGTAAATGGGACATTTTCTCAATTACAAGAACCACTAGCAGACGACATTTTAAATGACTTGCATGGACTACCACGTGGTTCTTTTTGGGTTGCATTACATCGAAGTAGACACTGGCAGTGGCTGAATGGTAAGTTGAACATACAATCCAGCATTCACATAAGAAATGAACGCAGCTCTGTGAACTACCAGTGGTGACATTAACATTTCATTATTTCTCTCATCGGGTTTACGAATACACGCTTTCAACATCACGAATTCAATATTATGATTCATTATCTTGAATTTCATCGTCACGAATTCACAAAGTTGAAAACGCGAATTCGTGAAATTGAAATCGTAATTTTGTGACATTGAAATTCAAGATGATGAATTCGTATAGTCGAAATCTTGAAATCGTGACTTTCCTCAGAGGGAAAAGTGTCACCACTGGCATTTCGTACATCATCGTATATCTCATTCCTGTGCATATTGAACGTTTTTCCTGCAAATGTATGGTGTCGTGTACAAATACTTTATATTAAGTCAAATTGTATCACTCAGATAAATCATACCCGTGTAATGCACTGAAACACTTGTCACCCTATGGTAAGGCCATCAAAATTGCAGTGTTTCATCAAAACAATTACAAGTTGATCATTATAAAGTGGTACATTTGAACAATTGTATTCAAAAGAGTGTGTCAAATATGACGATAAAACAGTAATCAATTAGACAACCATTGGATGATAGTTCGTATAACCTGAGGTAATTACTTTGTACTCCAATTCAAAGAAATATTAATTCGTTCTTGACAACATCACATATTGGTATGAACTTTACAACAAACAGTACTTTTACCATATAACTATAACATCGACAAAAATACGCGTAAGTTCACAGTATGTGTTAACAAATAGACGGCTAAATAGCTAAAAATAGTTAGAACTTTATTGAAGTACTTAATTCTAATCTAAATGACTTTTGGATGTCTTTCAAGGAGAAACTGTCATTCCAAAATGCTTGCAGCTAAATTTCTAGACATACAACGCATGACTTCTTCAATAACATCTCTTGCAAAATAAGACTTCATGTATGTACCTTTAACCCATATACTTTAATGTCCATATTTGCAATTGTTAACCGTTTCATCAAAGCAGTCGACAAGTTACACAGTCTGCAAAATGTTACTGCGCAGAACATGAACTAAGGTTTCAAGTTAATTAATTAAGGATGGTTTTGTTTTGACGGGAGTATTGCCAGGAGAATAATAACCTTGCAGAAGATTCAGTCGCAAGATTACTATTCTGACACATTGCAACATATTGCTGGCAGTTAGATCAATACATTGGCGTCTTACCAAAATCCGAAATGGAAATCGTTGTCTATGGAATCCACAGCAGCTTCGTGACAAACTTTATCAAGACATTTTGAATACTGGTATACATGATATGAATATAAAATGTGCATCTATCAGAGCTACGTAGATACCATATGTGCATCTATCAGAGCTACGTAGATACCATATGTGCATCTATCAGAGCTACGTAGATACCATATGCGCATCTATCAGAGCTACGTAGATACCATATGTGCATCTATCAGAGCTACGTAGATACCATATGTGCATCTATCAGAGCTACGTAGATACCATATGCGCATATTAATTGGTTGTCTTGACGACATTATAATATATTCAGTGTATTTAAACAAGCACATTTTTTGCCCTTCGAAATGTTTTATTAGATTGCATTTTGAAAGTCATTTAATATGAAAATACGTGTTGACTGTAAATGGGATACAGTGTACATGTTGTACACACATGGTATAGTATTGTGTAGGTCATTGTCTTGTATTCCTGTGTAAGTCCAGGTACAAAATGTACTAAGTATATATCAAAACAGTTTAGTAAATATCAGCTATATAAAGCTATATGTATATAAAGCCGTGAAGTTGGGTTTGTTGGTTTGAGGTTTACGCCGTTTCTGAACAGTGTTTCAGTGTGTGTTGACCTAACCAGTGTACCTCTGGTACCAACCGGTACTAACCTGTTCTTGTACGAGCAGCAGACAACTTCCCTGTGTGATCTAGAGGTGGAGGCCAAATGACTATATTATCTTCAGTCAGATTGTTACGGAGCTTGAGCATACACCTCACCCAATATTCGACATAACAACCCTCAGAGTGGCATTCGAGTGGTCTACTAACTGAGCAAAATGGACGTTCATATAAGTTTACACAGTTGCAAAGTTAGACTAATGAAAGAAATACAGTCGAACCTCGTTCATTCGAACTCATCGGATCCGAAACCATGGTTTCGAAAAGCCCATTTCCATTCGAAGTGCATGAGAAGATACACCGGGATCTGATATTGATTTCGGATTATACCCAGTATATGGACATAAGGTTGTCGAATACACGGGGTCCGATTGTAACATGTATTTGGCAATAACTATAACATGCAACAAAATACAAACTTCTACATTACAGGACAAGAGGTAGATCCGACCAGTTTTCATGCTGGTCGAAGATTCGTTCTGTCCCAAACGTGTGCTACTGTGAAGAGGATTGGAAAACTTCCAACGCTTACAGGGAGACAATGTCAACAACGATTGTATTTCGTCTGTCAGTATGGTATGTGTTCATGTCTTTGCAAACATATTAACTGTTGAATGTTTGGCTATGTTTGGAAATGTCATTGTGACAGATATGAGCGCTTTACATGCACTTATTCGAACGAACGATGTCTGACTTGAAAGCAGAAGGTGCCCCGTACTTACGTGATATGAATGTACTAAATGGTTCAAATGAACATTAAGTATTTCTGCAGCTGATGGCTAGAGCCAACATTAATACAAAATGTACGCGAAAACGATATATTTAAAGTGCCATCTTCATAAGCATAAGCAAATAAATCCATCGCGATGAATCATTTGATGGCTAACTTGCTAATCTGGAGACACTGTCCTATGAAGGTTAAGAGATAGCACGGGAATAATTGTTTCCTCTCATATGCCACCTTTGTACTATCTCTAATCACATACTGCTTACAGATTATATGACCAAGGGAGAAGACTCTGACAAAAGTGGAAATAGATCAGAATTGCTTGGAGATGGGGTAACACCTATATATGGGCTAATGTCAGACGACGCTGGTGCGGGAAATGTATTGACGACTGACGAGAATCCGCCGGAAACAGAATCAAATTCTGGAGGTGTGGTATTCACTTGTAAGTTTTGTCTAGCGACAAATCCCACCGTCACTAGCAGGTCCATGTTACACACATGATAAGTGGTGATGCATCCTTTGTGTATTAACGTCATAACATATTAATTACAAGTTATCATTTAAGGCGATCTGTTCAACACTTAAACAAACTGTTAAAATGTGTTGCCTTTTTGAATCAGTACTAACCGGTCTCACTAGCAACTGCCAGTATCCATATACATGTATATTGGGGATAGATGACACATGGCAGTTGATGCGATATTATCAGCTAACACAGTCCAATCCACATTCGTAACGTAAAAGGTCATTTGAACAATTTTGAATAATTTCCAAACTGAAATAACAGTTAAAATTAAGTTGCCTTTTAAAGTTACCTCCGAATTGCCTGGTGTCGGACAGTTTGGCGGAGGATACCTTGTTGGTCGTTTTAGTCAGAATATAATTGAACAGTCGGTCTAAAGCAAGGTCACTTTTGATGTTTTGAGAATACTATTTCTTCACATCCGCGTTTTTTTTTGTTATCAAGATAAAATCAAATAAAAATATGAGTTAATATAAAGTGTTGATTTAAAATTAAGACTCGGTGTTGTAAATTTCGGAAAAGTTTGGATAACATTTTCTGTATAAAATCCTTTTTCGGAAGTTCATGCAAGAATTGGTTTAAGTTTAGCAAAAAAGTTTGAACAGGAAGACCGAGCCTATATGCGTTTTGAGTCTGTTTCTAGCACAGGAGATTGTCACGAGTTCTCTCCCTTTATCCCTTCTAAAGTTCTCTCCCTTCATTTATAGATACAAATAGTATATATACATATACACTATACCTCTGATGTACAGGGAGATTTATAATTGAACAAAAATAATGTTTAATCCCTTGAGTAAAGAACTACTTTCAAATACATTACAAATCATAAACTAATAGAAAAAATAAACACTTGCAATTTTAAGTAAATTCTAACTCATGTGAATGTAACAAGGAACTCTGTTTCAACTAATGGAGAATAGCTCATGCAATTCATTATAAACTGCCATAACATAATAGTAACAATCACTTTATCTGAAGCTGAAAATAGAAAATAAATATCCCAATTTGTCAAATTTGATTGAACGAAACATATGAAATATAAATAACAGACACAAATGTTTTTACTTTTTTGTCAAGAAACAGCAGGTCGAATCGGCTGTGCATTCATGATCAATGACACTGTTAACACAGAATTAAAAACATTCGTATTTCAAACCATGAGCTAAGACCAAATTGTCATACTGACAGCTCTGAACTTGAATATCATTCAGATCCACAGCAGTGACAATATAAGGCGCTAATGATTCTCGAAAAAAACACCATCACAAGAAATATGTACTTTAAATGTTTGCAACATGTTACCATGCAACCATGAACAGTTACTCTACTGCTTTTGCATGTGTATATGTGCATTTGAACGACATTACCACTAACAGTTCGAATTAAGTTACCATTTTTGTACAGTAAGAAGATGTGGTCTTGAATCAATGTCTTGACACTTACTGCCGGTGTACCGATTTCAAACTACCCCCGTTTCAAGAACGTGTTCAGATTACCAGGATGAAATCGAACTATTTTACCCCTGGGGGTAGCTTATATGTGATTTCAAGTTACTCCCCTTATGCTCTCAGATTATCCTCTCATTCCCTTACTTATGTTTACCTGAAATTAGTTTCCGTACATAAATTGACGAACACAAAACAACAGCAAATGATATAAATAAATATAATAAGCATCAAAACAACAACAAGAAAGCAACAACAGCTGCAACAATAACAACAGTAACAGTGTGTAATTAACGATTTCTTTACAGTTTGAGAATAGCAATACTTATGTTTCACAAGTGTTATTCAAGTAACTTACCGCGATTATTCTAATCACTGAAATGTATCACATTAGCTCAATCAGCAGGGGTGCCATATATACTGCGCCTTCGAAATATGAAACCCGGCTCAGGTAATTTGAAGTTGATTTCAGAATACCGGGGGTAACTTGAAAACGGGATGGCTTGCATGAACTCTTTACATGTGTTGCTCTGGTGTTTTATGGAAATATATAACACAAAAAATCGCCTCATTTCCTCAACGCTACATGTGCCAGTTTGCAACTTTGGGAAATACCTCAATCAGTCGTAGTATCAGCAAAGTTCAATGTCATTCATTCGCGGATACGCTACTTATACTAGCCATGTATAAGTAACGCCATTAAAAAGTAAGTAAACAATTGTTCGCCGCCGAATATGTTTATTTCAAAAAGAAACAATTATATTTTAATTCACAAACAATTTTCCCAAACTCGATAGCAAAACAAGAATGGTCGGTCCATTGATTTATTACATTTCATTTGAACAATAATATACTCATTGGTAATATCAAATCGCTTTTCACACTAAGTACAAACTAAAGCCTTATTAAAATAGTTGCATTTAAATGACGTTAATTTCACAGAGAAACTGTGGCACTCTATCATAGAGCCGTCGAGGAGAAATCAACGATAGTAAAAAAATGACCATATTTAATATTTAAGCCGTTGTGAAATTCAGGCGATGAAATCACACATAATTGCCGTAAGCTGATGGTTCAAATTTCATTCAGTGGCCCTTTCATCTGACATGTTTTTATTTAAGCAATTTGAAATTTGCATTCTTTTGAAAATGCAGCATTGATAATTGTGATCAGAGACCAAACATTTCTTAAATGGTTCAGACATCAAAACTCCTTAAATTGATCTAGGAATATATCCCAATCCTAAATGCGCAATAACAACCAAAACATGCGATGCAAAAACATCCTTGTATAAAAGATTTATCATTCGACAAATGACAGCTCATGATTTTTTTTCCTATTTGAAATTTGTTCGGGAGCAAAATGGAGATTGCGTGTATTGTGGACTTTATACTTAGCAAGACATTTTATCATAACATAAGTGACATCACGTGTGATCACTAGTGAAGTTGTGATTGGGAATTTTCCATAGAATCTAACTTAAGTCGACACTATCACTATGTTGACCACAATGTTTCCTAACCCTGTTCTTGCACTAATTAAGGCCTTCAATTGTAATTAGAACATTTTGTTTTGTTTCAGGCATGTATATGATACTTGGTTTTATGTCCGGCATGGTGTGTGTGTTGATTCTCGGTCTGATTGTATATATGATATGCAGGTTGGTTCCAGTGTTAGTTTAAACATATTTTATTTACATACTGTGAACAACATAATAATTCAATACCGTATTTATACAATATTTTACATAGAAAGTTTGTTCAACAGTAAGTGTAAAAAGTATCAGACCGAAAGCCAATGATTTATATAGGTCTTCTCCTTAACGATATACATTTCCTAGTGCATGATTGATTTAAGTGTTTAGGATGTTTACAGGATAATCAGAAACTCGAAAATGTTTAAACTTTATTGTTAGTATTAGAAAAAGAAAGCGTTTAAAAAAGGAAAAGGGGCAGAATGTATTGTTTAAGAATGAAGTTGTTACGACTGTTCGACGGATAGCCACTTTCAGTTCCGTAATAATATTTCTAATATTGTCGTAGGCGGTTTCAGTGGTGTCGCCCACTCATTTTAGCAAAGAAATAGATTTTTTCTATGAAATTGAAAAACATATCTGCTGGCATTTAGCCTATATGTATGTAATATAAAACTCGATATAGAGGAAATACATTCATTCAAAGCCCACGTATGCATCACGAGTGAACACACCATTAAAGTAACAAGAATACCCTTATCCTGCTATCCTGGAAAGCATAAAAGAATTTATCATTATTGAAAAGTATATGCTTAATGTGGGATTAATTTCGAACAGGGAGGAATATTCAATTCTTCACCTGCGTCATAAAAAAGACACGCGTGAAGAAGGTGCAAATAACCTCTATTGAAGATAAAAAGAGCATGAATTACTCGGTTATCTTTCGACCTTAAACGACATGCATCACTAAAATGCTATACTAGTGCATGTTTTACGATTTGATAAAGAAATGTTCACGATATTTCCGTTTATTGTTTGTAGGTGTAGACAACCGAGCGACGATAACAAACACCAACGTTTAGATGGCCCACCTGGTCGCCCAGATGCCCAAAGTGTTTCCTACAGTTCAAAAGATGATTCTATTCACATATCCCCACCAATAACTGACATTACTTACGACACTGTGTATGATTTAGAAAATGAATCCCCGTTCCGACGCACCCAAAGATTAATTCGAATGGGTTCCGCCAATTCCTGGAGACATGCTCCTCCTCGCCGTGGTGACAACCCGAATGCCACTCCCTCACCAAGAACAGGATACACGTGGCGTGGAATGATTGGTGGAGGGATAGAAATTATAAATACTGAATTACGTCAACCAGTCTCTGATCAATCAGATTACAGAGAAGCCAGTACTTCCAGCTTATACGATGGCGCTTCATATAGCAGAACACGAGCTGTCATTGAAAACCGCCGAGGTTCTTCCCCAAATGAATTCGATCAAATCGAAGTTTTGTACGACCTCCCTGAAAGGTCAGACAGTTTCGATTACGAAAGCCGAAAAGCTCAACGTGAAAAGACGCAAGAGGAAGGCGATGCCAGTTTTCTTGAACTCCGAACCGCTCGAAATTCCGGCTCGCATGAAGAGAACATATATGCTACAATTAAGAAAACATTTCAAAAGATTGAGGAAGAAATTGCTGAACAAGCGAGAAAAGACAATGCCGATAATCCTGACAAGAATAAATGAACAAAAGACAAAAATGAACAAAAGACAAAAATGAACAAACAATGTTAAAAGCCGCCACTAGAACGGAACACGTTATGTTGTTTGGGGTGAGCTTTGGCTTTTTTCCTGGTACGCCAGTGATGACCATGTTTGCCTCCTGAAAGTAGTCAAAGCCCAACTTAATAATATATTCGTGTAGGATAAAATATTACAATTGATTTATTTATAAGTTTACACATTTTATAAGTTTCCTATTTGCATTGAAACTTGTGAACCATTTACTATTATACTATGCTAAAAGTAGTCTGCTACACCGCTCGACCGTTAAGTGCTAAATTATGAATGACTTGACAATAAATTTGTTTATATTGCCAGCAAATTGTATCACGTGTATAGAAGATAAGAGAGTTCATTATTGCCACGTCGATTGCTGGCTTGCAATGTAAACAAGTTGAATAATCTAGTTTTGTCTGGATATATCGGAATCCTGAATAGTCTACGTATATTGTCATTTATGGACTCTAATACGTAACTACGCAGTTGACTTTAGTCTCTGATGTTGTAGACAGTGATCGATTATCAAATCAGTCGAGTAAAATCCACAGAGGCCTTCAAATGTTTCTGCAAGTGATGGTTGTCAATTTGGCGCCAAGACAGACTTGTTTTTATAGTTAATTAAATTTGCCCATGTCAGTGATTTTTGTCGATTTATTTGTATTGATTTGCTGCTCAACGTGCACGATAGCACATTTTCTTCCCAATTTTAAGAAGAAAAAATGTTCATTTTTAACAGACATCGTAAAATTTGTGACACAAAATTTATTGTTTTATCGCGCTGAATTTTAGTTGTGTTTTAAAACTTTCGAATTTCTCACATTAAAATAATAGTTTTATAAAGTGTACATCACGTCACGTGCTTTGTAAATTATTGCAATATATTCGTGTACATCTCAGATTTAATTTGTCGTCTATAATTTTGGAGTTTTCATTTCAGTGTAAGTATGACTATGTTTTACGCTACATGCATTGTAGACACATTATTCAGTCCAAGTACAAACCATTAAACACGCTCACTGAGACTTCCTTCTTGCATGTCCACACTGTCTCTCTTTGTTCAGATTTAACTTTTTAGCAATACTATGTGTGATGTTCACTTCTTTGTTCGCGTTGATTGTATTGTAAAAGAACAGCTATCTACACCAGGACCTACTTGAAAATCCGGGAGTCTAGCATTTTTCAGTTATTTTCAGATTTCTATCCGGTGTTATTGCATTCAGTCTTAATGAAATACAACTGACGTATCCGCCTGAACGGATTTGTCTAACAATTGTTGAATTATGTCTGTATACACAGCAGTGCCGGTATATAAAGTACACTTGTCAACAATGGCCATCACTGAGTTCCTTCTTTCAAATCGTGTGTCTGAACAGATATATTTTTCAAAATCCGTATTACTAGTGCGCATTACTGTAATCATATTCATACATTTTGTTGTATGCTGTATGTTGTAGTATGTACAAATTACAGTGAAACCTCAATAATATGACCATCACTGGTTCTGAAGAAGATTGGACATAGCTGTGTGATGGTCTGATTATCAAGTTAAATAATGAAGACAAAACTAAAATTGGTCCATGTGATTGCGGTGTTTTAAATGAGATGGTCTTAACTGCGAGGTGGTTATAATTTCGAGGTGGTCTTTCAGTGAGATTTTACTGTAAGTCACAGCGAAAAGGTGAAACGTAAAGTATTTCACTGGTTGTATTCTAAAATAAACGTATGTTATTAACACATTCGTTTACAATAAATATATACATTACGTGTATCGAGTTTGTTATACATGTAAAACTGGACATCGACCTGTGAACTGTACAATGCATTATACAACGTGCACAAACTCACGTGGCTCTATGACTGCTGTGTGAATCAAACGGTTAACAGTCTTTCCAGGAAGATATATTAGTATTTTTTGTATCAGTTTTACAATGTAAACATTATATTTACTTAACGCAGCCATTAAAGTACATATAATGTCCTATGTCAGATTGTGTAATGGTTTATTTGAGTAAGTCCATATTCAACTGTACACGTGAGATGTTAAATGAATGTTAAGGCAATCGGCATTTACGTATTTGCTATTTTTCGATTATCGTTTCATGCACTTATCTAGACGAAAATGGTAACGTGATAATTGCGATTGTGATAAAAAACACTTATTAAGAGGCATTCAGATGTTGGTGCGATTGGCTAAACGTGAGTGCACTATGGCTGAACGTGAATGTCAGTGACACATACGTGTGTACAAATGACAGAAGGTTACGTCACAGTATCACCATAGGTTTGTTACGAAAGAGTGATGGTGACTTCCTTATTTATGGTCTATATCCAAAAAACGTGAACGGTGAATCGCTAATAAATCATATTTCATAATTGCAAATTTGTTTTGAAATCTAGATATCATGAAGTGGAAAATCGTGTAGATTCATAAACCTTCTTTTCTCTGCTCCGATCCGTTCCGTTCCATTCCATTCATTTCCGTTCTGTTCTGTTTTGCTTAGTGATGATATGTAAATATAGTTCTAGATAAAACGTTCTCATAGTGTTAGATATATTAAGTTGTTACAGGGAGCGCCACATACATAAGACAATGCCTACCCAAAACATTAGGCACTGATAGGGTGCAATGATAAACCTATATGTGAATTAAGGTGCAAGGAATAGTCTGGCCGAACATAAACCACAATTAAGGAAAATGTAGGGGGACAATTACGGGGGGGGGGCAATTTAATAGATGGAAAATATCACAGAACGAGTCAAGAAAGTCAGTAATAATAGGCCGAAGGTGGGGGGGGGGGGGGTGGGGTGGAGAACTGCACGTGGGGAAAGGGGTCTAAACAGACATCTAACACCGAAATAGAAATAATAACATCACAGCGATTTACAGCCTTCGATCTTACAGTAAACTTACTGGGGGTTTAAATATCTAACATCACACTTAACCTATGTATGACCATTTATTGACAAAATATACACATACATTGAATAAGTAGTAGTAACTAATCATCTAAAGTCATTAACCATTACGTATACAATAACATATTTACTGCATATTATCCAGTACAAATAAACAAGCAGTCTTATACTGACCTTGCCCTCCGCAACTAAATTATTTACATCAGAATGCGAATTAAGCACAAACCGTAATTAAATAACCTTAAGCACGTGGTGTATGTATATTTCATCACCCGTTCGTTCTTCTGTACTTATTGATGATAATCGCTATTCAAATAAGGGTTGTCAATGATATACATTGGTGATAATGTCAGGAAAATTCAGAAGTAACTTATGAAGGTAAATTAAAGTGTCTATTCGCTGAGATGTTGCACGTAACATCCATTACCCACCCCAGTCCAGGATTGGATTGACTTGAGCAAACACAGCAGAATTATTATACGCATAACTAGTCTCATTTACATGTGTACATTGTGATAGCAAGTTATTGTAATGGCTCTGACATTTGTTTCCACTAACCCACTATTTAACTGTCTACATTTTCGCAAATGGTTGACCAACAAAAGAGTGACCACTAAAATCAACCAGTTTGACATGAGAGTATGGATATTTCAATAAGATAGAATCTACACGTACTAGTATGTCACAAATATTTGTTTATGAAATAATTGCCGTCTAAATATTAATCACTTAATAAAGTGGCTGGCAGTGACAATGCAATAAACGTGTAAACAACAATTTATATTTCATAGACAAAATTACTCAATAGAGATTACGCTATTGATAATAATTCACATAAAAATATACGATACATTTTTATTGTACATTGAACAAAAGCTATACAACTATTTATATTACACTTAAATTGAATCCTGTTTTTTAAAGCGTACCGAAATATTTGCTTAATATTCAACTCCATGTAAAATGTGTGACAATTGGCATATTCATGTAATCCAGCACACACACTGGACAATGTATTTCTTGTTAACATAAGTTGTGGCACTCCCTTTCCTATATACGTTTCTTCCATAAAGTAATTACGAGTGTAAAAGTATCTATCCGCCATTCATATTACAGGACATGGTTTATACGATACATCCATTATATACTATAAAACATTTTGTTAAAAAGGGATCGGCATCAAAATTACTAGCTAGCACCAAAATTAAGAAATGCAGTAGGGTTCAGAAAAGTGCGTGATTATATGACTTAAATATGCTTGCATTCACCGTCAACAAAAGATAGGTGCGCCAACCTGGGATTTGTACAACATGGACAATTGTTTACCGGTATTGACCTAAAGCTGTATACCATATGATTGTATTAGCTCACGTCAGATGTGTAACAATGACATCCTTTGATTCATGGGAGTGTTCTGCGTGACGTAAATTGCATAGAAGAGTTACGTTATGACGTTGAAAGCATGAAGACAACGTATATTTCATATAAGGGTTACGTTATGTCGTTGAAAGCATGGCGACAACGTATATTTCAAATAATAAGAGTTACGTTATGACGTTGTAAGCATGGAGACATCGCATATTTCAAATAATAAGAGTTACGTTATGACGTTGAAAGCATGGAGACATCGCATATTTCAAATAATAAGAGTTACGTTATGACGTTGAAAGCATGGAGACATCGCATATTTCAAATAATAAGAGTTACGTTATGACGTTGAAAGCATGGAGACATCGCATATTTCAAATAATAAGAGTTACGTTATGACGTTGAAAGCATGGAGACATCGCATATTTCAAATAATAAGAGTTACGTTATGACGTTGAAAGCATGGAGACATCGCATATTTCAAATAATAAGAGTTACGTTATGACATTGAGGCATTGAGACATCGTATATTTCAAATAATAAGAGTTACGTTATGACGTTGAAAGCATGGAGACAACGTATATTTCAAATAATAAGAGTTACGTTATGACGTTGAAAGCATGGAGACAACGGATATTTCAAATAATAAGAGTTACGTTATGACGTTGAAAGCATGGAGACATCGCATATTTCAAATAATAAGAGTTACGTTATGACGTTGAAAGCATGGAGACATCGCATATTTCAAATAATAAGAGTTACGTTATGACATTGAAAGCATTGAGACATCGTATATTTCAAATAATAAGAGTTACGTTATGACGTTGTAAGCATGGAGATATCGTATATTTCAAATAATAAGAGTTACGTTATGACGTTGAAAGCATGGAGACATCGCATATTTCAAATAATAAGAGTTACGTTATGACGTTGAAAGCATGGAGACATCGCATATTTCAAATAATAAGAGTTACGTTATGACGTTGAAAGCATGGAGACATCGTATATTTCAAATAATAAGAGTTACGTTATGACGTTGTAAGCATGGAGACATCGCATATTTCAAATAATAAGAGTTACGTTATGACGTTGTAAGCATGGAGACATCGCATATTTCAAATAATAAGAGTTACGTTATGACGTTGAAAGCATGGAGACAACGTATAGTCATATGAGAGTTACGTTATGATGTTGAAAGCATGGAGACATCGCATATTTCAAATAATAAGAGTTACGTTATGACTTTGTAAGCATGGAGACAACGTATAGTCATATGAGAGTTACGTTATGACGTTGAAAGGTTGGAGACGGTATATTTTAAATCAGAGTTACGTTAAGACGTTGAAAGGTTGTAGACGGTGCATATTTTAAATCAGAGTTACGTTATGACGTTGAAAGGTTGTAGACGGTGCATATTTTAAATCAGAGTTACGTTATGACGTTGAAAGGTTGGAGACAGTGCATATTTTAAATCAGAGTTACGTTATGACGTTGAAAGGTTGTAGACGGTGCATATTTTAAATCAGAGTTACGTTATGACGTTGAAAGGTTGGAGACGGTGCATATTTTAAATCAGAGTTACGTTATGACGTTGAAAGGTTGGAGACGGTGCATATTTTAAATCAGAGTTACGTTATGACGTTGAAAGGATGAAGACAACGTGTATTTCAAATAATAAGAGTTACGTTATGACGTTGAAAGGTTGGAGATGATGCATATTTTAAATCAGAGTTACGTTATGACGTTGAAAGGTTGTAGACGGTGCATATTTTAAATCAGAGTTACGTTATGACGTTGAAAGGTTGGAGACGGTGCATATTTTAAATCAGAGTTACGTTATGACGTTGAAAGGTTGGAGACGGTGCATATTTTAAATCAGAGTTACGTTATGACGTTGAAAGGATGAAGACAACGTGTATTTCAAATAATAAGAGTTACGTTATGACGTTGAAAGGTTGGAGATGATGCATATTTTAAATCAGAGTTACGTTATGACGTTGAAAGGTTGTAGACGGTGCATATTTTAAATCAGAGTTACGTTATGACGTTGAAAGGTTGGAGACGGTGCATATTTTAAATCAGAGTTACGTTATGACGTTGAAAGGTTGGAGACGGTGCATATTTTAAATCAGAGTTACGTTATGACGTTGAAAGGATGAAGACAACGTGTATTTCAAATAATAAGAGTTACGTTATGACGTTGAAAGGTTGGAGATGATGCATATTTTAAATCAGAGTTACGTTATGACGTTGAAAGGTTGGAGATGATGCATATTTTAAATCAGAGTTACGTTATGACGTTGAAAGGTTGGAGACGGTGCATATTTTAAATCAGAGTTACGTTATGACGTTGAAAGGTTGGAGACGGTGCATATTTTAAATCAGAGTTACGTTATGACGTTGAAAGGTTGGAGACGGTGCATATTTTAAATCAGAGTTACGTTATGACGTTGAAAGGTTGGAGACGGTGCATATTTTAAATCAGAGTTACGTTATGACGTTGAAAGGTTGGAGACGGTGCATATTTTAAATCAGAGTTACGTTATGACGTTGAAAGGTTGGAGATGATGCATATTTTAAATCAGAGTTACGTTATGACGTTGAAAGGTTGGAGATGATGCATATTTTAAATCTGAGTTACGTTATGACGTTGAAAGGTTGGAGATGATGCATATTTTAAATCAGAGTTACGTTATGACGTTGAAAGGTTGGAGATGATGCATATTTTAAATCTGAGTTACGTTATGACGTTGAAAGGTTGGAGATGATGCATATTTTAAATCTGAGTTACGTTATGACGTTGAAAGGTTGGAGACGGTGCATATTTTAAATCTGAGTTACGTTATGACGTTGAAAGGTTGGAGATGATGCATATTTTAAATCTGAGTTACGTTATGACGTTGAAAGGTTGGAGATGATGCATATTTTAAATCAGAGTTACGTTATGACGTTGAAAGGTTGGAGATGATGCATATTTTAAATCTGAGTTACGTTATGACGTTGAAAGGTTGGAGATGATGCATATTTTAAATCAGAGTTACGTTATGACGTTGAAAGGTTGGAGATGATGCATATTTTAAATCTGAGTTACGTTATGACGTTGAAAGGTTGGAGACGGTGCATATTTTAAATCTGAGTTACGTTATGACGTTGAAAGGTTGGAGATGATGCATATTTTAAATCTGAGTTACGTTATGACGTTGAAAGGTTGGAGACGGTGCATATTTTAAATCTGAGTTACGTTATGACGTTGAAAGGTTGTAGACGGTGCATATTTTAAATCAGAGTTACGTTATGACGTTGAAAGGTTGGAGACGGTGCATATTTTAAATCAGAGTTACGTTATGACGTTGAAAGGTTGGAGACGGTGCATATTTTAAATCAGAGTTACGTTATGACGTTGAAAGGATGAAGACAACGTGTATTTCAAATAATAAGAGTTACGTTATGACGTTGAAAGGTTGGAGATGATGCATATTTTAAATCAGAGTTACGTTATGACGTTGAAAGGTTGTAGACGGTGCATATTTTAAATCAGAGTTACGTTATGACGTTGAAAGGTTGGAGACGGTGCATATTTTAAATCAGAGTTACGTTATGACGTTGAAAGGTTGGAGACGGTGCATATTTTAAATCAGAGTTACGTTATGACGTTGAAAGGATGAAGACAACGTGTATTTCAAATAATAAGAGTTACGTTATGACGTTGAAAGGTTGGAGATGATGCATATTTTAAATCAGAGTTACGTTATGACGTTGAAAGGTTGGAGATGATGCATATTTTAAATCAGAGTTACGTTATGACGTTGAAAGGTTGGAGACGGTGCATATTTTAAATCAGAGTTACGTTATGACGTTGAAAGGTTGGAGACGGTGCATATTTTAAATCAGAGTTACGTTATGACGTTGAAAGGTTGGAGACGGTGCATATTTTAAATCAGAGTTACGTTATGACGTTGAAAGGTTGGAGACGGTGCATATTTTAAATCAGAGTTACGTTATGACGTTGAAAGGTTGGAGACGGTGCATATTTTAAATCAGAGTTACGTTATGACGTTGAAAGGTTGGAGATGATGCATATTTTAAATCAGAGTTACGTTATGACGTTGAAAGGTTGGAGATGATGCATATTTTAAATCTGAGTTACGTTATGACGTTGAAAGGTTGGAGATGATGCATATTTTAAATCAGAGTTACGTTATGACGTTGAAAGGTTGGAGATGATGCATATTTTAAATCTGAGTTACGTTATGACGTTGAAAGGTTGGAGATGATGCATATTTTAAATCTGAGTTACGTTATGACGTTGAAAGGTTGGAGACGGTGCATATTTTAAATCTGAGTTACGTTATGACGTTGAAAGGTTGGAGATGATGCATATTTTAAATCTGAGTTACGTTATGACGTTGAAAGGTTGGAGATGATGCATATTTTAAATCAGAGTTACGTTATGACGTTGAAAGGTTGGAGATGATGCATATTTTAAATCTGAGTTACGTTATGACGTTGAAAGGTTGGAGATGATGCATATTTTAAATCAGAGTTACGTTATGACGTTGAAAGGTTGGAGATGATGCATATTTTAAATCTGAGTTACGTTATGACGTTGAAAGGTTGGAGACGGTGCATATTTTAAATCTGAGTTACGTTATGACGTTGAAAGGTTGGAGATGATGCATATTTTAAATCTGAGTTACGTTATGACGTTGAAAGGTTGGAGACGGTGCATATTTTAAATCTGAGTTACGTTATGACGCAAGAATCTTGACACAATATATTTTCAGTTTTTATTTGTTCGTGATTCCTCTGGGTCCCAGACTGCTGATCGGCTTATCATTATAACGACATACTGTACATTTTATTTTTCGTTTTTATTTGTTGTTGATTCCTCTGGGTCCCATACTGCCGATCGGCTTATCTTTATAACGACATACTGTACATTTTATTTTTCAAGTCGAATGCCAAAAATCAATCGTAGATCGCCGTCTTGACACGTGACGTTCGTTCTGGCGTTTGTTCCATTATTACAATCTCGGAATACGCCGAGGTTTCTCCCGGCGAGCGTATAACCTCTAACAACGGGACAAGGGCAGGTAATCCAGACTAATATAATGTATACGTTTCAATGTTACTTAAATTACAATGCCATGGAGATGTGTAAGTCTTGAAATCTGTGTATCTGACCACTAAATAACTGATTGTCTCGGCACGGGTAAAATCGGCAACAAACGATATCTGCAGTCGAGATCGGTGATATTTTACCAAAAGTCTTCATTCTTCGTTATGAGATATGCATTTAAACTTTAAACGTTGACTTTCATACTTAATTGCGTTGTGATAATAATGTTTGTGACTCAAAAAGAAAATGACCTGATTATTAATTTGTTTACGTCTATAATCACTCGTGATTTAATGTCATATTTCGTAAGTTTAAATTATTAGTCACCGAATTCCCGACTTAAATTTACTGACTGCATTTCGTCAGATTTAAGTACGTGCAATATTTAATCAGGTAGGCATGACCGCTATGATTTGACCTTTAGTTAGTGTTTATACTTACATTGGATCATTTGACCGGATTTGTATGAAAATTCAATAGAATGTGGCGTGGTACGAGCATGATCCTACACTAATGTTTGTATATGTGGACTTACGCACATACGTGATTAGCTTACTTATTAGCACTTGGGTTTATAAAATCATACTTTAAGCCGCTTTAAACTCCGAATGAATGTAAATACGCACATGTGATTAAGTAGGTGGAAATGATATGATTGGACAGTGTCTCTGATCTTATAATCTGTTTCGACTATCCCATCAAAGGACAAATTCAACCTTTATGTAATTATGTATGTCCGTATCCCAGGAGACATATTATTGTTCTTGGAGCGGTCTTCTTTCCGTTCGTCCGTCCTTCCGTCTGCGAAAATAGTGTACACTTAGCATCGTTTTATCCCTCGTAAGATTTACAAATCACCAGGCACAAATGTGTCACAATGTGCAGAACTTCAATGACTGCGTCAAATTTTCTTGAGCTGTCGATCGTTAAATTAAACGGCTTTCATAAGATTGAATTGTACACAGCAGGTGAATGAGCGTAAAGTGTATTTAAATCTTAATGTATTCAAGGATGTGTGCAGAATATCGCGTATTGCTGATTGAGTGATATTGCGTTGATTAATTAAAACAATGGCTAATTAGCACAATGACATAGACAAACGCTAATTAAGTTGTTATTCATTATAATATCATTATACAGATATTATATGTATGGCAGATGTCACAGTAAGTTTCACTTCAATGTCCGAATTAGACTAAATAAAGCAAAAAATGTGTCATTATGGTAATAAATTCACTATTTCCCACATTTTAGCATCAACATACTGTCCATATAATTGTTCTCATTTATATAATCATACATAAGTACATGTATTTATGGAGGTAGTTTCTAACTATTAGTATAGAATATAGTAGTATAGTACGAGTATTGCATCAGTCTGAAATTCAGCCAAACATCAAGGATTACTAACTGACTTGAAGCTAGTAAATGGCTATAAATATATTAAATTTATTAAACCAATGCGGCTGGATGAGACAATGTTCAATTAGTTACGAATCCTGATACGTTGAAAATATGAATTTCTCGAGCATAAGTACATTGTTAACTACATGCATGTACATTACCTGTATATTAATCCGAAATATACATGTACATTTTGCATATGTTTAATGTACCAGGGACGACAGTGGGAACATAACTCGTCTTATTACTTGATATATACATGTATAATTTAAACATATTATTTGGTTCTGTTCTGTTCTTGAAAGTAAGCTTGCATGTATCTGTTTGTTAACCAGGATTCGTGAATTGTACCACATTGATCAATGTATGTTTATATTCTGCATCAAATATTTGTATATAAATATAGACTTCGAAGATTCTAATGCCACTACCTTTAAATAAAATATCTAATAAAACACGAGGCATCGCTGTCGTTCCTTTCAACTTTGGAAAATATCTAAGCTCTCTAGCTGTTACTGCAAACAGAGGGAAATATTCCCCGATGTTTGCACCAGAATTGTACACTCCGTGAACTGTACCATGTAGGTACGTAACAATTAACACTTATTGTACTACATGTTATCATATACAATGAATGTTGTCCACACATCTGCTTGTTGTACAACTGAATTACATTGTAATGTTGTATTCTTGTGAATCCTGAATTGAATTAACTCGTTTAATGGTAGCGAATATTAGTCTATTAGGCCGGAATGTATGTGATAATAATAGGTAGATAGATAGATATACGTTTACCTCCTCCAAATTGGAGAGCAGAAAATACCTAAATTGACTCCGGATAAAATGATATGAAGTACAAACGTAATGAGACTGGCTGATATATTCGAAGCTTCTTCCCATGTTTTCTGTAAACATGGCTCGTGGATAAAGAAACCGTGATAAAATACAAGTTAAGCCCAGCCCAAAATGAAGATATACAGCATTTCGTGTTCAGTGGCATAGCTGGGGTCCCAGGTCATAGAAAAGCATACGCCTCCCATATTTTCTTTAACAATCAAATGTGTTTAGGCCTAGATCTAGATCTATCATGTAGATGCATAATGTTGATCATATACATAAGGCCTATAGCTAGTAAATCATGCTCAGTGATAACATATGAAGTAACGCACTGACAAACATCAATAGGCCCCATCATGCGTACGTCTTTATAATAGAATATATCTATTGGTACTAGATCTATATTTTTACGACGAGCAAATGAAAATAGATTATAAGGTCAATATCCGTAAAACGTGTGCGTCATTCGATCTTGAAAGTCGGAATTCCTACGTTAAAAAGTTGAATAGACGGCCGATCCTAACACACATCTAGTCCCATTCTTTATTTTCAGAAGGTAAAACAATAAATGTGTAGTCCTACACCTTATTTAGATCTACAATATATGGCCTTCTATATTAACAAGATAAACAACCAAAACCTACGCACACACAATACATTGTAGGCCTGCCCGTAAGTACAACGTGTACATGTATATGTCTGACAATATTTACTTTCAAATATCAGTCTGTCATGCATCATCGACAGACACTCAACTAAAATATTACAAGCAATCATTAACTTAGACTTGACAGCTCCCTGAATGATGTAACAATGTGTCAGTGCTTGTTAACAGAGTCATTGTAGTTTATAACTTATAATTCTAGATATGTATCATCTAATAGATGTAGACAACATCTGGGTTTACATTTATAAATAAGCACTGTTTTGCTAGTTCGAACAGCGCAAGACAATTTGTTAGCGCCCGGAGTTAGCGCTAAACTGGTCAATTACGTAAAATATTAACCGCGCGCGCTCAGGTTGAATGCGAAACATTAATTAATTATTAATCTGCATTCATGAGTCAATTAATAAAGTGACTAGATCCTCGCGTTTTCCCTCACATCGAATATTAGCTTTTCCTGGCACATAGCCTTAATTATTTATAGATTCTGGAAAAAAGCGCAATTTCAACATTTAAAAACTTTCTCAACTAGTTCCAACCCAGCAACCGGCGAAATCAATACACCGACAATCCCACGACAATGTATGTAGTGTAATCATGAGTGAAACGTGTGTACTGGTTTCCAAGCTACTTTGCGTTCATATATTGAGAAGGGGAACCAATGGTTACGTCATTACGCTCATTATAGTATCAATGTGAAGTATTTGTTCTACGAACTTACTTACAAATATGCACAACTGTATTTAAACTGATGTTCAAATGAAAATTAATTCATAGATAGAAATTGTTACGTGGTGAACACTAAACTATAGAGAAAAGAAGTGAAATATTACGGTTTACTTTTTGTATCGTTAAGCGTTCGACCTTGAGTAGGAATATTTACGCTACTATTATCGGTACACGCGGTACGGCTGTCATTCAATGGACGACCATAGCGCGAGCGACATGTTTCTCTCAACTGAGATTATATGTGATGAAGTTGAGAAAAAGACAGTACCCGTGGATATTGTAGAAGCTGAAAATGAGGTAGGAATCTTTTTTAACATGACTTTCATTCATAATTTTGATTTTATGCCCTTGGTTATTCTGGAAATGACACATTTCGACAATTGACAGGTGCCCTTTAAACTGGTCACAGACGAGAACCGACTGGCTGCCAATTGGGTTGTGTCCGATCTGCCCCCAGATTATTCCGAACAAGACCCGCTCCGATGTGACGGGGAGTCTGAGGGTGTAACCATTCCCAGAGTTGGTAGTTATTCTAGCGAAAGTACTGGCAGTTTCTGGGATGAAGACGATGACGTCAGTGATGTTGCTGAGACTGGTGTGAACTGGTCTGGTGGGTTCAATATTATCAAACTATCGATCTTATTGTTCTGAGCAATATTGATTAATTTGAAATTTTGTTGAAATCGTATTTTAATGTTCCACTGTATGATTTCCATAATTCATGGCAGTCTTTTAAAGTTATTTTATTTCTAATAGACCGGTTATGACAATAACTTAACGGTTAACTTAACCACGTGTTTATTGTTACATAAATATTTATGGGTAAAAATTATGTATATATATTTATGCATTATACCATTAATCTGATTTTGTTTGGCATTGTAGAGTGAGATTCCTGAAAACCTATATTGTATAACTCATATTATTCATCATTATCATTTTCCCAGAGACTAAGGATATTTGTTGTATGAGGAGTTATTGCAAACAGACTTGTCTTAGACTGTGAACACACACATTTTAAACTTGTTCTGCTTTCCAATTATTTCCTAAATTTGATAAACAGGATAAATGACCCATCTTGAATTATTTGAAATTTAATTGATTAATTAACTGCTGATTAAATTTTTTTTTAGTCAGATTCAGTAACATGGAAAAGTCTTACAAAAATGTAGAACAATCATATATGCACCCTATTAAGTATTTTAAAAGGGATTTGGTTCTCAAATTTATATTTTACTGTAAGAAATGCAGTTTCTTTGATTTATAAATGCATGGAATGAAGAAAATGTTGTAAATCTAGTATTAAATGGTAATTGTTTTTTGATAATAAAAAACTTAATAAAGTTTGTATAATATGAAACTAACAAGGTAAACAGGAAGGAGGAAAGTAATAATTGTTTCCTGCTTGATTCAGGATGGGTAACTTATTTGTGATGTGTTACTGTTATCCACCATCTGTCCTGTCTTTAACATGACTTAAACAGATTCTGTTTCAGATCCACATTATCGGGGTAAGTGTCCAAAATTTAAGAGACCTGTATTTTAATGTTAAGTCATGATTTTGTGCATAAATGTAAACTCTCAAAATTGTAACATGTCTAATTTATGTATACAGTGATATATTTCATCGATTTCTACAATTCTTTCAAAAATGAAGCACTTTTCTGATTGTCAAATTCTAATAGATTTTTTTCTGTTGATTAAAAGCTTTTGTTGAAGTTTTTTGGGATGAAAAACAAAAAAAATATTATTCTCATAGAAATAAACAGAGACAAAGAATATTAGACAAATGGAAAATGCTTCTCTGATTTTAATGATATGTATAAACATTGTACAATAGTCTCTGGGAATTCATTTACTTTAGAACTTTATTTCTCTTGCAGCATATTTGTTGGTTGCAGTTACCAGTCGCAGTGAATATCAATCGTCATCTTTCTGTGTCCAAATCTTTATAGACTTATAGAACCATGTAATCAATATTTTTTAACGTAATAATTTCAGAGCTGGGTATATGTGGAAGAATCCGACATGTACTTGTCAACTACGTCGGGAAGTTCGTGGCACTCATGGCATTACTATACATCTTTATCTGCTCCTTGGATTTCTTGAGTTCAGCGTTTAGAATCCTTGGTGGAAAGACTGCAGGTGAGCTTTCTGTTCACTGATCTGGGACCTTGTTCAAAAACATTTTAAGACTCAAACTGTTCGCTCTTGCGTTGTTATTACAACAAAGATTTTGATGAAAACTGGCAAAAGTGTAGAGTGAGGAATTACAATTATTCAGACAAAATTCCATTTGTATAGATGTAATGAATATGAAAGGCTGGTAAATTTAACTTTTGCAAAAATTTCCAAAGTCTAAAATTGAGTTTCGGTCTTAAAATGGTTGTGAATAAGGCTCCTGAGCTGTTATTGACATTTTTGGTATTTTACAAATAGGTTTGTTTACATCATATACACTGTTGATTCAACATCAGTTGAGAATAACGTTAATATGTAAATTGGCTTATACTTTCCGAAACATGTTTTCATTGGCTGCTCACCATACAGTTTGTATACAACCATTCTCAAGTAAATAAACACCGACCGTATTCATTCTGGCATTTTAAAAAGTAAACATGTTATGTAAACTACACATCAGATGGTTGTCTTTTTTTCGTAGTGTTTATCTGAGGAGCGTGTGTTTTGATTGCTTGTTTTTTTGTAAAATTAGTTTCATAATATTCAACGATTTTTGTTTGTTTGTTTGTCAACAATCATTTTACTTTAAGGTATTTCCATGAACAAATTATAAAAACACATGCTTAATGACAAATGCTTATGTAAGTTTGTATACAAAGATACAGTTACTTATACTAGTGTTTCTTGGAAGTTATTTTTGATTTTGATATTTTGCAGGTGGTGTATTCACCAACAATGACTTGCTTGGTAATCCTATTGCCGGACTGATGATTGGAATCCTGGCTACAGTCTTGGTACAAAGTTCTAGTACATCATCGTCAATCATTGTTACCATGGTTGGCTCTGGAAGTGAGTGTACAGTATTTATATAATGCTGGTTTTAATACCTTGATTAGATTTTATGGCCCCTGAAAGGAAGTCATGACGGTAAAATGCTATTTAAAGCTTATGTTTACATGTTATCTCGCAATACCTTGCAATAAATAAATAAACTTTGATTTTGTACACATACAAAGTATGAACCGACTAGATGGTTGTATTGGGATCATTTTGTCTTCAATTTGCATCTATTTGAGAAAATGCCAACGACTGCTAACTGAAATTGATGTCTTTTGTTTTCCACATGATTCAATGTTTTGTTTTCCAAATGATGGACGTTTTTTTGGCAAGAATGATATTTATATATTCTTGTAAAAAAAAAAAAAATGTATTTGATGTATTACTGTTCAAGACGGTGAACTTTCCAACAATATGTGGAGAGCTCCCAGTATTTATTTGTTAACTTAACATATTTTATTTTCCTTGTATTCACAGTTATTGATGTTAGACCTGCCATACCAATTATCATGGGAGCAAACATTGGTACCAGCGTCACGAACACCATTGTATCTATGGCACAGTCAAGTGACCGACGAGAATTTAGACGTGCATTTGCTGGGGCAACTGTCCATGATATGTTCAATTGGTTGACTGTCATTGTCTTATTACCATTGGAATGGGCAACAGGTTTAAATCTTTGTGCAATTTATATCCATATTTTACTATCTGACTTGTACTGTCGATTTTTCTTTGTACATGCCTATTAATGACATTTTGATACCACATATTTCACTGATATTTTATTTCATATTTGAAGATTCTATATGTACCCTTTGTTATTGAATGTTTTGTCCTTGTTTAACGGCTAAAATGTAAAAAACTTTAACTTGACAAAGTAGACAGATAACTTGCCTTTTGCGAGTTTTTAGTTGGTATAGACATTACGCAGGTATCTCACTAGATTCATAATCATACTTTTTGGACTCCTATTTTTTTCCCTATTTCTGGCAGCATTTCTTTGAAATGTCATTGAAGGACTGCGACTTTTACCAAAGGCATGGTTTTGGACTCCTATGTTTTCCCTGGGACTCCTGTATCTGGCAACATTTCTTTCTTTGAAATGTCATTGAAGGACTGCGACTTTTACCAAAGGCATGCTTTTGGACTCCTAGTGAGAAACCTGATGTGTGAATTAAGAATTGTAGTTAAAAATTATTCTAATGTTTTATTCTTTACTTGTATGTTTCTGTGTTATAGGTTACTTGTATCATTTCACCAAAATGTTGGTTGCTTCTTGCAAGATGGAGACTGCTGAGGGTTATAAGCAGGAACTTCTGAAGGCTCTAACCAAGCCATTCACCAACCTTGTTGTTCAGGTAAATAATTCTCATCATTATAGCAAAATGATGCTATTATATGTAGAATTTGGTACAATCCTTCAGTATCTGCTTCCTCACCACAGCTGAGTGACAATAGTGTTTGGCTGTACCCTGGACAGGGATGTCGATAACATTCGGGAGCCGGTAAAATTACCCAGCAACTTAAGCATCATCGCCCGGCTACTTTTCTTGTATGAATGATCATAATGAAGGGGAGTACCCACAGACGCCTATTTGTGTAGATTTTCCTGCTACTTCAAGTGGTAGTGACATCCCTGCCTGATATTAATCTATATTGCCTGTGGGTTCGAAATATTCCATAAATGGTGACCAGCTTGTACATTTTCTGATTGCATGCTACAATGTATTCTTTTACTATGATTACACAATTTAGTTGACTGAACTTGAACATTTCTCCTTTTCATCTTCGCATAGAAACGCTAATAAACTAAAATGAAGATTTTCATTCTTTAAGGTGGACAAGAAAGTCATTAACAAAATTGCTGAGGGACACACAGAATATATGAACAAGTCCCTGATTAAGGTATGTATCATTCAAAACTTTATTATGTTAGCTTTACCATTTCTTTTCAGCCTTGAATATTAATCTTAAATGATTCAGCGATTTCGTACTGGAATCAAAATAATGATAAGCTGTGTAATGGCTATATTCGTAAGCCACTTTCTAGAAATCCCTGATAAAACGGTTTCTGGCAAGCAATTTACATAATGTTGTAACTTCAATTTTACATGTTTTGGATATTTCTAGTGTATGAACTTGATTTAGTATTACCGACAATCTGCATTTAATACTTGTGTCTCCTGATTTAATAAATCATTGCATATTAATCGGAGAAAAACGATTGCCCCCGAGAGTCTTCATGAAATCGCTAAAAAATGTAATTACCATAACTGCTAACTTGCGTCATCAACACATAAATTCCAAGACATTGATCATATTTAGCCGAAACTCAGACGTCATCTAGCTGATGTATTGCATTTTATGGTGTCTTTCTTCTTAAGTAAATTGGTTAATTAAGATTGAGCTGTTTCCGAGTCAGTGATTCTACTTGTCTTTTGTTAGAATTTAATTATGGTACTTTTATTGTAATGTGACTATAAATATATTTTGCGAAATGTTAAGTTTCAGTGCACTTTTACTCGTATTGTTTTGGACAAAGGGAGGTCAATCTTGAAACTGAACAATTATAATTTTCCTGTAAAATGTTTAATTATCTCCCTTATTCATAGTGTTGCTTTTGTACTGGATTTAATTCATTTTTTCAAATTTTAATTCTGCTTGTTGTGTTTGACATGTTGACATAATTTAGACGTGCTTTGTCTTCCAGAAATACTGTGTGTTTGAAGAACATGAAGTTTTCGAAAATGTTACCATGGAAAAGAATTTCACTCTAGTTGTTAATGGAGTTACCACTTATCAGATGGTCAATATGACAGAAGAGATTGTTGTTGTTGAAAAAGTACCAGTGGAGAAATGTAAGTTGAACATCATTTTATGTCAAATAAATTTCCAGTATGCAAAGTAAAAAGTCATGTTTGTACTTATGTTTATGCTGCAGCAGTACTGGGTTTGTAATGACAGTTTTAAACCATTCTTTCAGCGGTTAAACCAAGTGACAAAAAGCATCTTTCCAATTTGGATGCACAATGTTTCTTAAATTAATGAGGAGAAAAATCTTTCAAATGTCTGTCCACAATACTTAAATAGGGCAATTCTTAAAAACGTTGGCATTACCATACCCAGCAAAATTTAAGTGTGTAGGTAGGCAGATAATTTGTTTTTAAATTTTTTGTGGTCATGAGCTATGAAATTTTATACAATGTGAGGGAGGACTGTTGTCTATAATTGCATGTGTAAAACTCAAGACATGCTTAGACAGCATTTTGTACATTCCTGTTACCTTATTTATTTTCAGGTTTCAGTTTAATGAGTCAACTTGAAATAAACGAGACATTGGCGGGCGTCATACTTCTCATCTTCTCCTTGTTTATACTCTGCACGTGTCTCATTTTGATGGTCAAACTGCTACATTCCATGCTACAAGGTTCCATCGCTAAAATTATCCGCAAGACTTTGAACTCGGACTTTCCTGGATGCTTTTCCTGGTTGACTGGCTACGTTGCTATGTTGGTTGGTGCCGTCATGACGATATTGGTACAGAGTAGTTCCGTGTTTACCTCTGCTCTTACTCCGCTCGTTGGAATTGGAATGATCAAAGTGGAAAGAATGTACCCATTGACCTTGGGTTCAAACATTGGTACGACTGGAACAGGACTTTTGGCCGCCATGGCTGCATCTGGCGACAAGTTACCAATTGCGTTGCAGATTGCATTCTGTCATTTATTTTTTAACATATCGGGTATTCTTCTGTTTTATCCAATTAAGCCACTAAGAAATCTTCCAATTAGGGCAGCTAAGTTCTTGGGCACAATTACATCGAAGTATCGTTGGTTTGCCATGTTTTATCTGATATTTATGTTTGTCATATTACCAGGTTGTGTTTTTGCTCTGTCCATGGCGGGTTTTATAGCATCAATCTGTGTAGCTTCATTAATCATTCCTGGTCTTCTGTTTGTTATTACATTAAACATTCTGCAAAGCAAATGCAAAGACAGATTACCAAAGAAATTGCAAACTTGGCACTTTTTACCAAAGTGTTTAAGATCTCTGGAACCGTTAGACGGTAAAATAACTGTTGTGATAGATAGTGGCAGACGATGTTGTCCGCCTTGCTGCGTGTCGTGCATGAAACCAAAGACAAAAACTATGAGAGATGTTGTAAGAGAATCGCCAATTGCTGCTGACATGTCCCTTGATGCTTCACCAGCAGCATCGGCAGCATCGTCAAGGTTATTGTTATCGAAGGTTGAAAGTTCGGTCTCCATGATGTAAGTTAATTAACATGTGATAGTGAATGAATAGTCAATGTATTTTTACATTATTTATATATGTTGTTATTTATTTGTTTTCTCGACCAATGTTTCTTGTTAAATAGAATCTCAACTTTTTTAACCAGTTTTTACTCGAGTTTTCTTTCCCCAGTTCTTTTGATTGTGGGATTTTTAAAAAAAAGGTTTTTAATTCAGTATTTGTCTTACAATACAGTCAGAATTATAATTTGGATTGTTTTAAAATGTGTAGCACTTTTTGTGTATTGTTTTGTACATTTGTATCCGTGTTTCTTATCAATGCATAATATATACTTGCTAAGATGTCCCTTTTGGTTAAATCTGAAATAAGAGATCTGATCTATTATAATTAATGATTAAAGAATTTTGAAGTAAGCAAATTTTTTGGACGACAGTCTATTTATGCAGTTCATTTTATATTTTTGCATTATAATAATTGTGAAGCGTTTTATGACAAATCAGAAAATGTTTCTTTGTTGGATATTGCAATCATTTCTATGTTTCCATTACAAATTTTGGGTCTATGCAAACACCCTTGTATATGTGTATAATTTTCACTGAATTCTTAGAAAATACAAAAAAATGGCACTGCGGTGTAAATGTCTTGTTAAAAATAAAAAAAAGTTGCAAAAAATAAAATGAGTACCAAGCTGTACCTTAAACATGCTGGTATTTACCCAAAAAAATATACAATACTCATTCATATGTATAGTGTGTTCCCAGTGCTTTATGCCTGCAATACTAGTCTTCCTTGTAAATTTCTTTCATTATGTAGTATTCATTTGTACATACGTGCTTTGATGAACATTATATTGTTTAAATCAGAATGAGGATCGATATGTTATCTAGTCATTCCAGAATGGTGAAATCTTGATTTGTCATGACAACTTGAAATGTTTTTACATTTTAGTTACTAAAATTGTCCAAAATCAATGTTTTTACAAATTAAAATCTAAATTGGTCCAAAGACATTGCCACAATGTGTTACATAATCATTAAAAACAGAGTATTAAGATGTAGAATCTAAAGGTTACTAGTATTTGAAAGTCATTGATGTACATATCTTAACAAACATGTATTTTTGTACAAAAAGATGATTATTTGAAGTTGATAGAACAAAAAACCAATGAAATGTTTTTGTTTTTTTTCTGGTTATTTTTTTTAGTCATTGTTTATTTTGATTACTACAACTGTAGTATGCTTGTCATCTTTATTTAAATGCATTTACTCATCATTTGTCCTTCATTATTTGTAAGTACATTCCCATTTTTATTTGCCATAAATTTGTTTCATCTATCATCAAGGATTCAGTATAAAATTTCAAGTTCCGGCCAGACAATTTAATTTGACAGTAACCAATGGGTGTTAAACTGGTTGAATTAATGAATTTGAGTTGACTACATTGATGTAGTTCAGGTTGTGTGAGTCTGAATGCTGTATTTATTATTGTATAAATTGGAGATATATATACCTGGTCTTGCTTGAATGTGGTTGATTGTGTTATAATAATGTTCTGTAAACTGAGAATATTTCACTCCTAAAAGTTACTGGTTTTCGTGATCGGTATCTTTCCACGAAAATAAAAACCTGCACTTGGCTAAGTGTAATTTTTAGAAATATAATGTATTATACATGGAAATATTAACATTATCAGGCATGAGAAGTTTCTGCGGCTTCACAGACTTCTCGCTCACAAGGGCCGTTTTTGAGACAATTTAAGCCATCTTAGATGCTTAAAGGCCAGGAGCTTCAGCGGCCCCCTGGACCCCTTGACGAATTTTATGCTGATTTTGAAATGGTCCATTCTCATGCCTGCATTATGAAAAACGTGGAACTTTAGTATACAAATTTCTAGGTAAACAGTACACCAAGTGTTGAGAGCATAACCACTCTATCTGACTATAAAGAAGCCGATGGATGTGTTTAGCTTTCACATTTTATATTGATGTTACATTGATAAAATTCAGATGAATTGTAAAATCATATTTTTTATCACAAAATTATGACAATGAAATATTAAATTATTTTGAATGAACTACTGTTTTTGTTGTGCTTTTTATGTCGTCTTGTCATGTTATTTCTGTGTTGATGTTGCACAGAATGAACTGCAACTATACACTTAATGACACAAGTTATGCCTGATGTCATTAATGAATTTTTACAGACCAAGCAGACCAGTAGTATTGTTTGGTTTCTTAGACCGTTACAGGTGCATCATTTTCTCGATATACGTACCTTGGTTCATATGTCCATGGTCAAACATATATAGCTTTTTTCTGACTAAGTTAATTAATACACTTGTGGTAGTAAAAACATCAAATAAAGTACAAAATCATTCAAAAGTGAATTACGACTCCAAAGAGTTGCTCTTATCCATGCATTGTTTATTGAGTTAAGTATAGGAACTTTTTGAGTAGGCATGCTGTAAAAGCAGAGTGTTTTCTGTCTGAACTAAAGGTAATTTAATATCTAACACTTAGCAAATTGTCTTATCAACTTGATTTGATTGCTTCTATTTATATGTTGCACTCGTCTGGTGTTTCAGAGTGCTATCGTGTACTGTAAACAAACCATAGAATAACCCTTTATTTATCACAAAGTTTGCAACATTTATCAAATCCTGGACGATGAAGTGGTAGTTAACTAATACAAATGTACCACATTTATATATACATCTATAATACCGTTATCAAATATAATTTGTCATATAGTGAAACGTTGATTATACGCTCAAAATAGAAATGCCAAAATAGCACGCAACACTAACAGTACTGTCTATTCTACATAGTGTATAATTCTTTGTGGTAAAAATTGCACATGTACGAGTACAAAATACTAAATCAGTTTGCTGAAGGCTTTTCAAACAATTTGTGAAATTGTTATCGTATACATTACAGAGCCTAGGGCCAGTCTAATTTGATCATAGTAATATGGAGATGCACTTCATGATATCAACTAATGTTTTTTGGATGGAAGATTCAATGATGTTTTGGTACCCGTGAAGTTGCGAGATATGGACAACTGTTGCACTCGCTGCCATGGAGTTTCATTATAGTTATTTTCTTAACAAGTGCGCCGATTATCATCAAACATCGCATGCAAATTGACTCGGGACAGGCAACCACGCGGTCAAGGTCACTGATGTCATATGCTATTCCAGTGTCGGTTAAAGCTGTATGGAAAATCTATAAAATGTATGTCCATACCATGCCTTTAAACTACACACTAGAGTTGGACATTGCGATATGACCTCATGTGCCAAGTTCCAAAACTGACATACTTTTAACAATAGTATGCTCCGCTTTTCAATGAAAAGTGCTGGTGAAAGTTTTGTATGTACAATGTATAAATGCATCTCGGCAACTGCTTCACTGTATGATCTTACCGTCCACATCCGTTATGGAGTACAATAAATAAACGATAACGTTTTATATCATACTCTTTACCTAATATTTGGTTACAATACACTTGAACAGATAACATGAATGGGAAATAAGCCATACAAACTCTACATCCGTCACCTGATGTGTTTCCTTGAAATTGCGTCATTTATTTCAAAGATAACATACCACAAAAACTCATCCATCACCTGATGTGTTTCCTTGAAATTGCGTAATTTATTTCAAACTTTAAACATACCACAAAAACTCCTGAATGTATTCGTTGAATCAGAATTCCAAGTATAATTGTTGATTTAATGGTAGATAAACCAATATCATAGCCAACTGCAGTATATATGATGGATATATACGTATTTAAACATTCTAACTAAATAATAAAAGGCAAAACTCGAACATCACATCTGCTTATATTTTATAAGAGAGAGAATAAGTTGCCATATGGAACAACACATGCATAAGACAGTGCCTTCCCAAACAGGCCTCCGGGAAAACAAGTCCATAAAACATAAAGCACTTGAGGAGGTTAAAGGGTACAAACGTTAGGACACAGAGGCGCCATGAATGGCCTGGCAGAACCATAAGGAATAACTAGGAGAACAATAAAATCCCAAAGTGTGTGCAAGTAAAAGAATACACACATGCGTCAGGATATTACTTCTAACCGTGAGACACTGGTGCTAACTTGAAAGGTGAAAATATGCACAGTAGGGAATGTCACATTTACAAATCAATAGTTCTCTTGAGTCTCATGCTGAAACCATTGACAGGCATTTGCGACACTGCAGTGATGTGATCCTTTCATATGCCCACTTATAAATTGTTTTTATAATAATCTAATGGAGATTATGTATACTGATTAACTAACTTGCCTATGTTTTCCTAGCTCCTGCATGAAGGGTTTTATGTGATTTCCTGAGGACGAGGTTAGTGGTTTGTCTCAGCATGATATGATAAAAAGTTAAAACTCATTTCCATTTTTTAAAATGTCAAACTTCATATGAAAATGAAAATACAGACTTAGGTATTATCTTTTTGCTGATATCTATTCAGTCACTTGACAAATTTACATAATGAGTTGTATGACAAAGGCATATATTCATCAGACAGAATTGACAGATCAACAAAAACCCAAGTTCAGTGTGGTTAACTTGTTTAAAAAGAAGTCCTCAGCTGGCGTTGTAATCCATCCGGTGATAGACAGGGTAATGTCTTCCAGATGACCGTTTGACCTCTTGTACGCTAGATGGTGAGATAGAGTTTTTTGTTCGACTTGGTGGGGTTCAATATTCATTTATGAACAGTGAATTGGGATCAGTTGACCTAACCTATCTCTCACAACTTTTCTTGAATGGTGATTTTATGTTGCAACCGTCGCTAACATTGTTTTGCTATTTGATTGACAGCGTTGTGTAAACCAATCAAATCTTACATTAACCGCGAAACCAAATAATCTTCAACTGAACAACGTTTGTAACCTTTACATAGCTACGAATCGTTTGCGTAATATGCCCCGGGGGTACTTATATTTACTACAGAGAGGTGAAAATACAGACTTAGATATTATCTTTTTGCTGATATCTATTCAATTAAACCGCTAGTTGTCACGAAACTTTGAAACATATGTTGTTAAGTTCACGTATAAGCTTTCCATTGAAATAAATCGCATACACTGCTACATTGAAATTTCTGGACATAACATTCACTAAATGTATTGACGAGTCATTTCCTTCAAAGTCGTTCACAATTTTTTTCTTAGTTGTATATAAGGTGACAGTTATGTTTCACTAACACACTATGTGTCCAGCGTAGGACGGATTCTGCATAGCACTTGGCTTGGTCGGATGTTATTTCCGTATATCCCTTCTTCCCTCATAGATAAGAAGGGATAGCCGTTGATCTTGTCAGTGGGGTTTGTGGAGTCGTCTTTACGCATTTGTTTCTGTTTGTCTCTTGTTAGAGACAGAGACAAACACACTGCATGACGCGTGTATGTGGTCACACGGTCATGATACGCTCCTTGTCTGTTTTCCCCAAGTATCGTAGCATTAATGAAATAAGTTTATATAGGATTTATTCAATTATTTTTACTTAAAATTACCACACGAGTACCAAAAACAAGACAGGGAGCGTAGCATGCTTTGTATTCCATTTAAGTATCATGTTGTTATCCGAATAAAAAGTTAATACAAACAAGTTATTTTATACAAGCTATCAGAAAGGATATATTCCAAGTTAAATAAACCCCGGACTGCACCAGTATGTTGAATTCCCTCCCTTTAATAAATGCAAACTTGCGACAATTTCAGATTTTTTTTGATCAGCCGAGAACCTAACAGCATGAAAAGTATTGTAGAAACCACGACAGCTTTGAGGTTAATTGTACATGCAACTTTACAGTATGACTAACACTGACTGAAACATTGTCCGTGTATCTGTAACCAATCTCTTACAGCTTCAGAGTTATGACAGCATCGTGTTCATTAGAACCACACTCCAGGCCAATGCCAGGAACAATAGTACTGGTGTCTTTTGGTGTGTGTTTGGGATCCAGAAAAATCTAAACAATGTTCGAGAAAAATACAGTATTCACTACACTTCAGGGCACTATAAATGTTTTTCAAAGACACTTTTCCCGGACTAATGGAAATGTAGGAGAGAATTTCAATAAGCTTTTGCTTCCAATTATATCCACTTGTCTATTACATGCACTTTGTAATCTTGTCATTTACTGTATATTACAAATAAATATGTTTAAACTAATGGAAATGTAAAATTTGACTTGTCTGACCTAATAAGCTAGTTGTCCGAGAATATTGGTAAAATTAGTAACACATAAACATACACAATGATAGTTCCACCATCTAAAATTAATAATCACATGTATGTATTTGTGGAATTCTAAGGTTTGACTCAACTGCTGGTAGCCCGATTCAGCATTTGACGAGTCCGGGACATCGGGCTAGTGGATTTCTAGAGACCTGCACTATCGCACCCAATAGCATCATAGATTGGAACATAAGGCCCGTATTTCACAAAACATCTCCATTGAGATCTGTCTATCGTAACTCAAACTTTCATGACATTCATTTTGACATAAAGTACACATAGTCAATCAGAGGAGCTGAAATGCTAACTGGTTTAAGACATTATCTCACCACAATCAAGGTACGGCTGTTTGTAGCATTGTTTTCATTAATGAAATGTCTTTACTGAGAATGATCTCAATTTGTGTGAGACTGAGGACAGCTCTTGTTTACTGATTTGAGTGGCCCTTAGGGGCTTCTGAGAGATAAGAAAAACATTCTGGCAAAGAAAAACAACTACAGAGTCTAAGCGAAATCATATTTATTATAACCAAGCATAACAACTTAAAAAATGTAAATAGAATAACTTATAAATAAAAATCATTAACTACGCATGTACATGTATATTGCTTTGACAGAAATAAAATGGATTAACAGTAAAAAATTATGATACAATATGAGATACAAATTCAATAAATGTAAAACTGCTCTAACGCTAGAATTTTCTAAATAAATGAGTTACCATGGGAACAGTGCATTGCGTTCAATAACAAAACTCTTTCAGCAACAGAACTTATGCTACAAATACACTGTAGTATATCAGGGTTATCAAGATTCATACTTGAATGTAAAAAAGTTACATGTTTATTGATTACTGTTTTTTAGATGAACTTTGCATAAAAAAAGATGACCAAACATATTTCACAAAGAATCATGCACATAAATATATGTATAGTCAAAGAGAAATAATTACTAGACATCAGCCTCTTAACCGTAGACTGTTAGATTAGATTCATTCTTTTGATCAAACAAAATATATAATGATAACTGATTTTTGGAACAAGAGATAAGAGCCAATATTAATCACTGTCAATTCTACATCATCTATAATGAGAGGCGATTAAAGTCTTCGAAACAAACAAATACATTGTATTCATCAATATCTTGAAGTAATCCTTAATGAGTTTAAATAACAAGGAGTACATTTATTTAATACAAAGTTTACACAAAGCTTACATTGTTACACTGATCAAGCTATCAAATATTACTATAGTGTCATCTAATCATTGACATGTAACAGGCATTGAACATTCCTAGGGTATGCAACTTCACTAAACATCTTGGCTCAACCAAAATTTTATCTGAATGCACATCAACACTCATACTGCATATACGAAGAACAATTACTTGAACTCAGACTCATTAACATTACATTGAACAATTACCATTGTTGCATGGAAAATACCATCACCAATCATGTCTCACAACAGTCCTCAACTGAGGGTGAAATGGCTAGCTTTTGGCTGTTTAGCAGAATTTTAATGAAAAAGGCTAGACCAAATATCAACCAATGAAAAAAGGCTAGACCAAATATCAACCAATGAAAAAAGGCTAGACCAAATATCAACCAATGAAAAAAGGCTTGACCAAATATCAACCAACGAAAATACTGCTTACAATGTGAATTCCCGAAAGAATGTTGTAATTTGTCAAAATATTGTCATCAAGTTGTGATGCCGCAATTGAAGTCGCTGGATTAGATACAACCAAAAAGACAAAATGTGAACTAAATAATCAAAGGACAATGACTGCAAAGTACTGAAACAGATGAGTCATTGGTGTAAGCCACGAGTTAATAAGCTCTCGTGAAATATGCCATCATTGAATACCAGTGTGTTATCACTAAAACAAAATAAACGAGAATTAAACACAACAAATGTCATTTCATATATCATACAATACACCGGTCCATTGTATAAATTTCATGAAATCAAAATAAACAAAATAAAATAAATAGGGAAATGAGGATTTAGCACAAATGTTTTAAATGAAATGGCAAGCACTAAATGACTGAAACATGTGATAAACAACAGTATGAAACTTAGGTAATTGCCACAGATGAATCTCATCCATACGTAATATGGCTTGGCGTATATTTATATACCAGAGTCAGCTGACATATCCATCAGACATCATTCGAGCCCCGCAGTACGATTACCACCACTTCTTTAAGTGACGTCATATCCAGAAAACATCACAAGTGACGTCACCATGTACTGACCATAACCAATATTTGCCCTGTATGGCAATATGAAAACAAAGTGACCATATGGAGTAAATATTGTTTCCTGCTTGCAAATAGTGACATCACATGTTGCTTTTTCTTCAAATGACGTCACCTACAGAACAGGTTGTAAATACCACAGCAGCACTCATTTAATCTTGGGCTACAAGTGAGTACCAAACATCACAACTAGTCATAAACACTGGTGAAAACTCATTCCAAGGGTTAGAGACTACATTGTAGTTTCTACTGGAATAAATAACCAAATGGAGCGGAGTGCAGCATAGCCCCATATTGTAAGCCAATCAGTACCACAGTGTATGAGTACATACTTACTTAATCATGAAGGAATGTCTTCATAGCTATATCGCATTTTGTAGCATTTCTTCACTATTAAGAAACTGGAAAATTTGAAAATCTCAGCCATCTGATTGGCTTAAAATATGGGACAAACTAAATACAAATATAGCATAGTTAAAGTGGCAGTAATTCTAGTTTTGCACCAAATTACAGTCATACAATATCACACAAGGAAGTAAAAATATGGCAAAACAATGGTAATGTAAGGCAAAATTTGATATGTTGACAATAATATATAGCATCAGCAGAAGCATGTAATAATATAGCACAACTACACTCAAAGAATAATATTGAGACTACAAGCGCTTATAGCATATTCATACATAAAGACAAAGATTGTCATATAAAATAGGGACTGACCCAGCAATAGGAATGAATGATTGAGATACGGATGTTGAATTTCTTCTGTTCTAACATACTTATTATTTTGTCTTGCTATTTTTTATATTCAATAGCATCTTTATCACAGCTGATTTTCTCAGTCAAAGAAATGTTGTCTACAATTATATTCAGTTTTGATGCCTTTTCAAGTTCAGCCTATTGCTTTGATGAGCCACCATCAAACACATACATACATTTACCCTATAGTACTAACTATAATACACTTTGGTTTTGGACAAAGTTTTGACACAAAATTTCTTTAAATCAGATCTATAAGTATTTAAAATATGCCTAACTTCAATTCTAAATATCAAATAAGGAAACAATCAGTCTAAAGAGAGAAAACTCAAAATCTAACTCTTACAAATGTGGAGTGCGTGTTCTTGAGGATATCTTTGCATAGGAAGTACAAAATAAAAGATGAACCTTTCTGACATAAAAACATGGGACTAATGTAATAAAACTGAATTCTGAGACCATTTTTAGAAACCATCCTCACCATTGGACAATTTTAAGACTGATGTTCATAGTCAACCAATCAGAAGCTTGTATTTAGAGACTGGTCTTCGAAACTTGCATTTATAACTTCAGACCATGGAAAATAGAGACATCAGGAAAAGCAACATAGCCAGCATTGCATGCATTATATACATTATATAGTGTCGGCAGCAAATTATGAATAAACACACCTGATAATAGTTTACAGTTTATAATAAGAAAACTACAGTAAATGAAAATTATTTTTTTACTTTACTACACCCAATATTTTTGAGTTTTTTTTATCAAAAAGGATTACAAATGCAATAGATAATAGTAATCGTTGTCAGAAATGCAACAAAAACAATCCCTTTATAATCAATTAATTTTACATGCCAAAAATATCATTATGATTATTTACACAAGCAAAGTTATATTCATACATGCAAAGCATTACACTAAACTCAGTACTATAGATATACCATATATGTTCATTCCTACAGAGTAATAATGGTCGCAAATCTTTATACAGCAAGGGATTTAACTCTTTAATAATACATCAACCCATAAACTTAGTAGGTTATAAGGAAAATGACTGGTTACAAATAATTTGAACAATATCAATATACTAATACAACACTTATAGCTGGGTATATATACTTGACCAGTCATATAAATATAAAAGGATAAATGACTTAGAATGGCAGATAAATATATACACAATAAGCAGGAGGTATTCGTAAATAACAGGAACAATAAAAACAACTGCATAGCATTTGAGTATTTCGTAAAACAATCAGATTATGATGAAATGTCGTTATTTTCATAAGGTTTCTTATGTCTAGAAATGACAGACTTAACCACAAGTCGTTACAATTACAGTTATAAGGCTTTAGAAAATAGAGGTGAGAATAATCACTGGCGAAAATGATGATCAGTGAATACCCTCTATACTCCGAAACAACATTATCCTACTGTATAAGCCTGATCAAATCAGACAACTTTTATTTCATTTTGTATCTAAAAGAGGAAATCAGACAAAGGGATGGAAGATTCTGACTCCTACATAGTACCTGTGTATCACTAGAACAAACATGGTTGTCATACAATATGCTACCTGATCAAGTGTAGAAATAGTATATTCAGTGCTGTAATTGACAGTCACCGTCACAAAATGCTTTGATTTATGCATAATATACAAAAACAATACAAAAAGTATCTTGTCACAACTCAATTTTGAATGCTTATATCAACATTGAGACATACACATTCTGATGTAACACCACACATTGATATACACTGCCCTCCAAAAGTTCCTTCACACTTTGACAATTTCCTGTTGCAATTAATGTATTTTCATATTTGTTTCACATGCAATAAATCGAAAATGCTCTTTAACAAAAGCAATTATTTTCTGTAGAAGTATTTATAAATTTGTACTGAAACAATTATCTTACTTTTTGTGTCAGATCAATCAGTTACACATACATTGGTTTTGGATGCAGGTCAATTGATGCTGCTACCGAGATGTGTGAATTATTAATTCTTAACTATCTATCACAGACGTGGGATGAATAATTTTACTTCATGGTCATACAAGTTTTATTTGAAATTAGTAGCAAAATTCAAAATATTCAAGTGTGAAGAAACTTTTGGATGGGAGTGTATCAGCTGAGCTAATAATGACTTTTTATCAAATACTGTTATAAAATACTATGTGTAGAATCAATGTGATAAAAATGAATATACAAGCTTTGTTGAAAGCAAGTTTCAATCAGGCGTCTCTGAGATGTCCAATGCCCCTGGTTTTTCACATATTTTTACACACATATAAATAAATCATTCAATAAATACAATGTTTCCTGGCAGTCAAGCTATCAACAACATAACATTTGATATTCTGTAGAATTCAAGAATATTAATTTTTGTATTGTAAATATTTCCTGAATAATTGAAATCAGCTTCATGTTAAAGAGACTGATTAAAAGATTTTTGTCAATTCTAAAATCTGTTACCCATTTTAAGTAACAAGACAAACATAGATGAACAAAAGTAGCATTTTGACTGTTGTATATAAGGAAAACATGTCACATTTCAATGTACTAAAGACTTCCGATGGCTTCAAATTGTCAACAATTTGACATTAATGTCAAGATCAGTTGCCGAGTGCATCAATAACGTCATATATTCACACTACGACCGTTGCTTATACACCTGTGGAGAATCCTCTGAAGAAGGAGATTCATTATGAACACTTGTTTTAATCTCAGCGTTGATTAGATTATGCTTTGAGACCTGAAATTATAAGATATTTCATTATACGAACATGTATCCTAAATTCAATGATTTTAAAATAATGAAATGGTACTGTGAGCTGAAAGTAAAATACATGTATAGGTGAATAATTTGCACATTTCTGCATTAAGTAATCAAGCATGTGAAGATTTTGACATATGGAAAAGTGTATACTTAGAATATATGATCTGTAAATTTAATTGAGTGTTAGGGAAAATCTTAACATCCAATCCCCATATTGTCCCACAGTTATCTGACATGAAATTAAACACAGGTAAATAAAGGAATGAGATAAAAAATTAACATCAAAACCGTCAAATCACATTATAAACACTTATAAAACACAAGAAGCAATAGCCTTTTAACTTGTACTAAAGTACACTCACCTCTCTTCATTTTACACTCCATTTTCCTACAGAACAAAGACTGTAACTGTATGACACATTTGCAAACAAGACACTGACAAGCCATGTTCTGTATTAAGTATCTATCCTGATTACCAAATTGGTGAAATCATTGCATGGTGCCAAGCACCAATGTTGAATTTAAAAGCATACAGCCAAAAAATTGCTCAGATACCTGCCTACACCCGTAACATTATCAAATCAGAAAATCAGTGGATTTTTCTATTCAAATGTTAACGACATTGATGCGTCATATAATACATGGAGTTGTCTCCCTTCTGTGTCAAGTACTCACCTCTGAAATGAGGGTGACTCAGGTTTGAGCATAGAGCTATACACATTGACAAGTACGACTAGAAAGCACAGTATGATAGGACCAAAGATAGCTCCCTCCAATCCGAGCCAATACATTCCACCAGCAATAGCCAGGCCAGTCATGTAGGGATGACCCCTGTAACAATAATATACATAATACACAAGTTAGACTCACTAATCTGCACATTCATGCTTTGTAATACGTCTTGCAGACAACAATATTGTGAGAACAGACACGTTTCTCTTGAAATGACTTGACTGACACATTGTGAAATCTTACATATTATAGAGTATTAACAGAGTACGAGCCGCAAGCACAAAATATTCGAACATAAAGCATGTAACAGAAGTTTAGTGAATAGGCTGGAAATCAACAAAGGTAAAACACTTCATTTTAAACATCAAAAACTTTCTTTCCTCTTAAGGGTTCAAAATCGACCTCTAAGTTTAGCTTAAATATCATCAAAATATTCTCTAACTCCTAATAAAATCATAACTCGCCAAGGTTCGGAACCGTTGACAGAAAACACTTGATGTTGCATATTGAAATGCAAAACTTCTTGTTTGACTGGGCTCCAAATTTAATACTTAAATGAAGTGTTCAGATCTTGGCTTCAGGCCATTATTTTTTTATCATTTCATTTTCTCTTACAAGATATAAACTAACCATAGTTGTTGGACGAGGACTTAAATATTCCTCAGAAATACTCTGACACCTTACACACACTTGGACTTACCCTTTAATCTCACTATAGATGGCAGTATCTACAACATACGACGGCAAGAAATGAATCACAAGAAGTAACATAGCCAGTATAAACTGATCCTGTACCAACCATAGTTCTAACACGGCTGGTAGAGCAGCAAGATAGGTGCCCACAAATGGTATAGCACCAAACACAGCAGCTAGAGCTAAAATAAAACAGTATGTTATTGGTATACATTACATAGCCATTTCCATACATACATAAATATTGTTTTTCATTGAGACAGAAAAAGGTGTTCTCAACATCCAATAATTTGTTATAATCGCATTCATTATAACCATTTATTTTCGTACAGAAGAAGCGCATAAATCAGCCAGAAAAAGCAGTGTTAGTTAAATCTGGAAGTTCGCTATAAACCTAGCTTGCTATAAGTGAAGTTTACTGTATTTTACAACACAGGAAGTTCTGGTATATGTAGCAATAATGCAATCCTTTTAAGCCCTATAAAGTAACAAATTGTTTTTGGGCACAACTATATGTTCAAAGTTGTGCGGCTGAAATAAACTATTCTTGAAGCTACACAAATGCAACAAGACTACAATGTAAAACATGAACCTACCAGAAGGTATGAACACTATATTCACTCCAAACATTGAGTGAGTCAGCCATGTATATAATCCATAAAACACTGCCATCTTCAAGGAAGCCATGAATACACCTCTGTAACAGAGATGAAGCAATCAAACAACATACAGTGTCACCTCAACAACAGGACCACTAGAGGTTCTGGAGAGTCCGACTCACCAGTCAGGTGGTCTAATTATTCATTCGAAATATGGATTTAAAAAGCTGGCTCATGAAAATACTGTCTTATTAATGAGGGGGGCTTCATTTCTAGGTGGTCTTCAAGTGAAGTTTGACTGTATATATTTCATATATGCTTTTTGTAAGTGCTTGATAAATTACTATTAATTGCCTGAACCATTCATCCTCTGTACAAGATACATAATTACAACATTAGGGGTGTCATGATATGCCTGAATGTAAAAAGCAAAACTAAGAAGTCTTATTTCAGTTTCTGACTAATATGAGGTTTTCATGGCTAGTTAATTTCCTATATTTAGAGTTTGTAGCCCGTAACTTTGAGCAAAAGGCAGAAAATAATGTATAGAATAAAAATCATTACATTCATTTCACATGGTACAATACAGTTTGGCTGCAATCCCTACTATATAACATGTATTTTAAATCTTGAAACTTGAAAAATGCCAAAATAACATAACAATAGGAAAAGTATGAGTTGTTTATTCTCGTTAATGTGTTAGTTAATTGTGTATCAAAGCAATGATGACATACCCAACAGCATCCTGAACGGCTTGACCAATCGTAGTACCACCGGCTCCACCTGTTGGACTCATTGCCGAAAACCATTCTATAGGTTTATACTGATCACCACTAGATGCCAGCAGGTAGAACAAGGTTGTCAGAAATATAACCTGTAATATAGGGTTCTTCAATAAAATAGACCAGCACAACTATAATTATGGTATATAAGTAAATCACTTTATTTGCCCTTGATTGTGATGAAAACAACTTGTTTACTTGTCAAAATATTTATATATCAATCTTGAGTCTGCTTCCTATATAAGCCAGTAATGATATCAAATGCTGTAAGATGGTTGCACCCTTTGAACTAATAATTTGCTTGTTGACAGGTCAACAACTTTTTCAACTACACTACTGCTAACCACAAGAAATATTAAATACAAATGTTGTCATAGCACAGCGAAAAACAAACACGCAACATTCTCACTGACTGCAAGAGATGTTTACAAAGTAAATTCAGAAGAAACACAGTTAATGTACAGCAGTTACAAATGAAGTAGTTACAAATGAAGTACTTACCGAAGATAGAACAAAGTTCAGCAAAGCTGTACCTCCACCAAACACCAGTGACAATGTTGAGGTAAGTACAGTCAACACCAGATTCATGTTACCTTTCAGAACCAGCCATATTGACTCTAGTACCTGAATTGTTATAATGATATAATCAAACAAGAGGGCATACCATCGCAAATACACATGTTATAAAAATGTTGTCATTAGAGTTTAAAATAGAGCAGTGTAAAAATCACTCATCTCCTATGACTCCACCTTTAGTGACCTAGGTTTGAACCTGATTTGATCCATTTGCATAAAAATCAACCTAAGTACCTCAGGGAAAATATTAGGCTGATACACTTTATGACCAAGTCAGGTGAAGATTGGACAAAGAATAAAATCCGCCAAATCAACCGGCCGCCCAACCGCCCGCTGCAGGTGAAACTATAATACGTCCCATTCTTCGAACGGGCGTATAAAAACAATACAACATTTGATAACAGACTAAAAACTAAACACCATATCGTACATAAATAAAAAAAATTAAGGTCAAGATCAAAGTTTTAATCTTTAACACACTACTTGCCAGAATGGCTGAATAAAGGTCCATGTAAAAGTGAAAAATTAGCATATCCAGCTGATAGGTAAATTATTAAATTATAAGCAATTGATTATTTTATCTCTTTCAGACTTAATTTGTCCCAATTTACCTGACAACAGCATAGCAACACAGCTTAAAACATAAATATAAAACACAATCTCTGTAACAAACACTGCTAATCTCCATAAAATGTTGCTCAAGACGGGGAACACTAATATTCATACTCACCGAAAGAAATGTACCAATATTTTCTTTCACGAAAGCAATGATGGCCCCAAAGTTGAAGCCATCACCTTGGGACACCATATCCCAGATAGAGGATAAGTTAGTGATATCAAATGGCATCCCAACATCACTTCCAGATTTTTTAGACAAACTCGTACTGGAACTAGTCTGGTTCTAAAAATAGAACAGAATGTTACTATATATAGACAAGACATTAAAGAGTCAGGTTAGGATATAAATACTGTGGTAAAATTTTCGTCCCAATAAATGATGCAGTTAAAAAGTAAACAGAAATAACTTATGTAGCAAGATCTGTGAATTCAGTGGTCATAAAACAGTTATCCTTCTTAGCATTTCTATACATTCCAAGAGAAAAGGGCCCAGGGTAATAAACATTACATACAACAAAAAATTTACCCCACTGAGTTTGAGTGCAGAGATTTGAGTATGAGAAACGTACTTAGTGCTGAGTATTCATGGTGACTCACTGTCTTTAAGATTTGAGTGTGAATCTAAGATTTGAGTGTACCAGTTTATATTGAGAAAGTAGAGAAACAGTTATAATACTTCCCAGTTTGTAATATTTCAAGCACTACATTTTATCATTTTCAAAACTAAAATTTCTGTTTCGCTTCTCAATCTTGATTCTGTACAACAGAAGACATATGACCCAAAATTTGTCATAGTTACCAAATTCACAGATCATAGTTAAAGTAATAAATAATCCATGCACAGTGTAAGTAAGTATGGTGAGCAAATATCAATAACAAAAATTATTAAACAAGATACTTGTAATGGTCACTCTAACATTATTAAGTCAAAATATAATTATGAGATCATCCGAAAAATACAAAACACTGCAATCAAAAACAAATATAGTTAGCTCCCTTTCAAATTATTTCTTTGCTGTTAGAATCAGTGTAAGAATATTTTTCATAAATGTTGGCCAAAGTACAGCAGATGTTTTATACATTCCAACATCAAACAAACCAAGCAATTTGTCTACAACAAGGTGGTGAAATTGAAACTTTGAAACACATTACCATGACTTGACAAACTCAATTTTGACTTATAAATGTTAGTCAACAGTTAATACCTGAATTTATCTTAGCATTAAAAACCCATAACCAACAGAATCTGCCCCATAAGTAAAGTTTTGAAGAAAAAAAGGAATTCAGTAAAACACATTGTATGGTAGTAAAGACGTGCCATGTGATGGAAAACAATTACATCATGGGTATGACTGACAGGTAATAACACTACAACTCATTGTCACTCTAATGTTCTTCCCTTAAATGTCACCCACATGCCACCATACTTGATATGCAATAATCATATTGTGACTTTTGTATAAGAATATAATATGAATATAACACAAGGCACAATTAAATGAGATTTTAGAATTTAAAATAAAGATTTCAACAAGGAAACACTGGAGTTCACCAAGGAATGAAGGGACCATGATATTGCAACTAAACCTAACCACATGAAGTGGGTAACCTGCTTTGTAAATCAGTATATTTTTAAAATAATTATTAAAAGTTGAAAAGTTTTTTTTCAGATACCCTATCTATTGCTAAACTGACTACTTATATACATGTATCAATGGTTGGTACAAAACACTTGTATCTCACTCACAAAAGAAACAGTTAAAATAATTTTTCACCAAATCGTCAACATGGGTTTAAACACAGGAGATTATATCAGAGTTCTTTCCGTTTATCCCATCTAGAGTTCTCTCCCTTTGCCACATCTACAGAATACATATATACTACTTATAGAAGGGGCAAAGGGAGAGAACTCTAGATGAGATAAAGGGAAATAATTCCAGACAATCTCCTATGATTTTAATAGTGTCTTACTCCTTATCCTTATTTGATGTCTCACAATAAGAGTGATTTTCTAAATGACTTTTCAGAGGGTTTAACATTATCTGATTGAGCAGAAGTACATATGTCAAAATCCTAAGCTACTCTTTTAAATTCTTGCCCCTCAACTAAAGTATTCTGCATCTGAACAGCAATGAACATTTTGACAACAGTTACAGATGGGGTGCTTGCAACAACATTAAGATAGGCCATTCTAAAAAATCATTTGGTTGCAGTACCCCGACCATCCAACCAAAATTTGCCCCGACCCAAAAATATTTTGGATGGTCAATGCAGTACTCTCTGTGTGTTATTTCCCCTTTCTTTATAGGAGTAAAAATCCTCCTTACTGATGTATTGGACCCACTTCAAATATTGTGGGTGGGGAAACTGTAAACAAAGAATATTTTAAGAATTACCTTATTTTATTTGTACTAAGAATTCATACAAATAGTCGGTGACTTGTAGGGAACTGACTTGTTGATCTTAGAAATAAATGCAGCATCTCTGTTTTTAAAAGCTAATCAACAGTTTCCATGCATTTGATGAAGGATGAATCTTGGAAGTCTGATAACCCATATCGCCAAATAATGGTCTGATCATGCAATAAATTCTTACACCTAAACCAATTAAATTCATTATTGAATCTGCCTGCCGAGAAGATACATGAATCTACACAATAATACCACTTAAATGAAATAAACCACCATCAAAAGCTGTCGAAGGAAATAGAAGGTAATAGATCTTACCAGGTGTGAGAACCAAAAATCAGAAGGAAATACCTTAAACATATATATATATAAGCAAATAAATAATAATAACTGAAACAAGAGTGCCATTATGGCCATATACTGCTCATCTGAGGACTTAAGAAAGTTCGCAACTTTTATAGTTTTTCATGAAATGTGACTAGCAATGTGACAGCAAGGTTAAATAAGGTAACTTTGACTTAATCAAGGGACAGGTATTCTGTTATTACTGGACCATTATTGATCATTATCGACTTCTGTCTGACATTTTGTAATTATATACAGAAAGTAAAGCTTTGTTTAAGGGTTATAAAAGGGTCTATAATTGATTCTAATGAGCTTGTTTTTGATCCAAAATAACCAGGTTTCAAACATGACCTATATTTCATTGAGACAAACGTTCTAATTAAGTTTTGTGTAGGTCAGGTAAAAAATAAAATCTCAATATTGTCATCAAAGTTTTCTACAAATTGACTATGTGACCTAGTTTTTGACCCAAGATAACCCAATTTCAAACTTTACCTAGATTTCATGTAAACAAATATTTTCACCAAGTTTCATGCAGATAAAGTAAACAAGAGGGCCATGATGGCCCTTATATCACTCACCTGAATACACTGTCATGTTTTTTTACCGAACTTAATAATTTATGCAATCTTTTAACAGGACAACAATGCTTAACACCAAATATCAAAGCTCTAGACCTTATGGTTTTTGCACAAGAAGATTTTCAAAGTTTTCACTTCTAAAATCTATTATTAGCTCCCGTGACCTACTTATAAACAGACCAACATTATTTATGTAACTTTGGAAGAGGACCACCTAAGGATCATTCCTGTAAAGTTTGGTCAAAATCCATTCAGGGGTTTAAGAGGAGATGACGTTTATAGTTTCCACTATATACATATAGGAAACTAGGCCACGCCCTGGCGGCCATGTATTTGACGGAACTTAATAATTTATGCAATCTTGAAAGAGGTCCACTAGACAATGCTACACACCAAATATCAAAGCTCTAGACCTGATAGTTTTGGACAAGAAGATTTTCAATGTTTACACTTTTAAAATCTATTTTAAGCTCCTGTGACGTACTTATCCAGCAGACCGGAACAATTTATGCAACTTTGAAAGAGGTCCACCCAAGGATCATTCCTGTGAAGTTTGGACAAAATCCATTCAGTAGTATAGGAGGAGATGTTGTTTAAAGAAAATGTTGACGGACGACACACGATGACGGACATTCGTTGATCCTAAAAGCTCACCATGAGCACTTCTTGCTCAGGTGAGCTACAAATTTGACCTAGAAAGGTAAGTTTTTCTTTAATTGGACCTAGTAACCTAGTATTTTGCCCCAGAGGACCCAGTTTCAAACTTGACCTAGATTTCATTAAGAAAAACATTTGGACCAAGGTTGATGCACATCAGGTAAAAGTTGTGACCTCTGGAGTGTTAACGAGCTTATTGCCGACGACAAAGGACACAGCAACGGACACAGGTTGATTAAAAGCACATTTATTTCTGTAGCATATTTCAGTACCTGAACTGCTTACTTCTAAGAAATCATTATTTTTTCTCATGTGTTTAGTATAAGATATTCAAAGAATATATTTGCTTTGTAAAAATAATATCTCTTAAGTACATGTACTAAAAAATTCCAACACTAGTTTCAGTTTGGTTAAATTGTTTAACTGTAAATATTATATTTTCATGCCTCCAAGTGTTTTAGATGTCACTGTGTACTTTGTATGCAGCACTTGCTGCTTCTATATTCATTATAATCAATACATGTATATTGATAATGGACCTCTTATTTTGCAAATATTGAACATAAAAATAAAACATTGTGAAGATTTTTAGATGTACCCCGAATTTAATTTTGCAATTTGACAGAATACTATAAACAAAAATAATTCATAATCATAGTGATAATATTATGTGAAACAAACAATAAATGGTGCAATTCAAAATAGCAACTTAGCAAAAAAAAGCATTGTACAGCCAACCTATGACAAAGCTTATAAAAGATAAAACAAAAAGAGGATAAAAGAAGAGAAAATTCACTATTTACCATTGTACATTGTCTTACATTCTAACAAATCCACGAATATCACAGCTAATTTGTATTAAGTACAGTAAAACCTCACTAATAAGACCACCATTGGGACCCTTGAAAAATGGTTGTGTTAAACCACATCCCATTTACTGGTCATTAAGTTACTCTCAAGTGTATTATTATTATTATTATACCACATTTATATAGCACTTTTTTCATGCAATTGCACGTTCAAAAGTGCTTTACAATCACAATTAACACAATGTTAAAAATAACGACTTAAAATGGACAAGAACATGCAAGGCAAAATATCATAATTAGAACATATAAAAGTATGGATAAAAAGATCACAATAAATAAATAATTAAAATTGTTTTGATTGCAATTAGACCTGACAAGGACTTTGTACTAACATTATATGTTTCGCATTACGCTAGTCCAGTGAGTCAAGACATCCCACTGAAAACCAACAATCTCTCTTTTACGACAAGACTATGCTCCGCATGTAATATCAGACAATGTTTATAACATATTGAGTGTTTCTAGAACAGCGTCACATACCACTGCTTCTAGAAACTGTCTCCAAAGGTATAGTTGTACTACCTTTAAGAAGACCCTAACTGTCTCCAAAGGTATAGTAGTACTACCTTTAAGAAGACCCTAACTGTCTCCAAAGGTATAGTTGTACTACCTTTAAGAAGACCCTAACTTTCTCCAAAGGTATAATACGTGTACTACCTTTAAGGAGACCCTAACTTCAATCAGTTTGAATAAACTTTGGTGAAGTAATGCGTTTTCAGCGCTTTCTTGAATGACGGCAGTGTTTTATGGTCTCTAAGAGCTGTTGGCAGTGCATTCCAGAGCTTCGGCGCTGCAGCCGCGAAACAACGATCACCATAGGTCACAGTCCTCGTTTTCGGCACAACCAGAAGGACAGAGTCATTTTGAGACCTAAGCTGTCTTTGTTGAGTATAGATTTCCAACATACTTCTGATGTAGCCAGGGGATTTTCCCTGTAGTGCTTTGAAAACATGGGTCAATACCTTGTACTCTACTCGACATTGTATGGGTAGCCAGTGGAGATCCTTTAGCACAGGGGTGATGTGATTGTAACGTGGTGTCTTAGTGATGAGGCGAGCAGCTGTATTTTGAATGTTTTGTAGCTTATTCAGGATGATCTTAGGACAGCCGCATAGCAATGAATTACAATAATCCAGTCTTGATGTTACCAAAGAATTGATCAATGATTTTGTTGCGTCAACAGTCAGATACTGTCTGATTTGCCCTATTTGTCGGATCTGCATGAAACACGACCTGGAGACAGAGTTGACATGTTTGTCCATGTCTAAATGTGAATCTAGTATGGCACCAAGGTTTCTTACCATCGACGAGGGTCTGATCACAGCTTCACCAACTTTCACGGTGAGATTCTCGGTAGTACTGGAATTTCGTTTCGGTACAAACAGGATTACTTCTGTTTTGTCAGCATTTAATTTCAATTTATTGTCCCCCATCCATTGCAAGATGTCCTTAAGACATGCTTCAATTCGTTGCAGTGTCTCGTCACGTGAAACGCAATCTTTTGGTTTGAACGCCATGTACAACTGTGAGTCATCAGCGTAGAAATGATGATCCAGTTGATGCTTTCTACAGATTGTACCTACTGGTTTAGTGTACATGATGTAGTTCTTTGGACCGAGAACAGATCCCTGTGGTACACTATAATTCATCAAAAGTGTATCAATCAATACAATATGTCACCATATTACTTCCATGAACAAAATCAAATTATAATCCTTAAGAGAATAGTATAAATAATACCAGCAAAATAAGAAAATGTGGAGATAAAATTCAGGTACAGACAAAAAATAGGATAGAAGCTGTAACTATGTGAAATAATCAACAAACTACACATCACATATTATTTAGAAACATGAAATGTCATTGGTTAGTGATGATTGCCGCTAGTGACCATGACCTTGGAAGTATGGACACACAGTGTATGCGCATTTATTTACCACTGGACCACAGATCCGCTATAAATATGGACACACACTTGCTGAACATTTTTTCAAAGTTTAATAGGAATCACTTGACTCAAACAGTAATGGTCGAGACACGGAGTGTTTCCGAGAGAAGTGCTACCCTACAATGATCTAATGAACAGATATGTAGTGAAATTAGCCTAAGCATTAACACTCTAGAGTCAGTTTATGAAGTGTATATCAAGTAGCTACTACAAAATAAATCACAAAATTAAATATATCACACAACAAACTGTCAGTATTTATTAAGTAAGGGGAATAAAATCTGGCATTTACCACCATGTAAGTCCCATTGGAATGTAACTTTAAATAAAATACATAAAGTAGATAAGCTAAAATAAATTAAAGAAGCTTGCACATGTATACATAATGTTCATATTAGATGAAAAGTAACTGATATATATTAAACAGCAGCAAATTAAGCAATAAGCAAACATTGCTTAACTCGTCTAAGTTTTGATGTTGGACGTTGTTGTACTGAAGATTTGCGAAAAGCATTTTCAAGAAATTATGTTCAATTTTTTCATAGACCTAGCAGTATGTCTTTTCAGCAAAATGTAAGGAGAGACAGAAGACTAAATGAATGATAATATTCAACTTCATCTCTGTATAATCTTCTGAATAATGTTTCGAGAGAAGATATGGAATCATATGTTCATATGAGAAAAATGAGATCATAGATTGTAGAAAGGAAAATGATGTTCTACTGGCAGCAGAAATCAAGTAAAAAAACACTATACTACATGTATGCCATTAACTGATTACAGGGTGAAAATATTATTTTATGGAAGGACATCTATCATAATAATCATAATACCACAGATGGTAACAATCTCTGAAAATATAGAATTTATACAGTCTGTTGTATACTTGATAAATCCATCATTATTTTGTATTATTCTTTTAAAACATTACCCAACAAAAATGCAACCTGACTTTGACAAATGATAAGAACAAACATTCATACTAAAAGGCAAGGCACATAGTATATATCGATATAATATATGCATCCCTTTTTTTAAGGCAAATTTGGGGCTGATTTTGTGCCCCATTCCCCAAAGAAAAAAAGTATGTATTTTTCCCCTACTTAGAAAGAAAAAATTACCCTTCAATAATTTTTAAAGAATTTATGCCTTATAAATACCCAATTTTGGTGATATACGAGGCTAATTTCTCTTATTAAAAGGACCTGCCATAAAAAAATGGCTGATATCGCTATAAATAAGGTTCAAATAATAGCTTGGTAGACAGAGACTGGCTATCTCCTAGTTATCTTCCCTGATCCTTGATAAATTATTCCAATTCTTTGCATAAACTTATGGAATTGCAATTAAGATATAATCTAACCAAATGCAATAAACAAGGACAAAATTTTAAAGTTATAATCAAAAAGATCATTCAATATTTTACTAACTTAAATGAGATTGCATTTCGTATTGAGTTCAAAAGCAATCCTAACCTTAAAGGCAATAAATAGTAAAAACTGTTGCAGGCTAAGAAACCAAAGGAACATTGCAAGACAATAGAAATTAATAAATAAGCAATTAAGAATGAACGTGTGCTGTCAAAACACAACAACAACAGTATCACAAATGATCACGTTCAGCCATATTTAAAGATGCACAGGTATACAAGGATGCACAAATGGTTACATAAAGCTTCTCAAGGAGAGATCCAACTTAAAGTTTCCATTTATCTTGAAAACAATGAATGAAACTAATGCTTCATGGGATCCTTCATAGTTAGCATTGTAAGATTACTCCAAATAAGTTCAAACATTCAAACAAATGAGCTGACCTTTTCAAGACAAAACATTTATTTTGATTTTCTTTTCAAATATACAGGTTCCCTGTAATGCACTAAGTCTTGAAGTAGCAGGAAAATCAACAAAAGTAGGTGGGAGTCTGTGGGGTAATCCGCTTTAATATGATCATATAAACAAGAAAAAGTAGCTGGGTGATAATGTTCAGGTTACTGGGTAATTTTACCGGCTCCTTGCTTTTATTGACACCCCTGTTAATGAAAGCTTATGCTTATTGGAGCAATTTTCGAGTCTGTTTCCTGGGAGAACCAGAACTAGTCCTTCATGAAGAAGTGGTAGTTATCTTAGTAGGACTCAAACCCACAGCCTCTAGAATGAGCAGCAAAATCCTGATCTGCTACATACTTTGCTCCCCTTTAAAGTTTTACCTTGAGACAGACCATAAATCATATTAGACCAAGTTTATCCCCAGTTAGCCAATCAGTGCTCCATATTCGAGCATCTATATTGTATAGACATAACTTACTTACTGTCTATAAAATCATGTATGGGGTAATACTATATATGATACTTTTGAGGGCGAATTGCACATTTTGTGTGTGTAGCTAGTCACATGGTCCAAGTCAGATAGATATCTGGCTATGCTCATTTCTATTTGATATAGACAACTCCACTCGTTATCTATGCTATACTTAGACAACTTTATAAAATCTAAGAATGGCAATAGTTACATGCAAGATATATACTAGAAGAGTTACATAATCAAATGCTCAAGTATCCAATATAGCATATATACCACAGGTCTGGTACAAACTTATATTATAAACATTTCCCTCCTACAAAGTAACAATTTGCACTAAATCAGACAGTACATAACTATGTGGTTTCATATCACCACTTTCAATGGTGACATAGTTTTTATAAGGTTACATTGTACCAGACTAGAAACATTTTAATGCCAGTTATATCTAAAATTGAGAAGTCCTATGACACAAGATCCTCATAATAGTGACTTAATACATACCCTTGCTAACCAGCTCTCATACAGTCTATCCCACATATCTAACACTTGTTGTTCTATCTGAGTATTGTTGTCAGTAGATGGTCCATTCACAAGATCTCGAACCTTAAATCATACTCATACTATCATTTAAGCACAATTGAAAACATAGTAGTCAGAACATTTCAATGATTTAAAAACAGTCCTGAGATGACTTATGTAATCAAATTGAGTATGAGATAATTATGCTGCCTAAATAACAATATTGAACTTAAACGTACAGTTAAACCTCTATAACAAGACCACCCTTTGGACCCTTGAAAACTGGTCTTGTTCTTGATGTGGTCTTAATAATGAGGTTAAATAAAGTGCAAAACAGTGAAAATTGACTTGAATGTTGTGTTCTTAATTTTGAGGTGGTCTTATTATTGACGTGGTCTTTAAGTGAGTTACTGTAATTAATAAATTAAAAAAATGTCAGGTCAATATGCTCGATTCCCAATTGAATAACTTACTTTTGCAGCAATCCAGTTTCTGCCATATAGGTAAGCATTACCAACCATTGAATCCATGGCATCTTGTAAATCATCGTTGTTAGGTAACCAACTAAAATAGAAACAAAAAGATTCCTGATAAATGTCTGTATCTTACATTTGAGTGCTGCTATGAGATTTACAACCTCTTCTGTAAGTGATGTCATTTCAAGAAAAAGCAATATGTGATGTTACTATTTGCAAGCAGGAAACAATATTTACTCCATATGGGTCTCTTCGTTTTCATATTGCCATATCGGGCAAATATTGCACACTGTCAGTATATGGTGATGTCACATGTGATGTTTTCTGGAAGAAGAGGTTGGAAATCGTACAGTGGCGCTCATTTTGTTTTTTGATATTTACTTCGTCTTTTATGGATACCCAGGAGACTGTAACATGTTTGTAAGTAGGTTATCTAATATTATCTAGAATTATATGTGAGCACTTCCATGACAAAATCTGTATAAGTTAGGGACGAGACAGTACCAATGTAATGCAATATCATACGTATCATGATGCATCTCTCGCGATACGATATGTATCATTAAGACTAACAAATTTATTCCACTGTTGTAACACTTGCTATCATTAATTGTGATGAAATGTTAAATAAAAGCATTAGTTAAGAACATTTAATTCATGACACTTTCGACCAGACAAAAAAAACAAAAAAAGATTATAACATGTAAGTCCAGATGTTGTTAACAAGTAAGAATTGATACAAACTTTCAGCCACATTTTTCGTTACTCAACAAATGAAAATGGCAGATCTATACATCGATTGATCAATGAATATATGTGACATTGGTTATGACTTTCCTAATGAAAGTTTTGACATCAAAAACATTTTCAAACTAGAAGATTTTTTTAGAGAATCAATGAAACATTTACATTTGAGTTAAGCATTTCTGAGGCAAAATCATAACTTGTAGTTTACTTTTTTACTTTGTTGTTAATATTGGACACACTAACATTTTTGGTATGATATAAAACTAGAAAAATATATCTCAATGAAAATGTAAAGATCTGTAAAATGGTCACTAATAGATACATGTACAGGTCTTCTTTTGGATCAGGTCGTATATCCTATAGAAGGAGCAATGACCTACCAATGAACATGGTTACAATCTCCTGTGATATATATGATTAAACTATCGGGCTACCATGGTCTTCAGTTAGATCATTAAATTTTTGAATTGTTGTCTAAGGATTCAGTGTCGTTTCTCATCAGTATTTCAGTAATATAAAATATTCAATCAACCAAACCAGAGTTCCCTGGTGTCCATCCAGAGTCTGGGATTTTAAAAGATACACAGCAATCAATACTTACATTCTAATCTATGGTTCACACTGAAGTCTCAAAGTTGGATGATTACAAAACATATGCAGTACTTGGTAAGCACTTCAATCTACTCAAATCTCCACAATATTTGATTTTTAAGTACAACCTTAATAATAAGACCACCATCTGGACTTTAGAAAACTGGTCTTATTGAGGTGGTCTTAATATTGAGGTTGTCATGAAGAACAAAACAGTGAAAATGGACTTGAAAATTGTTTTCTTAATTTTGAGGGGGTTTAATTATTTAGGTTGTCTTTAAGTGAGTTTTACTGTACTTGAGTTATATACCTGGACTTAGCTCTACCTATTGGGCAAATTGTATACCCATGTGAGATTCACACCAGCAGTGGTCAAGAGCAAGTATTTTGAAGTTGGCAACCATAACCACTCCAGCATGAAGGCCCCTTGAGATACTATTAAGTTTTATTATTGAATAATGCAAATGATGAACTTTAAGTCCAAATCTGTGCCTCAGAAAACAGGCAATCAATACATACCAATTAATTAAAACTTTATGTTTTGTGGATTGTTATTTTTCCTGAGGTCTGCGTGGGGAGGTATTGTCTTGTGTATGTGGCGTTCCCCGTAGTTACGTATTCTCTCTGTTTCACAGAAAGTCAATAGGCACAAGGCAATTTAAATAATTGTTCCGTATCAAATTTTAGTAACAAAAGAAGAAAGTTGTTTGTTTTCGCCCACAGTAATTGCAACAATAGTCACAGAGCTGTTATATTGCCTCTCTTCTAATTTACCAATCTCAATTACATTGATTATCACCATTCACATTACCTGATTATCTGTGATTTGGTTTTACATGTTTTTATGGCACATTATTAGTTCACCACAGTTAAAGGCACTAAGAAAATCTGTGAGCAAATTTCATAGATACTGTAATGGTGTACTCAACAATAAAGGCATCTTAATTAATGAAGTGTTGAGTACTTGACTTCGAAAATTCACACCGAAACAAAAATTCCTGTATAAATTGAGTTTCATTATGCAAACACTTCGACCTCAATTATTTAATGACATGTACACATATTAAGCTACATTAGAAATACTGCGACATCAATTTGCAAATAAAAAACATACAGTAAAACCTCGATTATAAGACCACCATTGGGACCCTTGAAAACTGGTCTTAATATTGAGTAGGTCTTATTAATATTGAGGTTGAATAAAGAGCGGAACAGTCAAAATGTACTTGAAAAGTGTGGTCTTATTATTGAGGTGGTCTTTCAGTGAGGTTTTAGTGTATTTATTAGACAAAGTATCATATAAAGAAGTAAAAGAATATGAATTTACTTGGCCATTTCTGGGTGTAAAGTGTTGTTCAGTAGATTACTTGTAGTCTTCACAAGATACATACTTTCTTGTTGAACCTATATAAGAAATATAGAACACATTTCATATGAAGCTATGCATGATAAATAGAGATGTCAAGATATACCCGTATATTGGTATATTGCAATATACAGCTAAACCGTTTTATATCACAGTATGAAATGAATGTGCCAGTTTTTTAAATGCATTTTTTTGCTGTCTCCTAGATAGCTACTGACAAATCAAAAAGTACAAATTATCTAGTTATCATGAAAGCCTGAAAAATAGGTCTAAAACTGAATGAGAATGATAACTACTTAGTATATGTATTAGCCTATGTCTACCAGTAGTGAAAATATCATTTTTAATAACTCTTGACAATCTCCTGAGCTGGATATATATGAGCTGCACCACGACAAAACCTGTATTAGAGACCAAAACATCTATTTTCAGGTTTTTATATTTTTATAGCAGATATATGTTTCAATCTTCATTTAATACCAAAAGTATTAAAATCGTCTACTTTTTTTTCATAAAAATTCCAATATTAAGAACAAGATGCAAAAGTAAGCAACAAAATGGTGATGTTTGTCAGAATGTAAATAATTCTTTAAACAAATCTACTTCTCTTCAAATGAAAAACCCAAATTGTGCAATACCTTGATTAAGAACTTGACGTCATACCCAACATCACTAATACAGGTTTTGTTGTGGCGCGGCTCATAAGTAAGTTAGCAAATGAGTGTATTGAATCGCTTACCTGTACCGCAAATATAACACCAAACAATGTGCTTCCAACCAACAACAGCAATATGAACAATATACTTGTAGCTTTGTCTAGAGAAGATTCCAGTAGCATGATAATCTATGAAACACATCAAACAACATTTTCATTATAACAAAGCAAGAACCTTAGACAAAACATTTTCAAAGCTGAGACATCAATTACCAATTATTTTCTTACATAAATAAAAGTCAGCTGATTATTCATTATCTAGTGTGTCATGGTCACTATTTTTGCAACTGCAATGAATTTTGTGACTATTAAAAATCACTAAATTAACACTAAAATATTGCATATTATTTTCTCTATTTATCCTCTTCTTAACACTCATTCTTTACACTACACTCAATTTACAGAATTAAATTTTTCTGTGTATAGAATATTGATGACATAAAATATATTTCTATGAATATTTAATAATACTCAATATTATATAAACTATTACTTTCTGATCCCCTTTCATCACCAGCCTCGAAATACCACGTAACCAGTTAGGCATCAATACATCTTTCCTATCTCTGATCCAGTTACCAAAAGCTTGTCGAATAGTCTTCACCCTATCCCCGAATAAACCTTCTGGGCTGCATAATCTTATACCTGAATAAGCCAATATCAAGACATGTTACAAAACTAAACAAAAATAATTTTGAAAAAATTAAGTACATGAGTATGACATATCCATTATTACTACATGTATCATGATTCTCGGAGATTATATCAAAACATGGTTAAGAAAATTACGTTTATTTCTAGATCATTGTACAAATACAGTAAAATCTCGCTTAAAGACCACCTCAAAAGTAAGACCACCTCAAAATAAAAACCACAATTTTCAAGTCCATTTCCTCTGTTTTGATCTTTATTCGACCTCAATATTAAGGCTGCCTCAATATTAAGACCAGTTTAAGGGTCCCAATTGTGGTCTTAGTATTGAAGTTTTACTGTAGATAACAGTAATCAATACAAACTTTGTCTCTATACATTGGATGCAGACAGATTAACCTCATGTCAGAGACCCACATAAGGTAATTATGTTAGGCTTCAAGTAATGCTGGTCAGACAGTTACATGGATGTGTGTCAAAAGACTTGGGCAGAAATTGAATACAGCATAAAACATGATGTCACTTACTTGTCTTCTTGATAAACCAAACACCAACTGGTATAGGCAATATGATAGCAATCACCCAGAAATGTAACCATAGTCTTGTTAAAACAAGACCCCAAAGTAGCGCAACAAAATATTGATCACTAAGAGACTTGGGGGGCTGTGGGGGTTCTGACGGGGAGAGGGTCAACTTGCTACGAGGAGTGGGCCTTCTCATTACATCGGGCTGTACATTCAGTGAACTGGGCTTTGTTACATCAGGTCTTTTGCTGGGCTCTTCTGACTTCCCTTGGGTCCCTGTAAAAGTGCAATAGCAAGCTGTAAACATTCTGTAATTTTGTCTTGAATGAGAAAAAAAAATTCTAGTTGAAAGCAGTATGATTATGAAGCAAAGCGTTCAAACACTTATAGATGTCCATGTCAAAAACAACCCTTAAAACAAAAACAATGCATGTTAAGTGACAGAACAGAACAAGCAGGTATCGTTATGGTCAGTTTAAATCCATATTATAAGTATAAAGGTAAAGACATTGGGACCAAGAAATAATGTCCTTAAGCAAATGTTCTTGTTTATAACAGATGTTGGTTCAGGCAGTTTTAGAACAAACTTTAATGAAAGGATCAACTATTCGTCAAATGTTTTGTCCTAGGATTGAAATGTGTTGTGACAGTAAACACTTGTAGGCAGATAGTATTTCAAATGTCAGGCCGGACAAAGGCTAAACACCTGGAGGTGTGTCCAATATCTGGTTTGATGTAAGAAAACATCTATGGCGACAAACTCAATATACAAAAGAAACAAACCTATTGTTTCCACAGGAGGAAGTGGTTTCTCAGTCACATCCTTGCTATCCTCTGATTGGCTGCCAGGATCATCTGACTCAGACGGAGAAGGAGTACCCATTAAAACAGTTAGAGCAGACTCAAAAACAGATTTCTTTTGAGGATCTGAAATAACCAGAAATATTTCAAATATATTCAGGTATATACATGTACTTCAAAATATATTAATGAAACATGTAAGAAAATAATTTACAAAAAACTCATATTGCATTTGAACCTACAGCTATCTCTGAAGGTAATTAATACCCCCGTAATACCGCTTTGTCAGACATGTTTTGTAGTTTGCTCCACAAGTCTCTTTCCGAAAATCCGAGATGGCCACTAGTCAGCCATTTTGATTGTGACTAATAAAGTTATATCACACACTACAACTCATGAAGAATATTTGTGTGAAGTTTCATGAAAATCCTTATAAAACTGTTAGAGTAATTTGCTCCACATATCTTTGAGAAAATCCAGGATGGCCACCAGTCAGCCATCTAGAATGTCAGAAATAAAATATGTCATGATTGCAACTCATCATGTAGATTGTTTGTGTGGAGTTTCATGAAAATCTAAACTGAGGAAGTATTTTTGCTCCACAAGTTGTATTTAACAGACCCACCAACCATCATAATGACTGCAGTATACAGCTCCAAAATATGTTTGCGGAGGTATAATGAAGTCAGTGCACTTGTAATTATAAATAATACAGTAAAACATCATGTTTGAAACTTGGTTAATTTATCCCAAAATGCAATTTACTGTTGTTCCACGACACAAAATTTAAATTATCTGAAATTAATCATCCAAATATTATTACATGTTATACCAGATAGGTAATATATCACTAATACTCTGCATTTAATTTAAGACATTTTGACAAACCTATAATGCAAAACATATCGAACACTGATCAAAGCTGAAAGCTGCAAATTGCTAAGTCTAGACATTAATTTGGTGTATCTGGTACTAAACTTAAAGGATTTTGCTATCATTTTTAACCACCGACAACAAACTAGCAAACATTTCCTACAAATTTTCCTCAATTTCTTAAAAAGCAAAACAACATTATTTGCACCATTATAAACATTTAACTAATCATAAAGGTTGAACTATTGAATAGTGTAATATCAGGGCTCTAGAAATTGTATTTAAATACAGTTGTCTTGGACTATTGTACGTGTTAATTTTGACTTGTCTGACATGGCGAGGCTAGTTGTACAAGCATGGAATAGGGTACGTATTAAATTAACTAGCAGACTTGCCCCTCACTAAGTCCAACTCAACTGTTGGTAGCCTGAATAGGCAATAAGACATGTCAGTGACGTCATGCTACTGGATACCTAGAGCCCTGAATGTAATGTATTTACTAGGACGTCTTACCTCTGCCTTCCTTCTCCTGTCTCTCCACTTCATTCTGTTCTGCTATAAAGCCAACAATCACCACAACAGCCATAAAGATGAGCAAAGGAACTCTAAGTATGCCTAGAAATACAGTAAAACCTCACTTAAAGACCACCTCAATAATGAGACCACCTCAAAATTAAGAACACAATTTTCAAGTCCATTTTCACCATTTTCTGCTACAACCTCAATATTAAGACCACCTCGATAAGTAGACCACTTTTCTCGGGTCCCAATGGTGGTCTTATTATTGAGGCTTTACTGTAAATGTATGATACAATATGCATTATTGCATTTTGTTACTAAATACAGTAACAATGTTGCTGCGTATATAAATGTACATGTACAACCCAATGCCAATATCTATGAACATGTGACCTTGTGTGTCGGTTATCAATATTTGGCATACTTCCTGGTGTGTCAAATATCAATATTTGGTGTACTTCTGATGTGATGTCATTATTTAGCATGGGAAACTTCGACATTTGGAAATGATACAATTGTACAGATGGCTGATGTTCAAATTGTTGATCAGCCAGTTGAGATTTACATGTTGATATTTGTAATTAAAGTATGTAAACATGTGATGGACTTTCCAATATTCATTCCAACAGATCTATTTACATTTTCTAGAAAAATATGTAGAATGCTGATTCCAAATCATTTGTAAAATGTTCAATTATTTCCACTACATTATCAAACTTGTTTACTTGTATTAAGCTGCCATCAAGGTAGAATTAGTTCTTGCATGAACATTCAAGAAAGGTGGATTATATAGGCACTGGTTTATGTTCACTGGATTGTTTCTCCAGACCAGTTATATTGCAGGGTTTATTTCGGCTATTTTGGGAAGGTGACCCATACCCTTCAAATTAGGAAATTTTACGCTTTAATCTTAGAAATTGAAAAAAAAGGATGTAGTGATTAATTAATCAACAATTGAGCGCTGCTATAAGATTTACAACCTCTTCTGTAAATGACGTCATTTCAAGTAAACCCAACATGTGATGACACTATTTGCAAGCCGAGTGAGGAAACAATATTTACTCCATATGGTTACTTCAAATTCATACTGCCATATGGAGCAAATATTACTTACTGTCAGTACATGGTGACGATACATGTGGTGTTTTCTTGGAAAACAGCAGCGCTCAATTGCTCTATATATAAACTGCCTGTGAGAGAAAAGTCGTCTCAACTTTTGTCAATTTTTGGCTTAAATGAACCAAAACTTTTTCTTCAGATTTATTGGGAAGTTTTGCATTCAAATTGGGAAAAAAATAAATAAATACTTCTTGTCATTGGGAATATAGCTGAATAACGGCTATACAAACAGCTGAAAATAAACCCTGTATTGGCAGTAATATTTAGTGCAGGAAAGTTGATACTGTAGTTTAGCGAGGTTGTTGTTCGTGAGATGGCCATGTTTGACAGGTTACACTGCAACACAACTTACCCGCAGTTGCAGCCACATGAAGTATGAACATCAACCATACTGGCAGAGAAATACGTCGTAACATGTCACGTGACTCTGGTGTCCATAGAAATATAATGGCCACGAAATATGCCAGAAATAATGTCCAGATCTGAAATTACAGAAAAGCAGCCAGGATGTTAATTACTTCACGCAAGTAAAGGCCATCAGTCAGAATTAATACAGATAATAACAGGTTTTTGGCATGACACTCGTCTAGTCTATAAATAATCTTGGGCACGAAGTGGTAACAAGAAGCATGCGCCAAACCAGTGATACATGTATAAAGATTATCAAGTAAATTAAATATAAAACGAATGTCATAGAATACCAGTGCTCCTGAGTACCATCATCCAAGAGCGCAAATTGAATTTGAATGGGGAAAGAAAGACAATATTTTTGTGGGGAAAACGTGGCCGATATTCAGCCCCAATAACGGAGGATTGAGGGACCTGAATATTTTTAAGCAGTACTGAGAAATACACAAACTTGCTGCATTATGTTTGTAATTGGACGCATAGATTACATTCACTTCAATGGAATATAAAACATAATACTATAACATAGATGTATATATAAAAACAAATGTATCCACATGGAATATTGTATTAAATACCCAATGCAAGAGAGTAGGGCATGGACTGTTTCCCTGACACCCGAGGGGTTTTGATAACTGATAACTGGAGGAAAACTAATCCGAGCCTTCTCTGTCCCTAAACCAGTCCCTTTTACGATTTTTGATATTTCATGTTGCTGGTTAGGGTCAGAGGAACTCCTATAGTAAAAACCCGTGGATTTCCTCTCCCGCGCAGGAGAGGAACTTTAAATCAATATATCTATGTAAACATTCATTGGATTAACATTTCAAGCATATACATCTATTATCAATATATTAATTAACCTATCTGAACCGTAACATTTGTTTTGAAAACCTTTAATACGTTGTAACGGTCAATCCTTTTCAGAGTAAGCTAAAAAAATAATTTTCTTCATGTAAATATGTATTTGGGTCAAAGCACCTGGCTGTCACGTGATCGATGCAGATTGGTAAATTAAATATCAATTTACCGATTTGTTCGGCTAACTTTCCGTTAAAATGAGACCAAACGCCACATTCACCGTTGAAAGTACACGACTGTACACGACTGTGTGGTTTTCAGTAATCCCCGGGTTTTTACTATAGGAGTTCCTCTGACCCTAAGCCGCAAAAAAAAAAAAAAAAAAAGGCTATAGGTTCAGAGAAGTCTCGGATTAGAGGAAAACTTGACAACCAATCAATTAATTCCATGAGTCTGTAAAAGCTATAGCAAAATATAGGTGTTTAATATGTCAGTAAATAGTGCTAAAACAAGTCAGGGTTTATTTTGGCTATTTTGGGAAGATGACCCCATACCATTCCAATTGGAAATGTTTGCATGTTAAACTTAGAAATTGGGAACAGGACTAGGAATTACAGCAAAATATTAGGACTACAATTAAGTAAAGGATATAGTGATTAATTAATGGACAATGCTATTTATATAAACTGCCTGTGAGAGAAAAGCCTCTAACTTTGTCAATTTTTGGTTAAATTGAACCAATTTTTTTCCTTCAAATTTATTGGGAATTTTTACATTCAAATTGGGAACAATATATACTTTTTGGTATTGGGTATATAGCCGACTAACTGCTATTAAAACAGCTGGGAAAAAAACCTGCAAGTGTACTTCAAAGTTAGGGAAACATAATCTAAAATTGTATCACCTTACAGTAGTATAGTATTATGTGAGCTGAATACACAACCTCATCATTATGTAGAACTATGTGCTGTACAGTATTTAATTAACTTCCCAGCAGGATTCATCATCAAAGAAACTAATACAAAACTACAACAAATTACATTTGTTGCCATGGTAATTAATAAATAATGCATATAAATGACTTATGTACAGAAAATTGATAGTTAACACCACGACATGCTGAATCATTAGGAAGCAGAATATAGAACACAAAATATAGAGGGCTGAGGCAGATTAATAATGATTCTGCATTTTAGATATATTCTTGGCGCTTATTTCAGTTCTTTTTGGCAATCAAATTTACCAATATCATTCCATTGCCTGCATTATTGACATCTGGTTACATTTAAAATTTGTTTCCAGCGAATGAACTTCATTTTTCACTACTGTGTGGGACACTTAAAAATTGCCAGGGACTCCTAATATGGCTGGGTTGGAGGTTCTGGGACCCCTATTTGATAAATGTGCTGGAAAATCCTGATACTGCACTAAAAATATTACATATGTCGCAAACTTTTTGAGTTTGTCTTCTTTTTCTCTCATTAAGGCACAAAGAAAACATTTTGTGCGACTGCAGAAAACTCATGTAGATGCTAAAAAAGAACACATACACATTAGTGCTGTAGATGAATTGCACATTACATAGTTCTGTTAAGACGGAGGTTTAATAATATGTACAAAGGACCAACAGAACATCATAATTGAATTTTTGTCCTGGTGGATTGGTATCCAATACGTCTCTGTCAACTTATCTATTAAACTTAGACTGACAAGTATAATTGCAATATTTTTAGATACTTCTTTATTTCCTTCCTTTCTAGTTTAATGTCTCTTAACCACAGAATTCCACCTGCATCCCCAGTAAAACCAGACAATGCCTTAATGTTTCAGCTAATACATCAGTGTAGAGTGACTCAACATTATAGCCAATAACTGACACTTTTTTTTATTCAATAGAAATGAGGTAGGAAAGTTATCACCAATCTACTCAATGAAATAATGAGCACACAGAATAGTCTGCTTACCGTATATAGTTAAACCTCACTTAAAGACCATCTCAAAATAAAGAACAAAATTTTCAAGTCCATTTTTACTGTTTTGCTCACTCATCATCAATATTAAGACCAGTTTTCAAGGGTACAAAGGGTGGTCTTATTATTAAGGTTTTACTGTATTTATTTGGGAACGGTTGTTAACAAACTGTGAGGTGGTTAGCTAACGACGGTTTGTGAAATACTGATCAATAGACAAAGTGTAACCAATTACGACATTCTCAACTACTTTTTAAATTGACAACAAGTAGCATAATTATCGGTCTTTCACCCTCATTTGATATTGATACTTCGCGTTTAATCTCTTAAGGGACTTCAATTAGTTTTGACAGATCATTTGTCCAGGTTAGACATCTGAACCCAGTCTCAAATTATAATGATAACTTCTCAAAATACGATATTTCTCAAGTCAACTATTGAAATTCTTGTGTAATGAAACATCTCCAGAAGTAACGCTAACTTTCAGAAGTAACGCTAACTTTCAGAAGTAATGGTAGCCAGAATTAATAAATGAGTAATTAGATAAACTTATGCAATTTGTTACAATACTGGCTATCTGGAGACAATTTTAGCACTTAGAAGCCAGATTTGAGTTTTTATAGTCAATGGCTCTTTGGCTTCCTACTAGTGCTAGTCTAGTCATTGATTGATTGACAGAAGTGCTTACATGTCTGAATGTAGAATAAATGCTATGTCTACCTTGATTGACTATGTGTTCAATACATGTATCTTGAAATAATAATGTAACTTTCGAAAATTATTTCCTGTTATACATCTAAGCATTTGACATTTTGATGTATCTGACCTGAATACAAGCAATATGCACACTAATGTGATACTGTTATTTATCATGTACATATACCATCAATGAAATACTGAGCTTATCAGAATTATTACCCTGTATTTCATCAATTCAGTCACCAGTGTTAATGTTTCTAGATTTCTATCAAAATACCATAATTCACAAACTTCACATTGTTTCCACAATAACATTATCATTCAACTTTGCTTTGTACACACTCATTTAACATTCAGAATTTTCATCAACAACCTTCAGTTCTAAAGTGACTTGGATATACATGCATACCAAGTTTGCAAGTAGAATCTACCTGTAAATATTAAATGGCCCTTAATCATATTGCATATACCTCACAACTCTCATACCAGTGATGTCTATACATACAGTATTATACAACAGGGAATCATTCATTCATCACCCCTGTCAAGTCTGACAGTTATAATGTCGAACTCATGGTTTTCAAATCAAAATCATGGTCTCACTGCAAATAGTGAAAACCTAGCTAGCTCACCCGTTGTAAACTATAAAATAGTACAACTGCATAGTTACAAGGGAATATAATTCAGTTTATCAGTAAATTCCTGTTTGAAAAAACTTGCCCAAAAGTATATATTATTGTTGGCATGAATAATATAATTGAAGTCATGAACATTTCAAAACAATGAAAGACTGCACATCATATTTTTAATCTTAGCACTGTGAAACAGAGGTTTTCCAATTTATTGACCAAACCTGATATTTGGTAGCCTCTTTAAGCCCTGAAGGGGATCCTGACTAAAGGTTTTGAATTTAAGGCCTTGCAGACTTGCACCTAAAAAAATCAGCATAAATATTTTGAACCCTAATTTTAGAATATACCGTATTCTTTAATTAAATACATTATAAGGAAAAACTCAAAATGTTTAATTTATTGATCTCACAAGGTGTACACATTGTTCATATTGAACTAATTCATCGTTTTTCTGTGTTTACATGGGCATTAAATAAGTAAAGTGTTTATTTATTATAGTGTCACCCCTATTTAAAGGGCCAGCCATTTCTGACTAATGAGACACCTACTTTCTGAGCACATTTACTTCCCAGGCAGGCACAAGATAACCATTATTTAACTATCCGGCGGCTCACAAACCGGCCACATCAGAACGGATCCCTGATGGGAATCAATCGTTCGACCTCCTGCTCCCAAGATGGATGCCTTAACTCTTCGGCCACGGGAGACGATATATGTGACAGTGCATTATTCTGCTCTGCCATTTACTCCTGAAACATGTGGCATACTCGCAGCATATTAAAAACAATGGATTGGAGTGCAAAACAGAAGGTAAGGCAAATACAGCAACCAAATCAATGGACGTAATTAAAAATCCAATCATATGTTATATAATGACCGACAGCCATGTTACAAAATAATCAAGACTAGAAATGTATTTTGCATCCAGCTCTAGTCTTTCTAACAGATTTAGTTTGATTGATGGTACCCTCTGTCTCAGATATTAAAGAAATATTTCGATTTTAAGTGCCACCTTTTAATACAGTTGTAATTTTAAGCCCTACATAAAAATACTGACGTTTACAATTATCATTTGCCAGGGGTGTCACTAATTTTTTAATTAGCAGGGAAATCATCAAAAGTAGGTGGATGTCTGTGGGTACTCCCCTTAATTATGATCATTCATACAAGAAAAGTATTCAGGTCATGATGCTTAAGTTAATATTACCGCTTTTAAAGACATGCCTGATTTTCAAAGACAATGTTAACAATTTTAATAATTTTATTACACTACTTAAACAAGGCTTTTGAACAGGACACTGTCACAAAGTAACCCTGATCATCAGTTTGCATAGTGCTTGTGCTAGCGAAACATCCCAAAGATGTTCAACCAAGTATACAGTAGAAATTAAAAATATGACTTTTGACCTTTACACTGTTTTTTTGTACAATCTTAAATAACAATGGCGGCGAGTGGTTGGCTTGATTGAAAAGAAATTTTGTCTAAAATACAGATTTAATTACAAGTTATTTGTTAAGTTCATTTACAGAAATGATTTAGTGTTTAAGATATATTGTTTGCATGTACATTTTCAAAGTGCATTGGTTGAAATCATTAGGACAACCAGTGTATACTGAACTTGTGTATTGTTTTCCAATTATATTTTACCTGTAAAAATGACATTTTCGACTGGAAGACCTAAAAAATGCTTAACACTAAGATGTAAACTAATGTGCAACGAAAACTAGAATAGTAATCGGACATTTTTGGTTTCCCCTGCCCTGCGTTCAGTTACGGCTATCAGCCCTATCGTTTCATAACGTTTTGCAATTTGGTTCCCGTGTGCAACCAATGTGCTATGGTGGGCAAGGGATAAAATACAAAACGTTCGCCACTGATAGCCGTAACTGAACGCAGAGCTGGTGTTCAGTGTCATCAGTATATCTGGCAATATATTTCAGATCAAACGTGGAATTAATAAGACTAACTTCACTAAGACTAGACTAGAGACAATGCTGCTTTGCAAAGGAATACTTACCCAAAATGAACTGAAGTATCCCAACATATCATAGGTGTACATGAAGACATCTTGCAAAACACAGAACGCGGTCCATAACGGTGCAAAATGCCAGAGAACGTACACAGCTGGTATCGACAGGAGACCAATTACGAACAAGGTTTTCTTCTGATACACCTTTGTACATACTGAATCCACTGCGGTGTCTGCACATTTTAAAGGTGTGATAATTAATCCAACCAGAAATGGAGTCTCTGACTGACTCAAATTGGTCAGCCATTTCCTTAACGCACTTGTAAGTGTTCTTTTAAATGGATACAGAAATGCCCCACATAAGACAGCCCACAACAGAGGTTTCAAAAACGCTTCTAGAATAAAATACACGGCAATGGCGGCTGCAAATGCGAGTAAAACGAAAATATTTGCTGCTGTATTATAAAACGCTTGTTTGATGGCCTTCTCATGCTCCTTAGGCAAGTTATTCAGTAGAGTAAGGGGCGATCTTGTTTCTGCCATCGGAGTGGACGCCATCTTGCTTGTGTATTATTCGTGTACTTCCGGTTTCGTTTTGGATTTACCATATCTAAAAATAGATTTGTCATAGCGCGCATGACTGAATCACGTGGGACGTCTGAACAATGCATTTGTTTGAGTGAGTGAAATAAATTACAATGCTTACTGGGTACTCGATTTGAGTGAGTGAAATGAATTACAATGCGTATACTGGGTACGTACTCGATTTGAGTGAGTGAAATGAATTACAATGCTTACAGTGGGTACTCGATTTGAGCAAAGACCTAAATACCATGGTATTTATAGGTCTTTGATTTGAGCGAGTGAGTGAAATGAATTACAATGCTTAGCCTACTGTGTACTCGATTTGAGTGAGTGCATTGCTTACTGGGTACTCGATTTGAGTGAGAAATCGATTCTTTCCCTCAAACTCACTCAACTCTGAACGAAAATAGACACACATAATACCAGGCTCTCGGTAAGCAGTAGGCCTATTATTCACATCGGGCACTTGATCCGAACTTAAAATTCAGCAGAGTAGACTTTGACATCGGAGTGAAATAGGTATAAGTATAGATCTGTCAGTTATGATAATTTCGTACCTAAATTAATTAGTGTTCTGCTGGGGCAGACAACCGAGGTGAGGAGTTTAGAATCTCAACGTGAATACTTAAAAATACATAATTATACTGTTTGCGTGTTTTTATATTTAATTACGTGAAACTATAGTCAACTTATGTTATTAATGATAGAACTTGTGTGTTGTATACATGTACATACTGAGGAACGTAAACACGTTGTATAATCCGGGGGTCGATGTGTATTCCGCCGAGTGATGCATCTGCGACAGAGGGTGTTCTAGACAGGTGAGTAGGCCTATAGTGGTGTTCATTTCCTGATCAATAATTCGTAATTTCGATGTTTCTCTAGACTCTTTTATCCTCTAAATGTCTAAATTTACTATTATAACGATTCAACGCGATATCGTTGAGAAATAAAGCTGGTAACGACTGTTTAAATTGGACATGTAAAAAAAGTAAAACAATCGCCTTCAGCTGCTCTATTTTAAGCTTTGTGTGATATAATGGAATAGTTTACTCCACAGATCAAACAAATATCATTTACGAACATACCTTTTAGAGAGTTGCATGTCTGTCAACGGTTTTAATCCGACGTTTAAGCCTCCCAACGGGACCCTGGTATGCACAAATATGATGACGTTTACCATGTTCAGATGGTATTTTGATGACGTTGCAGGCTAATTAGTGAAAATTATATTGTTTTAATAAGATAAATCGCCATGTAACACGTTTATTAACATGAATGTGTGAGTTCACGACTTATGAAATAAGTACTGGACGAACTGTATTGAAACAGACTGTTCTGTGTCTATGAATAATCACACTACGGAGTTATTTTTATCCAGTCTTCTACGCAGTGATTTCCCGGCCGTACAGGTATCAGAGTTCCTGTAGTACACTGGAACCCCTTTAAACCGGAACCCCTTTAATCCGGAAACCCAATTGATCTAACCAGTTTTCTGGGAATTAATTATCAACCAGTAGAGCTACTAACTTGCTCTTCATTCAGTCATCCTCGCAGAAACCTAGGTCTAATGCTTTTATTGGTCCCAGCCGAAACTGTGTAGTTTGACCGTTTCCGTAACAGCCTTGCGTTCAGTTACGGTGAACGATAGCCCGCTCACTGTTACGGACCTATCAACCTTGCGTTCAGTTACGGCTATCGTTCCGAAACGTTGCGAAACAGTGGGCGAGTATTGCTATTGACCGGCGTGTTAGCGAAAAACGTTTCATATCACTCGCTATCGCAACTCGGAGGTAGCACGCGAATATTTGAGCCTATCACTGCGTTCAGTTACGGCTAACAGTCACTCAGGTTTTGTTTTGTATCCCAACCACCGTATCACAATGACTGCACGCAGGGAACCAAATTGCGAAATGAATGCTAGGCTGGTTCCCTGCCTTTACTGTTTTTGAGGCTGGGAACCAGAATAAAAACGAGGCGTTTACTGAACGCAAGGCAGTACGGAACTCCATTTTAGTGAGATAATCCCTACATAACGTCAAAGATCTTGAATAACGTACGCTGGTTGAGGTGACCAAAATTTGTTTACTTAAAAATCCCCTCGAACTTTCCATTCGATAATTTCGCTCAATTGAATTAATAACTTAGATATACCATATCATTATCAGTAGTTAACTACTAACTGCCTTGCGTTCAGTTACGGCTATCGTTCCAAAACGTTGCGAAACAGTGAGCGAGTATTGCTATTGACCGGCGTGTTAGCGAAAAACGTTTCATATCACTGGCTATCGCAACTCGGAGGTAGCACGCGAATATTTGAGCCTATCACTGCGTTCAGTTACGGCTAACAGTCACTTTGTATCCCTGCCCCACCGTATCACAATGACTGCACACAGGGAACCAAATTGCCAAATGAATGCTAGGCTGGTTCCCTGCCTTTACTGTTTTTGAGGCAGGGAACCAGAATAAAAACGAGGCGTTCAATACAATTATTTGTGACGCTAACTTCGAACGTTTTGCGTTAGCTGTAACTGAACGCAAGGCAGCACATGTAGTGATACGTGTTATAGCGCACAGCCTTGCGTTCAGTTACGGCTATCGTTCCAAAACGTTGCGAAACAGATAGCGAGTATTGCTATTGACCGGCGTGTTAGCGAAAAACGTTTCATATCACTGGCTATCGCAACTCGGAGGTAGCACGCGAATATTTGTCACTCAGATTTTGTTTTGTATCCCTGCCCCACCGTATCACAATGACTGCACACAGGGAACCAAATTGCCAAATGAATGCTAGGCTGGTTCTCTGCCTTTACTGTTTTTGAGGCAGGGAACCAGAATAAAAACGAGGCGTTCAATACAATTATTTGTGACGCTAACTTCGAGCGTTTTGCGTTAGCTGTAACTGAACGCAAGGCAGGTTCCTTGCACAAACGTTAACTTTATGATACAACCTATAAACAATATTTATCAAGGTCTAACGTTAATAATGATTTATATACTTCATTTTATTACATAAATACATTGTATAATATATATACAAACAACAGCCTTATTATATTTACATTTTGCAGATGCGTTGAATTAATGCACATAGTTTAATTCAGTCACCATGTTCTGTGTAAAACCTGTTGTAAGTTTCATACAGTGTGTATATAAGCTAAGTATGACGTTGTACGTTATCGCTTCTCGGCCTTTTGGCTAAGATCAAAGTGTAGTATCTGTTCTTATCAGCTTAATATCTGATACGTCCCCCATTGGGGGACTTCGATATTAAACTGATTTTTGGACACAGGTGAGATGTCAGGGGCTTGCTCCGCTCTCGCCACGGGTTGGCCCGGTATTGCAGTACCTCCGGGATCGGCCCACTTCCTTTCGAGGAAGACAATAAATAGCTATCAAATTATACAAAGATGGTGAATGAATGTACATGTAGTGCTTTTAAAACCATTTAACCAGGCACTATGCAACCTTGGGGTTCAGATACACTGGTATGCAACAATATCAATGCGTGATGCAGTTCTAAACGACGACACGTCATCGATTCGCAACGAAAAATGTCATCGCTTCTCTCCTCTTATGAGGACACATCTCGGTAAGTATGTATCTTATGTTGTTTTTAAAACAGAGCAAATGTTTCTTCTTCGTTTTTCAGCCAGGGTATGAACCACGGTGCATGTCTATGTCCTTCAGTATTTATTTCGGCTACACTAGTACGAGTGAAATTGGTATTTTGTCATATTATCGTTTAGAATCGTTTACTTTGGAGAGTATTTTATCATTGCAGTTCAATGGCTTAAAAACATACATTTTAATCACAACTTTGATTTTTTCAGTATGACATTGTCCATATAATGCCAAAATAACTAATTTCACACAAAAATAACGCCTTGTAACTGTATATTTTACGATTAAGTTTACTTCGAATGTCATGGTTTCTCGCAGAGTGTGTCATGATGTCTCAACGAAATCGGATTTTATGTAATGATCTCTAAACGAAAGCATTAATGCAAATGGAATAGTTTTTAAACATTTTTTTTTTCAGGATAACAAGCGATCAATAACGATCAGAATTCCATTCCCTAAACTAAAGTAAGATGTCAGAGTTACCTCGCACTGACAAGAATACTCCTTTTGCCACAGTTATCCAAATTGTTCCAGCCTAGTCCAGTGTGCACAATGACCACCATGGATGCATTTGTATAAGTTGCACTTGCATGCATCATTTCGGCATCAAACGCCATGAAATTGTTTACCGCCGGACTATTAACGTTTGCTTGCACCCTTGTTTGTTTGTTTCATCGGGTTTAACGCCGTTTCTCAACGATATTTCAGTTATATACGGCGGCCGGTTCACCTAACCAGTTTTTCCTGGACTAAAATCAAACCAGTACTAACTTACCCTTCCACAAGGAGCCGGCAACTTCTCAACATGAGGAGGAAAATCGACATTTTTTTGTCAAATTTTCATGGAAGGGTATGACCTGCCGCGACCGGGAATCGAACCCGGATCGCCGGGTTATAAGTCCAGCGCACTAACTGGACGGCCGCGGCTTGCTTGCACCCTTACTGAACAAATCGTGCGAGATGGTTTTAATAATTTAAATGTGATATACAGACATTGTCAGTCTATATAGGATATACCTGGGATCAAATACAATTGTATTTCTCACAACCAGTGCATTTTTCGGTTCCGCTGCAAGCGACTGTCAGTTTTCCCACTTTAAAAGTGATTGGAGGCGAATTACTTCTCAGTGACCGTAACCAGCTCACCCCGATTTCAATTCTGGTAGTCAAGCGTCTAAAAAACTTCGCTAACCCGCCCGGGCAGGATTTCTATACGAATAGTGATTCAAACACGTAAAATAATCTAAGTGGAAATTGATTGACCGGAGAACGTATCGATTGTTATACATTTATAAGCATAGCTTATATCGCATTATAAGTGGTCTACACACAAAACAATGTGATTTCTGTACGCATATTATAAAATATATGAGTTTTTATAGAAAGGTACTTCTATTAATTTTTAATTGGGGATTCTTAAGCCACTTTGTTTTATACACTTGCATCGACCTGTTTCGCTATTCTTTTACTTCTGTTTCAGGATGACCGGTTTAAATGCAGCTTTTGTGACTTAATGAATGACAGTGCTGAGACGGCAGTAAGGCATTGTATACGATATCATAAACATGAAAAAGTGTCATTTCTGCAGTTTTTAATATGAGATGGCAAAGTGTAGTTTAAATCACGTTATTTTACTGTGTTTGGTAGGGATATAGAATGTGATCCTAACAATGTGTTTCTCAATAAACAGACTGGTAAGCTAATTATTCCAATAGGTAAGGTGTGTTGCTCATGTCTGTCTTGTATCTCTGTCGATTCCACGACCACAATATTACTTAGTTCCAGCGTATTAACGAAAACAGATTCTCCATCATCATAGGAAACTCCCATGGTCGTCGTTTAGTATCTGTAACACCTTTGTTTAGAAACGATGACATAATATTTGATTTCGTTTAGTAATGGTGACATTTGTTGAGGCATCGATAACATCATTTAACACCAAGTCAAAGCTTTATTTTACATCGAAAATAGATCAAGTGCACATGATTTTATATAACATGAGTATAAAATTCATTAAAACTCTTGTTCTGCATTATTCCATTGCCGTTTACAGTATATTTACTGAAATAAATGATATTTAATAATATTTCTTAAACCTCAGTTTTACAATTGTGCCAATAATTTTGTTTATCCGTATAATTTCCGAAGACATAACATTGAATACATAAGCTGGGATTACATACTGTCAAAGGTTAAATTACGCAGCCAAGAAAAATCACGATCGTCTCTGGAACTTAATTATTTTAGACTTACATACAGCGAAATGATCTGCATGTCCTCATCAGCGGAGAGAAGCGATTACATTTTTCGTTGCGAATTGATGACGTGTCGTCGTTTAGAACTGCATCACGCATTGACATGGTTGCATACCAGTGGAAGAAGGACGTGGGAACAAACAATTCATATATTTGTTAAACCACATCTTTATTCATGGAACTGAAACATGAAAATGAATAAATGATCATGGTATGAATTAACCATATTAAAAAATATGGCTACTAAGTCAATCAAAGTTCAATGAACACCTAAGAATGAACAACTCCCGTTTGAACATAGGCTGATAAACCTACCCGATGGCAATATATGGGTTGCCGGCTGGGAAAAGGGCCATTAAAGCATTCCACACAGTGTAGACATTGATCAGACACCGCGTTTCAAACACGATTTCGGATCAGGGTCTACACTGTTTGCAGAGTGTATAATCAAAATACAAATTCTATGGATAAGTTCCAAACGACCAGACGCTAATCGTTCACTGCTTTTATAACGCAGTGGCTGATCTAGATCAACACATTTTGCAACACCGTTTACAAGGGACCCTTTTTACAGCCAGCAGCCCATAATGCCAGACCTTGTCACCTTCATGTCCAGGCAGTGTAGTGCTTAGCCAGTCTGAATTTTTTTTGTTAAGTCTAGCAAGGCTGTTTACTGTTGGCACTAGCATGTTACATTGTTCATGAAGAGGACACTGAAAATGACAGTGGGTGCTCTCAATGGCAACTTGGACAGCTTTCAAAGTAGTCTAACTAAAAGTCTGCAGAGAACTTGTTAACATTAACACTATTAGATGATCAAACTCTCAAACTCTATAGTAAATTCGCGAACCATGCATTGACAAAGACGGTTCATCAAGTTCTTCAATAACATAGTCCCAACATACAAAGAATGGTTTTTCTTCCAAGCTCCACATGGGCCTCTTCACTCTCTTGTAATATTGTACCCACAGTCCATAAGTAATCTCCTCTGTGTGAAGATCAGGACTTTGGACCACCTGCAATTCAATAAATGTTATTGAGCTGGATATTTTATCGTTTCCCCATCCATAGACCATATACACATTTTTATGCTTGGACAAAAAGGGTAGACCCAAATAAGGCAGAGCTGCCTGATCAGAATCGACTCTGTTTGCTTAGTAAATATGAAGGCTCTAAATATTGCATTGTTGGTTTTGGCACGAACATTCTTTGTGTACCATAATAGAAATTATAACATAAATATATTCATAGTGGGTGGAGTTCCACACGAATACTCATTGGGTAAAGGTTTGCGGTCATGCCGATCTGAATATATACTTATTAACTCAACTCAAATAATTTATCTTTTTAATTATGGGCAATTTGCCCAATGGCATATATATATAAGAACTGCCCAATGCTGTTTTTATAAAGGCATCAAATATCCCCTTTATATTTGGCATCCAAAAGGCACTAATCCCATCAAATAAAATCCTTCCCTATCTCTGAGACTCGGAAATAGTACGTCTTCATTATCATGATTTGATTTGGTTCTACACAGTTTGAAAAGAACAAATATACTTGATTCAAACACATTAAGTGTTAAACGTATTTACGAACTCGTTTCCTTGAGATTGATTCCTTATACATGTATTAATTGCTTGTTTACAAATAGTATTTCAGGTAAGTTCTACTAACCTAACCAGTTTACCTGTTGTAATTGAGGACATTTAAATAAAAAACATACATCATCTAGTATCATACACCAGGCATTATTTTGTAGACAAAAATCTCTCAAACAATAAATAAATTTAAGTATTTAGAGGAACATAATTTAATGGGACAAAAAAGCCAGGAAATATTTCAAAATATTTTTTAAAAGCATGCAGATAATTACTGTGATAACAAGTAACTATTTGTGAGTGAGCTACATCATTCAGTTCACTTTGGTATACAAATAGTACTTTGTTTTTTGTTTACATGATTATAAAAATACGTTATCATCAAAGGATAACTTTCACAAAATTTCACAACCACAAATATGTACATATGTGTTCACAGTACAAATACTTGAAAAAGGTGGATCCAAACAGCAAATGAATCAAACCTGAACTGAAGTTGCCTTCCAACAATAGCTTAATATTCATTTCAATTCTTTATTGCATTAAACAAGAGCTTAATATGTTTACATACTCAGTAGAAGTTACAACAAACAAGAAATATCTTTAAAAAAGATGGTCGGCGCAACTTGAAGTTTGCAAATTGGTTGCACTCTCTAGGTTAAATTTTGTTGTACAACATAAAAAATACCTAAATGTCATTCAATTACGATATACTACAAATACTCGGAGTACTGTAATCAATCGTAACTTCTTGGCGGAGCCAATAATGCCGAGGTGTTCCGAATGAGACGGCATTATAAATAACCGTAGTGTGATCATAGACACATTATAGTCCGTTACAATAGTTCAACATTACTTATTGCGTCAGTCGTGAATTCACACATCCATGTTAATAAACTTGTAACATAGCGATTTGTTTGATTAAAAGAATATAAATGTTCGCGACTGGTACATAAAACCAAGAAAGTCTTACTCAATAGATACGCCGATTGACGCATCTACCGTATCTCCATGCAGACCCCTTTTAACGCCTCTACCGTATCTCCATGCAGACCCCTTTTAACGCCTCTGACTTTCTGACCAAAATCACGGACCTATATGCAAAATGTATTGATTTTTTCGAAAAATCAGACATTCTAATTTATTCTTATGAAAAGATCGCTCTTTCCTTAAGCTAAAGCATTAAACAAAATATTGCGTTACTACATAAAGTTTTTGCATTAACTGCATTTAAAACATCACAGGTAGCGATTTTACGCTGCACTCGCGGAAGTGTAATTTCTTCACATACTCGTGGCATTTCCAATGAATTTTCGGATTTTTATAATGACAACCGTCATTTTAACTTGCCCTAATGCAAAGAGCAATCTTGTTAGATTATAATTCCACCAAAAATATATGGTTAATAATAAAAGTTAATCCATAAACGGCGATCAAACAATCCATTTTCAGAAAATTTTCAGAGCACGATTGCATCATAACTATTTCTAAAAATGTCGGTCATTTTCCGAAAATGACCACTTCATTTTGGATATTTTCATTTAGTTTAATTGGACTAATACACTTCCTTGTAAACTATATATTTCAAAAGAATTCTGTGAAAAACAAACTGGGTTTAATTATCTTAAAAATGAGTAAAGATCCACTAAACAAAGGATGTAGATCACACGTGCCTGTCTAGACAAGTCGGCTATTTCCCCATCACAAATGTGTGAAAAATCAATAATAAGTAGGTCAAATCCAACATCAGAGAATTCCCCGTGGAAATGAATAACAAGGCTACTGCTACTCACTGGATAAATCTTGAAATACACTATAGAAAATGATAACCATTCTGCTTCAATGTTACAGCTATTTTTAAATTGAAGAGAAAATGCGCGAAATTGCCTTGGTGGTTAACGTAAGATTTGATTGGTTTACAGAACACTGAATATGTAATTAGCAAAACCATATACTTTGAATATAAAGTAAGCTTCATAGTATGCAAAGAGGTCTGTGTACACGGCTTTGTAAGGCTTGACGGAGCACTGTTGAAAATTCAACTATTAAAAGAGCTCCAGATAAGGGGAATTTCAAATGTTAAAATCCTTATTTCTGCATCAAATCCTATGGCGTGACCACTTTTTAACAGTCTCAGAGAGACGTTTCTATCACGTGGTCATCACACTATATAGGATTTATTGGAGAACAATTAGCCAAAAATATTTGAAATACACCTCTTATCTAGAGCCCTGTATTAACCCTTGTCGCACTGTCAAGATACGTGAAGTTTGCTGATTTTGTTGTCTGCTTGAATTTTGACCTAAGTTCATTTTACGCCAATTTAATTGACATCTTATCCAAATTCATATTTAACATTTTATTATCGTTGTTCAGTGTGATAAGGGTGACAACTGAAGTAACATTAACTAACTGCTAATAATGAACAAGTGTTAACTATTACTCACAACAGCATTCAAATTTTCAGATCTATTTTTTACTAAAAGATTTCTTCCAACTTTGAACGTATGTAGACAGTGTACATAAATTTAAGCATTTTCAAAAATAAGATGATTCAAAACCCCGTTTTCAAAACGTACAGAGAAGCTATAGAAAAACCAATTACATGTACAATTGAAATTCTCCAAGCATGAATTCATGCTATCCTCCATTAATTTGTAATTCTGTTCTTGAATGGCAATTTTTGCTGCATTCTCCATAAATAAAGTTTGAATAAACTGCATTTACTAAGAACCCCTTACAAATGCTTATCGTTTACAAAGTTACCTCGGGTTTGTTGGAACTTGTGAACTCTGAGGCAGATCATCCGAACTCTGGCCTGAATCTGTTTGCGGAACTGGATGCAGTTCAGACTGAAATTGCTTTCCATCCTCATAAGGGTCATATTCCAGACTGCAATGATATTAAATCATAGCTTGCACATTCAATGACATAATAAACTTCTGCAATGATATTTTTTAATCATAGCTTGCACATTCAATGACATAATAAATTTATCATATCTTAGCATCTTGTTTAGAATCTTAAATGTAATGGTCTAAAAATGTTTGAATGTGCTTGCTATGCAAGTGATTTGTTTCGGGGGGATTGTAACAAAAGGAAGATGTTAAAGTGGTAAATTTATTGTTTTCCGGGTGACAACATAAGCACTCATGGACACACTCTTGGTGAGATGAAAAATTATTCCTACCTTATTGAATCAATGAGCTGAGTAACCAGATCGGAGTTGATCATCTCTTGGAAGGAGTCACTCATGCTGTCATCAATATCCATTGTGGTAAGATCTGGTGGAGTCTGCGTTAGTGGTATCAAAGGCACAAAATGGTTTGGAACCCAATTGGCAGGAACCATGTCATCACGATTACTTATCCACATGATTAATGCTGTGTGACTACACCTCTCTTCCCTGGGAAGAACAAGCATATTCAATGTCTGCCGACAAAGACCATGTCCAATATTTGGGTATACATAGTACAGTTTGCATCCAAGGACAGAGCAAAAGGCCATAACCTGCCATATGCCCATGAATGTGTTCTGTTTTAATACAGATAGGACTTCTGCTTTGTAGATACGGCTTCTTTCAGCAGCAGATATATCATGTCCTGGTGTATACTGTTCTGAAAACATGACATATGTATCCAGCAATGATTTGGACTCTGACGGCGGTAATGTGGCACCTTTGTTTACATAGGCTATGTTGAGATATAAGTTACTGTAGGCAACAAGTTCGAGAATGATTCTGTATCTCATTTCTATGTGATTGTGTTCATGTTCAAAAGCAAGAACACTGCCACTTCTGGCAAGGCAGTTACCGTCACCCAACACCCTCACAGCGATCGTTGATGTCCATTCTTCTGGTATTAAAGCTTGAGTCACAGAGTCTCCAGTTAACTTCGCATCTACCACGTTAACATCAGGGTTGCATGTTATATGACTAAATATGTTTATACAGTCGACCAGTAAATCTGGGGCTATTGCTTCAAGGTCAGAGTAAACTGTGAACTTTTGCAGCTTTCCTAATTGCAACTGAAAGTACTCATTCCTTTCTTGAGCATCACCATTCTCTATTTACTTGAAATGTCTGAGAAGGCTGTCCATTCATATCGTCACTACCTCTCTTCTTTGTTTGTGGCTTTTGTCTTTTTTTCTGCGACACCGACTTTTTCATTAGATCTGGGCTTTTCCTCAACTGGATTCCTTCTTTGTCATTGACTGCATTTGCTGTACTTGATTGATTGGATGTCAGTGTTTTGGTTACATACGAATCAACATATGCTGCATTTAAACAGTGATCATATGTTCCCTTTTCACAATGTTTGCAAAAGCAGGACAAATTACGAACTTTCAGGGATGGGGCCTCAATGTTGTCGACATTTACTGTAGTATTTACAATTTGGTGTATCTTCCTTGTGTTTGGTACAGTTTTAACATCTGTTTCTGGTCTGTTCCGTGCTATGTCACCATCTTTAACAAAAAATAATTTCCTTTTTGAAAATGGTTCATCAATTTCTAGATTTTTTTACAGAAATCATGGATCTCTTCGGCAGTGTTCATGATCACCTTTCTCCCTATTATGGCACGATCTACTAATCTGTTAAAGACGCCGGTTTCAGCGTCACAGTCACCTTTACCATGCTCGGAGCCAAAGTAGTTCCTATTGATGTTCCCCTTGTTGTGGGCTAAGTCTGCGAATGGTCCTCTCGATTTGTATTGCGAGCTGCATCCATCACTGAACACATATTTCTTTCTTGGTTCTTGATGAAGCTGGGAAGCAATATGCTCATCAACTACAGTTTGGAAAAGGTGAACAGCATTATGGTCATGATTGTTGTCTTCAGAAATAACAATTGACGACTCGCGTACCATGCCACCTTGATGTCTGAAGTATGTTACAATTGGGTGAAGTGTTACCTGACGTGCGGTGTAGTATGCAGATTTGATTTCGTCTTGATATTTAATTTGCCTGTTCTTCGCAAAGTCCAATACTTGTAAAGTGCAGTCACCTGGAAGGTCTGTTTTAATCTTGTCAAATTGTCTGTTCTGCCAAACTGCAGTATGCAGATGCTGTACAATGGCTGTACCCTGTGCTGGTTTCAAAATATCATAGCATACAAATTCATCAAGCAAATCCTTCTTGTTACCTTTTTTTGTAACAAGAACTTTTTTTGACCTTTCCATCCTCATCCCTCTGATTTTCCTACCTACTCCACACAAGATCTTGATTTTCTTGAATATCAGAGTAATACGTGCTCAACGTTTGTTGGTAGTTATTGCAGTTCTTGCAAGTTCTGTTTATACATTGAGGTTTGTAATTCAGTTCACTGTCTGCTTTTGGACATAACAAAATGTGGCAAATATCTCGTTCATTTGTTTTCTTTTTGTCTTTGTCAGAAAGAGCCCTACTGAGGGTAAGTAGTTTGTATCTAACATTCATACAGTACGTGCAGCAGCAATATTCTCGATGAGACGTCTGGAGCTTTCTTATGTTTTTAGGCCTCAAAGCTGCAAAAGTTCATAAACTAACTTCTTGAGATGTTTCTTTCACATACAGGGAACGTGCAGCTTCTATAGAAACCTGCATGGCATATCCTGGCCCTTCTTTGGTACAATATCTCTTTTGAGGTAACACCCTAGATACATCTTCTCTCGCATAAAATGATGAATCGATTTTTTATCAGCTTTGCTTATTCTAGGCCGTTTCGTTGATCTTGCATTTTTGACAGTTCTCCTATTCAGCATCAGTTTTTTAGCCAGTATGCGGCAGCTTGTATGAATCAATTTACTAGCAATTGTCTTTAACGCTGTTTTCCCAGTTTTTGATGACTTTAAAATTTTAACAGACTCCTCTGAAAGTAATGTCTTTCCTAGGTTAATGCCATGCACACCAACTGTTTCTAAAGCTTTCCTCTTTTTGGGCGTGGTTTTCTTTATTATATTTTTCAAAACCGTCGCATACTTCATTGGAGAAGATGGCATGCAGCTTCTCAGACTGCTTGTTGTATTACACTCAGTTTTTTTGGATGGGAAGGGTGTAGATTTATTGATCTTTGTCCAGTCAATTTTGCCAAGTGTGCTGGCATTTTTCTCCATAGCCCTTTTCTTTGCTTTCCTCTCTCTGTCTTTCTTCCTGATCCAGACTTTCTTTTGGTTTGACATTAAGGCCCTTCCTTTTGTTTCTTCTTCCTGTTGTAATCCTTTTTTGATTGGGCCGATTTTCTTGTTACAGGTTGTCGTTTCACCTTTTGTTTTTGTTTTTCTTCTTTTGGATTAATATCAGACATCAGAGCTTTCTTTGCTAGATATCGCTTCCTTCTTTCTCTCTGAAGTTGCAACTGTCTTGCTTTGTTATCTAACATTTCTGGAGTAGGACTTTTCTGAAGAGCTTTCTGTATATCATTTCTCCTTTCTTTTGATCTTACTTTCTGCTTCTTTAAATATTCATCATATTTTGATGGGTGATTTTCTTTCAGTTCTCTTCTGTATGCAGTACTGCGATGTGGATCCATTTCTCTTTAAGTTTTATGCCTACAATTAGATAAAGACTTAATAAGGTGCTTATTATAGGTGTCAGAATTACAGATAAGTTTTTTATGAAATTGAGTATTTACCCTTTTAGATTTTACCAAATTGGGTCACAGGCGGCAGTTACGTTGACAGGACCCACCCTATGGCCACGCCCTCCCCCCAAAAAAAATCATTTTTTTTTCAATACCAATATTGATTGGAACATGATCATATATCACAAAAACCTAAATATCAACCAAAATTCCAAGGAAAACAAAATTCCCAATATATACTATTATTACTTATTAAAGGTTGACATGTTAAAACCCTCGTACGGACGATGGTGTTTTTGTAAAGCTCGTAACTAACTTATTTTTCAACCAATTGTCTCCAAATAACTTGCATTCTTCTCAGAACATAATACAGTTTCAGAAAATGTACAACTTTAATACACTTCCATCAACAAAATGCATATTTTAAGCCCAAACTCCGACAAACTCAGAGAAGCCCTAGGTAGGCAAATACATAATCACCATCGGAATCTGTGTTTTCACCAAAAGTTCGCTCGTTTCGTCAAATTAAACAAATGAAAGGGCATGAAAACTGTCGCAGGTGATAAAACAAAAGGTAACAACCTACTCACACGCAAACATTATTCCCAAATCGCTACCAAATCAGTATTACGTCGATTTGTTTTCGACTTCAACTGTCCTGAATTCGATTACTCAAATTCGGATACGGATATCAGAACACCTACCTGGTTACGAATTGGGAATTATTTATACCAGCGAGTAGGATGTAACCATTTGTTTTATATCTTGCTTCAGTTTGCATGCTCTCTCATTGGTTTAATTTGACGAAACGAGCGTTTTATGTTGAAAACATTTTATGCCGCCTGTGAATTGGGTAATTGCAAATTTTCATTTGGGGATTGGGCAAGTTTCCAATGGGTATTGTTCATAACTTCATTAAGCTTTGAAAAAACAAAGACATAAATACCAATATATGGTATTTAGGTCTTTGATCAAACCAACATTTCGATAAGTTACTAACAGTTAAACACATTTAATTTTGTATTGAAGTTCAAATGTCCGTCAACATATGATGAAAGCACCATGCACAGATCATGTATTCTGTCAAACAATGACGAATGCAACACTTGCTCTGTCAATGAATCACGATCGCAACATTCACATCCGTCAAACAATGGCGATCGCAACATCCATTCCGTCAAAAATGACGATCGAAAATTTTTATTCTGTCAAACAATGGTGTTCTCAACATTGAAGTCTGTCAAGCAATGACGATCACATCGATAATTTCCGTCAAAAAAAGACTACTGCAACGAATTTCTTTTATTTGCCCATCAAACAATAACATCGTGTTCCGTTACACTTGATTTCATTATGTTATGGTCAGAACGACATTGTTTCATCAAACGATTGTTGATAAATACCTTTTTAAAAGTATAATGTTGCTATCGCCATCATTTGCGATCGTAGATAACTACGACGGACTTTTTATTACCGAATCAAACTCTGCACCTCACGACCTTCCCGATATTTTCCGCATTTCGTCTGTATCTACAATTCTCGCTGTAGCAATTCTGGCGGCGAGATTTTAAATGGGAAGGGTAATAACTCCAGGCGAGTCAAATAAAAAATCGCACTACGGGGCGATCGTAACAAAACAAATTTGACGGAACCGACGTTCGCAATTTCAAATTGACGATATAGAATAAAAAAGTCGTTGTTGTTAGGTAAACTTGATTTAAAGTGCATATTTCGTATTGAAAAAACCGGCTGATATCCTGTTTGTAGATCTACAATGTTAACTTATAGGACTTTAAAGGGGTGTTTGTAAGTCATGCAAACGTCAGCAAGTTTGACGGACTAAAATTGCAAAGGCAATTGAATTAACTAATTGGGAAAAATGTTGATTTCAAGGTTAGAAATAAGGAGAAATAACTTTTTCTGTAATATTTAATATATTTCAACACGAAACACACAACAGAGGCATTAAAATCATAGTTATAAACAAATTGCAGGGTATTAACTTTCCTCACCGCAATTCACGGGAGTTGTGCCCGTCGCCAAAACGGCCGTTTCAGCATTTTTGTGTGCGGATTTTTTTATCGAATACCACTTGTATGTTTCTTTTAAATGTTTTTTTTGTGATAACAGTTACATAATATAACTAGAAATTAAATGTAATTATGATTATTTTATTTTAAAAATGTACGGCCTTTAAATGTTCAATTTGACGGACCCTGGAGCACTACTCAATGGAATATGTCTGTCAAATTTGCATCCACGATACCATTAACACTAAATACTCGATAGAAAAACAGTTCCAATCGCTGGTAACCAGATTGGATGACACGATCATCTGTGTACGCTACATAATGAAAACGTCATATGGTTTGCAATTGTTAATTACCAAAGGGTATTTTAGTAACGAGTATTGTCATACATTTTCCTTACGTTTCCAAAACAGTTACTTTACTGCACACCTGACTATGCAATGGAGCAATTATTTCATATGTTCATCATCATTAGCAATTGTCTGACACTGTTACAGTCCGTTTTGTAATAACACCCCTGTAATAAAAACTTCGTTGATGACAGAAACGTTTTATTTCATCAAGTCTACAACTGTCTTATTGCAAAAGTTAGAAAGTAAAACTCTTACAATAAAGTCATGATTTTAAATAACTCGTTTTGTAATACCATTATTTTAGACGCCACCCATTTTGTAATACCATTATTTTATACGCCACCCGTTTTGTAATACCATTACTTTAGACACCACCCGTTTTGTAATAAAAAATTCGAAGTTGACAGAAACGTTGAAATTTCATCAGGGTATTACTTGAAAAAAGTCAACTATTTATGTAAAAGAATTCATATTTCCTAAGATTTTCAGTAAAGCTTGAGCAAAAATAACCCAGACAGTTAAGGAACCCGTTTTGTATTACCATGGTTGGAGACTCAATCTGTTTTTTAACAACATTTTCAAAGTTGAAAGACATGTTTTATTTCAACATTACATAACACTGAGTTATTTCACAGTTATAGACTGGTTTCCAGTAATTTCATGATGAAATAAGACGTTTCTGTCAACTTCGAATATTTTATTACAAAACGGGTTTTTATTACAAAACGGGTTGTAACAATTGTTATGCACTGACAGTGTTAGTTGTCTTTGTTACTTCACTAAAGTATGAAATTCCCATATTGCGTGTACAACACATGTGGTGAACAAATACCAAATTGAAAGCTAACCAATACTGGCGCGTAGTAAATGAAAATGTACATACGCATTTGGAAACGCACACATTAAGTGAAATTCTCCATGTTGGTTGTATGAACAAAAAAAAGACTAATGTCGTAACAACATTTACGATTGATAAATCAACACGGTATAATATACTCCCTATGCCACATGCTTGGTGTAAGTATATTATCCTGGTACATGCAACCTTTCTGAAAATTCAGTTCTTTCTATCAATGGTCGAAATTTGTTTTGTTCTTGTATCTGATATGAATTTTATTTCATGATAATTTATTCTTAATGCGAAAATCTACAAATACTTTATACCTCTATTAAAGGGAGGTAATAGACAATTTAAGTTACGACCGCGTTTTTCGAATTCCGCTATGAACTTAAATAACACTGATGCATTGCTTTTGGCGGAAATATACATCGTAAATATACCATCACTAATAAACTGTTGTTTGTTCATAGAACTGCAACAGGTTTTATACAGTTCGCTAATCCGATAAATCGTTTATTGTAAATACAGTGATGCACGTCATTAAGCCAATCCATTATTACATGCTTTATTGATAAAGATAATATCATCAATGAACAGTCGTACGTTAACTCATGACATATACTTGCTCTGTTCGGATAAATTTGAGATTTAAATTGTTATAATCCCGTTATTGCATTTGTTAAAACCTTTCTTTTTACGTATATGTAAAGTATTTCAGAGTTACTCACATATAATGTAATTTCGATGACATTGTATTCTGACAGACGCGTTATTGTTGGCAGGATACTAAATGAAATAAAAGCGAGTACAATGGACGGATTACATTTTTATACGACTATGTGTCGGGGATGAATCTGTTCCAAGTTTTGGCTTGAATATTATATATCTGCAAAAAAGGAATAACTTTCTGGGTATTAAACTGTTATATTGCTACCTATAGTGAACGTTTGGTGCGAAGTATATATTAACAAATTAAAATAAACAAATAACTCGGGTGACAGTCGAACCTACACTAATGTTTTGCTCACACTGGGTCTGCTTTTCAGATAATTATTATTTGGCGGGAAATGTTTGTCCGTCCGTCCGTTCGTCCAATGAAACGTCACACGACTTAATTGTACCAAGCCTAGTTGTGCATATCGATGACACGTTATGCTCGTATAATTTTACATTGAGTTATGGCCCTTTTGTTCGTGAATATTATTGTCCGCGCTATTTCTCTGCTACCCTTTGTAGTATTTTAGTGAAATTCCACAATACTCAATAGTACAAATTATGTTTTGTATAGCATCGGCACGTCGTGCTGGGATAAATTTTCACTGAGTTATGGTCTTTGTTATTTTTTTAGAATACTTTCAATTGTGAAAAAAACTCATGTATACGGTATTTGTTCGTGTTATAAGTTCATAACGGGTATTTACAATATGATACTCTATTTTGAGATCGACTCCGTCTCAAATCTATCTCACTGGGTTAATTTTAGTGCCGGAATACGACATAAATTGGGTACTTATCTCAATGTTACTATATAACTGGAAAAGCATTTAATGAAATCACAAATCATAAAGTTGCCAATAATGTAGTTGCCACACGTTACTAATTCATACCCGCGAGATAATTAACTCAAGGCGACGACTTGGTTACTTGTAATATATACGATTGTTCTTCACGTGTCAGATATGAATTTGCCAGCGTACTAATACAATAAATGAAATAATAATAATCAATGAGCTTCTATTAATTTATAATATACGATAAAAAGTCTCATGAAAACCGCGAATATAGAGAACAATAACCACTGATTAATCTCTTATTAATTAAACTAAACGTTTTTACATTGCCTATAATTATTTAGATTAAAATATCATTACATGAATGCCATGTTCACCAGTAAAAGTCTAGCCAGGGTTCTAGATTGCCGTTTTACTCTTACTGTCTTTACGTCTTGGTTTACGTCGCAACAATATCACAAGAGGTGGACGACATGTACACATGTACTGACTGCAAGTATACATCTTCAACAGAAATCAAACCGAAACAAGAAGTCAGAACGGATTAGGAAGAATATCAAAAGCATAATTTCTGATTTTTTTCAGCTTGTCTACACAATTTTTCTGGATCGCATCAAATGAATCTCTATAACTTAAGTAATAAAATCAATGACGCTTTCCATTAGGAATTCAAATAATAATCAGTATCAGTTATACTGATGTTGGTACAAAGTTATCAATCAGAAAGTTAAAAACCTTTTTATATCCTATAAAAATATGGCTGCATGCGTTTAAAGCGGCATTACGTGTTTTCTCTCTTTGCAGATTGTTATATGTTTCAAGTTTCAAAGTTTATTGCGCAAAAAGGCCTCCGGCCCATACACATATTACAGGTTATATAGACATGAACAAACATTTAGATATGTGAGGTAGATGTCAATGACATCAAACAAATCAATTTAAACATGACATAATACATGATATACTTTACAGATTATCAACAAAACATGCATCATTTCAGTTGTATATTGCAAGGTATTGCTCTCTTTCCTTTGTGGCATAAAACATGTACATAGCTAGGTTACGTACTACGTTAGTGTTTTGTGAAGACATTAAAATGTAAAACATTTCAATAGATGCATTGTTTTATTTATGGGGAATATATATTGAACGTATATCTTTATACAAGGAACATACACGCAAGAAATGTAGTTCGTCTTCAACGCAACCTTCACAATATGGACAAGTACGATACTCTTGCAACAAACCAACATGTCTACCCTTTTCAATCATAAGATTATGCGCAGAACCTCTTAAATTAGCCATACAACGTCTAAACAATTTGTACATACTTTGCTACATCATATGTAAGTTTAAAATTAACATAATGAAACAATTTACTCGACTCAGAACATCTAGTCCTCCATATTTGAATGTATTGATCCTTAAGTCCTTGTATATATTCAAGTAAAAATCAATTTATGGTTAAACTCACTCTTTGCCTCCCATATATAACCAAATCCATCGTGATACAAATTCAGCCTTATATCAGATACCCAGTTATTATAACCCAGATTATCATAATGAACTAACATTTCATAACAACGTTTGGCATATCTGTGTCTTGGCATTTTCAATAGGCGAAGCCAGTATTTCATACACCGCTTGGCTGCATATATGTACATAGGATACCTTCCTAAATCCCCCAGTATAGCATCATTACATGACATATATTATGAAACACTCTGTATGTGCATTAATAAAACGCTTACAGGCATAAACATGAACATGGGCATGAACATGAATAGGGGCAATTTTAGCATCAAATAACTTGAAAAATATACATTGACTTATATAACATCTCTACCCGTAGTAAACAAAGATTTGCCCATTTTAAGAAAAACACCAAACTCAAAGCCTTTACATATTCGCTCAACAAATGATGAAATGCTATTTTTCACGCACACCATGACACCACCCATTGATCTTCCGCCAACTAACGATTTTTTAGCTGGACAAGAGTGTAATACATGATTATGAAAATACTGTTCACAGTATGATGTATCAATATCCCAGGTCTTTTGTATACCAAAAATATCATAAGAACAAAGAATACCAGTTAGATCATAATTGAGTACTTTAGATTTCAACCCTTCAATGTTCCAACTCAGTGATTGCGCAGTATGTGTATGACCTTGGCCTTCATCCTATTGTACATTACTAGAAGTAAGATAACTATCTTCGGTAGCAATGGTAACGTTGTCCGTTGTATTGGCCTGTACAATGTCCATTTGTTCCATAGACTCAGCATTTGGTCCATTATTCTGCATAAACGTTGGACGGACTGCACGTTTGTGGTAGATTCAACAACCAAACTTACATTTCATTTTACAAAAAATACTTTCTGATAGTTTGATATTGACAATTTTCTAAACCGAAATTAGCCGACCGGTTATTTCCTACTTTATCGTTTTGTTAACAAATATGGATTGACTTTAGGTTTCATTACGCCAAATCAGTTTATCGATGCAGCCGTACTTACATGGTTTGCTATTTGCACATCAGTGTTGCGTAAAGCAATCCAATCTTACGTTAACCACCAAGGCAATTTCTCTTCAACCGAACACAGTTTGTAACAATGACTCGGATTTGTTAACCTTTCGATAAATGGTTCGTTACATTACCAAAACCACTGAAATTTCGGTGAATTTACTGAACTCAATTTTGAATCTGGAGTGACCAGCAATCGTAACATCTCAGCATTTTTTATGATGCACAACAAAGCTTAACCTTCAATTTGCGCCGACCATCTTTTATTGCAAATTATGTCAAATTCAGTGAAATAAAAAAATCGACATTAAAAATGTCATTCCTTACCGAATATTAAAATAATACTTTATTTGTGCATTATGTACATACAATCTATAAAGTAGCTTTAAATACTTCCATGAGTTAATGCCATGTTTATGGTTAGTTATATGACGTCTTCCGTCAAGTCACAACATTAACAACCCTAGTTGTGTACTTTATACGCTAATTACAAATCTATGAAGACAAAAGCCATTACGAAAATAGCCCAAGTCCTGATTCATCTTCCTGGAACATATTATGTGATTAATCAAACAGTCTATGAAATGGACTGGTTGCCTTGCCAAAGTTCAGTAGACGCTGGAATAATATATCAACAACACTTCCGGAGTTTGGCGACCGGTCTATTATTGTGTCAAAATTGCCATATGTCATTGTTAAACAGAATAATAGTATTTAGGCTTAAACCCTTCAATATGATGTAAAGGAAAATAGCACATACATGATGGATGTTATGCAGAGCGAACAGTGCAATATTCGGAATATCTTTCAACTGTTTCAGAGGAAACCAGACTAGAATGATTTATTTGTTCAAGTGCCTGCTGTCGGACTTCAAGCGCGATTGAAATATACGAGTAGTAGTTGAGAATAAACTGTGTCTTTTTAAGTTAAAAATAAGCGTAGAGCATTATGATTGAACGACTCTGGGGTCTTTGCCAGATGCTATCTCTTAGAACCGGAAGAATATATTTAGTTTATGGGGTAACATAATTGAACTGGCGCAAGAGATGGCTCCTTGTTATTGAGCTTACAGTAACAGTATTCTCCAGGAGAAAGTGTAACGTCTCGGTTTATCACTGAATGTAAGTCTGTTCGCATTTAATGTTCGTTTTCTGGCACGCATTAATGAGGTTCTCAATGTTGGAAAATAACCTATAGCTGTCTGGCTTACTTTTTCCCGTCGTGATTTATTCTAACTAAATGGCAATTAAGTGGTCATTTATTATCATTCAAATTATAAATTATCACACAACAGGAAGTGTTTTTTTCATTCCTTTTAACCAATCGCAATAATTAATGAACTCATCATCATTAACAAATTAACTTCAACAGTAAGATGGTTTTATGAAGCTCAAAAAATATAATGCTCACAAACAGGAAGTATCCATAATGGAACAGTTGTGACCGATATGTACTGGCGATGGCATTTTGTCTTGAGGATAACGTCCTTCATGACATTCTATGACGGATCATGAAATACAGTAAAACCTCACTTAACGACCACCTCAATAATAAGACCACCTAGAAATTAAGAAAACATTTTAAAAACTGCCTCTCTTCCCTTTTTTGTAAGTAATTTTCAAACTTCTGAGTGTGAACCCAAGACTGGTTATAATCTAACAAAAAATCTATTTCTCCAATTGTGACATTGTACCTGTTTATTTGATCTTTTTTATAATTTTTTTTCAAAAGATTAAGAAGTATATCTGACATGTTATTCATAGTCCGTGTATAATGTTAAAATATTTAATTGTACATGGTCATTTATGTACCTGTCTAAAAACAAAAATAAATGAGGTTACCCTGTTAGGGGCCTGAAAAGAAAAAAAAGAACAAATATTCACTGTTTTCGAGGGTCCAAAGGGTAGTCTTATCATTGAGGTTTTACTGTACTAAAATGTAGAGTAACTTGAATATTTGTTTTTATTCCCAATGAAACATTCATTACAAAAACGTTATGACTAAAAAGTATAAATGTAAAAAATATCACATTTGGAATAATTAAAAATAGACATTAATAAGGCTAATTGTTTCTGCCAGTTTACATAAAATAGTTGATGAAAATGAACAATAAGTATCGACATAAGACATCATTGTAAATGAGGTGTACTAATAGTTGTCATAATAATTTGAAGCTAGATTCTACCGCGTATCTAGTGTTTTACGTTTGTGGCTGTTTTGAGGGGTCACCATGTTGTATATTTCATTATCCCCGAGGAGATCTCTGTCGGATGTTAGAGTAATTCGTCAAATTGACTCCACCATTTATCCTACTTAATGATGTATTTCAAGCTCTCCTTTACCCATCACGCATCGGTAAAATGAGAGTCTAGACTGGCACAGTAAAAATGCAATGCCGTTATAGTCCTTTCCCTGTTTGATTATTATAACGAATGTTTGTAGTTTCCCTGTAGTTACGTATTCTCTCTCTTTTACACAAGGCGATATCGTCTTGGTTGTAAGCGGGGCATTCAACTGCTATAGAAACACAAGATTCCGTCTTCAACGACGATACAAGCCTCTAGTGGCATATATGACCGTCATCGAACCGGTAGACGTAGTATTACTACCGCTAGGATTTACTATTATGTGACGTTGACGCACTTACGTGGTCGGTTTTAAAACCGAATCAAGTATTGCCAGGCATTTAGGGGTGAGCACGGATACAGTTACGAGACATGTCAGGCGAATAACTTCGCCAATGACTAATCAGTTCTCCGCCCTCGTCATCGCGTGGATCGATCGAAGTGGGCTCGGTGTCATTTGCCTTGGGGACGTGTACGGTTGGTCAGAACAGTATAATCTGAAGAATCACCTTTAATGTATGCGAGTATTCACTAAGTATTCGTGTATATAGGCGCGTAGGAGAACGGATTGCGGCCTATTGTCAGGAAGCTGGACAGGTTGTGTGGGAATTTGTGATGGCTAAAAGGACATTATTGAAGGGTAGCAAAACACGTTTGCAACTTATTATCTCTCTTTTGTGACCTGTCTTTAGGCTCGATATTCTGTGCTCGTATATTATTCCGAAAGTGTCGTTCGCCGCTTCCCACCTCAATAGCGTGTACTTTACAGACATTTGCTGCATGTCTGGTGGTGTCATCTATATTCTGAATTTACAAATACATGTACATTAAAATTAACTACTTGCAATGAAACTCGGTGTAAATTAAATGAATTTTCAGATACGAATTTTAATGATTTCTGTAACAAAATGATCAATGTAAATACATATTGTTTGTATCTTTATCTTCTTGTGTCTTCATCCACAATATTACCAACTGTAATGAAGTCTGACAAAAAGAATAACGCAAATATGTTCAGGATTGGATAAACTTGAAAGTAAGGGAACGTGCCCTCACCCATGCGCTTGTTAAAACTCCCATAAAAGCTCATTGATTCTACCTTCACTGATATATAGCTTATATAAACATGTTTTACTTTCTGTCATTAGCGGAGTTTCAATATGTACACAAATGGTATAGGCGTCCCGATGATCTTGTAAATGTCACTCTGAAATAATGAAATTTTCCAAGCATATTATGTTCACGATCCAATTCCATCTTAAGATGGGAAAATAATGGATACAATAAATGCCGCCATAGACTGAAAAGAAACAGCATTGAAGACATGGTGAACACGAGATTGCATATTGAGTACTGCTGAGTGGCACTAGACGAATAGAGATGCATGTTGATAGCATAAAAAGTCAGTTGTGAAAACTCTTAGAAACACGGACACGAAGTGGGACAATTTCGAGAGTAATGCAGACAACCAGGAGTAAAAATGTAATAATTTTATAGCAACAGAAAATATAGTGAAAGACAGAGAATAAGTTGCTACAGGGAACGCCACATACATAAGACAGTGCCTCTCCGCACATATCACCGGGAAAACAACAATCCATAAAACATAAGGAATTTGAAGAGGCTCAAGGGTACATACGTAAGTGAACAGGGGTAAAACCTCAATAATAAGACCACCTGTGGGACCCTAAAAGACTGGTCTTCTCATTGAGGTTGTCTTAATATTGAGGTTGAATTATGAGCAAAACAGCGAAAATAGACTTGTAGAGGAGGTGTTAATATTGAAGTGGTCTTCAAGTGCATTTTTACTGTATATGTCCATGAAATAAACGGGGTCAACAGCCAATATTACAAGGTTCGTAATTCTTCTTCTTGAGTGATGTGTTAAGTTGGCTTGACATTTTCCGTTTTCATTTTCGTGTTAGAAAACAATGACTGAAAACGCACTGTCTGGGTCAGGGGAATATATTAAGTATGTGCTCAATAGTATCTTAAAGTCATTGCTCTAGAAAAGTACGCGACGTTTTGGTATAAAGGTACAAAAATACGATGTATATAGTAAAATGTTTTCGCTGTGACGTCAATGTCTTCAGAATACATAACTGATTGCGCTTTTAAAGTTCGGTAAAAAATCTCAAACGTATTTTTTCTAAATAAAACGTATATATCGGGTTCTTGTTTTGTCGAAGGTACGATTCCTCATTATCGAGGTATTTTGGACATCCAATTATGTCCGAAGACGTCAAACCTTATTATTCATGACCACAGGAGATTGTCACGAGCTGTCTCCATTCCTATATTCCTTCCGTAGTATACAATATATGTTACATGAGGAGTCTATCGCATTTCGCACCTAGACTGTAATTGCCTTAAAACTACAACATATATCTATGAACTTTAGGCATGAATAACGTATCTTTCAAACGACACTTGCACTATGCAGGTCAGTCAAGAATTGGTGAATTCTCCTGAGAAACAACACCAACATGCGCACATCTAAAAATCTTCGTCGATTTGCTTTGACACCAGAAGACGACAAAAATACATGTTTTTGTGCGACTTTTTTATGGTTTCTGCCAGATACACAATTAAGTGTATTTTAACACATTTATTGAATTAACGAACGACATTCAACCAGTCGTGGTTGCTATAAATTACTACATTTTCCCCATCAATAATTGAAATAGATGTACATCGAAAATAGAGTACTTACCCTCGATCACGAAGAATCAAAATGACTGCCAATTGAGGCGTGACCATGGGGCACTTGAATATGTATCGAGCATTTAATGGATGGAGTTGCCGAGAACATTGGAAGAATTGGAAAGGGAAATATAACATACATTTAAAACACAAAAAAAATAATAACCATACAGCGAATTATAGCCTTAGGACTGTCAGTAAAAATACTGGGGGTCTTGAAATTAGAGTCTAAATAGATTGTCTATGTAAAATGTTCGTTTACAACCATGAAACAAATTAAACAAGGATATCGGTGGAACCGATGGATGCTACCCGAAGTATGGTTATAACTTCGAACAAGACTCTAATTGGAAAATCTCACATTGTTGATGGTTAAAATCTGAATGTTACATGCAGCACTGGAAATGTCCTGGATCTCCCAAGAAAATAGGTATACAAAAATGTACAATGAAATTGAGATAGTGAACAATTTAACTACATGATGGGCTAGGATAATCGTGCTAACTGAAAAAAAAAGGAATCTTGCTACAGATATAAGAAGCCTTTATTCACAATTAATTTAAGTGCCCATGTCAATGCAATGCGTACCTTTCAACAAAGACTGTAAGTTGATACAAATCCATATCAGCTGATGATCAAATAAGTATGGTGTTGACAGATGTACCAGTGAGTGAATGTTCTTTTTGTTCAATACTTTTTATCATAATTTAAAAAAACAAAGCTTATTGTTTGAGGTCTGACATGAGGTGATCTTGAAAGGTGTCATAAAAACAAGAAAATATATTTGAAATCAAATATATACATGTATATATTATAAACACTATGTAGACAAACGTTTACCTACAACAAAAACTTACTTGAAAAATTAAAAGAATGTAATTTTGATTATCTTGCATAGCTGAAAATATTTAATCTATATGTTGCATTATCAAAGGGCCATAACTTTATGAAAAACAGTCCAATCATAATAGGCGCTTCTCCTCTTTGTAATTAAGCTTTCCATAAAGTTTTGTTGAATTCCTGTCAAAAGTTTCTGAGAATTAGTCCGAACAAGAATGGTAACACATATGTACTATGTTGCATAATCAAAGGGCCATAACTCGGTGAAAAATAGTCTGACCAAAACCATGTGAAAATATGAACATCACCTCTTAATAGTGAAGCTTCCAATTAAGTTCTGTTGAATTCCAGTCAAAAGTTCTGAGAATTAGTCCGAACAAGAATGGTACCATATATGTACTTTGTTGCATAATCAAAGGACCATAACTCGGTGAAAAATAGTCTGACCAAAACCATGTGCAAATATGAGCATCTCCTCTTAATAGTGAAGCTTCCCATGAAGTTTTGTTGAATTCCAGTCAGTAGTTTCTGAGAAGTGGTCCTGACAAGAATGATACCATATATACTATATGTGGCATAATAAAAGGGCCATAACTCCATGAAAAAAATAGTCCATACTAAAAGTGTGATAATATGCGCATCTCCTCTTGGTAGTGAAGCTTCCCATGAAGTTTTGTTGAATTCCAGTCAGTAGTTTCTGAGAAGTAGTCCGGACAAGAATGGTACCATATATACTATATGTGGCATAATCAAAGGGCCATAACTCCATGAAAAATAGTCCAACCAAAACCGTGTGATGACATGCGCATCTCCTCTTGGTAGTGAAGCTTCCCATGAAGTTTTGATGAATTCCAGTCAGTAGTTTCTGAAAGGTAGTCTGGACAAGAATGGTACCATATATACTATATGTGGCATAATCAAAGGGCCATAACTCCGTGAAAAATAGTCCAACCAAAACTGTGTGATAATATGCGCATCTCCTCTTGGTAGTGAAGCTTCCCATGAAGTTTGGTTGAATTCCAGCCAGTAGTTTCTGAGAAGTAGCCCGGACAAGAATGGTACCATATATACTATATGTGGCATAATCAAAGGGCCATAATTCCATGAAAAAAATTCCAACCAAAACCGTGTGATAATATGCGCATCTCCTCTTGGTAGTGAAGCTTCCCATGAAGTTTTGTTGAATTCCAGTCAGTGGTTTCTGAGAAGTAGTCCGGACAAGAAAAGTGGGACGGACGGAAGGACGGACGGACGGAAGAAACGGCGACTATACACTCCCTCCCCCCTTCGGGGACGGGGAGCATAATAAACAACTTTATATTCACTAATAGGACACTGATAACTAATTATCTGTACATAGTTGCGGACATTACCTGTACATAGCTGCTTCTTCGTTATTATGTTAAGAGTAACTGATCCGGTCAAAATCAATGTTACAAACTTTCTGTAAAAGCTGTCAGTTTAACATTAACTTTTATAAATTCTGATGTCACTTTTTATAATGACAGCCTTTGTCACGTTTGTCTTAAGAGCATTTTGTATAAAATAATGAACTAAACTTGTACATCTAGCTGCTTCAAGGGTGTAGCACACCAACTACATAATAATTCATGTATCGTTGTTGCCATATCAAAGCGATACAGTAGTTTGACTTTAAATTAATTATGTTTTAGTTATTTATACGTATATGTAACTTTTGAACTTTAAATTTTTTAACAGATTATAATAATACTTCCAATTCTCTGTGGTAGCGATTAATTGTGTGTGTTAGTTCTGTGTGTAACAGGAATGGTCTCTAGCTGTTGATGTGACAACTTCAAAATGAAGCTAATCTCCGAATGCTCTTTCTGATTTGTTCATGTGACTTTCTTCATAATCAAGTAAGACAATACATATTTAGCGTTTTGCCCAGAGATATTACTTAATTCAAAGACATACACACTTCGTGAAAATGTTTTAGCACGAGCCTCAAATGTATAACCGCGATGCAAGACGTCTGACTCTTTATCTGACCTTTCCACCAGTTATATTGTATTGTCCGCTGATTTAACATTGCTGACTCTATTTACGTTACAAATTACGAATTTGTAATGGAAATGTAAATTAAATGAAGAAATGTCCAATGGCAATGATTATATGATTCTGGCTATCATAATTAGATATTTGAATAATGTGTCATCTGTTTGCAGTCACAAAAGCCAAAATGAAGCATAGAAATATCACTACAAGCTATCCCCAAGCAATATTGGATGTTCTTGAAAATTACCGAATGTACCAACAGTTATAGATATGCACGCTCGAGTTCACTAACGATATACAGACTCAGCACTTCTATGTGTTTTCATATTCGATCATTGGCACTATTTGATTATGCAAAAACCAGAAACAAACAGAATTGCGTGTCTCTAGAGCCAAATAAAATAACTGGTATGTGACTTCGAGAAAGGAAACGACAATGTTGAGTCATAATGGCATAGTAAATGTCATTTTGCACTAAGGAAATTCTCCGCGTGCATTATTTCCTTATCCAGCCTTATCCTTAAATGAATATTTAGCGGAAGGAATAAAGGACGAAGGAACGGGCGACACATGAGGAATAAGTGATATAGAAACTGACGATTGAAATGAAGACTTGTGATTCCTGTGGTAATAAATATGTTATTTTGAAAACTTATTACATATAACATATTATGTACTCTCGTGTCTTACATTTATTGTATGTACATTTGCATCTTACTTATATTGTATGTACATTTGTCAATGATTGGGTTTTTGTATACCATATCAATATTGCTGTTCTTTCAATACATAATGTCGAAAAAGTCAAACAGGCAAACAAGCAGACTGCCAGAAAAGAGGTGTACAAGTGCCGTATAGACAGGGATGATAGCAAAGTTCAACGTTTGATTACTGCGACAAATCGTTCTCGTTGCATTTTCCAGATATTGTCATTTAAAACTGTGCATCAGCGATGATTGAAGCAAATGAGCGAACGAAAGCTTTCCATGAATGTTCCGTGTATCAGATGACTCTATCTAGAAGTTGTGATGTGAGTTGAAATTGTCATTGAAAAATAATACTGACAACACAATAAAAGTAAATCTAATGATTTGTTGAGTTGATTTTTCATCCGTCAATGGATTCTGTGAGCATATGTAAGGTGGTCATGTGCCATTTATGTTGATGTCCCTTGTCGTAAGTCATATATTACGTATTATTGAGCTTAACGCTCGAATTGTTCGACATACATAAATAATCAACATAGTATGTACCAAATGCATGACATCTCTGTTTAAGATCTGATACACAGAAAAACAACAGAATTATACATACTTATTAAATGAGTCCTTTTTTCATTACAACGCCGGTATTTAATGAAAATGCGCCTGTCATGTAATGGAAACTTATTTTGCACGCAAAGAATAAATATCAGCTGCAGCCTTTTCCATTGCTGCTACAAGCTTAGAAAACTACACAATTTCTTATTCTTCATCTTTTATTTCTGTGAACGGATATGGTAGTGTATAATGATATTTCTATTTTACCAAACTCACGTTGTGAAAACATTTTGTAGTATTTTTCTACTAATCGACTATTTTCACAGGTCTATTTTTTGATACCGAAACTAAAATAAATATTACCTTGGATTATCTTGTCACTATTTCAACATTTTCAGACATCTATAAATGCGATAGCAATAAAAGAATGTTACCGATGTACAAATACAGTCATTCGTCATGTGTATCGACTGCCAATCGTTGGCCAATCGTCAAATGTATTGCAGTACCACAGGTCAAGATATAAGACTACATACTCCATTTATCACATTAAGATATTATTAATTGAAGGTATTCGGTCTACCGCTAGTTTATATCCAGTGGGTGGCGTATACCCAGCAAACGCATAACGTTGTCACAACGTTATATGGTCTTTTTAACGTTGTGACCACGTTATTTTGGCTAGCAATACACAACCTTCATACAACGCTGTGACAACGTTAAGAAAACTATACATTTTAACGTTGGGACAACGTTATGCATAACGTTAAGACAACGTAGCAATATCGTTGCCACAACGTTGTGACGACATTATATGTATGCTAGGAAGAGATAATTTTATTAGTACGTAATAATGTTCGGTGTTTATTTTAGCCATGCGTTTTGGCATATTTTATAATGGTTAAAGTTTCTTTGTGAAGTTAATACAAAATGTTATGCTACTAATATATAAAGCAATACTTTTGCAGTTCATCTGGGAGCTTTCGCTATTCTTACATATATTTAGTGATCATTTGCAGAAAGAAGCATCAACAACAATAAATATCAGCATTTTAGACAAACAGAGGACAAACAGTGATTAATGAATGGACAAGCCAAGACAGTTGGCAACAATAGGCCGAAACTGGGCACGAATTTTATGGTAATAAGGCAAGCACAAAGCCAACTCTCACTTTGACAGTGTTAGTGTAATAAGTGAGAACAAACGAAGTGCTGAGACTGAACCTGTACCGTCCACAAAGTCCACAAGACAAGAGCCTGTGCAGTCCACATCACGACTTTTGAAACAAATCAGTCCCAAAAACCGAAAATAAGGGTATGGGGAGGTCAGATGAAATAGTGGATTTACTAGAAAGACGCCATGACCAATTTCAGCTGAAGATGGAGAGATTTTATAAGCAGAAAATGAGCCGATTAGATAGGTTTCTTGACTTATATGAAAAAATAATGAAAAAGAATGACAAACTTTACTGTAAATCACCAACTTTGGTTCCCCGTTTTGAAATCTTTTAAAAAATAATTTGAACTAGACTTGCATATTGGCATATTATTAAACTTAATATGAAGGGAAATGTTAAGCAAATAAACGTCATTTGTGCGATGTCAGTAAGAAAGGGACGTTAATGTGTCAGTGACTAATGAAAACCTTGAACATCTTATGCTTTTAGTTTAATCCATCAGGATATTGTTTTGATACGTAAAACACCTTTAATGACTGTCCGAATGGTGACAGATCCGAGTCTACTCTGCTCATAAACATTAAGATCACTGTCTACTTATAATGATTCATATGAACGCGGCTGTACGAAAAACAACATTAAGATATGACAATCAGTGTAGACCCAGATTAGCAATCGCATTGAAAATGAGGCGTCTAATCAGGGCCTACACTGTTTGTCACTCATGATTGTTAGGGCATACACTTATAATCATGATAGTGTAGATCCTGATCAGACGCTGCATTTTTGAATGCAGTGGTTGATTTGGGTCTACAGTGTTTTTAATATCTTGGTTGGTCTTCGTACAGCGGCGCTCATTTGTAAATACATATTTTTAGCTTTTAGTGAGTCGACTGTTACTTGAATTATTTTGTTATTGTATATCTACCTGTTTACTCATCTATGATGTTTCAACATAGATGTAGTTGTTTGATCAGGTATTGTGTTGAAAAACAAAAGAGCAGAAATGGAAGGAGATAATTTCATGGACGCAATACTTATGAAAGAGCTCCAGATAAGAGGCGTATTTTGTACATCTGTGCTAGATGTTTTCTTTCTCCAGCAAACCTTATGTTGTCACTATTCATCATTGATGCTATTCTAATGAGTGGTTTGGTCAAGATATACGGGGCTTAGACAAACGATACACTCTGCGTTTCTAATCATTTGATCAGGATGTACACTGTCGCAGCAATCATGGACAAACATTGTTTTTGCTTATTGATATGAAGACCCAAATCAGACATGGCATTACATATGTTCTGGCTGATCATGATCTACACTGTTTGCAGAGTTTACTTTTTCCATGTGACACATGTCTTATAATCCTTCAAACAGGATACATACTTTAAAGTAATTTTTTGTACATAATTAATACCATAATTTCTAAATGAAGTATCTTTTTTATATTGTTTGTGTTAGTAGATTGTAATAAAAGTTATGTGATAATTGCAGGATGCAGCGATAATTGTTCTTACACATTCTGATGGTTTTCTACTGTCATGATAGTGTAACTTTAAATTAAACACCAGCCAGTTGAAAGTTTTGAAACATTCAGTTCTGCTTAAATATTTAAATTTCGTCAAGTGATAATTGGTTGCTTCTGACTCTTTTTACTTTTGTACATAGTCTTCCTATGATTGATTTTATGTTCGATATTCTTGATCTTAATTAACCTTGTCAAAGCCGAATTTTTAAATATACTTTTTTTTGAATAACCATTTAACTTAAGCTATTGACAACAGTGGTCGTATTTTTGATAGTTTCAACCATTAAATTTTAGAACAAAATATTCGGTTCTTTAAAAAAGCGGTCGTTTTAGCGGCGTGGTCTTATTTTCGGCGTGGTCGCATTGCGGTATTCTAATGTAATGTTTAGCAATTTTGTAGTGGTTCTCCCAAATTTGACCAGTGTCTAATTTGACCATGTCCAATAGTATTACAAGGTTAAATAGCTGGAGATGATCCACAAACATAATAGGCAGGTTTATATTTTTGTACATAGTCTTCCTATGATTGATTTTATGTTCGATATTCTTGATCTTAATTAACCTTGTCGTATTTTTGATAGTTTCAACCATTAAATTTTAGAACAAAATATTCGGTTCTTTAAAAAAGCGGTCGTTTTAGCGGCGTGGTCTTATTTTCGGCGTGGTCGCATTGCGGTATTCTAATGTAATGTTTAGCAATTTTGTAGTGGTTCTCCCAAATTTGACCAGTGTCTAATTTGACCATGTCCAATAGTATTACAAGGTTAAATAGCTGGAGATGATCCACAAACATAATAGGCAGGTTTATATTATTGATCATATGACCACCAGCTGTTCTAGCTCACAAGAGCATGATGTGCTTTGATCAGCAAATGGCCCATACTATTTTTTAGGTCAACGGTTAAAGCCTATTGTGATTATAAACTCTGCAACTGGACAACCATTGCATCTCAGTTGAGCAATATAGGGCCATCATTTGGAACAAAATTTAAAAATAAAATAATTTACACCCCCACTAAACAAACATTATTTGCAGTTTACTTAAACTATACCCTTCTGTGTGGTCTTGCGAACTATCAAAATTAATTGTGCAGAATAATTTCATTCCAGTTCGTAGAAATTGCATATGACCCATAGGAAGTGTATGTTTAAGAAATAATAAATGAATTCCTGTGTTTTTGGTGAATGAAATGCAGAAAGGAGTTCGGATGCTAAAGTGCGAAACACGAGTGAATTAATTACATGCATCATTTCATACTTTAGTGAAGTAACAAAGACAACTAACACTGTCAGTGCATAACAATTGTTACAACCCGTTTAGTAATAAAAACCCGTTTTGTAATAAAATATTCGAAGTTGACAGAAACGTCTTATTTCATCATTAAATTACTGGAAACCAGTCTATAACTGTGAAATAACTCTTATTTTGTAATACCAACTTTCTGGACACAACCCACTTCGTAATAAAAATTTCAAAAAGCACAGAAATAAGCCTTATTTTACATTTGTTCATTGGTTCAGTGTTATGTTATGTTGAAATAAAACATGTCTTTCAAATTTGAAAATGTTATTAAAAAACAGATTGAGTCTCCAACGTGCTGGAACCATTTCACATGATCCATAGCGTCTTCCATTGTGCGATGGCGCTTCACACAAGCATCTTGTCATTCACTGATAAATACAGGAACGTACTTATTATTTCGATTCTAACGCTACAAATTTCTTAAAAAACTATCCGGGGCTATATTGAACGCAAAGCTGTACTTCAATGGTTCTTACAAGCTTCCAATACGATTTGAACGTACTTGTTTTCATATGTCATGAATGTAGCCAATGGAGAAGCGTGCTGTATTTTATTTTAAAATAATTTCCAAGATGCTTCCTTTATGTTTATATTAGGAATGCCGCGGTGTGTGTTAGAATATTGCTTAAATGTTTATTTAAAGAATCTTGATAGTAGTGCCAATTTTACACAAACTGTGTATGTCTTCTACAATTTGCAGGGGAAAGAGACAGCTATTGTTTCTAAAGGTTAACAGCACGTTCACCAGGTGGTGTATGGAAAGCCGAAGGTTGTGCGCTATACGCGAGACAGAGATGATGGCGCGGAAGTATATGCAACAGGCACCAGTGAGGTAGGGCAAGGGATGACGAGGCCAGAAGTGGAACGCTTCGTAAGCGAATTGATGGCGAAGTTAGGTGGCGACAAGAGCAGCAGCAGCAGTGCTCCCAGGGCACCATTTAGGCTAGAGTGCTTCAAATGTGGCAAGGCAGGCCATATGAAAAGAAACTGCCCTGATCTAACTTGCTTCGTATGCCAACGACCGGGCCATTTCAAGAGGGATTGCCCTGAATGGAAAAATAAGGTAGCTTTAAACGGGCAAGGGTCGGGGCAATAGGCCTAACCTCGACCTCAGGAGTGAGTGGCCTGAATAGTGGACAGAAGGGTGTCGGATGTGGTACATCCCTGGCGGAGGATCCTGTGGCGTCATTCAGGTCTGACAGCATGGATATGGGCTGTAGTAAGGCTATTGGTAATAGCTGTGACCTGAGTGGAAGTGCCCATAATGAGTTGACAGGAAAGAAATTGATGGATTCGGGGACACAGACGGATGAGAGTCTGACGGAAGATTCAGATAGCGGAAGGGAGAGACCTTTCGAACAAGCGAGGGTGAGGAGTCGGTAGTGGAGGATGAACCTGGTTTGGCTAGAGTATGTCAGTTATCGTCTGTGTCCAAGTACAAGATCAATAGTACAAGAGTTGGTGACCGCAATGTCCAAGCGATAGTGGACACGGCGACAGAAGTGACGATAATCTCTGAAGAAGTGTTCAAGTCGTTGAAGGTTAAACCGGCGGTGGTGAAGAAGGTGAAGTTGCTTACAGCTGGGAAGCAAATGTCTATGAACGGCTTCATTGCGGGTCCAGTTATGCTGCAAATTGGATCCAAGGTCTTCAGAGAAACCATCTATGTGGCACCAATAGCACAAGACATGTTGTTGGGCTTTGATTTGCTCCACAACAAAGCTGTGCTGGATATGAGAAGAGGAACCATATGTAGACCAATCAGAAGGTAAATCGCTGGTAGCGAGAGTTACGGTTTGTAAAAGGAGGGTGATACCCCCAAATTCCGTAGTGCGTGTGAAATGCAAGGTGAATAGAGAAATGCCAGAGTTTATGGAGGAGCCAGATGATAATTTGAAAGTGTTGATGCCCAAAACAGTATAAAAACAGGGTAGTGAGGCAACCCTGTGTGTTATGAACATTTCTGATAGGTATAGGTTATTTAAGAAGGGCTGCTCTGTGGCAAATGCGTATCCAGTGGATGGTATCATTGGTGAGGAGGCAACACAGGAGTGGTACTCTGTGGATGATGTAGAAGCAGCAGAGGAAGAGGTTGGTGAGAATGTACCAGAGCATTTGAGAGAAGTTTACGAGGCGTCGAGGGAAAACCTGACACAGGCACAAAGCAAGGATTTAGCAAGATTGTTGATCACGTATTCAGATGTATTTGCAGAAAGTGAATATGATTTGGGAAACTTCAGAACGATTGAGCACAGGATTGACACGGCAGAGGCTAGGCCGATTAAACAGCGCATACGTCGTACGCCTGCATGTTTTGTATCAGAAGAAGAGGCGCATTTGAAGAAGATGTTAAGAGGCCGGTGTTATACAAGAGTCGACATCAGAATGGGCTTCCGCACCAGTTTTGATACGGAAGCGGGATGGTCAGTGAGATGGTGTATTGACTACCGTGCTTTAAACAATGTTACTGTGAAAGATGTGTTTCCGCTGCCGTTAGTTGATGATTGTTTGGATACGTTGGCTGGGAATTACTGGTTTTCGAAGCTTGATGCCAATTCTGCGTACTGACAGGTGCTGATAAAGGAGAGCGATCGCCATTAAACAGCTTTCGTCACCAAGTATGGCTTATTTGAGCATGTGAAGATGGGATTTGGTTTGTGCAATGCGCCTGCGACGTTCTCACGTGTAGTAAATCTCGTGGTACGAGGTTTGAATTGGAAAACTGTACTCGCCTTCTTAATTGATATTTTGGTCCTCGGTAGAACATTCAAGGATCACCTGAGTAACCTGGCTGAAGTGTTGGAGAGGCTCAGTCAGTATGGTTTGAAACTGAAGCCGAAGAAGTGCCTGTTTTTTCAGCATGAAGTTGAGTTTCTGGGGCGTATAGTGAGTGAGGATAGTTTGGCTATGTCGGAGAAGGATATTGAAGTGGTAAAGGAGTGGCTAATACCCCAGAGGTTTATGGGGTTAGCGAATTACCACAGGGGTTTTGTGAAGGATTTTGCCAAGTTGAGCGAGCCGTTGTACGGGGTGTTGGGCAAGAACAAAATCCTGTGGGGAGAAGCGCAGCAGCGGGCGTTTGGGGCCCTAAAGTAGCTGGCCATTGGGGCGAAACTGATTCAGGTTCAAGATGGAATGGAGAAGGTGATTGCTTATGGAAGTTGTGCGTTGACACATGAACAGCGAAATTACTGTGTTACGCGGAGGGAGCTGTTAGCCGTGGTACGGTTCACCAGACAGTACAGGTATTACCTGTTAGGGAAACCTTTTATGTTGAGAACGGACCATTCAAGTTTGACGTGGCTGCTTTATTTCAAAGAGCCGTAGGGTCAGCTTGCAATATGGATGGAGGAGTTGTCGCAGTATAACATCATTTTGCGACACAGAGCAGGAAACAAACATGGACATGTAGATGGATTGTCACGGCCACCTGTACCAGATGACATTTTCAGGTACTATGATGCAAATGTGGAGGTTGAAGATCTACCATGTGGAGGTTGCAAGTACTGCATGAAGGCGGATGAGCAATGGTCGAAGTTCATTGCGGAAGTTGATCATGCAGTTGAAGTTCATTTTCAGTTGGTTGGAAAATGGGGAGGAACCATCGGAAGGAGTCCTGTTCATGGCAAGTCCAGCAGAGAAATCTTATTGGCTGAATAAGAAGATTGTCCATCTGGTAGATGGTGTTCTCTACATGGGTGAAGACAAGAAGCTGGTGGTACCGGCAAGTTTAAGGGATAATGCCATGAGTCTGAATCATGACCTACCCTCAGCAGCTCACCAGTGTGTGGCCAGAACTAAGGCAAAAGTCAAGGAGAAGTTTGCTTGGTATAGCCTGTCACAGGATGTGAAGAATTTCGTGGCTACCTGTGACGTCTGCAGCAAGAAAAGAAGCTAGCTCGTTATGGGAGGTGCCCACTTACTGAGTTTCAAGCAAGTGCGCCGATTGAGAGGGTGCACATATACTTTAAGGGGCCCCTTCCAAGGACTTCGCGGGGTAATGAGCACATATTGATGATGGTGAACCAGTTTACCAAGTGGGTGGAGTGTGTGCCATTACCGTCGCAGAATGCAGAGGTAACATCTATGGCGGCAGTGAATCAGTTCTTTGCCCGGTTTGGGTACCCGTTGAGGATTCACTCCGACCAAGGAAGGAATTTTGAAGGAAAGCTGTTTACTGCGCTGTGTGAAGCACTGCAAATTCACAAGACAAGGACCACACCATACCGCCCCGCCTCAAACGGCCAGGTTGAGAGGTATAATAGGACATTGATGGACGCCGTGCGATGTTTTATTGGAAAGAACCAACATCAATGGGACCTACATTTGCAGCAGATTGCAGGCGCCTTGAGGGCCTCAGTGAATCCCACTACCGGCTTTACTGCCAATAGGCTGATGTTGGGACGTGAGACGAACACACCAGCAAGTTTGATGTTTCCTCTGGTAGAGGGTAGAGTCTGTGATACAGATCCAGAAAGCTATGTGGCTAAGCTGACATCAGAGATCGAACGGGCTCACAATACAGCGAGGAAGACAATGAAACATCACTGAAGAGGATGAAGAGAGACTATGATCTCCGTGTGCTGACCCGATCGTATGCAGTGGGAGATGCGGTACATGTCCTGGATACTGCCTCGATAAAGGGGAAATGTAAGAAGTTGAGTTCCCCTTGGAAAGGGCCAGGAGTCATAGTGAAGAAAATATCGTCGTTCATCTGAAGAGTGAAATTGAAGAATTCAGTGTTTGTGACCAACCATGATAGGCTTAAGCCCTGCCGCGACAGGAAACTGCCATCATGGATTCAGAAATGGAAAGAAGATCTGGATGAAGAGGAAATAGATGAAGATATAACTCGGCTGTATTGCAATTGTAGGAAGCCTTGGCAGGGCCGTTTTATGATAATGTGTGACTACTGTGAGGAATGGTTCCATGGGTCTTGCATTAACATAACCCCAACTGAAGCCCTAGAAATTGATAAGTATAAATGTCAGGGCTGCAAAGTAGGGAAGGGGGCTCCTGGGAATTAATTATCCGCGATGTGAAGTTACATTGGTAATGTAACTGACTCCCGAGTTAATTTTGTATTTTTCAGGATGGAAGGTAGAGACTTTGTAAGAAGAATGAAGGAGGAAACAGCATCAGGATTTTTGATGCCAATCAGAGATTTGGTAAAGCGTCTGATGCTGTGTTCCGGATCAGCAGAACAGTTGCAGGAAGCCCTAGTAGGGCAGGTGCAGATAGCCAGAAGGAGGAAGAATAACCAGTGGCTGAAGAGGGTAGCACTGGATGAAGACGGTTTGCAGTTTGCAAACAGGGACTGGTTAGAGAGAAATGTGTTTGCGCTGCCCAAGAAGGGGAGAAAGTGGGCAGAATATGTAGCCTGTAGGAAGGACATCAGGCTACAGAGTGACCCAACCATCCAGAGGGTGGTGGAGAATGCGGCAGGAGGGGAAGTAAGGGTCAGGGAGGAGGTCCAGGGACTGGTAGATACGGTGGAATTGGAGGTCCTGGACTATGAATATGAGGAAGTTGAACAGGCACCTGTTGTTACAGAACCCAGTGAACAGAGTGTGCAGGAATGTACTGCTGGTAGCAGTAAGGACATGGCTTGGAAGGTAGTGCAGGGGCGGGAGGTTCCCCGTCGTAGGGTAGAGCATAGGTTAGCTAGGAGAGGGAGTACTGTAGCTCGAAGTAGCAGGATTACCTCAGCAGCAAGAAGGGGAGGGACGGCTGCTGGTAGAAGCAAAGTAGCTTCAATAGCTAGAGGAGGGAGTACGGCTGTGGGTAGTAGATGGAATACGACAGGAGCCATAAGGGGAGGAACTGCTGTTGGTAGTAGAGGGACTACGACATGAGCCAGAAGGGGAGGTAGTAGCAGGATACCATCAATAGCTAGGGGAGGTAGCGCCGTGGTTTCGAGCAGCCGGGCTACCACCGGAGCCAGTAGGGGGAGGTATGAAGGTAGACCTCAAGCACATCGCCACGTGAGCCCCAGGAAGAGGGAAGACCAGGGGAGGGAAAGCCACGCTGGGAAGGGCAGGAGAACATACCCTGAAGCTTCGAGCAGCGGAGTGGGAAAGAGACGGCATGTGAGCCCAGAGGGGCAACGCAAGTTGCAGCGTCGGGAGAGTCCGAGGAGGCGTGATGGCCCTGTGTCTGGTAGACAAATGGAAAAGAGGGCGAGTAGGCACAGACATAACTGTCCAATCCCATGGTACAAGCAGGATCATAGAAGGCGCACTCTTGCAACTTCCACTACCCAACCAAGCTGGACAGGGACGCGGTGGGTAGTGAAGCCGACATAGACAGAGTGGATGCGTTAGGGTACTTGGCCAACAAGTTCTCGGGACAGATGGATTCTCAGGTGGACAGTTTGATCAATTTCGTGAACCGTGAGTCCATCGGGGGAAATGAACAAGGACAAAAAGATAGATGATTAGTTGGTGGACGTGGTACGTCGCACCTCAAAGGTTTTAAAGTTGAAGGTGCCCAATACGTTGACCTTGCACCCCCTAAATTCGCCAGTACTAGTGTTTCACTGGGCGATCCTGATGCAGTTGCTGAGGAGATCAAGTCATGAATACAATTTATTCATGCGTCTGTTCAGCAACCCTGACAGAAGAAATGAGGTTGGCTCCAGTGAACACGGATTACACTCCTGGGGCAAGCTGACAGGAAGGACGTGTGCCGGTGGTGATGGTTGAGGAGGAGAGTTATGGGGATGCCAGTGGAGGATATAGTAATCAGTGTATCCGGGGATAGGAGGGTGGAGCTGGTAAGTGAGCCATGACAGGACACATCCTGAGGAAGTTTACCGAAGTCAATGTGGTACAGAGACTTCGGGCCTAGAAAGGGAGGAGAGATATCATGTGCCCCAGGGAGTGTCGGGACAGACATTCACCTTGTCTGACACCCATATAAAATCTTCACTTAACATATTATCATATTTGACACGTGATTTAACAAGCATATATTGATTTAACGATAGTTAAAATATTTCCTCTAACCCCGAATTTAATCGATTTATACCACAAAATATCTCTCACTATAAAATCAAAGCCTTTCGTAAAATCAACAAAGGCTACATAAAGCTTTCTATTTGTATTTAAAATATGATTACTAATTCTAACACAGTCACGCGCCACTTCTATATATACAAAGAGGAAACGAAATTGTACATGAATTGTAGTTAAAAACAAAGCTGTTACTTTTTACTCCCACGACAATACATTTTTACCAAGTCACATAAGTCGTATGTATAAAGTGTAAGCAAAGCAATAACATACACAGAAAAGCTTCTGAATAATACTACCATCTGTTATTATCGTAAATACCACAATACAACTTAAAAGTAGTTTGATATAAAGGGTTGTAATTCCCTCCTATTTTGTGAGAATATTCCCGCGAGCGTGGGAAAAAGTAGTTCCGTTATACATATCACGTGATATTTTTATGAATGAAATGTAAATACTGTAGTAAAACGTAGTAAAGGTAACTTCCGGTTGTAAAATTTTTTCGTCTGCAACCAGTCTTCAGGAAGATGGCAAGTTTAAAAACAGGGAGCATATGCTCTCTCAGGGGAACAAAAGATGAATGGGTAGTTATTAACGAGTTTCATGATGGAATTGTTAAGAAATTCATTATACAATCAAGGAATAGTGGTATTTTTAAGAGGGTATTTGCCCATGAACTATTTGAGAAATACACAAGTACTTACCAAGATGTTAACAAATTTCTAATGGAAGTGACAGGCCAGGGATTGGAGGACGATTTTATTTTTGATGAAGTTGACGATCATGAAATGGCGAACATGGATATAGGGTATTTGATGGAGAGACCAGTGATACCAGTTGAGTCGGAGAAAAAAAGATTCAAGTCTGTGTCTCTTGACGACATTCAAGATCTGAGAGATAAAAATCAGGAGCGCTCCACCAAAAATTCTACAAAATGGGCTGTAAAATTGTTGAACGGTATGTAAATTTATTATTTGTATACAGTAACATAATTCTAACTTGGCAACGGAACAACTATAATCCAAACTGGGACTTGAACCCAGACTTACTGGCATTGAAAAACAAATGTCAGTTGTCATACTTAGACCATTTGGATAGACATTATTACTGTTACCAAGTGATTCAGACTTAGATTAGATTAGTTTGAACAGTAAGTACACAACCAAATGTCTGTGTTTGATTAAATTCTCACATTCGAGCCCCATGGTAGTGTTGAGAATGTTGTGGGATCAAGCTCACACAGTGTAACATATTATACATATTGTTAACAATTGGATTAAGTACCGGCAAAATTTTCCTGTGTAATAATTTAAACACGAGTGCGTAGCACGAGTGATTAAATGGTCGAATGTGAACATTAAGTTAATTTTGTTATATCAACCATCTATAATTATAAGATACATTCAGGTTTTTTTCCTCTTTTAATTGGGAAGGATCCTTAGTCTTTTGATTTTTGGAAAAATATCGTTGAATTTGCCAAATAGAGAAAGCAAAACCCTGTTGTAAGTTCAATTTTTTGGCAAATCTGCATGATTTCAAAGAAAATTTCGATTGGGAAGAAACCTTTTATTGGCCTAGTAGTACTAAAGAGCCCTAATAGTTGTGTCATCTTGTCTATTTTTCACTAGAACATCACTTTCTTTTTACATTTCAGCTTGGATGACTGAAAATCATCATTACGAAGCACTAGAAGATATGAGTGCACCGATCCTTGACATGATTCTACAACAGTTTTATGCATCACTTATCAACAAACAAGGTCAACACTACTCTAGGTCAGCACTCGTAGGGATTCGCGCAGGATTGAACCGGCATCTTACATCTCCTCCGTACTCAAGGCTCATTAATTTAATGAAAGATCGCGAGTTCATGGTATCTAATCAAGTTTTGTCGGGAATGATTAAGGGTCTAAAAAGAGAAGGCCATGATAAAGCCAAACATAAAGAGCCCATCACACCGGAAGACCATGAAAAACTATACAAAAGTGATGTATTCAATTTAGACAAGCCAGACACCCTTCAGAATAAAGTGCTTTATGAGTTGATCTCTCAGTTTGGTCGTAGAGGAAGGGAAGGTTTGGCATCCTTGAAGAAAACCTCATTTGAAATAAAAAGAGACTCAAAAGAAAGGCGCTATTTGACAATGGCATACAATGAAGCCGATAAAACACATCATGGGATGGACAGTAGGGAAATAGCTAAGGAACCAAGAATGTATGCGGAAACAAACAATAAATTTTGCCCACTCACCAGCTTCGAGAAGTTGATATCCAAACTGCATCCTGAATGCGATCGTTTATTTCAAAGACCAGGTCGCAACTTCCAAAGTCCAAATACTACAGTGTGGTTTGAAAAAAGTCCACAAGGCGTGCACAAGCTGAATAATTTCATGTCTAAAATTTCGGTAGAAGCCAACCTCTCGAAGAGATATACTAATCATTGTATCCGAGCTTTCGTCTCTACACAACTCCAGAACAAGGGATATTCGAACGAATCCATAATGGCTGTCACTGGGCACAGGAATGTGCAAAGTCTGAATTCATATATAAAACCCCATGACGACGAGCGCCACAGCATTAGCCGCGCATTGTGCTACAAAGGTGAAGATAGTCAGATACAAATTCAGCAACAAGAGGATACTGAGTCAGAGTCCATCATCCAGCCTTCACAAATTCAAACATCCGTTTCGTCAGTGTCAAACATGAATGTCACTGCCACCGGTCCTGATGTACGCATATTTGCTGGGGCCGTGCAAGCTGGGACAATAAATGTTAACATTTACAACAACAAAGAATAAATACCACGAATTTAACACTACAAAATAATCCAAATAACTCCTACAAAATAATCCAAATAACTCCTGTGAATTTAAATTGTCAACACACGTGTACTTAACACAGCATAGTGTTACTATTTTTAGGATATATGTCGGAAGTGATAATCTCTAGGCCTACCCCAGTGACACTTTATCATGTTTGATATTTTGTTTTATTGTTGTTAGATAATTGAGAGTTACATATTTTCAGAATATTGATGTAAACATATGTTACATGAAAGAATAAATTATATAAACAGTTATGTTCAGATTATTGTTATTTTATTTAACCGTGGGAGTAAACAAGTAACAGCCATGGCGTAGGAATACATGCTGTTGAGGGACAATCACAAATACCTCGTTTGTCATGAAATAGTGCTTTTAAAAATGTGTTTAGAATCGAAATAAAAAATTCGTTTCTGGGTTTCCATCCATTATTCAAACCCAGGCAGTCGTTCTGATGCTAAATATTAAAATACTCGTGCTACGCACTCGTATTTTAATTTTTTAGCATCAGAACTCCTGTCTGGGTTTGAATAATGGATGGAAACCCAGAAACGTATTTTTATTTCTTAATTCCATCCAAGACAAAAGTATTATCGACTGTTACCATATGTTTCCTGAACCCAGCGTGTGCTTCAATATAAATATTGTATTTCTCTGCCCAATTATTTATTCTTTTGTTTAAAACTCTAGAGAACAGAGAAATATCTTTGGCCAGTTTCCCTGTAGGTCTTCCCGCTGTTGTACACTAGGCCAACGTATGTACTGTGACAGTGACTGTTTGAATATAGGTGTCGCTCCTTTTATTAAATCTTTGAAACTTGATACACTTATGTTAAAAAGTACAGACAGCATACGATATGTGGGATACGTTCTCAACCACATCATAAAAAGGAGGACCCTGTTTGTTTTCGACAGGGCATTATTAACCCTTGTCCAATATGCGCCAAGTTTCACGCTTATTAGTGATCGTGAACGTATCAAGAAATTATCGTTTGAATGCACAGATGAATTGAAAAGTGTTAATCTTGGCATCGGTGTCCAATGGCCGTTTGCTATACGAGAAAAACGAAAGAAGCTTATACCCACCATGATCAACTTGAAAAAGAGAGGGTTGGAGGACGTTCGTCTGGTAGTTGACAAACTGAATGTCAATAATCGAGAGTATGTAGAAGGTACATATTGCTTCTCCACCGCAAATGATGATAGCAACTCGGCCACAGGATCCCAGGATAACTCTACAAGACATCAACGCATGGATTCAAACTAGGGAAGTCATCTAGTATTATAATATGGAACATTCATGGAGTAAAACGTAAACTCGCAGACGAAGATATTTGGATTACATTAGAAAGTTTGAAATTATTATTCTAAATGAAACATGAATCTGTGATAAAGAAACATCTACTCTAGAAATTAATGGATACTCAAGTGAACATTTATATGGAAATAAATCAAGAAACACAAACAAAGGTAGATACAGTGGTGGACTATCTATTTATTTCAAAACCATTTTTAAGAAATATGTTAGTATTGTTGAAACACAACAGATTGGTATTATGTGGATAAAAATCTCTTCTAATATATTTACATACTCAATCTGATGTATACATCTGTCATACTTACGTGCCTCCATGTTGTTCAAAGATACTAAATTTCAAAGATGGAATGTTCCATTTTTGAAACAGGTAATCAATAACATTGATTAAAATAGGAAAGTTTCAGTTATTTGTTAAAACATTATTGCCTTCAAGTTTTATTATTGTATAGCTGAGTTGTGATGTAAATATCGCAGAACTTCCATGTCCTAGGTTTGGGCTCAAGCCTCAAAATTAAACACAATAAACACACACTGTCGTATAACAAATATAAAATACCAAACCAAGAATAAAAAATATAGTTCACTCCGCCTCTTCCTGTGTCTTAGGGTTATTGCACATTTTTTGTTACTAGTTTAGTTACTTGGAGCAAGGTCAGACTGAGGCTGCTTGTTCCTTCGTGCCGGCACGCAATATGTCATTTTGGTATCGCTGACCGTTCATGTTACCGTTGACTACGACCAGGTCAAGTTTACCAGCGTAGTTGATTGCTCCCCATACCATAACCAAACTGCGACGGTAGTTGTCAGCTTCTATGACGCAGGCGTTGGTATATCGTTCACCACGACGTCGGTAGACTCGAACTCGGCCGTCTGTTTTCTGTGATGTGAATATCTTTTCGTCCGAGAAAATAACGCGTCTCCACATCATCGCAAGTGTGCATTTCCCCACTGTAACCTGGCATTACGATGTCGTTGAGTCAGAACAGGTCCAACGTAAGGTCGACGACAACGGATACCATGTTCACGCAACCTATTCCGAACAGTTTGATCGCTTATCGGACGGTTATGGCTACCTATCGTCACAGCCGCAGTTGCAGTCGCTTGATTGGTTCTAGTCCTTAGATGTCTCAGGCGAATAGCATTGTCCTGTTGCCGAGTAGTGACTCGTCCACGAGTACGTCTTGGTAGATCTGCGACAGTACCCACTTGTTGCCACTTTTGCCACAACCTACCAACAATTGAAACATCACAGTTTAACATACGCGCTACCTGTAATCTTGAAGCACCGGCCTGTAGATGGCCAATTGCCCTTGCTCGATTTTCGTTATCTATTCTTGGCATGATGTACACAGTGTGACCATGTGTGAAAATGACAAACACATAAATGAAGTGAACCAAATCAATGTCATTTCACAATTTGCACGTGCAAATCGGGGACAACCCATGAAACAAACCGAAGCAATTATCAATGAGTTTCATAACATTTCCATTAACTGTGTGATTCGCTTGATCGCTTCCATACAATAACAATGTTTAGCTGTAGTTAATACTGCTAATTGTCACACCCGCGCTACTGACTTATCCTGCGAACTTTAAAAATGTACCCTTCAATCAATTTATGCATTTTATTGTAATTTACTGTGGTATTTTGTTAAGTGTTTGTTTTTTATTCTGTTACAGGATAGTTATGTGATACTTATGTCAAATTTCAATGTATTTGATATTATATTAAATAAAATATTGATACGTATGTACATATGTGCGTTGGAACTTTTGACTAGTATATATTACTGTATTTTTTCATTTTACTACAATGGCCGGAGAACGGTCACCCGGACCCCAATTTTACCTGTCTGGTATAATCTAATCGTCCGTTTCGATGTCTGCAATTTTCAGCCAATTTAAACTTTCAACGTCGCTTTGGACCTCAAGTCTGTCACATAATCGATCGGTGGGCTGGTTAATGTTTTGTTTTGAAATACATGAAACGTGCCGCTAGAAAGAGACGGAGTTAACTATAAGCCGGTTATAACTCACATATTAGAATCATAAACAAATTAAGTGCTGCGGTCGCTGACGCTCCCTTCCACTTAATTTGCTTAAATTCCAATATATGAGCTATAACCTATACTGACAGATCATTGACATTTGTCTATGCTTGTACTTCAAAATTTCACCAGTTTACAGTCTATTTATAACCACAATGTTGATACAGTGCCGTGCACGAGATTCTCTGGTGTGTGTTTGTTTCATTATGAACGGTTTCGAAGTGGTCTGTCAATGAAAGCATGTTTTGAAAATATCGACCAATAGAAAACGTGCACAGTGCACATCAACTTATTTTGAATCAACTATACATTGTATGAATTGAAAGCGCAACAGGTGTACATGTATATTGTCCATTTAAGAATTATGTAGAATGCTCAAGGTAATGAAATTTAACATTATATGTGTTTAATTTTATGCAGCTGATTTGATATCATTTAATAGTTTACCTGTTCGGTGTCGCAATCACCAAAGTCACGTGCCCAGCTAAGCCAAACGGATAATCTAAACTGGTAGGTAGCGTATAACTAAACAAGTAAAATTAGGCTTTTCGGAAATTTGATCAAATGCATAGCACCAGAAAATATAACAATGCCACAGGAAACATTGATGGTACTAAATAAAACTCTCTTATTTTCAAAATATTAAATTTATAAAAAATGACACTACTCTTTCCGTGTTCAGGTACAATATTAGGCAGAAGGAAGAGAGTTGTCAAACTTTCTGATCAAGAAATTATTTTGATGTTGAAGGCTTATCTCGAGCACCCTTCTAAATGGCTTGACATCATTGGTGATGTCAAAGGAAATCTTCATCCACTTAATGAACAGACACGAGTTTATTCCTGACACTCAACCAACAAGCAGCTTCGCGACAGAATGTCAACCAAACTCCATTCGTTAATGTCCAGAATTGACGACGTTACCAACGAACAAATAAGGTAACGTATACATTTTACTCATAAGCCGATATGTAGTATGAATATCATAAACTTATCGCTTCGCTTACATGTAACTATCAATGATGATAATGCCCACATTGTTAGAAAATAAGCGAAATATGCATCATAAGTTTTCATCTCTTTACCTAACCTTTGGATCCATCCCAGTTATAAGTTTTTATATTTAATTGACTCGGATTTAGTTCTAAACTTGTAAAATGTCTCGAAAGCTTTAGATAACATAATCTTTAAAAATGTATTTAGTTTATAAGCATTATCTTGTACTAAATGCGTATTCCATACTCAATATCACACAGGTTACAAATGCTACATGTATATCAGCCTGGCTAGCTAAGTTGGTTGAGCGCTAGACTTTCACCAGGCAGACCCGGGTTTAATTCCCGGGTTCGGCATGTTATGTTTGTTGTGACTATGGCTACGGTCATGTCGTCCACATGAAGAGAAGATGTCAGTTGCTTGTGGAAGAGCAAGTTGGTCCTGGTTGATAATTCAGTGAGATGTCTGCCGTATATGACTGAACATTGTTGACAAAACGGCGTAAACCCGATGAAAACAAACAAAAGCAAATGATTATATTGTATTGTCATTTATCAAACTAGTAATATAATTTCAAAAATCAATTAAATCGTTAAAATAATTGTAATGTATGTTTTTCTTATTTTGCCCCTGCTTATTATTTTCAGACAATTGCTGCATGACTGACATCAGACAAATGGAAAGAAGGCTTGTCCATCCCGAGCCACCACGACAATGTCAAGTTAGAGACGCTTACCGCTTACAAGAGGCTCAACAACCCACTGTACCATCCAATCGTGCGGATGGCCAACGACTCAGGCCATTAGATGCTCGGGATTTGATAGCAGCAAATTTGAGTTCTGAATCTAGTAATGATGAAGGACCCCCTGTCGAACCGGCCCTAGAGGAGGCCAGAAGGAGACAGCGAAGACGTCCACTCATCGATCTTGTTCGGAAAATCAGCTTATATATAATAACTTCATGCTGAAGAAAATGCCAAAATTACTGCGCCAAATTGGTATCAGCAGTAGTGACGACAGTGGCTAAATTGTTAGTTTATTTCATTATTAAGTTGATATATTGTTGATATATAGTTTATAACATAAACATGATAAAATAATGAAGGCTAATATTGTATTCTATTTTATTTTGAGACAACCCCTGAAAAGTATTCGAAGTTCACAGTCAATGTCCATATCCGACTATCGACCGCTCTAATCATAGGGTTTTTGATACATTCCAACCTGAAGTGTACTGATGTTATGGTTTATTGTTTCTACTTCATAGTTGAATAAAATAGTTGTTTCAAGTTTACAGTTGAATAAAATTATATTTTCAGCTTGATTTAACAACAATTACTTGATGAACACATTTGTAATAACTTTCATACATGAAAATATGAATACCCAAGTACTGAGTGCACCTTGTTGTGGAATATATCTTATTGTTATGGCACATTTACAAGATTCTTTCTATGAACAATACCGTTCATTCCATTTTGATATATGTTAGGCAAGTTATTTTGGTATACAGTGTCTTATTCTTGAATGTAATTTTCTATATCGTCTTCATGTAGCACACACAAGTTGCGCAAGATGTATAAATAAGGGTACATACTCGTATTTCTTCATGATTAAGAAGTGGAAAATCTGGCCATCTCCAATAACGCCCTTTCAGATGATCAAAGGCTCGTTCCACTGTTTGTCTAACACAAGATAATCTCTTGTTAAAACGCACCTGCTTAATAGTCCAGTTTCCTTGGTGTTTGAAAGGGGTTACATTCCAATTTCGAAGTGGATATGCACTATCTGCAAATACATGATGGTTCTGAATAATCAGTTGTCTGTCTAGCTTCTGCGTCTAGAATTCCATAAACACTGGCCATCCAGTATATGCATGTGTTGTTTTCATTTCAAAGTCAACAACAACCTGTAAAGAAATGATTAGGTGAAAATAAAGTGTTTCACCCTAATTCAGGATAGAGAGGGGGTTACTCACTTGTGTTGTCTTTGTCTTTACTTGTTCACTTGGTCTACGAGTGTAGCTACGAGTGTAGAATACTTTTACTTCGTTGCAGATATTGCGTCTAGGCGTCTGAGCTTCTAACGAATAACTGCCAAGACCCTAAGTTCTCGTGCACCGAGATTTGTCCTTGCCGCTAGGGTCGTTAGCCAATCAGAGCCGTTCTTACTATGACGCGTTGGGCCGCTTATGTATCGACGGTCACAACACTCTTCCCGTCTTTATTTGTTGAAGCGGGCCCTAGCGGACGAATTTCATATTTGTATGACATCGCCCTTTTCCTTGCGGCCAGGCGAGTGTAGCATTTGGACTACGTCGCCTTTACTGTAAGACGAGCATCATATTTGCATGATGTCGCCTTTCTCCTAGGCAGTGGGATGAATGTCAGATTTGCTAGACATCGTCCTTCTCCCAGACTTGGCCTTGGCAGCGAATATCAGATTTGTGTGACATCGCCGGTCTCCTTTACTCGGGGTGATCACCCATTTGTGGGTGACACCGTGTTGTTGGTTACCAGCATCCCATCAACCGCGCTGTCTACTGGATCGGTAGGTGGTACAGTCTCCGCGCATTGTCGGCGGAGGACTGCAGGACTTCCTCCCAGGTCTCGCCCCGAATCCTACTGACATGTCGGGCCGTTGTGCCCAGACATGCCGGAGTGGAAATGGCTCTTCCTCCGAGGTGAAAAATCTGTCTCCAGCAGCAGTCTATGGGCTTCCAGTGATTGGAGAGCCTCCCGTTGTTTGGCGTTGAAGTTTCCCACCATTCCCGTAAACCCAAAGTGGACGTTCAGGAAGGTGGAAATCCACTTGTCTCGGGTGCCCATAGTGCCGCTGAAGCAGTGGAGGTGGATAGGCTGTTCTTGGAGGACAACTCCTCCTTTCAGGTGGTAAAGGAGTACCAGCATCTCCGTATTCTCACCTCGGTTGTGGAGGACGAGGACCTTGTCTGGTGTAAGTAGTCCGACAGCGCGGTCCAGGACGTCATGCTGTTCGTCCCAGCAGGCAGGATCTGTCCTGTAGTGATCCAAGCCAACTTCCCCTAGGGCACATACCCCTTGGAACTGAAGACAAGTGTAAAACTTGTCCCAGTCTTCCTTAGAGTATGGCCTGGGTGCAGCCCGATGGCTACCCCAACACCCTGTGACGTCAACTCATTCACCTCCGTCTTAGATGGGTAGGAAGGGGGGTCGCAGAAAACTGCAACACCCCCGGTAACCCATACCTAATCCCCACATTCCGGCTCCACGAATTTAAGGACGTCAGTGAAGGATGTTGAGATGTTTCCCATCTTGCTCCGCACCCGGTCAAGGTGGAAGTGGCTGTCCACAGCTTGGGGCCTCTGCTGTAACGGAACAGTGAGGGCCGGGTACTCGTCCTTCAACTCCTGCTGTGTTCTCGGGTCGAGGCAGCCCAGGACGACCAAGAACATGCGCCAGTGCATGAGGAATGCTGGGGAGTTGAGCGGCACAGCCTTAAATGTAGCCGGCGCACTCAACCCCATCTCCGTACACAAGTGGCGCCTGGAGGAGATTTGCTCTGCTACGAGTGATTTCCGGGGTCGGCCCTCTCTTCTCACCCAGAATGCCCGGGAGGTGGGCGCCGAAGGCATGGGTCCTCGACGCCTGCTCCCGGAAACCAGTGATAGGGCAGACGCTGGTGTCCACCCTCGAACAGTGGGGCCTCTGACTCCACCCGTGGCCTCTTCGCCATAACGCCCCGTTCAGGCGATGTAGGCGAGACCTGACGTTCCGCACCTCCCCGCTTGGTAGCGCGGGCGTTATGTTTTGGACCGTCAGATCCACGACGGGGGCGCGGACCACGGGGCTCGGTGTTCCCATGGTTCCCTGGCTGCGCTGGACTCCTTGCGTGAGTCCCGGGAGCCCTTCCTAGGTGAGCACCTCCTAGACCGTCTTGGGGGGATGATGGTCTCTCTGGTCTGGCGACCGGCCTTCGCGGGGATCTTCTGAGGGGCTCGGACGGGATACGAGGTGGTCTCCGTGGGGACCCTGTGACCACCGGAGGTGGCTTCGGGCACGCCTTTACAGGCCCCACAGAAACCTTGGATTCCTCCTCTGGCGTATCCCACAGGTACCCGATGCTGAGGTCTATCTCCTCGATATCCTCTTCCATGGGTTCCTGGTTCGACGCCAGGGACTTATTCCCCTCGTCGGCAACAACCCTCTCGATGGCTGGGTTTTCCTTTAGCCTAATATCCCGCGAAGGACCACTAGGGGCCGCGCTCACAGGCCGGACTACTGCTGGGCGATTGGCTGCCATGATGTTAGCCTCGATCCATGCATCGTCATGAAACTGCATGGATCGAGCGTCCTCAGCTACAAGGGTCAGCCAACTCCGCTGATTATTCTTCCGCCTGTGGGCCAGGGACACCTGACCCCGGAGCAGCTCAACCTGCTGCTCCCCGGGACATCCGCTTAGCATAATGGCTTCTACCAGACCTCTGGCGGCGAGAAGCTTTCCCGCTGCCGTTGCGTTGGTTATCTGCTGGGCGGTGTACATCTTTTCTGAAATATTAAAGATGTGCCTTACTTGTCTTTTAACATTTATGTAAGGTATTACGCTCACCCGAGTAGATTGCTCCTATGGCAGCAACTGATCAAAGGGGTTTTGGGGCTATTTGTGGCAGGTGCACATCCCACTGGAGAGTCGCCTATGTAGCAACGGACCGCATCCATTAGAGTGCGGTTAAACCTCTCTACCTGTCCATTCGCTGACGGCCTGTACGGTGTCGTACGTGCTTTGTGAATCTTTGTGAAACCATTAAAGTAAATCAAGGGGAAAAAGTGCGCCCGATGTGGGGCTCGAACCCACGACCCCCTAAACACTAGTACGGCGCTCTACCGACTGAGCTAACCGGGCGGCTGTTTAACCCCACATCACTACACTCCTCCCCCTTCCAGCATTTGAGGCTAAACCACCGTGGGCCGTCAAACACCGCTGCCACCATTAAAGTATTTCACCCTAATTCAGGATAGAGAGGGGGTTACTCACTTGTGTTGTCTTTGTCTTTACTTGTTCACTTGGTCTACGAGTGTAGCTACGAGTGTAGAATACTTTTACTTCGTTGTAGATATTGCGTCTAGGCGTCTGAGCTTCTAACGAATAACTGCCAAGACCCTAAGTTCTCGTGCACCGAGATTTGTCCTTGCCGCTAGGGTCGTTAGCCAATCAGAGTCGTTCTTACTATGACGCGTTGGGCCGCTTATGTATCGACGGTCACAACAAAAATAAAGTAGCTTTTAATACAAATGGTGGTTGTGACCAATTAATTTAAAATGCTAAATCTACAAGCTGAAAGGTTTCCAGTATGTGAATGAAACTACGTCCACCATCAAGTGATCAATGTTTTGGAACAAGGCTATTCCTAATTTCAGTAATTATAATACAATAATCTGGCACGCTTTAAGAAACATCATGACTCGTTATGCCCTGGGTCAAATGATCAGAGGCATATTGTTTTTGATCTGTTTGTCTATGTCAAGCTTTAAACCTTGATATATAATATACTAGCGGAAAAAAGAAACTGTGCATGTGTATAATATGCTATAACTTAGGAGGTATGTAAGGAATCGCAATTGAATCAGCTGCGTCTTAGATAGAGATCAGTTTTCAGAGACGTTCTCTAAACAAAACCGTGTATGTCCACCATTGGAATCGATGCATGCTTGACAACGACGCCGCATTGATGTGACAAGTGTTCTGAAAAAATGCCTGGGGAATACCATTCCAGATTCTGACAAGCGCACGTGATAGGTCAGGTAACGTCAACGGCTGATTTTGGAGGCCACGTAACCGTCTCTGCATCTCATCCCACACGTGTTCTATAGGCGACAAATCCGGTGATATTGCAGGCCAGGGCAGCACATTCACATTGTTCTGGGTCAAAAAGTCGGTGACGACCCGCGCGACGTGCGGGCGAGCGTTATCCTGTTGCAGCGTGGCGTTACGTTGCTGCACAAATGGAAGGACGTGAGGCCGTATGATTTCGTCACGATATCTGATGCCTGTAAGTGTGCCGTCTACAACCACAAGTGCTGTTCTACCACGGGATGAGATGCCACCCTACACCATGACACTACCTCCGTCGAATGGACGTCGTTCAATCACATGTCATGGAAACGTTCACCAACACGACGGTACACTCAAGAACGGCCGTCGCTGCTGTCGAGATGGAACCTGGACTCATCCGTGAAAATAATACGTGCCCAGTCCTGTTGCGTGAAGTGTATGTGTCTTCTACACCAGGCAAAACGTGCTACACGATGACGTTGCTGCAGAACAGGACGTATGGCAGGACGTCGTGGACGTATGCCTCGTTCACGCAATCGATTACGTACCGTTCGGCGACTGATTCTTCTAAGGCCAGGAATACTTCTAGCCGTCAAAGAAGCAGTTCTGAGTCGGTCACGGAGATGAACCACCCGGATGTACGTATCCTGGCGAATAGACGTTACGCGTGGACGTCCTGATCGAGGCCGGTCTCTGGTTGCCCCAAACTGTTGGTACTGTCTCCACAAGGCGTCTACAGTATTTCGGTGAACGCCAAATTGTCTGGCAACGTCAGTATGACGTACACCAGCTTCAATCATGCCTACGGCGCGGCATCTGTCAGTTTCATTCAACCTTGGCATGGCTTATCAACGACGTTTTTCAAAATTATCCTGGTTTTGTGTCTTACATGTAACAACACTATGTTTTAAAAACACAGGTTTAGGCGACAAACGTGTTTGCAATTGACTGCTGCACAAAAAAACGTGAAAAAGAAGACGTTAGCCTGACAGGCAAACTACCCGTGCAACTCATGCACTGGCCAATGTAAATGACCGAGAGGGATACACAACTTACCTGTGTAAAGTTTCAAGCTTTAATTTATAAAATTGAAGGATATATGAACATTTTACACATGCACAGTTTCTTTTTTCCGCTAGTATACACTCAACAAAATTCCTAATCGGTCACTTTTTATATTGTATTATTATTTTTCTAATAATGCATGTATTCACACAAAATTTCACATACCGATATTTGAACAGGTAATGCAGCGAATTATTGATTTGTTTTAGCCAGCTCGCTATGAAATTAATCATATTAGGCGTATTGACGTTTATAGCACGTTTTGCACGTGCGGGGCATGGACGCATATTTGCACGTGTTCGTGTACACTTTTGTCATTGCCGATGAAAATCCTTTTTGAAAAACACAAAACATGGTGAGAATGACTGAAGAAGAACGCGCCCGAGACGTCGGAATGATACAGGCCGGCACTCATTTACGACAGGTGGGTTTTATTTTTTGAAATTTCATAAGAATATTGACTAATTTGTTTGTAGCCATTTCAAATTTCAACACTTTGCCACAAACTCTTCCCACTTCCTTACCGCAAATAAAAAATCCAGATAGGAATTGGTTCCTACAGGGTCTCTGTACGGCAAAACAATTCTTCATTCGCCTGTTTATTGATTTAAAATATAATCTGTTTTAATAATTAACTCAAATAAGTTACCATGTTACCAAACCATTAACAATTGTGTTCAGCCTATATGCTGGACAACGTGGCTGTCCTTTGCGGTCTTGAACTTGTTGATATATTGTTCTCTCAATCATCTTTCTTCATGTGTATGCAATTTCCCGCTCGACTTTGATATTTTACTCTCTGTGTGTCATTGACATTTACCAGTTCATTCAACTAGGGGTTGCTTCATTGGATTTGTTTGTTAAAAAGCCACTTCGTTATATTTTACATAAAATGGTTGGAACTATTGTTAGTAATGTCATAGGTTTAATATTTGACAGTTAGTAATTACAGTGCGTGATTCTGTCAGTGGAGAAACCGATTGAACAAGAAGAAATACTTTGAAGGGTTACACTTCGTGGCCAATTGCAAATTCAGTGTACATGTAGTTTATTATTGAAAAATAAAAATGTTATTTTATCGTTTTTTTTGGTCTGAATCAATTAATCAAGACTTAAACTAACATTTACACATAATTTTGACAATGTACGTGTGTTTGATGACGTCATACATTATCACGATTGTTACCCATAACGACAGAATTCGGCCAAATTACATGAAAAATCCTGATATAATAGCAATTTACAATACCTGCGCACTAATGTACCAACTCCAAACTTTGCACGAGTGTGAAAGATCAAATTATCGAATAATTCCCAAAATATCATCTTGGTACAAGCCTGCGCACATATTGAATTTTAAAAAACAACAACATTTCGTCTTCCGCTGGAATTTTTCACCATCATCCGTGAAATGCGAAAGAAAGTCGTTATTTTTCGCGCCGAGTCATCTTATTGGTTTTATTGCCGTCATCAAATAATCTTTCTAAATATGAGATGGGAACTGAATTTTACTTTGAAATAAATAAATAAATACATGTATCGAACACCGAAGTACGAACGAATTTGAGGGTGAATGTAACAATGTAAACAAACTTCGCGCACCTTCTTGACGACGATATCACTCTACTTAATGCATCTTTCGTCGAAGATATTTTGAGACATCCAATGGACCTTCGCAATTATTTGATTGGTTATTATATATTTTGTTGAATATGATATTTTCTGTTTATTTGATATTGGCGCTTAAGGTTGTGTTGATCTGCAAACAACTATCGTCTGCCGATTGGTCTGGCTTACGATCGTCGTTGATTGTAGTCTGACATAAATATAGCAATGTTGAATGCACGAATTTGGCCTATGACTCTGGATGAAATAAATTGTTAGTGAATGCCATTTATGAACATATTTTGTCAATCTATAAATCGCTTTATAAATGCTGCGATTTACCCTATAAGAGTTTTCATTGAATACCAATATGTGTTTAGTCTACGTGGCCGAGTGGTTAGTGTGAGTTCCCTCTGACTCGGTAGTATCAATCTTTTTAAATTTAAACTACACATATTTATTTTTTTTAAATGGTCGATTACATTTGGACAAATAGTGAATTATGACAGAGACATATCCACATAGATGCACACATGTTTCCCTATTAATGAAAATTTATCTGTAGAGATCTATCAATGTTGATCTTTATGTTGAAACTGTGTATTAAGACATTGAATAATAGATCTACATTTATATTACTTTCAGACTCACACCTTAGTAGATTATTTTGATGGTACCCTAGACGCAAACAAATTTCAATAAGAAGTAGAGACTAAACTGTTAAATTCAATATGGAAAATCAAACTGCCAGGTATTTTAGAACATAATTATACTGCACTGCAGTTATAGTACTACAATATACAATCGTTTGATGATAAAATTATATTTCTTGCAAAATAATATTAAATTATTGTAATAAATTCTGAATAATATTAAACGAGTGAATATTTCATTTCTGTCTGAAACTTTTAACTGGATTTCAATTACATTTGTTGTTTAAGACCTTGGATTTTTTAATTAATTTGTTCCTGTAATAAATAAATAAATATCAGCCTGTACTGTAACACTAAAGGAGCATATTGTTCCTTTTCAGTCACAAAACCTTCCCATGTGTTGTATGTTCAAAACGGACCAACACAAATGACAGAAGAGAGCTAAAGGGTGTCAACAACAGATCTATACGCAGGCAATTGTATAAGACTCTCTTAGTTTCAGTTCAGGACACCGATGTAATTGTGGAAAATGTAGAGTTATTTATTATAGAAAGTGTAGTAAAGAGTCAACAACTATTCCAACAACTGTACCTATTGAAGATAATGTTAGTATTGATAATGTTTATGAGCCATTGCCAAAGAAATCTAAATGTATTAAATCACCCAAAAGTATTTCATTGCCATTGTCATCTCTGCCTGGTGCATCTCATTCTACTTGTTGCTTTTGTAAAAAAGGGATTTTAAATTGATTACCTTCAGAAACAAGATATAAAACATTTATAGATCATAATGTTATTATTCCTGCTGGTGCCAGATTGTGTCCTGGACATTTCTTTAATGATAAATTAAAAGATGATATTTGCGTAAAATCAATAGTTTACAGTTTAGAGTCAACCTTTAGCAGGACCGAATTATTAGAAGTCATACAAAATGTCCGGGAAATTGCCATCACAACTAAAGTTACTAGAATCCATTTTGATGAGCAATTACAAATGTCAGATTCAGATTATGTCAATCTTATAGGTATACACAAAGACTCATTTAACGATTTATGTTGAAAAATACAGGATATTAGACAATCCAAAACAAGGTCGCAAAGAACATGTGTAGGAATTCTTCTTACCAAATTACGAACAGGTATGTCAAATCGCCTGCTGTCTACAATTTTTAATGTTGGTATAGATTCTTTTAAAAGAGCTATATCTTCAGCAAGAAAAGTTTTGTCTAGGGATTTTACCAATCATCATGTTGGATTTAGTCATATTGATCGAGAAACAGTACTTTCTCAACATACCAGGGCACTTGCACAAACCCTTTTTGTGGTTATAATACCCCTGCTATTCTTGTTTTAAATGGCACTTACATCTATATACAAAAAAGTTCGGACTTCGAATTTCAGAGACGGTCCTATAGTCTTCACAAAAAGCGTCCTTTAGTCAAACCAATGAAGATTGTCACAACAACTGGTTACGTTGTAAGTGTACTTGGTCCATATTTTAGTGATTATTCTAACAATGATGCCAATATAATAAAACGTGCATTTGCTCACAATATAGAACATCTAAAACAGTGGATTCGTGAAGATGATGTTTTTATTGTAGACAGGGGTTTCCGTGATGCAGTAGATGTCATGCATGAACTAGGTATCCAGACAGAATTGACAGTTTTTCTAAAACAATGACAGAAACAACACACAACAGCTGATATTGAGTTCTTACAGTGAATGCCACATACATAAGACAATGCACTTATGTACTATATATGTCTGACTTATTGTTCAGATAGTTTGCGATTACACTTATGTACTAGATATGCCCGACTTATTGTTCATTTAAGTTGGCGATTACACTTATGTACTAGATATGCCCGACTTATTGTTCATTTAAGTTTGCGATTACACTTATGTACTAGATATGCCCGACTTATTGTTCATTTAAGTTGGCGATTACACTTATGTACTAGATAATTATGTCTGACTTATTGTTCATATAATTTTATATATTCTTGATTTCATTCATTACTAAATAAGTTTTATATATTGTTCAGACAAAAGACCAGATTATTTGTTAAATGTGCATGGTACACGGTTTAGTGTTTAACTGTTATTGATTCTATAAAACTTGTAGGATTTGTTCTTCAATCATCAATCATGTTCAATTGTTTTAACATTATATAATTGTTGATATTCGTTTTTACTTACATGTGTACAGAAAATATACTTATAAAAACAATGTGTGATATATGCAACTTCAATTCTCTGTTGTTTGGATGAACATCTCATCAATTATTAGAGAACGTTAAATGATAGCCCATTAATTATTATAAATGGTAAAATAGACCATTATTTTCTAATGATATATATAATAAATTATCATTATGAATTACATTTATTTGTATTGTAAAGTGTTATGCTTCGTATTAATGATGTTTATGCAGCATTTGTTCATTGTATTGTGTAATGTGTTTAAAAACTGTTGAGTATACTAAAACAATGACTGAAGAATCAATTGGCTAAAAAAAACTCTACGTGGTTACCATATCAACACATGTAATACTTATTTAGACATTGTTATACAAGTCAGTGTCACCATCAACATTTTGCTCTCAATATATATGCTTAATTTTATGTAAAACACTGATTTTTGCATTATTTAGTAATAAGAAGAAATGGTTGCTATGGCAACAAAAAAAGAAAGAAAATGAAATAAAAATGTTCAAATCATACACAGTGAGTTTATGTCTTTCATTTGACAATAGTTTCATAAACATTACTTACTTGGCAGCTAAATATACATTAAGTAGTTTTGGGCAGACTTCCATGGTTCGCTATGTTCTAATATCCATTTTCTGGACGTCTAGTTTCTTATATGTTCTTATTTTATCCCAATCCTATATTTTCCTATAAATTGTTCGTATTCCTACATTCTCATGGAATTCCTATAAATTCCTATATTTTCAGTTGGTTAACAAGAATCACAACATTCTGAAGAAAAATCGTTAAATATTGAAAATATTGTAGGTGTTGTGTATTCTTAAATCAAAAGATTTCTTCAGAAAAGAGAGAGAGAATAAGTTGCTGCAGGGCACGCCCCATACACAAGACAGTGCCTCTCCACACAGACCGCCGGGAAACAACAACCCATAAAACATGAGGCATTTGAGGAGGCTCAAGGAAACATGCGTAAGGGAACAGGGGCGCAAAAGTCTGATTTCTTTCAGGTGTGGCGATCCTTTAAGACTGTTGTGGCTTTGAATTATACACTTTAAGCCCATTTAAAATCCTAGACTGAGGACTAACAAGTTGTTATAACTTTTACTGGACTTATGGAGCTAAATTGATCAACTAAAACATCACATTACAGCGCAGAAGATGAATAATTCATAGTTTTTAAGACATTCCTGAAGTATAACTTTTATAAATATGTCTTTCCACAAATATTTCTTGAATCGGATTGCATACTAGCATAATTGCACGGAAGAAGTTTTCATATTGTTTTTGAACTAAAATAACTGCACATTTGGTATAAAAGGAAATTACTAGGTAAAAGAGATGTTGTATGTCCTAGTCAGTACAGGTTTGTATGTACGTATATGTTGTGAATCTACGTCGCGTTTTATATCCAGCACATACATATTGTCATGGTGGGGAAATCAGATTAGTTTTAGGATTTTATTGGTTGTAAAGAAAGTTTACTGTCAATACAACCTCGTTAACATAATGAAAGTTGTATTTTGGCATAGATTAATACCAAATTGGACCACTAAACCACGTTTATTGTATGGAAAAGGCTAATTAGGAAGAAATGTTAGGATATTTTGTTAGTTTATTATGTGTTTATTACATTGGACTGTCAAGTAATAAATTATTAACTGCATGGTTATTTGTTGAAGCTATCTGTGGAAACATCGTTTGCCAAACAAACAAACAACATATTTCGCTTATTTACAACGAGTGCTATAAATAGAAACTGACTACAACACAGGAAACATAAACAATATAATGCGAAAGTATGAATGAACATTCTTTGCACACCAAAAATGATACCTTTACAAAATAAATGACAATTTAGATGACACTGTGTTCACCAGTTGTGATATATTTGGCATAATGATAATTTAATACTGTGTTCATACATGTTACTTTCTTTCAGCTAAACAAATGTTACTCTCCAAGATATAATGCAATTCGTCATCGAATCTACAAAATGTATATTTCAAACCATTAAATCACTATGATGTCTTATACACAACAGGAAGCATCTCTCATGTTATCTTGCTTACAGCTATTTTCAAATGTTATACTTCCCACAGTATAATGCGATGCAGATAGTTCATACCATATCTTTATAAACACCAAAGTACCTTTTAACAAAAGAGTGATTAATTTGTTAAGGTGCAATGAAAACATGTATGGGGTAGAAGTATAAAGGTCTGGCCGACCATAAAGGACACTTAAGGAATTTTTAGGGGGACAAGGGGGAAAATCAAATGGATGGAATACATTACGTAACAAGTCAAGAAAGTCAGTAGTGATAGGCCGAAATGGGTGGTGGAGAAAAGAACATGACTATCATATCAAGTGAATGAATTGCACATGGGGAGAGGGGAACTTAACATACATCTAAAACATAAACAGAAATAATAACCATACAGTAACTTACCGCATTTGAACAGTCAGTAAAAATACTAGGGTTTGAATCGAATTAACATCTAGCTTACCTCACACTTAACCGCTAAATGGTCATTGGAGTCCAACATACACACTAATTGACCAAGTAGACATCAACTTATTATTAAAAGCAACATCATGTATACTGATACAGATGTATTTATTTCAACATAAAATGTACAATTTACATGGCAATATAAAATTAAGACATATATTAGTAACAACAATATGTATGAATCAATAAAGCCATATCAATGAACACAAAAAAGAGTACAAGTAAAAACTCTTATTTCCATTGTGGTCCTTAATATACTAGCGGAAAAAAGAAACTGTGCATGTGTAAAATGTTCATATATCCTTCAATTTTATAAATTAAAGCTTGAAACTTTACACAGGTAAGTTGTGTATCCCTCTCGGTCATTTACACTGGCCAGTGCATGAGTTGCACGGGTAGTTTGCCTGTCAGGCTAACGTCTTCTTTTTCACGTTTTTTTCGTGCAGCAGTCAATTGCGAACACGTTTGTCGCCTAAACCTGTGTTAAAACATAGTGTTGTTACATGTAAGACACAAAACCAGGATAATTTTGAAAAACGTCGTTGATACGCCATGCCAAGGTTGAATGAAACTGACAGATGCCGCGCCGTAGGCATGATTGAAGCTGGTGTACGTCATACTGACGTTGCCAGACAATTTGGCGTTCACCGAAATACTGTAGACGCCTTGTGGAGACAGTACCAACAGTTTGGGGCAACCAGAGACCGGCCTCGATCAGGACGTCCACTCATAACGTCTATTCGCCAGGATACGTACATCCGGGTGGTTCATCTCCGTGACCGACTCAGAACTGCTTCTTTGACGGCTAGAAGTATTCCTGGCCTTAGAAGAATCAGTCCCCGAACGGTACGTAATCGATTGCGTGAACGAGGCATACGTCCACGACGTCCTGCCATACGTCCTGTTCTGCAGCAACGTCATCGTGTAGCACGTTTTGCCTGGTGTAGAAGACACATAAACTTCACGCAACAGGACTGGGCACGTATTCTTTTCACGGATGAGTCCAGGTTCCATCTCGACAGCAGCGACGACCGTTCTAGAGTGTACCGTCGTGTTGGTGAACGTTTCCATGACAGTTGTGTGATTGAACTACGTCCATTCGGCGGAGGTAGTGTCATGGTGTGGGGTGGCATCTCATCCCGTGGTAGAACAGCACTTGTGGTTGTAGACGGCACACTTACAGGCATCAGATATCGTGACGAAATCATACGGCCTCACGTCCTTCCATTTGTGCAGCAACGTAACGCCACGCTGCAACAGGATAACGCTCGCCCGCACGTCGCGCGGGTCGTCACCGACTTTTTGACCCAGAACAATGTGAATGTGCTGCCCTGGCCTGCAATATCACCGGATTTGTCGCCTATAGAACACGTGTGGGATGAGATGCAGCGACGGTTACGTGGCCTCCAAAATCAGCCGTTGACGTTACCTGACCTATCACGTGCGCTTGTCAGAATCTGGAATGGTATTCCCCAGGCATTTTTCAGAACACTTGTCACATCAATGCGGCGTCGTTGTCAAGCATGCATCGATTCCAATGGTGGACATACACGGTATTGATGAGCTGAACTTTGTTAAGAGAACGTCTCTGAAAACTGATCTCTATCTAAGACGCAGCTGATTCAATAACCATATCAATTGAGCTGGTGTTAAATAAAGGTAAGATAAAACCCTGTTGAAATTTTTATTGCGATTCCTTACATACCTCCTAAGTTATAGCATATTATACACATGCACAGTTTCTTTTTTCCGCTAGTATATATAGTATTGTGTGACATAGGAACAATTTTAAGCTATAAATAAAGTTATCACAGTCGGTTAAATCAAAGAAAGACAGTGTGTTACATGTTTATAAACAAATTGATAAAACGATGAAACAATAAGTTATCTCTGACAAGAATAATGGATGAAAAAGTTCAACAAATACTATTTAACAAGGTATTTGGTTGCAAATTATAAATAATAGCGGATCAGTAGCGAAACAATGCCGTGCTTTGATCAAACGGACTGCAATTTGGAACTTGGGGGTTAATAATTCAAAATAAAATCATTTCTCTTAAAATTGACATATACCTTTTCAATTTCATTGCTGGCAAAGCTGAACTGACCGTCGTTTACCTGTACGTGTAATTGATGCAAGCGAATCAATTGTAGCAATATGGGATCACGTGACGTTCTGATAATAGGGGTCGTCTCAAGTGATATTTTAACTGTCAACATTTCATCAGCTGTTACTTACTTACTATTCTACTTGAAATTGACCAGAGTGAAGATATGTATTTATAGATTCCTGATTTAATCGAAACTTAATACTTGTTGACTGTAGTTAGTTGCTGTTCAGTGTGGTATCTCACATCACCATGAACACACATTAAGTACCATTTATGCATGTAATAATAATGTGTAATATTAGAGGTTTTGGCCTTAACCCAATACATTTTGTTAAAAAATTTAAAAGTGTCCATTCCATGACAGATCCCCTACTACATCTACAGATTTCTTCACAATTTTTACATAACTTGGTGAAGTGATGTATACTCTTATGTAATATGTGTAATTAAGCCCTAAAGGTATTGTATGCATATATAATCCCCCATGCTTGTACCTGCTTCTGTAGCTATCACTTACTATGTATATATATACAACAAATACTTTAGGATTGAGATCATTTATTTTCATTTAAAATGTTTTGGCAACACTTATGTTATGTACAGTATATCCCGAGTCATAAAATCATAGAAAATTAACAAACAATAAAAAATAATCAACAGTAAAAATCACAGACATGTAAATGAAACACTACAAAACTAAACTAAAACAATTAATCAATCAATGTCCAAATGTAACTATACTAATATGCCTAGCATAGCAACTTTACATGGCAGTATAACAACATAATATATGGAGGCCTGCCCACATTATGGAAATATACTATACTAACACGAAAAAGAAAGTGTGCACTTTTATATTGGGCATAACTTTTTTGTTACAAAGTTTAGATATACGGATTTATCATCATGAGTGAAGAAAATAACCCTTTACACATTGAACCCATTTACCCTATATTTAAGCGCATAGACGGCTTTCAAATTGACAGCAGGCTATTATGCAACTTTTCGCTCGTGCTACCCGTGCAACGTGTGTACAGGTACAGGTTGACCCTGACCGATATCTTTACTTGTTATGCAATAATAAATCACAGTTCACTTTTGAATTTCACTCGTAAACAAGATGCCACGGCTTCAAGAAAACGAACGAATTCAGGCACTTCTACAACTCGCAGCCGGCGTCAGCGTTGCTGTTTAACTGCCATAGAAATACCATAATAAAACTCCGATGACGTTACCATCAGAATGGAAGCGTTAGAGATCGTCCACGATCCGGTAGACCGAAGGTGACAACTGCACGTCAGGATAGACATATGACGTTGACGCACTTACGTCATCGGTTCAAAACCGCTACAAGCACTGCGCGAGAGCTTGGCGTATGCAGGGATATGGTTCTAAACCGACTGCGGGCCAATGCAAACCCGTTAAGGGCTAGGAGGCCTTATGTAGGCCAGATCCTTAATAACAGACATCGTGCTCTCAGACTGGTCTGGGCCCGCCGTCGCGATTTAACCTTAGCACTGCTGACGGTAGAGTTTGGGTATTTAGACGTAAAGGGGAACGTTTTGACCAGAACTGTTTATTAGAGCAAGATCGTTTTGGAGGGGGTAGTGTAATGGTCTGGGGAGGTATTATGGGCGGTAGGAAAACATACCTTGTTGTTATTCATGGTAATTTAAATGCCCAAGGTTATGTTGACCAAGTTTTACGCCCAGTTGTTATTCCTTTCCTACAACAGAACCTTGGTTGTTTAATGCATGATAACGCAAGGCCACATACTGCTATACTTACCAGGAATTATCTCGCTAGAAATAACGTTAACGTCTTACCTTGGCCGGCTTGCTCTCCGGACATGAATCCCATTGAACATTTATGGGATTTGCTTGGTTGGAGAGCAAGGAAAAACCATGTTATCAACAATATCAATGACTTGTTTGCAACCTTAGTTCATGAATGGAACGCCATTCCCGCCGACGTCATAAGACGTTACGTCAGGTCCATGCGATCTAGAATACTTGCGTTGATCCGTAGACGAGGAGGCCACAACAGATACTGATTAATTGTCACGTAACTTGACAAATATCCGAAGGCAAAAAAGCAGTTACAAAACATTACAAATCTGCAACTTTTACTTTTCACCCTACGTTATTCACACAATGTTCTGATATTTATCAAATTTCACTTAAAAGTAAAACATCGTGTTGCCAATACATTTTTGCACATTTTGATACCAAATTTGCCAATATTTTACTTCTATAAGTATAAAACAATTCCCTCTAACCAAGTGCACACTTTCTTTTTCGTTTCAGTATACTTCCAGAAAACAACAGCAAACTAGCAATGTGTCATCATAGGACACATAACTGATGCCCCACATCCAGCCTTTGTCATAAAAGAAAATGCCATTATTGTGTTCATAGTTGGTGAATACAGTAATGTGTGGCACTGCCAGATCTCTTCTTGATGTACCGTACCTATCACTTTCGCTGTGGTGCTTCCCATGTTAAAACCTGTCTCGTCTGCATTCCATATGCAACTTGGCTTGTATACATTGCATATAATCCACTACGAAGAAACAAGCAGCTTAATACAGAACATGCTCTCAGTAACTGAATTATTTACATCAAATGCGAAATAACCACATAATCGTAAATACGTGCCCTTATGCAGAGGAAACCGGAAGATTTTATAAGTATTTAATAAGTCAAAATCTTACTGCTGACAGGGAATGAGAATTTAAAATAAATACAAATAAAATATAAAACGATATTTATTGAGAAAACGAAAAACAATTCCGACTATACTAAGGCCACACCTTTTTTATTTCTTGGTTTACAAGAATTTTTTGAAAAAAGTTAGACTGGTAGGTCGAAAAAAAAAAAAAAAAAAAAAAAATGATTAGGTCATATCAATCTTTGATCTCAATTTGTATTTCACAACGTGGCTGCAACTGTCATCCAAAAATATTTACTTCAAAGACTTAGCCAGCGACTTCAAACATCTTTGATGTTTATTCTTGTTGAAAATTAAATTGTTGTCACAAGAATTGCAACACAGACAATAAGTACCTGGATTTGACCTACTTTAATATTGATTTTGTGCTGGTGAATTTTCAGAAAATAGCAGACTTGTGTACACATAAAATGTCATGATGACCTATTTTTTCTGTGAAAATTTCTTTACATCGGATTATTTGATGGCGGTTTTTGGAATAACTTTTATTATTAACCATAATTTTTTGGTTGAATTAATATCTTACAAGATTGCTTTTTACATTAGGGTAAGTTAAAATTATGGTACTTATTGTAAACATCCGAGAATTTATTGTAAACTTGCCACGAGTATGTGAATAAATTACGCTTCCGCGAGTGCAGCGTAAAATCGCTATCTGTGATGTTTTAAATGCAGTTTATGAAAAAACTTTATATAGTAACCCAATTTTTTTTTAAATGCTTTAGCTTAATGAAAGAGCAATCTTTTCATAAGAATAAATTAGAATGTCCGAATTTTACGAAAAAATTTATAGTGGTTTAAAAACAAGTGATTGAAAACGCGTGATCATGGAGATGGTATTAGGGCGTGAAATTGAGTGATCATGGAGATGGTATTAGGGCGTGAAAACGAGTGATCATGTCATTTTAATATATATATATATAACACTTGTTTAATATTCAAGTCGAAATGTCAGTTCTTCTGTTTTTTTGTTTTTTTTCACGGCATCGGGAGGAAAAAAATCCGAAATCGTATTTTTATTTTTTTTCCACTTTTGCAAAAATTACGTTCGCCGGTTTTGTAAACCAAGAAATAAAAAAGGTGTGGCCTAAGGGAGGATTGAGTTGTGTTATAAAACAGCAGAGCAAAGAGAAATATTTCCTTGGTACTGTCAAATGACGTCACATGCATTACATGACGTCATAATAAGGAAAGAAGCTTGCGGAAACCTAAACTGATAGAAATGCCTCAATGATATCGAGAAGTGGAGGACAGCTTAATCAAAACTTAATTAATGCTATGACATTCATAGACAAACAATGATCAGCACAATATGAACAAGGGACAAACATCAATATAAATTAAACCATAAGACACAACAGTACATCACAATAATAAAATGGTTGGGTAATACCTTTAAGGTACTCAATGGAACATATTCTGATAATTCCAGCGCAAAAGGTAATGCTTACAAAGTCCCGAACATAATCCTCAAAGACTTTTTAGTCCTTTCATATGAAGAATGGTAGACAGATGGCTAAAAACAATGTGTTCAGTTCAAAAGTGTGCGAAAAACTCTTAACTGTTTTTTTCGGCGTAGCTGTATAACATTGATTTTCGGAGAATGTGGTACCGTGTAAGAACACTTTTACAGCAGGTTGGCTTCGATTTCGTTTCAATAGTGTGCGAACTGTGGTGCCAGGAGCTTTTCTCCCGAATCGGACTTTTGCATATTTTGAGATATGCTAGCATTTCAAGTACACTTCGTTGCTTACACACACCGTAAGAACATTCTGGCGCATGCAAATATAACTGTTATTTATAGTAGTTACGCCGGAACACAACAGAACTTATAAGCACTTCTTCAAAAGGAAATATGCACATTTATAAAAGTGGTGGCGCTGTTGCTCTAGTGATGGCGCTGTCGAGTAGTGGAGGCGCTGTCGAGTATGTTTTGCGCCCGAAGTAACATAAAGCTTTTGACTTGTAACATGTATCTTAATTTGTGAGAATAGTGTTCATTGGGGCTGTATGTCTTAGTGGATGCCATGCACCGATAAATACCCGTAGCATGTGTGGCATGCCTCCAAATTCATTAAAGTATTTTCCTTATATGGCTACCTATCCTATAATTAAAAAGCGTACAATCGTCTTTGAAGGCCTGTCAGGATTTCTTCAATGTATTGTATTGCACTGTGATATAGTTTAGTATCTGAAAATGAAAGAAAAATGTTGACTTTGTATAACTTTAACCATATAGAGTATGAACATAGGTACTTCTTTTCATGCCTATGTACTCTATTTTGATAACGTCCTAGCGACTGTTTCGTGGCTAGACGTTTGTCGCAAATGCGGCAAACGGTGCTACTGGTAGATTCTTCATGGTAGTTTTTTATATGGAATGTGCATCTCCATCTAGAGCTGAATGAAGAGCCGCAAGTACCACACGTAAACCTTTTCCGCGTCCCTTGATTCATCTTTGGCCTGAAAGACATGTGACAAGGTATTTTTTATTTTTTTTAAGTAAAGCCGCCGGCCAAGCTAGCGCAGTTGGTAGCGCGCTAGACTACCAGTCCGAAGGTCCCGGGTTCGATCCCGGGTCCGGCCGGCTACGGTCACTGTGGTGATTTGATCAAAGGATTATTTCTGAGGTCATTCGCCTCCCACCGCTGATTCAAGTGGGAAAGCTGTCAGTCGCTTGCAGTGAAACCGAGGAATGCACTGGTTATGTAGCCCAGGTAGATCCTGTAAAGACTGACACCGCCTGTATATGACCTTAAAAAGTGTCGACTGTGCGTTAAACCCAACAAAACAAACAAAAATTAAGTAAAAGCCAGTTGTTACACCCTAAAAGATCGATATCGATATAAGCTTATTATATTGAATCCAACCACCTATTACAGCAATGCTATAATCCTTCTTAGGACACATAAATAAACAGAATAAAACAACACCTTTTTCAGACTGTAAACAATTAATAAGATGTTAATTACATTGCTGTTATAGTAGTTGGTGTGGTTGCTACCGCAGCCGTTCCTGCTGCCGATGTTGTCTTCTTCTTGTTGTTTTTAATGCTAAACATTTTATTGATATTTATATGCGGTTAACCTTTTCAATTTATGCATGGAAATGTATGTAATTAAACGTTAATAATGGAATAAAGGAGATAAACCGATATCGCCGGGGGTAGCTTGAAATCACCTCTAAGTTACCTCCGGAGGTAATTTTAAATCGATTTCATCCTACCTCCCGGTAATCGGAATGCGATTTTAAGTTGGGGAATAACTTGAAACAGGGGTAGTCTGAAATCGCTACGCAGGTCCTTGGAACGCTCGCCGGGTTGGTTGCCCAATTCATGACGAGCCGAACTGCAACATGTGTCACAATGACCGAGTTTCATTATACCATTAGATCAAACAGTATTGGTATTTTAGTCGTGTCTGGACTGAATGATTTGCAAACAATGTAATCATTTGACCACAAATGAAAACCAAATTAGTGCTAATTGAAGCGTGGTTGATCAGAACATGGGCCACGTTTTGAAGTGTACTGTACAAACAAGACAGTATGGTAGTTTTTTTGGGTCCTAGAAATATGCATACGTGGCTGACGAAATGAAACAAATGATTGTGTAGCCGTTTTGCGTCAACATTGGGAGTTTTATAGCAGAAGTTTATTAACATTATTAAATCTTATTAAATAATTTCTATACAGCATTTCGAACCAGCCTTCTTTTGACATTCCAACCTCTAATGTAAATAAACATGTGCGAACATCGATTTTTGGGATTTATCTTTTTCTTTACACGTATGTCTTCAATTCGTGACCTAACGTAAATCGTCTTAGAATAATCCCTTGTTTGTCGATACTTTCAGAGATAGTACAAACTTTCTGTCGAAGTGCTGAACATGTATCTAGCTTTTAAGGAAAATATAAGAGATAATACTTACAGTTCTAATTCCCATGATGCGCAGCGTTAGCTACAATAACTATATCTATTCCTGTGATAGCAATTATTGCTTAGTGTAATAGGAATGTACCGTAGTGCTGGCCTTTTGAAATGTGATAAACCCCTGTGCATTGGCAGAAAGTAAACTGTGGCTCCTTTTATGGTAATATAGGATGATCATATAAGAGAATAATTAAATATCTCACAATTAGGCAACGGATATTATCCAATACGTACATACCATACAACAGCACTTATGGACACGTTTTAGTAAAATGTATGACATACATACAAATTTTCTGAGAAAAAACCATGATCAGGGCCACCCATAGGTATCATCTGACCAAGGCATGAAAGGTGTCTATGCTCAACATTCAGGCACATGCTATACGGCGCTCATACGGGTAAACAGTCTTCGAAAAATCGTGCGGGCCCGCTTAGCTAGCAATGCGATAACCCTCGGGCTGTCAGTGATTTGGCATTTAAATGGCCCGTAAATAGCCCGAGGGGTCTACAAAGGGAACCTATTCAAGAATAACAGCATGCGCGGTACAACTAATTGTTTAAATGTTCAATAAAATGTAAAACAACGCATACGTAAATGTACATTTAAACTATAATTTATTGTTATCAGTTTGTTTATATGTATACATAAAACAGTATATATACCTTACACCTCTTCAATCCCTGATGTTTCGTAGACTGATCTGTGTGGGGAAGCATTCTCTTGTGTATGTTGCTTTCCCTGTTACAACTTATGTTTTATGCAGTTATACTTACGGTACAGGGGGCCGTTTTATCAAGATGTCGTAGCTACGACATGTCTTATCTTAAATCCAGAACTTACGACAAATAAATAAGACTTCGTCAGACCGTTTTATCAACGGTGTCGTAACTCGAGTGTCGTAGCTGCGACAAAATGTTGTCGTAAGACATTAAAAATCGATACGCCGTCTAAAATACGACACTTCCGGTGCGTCATTCTCTTTCGCGCACCTGTTACATTTTGACGTCTGCTGTCATAACAAACAAAATGGCGTCAAAAAGCAGAAGGGCTAATTGGACCGGAGAAGAAATTGGTGTTCTAGTTAATATGTGCGTTATTAACTATGATATTATGGTCGGAAAGTTCGGTGATGGGATATCACATAAATCTAAAGAACTGTTTTGGGCCGATGTGTGCGAGAAGTAAGTTTTATTTGGCTAAATTGTTATCATGGGCATTTGTCTGTGTATTGTCGGATTTTTTATACTGTCAGCACGAACAAACAAAGTAATTAAAATGCTTTTGAATGTAATATTAACCATATGCACCAACTTTAAATATTCACACGCTATAAAAATCGAAACATATGAAGTGTATGTACAATTTCATAATGTGTTTCATTTTTTTGGTCCCGATAACTCTGTCCCATTTGCGCATTAAGTTTATGCAATGTGACGTCCTATTGTTTATTGCAAATTTAAACTTAATCAATATAAGTTTAACCTTTTCATAACTGTACCAATAATGACATGTTGTTTATGTGATGCGTTCATTACAGTAGAACATTAAATTTATACAGAATTCCCTTTATTTGATTTTAGATTGAATAGTGTTAGCGGCGTAAATAGAGCAAGTGACGAGGTACAAAAGAAGTGGCGTGATTTGAAGGTGATTTTCTCCAATAATTAATGTTTATTACGTACACATAATTAGAAATATAAGCCTTTTAAATACACAAATTTGGCGATTCTTGATGCAAAAACTTTCAATTTCAAAAATGACAGCTATACTTCCCCAACAAACATGCATATATTTAGATAATAAAATAATAGATTTTTAACAAAAAAGCATTTTAATTTATTTCACGTTAACGTTCATGTTATTTATAGCTGCATGCTATTTCAGAGTCAAACAAAAAAAAAAGAGCAAATGAGACAAAAAGATATGAGGAAGACAGGTGGTGGAGAAGAAATCACACCTTTGAAGGAATGGGAGGAACAGGTATGAAATTGTTGCATGTATATATTGATGTATATTGTAAATACATTTTAATTGATTATTATTGTGAATTATACATGTACATTGTATGCGAAACATGTAATCAACTATTTTACAAATCTAGTTGTAATTAATGTTGTTGCATGTTGTACATGAACATGGGCCAGCTATTTTGCAATTATCTGAAGTGTTTAATTTCATTTGTTATCAATTTTAGATTGTGTGTGTACTACCAAAAGAGATTATACATGGCGTAGATGGCGGCATAGAGACAATGGTCCAATATAGTAAGTATAATTAATGGACAATTTAATAATATAAATGTTTGGTAATTTCTGTTATTTAGGAGGGATAACTAACATTTGATTATAGCAGTATGAATTCTATATATAACTGCCAAAATAATATTAAACGATATGGGCTTTTATTAAACAGTACACAACGAACGGCATTAACTATTAATTCGCATACATGATGGAACTAAACATAAGTTGAAATTCTAGCATTTAATGATAACAATATTTGCATAAAGTGAAATATTGTTATTGACTTCTATTATGTTACGGTCATTGCCATTTCAGGCAAATCAACCAATGAATATGCCGAGACGTGTGTTGGTAAAACGGTCTTAATACACTCGCCAAGTATTGGAGTTGAGGTATGATTACTTAAATCCACTGATTTACATAATGTTGACATTATCCAAGTTTGTTAGACCAAATGCATTGTGTCATGTTTCTGGGGAAATAATGTAATAACGATGATGTAATGTGATCGCAATAAGACGTACTGGTTTCATATTAATTGCAACAGTGTATGGAAAACATATTTGCTGTATACAGGTATAATTGTGCAAATCAGAAAATTTTGTAGTATTGAAGACAATAATTTAATTGCTATAATTACGTGAAGTAATGTTGCACACAATTTTGTTTTGTAGTGGCATCCAGTCCTTCATTTTAGTATGTCAATATCGCACAAATATCATTGGTGCCAAAAAAATCTCAGAAATTTCACACAGTTTGCCTTACATGATATTGTGAAACATATCTTTTATATAATTAAAAATTTAAATAATGTTATTTATATTTTTAAGGTTTTGGATTGTAAAAACGAGTACGATGAAGAACCTAGTAAATCGAAGAAAAAAAGGTACTTCATTTAATATGCTCAGTGTTATTACTTTGTCAGTATCAATGCACATGCATTGAAGACAAAATTAAATTGTATATTTATTGAAATATAAAGTGCAAGGATATTTATATACTAAATTTATAGTACATTAATAATGATATATATACTGTACATATAGATATAATTATGTACTAATTTAACTTTCATATTAAACAGGTCATCGAGTGAACTGTTGCAAGTGCAATATGAATATTTTGTGAAAGAGAGGGCACTGGCTGACACAAAAGAGAAGTATTTTCAGCAACGAATAAAAACCGAAACTGTCAAAGAACAATATTACCTAAAATCAATAGCCGCTTTGGAAAAGGTTTGTTGAATTTAAAACAAATTAAATATTTGAAAATGTTATTGGTAATTTTAGAGGTTATCATACGGGACTGGTAAGCATTACGGCCATATAGGCTTACTAGAAGAGATATTAACCAATACATGTATCGGTCTAGTATGCCAATATCGCCGTAATGCACACCAGTCCCGTTTTATAACCTTTTTATAGCATGTGTTCGACTCGAGTGAAGAGTTGCATAATGTTATCAGAAAACAATAGAATAGTATAAAAGGTAATAAGTTGAATAATGTATTGGAAATAATTAAACATTTTAGTTATGATTTATAATCAACTTGTCTAGATCTATAGATCTAAAATTGCAACTTAGAATATTTTTAGGTATATCGATGATAATGTACTGGAAAATTGTTCAATTGCTTCATGAAAAAGGCATATATGGTTATGGCTCAGGTTGATCCATATCAGTTGATCCTTTGTGTACATAATGCCTGATTATGTTTCAAACTAATTTCATGTTTTTCATGTTCATGTGTAATAAATGTTTGTTTTCTTTTCAGATTCAAATGATGAAAGAAGAACCATAAAAATGATTTTTTTTGGTGAAATTAACAACATTTCTGAAAGTAATAAATTGAAATGAATACATGATAACATTCTCATTTTTATTCATAATAATAGTCAGATAGATATTTACATTGGTATAGTGACTGTGGATACAATAACATAAATGTTCCTATTATCTTGATGGTATCAAGTGAATTGGTATATTTCAAAGTGTGTCATTGACCTGTAAACAAAAAATCAATATACAACAGATCATTTTCCTCTATACCAGTGTACAATGGTCTGTATTACACTAGACTTGTCTGTCTTAGAGCAATATATAGAGGAAATACAGAAATTAACGCATCATCATGAAGCCAGTCATTAATCGTTCATTCGGGAACAGATCATTGCTACGGTAATTTAACTCAAATTCAAATACAATAAAAGGTTAAATGTAATGTATAAACGAAATAAAGTATATGTGCATTGACAACAGCTACAACTGAACATACATTTCAAAACACATTGTACATGTATTAGGCTTACATTTCCTCATATTGCATAAAAATCGTGTAATTGACATGTAGAATAAGAACTCGAAATGTTGAATTTCTGGTAACATTGGATAACACGAAAAGAAACATAGATTAAAGGTACAGTCAAACATGTGAATGAAAGTAACACATATGCATTATGAGGATGCACATTGAAAATAATCAACACATGACACATCAAGTAGTACATTTCCAAATAATTCAAATGAGAGCGCATGTGGCCCCGTAAAAATAGGTATTGGTATATACTACATAGCAATAGGAGTAAAATGAGACATTAATCAATGATATACCTTGACGGCGAGATGGATTGATGTATATGTCTCACATTTATAGAGGGAGACAAGAATATATGAATGAACATGAAAAAAGTATTGTAATTTTTGAAGGTGAATCAAAATTTGAAAAGTCCTGTGATGTTGAGCTGTATATGAGTAAATAGGTATAAAATACAATTGAGCCCTGCTGTGGGATTTCCAACCTCTTCTGTAAGCGACGTCATTTCAAGAAAACACAACATGTGATGTCAATATTTGCAGGCAGAAAATAATATGTACTCCATATGTTCACTTATTTTCATATTGCCATATAGGGCAAATAGTGCTTACTGTCAGAACATGGTGACGTCACATGTGACGATTTATGGAAATGATGTCACTAAAAGAAGAGGTTGGAAATTGTACAGCGGCGCTCAATTATTGATGAATGACTGACTGACAGTGTGCGAATGGAACTATTTATAAGCTAAAAATTCAATGATAAATGATTTGTATGATTATTAAAAAATGATATCAGAACAAATTCACAATTCGTTCTCTATAATTTATAGCATCTTGATGAGGAGTATTATCTACATTCACATCATCATTCATATCGTCCATTAAAACTTCGTCTGGCATAGGAACACCACGTTCAATACACAAATTGTGCAACTTAACACACGCAACAACAGCACGACATGCCTTACTTGGTGTAAGATATAGGCTTCCACCGGTCTTATGAAGGCATCTGAAAAGGAAATCTCAAATAGTTATTATCATATGCTGATATAAATGAATATTTTCATTGCAACAATTCATCAAATAAATGACATTATTTCAAATCATAATTTGTAAGAATATTAGAATAATTGGTTAAATTAATTCTGTTAAGCATTAGATTTAGCTTTCAAATATAAAACATTAATAAAATAATTCAAATAATGATTAAGAACCATGACTCATATTGTCATAATCTCTGTTAGCTACAAACATTAAACGAACAAGATAAACATCAAAAGTCAATTTAAATTAATAACAATTTATTGTTGTCCAAATATATACCTAAATCTGGACTTCAGTTGACCAAACGCACGCTCCACTACCATTCGACCACTTGAATGTGCATGATTGTATCGTTCATTCTGTTGGTCAATAGCGTTTAGAACGGGGGTTAGGAGATAGGGCCTCAACGGGTATCCAGAGTCCCCTAGCAGATGACCAATTTGTCTATCAATCAAGACATCCTGCAGACATAAGAATTAAATATTTAAACAAAATGCAACTATGTATTTCTTTAACAATAAGATATATACTATTACATATATTTTAACAAATGAATTGTCACCATTTATTGACTCAAAGCAATAATAATGAGACATTGCACTTAAGTTGTTATTGCACTATTGAATTACTATTGAATTATCATGTGTGCTGAGACATGTGTACAGAATAATTATGTGTATGTAAATTATTTAAGATCTACACATTTACAAACCATTCACATTTGTAAATGATCACTACATTTCTATTTAGAACAGTACAAAATTATTTTCACAATATCTGATTACATCACTATATTCCACATAGTTATCAGAACATAGATGTTTATTTATTTCAAATACAAGTCTTATTCAATAAGCCACATGGCCCGTCATAATTACCTTCAAGGCACAATTGTCAAAAATGGACGAATCATGGGTAGAACCTGGCCACTTTGCAACTATGTCAGTAAATCTTTGAAATATAAAATATTTACATATATCAATATAGGAACAGCATAAAAAATAATAAATTGCACATGATACATCACATAATACATTTTCAATGTATATGCTTTTCATTATAATGTAAATAATTTGTATTTAAAGTCAAAATATATTGAATGCATTTCGATGCATTATCAACATGAAGAAATAGTAAGTATATCATTATCTTATAATTATGTGCTTATAATCAACCCTTCAGTTCGCAAATATTTGAGTGTATAACAATTCATACATGGAATGACATACTGATTGATGAAAAAACAATTTACACTCAACCACCAGTATCAAAATGGCGATTGGTCAATTGCATAGGCGATAATACCTCATTTTGTGGTCCACCACAGCTTGGATATTAAGTGCATGGAAATTTTTCCTACACACAAAAATACTCTCATGCAAACTCGGTGCCACAATGGGAATTAATGTTCCGTCAACTGCACCAACAGTGTTTGGTATCTTGCACTTCTGAAAGAAGCCCTGCTTCACTGTCAGCAAATCTCTGCCCTCTGGAAATCTGTAACAAAATGAAAACATATAATAAAATTGAATATCAAAATAATAGACAATTCAAAACCAAATGATCAATTGTGTGATGTAAATTTGGATGTTTCAATATGTATTCAGTTTACAGGTTTAGTTTCATATGTTGACAATACAACAGAAATAGCATTTACAAACAAACTGACACAGTCTACAACCTGTATATGTTATGTGAACAATTTTTTAATAAATTTTGACATGTGGTAAATAGAATGAATTACATTACTTAGCAAACAACAACAGACGTAGAACAACATGACTTAAGAATTATAACAAAAAACATACATTTTACAGCTGTAAATGTAAAAAACATTTATCATTTCAATTAATTTCAAATGATTAACAAATCTGAAAATCTAACCTAATGTTGTCCAGTTTTAAATTAATTACATCCACGAAAGCTTTTATTATATTGCAAGCACTTGATCTGAAAATACAATTCATAATATTATTTCAAAATCAACATTTATTTTGGTTATACTAATCAAACTATCAACTTGCATGTATTCAATCATTTCAATTTTAATATTGTTTATTTCTTAAAAAACTATGTTGTTATATACACATAGACATACGGTAAATCGGTAATTAAAATACACTATTACATTATTACCCGTCCTTGATATGATATTTGACATCATTCAAAAGCTCATTAAAAAATAAAACTGTATGTCACTATGTGTATTTGTTTTTGATGTTGTGTATTTTATAAAAAAATCAGTCTTAAAACAACAAGCAATTTGTATCAATAGGATTAGTTCGTATAATTATGATATATGGAAATAAACGTTTTAAAAGGTTTGCACTTTTTTATTTCCTAACAGTAACACACAGCGTACATTTTAATTAAAGAAATATGTATATTCAGCCGTTACATCAAAGTGAACAATACAAACAAAAAATTTATGAATATGTCTTTACTTACCTACTAACACCGTGCAAATCCGCAACTTCAGATAAGAAATCACCTTTTGCTAAGTAGCGAAGACCAATCAATACCTGCAAATTAATAATAATAATTCAACTCTGCCAAAGTAAATTTCAAAGATTTGAATAAATACAAACTGTGTCAGACTGATAAATCACTATCACTGACCACGGTGCGAGTTGACCAAAATCGGTACGAGATGACCGACGTACGAGTTGACTACGGTACGAGTTGAATGGAAACCGTTTTAAGTCTCATTTTAACTTGTAAGAAACTTAATTTAAACACTCGGAACATTTGCGCCCAGTGTGGGACTCGAACCCACGGCCTCCGAATGGCAAATACGGCGCTCTACCAACTAAGCTAACTGGGCAAAAGTAAAAACCTCCATAACATCAAAGCTTTGGAAAGAGTGATACATTTTCAGCAAATTATCTATTCAAAGGGGCAGGTAATGAGATAATAAGAATTCCAATTCACAACAGCGTCATTGAAATTTATTGCTTGAATATAAATTGTCTCGTTTTGTTAGTGCTAAATACATTGGTAAATACATGCAAACAGAGTGACACTGACCGTTTCATAAGTTTATGAAATATATCATAACGATTCTTTAACAGTTTATGTGTGTAGGACAATTTTTATTTACAGATTTCAAACTCATCATGGGAATAGTTTAAAATGATTCATCAACCTTAAACATATTAAACTCAATTTAGAACCGAAATATAATAAATAATTCACGATAATAGAAATGAAAACATTTAAACTTATCGTGTAAAGGTTTTCTTCGACGTCTGTCATGCCACACATTGAATTTAGATAAAAGTAGGTCAACGGTGATACAGTGAGAATAATACAAAATATAATTCAGTAATATATATACTTTGAAGTTAGTTCCCCTTAAACTCGCAAATGCGAACATTTTTAAGTGTACATACACAAACAACGAAAGTTAAAGTCGACTACAATTTACCTGTGTCAAAACTGGAATTGAATTTGATCTATTTGTTACTTTTTCAAGATTTTCATGAACAAGTAAGCATAGATTGTTGATTTCTAATCGAGAGAGTCTATATCTTGTCAAAATTTCGCCATCTCGCAAGTCATCGAATCCCTTCCTGTTCCTGAATACCCTTTCTTGTCTTTCATTCGCATTCACGAACGCTACGGCGGCCATTTTTTATTGAGTTACGACACGCTACGACAGCCTCGGAGCTGCCTTAAAAGTTACGACAAAAATAGGCAAAGTTACGACATCTTAGCTACGACAAACGTTGATAAAACGCCCTTGTCGTAGATTCGGCGTCTTACGACAGACTTACGACAAAAAACGTCGTAAGACACGTTGATAAAACGCCCCCCAGGAAAATAGCTAGAAGCAATAATTAATGTAACATAATAACAAACAGACGCTCGCATACATCAAATTCAGCGACTTAGATGAATAAACTCAGTCTGGCAAAAGTGTTATTCAAGATCAATATCTGACCTTAAATTATATTACCATGAATATTAATGATCGAATAATCACAAAATGAACAAGAGAACGATATAAGTAAGAGCATGCATTAAACATTGTCCCAAAGAATATCTCGATGTCCATCAACTACACTGAACATAATAGAACATAATTTTGTAACTTAATAGCAGAACATACGTTCTTTTTATCATCATCATTGCACTAAACTGTATAAACAAGCATTTTGCGATACAAAGTTCCCAACCAAGGATTACACAAAGGGGTAGGTACACTTACCACCAAAATCGGCCCTGTGTCAAATTCTTTTGAAAACGTCACTGTGATAACACAATCCAATGAATATTACAAACTGCATGTTTTTTTTATTCTTTGTGCTTTGTAGTGTTTCCGTTGCTATGTCAACTATATACTTCGTAAAATATTTCAGAACACACTTTTGCATCTGAATTTGTAATTAATCGTTCTGCGAAAATTCAATAAAATTACGACACAGGGCCGATACAATGGTCGGCGAGGCCATTCATTGCGCCCCTGTTCCCTTGCGTATTTACCATTGCACCTCCTCAATGCCTGATGTTCTTTGGACTGTTGTTTACCCGGAGGTCTGTGTGATAGGAATTGTCTTGTGTATGTGGCGTTCCTTGTAGCAACTTATTGTCTCTTTCGTATTTAATCAAGATGTAGTGTGATGATATAAAGTCTGTAAATTGCCGAAGTAATTCTGTTCAAATACCTAAACTAAGAAGCTTCTCAACGTATGTTGTGACAAATTGGCAATCGTTCCAGCGACTTGAAATCATCTGCTGTTATTCCGCCAAGCGTCATTACTCGCATTCTCTACCTCGCGCATTAGCTGTTAAAATTAATATGTTAGCACTCACACATTATGTAATTCAAATTCTGAATGTATATCATTACTAAAAAGTATTAATTATATGCAATTTGTTATTTCAGTAAATTAAATAACTGCACTTGGGCCCTTATTGACATTTATGGGATAAGGGAGTTAAACATTGATAGACGGTTCCTATCGACTGTGTAATTACAAATGAACAAACTATGAGCAAAACAGTCCAGCTATGTGGCCGTCAGTATATTATTACGAGAAATGAAAACAAACGATTATCTGTTTTCTTACACCTTTGTTCTTTTAGTTTTCATCTTTCGAACTTCATTGTTCTAAAATAGGCAGAAGACATTAAACGGCAATTACGACTGTCGCTGATGTATCGTCCTTACAGGGCAGCCAGTTGTTTAGATACCGTCAATAAATGCGAACACACAGGGCAGTAAAGTGATGAGGCCGCCGTATATAACTGAAATATCGTTGAGAAACGGCGTTAAACCCGATGAAACAAACAAGTAAAGTGATGAAAATAATGTTCGCTTTTCAGCTAATAATCGTTCAAATGCATGGTTGTGTAATGAAATGATCGATGCATGTTTTCGCAAGAATGCGTTGCTAACAAAATGTCCGTATGCTATATCTCGGTACTAATTATTTCTACTAGTTAGGTAGAAGTACGTTTTGTATTTTATTTGATCTTTTGATGTTTACAAATAAAAAATATGACATCGTACACATAATATACCTCCATCACGGTTTTTACGCGCCCTTGCTTTCTTACAAAATATCTCAAAAATGTTCAAGGAGACCATGGCTGCATGCATACATTTGGCAGAACACAAGGGTATATAACTTTGTTGTAGAAGTCATGTTACAGCATCTAGATACGATAAATGTGGACGCAAATGTTAATAAGTAAATTATTCTTATCATGACATTTTGGCGACGAAAAAGCGGTCAAAGCGTGATGGTAAACGGACCTGGTGTTCGTTTGATGCCAAAATAACACTCTATCTAAACAAAGTCCAAATCTCACACACACGAAACATTCCTATGTCATCTAGGGAATGCATTTGTACAGAATTATTAGCTTTTAAAAAGGACGAAAGTTTTTCTCTGTTATCTAAAGAGCATCACATTATATTCTGATAGGTTTCATTGTGGCGTCCCCTGTAATTATTTAATCTCTCTTTCATACATATTGTTAATGCAGATTTTGAAAATGAGTTATGATTTATTGGTTTAGCATTATAAAAATGCTTATATTCTTTGTGTTCTTTTTGTATTGTAATAATTTATGTATGTATGAAGGCCTCTTGTTAGATAAGTTTATGTATGTAAGTTTTTATGTGTATTAGCTTAAGGAGTTACCTTCAATAAATAAAGTTTATTATTATTATTATTATTATTATTATTTAATAACCGAAAGAGGTAGATCTTGGCAGTGGGCCGTGGAACTATTTACTATATTTGCCATTTACCGAGTTTTCGTGTTCTTCAAAACATGACTTTATTGCACAGTAGAAGTCAATCCCAATAAACAGGGTCATTCATAATATTGGAACAAATCGGTCAGGTTCAACTATGTAGATATCCACCATGATTAATATGGACAAATACACTGCTGTGTTAATACAATACATTTCACAACTAACATGTTCACGGATCAGATCAAATTTGTAATTTCCTATTTTGTTGGGGTTGGGACAGCAATGAAAGAGAGAGAATAAAATGCTACAGGGAACGCCATATACATATGACAGTGCCTCCCCAAACAATCCATAAACATAAGGCACTTGAGAAGGTTCAAGGATACATACGTAAGGGAACAGAGGTGCAAGGAATGGCCCGGCCGATCATAAGGAATAACTAGGAAAATCAAAGAGGACAAACAGAGGGTAGGGGGGAATTAAGGATGGAAAAGATCACGGGACAAGTCAAGACAGCTTGCAATAATAAGTCGAAACTGGACACAAAATGTTATGAATACTATATAAAGTGCAATAATTGCACAGCGGAAATGGAAATATAACATACATTTAAAACAAAAACAGAGATAATAACCATCCAGCGAATTACAGCCTTGGAATTGTCAGTAAAACTACTGGGGGGTTAAGTTGATTTAACGGCTAGCCAACCTCAAACTTAATCGCTATATGGTCATTGATTTCAAACATATGCACAAAAATTGACTAAGTAGGCAGTAACTAATCATTAAAAGCAAATAACCATTACGTACGTAACAACAGACACACTGTGTATAATCCTGCAGGAAGGAATGAGTTCATGCCCATAAGAACTTTAAAATGTTATGCTTACAAAGCTTTGGTGAAAACTATCAGGCTGTTCATTGTATTATTGCGATGTCTCTTTTAACGATTCAATAGTGGTATCAAAATTGTCTTTTAGTTCAGATAATAAATTAAAATTGTGTATGCCGCTCTTTCTGTGTATGTGCATGGGTGTGGTACTTCAACTACCGCCAGTTAGTTTTTCTGTGTATGTGCATGGGTGTGGTACTTCAACTACCGCCAGTTAGTTTTTCTGTGTATGTGCATGGGTGTGGTACTTCAACTACCGCCAGTTAGTTTTTCTGTGTATGTGCATGGGTGTGGTACTTCAACTACCACCAGGTAGTCTTTCTGTGTATGTGCATGGGTGTGGTACTTCAACTACCGCCAGATGACGATCTTTCTGTGTATGTGCATGGGTGTGGTACTTCAACTACCGCCAGATGACGATCTTTCTGTGTATGTGCATGGGTGTGGTACTTCAACTACCGCCAGATGACGATCTTTCTGTGTATGTGCATGGGTGTGGTACTTCAACTACCGCCAGTTGACGCTCTTTCTGTGTATGTGCATGGGTGTGGTACTTCAACTACCGCCAGTTAGTCTTTCTGTGTATGTGCATGGGTGTGGTACTTCAACTACCGCCAGTTAGTCTTTCTGTGTATGTGCATGGGTGTGGTACTTCAACTACCGCCAGTTAGTCTTTCTGTGTATGTGCATGGGTGTGGTACTTCAACTACCGCCAGTTAGTTTTTAAATAAATCGACAGTTAAGTGGTTTTCACGACTTATTAACTGCACGCCGAACACTTCTGTAATGAGTAAATGAAGTTAAACCAGTTTGGCTTGCTATTGCAGATGGATTATGTTCGGGACTTTGTAGACATCAACTTTTGCTCTGGAACTAACATAATATATTCCATGGAGTATCTAGAAGCTGTTACATAACCATTTTCCCTTAGAATAGTCTTAAATGTGTTTCGTTTTTTGCAATCTAGATCATTTATTATTTAATTTACGTTTGTCTTTATTTAAATTCGTTTCCCCAGTATTTAAGATTATGTCTAATTAATAAATTTTCCGGTGTACTCTACAAATATTAAGTTCATTTATTTAATATTTTGTGGTTATTTCGCATTCTCATTTAAATAATTAAGTTACTGATCAGTTCAATATAAGGCTGTTTGTTTCTTCGTATTGAATGGAATACAGTGTATATGTCGTTGTATACGTAAATACGTTTAGTAGTTACTGTATACTTAGTCTATGTATGTGTATATCTTGGAAATCTACGATCATATAGCGTCTGAGTGTGAGAATAGCTAACTGTTAATTCGATTTAACCCGCCAGCATTTTAATAACCCTCCCAAGGCTGTAAATCGCTGGGTGGGTATTACTTCTATTTATGTGTTTGATGTATGTTAAGTTCCCCTTTTTTCCATGTTCAGTTCTATTAAATGTACTTGATATTACATTCATGTTCTTTTCTCTCCCCTTGCGGCCTATTATTACTGACTTTCGTACCGTAATGTATTCCATCCATTTAACTTCGCACAATGTTGTCCATCCAAATTGCCCTTAGTTGTTTTTATGGTAGGCTAGGCCATTCCTTGCACCCCTATTCCCATGCATGTTTTCACTTGCACCTCTTTAGTGCCTTGTGCTTTTAAAGAATGTTGTTTCCCATGGTTCTCTGTGGGAAGGCCTTGTCTTATGTACATGACATTCCCTGCAACAACTTTATCACTCCTTCAACTCAAACCATCATATATTGTCATGCACCGACAGAGTACATGTGTTATTTTATTTTCAATTTAAGGAAAACAGAAAGAAGCATAATGATACGTGTAAGTGCCATGTTGAACAACCTTAATCATAGCCATTTTATCCATTCCTAAGAAATTGATTTCAGTGAATAAGGAACAACCAATAGTTGCTATGGTTGCTATAAATACACGTAATGGTAGTATATAGATATAATGTTTTCAAGTGGCTTCCCTGATCATTTTTAGCCCAGGAATATTAGCTGTACTTCGCTGTATGTTTATTTCTTTTTTTGTTTTGAATGTATGTTATATTTCCCTTTTCTCTGTGCAATTATTTCACTTTATATAGTGTTTGTTATTTTCTGCCCAGTTTTGGCTTATGGTTGCCAGCTGTCTTGACTTGTCCTGTGATCTTTTCCATCAATCAATCCCCCGGGTCCTTCACTATCAACTTTGATTCTCCTAGTTATTCCGTGTGGTCTGCCGGACAATTCCTTGCGCCCCTGTTCCTTAGCGTGTGTACCATTTAGCCTCCTCAAATGCCTTGTGTTTTATGGATTGTTGTTTTCCTGGAGGTCTTTGAGGGGAGGCACTGTCTTATGTATGTGGCATTCCCTGTAGCTACTTAGTCTCTCTCTTCTAAAGCGATACAATACAAACAAGGCTTCTATTTATAGCGTAACAGCAGAAACAGTCGATTCTCGTCAAGACATTACCTCATCCTTCGTCATTTAAATAAAGTATGACGTGGTTAATAAATATATCATAGTTAGTAAACAAATTATGGATGATGCAATAAAAAGTGGTCAGTCATTTTTTTCTTTATTTTTTTCAACTACAAGATACGAGTTCAAATGATAACGAGGGTTGTCCGGAAAGCTCGTACACACATACTCTCTCGGTCATATCATATCATATTCAAATTAACAAGACAATTCCTCTACATCGTGTGTTATGTTATAACCGTTTACACATGAAATTGATTTCAACAAAAAAATAGTTTTTACCTGAATTTAGATGTTTCTCGTTTATGTCTAAACCGTAATGAGATTCTTTGATAGATTGACGTCCTATTTTATGATAAGGTATATGATCCAATCATTCCTATCACATCATAAGTTAATCATATATAACATTTAACATTTAAATCGATATCAACTGTTTAATGGCGTTAATTCTAATAATACACAAACCTGTAACATTATTTCACTAGTGTTAGACCGGAAAGGGACTCGTACCTAAACAGTTTATAAATTTGATTTACAAGAGCGAATGCCTAAATTGGTCGGTATGCAAAATAGTATCCCTATAAAAAAGGAACTACTGCTACGATAGTAATGCTGTCTTGTTGTAACATAACTCCACTAATACGGTGAACTCGATGTAACAAATCACCTTGTTCATTCATGAAATGCTTCAGTCGTACATTCCTATGCGAAAATGAATAATGAGTTCATATGTTAAGTCAGTTTAGACGCAGACTAATCAGTTGTAAAGAAGACCCACATTCAGTCTCATATGATGTGATAGATGTCAACAGAAGTTACTGACGGCAAGTAAATAATGAAAAATGTCGCAAATTGTGCACATTATCTTGTTTCCTGAGATCTACTTTTTATAAATGAGCTGTTAATGAGTTTCGCGTAAGACCAGACAGAAGAAGCAGAATTGCGGCATGTTTAATTTTGAAAACGGTTGCTGCAATTACTTCAGCAAGTATTACATAAATTATAGCCGCCTTTGTGTGTCCTATTTATTCAGTCGATGCCACTTCACATCCGTGCAAACTTACGCAGTCTTGAAATCAATGTTTCCATGATATTGTAGGTTACCTTCACTAATTATAGACCAGCACTTGTAATAATCTGAGCCATCCGATCGATTGAAATTATATGGCAAATAAAAATCAAATACAGCAGATTTACAAATAGATGCAAAACCTATATTTCTACGTTTACATGTGCATGAAGCTTTGTGTAAAATATGCTAATTATTATATTAGCTGGTGGTTTAGAATGAGTCCCATTCGATAGACGCCTTTTTATAAACAGAATGGGCGCTATCATACGTGTGTTACATTAATATAGTCAAAGTATTGCCTTGTAAACGTAGCTTCAAAGGATACTGCATATACGAGCGGAAAATGAGGAATTGAAATGAGCGCCATTTTTACGATTTCCAACCTATACTTTAAATGACGTCATTTCCATAAAACATCACACATGACGTCAGCAAGTATTGACAGTAAGCAATATTTGTCCCATATGGTAATATGAAAACTATGTGACTATATGGAGTAAAATTAATACTGTTTCCTGCTTGCAAATAGTGACTTCACATGTTGCGTTTTCTTAAAATAACGTCACTTACAGAAGAGGTTGTAAATCCCACAGCAGCGCTCAAATGTTAACTTGATCAATTATCGACAGGTATAGTGTTAAAGTAATGTTTCTCTGAAACTTTTGTAAAACTAAAAGAAATATTGGACTATGTTTGGCAATATTCCTTGGTCATTCATAGTATATTGTTAGCAACATTCGTGACAGACAACATATACGTTCCCTGGGATCTTTGTGGGTAGGCATTGACTGATAATATGGCTTTCCATGTGCCAACTTAATCCTGCTTTAAACAATATCGTAGCAAACAAATAAACAGACCGACTTGACTTTTTTCCTCGAGATGATAACGGAATGATGTATGGTATGGTTTAAAGTAAATTTAACAATGGTGTTGTTGTTGTCCGTGTTTTGTAGTTCTCAATGTATCCTCATCAGACTAAAAAATGCTTGGGTTTGTGTTTTACACTTTTCTATCACCATTCATTGGGAAGATATCTCGTTAGAAGTAGTACTTCAATAAGCTTGATAGTTTTACTAACAAATGTACAGACAACGCATTAACACATGATTACGTGAGTACTAACCAAGTACATGCATATCTTCAACAGCTCTAGGAAACATTAATACTAGCGCCTTAGACTTTCCAAATATCATAAAGATAGCATGCTATTGTGACCTTATGGATCTTACATTCATTGGTATGTATTTGAGCTATATTGTAGTTAATGAATATAAATCACAAAATTGAAATAATTTGAAACAAACGTCATTTACAGCAAAGTTACATCTTACGGTACAATACTGCTTTCCGATCTGCTCGTATAGTTTGCACATCTCTTCCGTATGTTTCTCTGCCTTTATATTATGTTCTATTGATCGTATAGGACAATAAAGACATTTAAAACCACGTATTTTCAAATAGACACACCAGTGTAATAATAACGTACACATTGGAGTCACTATTTCAATTAGTATAAACTAACACTTACTATACGAGTGATTTAAGCAATTATTTACTATCCGATGTAACTTAGGTTATTAATTAAAGTTCTCTTTAACGCGTACTGTATAATGTATAATCATTTGTTGGGAATTATGTTTGATATCTTTATTATAGTCATTTATTTTCAGAGCCGTAGTTAGTATTTTTTGTTCGTGACAATGTCATGGCTATTTGTTTCGGTTAAATAAAAAGAGCGCACGTGCTCTCATTCGTCACAAAGCTATTTTGCTTATTTCACCAAGAAGTTCAAGCGACTAGAACATTATAAGCTATTAAATTGAACTGCATTGAAAAATGCTATATTATACTCGCGAGTTTATTTACTTGTGATTTTTTGACCATTGGTAATGGTTCAGTATCCCAGGTTTGCAATAAAACATATAATGGCTATGTTGACATTTGAGTAGACGATTAGACATTTTATACATTTACCTTTTAGGAGAACACGCAAACAAAGTTTAGTGAAAACAATATTTTCAACGATATATTAAAACCTCTTTTTAAATGTCTCACAGACAGAAAGATTTCTTATCTAATTATCTGTCTACTAAATGTAAGAAACATGTAAAACATCGCAATGAACTTTTTATATCACCAATATTAGCGGATCAATTTTGTACTTAATTTTTCGGTCGTTGTCTGCTATCCCCTATACCGGAATTGATTAAATTAACACCTCACCATGCAATATATGGATATAAATCGTCCCTTTTGGAAGAAATTGTGTGCAAGTTTAATTAGAACTGTCTAGCCATTGAGCAAATTCGACATATTCATGGGCGCATTTATCAAATTTGATGTTTAATGTTATGGATTAGTATGCGAACTGCATCTCACTTCTATTTTACTGTCGTTCTCCTATATATATTCCCCCGCCGTTCGAAGAATAGTGAAGTGCAACCCCTCTCCGTTCGTTTGTCCGTCTGTCGGTCTTTGCAAACAATGGTTTCCATTCAATAACTCGTGACAGGATAAGTGGATTCAATTCATATTAGGCACATGCGTATAGGATGATAAAATACATGTTCGATATCAGTTACAACTCGTCAATTTGTTAAGGAGTTATGGCCCTTTTTCTACATAAAAATTGGTTTCCGATCAATAACTGTTGGAAGCATTGATTGATTCATTTCTTATTGAGCACATACACATCGCATAGTATGATGCAGTTCAAATTTGATTGCCATTACAATCCGCCAATTCTTTGAGGAGTTATGACCCTTTTTTACAAAGAAATTGTTTTCCTGTCAATAACTCTTGAACGGATGGGTAGATTCAATTCATATAGGGCACGTAAGAATATGTTAATAAAATACACGTCCAGTTTGATTTCCGTTACACTATGCAATTAATATTGCTTCAAAATTATTTTGCCTTTACAAACAAAGTACCTGTATTTGCATTCTAATGAAAAGCCCATAGCGGTGGCATCCGTATCGCATCTAGTTACTATTTATTTTAACTTTCAAAAATAACAAAACCCCCGTTTAACCCTTCACTTTGATGAAAAACTCTGATAAATGCAGATATGCATCAAATGGTAACCATGACTCTATTTCAACTGACCATTCGTTTGTTGTGTTTTCCTCTTGCCCAGTACTTTAGTCATCATTGCTTCTGTACGTGTGATACACTAAATGTTATTGAAATGAAATGTCTGTATTGTTAAAAGCGAGTATTCACAGAGCAGGAAAGTCCACTCTCACAAATCAGAAACTTCCCTAGACGGTCCTGTACAGAACGAAAAGGAATAGGAACGTGCATTTAGGGAACACAAAACAATACCAAAATGGTCATGAGATGCAAGCGATGACCAAATAAACGGACGGAAATGGAAATGACATGGAAACTAATTTATTATCAGTTGATTGAAAATACTCAACTGTGGCAATTCTTATTTCGTCGAAAATGGAGAAAAGAAATTAACGAAAAACTACGATAATTTCCACATTCACTTCCTTATTGTATACTAGTAATCAGTTGTTATAAAAAAAGAAGAAAACTGGGCTTCAATTATGATCTGGTAGTTATCGTTGTTACTTAATGTGTAACAATATTGCAGTTTGATAGTGTATAAAAGAGAGAGAATAAGTTGCTAAAGCCTCACATTTGACAACACGATTATTTCAATGTGATACAGGAAACGTTCAACTTATTTAAAGTTTTATTTGAAATTCCATTAACATAGCAAGCGTCTTTATCTGTTTCCGACGACAAAATGATCCAACTAGAAACGTTTTTCCTGCAATTGGACTATACATCAATAATTTAACTGAAGCTCATACAACTTCACTAATTAATTAGTACGATAACATCTTTATTCACAGTCGCCTACGCAGTTGCACTTATCCAATTTGCGTTTTTTCTACTTTAACGGAACTTTATCTCGCACAAATGATAAAAGTGTCTGTCTATATAATGAACATGCAGTTTCAGTAAACAGAAAGTCAATTTGTAACAGAAAGGAAATAGTTTACAATTATTCATGTTGATACTGCTAAGAATATTCCTCTTGTAAAAGACAAATAACCGTGTCTTTGAAATTGGTACAAGGGATGGCAGGTAAATGCTTGGGGGTTACCCTTCTGTGTTTCTATTTTCTTTAATCAATCTGTTCTATTGACTGTTTCGCGATGTTCAACATAGTATATAACAGTTACTACAGAGTTCGCATTGCAAAACAAAGGAATGTCAAAATATATCACTGAAAAAAAGAAGTCATTGTGGAAATAACACAGGATGTCATTAAAAATGAAATAAATACAACAACAAAATTTGCAGAATTATTTGTTCCTGCAACATTTCCTTATCACGTCCCTGTTTTTCATTTCATACCACGACCCGCATCCAGTCCTCAAGTAGTCTTTGCAAAATATATCAACGACCGAACCATGTTCTGAATGTACATAAACAATATCACTTATATTACTTCCATAAATATTCTGTATTGGATGTGCATTGTTTTTACCTTCCTATCATTTCCCTTTGTAAGGCATCATTTTATACAATTAATGGATTACTTGATGTTGTTTTTGTTATGTCTTGGTTTGAGTACTCAGACATTGAGACGTTTACTAGTTATAACAGTCTCTAGAGTTCTACCAAATCGTTTGTTTTCCATATTTTAACAATTAAGCTGACATTTATTGGATCCAGTTGCTTTTTGAAAACACATTAATCAATTATTTTGGATATTTTAGACTGATTGGTGCGAACACATCCAAACTATTATAAATAAATTTCAAAGGGGATCAATGTAATGTATGGTATAAATTCAATATCTTGTTGTTGAAAAAGGCCCAGTGTGGCCGAAATATTGAGCTTGAGTGGATTTTTATACCATACAATAAATATCCTTTCTTGAATTTATTCTAAACTTAAATGATTTTCAGGGCTAAACGTTCTTACATATAGTCTTTATTTGCGAGGGACAGTCAAAAAGTTCAGGAATAGTTTTAAATGTTTTTATTATGCGTCCGCGTGTCAGTCTGTTAATTTATCATTCAAAGATCATCTCCTCCTAATTCGCTTGACCAATATTTACTAAACTTTTACAGGAATGTCTTTGTGTTATCCTTTTTCAACGCTCAATGGTTATAGTATGTTGCATACATAGGTCACAGGAACTTAAACAAATTTAAAATAGAAAACTTTTAAAATCGTCTTGTCCAGAACCATACGGTCCAGGTCTTTCATATTAAGTATATAACATTGTCTAAAAGTCCCCTACAAAGATTCATGTGCCTTGGGTAAATACTGACCCCACACAGGGGTCACGTGTTTTACAAAGAATTAGATAGGGAAATTCTCCTTGTTCAGAACCCTAAGACCCAGGGTTTGATATTTACAATTTAGCATTGTCTAGTGGTCCCCTACCAAGATTATGCCCCTGTGCCAAAACTGGCACCGCTCCGGGAGTCACAGGTGTTCTAGAAAATTACATGGAAAATCTTCTAAAATCTGCTTTTCCGAAACCGCACGACCCAGTGCTTCTGATATTTAGTATAGAGCACTGTTTAGTGGTCTCCTCACAAAATTGGTCAAATATTGCATTTGGGGTTGTTAGTCGAGGGTTATATGAATCGCAGACAGGTTATATTCCCCCAAATACCCTGTCAACAACCAGTATAACGAATGCATAATACTGCAAATCCATGTTTTCATAAGAATTTTGTTAAACAAGCAATGTTTCTATGCCTATCTCTAGATCTAATATTCATACTGGTGTATTTGTTGCTGTTTTTTGTTCAAAAAAATGTTTAGAGTGTTTGAGTTATGTATTATATCAGTAATTACTTACTGTAGATCAAATATTTGTTATTTTACTCACACGTTATATTGCCTGCATTGTATACCCCATTAGGTACATCAACACAAATGGTTAAGCGCCCTTCATCAAAACATAATTTTCAAGCGTCTGATCACATGGACTTTATCGAGTTGAATTTGGCTCAAACCTTAAACAAAATATCATATACATGGCGCTAATAGGGTATATGACGTGCGAACTAATTTCCCCTTCATGCGCCTCATGACCATTTTTGCTGACGGCTCGACTTGAAAACTTAGTTAGAACTCTTGACAAGGACAGCCATGGTCAACAGCGCTGTTTATATTAACCCGTAATTCTGGACATGAAATAGAAAAAACAATGTATATGTAAAACTGACAATCGTTATATATAAGGCAATGTAAAAGATACAAATTGCCATATTTATGTGCATTGTTATAATAACCCTCCCACAAGGTCATTCTTTGTTTTCTTCGACTAACATTATACATTATTTCATCGTTTATTGGTACATGTCTGACAAATTAATGATCGGTTTGTGTAGTCATTGTTACGACATAACTTATAGGAATGGACTATGTCGACACATCTCCAGACGAACCTAACACAAAGAACACCATTCGGACAGCGGTCACATGTGTTTATATATGATAAAAACAGTGAAACGGTTTGACAAGCCCAATCAGTTGTATTCAATCCAATATTGTCTGTCCAAATTATTTTGGGATCACTATTTCCTGTACAATGTAACACAGTATACATAACGCATCATGACTGCCTACAACCTTAAGTCGACGCGTTTGTACAAAAACGATTTGTTCATTAACATCTGAGTAAATCATCACGACGCTTGTTTTGCTACATAAGCCATACGAAATTCGTATTAGAATGAATATGCCACTTTTAGTGCAACCTTGCATAATAATGCACGAATTTTTGCCCGGAATAGACTAGTTGCCTGCAAAGGTATGTTATGTCGTTTAATTTAACTCTACAAGATAATCTAATGTTATTTCAATACTACTTTATAGCATAGACTAACTAGTCTTATGATTCAAATGCCAAATGGTGTCTACAAAAACGATGTAACAAACGTTTAAAATGATTTATTTGTAAACCAATATGTACTTGGCATTTAGCTCTTTCTGTGAGCATAACTTATATCAATCGGCCAGCATTTCTCGATTTTAACAACTCTTGTCGCAATAACGGTTATTCATACCCGCATCTATCCACAAACGCTCTTGAAAACACATAACCGTTGATTGATATACCTAAATAGCGTCTAAAAGCGTTTTGACAGCATAAGATTGACAAACATTGCTAGTAATTACTACGTCTATATTGGTAGTTGACGAATATTGCTTTGGTATAGTATTTATATTCAAGTAGAGCATGTTTAAACATATTTTTAAATGTTATAAGCGCAATTAGCGTAGTTAATAATGCCCGCCATAATTGCACTGCAACGGTTTCCTTTCGGAATTCTCTAAAGTTCAGCGCATCATTACCGAGGTTACATAATTGAAACGCACTTATTGAAGTTTCCGGTATAAATGAGTAAATTCGATCTAGCCTATTATCTTTGTAATTTGCTTTATTATGTTCTTTTTATCTATCTATCTTTAGGCAAATCTATATCAACTGTTTAGATACAATTTTGTGAGCATCTCCCACGTACATTCTAGTCTCAATCTTAGGGATTCAATTAGATGTCAGAAGAAAAGCAGTTTATTTAAATTGTATGTTCTATATAGACTACATCCATAAAATTCGACCTGATACTCCATATATTCATATCTCTTAACAAGCCAGTGTCTACTTTTATTTATATGGGCTCATTGTACGCGCATGAATTCCAATATCTTCAGTAAAATAATAAGCTTGCAGAACTAAACAACATATTGTAATTCTCTAGTGTAGCTTCAGCTGATAATTATTCAATTATTTGTAGAAGTCACTTGGTGTTGACGTCAACGACTAATTCATCCTCTTATGTTCTTAAAGCAACACTATATGTTGAATGTAATTAATGCATATACTAGTAATATACTCGTATATTTGTAATAATTGACATTTTTGTCGACACATTATTATTTCGATGATTTTGACTAAATTGGATATAAATAGGACTTCTTCCAAGATATTCCCTGTCATTAAATGCTAAAACTCAAATTATAACTGTTGAATTAGACGATTTCTTACAAAAATCCACATACAGGAAACTTTTCTTTGATGTAATAAAAAATAAATCCATCCCGTGTTCGTTATACAAATGATACATTATAACATCCTGTCAAACCCATTTTTATTTCTAAAACAGGTCATTTGGTTTCAGAAACAGTTCAATATCAAACTGACATGAAATACAATTTGGGTGGTTGGCAGCAGCTACCAGTGAGCCATCTGAGAAGAGAAAAAAGAATTTTATGTCGCTTTAATGCAATTTGCCTGACGAAGCATTATTAGTGTTAAATCTTCCTCGGAAGCCATTATCTGTCGAAATACAAATATTTTAACGTTGAATTATTGAACGGTGAAACTGGACTATTACAAATACTAGGGTTCATCTTTCAACGTGTAAGGAATCTATTTGACTAGAAAATTCTAAGCATGAACGCAGTAGTAGTTAGTAAAAAGATGAAATACATTGGTAACTCTAATGGTAGCAGGTAGACATCGTTTAAGGACACATATCGCATAATGATTAATATCAAGACCACATAGTAATATCAAAATCTTACTTGTCATAAGTATTACATCACCAAATACCCAGTATCCCGAGTGACAAAGATTTGGAAAGTGCATGCATATGTTCTTCATGGATGTGTGTTATTGGAACACCAATCGGTATTCAAACATACGCGCAAAATATCGAGTTGGGCACAACGTTCGATATTCGTCATTCGGTCTCTTAAATCTGAAATATACGGTAAGTAAATTGTGAATGTCGAGCAGGCTCGGATTTCGACTTAAGAAGCAAAATGGGAATGCTGAGCAGGCTCGGCGTTCAATAGTCGTCATTGAAAATATATCAAATTTCATAGCAAAAGTTTAAATGTTGAACTGGCATGGCTTTCAGTATTCGTCATTAAGGCACGATGTTCAACAATCGATATTCAAACTTAAGACGATTGTCGAACGACGTGCTCAGCTAGACTTTCCAATTTTGAATTTTGTCGCACTTCGAACCAATCTCAACATTCGATGTTTTGAATGTCGATTGTTGAGCAAACTTCACAGGACTTTACTGGCTTATGTTAAAACACATCAGTGTATAAACTATTTGTGTCACAAATATAACTGAGCGCTGCTATGCGATTGACATCATCTGTAAGTGACGTCTTTTCAATAAAACGCAACATGTGATATCACTATTTGAAAGCAGGATACAATATTTACTCCAAATGGTCACTTCGTTTTCGTATTGCCATATGGGGCAATCCAATCATTGCTTACTGACTATATATGGTAACGTCACATGTGACGTTTTATTGAAATGACGTCATTTAAAGAAGAGGTTGGATATCGTACATCGGCGCTTGATTATACATTTCGTCTGCAAAGAAATAACAAGAAATGGGCAATGCCCACAAACCAGGTTTTAAACCTAATTATTTGTAACCAAGGCTCTATTTGTATAATGAATACATGATGATCATCAATGCTGCAAAGGTGCCAGAGGTGATACATGCATACAAACACTCACACTTTGATGTCAATACACCCACGAATAGCGAAGATATTAAGTGGAAACTGATTTTTAAATTTTAAGTGACCTTGACCTTGGACGGAACGAACCCAAAAGCAATCCCAAGCGAGATCTTCACATGTTCTTACTATACACCAAGTCTGATGTCAATATGACCAACAAATCTAAAGTTATTAGCCGGAGAGCAAATTGCAATTTTTAGTAAAGGTGACCTTGACCTTTGACGAAACGATTCCAAAAGCAATCCCAAGCGAACTCTCCACATGTTCTTACTATACACCAAGTTTGATGTCAATATGACCAACAAATCTAAAGTTATTCGCCGGAAACCAAATTGCTACTTTAAGTAACGGTGACCTTGACCTTTGGCGGAACGAGTCCAAAAGCAACCCCAAGCAAGCTCTCCACATTTTCTTACTATACACCAAGTTTGATGTCAATATGATCAACAAAACAAAAGTTATTGGCCGGAAACCAAATTTCCATTTTTAGTAATGGTGACCTTGACCTTTGATGGACCGAACCCAAAAGTAATCCCAGGCGAGCTCTCCACATGTTCTTACTGTACACCAAGTTTGATGGCAATATGTTCAACGAAACTCAAGTTATTTGCCGGAAACCAAACTGATATTTTTAGTAATGGTGACCTTGACCTTCGTCAGAACGGGTCCAAAAGCAATCCCAAGCAAGCTCTCCACATGTTCTTACTGTACACCGAGTTTGATGTCAATAGGATAAACGAAACCCAAGTTATTCGCCGGAAACCAAATTTCTAGTTTTAGTAATGGTGACCTTGACCTTTGTTGGACTGATCCCAAAAGCAATCCCAATTGAGCTCTCCACATGTTCTTACTATACACCAAGTTTGAAGTCAATATGATCAATGTAACTCAAGTTATTCGCCGGAAACCAAATTTCTATTTTTCATAACGGTGACCTTGACCTTTGTCGGACCGAACCCAAAAGCAATCCCAAGCGAGCTCTCCACATGTTCTTACTATACACCAAGTTTGATGTCAATATGATCAATGTAACTCAAGTTATTCGCCGGAAACCAAATTTCTATGTTTAGTAACGGTGACCTTGACCTTTGTCGGACAGAACCCAAAAGCAATCCTAAGCGAGCTCTCCACATGTTCTTACTATACACCAAGTTTGATGTCAATATGATCAATGTAACTCAAGTTATTCGCCGGAAACCAAATTTCTATTTTTAGTAACGGTGACCTTGACCTTTGTCGGACCGAACCCAAAAGCAATCCCAAGCGAGCTTTCCATATGTTCTTACTGTACACCAAGTTTGGTTACAATATGATTAACAGAACTCAAGTTATTCGCCGGAAACCACCCAGTTTGACGCCCGCACAGCCGCCCGCCCGCCCTCCCGCCCGCCCGCCCGCCCAACGACAACACCATTCTAATAACCTGGTTTTTTTCAAAAACCTGGTTAAAAACTCGAACAGTTAATGCCACACACATAGAGTGCACATATACTCATATAGAATGGGGGATTTGAAAATATATACAAACTTACTAACAATAACATCGGCAAATGGGACACAAAGCACAAAAAGAAGGTATGGTTGAACATAGGAGTAACGCCTTGTTAGAAAGGTCAATTGCAAACTTTCTACTGGTTTTATAAGCTATGTCACGATCGATGTTACTATCCGGAAGGTTATCACGGTATTGTAACAACGATAAACACAAACACAGTTACTCACATATCTTATGAAAAACATAGACGTATAATGGTCCTATTTGAATCCAATACATCCATAAAATACCTTCATAGAAAGTTGTCATGAATCTCACGAAGCAGTTGACAGAATATTCACTGCCTCGTAAAAGATGAAGAACATATATGTCAGCATATTTTTTTCTAATTCCGGGGCAGAACAATAATTACACCGTTACTTTGTTGAACTATATATATACTGAATTGAAGCCAATGCATGAAATTGCAAAACCTCTGCGAACCAAAATTCAATCAATGCCACTTTGATTGGAATGCAAATACTTAACAGAAATATCATATCTTAAAATTGATTTACGTTCTCATAAAATATATCATCTAGTATTTTTCATGTATCAATTTAATGAGAATTGCATTGATTGTTTTTACGAAGTTGTATTGGTTTCACACTGTGTCAGTTGATATCAAGCATGTGAAGTCTATTTTATCCCAAGTTCGAAAAATAACGACGGTGCCAAAGGTCTGAAAGACGAGTTTCTTTAAACTTGGATGCGATGCACATTTGATAAATAAAGATAAGGTGTTGATTGAAGTAAGAAATGTCAGTTCACAAGCGCAATCCATACTAATTGGAATACGATTAAGGAATTAAAAACATATTGACGAAGGCAAATATCAATTAAACGAAGTCGAACGTACATTTCAGTGGAAAATACGAGCAATTTTCTCAGACCACATAAACAATCATAGGATTAGGAAATCATCATATTTGATTTCCCCAATAAAAGCGCGCTCAGAAAAACTATGAATCGGTTAAAGATGTTTGAATTAGCGTTATCCAGTAGTGTTGAAACATTGGCTAAAACATCTCTAATTGCAATGTAAAACCGATTGAAAAAAACTTTTTTTATCATATTACTTACAGTCAAAATCTGCAAAATAGCTTGATTGTTAAAAATACTGGAAGTTTTTTAAACTTTTATGATGTACAAACATCTTTCTTCAACACATATAGATTAATATATTATGAATTCATTCTTCGTTCATACATGTCTATTGATGATTTAACTATAGGAAATCTATTTATCATGTTTGGTTAGGGTAAACAAATGAACAAAAAATGAGCATAGCATTACTTCAAGTATTTCCGTCTAGCAGTTCTTAAAACTTCGACGAAAGCTGACAATACAAGCCCTCACACAGAGCAATTATTTCTCTACCAATATGCTCATAAACGTATTTGAACAAGCGCGCGATGCTAAAGGAGAGTTATGTACAGCTCAGTAGAACTTAATGAGGCATAATGATGAACACTAATTTTGAGTTCACGTCAAAGCGTATTCAACTGAAGAGCCAGTTTACCTAGGGTAATCTACTTACTTACGAATGCTGACAATTATCAATGATATAATAGGTTTACATTCGACCGATCACTTTTGTAAACGATCTCCGATCAGTATCATGTTATGAAGCTACGCCCAATTTAATGATGATGAATTGTTGGTGATAGACAGCAAATCCGAAACGGAAATGAGACAATAATTTTTATATAGAAGAACACGAAACACAGGTTGCTTTTTATATGTACTGTCTTTTAAACACTGAGTGATTGGTGGTTTTATTTGGGGTTATATAAATCGTTTCCTCCATTGAACTGACTTGCATCATGAAATTGAATTTTAATTTCTTAATCAATTTCCATAGTGATTCAAAGATTTATAGCATATGAATGAAACAATGCAGTGTAAATGTTTTAGTTGATGTGAATTGCTGTTTAGATGTCATCTACGACATTATTATATGAGCATAGAGAACTAAGTTACTTTCTGAATAATGCTTATTTTTAACAAGACGAAACCAAACGGTGACGATAAAGCCCACATGGAATAAACTTCTATGCTTCATGCACGCATGACCTTAATAATAGCATAACAACAGTTTTTACGCCCCTAGCAGACATACAACTTTTCTACTGGCTGACGTGACATATACAAACGCAGTTTAATGTTGACGTGCTGTACATGCATCTATAAATCGGTATTTTTTAAAGTCCCGTATTTCGACTATAAATGGAAAATCGAGGCCAAAAATTGACACATATATGCACCACTATCTGCTCTAGCAACGTGAATGGAATACGACATGCATGGTTCATCGATTGCTGAAATATTGAATAAAAACAAATTTCTTCCATCGTTTCTTTGATTTTGTGTGGGTTTATAGGATCTTATCGTGAACTAATTTCGCCCCCATTCACGAAAATTGTATCAAACGTATCAGCGTGCATTCCCCGTAACAAATATTAGCCTCACTTTTTACAAACCTGCATTAAATATGATAAATTGGCGAATATTCTTACAAACTGTTGTTAAAGATTGTAAATAGTGTCCACGCTGTTCGCCCAAGTCACGTATATCACGTTTGGGACTGTGCAACTGGTCAAGAGTAGCGCGGCCGTAACCCCCTGTCCAGTTCGTCCCTGTAAATGTTTAGGTGGGAACAAATATGGACTGTACAGTGGCCAGTCTAGTGCATCAATGTTTTTGTTTGCAAACTCTGGCACCATAGAGCCGGGCCTTATCGTACAGCAAAGGCAACGTTGTGGCACGAAGGGGACTACGACAGTATTTAGGATTTCATCCCTATATCGTTCTGCTTTTAAATTACCCGCTATAAAACAAATGGTAATTTTACTCCATGCGCGAATCCCCCAGTCCATAACTGATTCAGTAAGGTGATATTACGCAAGTCGGCAAGACGAATAGTTCTGTCTTGACGTTGCGACGTCAACCGGAGACGCCTAGGTCGCGGTCCGTCTAGTGTAGGACAAGCCGTTCTATGTCTGAAATATTTATACCAAAATGCATAACAACCTGTTGTTCTCTTACGACAGAATGATTTAGCTTCTGAAGTCTTCTGCTATGATAGCAATTCACTCTACGTGAATTATAAAACCGGTTGGTGCAATATTCTCTAATACTAGCATGGTTTTTATTGCCTTTGAATTGTATTTTTTGCGATTAAAATTAATGATTATTTTTAGTTGTTCTGTTTTGATCGCAAATCATCAGCAATTATTTTACAGCGTTAGCTATGCCACAAAAACAAAGACATAAAAAATAACAATTCATATAAATCTTTTGAGACGACGTTCAAAAATTCTGAGTATCGGAATACATTTGTTTTAATAAGTGTCAAAGTTTTTACGATGCGACACTTGATTTTACGGTCACGAATTGCCATTGTATAAGCTTAAGGAAAATAAAGTCAAGAGTTTAAACGAGAACCAACTGACATGGTGAAATAAGATGACGAATGCAAATGAGCACTCCAGCTTACTTTGATTTGGTATACTGCCAACACTAACGCTCATGATTTAATTGAACAGAATGTTGGTTATCAAATACTAAACATTCATCTATACTTAAATGTCAACGAACTCGTATTTATTTTTCATCATGAAATAATTCACATTTTCATGTGTCACTCTGAGAAAAGTAGATTATAACGTTTGCCATTAAAGTAATGGATACAAAATGTTTCGACAATTTGATAATCTGTTTGTGGTTTCCTTTATTTGTTTTCTGTTTTAACAATTTGTGGTGGCCCGTTTATTGCAATAAAATACTAATGTACAATGCAGAGAATGTTTTGTCAAATCAACAATATAGCAATTTTAGAAATAAAACCTTACGTATGAAGCGTTTAAAAGGTGAGAAGACGAATACATTTATATATTAGAACGAATATCAAAGATTAACAAAATGTATTAATATATATTCGTGCAAGAAGGAAAAAATAGAATTATAGAAGAAAATACTACCAGAAAAGTGTACAATAAATTTAGTTTTCTGTTCGCTCATTCAACGAAATAGAATAGAATACTTTCAAATTATAGATATATTAATGAATGTATGTCAATTACGTAAATGCGCTTCTTTGAGACATGTGATAAAATTATTAAGGGTTCAATGATTCTCTTTTTTCTTGTAATGATTTCGCAATATTGCAACGTCGTTGTATATTATTTTGACAACGTTTATGCCTTTCTTTGGTCTATAACACTTAGACTGTAACCAACTAGGCTTAATATCATGTTGATATCTTCATAACACTTCATCTCAATTTTGTATCCAATAAATTGTATTCTAGAAAATGTCCATATTTACAATTACAAGCTTTCTTAATATTTAATTTCCCAGACTAGAGTTATAAACGGATACCTAAACAGGAAGTGATCGATTATCAATATTATTACAAAAAAGAGTGGTAGATCTATTATATTTCCGTTTAAGTATTTTTCACCAGTTGCTATCGTTTTATGAGTCAGATTTAATACAAAATTGATACGCCTATTAAAAGTTCCTTCAACATTAGTAATTATAGGGTTTTTTAAGTTTCCTTGGCTTGTCCTGTATTCTGTTTAATCCCCTTTCCATTTGTTTTCCCCCTAAATTATCCATGATTGTTTTTGATATTCAGGCAATTCCTTGCTTTCCCATTCTTATGTTTACCCTTGCACCTCCCTTATGTTTCGTTGGTTGTTGTTTCCTTGGGGTCTATGTGGAAGGTCATTGCCTTGTGAATGTGGCGTGCCCAGTAACAACTTACTCTTCGCAGTTAATACTGTTCGTATTTGTTTACTGCTTAATGCATTGAAATCCAAACTCTATGTTAAAGATGGCAGTATGTTGTATTGATCTTGTTGTTTTTACTTTATCTTTCCAGCCATATGGGATTGCTTTTATTAACTTAGCGACCTTCGACATCCAGTAGGTTTTAGTTTGCAATTTGTTTAGAATCACCTGTGAATTGGTTTTTCCATTTTCTGATAAGATCCTCAATACATATTGTACCGGAATGTATCCATTATTCATAGATTAAACAATATCCCTTGTATGTTATGAGCTGCATTTACCCATACAATCTGTGTTTAATGTGATGGAATCATTTACATTCAAAATTCTATATAATTCTCAACGGGTTGGGTTTACCGTAGAACTGTGGGAAATCGGTTTTTATACTCGTAGATGGGAATGATTGAGTTAATATTCTTCTTTTGAATCTCACATTTACGTCGATGAAGGAAACGACATTTAGACATTTTATGCATATATATATTGAATAATGTATTACGAAACAATGCATTTTCCACCAAAGCGACTTGCATGTTTAGATGTGAATTGGAGAATAATCATTACAGGTTCCAGTTCAAATATTACGTTATGATTTTAAGGCTCCATATTTCTTATGGACAAAATAAACACTTAAGATTTTTACATAACATCACTTGCACAGTCCGACATCTCCCGTATGTATAAACAACTTGTGAAGAAGATTTGTCGTCCAAATGCTGTTTACTTGAATTTTCGAAACACAGTGGTAATTGAGTGCAGTTTATTTAGATTTTTGTCAATTTTATCGTTACGTATTTTTCAAATTTCACATATATCAAATGCAAACATAAATCCAATGAGGATATATCTTGATGCAACATCTCTCCACAAAGCGATTTGTAATCGTTGTTTAAACATTACTTCTAGAGACAGGATAAGAAATTGTATTAAAAACACATTATACCTGCACGCATCAATTGAAGCGATTTTGTAATCGACAGTATTACATTATATAGAACACTGAAAGGAAAGTTTATCATTCTTCACATATTTGTCAGTTATTGCATTTAAATACTTTGATAATAACCCAGAGCAGATATTAACATATATCATGTATGTTAGTTTTTTTATCTATGTTCCCCATTGATCACATTTGAACTATGATATGCTTAATACACAGACCTATATTATGTTGCGACTAAAGGAACATTATTAACACTTGAATTGCACTTATTGTAAAGAACTTCTTATCGCCATACGTTACATTACGGTGTCTGTGTTTGATTACATGCCATATTTTTTGTGAATTCTTTCTCATGTCTTCTTTTCCATTTCGTTAATTTTAGCCACGTGATATCATTAGACATGTATTTAAAATGCAGTATTTCAGTTAGCCTGTCAAATGCAATGACATCACTGGAAAAGTTTAATTTATTGTAACACGCACATTATTATTTGTTCTGTATGAATTACATGCATATTTAGCTTACTAAATAAAAGCCATTCGCATACACGAAGCACCATTTGTCTTTAAAATAATCGGATTTGGATGTCTGCGAACAAGATTATTAATGCAAATGTCATTGGTCACCTCATATAATTTCCTGAAAGCAATATGTATTTGACATTTATACGGTAACATCTTATGTACCGATGCTATGTAATTACAAGTTTTGTAGGGTATTGTAACCGATTACGTTAGAGAAATAAGCATGCTATTTACGATATAAATGCCATTCATTTCCAATAACTAACAAAAAAAGTCCCTCTTTTGTCTGACTGAAAGCACATTTAAAGGGTCCTGGGTTTACATACGTTATTTGAATTGACGGAGCGACGAAGGGACACCTGCATAACAGAATGTTCGTCAATGAGACATTCTAGAATAAGCCCTTGTGTTTCAAAACGTAAACTATCAACATCATTCGGTTACGAGTCATTAAACGCTTGATATACGAGGGGCATTCAATAAAGTTTGTCACTGGTCTTCGTGTGTTTTAAAAATTCACTGCATCGTAAATTTGTTCACGTCAACCCTTCAAAGTATCCCCCCTGCACAGATACACACGTTTGACGTCTTGCTATCCACGATCTTAATGCTGAAAAGTAGTCTCCCCTTGGTATACTGGTGAGACACGGGCAAATTTCTAATAGCATAGTGCTTAATTGAGAGCATGTTTTTAGCTAGGGAAATGTCAAAAAGTCACAGGGGCGTAGTTCAGGGGAATAAGGTGGGTGTTCAACCTGAATAACGTTTTCTTGTTCTAAGAAAGATTGTACGAGCTCTGATTTCTAGTTTTCTTCAGGAAATATAGCCACTGTATATGAGTGTGTATAATTCAACAATAAATATCTTGGGTCAATTTTAAGCGGATTGAATAAAAATTGCACAGGTGTATTAAATAAGCAACCGCAATCAACTACATGTACATGAAATTCCCATGCTCTTGTGCAACGTGGTTTCTACGAAAGGCCATTAGTGACATAATTTATTGAATGCCCCTCGTATTTAAAAGAGTGAATAATTATTAAATATTTCTCAAGCGAAATATACAAATAAAAGCTGAGAAACGCATTGTTTTTGTGCGTGTATTGCAATAATCGCAAACAAATAATTTAAGCAAAACCGTGAAACATACGAGTATAATTCCTTATCCCCGAGCATAATTCATTAAAATTTAATTCGAAAGTTGTTTTCCGAAATCATTTGTAAAATGATTTAAATTCAATCCAGTATCGCAGGGGAAATCAAACTGAATAATACTTCATACAATGCATATCAATGAGTTTCACCCATCTCGTTACACATACGGTTTTGTGTTAGATTGAAAACTTATTAATTCATTTCAGTTATAGTAAGATAACCATGGTAATATAAACAGAACCATTTGTCGATATACGTCCTTTCAATTGTAAAGAAACTTATTCATGTACATCAACTCCCTAATCGCATGATTTTATGATTTTACATAATATGAAGATAAGCGTATCAATATATCAACGTAATCGTTGACGAAATATACTTTTGAATTTGTAAATAAGACTATTTCGAGTACAAGGTCAAATTGGTTATGATATTGACATTAATACCTTCCCTGTAGTCATATAATGTTGTGAAAACAGCAACTCGAATCATTCTTTGAAATGTTTAAACAAAACGTGAAGTATTTAATGACGTCAATTCGTTAATAACCATCCGATAGGCAATTCATGAGAGTGATAATTGAATACGAACTGGTATTTAAAGGTTCTCAATAAAGATATCACTTTAAGAAACATAAGAAATAATTTTGAATTGTCGTCGATTGATAGTTTTATATTTTGTTAATACAACAATACATTATTTATCATATAGTATCATAGGACATTTCAAACTGTTCATATACCATTTTTTGATCCCAGCGAAACAACAGCAGACGAAACATTAGGGATTGAGAAGGTTAAGGCAAACTTGTAAGGGGATGGGGAAGCAAGGAATTGCCTGTTTGACTGTAAACATCGATGTAGAGTAAATAATAGATCATATGTGAATATAAATGTATATCTGGACATATCACATACGTTGATAGCACAAGGCCTACCCCAAAGCACAAGGCGGAAAATTATATGCATATAATTATGTTATTATAAAGTACAAGCGAAACAAGACTCACATATATATAATAGAGATTTTTGCCTACGGACGGTCAATGGCATAAATGCTACTGGGGTGAAAACTGGTTTAAGCGTGCATATATGATAATTTAATGGTTTGTTTATCTCCACTGTGTTTATCTCCCGATGTTGCAAATATGCGCTGTAGCATCGCAATGGTCTGATTTCTGGATAAAACTTGAAAATTCAAAATATGAGCCAAAACCTCAGTTCGACGTGCTTCAATGGAACAGCATTCAGTAAAGGTGTTATCATGAACTACTAAATGTAAATTAATCACACTAATGGGGCTGTGAGCGCTAACCTGTGCGTGGGTCCATAATATTCTTAAATTGTTATGTGCCGTCGTAATTGTAATGCAATGAGTCATGGAAATGTTGACAAGCCTGTAGCAACTTATGTGTGTGACGTTCCCTGCAGCAACTTGTGTATGTGGCGTACCCTGTAGCAACTTATGTGTGTGACGTTCCCTGTAGCAACTTATGTATGTGGCGTTCCCTGCAACAACTTATGTTTGTGGTGTTCCCTATAGCAACTTATGTATGTGGCGTTCCCTGCAACAACTTGTGTGTGGTGTTCCCTATAGCAACTTATGTATGTGGCGTTCCCTGTAACAACTTATGTATGTGGCGTTCCCTGTATCAACTTATGTACGTGGCGTTCCCTGTAGCAACTTATGTATGTGGCGTTCCCTGTAGCAACTTATGTATGTGGCGTTCCCTGTAGCACCTTATGTATGTGGCGTTCCCTGTAGCAACTTATGTGTGTGACGTTCCCTATAGCAACTTATGTATGTGGCGTTCCCTGTAACAACTTATGTATGTGGCGTTCCCTGTAACAACTTATGTATGTGGCGTTCCCTGTAACAAGTTATGTATGTGGCGTTCCCTATAGCAACTTATGTATGTGGCGTTCCCTACAGCAACTTATGTATGTGGCGTTCCCTGTAAAACTTATGTATGTGGCGTTCCCTGCAACAACTTATTCTCTCTTTGATCCACACTAACACTTCTGTTAACAAAATGCTAGTTTTTTAATATAATTTTCATTATGGTAGTCAATCATGTTGGCTGCATATTTGAATTCATGACATAACATCATTTTATCAAGCTTAGTATTCTATTATTAAATATACTAATTTTGAAGTAATGTAGCGTTTTGTCCACTTATGCGGTAGAGCAATGAACTAACTTTATAGATGTGTCTCTTCTGCAGAGAACCTTCGCTGCTGTAACTCAGGATATGCGCTCTACTCACACTTCCCAGTTGTATCCCAAGAGACGCGCTCTACTCACATCCGTCTCTCTCAAGAGTCACACTAAGTACTAAAGTCTCTTCTGAAGAGACGCACATGAACAGACGTTCTAATAACGTCAGCACAATACGCTGATACAACGCTTATATTAACTGGCCACGACCTGAGCAGCACGGCACAATGTTTCCCAAAGCTTTTCGAGTAAGCGAGGCTTCTCAAGAAGTCACTTATAAGAAACCAGTACCTAATACACAGAATCACAGCACTTGTTAATATATATAACTACTCTGTACGTAAAACTTCACAACCGATTGGATCAGGTCGGCATTCACACGCAGACTGATACTTTTGTTTGTGTTTATTTATTGTCGCCACCGGTTTCCCATATGGGCGACGCCTCCGGAAGAATGTTAGTCATTTTAGTTCTTTTACCTGGCTCTTACGTGCCCGATGTAAGGCAATCGTACACGGGACCTCGGTTTACAAAGTCTCGTCCGAAAGATTGTTAGTTCTGTCAGTGATGGAGCGGGGAATCGAATCCGCTACGAGAGACTGGTACTTTTGTCTTTGTATTTGCGTTTATTTATCGTCGCCACCGGTTTCCCATATGGGCGACGCCTCCGGAAGAATGTTAGTCATATTATATTTTTGAGGATAGTGCATGATACAGGAGATGCCCCAGTTCCAGAAGCACCCCTGGTTCTTTTACGAGCTCGATATAAAGCATCATACACGGGACCTCGGTTTTTAAAGTCTCGTCCGAAAGACTGTTATTATGGTCAGTGAGATGGAGCGGGCAATTACAAGTCCAGCGCGTTACCATGGACCATATATACTCTACTAAGACGACTGCAAATGTTACTGATATAAGTAAAACTAAAAGGACACCAAGTTTTATTTATATTGAACATGGATATTGTGATGATGAAAAAGACAACCAACTGACTACACCAGGGAAAAAACACAAACGCAGCCAAAGGAAACGTGATTCCACCACACAAACAGGACAATCAGGAGAGTCGGGAAGTCAAAGAATCCTTAATTATAGTCCACACTCAATGATTATACTCTCTTTTTTTACAGGATGGAAAACGTCAATTTCTTTGGTCGATGGATGAAAAGAATTTCATGCAGCAATATTTGTCAGAAAATGACAGTACACAAGGGCCACAAACCGATTTACAACTCCCAGTAAACAAGGCCTTGTACTATATTTAACTGAAATAATGTCTCCAAAAGATATAAATTAATTTCAGCGCATATCATTCTATTATTGTCTTACAACATTTAAATAAAGTCATGTTTTGAGGAACACGAACAATCGGTCAATGGCGCTACATCACTGTATTTAATATTGCAAGACATTACTTAGTCAATTTGGTACAGTGGATTGCATACTGTGTAACTAGTAAAGCTTCTTCATGCATTATTCACCGAAAACCTTTATAGTTTTCTATAGAGTATCTAAAATGCATTGATAACCTGGTACATCTATTATGAAGATTTGTTACGATCATTGTCATATACTTCTACATTGCAGGTTCAATGACACTGACAGGAAATCTGGGGATTGGGTGTTTATGGAGCCCAAGAGGGAATTGAAGGTAAATAAGTAGATTAATAAGTAAATGTCTATATAAAGTATGCATTTAATCTGCATAGTATGATAAGTTTATATCAAAGTAATTAACGTTTGCTATAGTTAATCATTATTTGTTTTAGCATTAGATAACAATTTAGTTTATAATATCTCCATAATCTAAAGTAATATGTTATGCTCAGGACTATAGTATTAGTTTTTTTTCCAAAATACACCATGTTTGTACTTGTATCTTTAAAAGGATAGCACTAGTTTTTTTAGCATTGGAGTAGTCCCAGTACTAACTTGGCCTTAACTAAAAACAGTAAGATATTCAGATGAAACTTGGACACATGTATAACAAGGTGCTTAACATTTACTTAAATAGTTAGCAATTTATGTCATTAATATACTTTTTTCACAATTGTTATATAATACAGTTTAAATTGAATTAGGCTATTGTTTTACATTGAAAATAAACAGGCGAGCTTGAGGTTCTCTCTGTGTAAAGGTATTCTGACATTCTATAATAGTTTATTTGTAAAGTAAAAGGACATTCAAGATTTTTGTTTCTTGTTGAAGGAAAGTGCCAGTCCTGGTGCAAAGCTCATCAATACAGTCGCCCTGAAACGCTTGAGGTCATTTCCTGACACGAAGACAGGGGAAAGAGCCACACTGATAGACCTATTATGTAAGTTTAATACATATAACTAATACTCACTGTAATACCTTAATGTCATTACTAACTGATCTGTCTTTCTGTTGGTCTCTCTGTCCACAAACATAATGACATAAAGAGAGTAAAATATAAAAGGTACATATTGAACAGCAACCAGTAAGATCCTGAAAATGGGCAATTAAATGTTTCTATTGATGGTCACTGAAAGATGTACGCAACATATTTTATGAAGTGGAAACATAAATATTTTATACTAATACTGCAGGTACTGGTTCTTCAAGACAGATAGCAAGGGCAATAATGACCTCTTCTCTGTATGAGGAAATCAAAACTCTAATTTTATATGACATAGAAATGGATGCTCGGGAATGTGTCAACAAAGGCAGCATCTTGTACTGTATAACCAGTATCCACATTTACTGGAATTTAAGTGGGAAAATGTACTGAAGGAGTTTATAGAGAAACAATAATTTTTTGGCCGAAGCTTTGTTAGCTGTTGCAATGCCAGCTGGTAAAATAGGGAACAATACGGAATCTGAAATAATAGCTCCTGTTATGGGCACTGTTTATGGTGTTCTAATGAAACAGAGGTTTTAGAAACTGTCCTTGGTACAGAAAGTGGTTTTAAGTGCCCTAGCTAATGTACAGACTCATCAAAAGGTTATTGTGCTATTTAATATGTTCAGTTATATGTTATTTCCTTTCTATTGCATACTGTTTTATTGTTGAATCTTCTTGCAGCTAGTTTGTGATGGCATTTTGGTCATCTCTCCTATTTTGGTTTGTCTAATACAGACTATTCCTTTGGGGACTATTGACTACTTTAGTACAAATGCTCACCATTTCATTTGATGTCAAGTAAAACTCTTCTTAGAACAATGTTATGCTGACAGTCATCTAGTTTGACTTGTTAAAAGATTTTGATGTTTGTTTTTTATTCTGTCCAGTTGTTAATTTGTTGTTTGTTTTATTCTTTGTTCTTGGTTTATTCCACATTCTGGTCAGTGTAAATTCTCATACTAGTTTAGTTAAGCACTATAAAGAGCAACATAAAGTTCATTGAAGTTTGGTGGACACTAGCAAACTTTAACATTATGAGTTGAAATAATAGCAGTGGCAATCAGCAACCAATTGTACAAAACTAGATAAACTTCTGGTTAGGCTATAAGATAAACAAAACTGATCCTCATTGGTTGAACTGTGATTTGGGCAATTAAAGGGCCGATTAATTGATAGAAATAGCAGGGAAGCTATGGCTCAAGTTAGCCTAGTATTAAACATGTGACTGCTGTTGACCAAAAAGTACTTTTACAACCAAGTTTGTATTTAAATATTTAAAATATTATGCTGCAAATGTTACCAAGTGCTTTAACATTAATTGTATTTCCAGGTGTATGATAGCCTGCAACCTATGGGAGTTACGCTTTCCCATTCTGGGATGCTCAAAGCCATGAATTTGATAGGAGGCTGCTTCAATCACAAACTGATAGATAAATTCAGGATTGTTAGGGACAATGTTAACTTTCATGTTAGTTAGTCGCAAGTACCTGTGGTAAAAAGTGTCCTGAAATTCACATTGGTGGTGATCAACAGCCCAAATAAAGATTTACAGGGGCAAAAAGACTTCGAGCTGCTGCACTCACAGACTCAGAGCGCTATGAAAACCTGTATCCTGTGACATTGGAATTATTTCATTTGCAGATGGCCTTGTTAACAATATTTTATCAGGCTTTGTACAGTACAGATCATATTGAGTCATTTAGTTTGTTCAGTCAGAAAATCAAGCTACTGAGGAAAGATGCTGATGGTTCTCAGGTGAAAAACCACTATGACAGTTGTCGGCTCGGGTTAGTTGATCAAGAATCCCCAATCATCAACAAAGCTCTGTCAAACTCGCAAACAAAATTAAGTGGTTCAAATGAGGAATTAAGATCAGCTGACTATGTAAATTGTTATGGTAACCTTGTTATAGAAATAGGGCTGATTTTCATAAACCTGTGAGATATTATAAAATATCCAAACAGAGATAGGCTCTTAACACTGATGGAGTACTTGTTGTTGTTATTTAAGGGACATTACAACAAGTCCAAATATGCACTTGAAATTTTACGATTTCTGAGCCAACAAATAGCCCTTCTCAGTGAACAGAAAGCAGTTGAAACATGTTATGCTCTTTTTGTGAACACTGGTAAGGCTGTTATACCAGCATACTTACAAATGGAACATATTGTACGGCTAACCAAAGGACACTTGCGCGCAATGTGCTCAAATGTCGCCGACAAATCTTTAATGACGCGCAGTGGTGCTTTCTTTGGTATGGATGAAGTAACCAATAACGTTGACAGGGAAACCGCAGTTATCAGACGCGCTCAGAAGCATAAAATGCTGTCGTCTATTGTCGATAAAATGAAAATTATGAGAAAATTCAAAGAAGTAAGACCCTTATTCGAAATTCCAGGAAGGTATGGTTCGTTTAAAAACGAGCCAAAAAGTCCTGTGGCAAAACTGGACTTTGATAACTTTACATTTTGGATTGAAAAACACAAGTCACTGTTATATTATGAGCTTCAGATATCAAGTCGGCAATACATCCACAAGAAAGAAACACTCATTACATCTGGTTATTTGTTCAGTCTTTGTTTACATGTCAAACGGTCAATTACTCGACAATATTTCGCTATTTTAGACTAAAATGTGAGTTTGAATGTTTAAACGCTTTAGGACCCATATATAATTCACAATGACATAATGGCTAAACATAGAATAAAATTACACACAGTATCACCAATATTAATATTTTCCAATTTTAACATATATATTTGCAAACTGAACATATTGCTCCTGTTTACTATACATGTGTGAGATTTAGAACTAACTGTTCTTGTAATATTAATACAAAGTGTACTGACATGATCCGGTATGTTTATCCCTAGTGAAATCATTGGTAAGAACATGTCTATTGAGAACGAATATCAGAAATTCATAAATTATGACATTCATTTTTAATTGCAATACAAGTGATATTGATTGTACTTCACAAACCAGCTACTTTATTACAATGTTATTTTTTCAAATTCCCATTCAATTCCGAGAGTTTCTTGGCACACACTACAGCAACTTTGAGGTTTTGTTCCTGTTTCAAAACCAAATAATTCATTAACAAGTTCTCGAAGGCATTTCTTTGACTGGCAATAGTTTTTTACTTCTTTGCGAATATGTTTTATTCCCAGGTCATTGATGTTGTAGTATAGGACAGCTTGTGCCATGTTGCCTTCTCTAGCAGCTCTTCCTATTTCTTGAACATAAGCTGAAACAAAAAAACATGTATTATGTACGAATAATCTTGTTATCATAATGCTCTGACAATAGCTGAGCATTTTATGGCCTGGTATTCTTGAAAAGAACTAAGCATCTTATACTTATTTCAGTTGATTCGGAATTTATCACTGGATGCGTTGTTAATGTCTATACATTTTTCTGTATGCTTCATGTGTCAGATGCACATACATGTTTTAGACTTATTGCAAGTGAAAATTGAAGCCCTACGTCGCTCACATAGCCACAAACCACTGTTCATGTATTTGTTGTTTTATTCTGAATTCTGTTTAAGCAATTTGTTTTCATTTGACATGAACTCATTTCTTATGTCTGACACTGTAAACGTGAATGATAACTGTCATAAAGGGTTCCATTAGATAGCAAAATTGCTGAATTGATATTTAATGTATATTTGTGTTATGTCAATGGGATAAAGATACTTCGAGAAAAAGGTATGAACACTAGTTGAACTTAAAAACAAGTCTAATACAACATTCATCATCAGGCTTTTGTAAACTTTGAAGTAGGTTTTCTTTGAGCTGTAAACATTAAAGAAATGATATCTGATAAGTATGGTTAGAAATATACCATGTTTTAGAAGAAACCCCTGTTTAAAGATTCGAATTAAAATCTATTAGGAACATAACATCCGAAATGTAGCTACTAGATTAGTTAATAAATGATTTCATGGCAATACAAAACGGCGATAAAATGAATTTATTTCCTTTCAAACAACACAAATTGCAACATAAATTCTCAAAAGTGTGCCCATCGGGAAAAGGAGTCGTGCTCGTTCTTATATTTACCTCATCGGATACAAAAGGCGCCGACATGTTTGTTGTGTGCCTGACGTACTATTTGAATTATAGTACGCAGGGAACCAGACTATATTTATATTACCTGAGATATGCGCCACCTAGCGGCTTCCGAAAAAGACCGATTATAAACGGAAATAACCGAATACGCAACTGCATTGTTTACCAATGTTTTGGGGAGAAAAAATGTGACACTGTCGCAGTAATATCTATTCGCGCAAAATGTGCTGTTTTACTCATGGTCCCTTTAGGTAGCTTTGCCTAGCCGGTATTTTTACCGTTGCGGCTCTTTCTACTTTTCGGTGAAATCACTTTTCGGTAGTTTACCGGAAGTCTCAGTCACGTTTTTTGGCCGGCTCTGATCATGCTGATCAATTTGTTGGCTCATCTCTTACAAATATAGGTCCATTATTGCCCCACATAGAGTGAGTATTTGTTCTATTGTTGTATTATTATATGATTTATCCGATACACGTACATTTTAAGCGTATAGTTTTGTTTCACTTGAGAAATTTGGAAATAACTGTTTACCCCACCCACCTTTTTGGTAAAGTCACTTTTATTTTTCTCAATTTAAAATGCAATTCCATTGATTCTGGAGTAAGCTAACTATGTTAAAAATTATGTTAAGTCTTATTGTAATTATTGGCCATATTTCTCACATATTTTCTAGGTCGAAAATGTTAACAAGGTGCGTAACTCTTGTATACTCAAATGATTATTGTTTGTAGTTTGATGTCAAATAGCTTATTATTTTCCTGTATTTGCAGGTCTTTACCACACACACATGTCATTCACTATTCACTGCAAATTTGGTCGTCATGCATCAATAAACGTCAGAACTTTCTATGCTGTTGTTTTTGGTCGTGTCTGTGATAGGTGAACTGGTTAAACTAGCTGTCGGGTTGTATATCAGGACAGCATAGTAAAGACTCTATTATATGCAACTGTATGGACACATTCGATGAGTCAGAGGTCAATTCGTTCATCAAGAACTCTTAACTGCAAAAGCCATGGACTTGTTCGAAGACAAAGTGAAAGAATTCCGCAAGAGACTTTCCTTGAAGTACTCCGAAATACAAACTATATTAGGTGAAGAAGTTACCACCAACATTAGTGTAATAAAGATAAACAGTTATAAGAAGAGGTGAGAATACTCTTTAAAGCCTATACGTCACTATTCCAAACCTTTGACCATTATTTAACATTAGTAAAATCGGAAGAAAGCGAGGACATACAAAACTCTGTCCGTGATCAGTTTGCGATTCAAAAGGATGAGGTACGAGCCTTCTTTTCAGGCATTGACGTTACTAAAAAACAATTATTGGAAAAGTTGACAAAAGGTCATGTGACTTATAGTGCTAGTGATACTTCTCCTAGTGTTGTTGGTGAGATTACAAACTTTATGTTGAAGAAAGAGTTACTGCTTACTCGCATCACCAGCTTTAACGATTCGCCCGAATCGTATCTTGGATGGAAGTCAACGTTCAAACAAGTTTGCACAGAATTAGGAGTCAATCCGTCTGAAGAAATTGACCTCCTTATTAAATGGCTGGGACCAGATTCCAAGAGGCACGCTTTGTCGTTGAAATCGGTACACTCGAAACGTCCAGATGTTGGACTTGTAGAAATCTGGTCAAGACTCGATGAACGCTATGGCTCTCCGGAGGCCATTTATCAAATAACTTTGAAAAAGTTGGAAAAGGTGCAAAAATTAAATCATCATGACACAATTCAGTGGTATTCTCTGGCTGACATCTTGTCAGAAATTCTGTCTATGAAAGACGAACCTCAATATGCCATCGCTTTGTCATCATTCGACTCATCCGTTGGTGTAATGCCTATAGTGTCAAAGCTTCCTCCAAGTATTCAGGAAAAGTGGTTATTCAAAGTGTATAGTTACAAGGAAAATCATTCTGTGTTATACCCACCATTTCAGGAATTCGTAAAGTTTGTGTCAATGCAGGCCAAGATCAAGAATGATCCTTCATTACAGACTAACTTGTCTACAACAAGGGTTCAAGGTGGAGCTGTTGGGCTCAGGCCTGGCTCTCGAGCTGTATTCAACAGGAAAACCGTCACAGAGGATATTGACAATTCAAGGAATCTTGAGAAATTTTGCTTACTGCATCATACTAATCACAGTTTGAACAAATGTCGTGTGTTCAGAGCAAAGTCTATGGAAGAGAGAAAAAAGTTTCTCTCAGATCAACGTATATGTTTTAAGTGTTGTGAGTCTAATAAACACAGAGTTGCAAATTGTAATGTCGGAATCAAGTGTGAATGTGGTAATACAACTCATTCAACTGCCATGCACATCAACCAACAGCAGTTGCTACCACAACATCAAACACAGAATGGCGGGGAGAGTGTGAACACTAACTGTACCCAAATTTGTAAGGGTTTAAATGCTAAATCATGTACTAAACTAGTCTTAGTTAACATTTGTAAAGATAATCACATTGTTAAATGTTATGCTATGATTGATGATCAGAGTAATGCTACTCTTGCCAAACCAGAACTATTTGATATGTTGAATGTTACCGGTAAAGATTATGATTACACAATTAATTCATGTGCTGGCACACACGTCGCCCGCGGGCGACGTGTGAGTAATTGTACCGTCTTGTCCGTAGATGGCAATACTGTCTATAACTTACCTACCCTCATAGAGTGTCCAGACCTTCCTAATAACAGGAACGAGATATGTTCTCCCCATGATATGGCATTTCACCCCCACTTGTCTAGCATAGTAAGCTATGTCCCTGATAGAGATAGATAATGAGGCTCAGATATTGCTTCTCATTGGTCGTGACCTAGTTGAGGCCCATCACATCTTAGATCAGATCACAGGTCCTCCAGGTGCCCCTTTTGCTCAGAAACTTGGACTCGGTTGGGTAGTGATTGGTGAGATGTGTTTAGGAAAGGTACACCCCACTAATCAAGTAAATGTCATGAAAACTCATGTTTTGTCTGATGGTCGTGTGTCGTTATTCCCACCATGTGAAAATAGGTTTGTTGTATCAGATAAGGTTCAGGTGGATGGTGTTTCATTTGACTCGGTGTTTGTGCAGACACCCGAGGATGATAAGCCCGGTCCGTCTCAGGATGACCTTGAGTTCATGGGTTTGATGGATAAGGGTTTCCGTAAAGGTTCCGATGGTAAGTGGGTTGCTCCTCTTCCATTCAGGTCTCCTAGATCTCGTCTTCCTAATAATAAGGTGGATGCTTTACGTAGAGCTAGGTCGCTTCACTCGAGTTTGTGTAAAAATCCTGTCAAAAAACAACTTATGGTAGATTTTATGGCCAAGATATTTGAGAATGGTCATGCAGAAATTGCTCCTCCCGTCTCTGATGAGGAATGTTGGTATTTACCCGTGTTTGGTGTATTTCATCCTCAGAAGCCTAATCAAATTAGGGCAGTGTTTGATTCTTCGGCTCAGTTTCAAGGTCTGTCCTTGAATTCAGTTCTTTTGAGTGGACCCGATTTGACTAACAACTTGGTTGGTGTACTTTTGAGATTTAGGAGGGAGTTAGTTCCGGCGATAGCAGACATTGAGCAAATGTTTTATTGCTTCCGAGTAGAGGAGAAACATCGCAATTTCCTTAGGTTCCTTTGGTACAAGAATAATGACCCGAGTCAGGAAATCATAGAGTATCGTATGACTGTGCATGTTTTCGGAAACAGTTCGTCACCCGCAGTAGCATCTTATGGTTTACGTAGATCAGTTGAACATTCTGCTTCTGATGTTCATGAATTCGTTTGTAGGAACTTTTATGTAGACGATGGTCTTATATCCAAATCGTCCTCTGATGAAGTAGTAGATCTAATCAAAAGGACTCAGAAGGATTTAAGTGTGTGTGGCCTACGTCTCCACAAGATTGCGTCAAGTAGTGTAGATGTTATGCGCAGTTTTCGAGTCTCAGATTTGGCTAAGGACATGAAGTCGCTTGACTTTGAAAGTGATGTGTTGCCAGCTCAGCGTAGTTTAGGGGTTAGTTGGAGTCTAGAGCACGACTGCTTTGGCTTCAAGGTGGACAATTCTGGTCGTCCTTATACAAGACGTGGTATCTTGTAAATAGTCTCTTTGATCCTCTTGGCTTTCTCTCGCCCTACACAATTGTTGGTAAGCTCATTTTACGAGATATAGTCTCTGACAAATGTGACTGGGATCAGCCAGTTTCGGAGTGTATTGCAACCAAATGGATGGAGTGGAAAGCTGGTCTTAATACACTTGAGTGTGTAAAGATTCCTCGCAGCTACTTCAGTGTCAGTCTTGGTGAAATCTCACATTTGTCACTTCATGTGTTTTCTGATGCTTCATAGCAAGCAATATGCGCTGTAGCTTACTTAGTTGGACGTACACCTCATAGCAGTCAAATTAGTTTTGTTCTTGGAAAATCTAAGGTAGCTCCCAAGAAAGGACATACCATCCCTCGTCTTGAGCTTTGTGGAGCTGTTTTGGCTGTAGATATTGCACAGATCATTACTGATCAGGTAGATTTGGTGTTTGATCAAATTATGTTCTATTCAGACAGCAGAATAGTGTTGGGATATATCAACAATCGCTCAAGACGCTTCTATACTTATGTCAGTAATCGTGTTCAAAAAATTAGACGTTTCAGTGAACCTAACCAGTGGACATACGTGCCTTCGAAACTGAACCCAGCGGATGTAGGGAGTAGAGGTACCAGTTCTAGTAGTCTGCAGCAGAGTAGTTAGTTGTCAGGTCCAGAATTCTTATGTAAGCAGGCAGAGTCAGTTCCCGAGTTTTTCCCAGTTATGAATCCCGAGAATGACAAAGAGATCCGTTGTAGTGTATCCGTGAATGCTACTAAAATCCAGATATCTGAAACACTGGGTACCAAGAGATTCGACAAGTTTTCAACGTGGTTTAGACTAGTTGTTGCTATTTCTGTGCTTAGACATTTGGCTATTTCATACCATAACAATTCACCTGATAGGGTCTGGCATTTGGCTATTTCTAGGAATCCGGAGTTTCGGAATCAGTCTGAGTATCTTATTCTTAGAAGTGTTCTAACTGAATTATACGGTAAGGAAATTCAGAGTTTGGTAGGCGGATTTAACCTTGATAGGGACTCATCCATTTTAGCACTTGATCCCTTCCTTGACAACCAAGGTATGTTACGTGTTGGAGGTCGTTTGAGTAACAGCGATCTTTCCGATAATCAGAAACATCCTATTATAGTCCCTGGTAAAAGTCATGTTGCCAAATTGCTGGTCAGACATTTCCATAATCTCGTTCAACATCAAGGACGTCAACTGACTGAGGGTGCAGTGCGTGACGCTGGTTATTGGGTTATCGGTGGAAAGCGATTAGTTTCGTCCCTGATATTTCAGTGTGTGACATGTAAGAAGCTGAGAGGCAAATTCTTAGGACAAAAAATGTCTGATCTTCCCAGTGACAGGGTGCAAGAGGCTGCTCCTTTTACTTACGTGGGGGTTGATGTGTTTGGTCCCTGGTCTGTGGTATCTAGACGTACTCGTGGTGGTCAAGCAAGTTCCAAACGTTGGGCTGTTCTGTTCACGTGTATGACTATTAGAGCAGTACACATCGAAGTTGTAGATGAAATGTCTTCCTCAGCTTTTATTAATGCTATGCGCAGATTTGTTTCGGTCCGGGGTGCGGTAAAACAGTTTCGCTCAGACAGGGGTACAAATTTTGTTGGTTGTACAGATGTTTTAGGCATTCAGGCTATTAATGTGGAAGATAGACCAATGCGGACGTTCTTTCAATCACAGAGTTGTCAGTGGGTTTTAAATCCCCCGCATTCCTCTCACATGGGGGGTTCATGGGAACGAATGATTGGCCTGGCCCGTAGGATTTTGGAGTCAATGCTTAAATCCGTAACAACCCTAACCCATGATGTTCTAGTCACTCTTATGGCCGAGGTTACCGCCATTATAAACTCGCGACCCATTGTCCCAGTTTCTAGTGATTCTGAGAATCCTGTTGTACTAAGTCCTGCAATGCTTCTTACATCCAAGTCTGTAGCAGACTCCACTAATGTGGGCTACTTAGACGTTAAATCCCTATACTGTGCCCAGTGGAAACGAGTACAATATTTGGCCGAGACATTCTGGTGTAAATGGAGAAAAGAGTACTTAAATAATTTACAATGTCGTAGAAAGTGGAATTATGAGCAAAATCCTTTGTGCAAAGATGATGTTGTTTTACTAAAAGATAGAGAAGTTAGTAGAAATCAGTGGCCAGTAGCGTTAATCATGGAAATATTTCCAAGTCGTGACTCCAAGGTACGTTCAGTCAGGGTCAAGGTAATAAACGATGGAAAACCAGTTTATTACACTAGACCTATTACAGAGTTGGTATTGTTGGTGAAAGGAAATGAACATTGAAATAGTTATGTGACTGCAAACAATGTGTTGTATTAGTTTGAATATTGTGCTCATATCTTGTTAGTATTATTGTTTTTCATCTTTAATATTCATGTATTGAATGTTTTGAAAGCACCATGTTTGCATCCAAGTCAAATTGGCCCTAGTATAAGTTTCAATGTTTAATCATTATAGAACGTTTCAGCAAATTTTTTATACGTGCATTTTTGCTTTGAATGTAACTTGTTAGGATAAATTGTATTCTTAGTGTGGTGATATCTTTATAGATACCAGACGGGGAGTGTGCTGTTTTACTCATGGTCCCTCTTAGGTAGCTTTGTCTAGCCGGTATTTTTACCGTTGCGGCTCTTTCTACTTTTCGGTGAAATCACTTTTCGGTAGTTTACCGGAAGTCTCAGTCACGTTTTTTGGCCGGCTCTGATCATGCTGATCAATTTGTTGGCTCATCTCTTACAATATAGGTCCATTATTGCCCCACATAGAGTGAGTATTTGTTCTATTGTTGTATTATTATATGATTTATCCGATACACGTACATTTTAAGCGTATAGTTTTGTTTCACTTGAGAAATTTGGAAATAACTGTTTACCCCACCCACCTTTTTGGTAAAGTCACTTTTATTTTTCTCAATTTAAAATGCAATTCCATTGATTCTGGAGTAAGCTAACTATGTTAAAAATTATGTTAAGTCTTATTGTAATTATTGGCCATATTTCTCACATATTTTCTAGGTCGAAAATGTTAACAAGGTGCGTAACTCTTGTATACTCAAATGATTATTGTTTGTAGTTTGATGTCAAATAGCTTATTATTTTCCTGTATTTGCAGGTCTTTACCACACACACATGTCATTCACTATTCACTGCATATTTGGTCGTCATGCATCAATAAACGTCAGAACTTTCTATGCTGTTGTTTTTGGTCGTGTCTGTGACACAGGTGCAAGATACAAATTTTTTTTCCAGATGATCGGCCTCTATATGTATATATATGATATAAGGTACCCAACGGGAACAAAACCAGCATGCTGAACAAACATGATAAATGGTGCAACAATCGAGCAGATCTCGGGTTTCTCCTTGTGGACGTCACTTAGAAGCATAAATCTAAGTGTTGGCACAATTTATTTCATTAAAATCCATCAAATACCAAAAAAAATGATGATAAGTTTCACAAAAGTCAACGAATTTCAGTCCATGTCGTTTTCGACGTCCATTCCGTTTCATGAGTAAAACACAGTTTCTGCTCGATTCCTTCGATATTAAAGAGAAACGTACCACATGTCCACATGCATTCATCAAATAATCCCTTTTCCTGTCAGTCTGCGAGGTATAAACTGAATTATGATCTTCTACATACATAAACAACCTGAAAATACCAACAGAGCTAACACATTTCACGTACCGCCGGCCATTTTAATTTTGAAGTGACAGCAAAAAGAAGTGAAGCAGCAACGTTCTACGATTGGTCAATAATAAAACAGGGTAAAATACCATTATTTTTTATTTTCCGTAATTCTCACTTAATTTATGTATTATGGTGTATGAATATATTTATTATGTATCATATTATGCATATCGTAATTTAGACTTATCGGGAAAAAGGAGTTATTGAAACGACCTTCACCTTGCTTTGTAAACAACGTTTTCGAGCGCCAGATTTAAACTGTAAAAGTTCACAGATTTTTTTTTGAGAAATCATACTTCTAGTCTTCAAATGAAAATGGCCTTAGTAACATGGTAATGTTGTTATACAATCTATATATTCCATAGGATACATTGCAAAAAAAACACTCGATTTTATGTGAAAAATGACCACAAAATCAGTAACAGAATAGAATGGAATATTTCCTGTTTGCTTGTCAGATGCTCTACTTCTGAGCTTATTGAACAATTTATACCTCATAATTATTATTCCATGTACAAATTGATACATTCTCTTATCCCTTTTTTAATAGACACTCCACATTTTTTTCTTATCATATTAGTTTCTTTCCCTCTCAGGCTCTATGATTCCAACCACAGGTCACAGGTGCAAGATACAATATTTTTTCAGATTATCGGCCTATATATTCCAACCACATTCAAAACCAATGAATAGAAGAGGGAAAATGAGAGGCCACATGGTCAATTTTCTTCTTCTGGCAGATCAGATGCTCTACTAATGAGCTAATCACAGGTGGAAGATACAAAATTGTTTTAGATGATTGACCTGTATGTTATATATATAAAATATATCTTGCACATGTGGAGCTAATCTGACAATATACATCATCTATAATGATTATACACTATAGATAACATTCTGCAGTAACATAATGTTTGTCAGACAAGTGGAAGATGACAGAAATAATTAGCTTACCAAGAATCCTGACAACTAAATGTCATTTTTACTTAGTGCAAGAAGGTGCTACTGGTCAAATGTACCTGGTGCTTGACACAAAATCAAATGTTTAAGCCAACACTAGCTAGATATGATCATTATGCAGGTACTACATTCTTAACATAGCCTCATAGGCAAAATGAGTTGAGATTCCAGCTGAACTTTGTAATTCAGCAAATATTGCAACATGAAATATAAAAGGAAATGCATGGTTGTTGGTGAAATGTTTTATTTACAGAGTGAACATTCATTTTAATTACTATTCAATATGAATAAAGCAGATTTAGAACTGTATTATCCAATTGTCACTAAAAATATATTATGAGACATACATATACTGGCTTATAAGTACATTCAATTCTATCATAGAACTAATAACTGTATATTGTTGCATTTATAACTTAATAATGCATTTTCATAGAACTTGAAATGTTGATAAAATGGTTCTCCTAACATCACAAGCTGGTAAAAGATTGAAACTGACTTACATACAAAAACCTGTACAAAGCATAGGAATATATTTAAGTAGAATTAATATTACAAGTTGTCAGACTAGACTTAACATAAACCAGATGAAAACCTAAAACAAGACTAGCACAGATATCTCCTTTTTAAGCCAAGTATACAGCTTTAACTTGAATAATATTGCACATTAATACAACGAGAAATTACATTGCATGGCGAAAAAGTTATACTAAGCAGTACTGTAAATCACTGACAGTGCATACAATAAAAACTGACACCCTTTTTGGAAAATTTCTTCCATTTTATAGCATTTGATAAGCCTGCACATTTTCTATCAAACCACTTATTACAACTATCACAACATATCCAGTCTGCTCCATCAACATACAATTTGCTACACTTTGGACAAAATGTTTCATCTTCATCAGAGGATGCTGTTTTCTCTGACATAAGAGGTTTTTGTAGTGCAGGACTACTGCTCAATGTTGCTGGTATGGGTACCGGGTTTGCTAATTGGACCTTTGAGAGCCCAGATGTTGATGGAACTGGTTCTTTTAAGTCAGATGAAGTTTCTTTACTTTTTTTAGGTTTCGAAGATGAAACATGAACCTGTTTGCGGTGCTCCATTTTTTTCTTGATTTTAAAAGAATTAACTACATCCCCAGAAAACTGTTTAAACAAAACTGAACAAGTCATGTCCAGAACATTACTAAAAAGTTCATTTATTACATCAACATTATAAGTGATGTCATGTAAGCAAGAACTGACATTAGATTGAATATTGTTTTCAACATCTGGGCTGTCAAAGGAAAACTCTTCAGTATCAGTAGCTTTACATAAAACATGAATAAAACTGTTGTACAAATCAGTATTTGAGTTTACCAAATCTATTATATGCTTATGCAGATTTGCACCAAACTTGTTAAGGTTTTCTACTGTAAGATCAGATAAAATAACACTAATTAAAATTTCAAAGAACTCATATGCCTTGTCAGTCACATTTGTGAGACCTCTATTAATATTTTGTTTTCTTGCCGTTTCCTTCAAACTCTCTGGATATTCAGATGACGAAATCTCAGAACATGTCAACGAATGTAAAAATTTCAATGTTCTTGTGGCCAACTCATACATTTCCATTTTAGATGCTTCAGTTTTGAAGGCATTTCTCCGTATTATCAAATTTGTTCGGTATCTAAGTTTAGCAACAATGTACCCCCCAATATATCGCACTTTTCCTTTAGCTGTATCGGTCATGTCACTGCCAAACTGTCTCTTAGTAAAGTTTTGAGAAAAATCTTGTGGTATGTTTTCAGCTGCTTTATCTGTTATGTACTTCCTTAAAATAGACATTATATCATAACCTAATTGAAAAATGACATCAACATGAGTAGACTCTGGCATTAAATTCAACAATGAAGCTTTATATTCACCAGATGTTACATAAGACTGGAAGGCTTTGAAAAAAGCAGTCTGTCCTTTTTGTTTTTTACTGTCTTTCACATTGGTATTGAATATTTGTAAAAGGTGAAAGTAGTGTGGTGCACAAAAATTATGTAGTTTTTCACTATTATCAAGTAAATACTCAATGAAATTATTAAACACAGTCTGCTGTTCTCTTGAAGGTTCTTTAAACATCAATGAATTAAGTTCTTCTTCAATTTTGATATCCTTTGGAACAGATAAATTACTTTGTTGCACAGAATGGGATTCTGGAATTACATTTTCAAGGTCAAGACCTGCCAACAGCTCAGTTGTATCATCATCAAAGTCAATATCAGGGTCTAAAGGCTGAACGGACAATATTGTACTATCATCTTGCTTTTCTTCTATTTGTCTGTTACATCTGAAAGCATAAAAATGCAAAATGAAATACAGAACTTTAATGCATATGTTTTCTGTTGTATAAAGAAAGAATTTTAAACTGAGATGAAACACAAGCTTATGTATTTTCTGAAATTGACATGAACAAATTGTTCTAGCTGTGTCAAAGCCCTTAATGTGTACAATGTCATGATGTCTCTTAAAGTTATATTTTTTCTATTCCGCAGGCTTATTCAACATCTCTCAGCTGATTCGGGTGGCAGCATATGTGTCAAAGATATCTTAGACACCTATAAAATGGAAAAACTCCTAGATTCAGAAGATGGGTCACAAAATCTGACAGCCGATCAACTTGGCACTATTTTACAGAGAGTGTTTGACATAAAACCAACCCGAAAAATGTTTGCTGAAAAAAAACAAGCATTTTATGCACTTGTCTGGAAAGAAGATCATCTTCTATCATCAGACAGTGTTTTCAACACAGCAACTATCACATCATCACTACCAAGAGGATTTGTTGTAAAAAACTGTACAGAAACTGAGATTGAGGTGGAACATGTAACTGACATGTTAGTTAACAACATTTCAGTCTGTAAAACAATAATATTTGAAGAAAACACATTTTCTGTTATCATAAGAGGTGTGTCTGTTGATTTGAACCAACTGCTTATTTCAGAACACTATCCTTGTACTAAAGTGGGAGTGGAAAGTGTATGTGAAACAGTGAAGACGATTTTATTGTGTGAAGGTTCTGATTTAATGAACAAGAAAATACAATGGAAACAAAACTGTATGACTGAAATCATTGAGAAAAAATCCTTGAAGAAGCGAATTTCCCGTTCGAAATACTGCAAACAGTCGGTCCCATTTAACTTCATGAAACATCAACAATGTATTACATGTAAAAGGCAAAAAGTAGAATTGGTGAAAACAACGCCTAAAAAAAGTGAATATGAAAAAGTGAAAGAACTGATACCAACGGCTACTGAAGCCATGTTTACCTTGATAATGTCACAAATACAAAATTGTAAAAATGAAAATGCCAAACAAAATAAATGGGACAGGCAAATAATGAACGAGTGCCTAAATTGGTACACCAGAAGTCCTTTGAGCTACATTCAACTTCGACAGTCAGGGCTTCTGCTGTTACCATCACCATCGATGATATTGCTTTACAAAAACAGCATCACCCATAAGCCTGGTTTATCAACTGACGTATTCCGTTGGATGGACCAGGAGGCAGTAAGAATGAACATTACAGAAAGTGGCAGAATAGGGGGTATTCTTTTGGATGAAATGTCTATTCAAGAAAAGCTAGAGATTCAGAAAAGTGGAAAGTCAATTGAAATGGTTGGTTTTGTTGACATGGGGACAGAGAGTGAAAACCTGACAGCACTGCGTGAAGGGAAAAAATCCAAGAAATTAGGGACACATGTGCTTCAATTCCTATTCCAAGGCATATCTGGCTTTCGTTTCCCTTTTGCGCACTTCATCTCGAATCAAGTGAATGCTTGCGAAATATATATTCATGTATGGGACTCTGTAAAGTTACTTTCGCTGCATGGTTTCAGCTGCAAATACATATGCATGGATGGTGCAGTCAGTAACAGGTCGTTCATGTCCCTGCATTTCCCATCAGACAACATCAAAAGCAGGATGAAAGCCCCTATGCCATGTGACCCCACAAAGGATATGATTTTCATGATGGACCCATCACATACTTTCAAAAAGATAAGAAACAACATGTTGAAAAGTGGCACCCATGAAAAATGTACAAGAATACTAAAGTTACCATCTGGATATGAAGTAACATGGAAAATGTGGATTGATGCTTACAAATGGGACAGAACCAATCCAATACAAATTAACAAATACTTGACTAACGAACATATATTTCCCAATCAGTCTGAAAAGATGAGAAACAAACTTGCCGAAGAAGTTCTGAATTATGACATGTTAAACTTAATGGAGTCTTATCAGCAACATGCAAAGGGAACATCACTTAATGGAGCAATCGAATTGCTACAAAATACATCAATCCTGATAGATATATTCAGAGACCGAAGAACAATTAACGAGATTAATGATGTGCGTATAACTAAATTAGAAGCAGTGCAAAAGTGGTTCCTAAACTGGTCTTCTCACATGGACAGTAAAAAATCTCTAATGTCATACCAATGTCATGAAGATGTACAATCATCTATAATAGGATTCATTGAATTGTGTAAGTACATCATTGAAAATCATCCTGGTACCTCACTAGTTCCTGCAATGATCAACTCAGACGCTATTGAAAATAACTTCTGTCAACACCGAGGAAAATTTAATGGTTTAAACACTAATCCTACAGCTCTACAGTACAGAAGAAACATAAATGGAGTAATATTGGGTCAGTCAGTTATTTCCAAAAAAAGTAATGCAAAGGCTGTATCTAAAATGACAGAAAATTTTGCTTTCTCCTCAAATAAAACAGTCAGAAGCAAATCGGAAAAAAGAAAATCGACAACAATAAACAGTAAACCAATAAAATGTCTTAGAATGTAACTAGGAATATTAAATTCTTGAATACGAACAATAAATTGCTGTAACTTTGATGACATTTAAGAGACAAGAACAATAAGAAAGGAAATGTCACGATGAAAGATGCCATTCAAAAGACCTA